>VDMD01000001.1:2400000-3600000 GCA_007026445.1 Schizophyllum amplum | reverse complement strand
CACAGCTGCCATCCATCTGCAACCTACAACGCCTGTCCGCATGCCACGACGCTCTTTCCTTTTATAGCCGTCTTTGTACTTAGTCTGCCAGTGCCGAGCCTCCTCTGGCCCAAAAGCACCCACGTAAAACTTGGCGCGGGCAAGAGGGCAAGGACGCCTCAAGCCCAAGTCATTGCTGGGCATCATTTAAAATCCCAGAAATTGCTAGCCCTAATCGTCCTCGTCCGTCTTTCAGGCGCGCGTCGGGTATCGTGGTACCCGGGATGGACACAATTGACAGTGCGAGCTGGTCATTAGGCTGGGCGCCACTGAACGTCTACAGTAGTCCGTCAACCTCGAGCACCCCGCCACCTCGAGGGCCACCCGGCCAATAGCTCGCTCGTCCGGATAAACCGGGGATAGATGGCCTGGAGACGGCGAGGGAAGGACGGACCGTCGAAGGGAAGGACGACCATCGAAGGGAAGGACGGCCATGGGAAGGACGGCCATAGGAAGACCGTGGAAAGCCTGCTATTTAGGTCGAAGAAGACTCCGGACACTCAGCGCCGCTGATGAAGTTGTACGAGCCATTGAGCTGATGAAGTTGTGCGAGCACGAAGCTGGTGGAGTAGAACGAGCACTGAGCTGGTGGAGTAGAACGAGCGAGCTGCGTTGGACGAGCAAGCTCATCAGGATGTGTGGGCGCGCGTATCGAAAGGAAACATAGCACCATTGACTCTGTTGTGAGCGACGTATCAGCGTCGGATGAACGAGAACTGCGGCCTCTTACGATGAGGATGGTCTTTATGGGATGAGGACGGTCCCGACGAGATGAGGATGACCCTTACGAGATGAAGGTAGTCCTGACGAGACGAGGATGGCCCTTACGGGATGCGGTGGTCATGGGTGCGTGTATGTACCGGCAACTCAGATCGCAGAATTAGGCCAAGATAGGATAGGATGTAGTTGAGATCAGGATATGGGATGGGACCGGCGGCAGGGCGGTAGAGAAACAGGCGCTAGGGCGTACAAGAGAACTAAGGCGGTCGCAGATCTACCGAGTCCCGGAAACGGGTTGCGCGTGAGAAGGTATGGGTGCAAGAGATAATGCGCGTGAGAAAGAATGAGGAGATAGAACAACGAAGCGAGGTGATTAGATAGCGAGCGGGCGCGCTAGGCGGTGGGCGGCGGTGGGCGGCGGGCAGCAAGCGGAGTGAAAGGAATAGAGAAGAACTGAAGAGATGGAGAACAACTGTCATTGAAGACAAGAGATGGGCGCACTCGCGCCCGGCAGGCGCAGATACGGTGTACCATTTGGGGGTCCGCGTCGGAGTACGCGATCTGCGAGAGGCGAGCTCGGGCGCCGGGGGGCGTCAAGTCGGAAGTCCCCTGCGGCGGAGAAGCCAAACGTGATGATGTGGGCTGGAAGTTTGTTGAAGATACGCCGAGGTTTGCCTTTCCTGGACGGCGCGCGCGAGAACACAGCTGAGAAGTGGAGACTCGTTGATTGGGAGAGAGTAGCTATCGAGATGAGGAGCGGCGTGGATAATATATATGGAGCGAAGGGGATTATATGAAGCAGCGGTACTTACAGTGATAACATGGACGTGGGTGGCCAAAATGAAGGCACTGCGCAGAAGCGTTCTTGTTTGCCTTCGTGAACGGCTACCTCCTAGGTACGTCGCCGAGCCCGTGAACACCCCCGAGATCGAGACAGAGATAGTGGGAGACATCCGTGAGATGGGACGCGTAGCAATGTTGGTGAGACGGAGAGAGGCGCCTGCGGGCGCAAGACCCTGTCAATGGCGAGACTTGGGCGTAGCCGACATCAAGGTCACTGTTGGTGGTAGTCGACTACGCCTGAGCAGTATTCGTGGGAATGTCGCTGGGCAGCCTGCCGAAACATGGGGGCTGTCAGCGGAAGGAGTGCGGCAAAGAAACTCTCCCGCTGAGACATGAAAGCCTGAGAAACGGAGCGCCTCCATAGGTAGCGGTTGATAGGGACTTGACGGTTGAGAACGAGGCAGGGAGAAGCGCGTAGCGACCCACAGATCTCCAGATCTTGACCTGGCCTGGGAGCGATGGGAACGGCGACGAGTCGAGCCACAAATCCCTAAAACCGGCCTGAAGGATAGCGGAAGCAAATTCGCCGTCCTCGTGCGCTGAGTCCAAGAAGTACGATTCAGAGGAGGACTCCAGCTCTTGAGAGCGCGCTGTACGAGCTCTTTGTGGCGCCCAGGGCATGCTCCCTGCCACTGCAGCTATTCGGGGAGACCTCAGCGCAGGCAGTTCTCGTGCCAGCTCAGCGCAAGTTGATCACTGATCAGATCCCGCGCCGGTTCGAAAACTGTTTGCGTGTGCTTGGCTAGCGATGTCCGGCGCTCGGCTGCTGGGCGGCCGGTACGCCGAGATTACAAATAGGACGAGGGAAGGAAGATACGATTTGGTCCTTCCCCCCACCGTCGCTGCTGTCGTATGCGCTGAACCGTCCCCGGACGCCTTCACCGTTCCCCTCCCCCCTTTCGTCCCCTCCAATCCGCCCAACCCCCGCCGCATCAAGGATACCGCCTGGAGTGCGTGCCACCCCGTCTTTATCTGCTTCCACCCCTTCCCCACCATTCCTCTTTTTTTCTGCGGACTCTGCAGGTGCAGCACGAGCGAAAGCAGCAGAGAGAGCTCGTCTATTCACCAGAGGAGCCGCTGGTGGCCGGACAGAGTGGGGATGGGTCGCGAGACCGAGCTGCGAGACACGGAGACGTTGATAAGCCATTATCGCCGTCTTGAGTGGCTACGCAGCGGATATGTGGATGGCCGCCTCTGTTGGCCATCGCATTGCAGACTTAGGATGAATTTGCTGCACCTGCCTTCTCTCACCCTCCCTTCGCACCATACAAGTACGGCAATGCTGATTATCTCCTCAGATCTCGCGACCCTTGACGGCCTCATACTACCCGCCCTCCCCCCAACGAAAGGATAACCATCAACCGCTTGAGCTCTGCTCGCGAACCCCTACCTCGCCCACCACCCCCACCGACATGTACGTGCAGCGTTCTCCTGTCTTTGCTTGTGCTGACATTTCGCAGTAAACACCCGTCGCATCCGCCCCAAGTCAGAGCTTCCGCTGAGTAATCGCGTAGCCTACTTGTATCCCCCCCCTTCTTCCCCCAGCAAACCGACACCGACACCCCCTTCCACCACCATCACCACCCTCATCCACATAGAATTCGCAATGTCTTCGCACTCCGGTCCCAACTCTCCCTCAAGCTCCGACGAATCCCTCCCGCCCCAGACTCCCATTTCTCCCGAGATGAACGCGACCCTCCTTGCTGACAAGCGCAAGGCTTCGCGCCGATCCAACACTGCTGAGCGCCGTGCGACTCACAATGCTGTCGAGCGTCAGCGCCGCGAGACGCTCAATGGGCGCTTCCTCGACCTCGCCGCGCTCCTCCCGAACCTTTCGCAGATCCGCCGCCCCTCCAAGTCCGCGATCGTCAACAGCTCCATCGCCCACATCTCTGCCGCGCGCCGTCACCGCCTTCTCGCGGCTCGCGAGCTTCGTCTCCTCAAGCTCGAGGCCGACGCTCTTCGCCGCGAGCTCAACGAATGGCGCCACCGCCAGAACCTCCCGACTGTTGAGGAGCCGCCGCGCTCCGAGGCCTTCGGCATGGTCCTTACTGGCGAGCTCGAGGTTATCCCCGAGGCTATGGGCGACGACGATGAAGACGACGAGTACTTCGAGCAGCCCCAGCAGCAGCAGCAGTACCAGCGTGGGCCTGACCCCCGTGATGTCGCCCGCCTCACGGGCGAGTACAACAACATTCGCGATATGCGTCAGCTCCAGGCGCAGCAGCAGCTTGAGCACGCGCAGCGCCTTGCCATGCTCAAGGCTGGCATGCTCAAGGACAAGAGGTAGGTATTCTTCCTTCTCATCCAACCGCTGGCTGACGATTCGTCAGCATGTACAGCGCTCCGCTGATTGCCTCTCCGTCGATGCCGCAGTTCGAGCACCCGCACGGGTTCGATCTCAACCCGATGCAGCAGGCCTTCATCCAGCAGCAGGAGGTGAGTTTTCACATGATTATGACCTGCGCGTAGAACTTCCACCTATCTATCCCCTTTGTGTACCTTCCCTTGCTGGAGCACATGTTGCTTGTCACGTCGATCACAACTACCGCACTGTTTTTCTCCAAGATCGTATCATCTAACATGCCTTCTTTCTCCTTATGACACGAATACTGACTTGAAACGCGACAGCTTGGCAGCTTCAACAACTTCAGCGACAAGATGTTCGATAACAAGATGACTTTCGGGGATGCCGTGGAAGCGAAGCTGTTTGCCAGTGCGTACCGCCGAATGTACCCGGCCCTCCGTATCAGGCTCACCTCTCGCAGACAGCGAAGCCCCGGTCTTCCTGGGACAGAGCCAACGTCAGATGTCCTACGGCAGCGGACGCGGCGATGAAGATGCTCTCTCCATTGGCTCGCGCGGCTCGAGCTCCGGCTCGCCGGTCACCCAAGAGTTCAACATGGGGGGCCGTGGCAGCTTCGAGGGCCGCCGTCTGACCGTCAACACCAGCCTGAGCGGCTACAACGGCATGAGCGGCGCGAACGCCGGCATGGTCGGTGGGCGCGGCGACGGGCTTTACTCGATGATGATGTGATGTCCTCACACCATACATGTCGTCGACGGCGCCTGTGGCCGTTGGCGGAGGCGTCGCATCCGCGGCGCCTGAGTATGCCCCGCCCCCACCTTCAATGCCTGTTTCAATATGCGCCAACCTCAAGTATGCCCTTATCATATACCCGCTCGCTGCGTTATGGCTTCCCTCGTCTCGGATCCTCTGTCGTCCCCGGCCTCTCATCTCGCTCACGTCTGCTGGGCTATTTAATGGTTTTCTTGTCCATGCCACCTCCGCGGTGAGCGCCGCCGAACAACACTACTAGCCGCTCGTCGTCGCCGCCGCCACGGATGGACACTGCTCTCTCCACACCGCTCTGTTGCCCGGGTCATCGTCATTGCTCGCGTCGCACGGCGCGTCCGCTCCTTCACTACATACAAATGTAACGACCCCGACGAATGTATTACCTCGCTGTATCACCACCACCGCCGCCGTCCCATTCCCCTCCATCCAGCTGTGCCCCCCCGACAACTCGCGCAGCAACTCCGCTATCTCGCGCCGGCCCAGCCGCGTACTCTCTCTTCTCGACGCCTAGCGCGTCGTCGTCCACCTGCTCGCGGCGTATACGCACCACGCCGCGCGGCGCGGCTGTCCCACACTACCACTAGGCCGCGTTGTCACCACCTCGAACCGTCTCCGAACACCTCATCCACCACATTCCTTTACCTGCCGTACTTATCGCTCGTTGTGCTTCAAGTACTATACTGTGCTATTATTTATCTTATTGGGACCTGCGTCGTCATCTCCGTGGTAGTACGGCTTGGGACACGCTCGTTGGGGGTGCGGACGTCCGTCGTCGCCGTGCCTCGTGAGCCTACGTACCGGTCACTCTATCTGTATGGGTACCGTTGCGTATAGTTGCTCTCTGTACTGGCTGTGCTCGAGGAGGCAGCCTGTGGACGTAGATATAAAATAGATAATTTATAGTGGCTTTCCGGACTGCATTCTCTTCCGTTCGGCTCGAGCGCGCGTGCGCGTTAGTATCGGAGAATCAACGAGATGGAAGATCAGCGTATTTGGGGACGTGGGAGGGGCATCGCCCGCGAGGCGATGGCGGACGTGGCGAAGACGCGCTGAGTTCCTGGGGGAGGTCGGGTGATTCATTCATCTGTGTACGGAGGCGCGCGGGCCGCTGCAGTTGCGTGCGGCGGCGCTGACGACGGTGAGAAGGTGGTGAGAAGGTGGTGAATGTATGCGGCAGGGGTGCGGACGCGGGCGGTCGAGTTGAATCAGGGCCAGTCTGTACCGGGCCCGAGCACAGGTCATGGAACAATAAGTAGCGTCGAATTTTAATCATGGTCTGCGATGTAAGCTGGATTGTAGCAGGGCTTCATGCTGTATGGGGAAAGGCAGTCGCAGGCTGGTCGCAGAGTGTTGTTGTTCGACGAGAGCGTCTTTGATGTTGCTCTGATGTTCACACGAAGGGCGCCCGAGGAGCCCGACGCTGAGTCTGCTGACGCGTAGAACGTCGACGGCGGGCGAGTCGGGGTCAAACCTCACCTCACTGGCCAGAGGCTGAGTCTCAGTCTCCGAATCGGTGGATCAACAATAGTGATACTTGTTCCGCAGGCTCTGCGGAACAGAGGAGTGCCCGCAGGATCGGCGTCGGGCGAACCGACGAACTCGAACTAGTTCTTGCCTAATCCACCCACGCACGTGACTCCAAATCGGGATTAGCTCCTGTGGCGCGCCGCGCGCCTCCATAAACCCATAATTCGGGCGTTTCGCATACATTTATGCCGTCAATTGATCTGAGCGTCTCTGCTCGAACAGTCAACAATGTCCCGTGACCGTTCTTGTCCTCAACCACCACCATCAACATCGCCGACGAAGCGCGCGGGAGAGGAGGGCGGCGTGCAGCGCTGCTGCACGCGTCACTATCAGGTGCGTGGCAGTGTGATACACGCAGGCGCCGTCTGATATGCTTATAGCTCGGCTCGTCGTCGAGAACGGCGTCGACGAAGCCGACGACGACGACTAGGTCGCGCAGCCGGCAAACGCCGACCGAAGAACCCCCACGGGGCCCCGTTCCCTCCCCCGCGTCCCCCCTGTTCGACGTCGTTGCTGACGTGTCGTAGACAAGTCTTTCGCGACGGCTTTGACCGTCGTCCCTTTCATTTTACTTTACATACATATATGTATGCCGGTAGAGGATTAGTAGTACCACGTAGTCAGTAAGCAGTAACCAGATAAGTAGTAACCAGACCCCGCCGAACGAAGAACTTTGAAAATATATCACTAAGGAGTACAAAAAACTCGCAGCAGGCTGTCTTTAAGCCGTCGGTGAGCGTGGTGAGCTCGAACTTTGCCCACCGACAAGTCGGCCAGCACACAAAGCCAAACAGTGAATAAATAAAAACCCTCTGACAGCCGGTTGAATTTCACGGCCTCAACGGCACCCGTCGGCAAGTTTCCGGAAGCGCTTTGACATCTAACCCCGTTAGGGGTCACGTGCATGGGTGGATTCGGTGGCTCCTACTCGAACTTGTTGAGCCGGAGTATGCCGCTGATTCAGTCACGTCCTGTCACGGACTCGTTGCCCATGATGTGCCGGCTGCTCTTGGGCTGCTCTGCTGTGTCTCTCTGCTTAGCGAGACTCGATTTTCCCGCTTACTGGATATGTGTAAGGACTGTCAACGCAGGCAGCACTTGCTCGGCTAAGACTAGTACTTCGTAGTATGACCTTAAAGGTCCGCCCATCGCGCGAGGGATCCCTTCATAAGTATGCTCCAAATGTAGGCCCTCAATAAAGTGGGAAATTAATGGTCAGCGCTGGCGTTATGGAAGTTTATCTACCCTGCTCGGAAAACCAAGATGTACAAAGTCCCGTTCAACTGCGTCACGAGCAATTCTATCCGAGTTCCCAGTTCAACGCCCCTTTCCTCTCGGTTATTCTAGACGTTGTTATCGTGGTTTGCAATCGTGAAGGACAAATATCAAGTATGATCACTGCCGCCAGAGTTACAGTACTTAGCTGCAGCCAGGCTTGTAAGTAGCAGAGCTTCGACGCGTTTCGGCAATTTCCGCTGGTGGACCTACATGCACCGTCATCGTTGAACATTGACGTCAGAATCCCTGGTGACCCTCCCTGCGCACGAGCCCTCCCGTAACTATGGCCAGTATCACCGCCTGCTCCAGGTCCACTCTCAGATTGGTGCAGTACGTAGCTGTCTAGGCACCTGCGAGGAGACGATGATGAGTTGGAAGCATCATCGACTTCATAAGTTGGCCTCCTTATAAGCCAGTTGTCCGCGACTTTGGAAGCACAGAACCTACCACCAACACACCCACTCACATACCTATCATCATCACCATGGACTTCGTCAACAAGATCTCCGGAAACGAGAAGCAGGAGCGCTCGAGCGGCGGTGGCGGCGGCATGATGGACAAGGTCAACAACGGGCTCGGCGGTGGGCAGTCCGGCGAGAAGAACGAGGGTGAGTCCGCTCTTGAACGACGACGTTTTCAACCGCTGACAACGTACCAGATGCCCTTGACAAGGGTCAGTTGCTGTCATGGAACTGGGTTCGCTTTCGCTGTTGTACTGACGAGCGTTGTAGGCGTCGACTTCGCCCAAGAGAGGATGGGACAGGGTTCCCAGAACAACGAGTCCGCTGTCGAGCAGGCAAAGGACGAGAAGATCTCCGACGGTATCCGTAGTGGCTACAAGGGCGCGACCGGCAAGGATATTCCTATCCAGGACAAGTAGATTCAGAAGACTGAGCGGACGAAATGTAAAGCTGTACTACTTACCTGGCTTGGACTTGTATCAACAATGGACCATACTGTGCACACCATGCTATTGGGGTTTCCATGGCAGCCTTTGCGCTTCTCTAGTCAGGACTATCGTTCCGGTTCGATAAAAGTGGCAGCCCTATTAAATCTTGTTGTGACTTGTAGATCCTGGCGCGGCAAATGCGTCACCTGCTTGTTCGAGCCCAATCTCAACCTGCAAAGTCCGGCGCTCAATCGACTGCGTACGTATCCAGGGGTACGCATCGCCTGACAGCGATAGCGCGCGGAGCACGCTCAGCCCCCGCGCCAATTCGAAAGCAGGACGAATGCCAAGGGCCCGAGGGCGATGATGCAGAGGAACGTCATCACCCCATCGCTGCCTTTATAGCCAGTCGGTCGACAGTGGTCCCCTACTTACCTGCCCACCTACCACACCTAATACCCGTCTCCACACCCGCAACTCATCACATACCATGGATTTCCTCAACAGCCTTAGCGGAAAGGACAAGGAGCAGTCCGCTACGGCGCAGACGCAGCAGTCCAGTGGCGGCGGCTTCATGGACAAGATCAACGGCAGCCTCGGTGGCGGTCAGTCGGGCGAGAAGAAAGAGGGTGAGCACACCGTTCTGAAGACCTCGTGCCCCGGCTGACGAGTTTCTGTAGACGGTCTTGACAAAGGTTCGTGAAGTGACATGCTTCGACTGAGAATCTTGCTGCTGGCTGTGCAGTTCTACTAGTCGCGCAGTGCTGCCCGCGAACGAATGCTGACACGCATCCCTCCAGGCGTCGACTGGGTGCAGGAGCACGTCTTCAAGCAGGGCGCACAGACGAACGAGTCCGCATTCGAGCAGGCAAAGGACGAGCAGATGTCGGACGCCATCCGGAGGCAGTACAAGAACGCTACGGGGAAGGACTTCCCGATCTCGGACAAGTAGATGACAACGGACCTTGAAGCTTGACGCACGATGATACGGACATCCCACCTGTACTTGTACCTGTAGTCGCATGACATGCACTGGGCCATGCCCAACAAACCCTATCTGCCTCGCCGTTCGCGTCAGTCAGGATTAACCGTTGAGTGCATGCTGCCTCGCCTTCACTGCGTTCTGCTTCATAAGTCCAGCATATATCGAGCCTGAAAAGTATGCGTGCTGGTGCAGACGCTACACTCATCTGGGTATCAAGTCCAATGTACTCCTGTCTATGCCGGCGAAGTCTCTGCTTATGATCTTTCGCGACTTGATCTCTCGCAAGGCATACCGGAGGTGCAAAGCGTACAATGCATCCTTTGCCTGAGAGGCCCGTCAGCTGGTGATCAAAAGATAGCGGAAGCGACGCACCACAATGAACATCCCGAGGCCTACAATGTTGCGAAACCTGGACAGATGGTCAGATGCGCACGACACGTACAGTCAGAACACCCACCACACTGGATCCGCACTCGCCCAGAGCCCCGTCCCGCCCCAGAAGACGCGGAAGAACGTGGTGACGGTGCTCTTATCCTTCATCGCTCCGCTCTTCCAGAAGTCAAGCGGCGTCAGCAACGGTGCCGGGATCGCTGCCGCAGGGTTCAGCGGCGGCCGAATCGCGAGTGCCGTCTTCAGCCACTGCACGTGCCGCGCCGTCTCCCCAAGCGCCCACCCCATCCCATTCGCATAGAACGGCGTGAGGAAGGCGTTCCCCGCGCGCGCGAGCCACCCGTTCCGCCCGACGCGCCGCTGCACTGCAGCCACCTCGTCCGCTGGCTCCTCTTCCTCTTCGTCTTCGTCTTCCGAATCCGAGTCGTCGACGAGACGCCGAAGGCTGCCCGCGGCCGTGCGCTCCTGCGATGGGATTCCTGCGATGCGCCGGACGAGGCGCCCGCGGTAGAAGAGGTAGGCGAAGCGCGCGGCGGGGATGCCGAGGAAGTGCACGAAGCCGGGGGAGGGCGGCCAGGCGGCGGTGGCGCCACGGGCGAAGGCGTCGCGGACGTCAATGGAGAAAAGGCTGCCCGTGAAAGGTGGGGCGCGATGGTGGGCGGCCGCGGTGGTGGCTGGCCAGATGAGGAAGGCGGGGAGGGGGTCCCAGAGGACGTTGGCGATGCTGAGGTAGGAGCCGATGAGGGCATTGAGGGGGATCCATGGGAGACGGATGAAGGCCTCCCAGGGCCATAGTAGGGTGTCATCGGATAGTAGGATTTGATACATCCTGTGTGAGTTTGAGTACATGGTCTCTGTACAGGGAGGGAACGTACTCCTCGCCGATGTACAGACGAACGGATGCGGAGCCAACGGCCGTGAACGCGGTGTAAAGTTCTGTGAATTGCTCAGGGACGTATCGCAGTTTATGGATATGACGCACCTCGCCCGAAGGCCCACAGAACGCCCAACAGCGATCCTCTGATACCAAGGTGTACACACCCATTGATTGCTCTGTTTCCCGCATCGAATAGGGCGAGCAAACGTGAGCGCGCGCAATTGCTGTCCGCAAATGTGTATGTAGCATTACATTGCGGGCAATGCACTTCCATACTGTATGGATCATCGGCTTTGGGGAGGTGGACAGTATTGATCCAGGTCGTGAGGCACGTGCGGTGGACGAGGAGGGTACATCGGCAAGGATGGATCCAGTTGCCACAGGGATTGCCCGGAGCTGCAGGGAAGCTTCAGTATGAAGAGTAAATCGATGGTATTCAGCGTACCCTCGAAGACTTCCTCCTCCTGGCAAACAAAACATGTTCTGTGCTAGCGAACCGTCAGCGAAGGGTGGGCGTTCAAGTATTCATCGCCTCACTCTGAGATGGTCTATGCGCACGCGCTTGCCGTCAACTCGGGGGACATGAGAAGCGCTTGTCTGTTCGCCACTAGGGTCAGACATAAAGGCGACAAAACAACGAGTTGACGGTGGGAACTGACGAGTATTGAATAGGCGCCCGTTGGCATCACGCGTGATATACATGTCACATGACATCACCCGTTTTGTCCTGAACGTCGACGCGTCGACGCGTCGCGCCTTGCATCTTTCCATTGTCCTTTTTCAAGACTCGTCGAACCACTCGTCATTATGGCCAGGCATATGCGGCAGCAGTCTGAAGATCTGCTGGCTGACTGGATAGCTCAACTTCGTCTCTCTGTCAAAGAGTCCTCCGAACGCGGCCTCATTGTGTCTACGAAATGGTACGTGCTGCTAATGGGACGAGATGTAGTCGTGCTATAAGTCTGAGCCTAGGGCAACAGACATGCTTAACTCTATTCCGGCGGAACGACGATCGCTCAGCGTTCTGGACGACTTGAGCATGCACGGTATGCCACTGACCCAGGTCATGCGTGCGCTAAGATTGACAAAAACATCAGACACCGACATCTTCGATCCAGAAGAACAGGAGGAAGAGGACTTCTTTGCATATGCGCGCCAGGTATTTGACGCGAAGGAGTTCCAGCGCACAGCGACTATCCTGCGCGAATGTAAGAGCTCGAAAGCCGTATTCCTCCGCTTGTATGCACGCTACCTCGAGAGCGAGAAGGCGGCACAACTTCAATGGCTCAAACTCAGCAGTGCGTGCATGTTCTGCTCCTCTCCCATGCCACAGACACTCATGGGCGGACGACAGCCTCACGCGAGCAACCTCCCGCACCCATAAACAATAGCTTGCTGGAGCTCTTGGAACTTGCCAGCAACTCCCAGGACCCATGGGTGCTCTTTTTGTAAGTTCTCTGCTACATATATGCGCCTCTAAAACTTACTGTGGCTCAGACAAAGCATCATCTTCTATCGGCTGTCCCGACGGCAGGACTGCGTACGCTCCACGCTGGCGTCCATATCCATGCGGCCATGGAATTGGTCTGCATGGGAGTTGCTCTCGTCCGCCATTGAAACGTACGGCGAGGTAGGTCTCTTTCCCCGAGTTTTTATAGGTCGCAATGTTGATGATCCCCGTTTAGCTCGAACAAGTCTTGAACACCCTCCCTCTCGACGCCAAGCACCCCATGACGATCTGCTTTCGCGTAAAAATTGGTAACGATTTTTACAATTCGAGCAGGAGGGATTTCGTTACCGTCTGTACTCTGCGTCGGGATTACTTTTGTAACAGCACCTGGTTGGCAGGACAAGCGGCGCGTGTGCTGCTTAATACGAGAGGTAAATTGATTGTGCCTGCTTCACTTCGTAGTTGTATCTGCCTTGCATTTCCTGCGTATCGTGTTCTCAACGTATCGTGATTCTCGTCGAACCGTAACATTTTCCTTGCGGTATACTCACCGATTGCCCTCAGATCTCGTCGATGCGGAGAAACAATTCGATGCCAACCTCGCTGCCGAGCCTTACCGCCTGGACGACATCGACGCGCATACCAGCGTACTCTGGCTCGCCGACCGTAAAGCCCGCATAGCGGAGCTTGCGAAACATTTCGCGGGCGCTCCGCAGGATAAGCCGGAGTATTTTTGCTTATTGGGTACGTTAACGTGTTCCGTTGATGTTTGCAACGCTTCGATACTCAAAAATGAATCCCTTTCGCATGCTGGCTGACCTCCGAACAGGCAACCACTATTCCGCCCGTCGCGAGCACGAAAAGGCCGTTCGCGCCTTCCGCAAAGCGACTTATCTAGACCGGACGTACGGCGCGGCGTGGACGCTTATGGGGCACGAATACTACGACTTGGCCAACTATCATGCGGCAATTGAGTCTTACAGGCGGGCTATTGGTGAGTAGGCTGGTCCTTCGTTTCTTATGTGCAGCTTGTGGAGGTGTTGCAGCAGAGCTTGATCAAAATCCCAGACGTCAACGCCAAAGACTATCGCGCATGGTCGGGGCTGGGGAGGTCTTATTCCCAGTTGCGCCTTCACCACTATGCGATCTATTACAACAAGAGGTCGACGGAGATCAAGTATGCACTGTCCTTGAATGGATGTGGCTTCAATTTGTCTGACTAATCTTTGTACAGGCCTGGCGACCCGCGGTCGTGGATGGAGCTCGGGGAGTCTTTTGAGGACGTCAACAAGTGAGCCTTCACTGAGGCTCGCTGTCTTTATGTTGTCTAAACGTCCTTCCTCTTTGTCAGATATCGCGACGCAATTGCCTGCGCACGACGCGCCATAGACCTCGAGCACAATCCGGAAAACGCCATTCGACATTGCTTCCGGCTCGGAATGTTTTACCGGCGAGCTCTGGAGCATCCGCTGGCTCTCGAAACCTACCTGGAGATATTCAAGCTGTGTCGGGAGGATCGTACGTGGCGAACATCTGGCCCGCACGCCATTGGCGCTGACGTGTTATATTCACCGTGGACGCTAACATGCCTTACAGCCAAACTCCTCCGCCTCAAGGAAAACATTCAGGCCATCGTCGCCTTTGCGGAGTTGGAGACGACACACGAGCACTCGTTCGGCAACCAACTGGACGCGTACCTCATTCTGAAGAATGCGCCTGGGATCGAGGTATGGTTCGCCTTTTCTGTATAAGCAATAGCTGCGCAGTCCTCAAATCCCTCTAACTGAACTTCGCTAGGAGACGGTGGTCCAGGGTTTGGGCCCGGCAGCCGCCCGCGAGCAACGCGAACACCAGGCGGCGATAAAGGAGTATATGAAGGACAACGCGAAGGATTACGCGCGTGTGCGGGAGATGCTACTTCGGGTGGAGAAGGCGGTGTGGGATATGTCGATGGAGAGGCGGCACGAGTTGCGAAGGAGGTCGCTTTTGGCGAACATCCCGGGGTTGAAGGGACTGCATATCGGCTGAGGGTAACAGAGAGGTCGAGTTCATGGCATGTCCAAAAAGCGCAATTACTGATCCTCGTCTTGCAGAGGTATATAACGATTTGCTCTGAATCTACTCTTGCTTCGGGCCTCAAGGCCTCACTTGCAAGAGTCAGTCATCAAAATTTGCGCCGTGTGCCTCGGGGCTCTCGAGTAGGCTGCTTATCCACTTCCTGCATCAGTTGACCTAGCAGGCATGCTCGTCTCGGATCACGTTGGAACGCCAGGAACTGCGGTCATTGGTGTATTCAATGGCGCCTCCGTCATAGGCGTCTCAGGCCTGTCTACTTATAACGTTTCTCGCGCGAGGGAAGGACGTCTGGTCCTGCCAGCATGTCTCTCCTGAGTTGTGAGCACCATGTTTACCTCTGCTGATTCTCTAACACGGTTCTTATCTCCTGTGCCCTACCTATAGCCACTGGCATGTCGCCCGTCGTGGTGGCTTTCGTGGTGTGCATGTTGGTAGCCTGCTACAGAATCATGCGCATCGGCTCTCGCGAGCGGGGCGTGGCGCACGGCCCTGGCACTATCCCCATCTTAGGCAACCTTCATCAAGTGCCCACGACGTTTCCGCATCTTCGGTCAGTCTTGTAACCGGCGGTGGGAAATGCTCCTCAAGGTCAGACGTGTAGCTTCACAGAATGGGCGAGAGAGTACGGCGAGATATATTCGGTACGCCAGCTACAAGATGCGGTGACTGACGCTCACAGGATATTCTTTCAGCTTAAGTTCGGCTCTGGCACGGTTATCGTGCTGTCCAGCGCTAGGGCTATCAAGGAAGTGCTGGACATACAAAGCATGGACACCTCCGACAGGCCACCAAATCTGTACTTCGACGTGAGCCTCCTCGTTGCTTGGCATGAATATGTCTCATTGGATGATACAGATGGTGACTGATGGTTGGGGTATCTTCCTTTGCCGATACTGTGAGCAAGCTCTTTGTGTCCGACACGCCGCGGCGGCATGCTCATCAGTTGAAGCCAACAAATGGCGCCAGCTGCGTAAGGCTGCTCAGACGCTCCTCGCTTCATCTACCGTGAAGAAATATATCCCTATTCAAGAGGCCGAAGCCACGCAACTGCAGTTTGACATGTTGCTCGCGCCTGAGGTCAGTCTCCGATGAATTTTCCATTGATGCGCGAGACCTGAGGCGTGATTTATGTGAACAGAACTTCTTCGACCATGTATACCGGTTTAGCGCCTCCGTGATACTTTCCGTCACATATGGTAAACGAGCGCCTCGCAGTGAGACTCCGACTGCCAAAGCCTTCGCCGAAATCAACAGCCGCTGGTCTGAGTTCATCGCCCCACGCGGGACTCCGCCCACCGACCTGCAGCCTTTGCTCAGGTGGATTCCTGACCGCCTCGATCCGTGGGCCAGGTAGGCACGCGCAATACGTACCTTACAACGCGAGCTTTACACAGAACTATTCGATGAATGCAAGTTGCGCACAGATATGAGCGAGTCCGGATTCTTCATGGCAAATGTCATCCGCGATCGGCCATCCCATGAGCTGACTGAAGAGCAGATGAGGTGGGTTTCATTCGTGAATGAAGTCTATGAGTTGACTGATAACGTGACTGTTGTAGCATGCTTGCTGGCTCACTGTACGAAGCCGGCTCGCACACCACCGCAACCTACCTACATGGCTTGGTGCTGCTCCTCGCGACTCACCCGGACGTGCAGGCGAAGGCGTTTGCTGAGCTGGATGATGTCGTCGGAGAAACACGCAGTCCAACCTACGAGGACACGGAAGGTCTACCTTATCTTCGTGCACTGCTACAGGAGGCGCACCGTTTTCGAGTGCTGGAACCTCTTAGCATACCCCATCGGGCGACACGCGATTTGCATGTAAGCCTCGGGCAACTCGTTCGACTGCTCTCTGAGCTGACGTTTAACCGCAAGTACAAGGGTCATCTCATCCCAGAGGGCGCAACACTGTTCGGCAACATTCGTACGCGTCACACGCTCGTACGCTCCGTCTGCTAACTTCCGTTTGGTTTGGTGTACATGCAGACGCCGTGTTTAACGATCCAGGTGCGCAAACATTCATCTGAGCTCCGCGTATACTGACATGCCTTCCAGATCTATTCGATGCTCCTGAGGAGTTCAATCCGGATCGCTATCTGCTCACCCCACATGGTACTCGACCAGGAGTTGAAGATGGCGACTTGCGCTCGACCCTCGTCTTTGGCATCGGACGCGTACGTCGGACAGTTTCTTCTCCGCACTCATAGAATTGACGATGCACCGAAACTACTAGCGCATTTGCCCTGGCATGCACCTTGCCTCCGCTTCGACGGTACGTGATCGCACCGCCGGACATCGTATGCTTACTTGGCCTTCAAGATCCTGGCCGCCATGAAGTTCATCTGGGCATTCCAGTTTAGTCCTGCAGTAGATCCTGCTACAGGGAAAGAAGTCCCGCTCGACCCCCGCGCTGCCTGCGATGTGAGTGCTCGACTTCCTGGGATCCGGATGTGATTCTGACGTGCTGTTCAGGGCCTCGCTGTCGGCGTGCCACGGTTTGCGTGCGACATCCGCTGTCGAAGTCCGGCGAAAGCGCAAATCGTCCGACGTACTTTTCAGGTCGACGCGGCGCCAACACTCTCGGCATTTGAGTACAATTTGGCGAAGGCGGACAAGGACTGGCTCGATAGTGTCCGTGTGCTTCCGGAAGAGGTTATGTGTTAGCTATCACGAGTAGTCCATCTGAGCTTGCAACATCTATCGTGAGTCCAAGAGGTAAAATACGTTTTATTGTTAGGTGAAAGCAATGCTTCGATGGTGTTGCAAGCGCGTGCAGACAAAAATGAGTCGGCCCAGGTTCGAACTGAGGACCTTCTGTGTGTTAGACAGATGCGATAACCAACTACGCCACCGACCCTTGTAGGAAATTAAGGCCCAATGATTGTCAATGTGTACCTTACAGTCTCGTTTACTCCCAGCTCGCCAAGAAAAAGCAATAAATCCTTTGAGTCTACAGTCTGGTATATAGTGATATCGATACATATTTAAGATACATAGATCCATAAGCAGCCCGCATGAACAATCTCGTCAGTCGTACATAACCTGCATATCGTGCACGCTTTGAACACCTGGGAACAGAGTCGACCTGAACGGAACATCAGTGAGCACGAGATTTGGTACTGAAGCCCACTACGGAGACAGGGGGAGACCAACAACGGACCAGTATGCGTTGTCGTACACCATCGACGCCACCTCGGGATCGAAGTTGCACTCGTTGAACGCGAAGCCGGACGAAGCCTGCGCCTCCGCGGGCATCGTCTCCGCCGCAAGCTCCCACTGCTCGTGCCACCGCTGCAGCTCGGACGCCTGCATCTGCGCCGGGTCGACGTCCATGCTGTACGTCGACTCGTCGAACCACGGCCAGTACTGCTGCACGGGCGTCGCGGCATCCCAGGGCCGGCTGCCGTAGCGCTGCTGGAACGCGTTCTTCGGCGCGGCCTTGGGGACGTGCGGGGGTTTCTGGACGACCGGGTGTTGTTCGGCAGCGTATGGCGCATGCCCGAGCGACCCGTCGAACGAGCCGTGCATGGGTCCTGCGTGCTGCAGGAAGTCGTCCTGCCGCATGGCGCCCGCGTTGCCCGGCGGCCATCCCGTGTCCGCGTCCATCAGCAAGCTCCAGTTCGGCGGTTGCTGGCTAGACGGTATAAAAGGCTCCGCGAAGGAGGATGGCGACGAAGCGGAGGACGACGACCGAGAGGTGGCAGTAGCCGCGACCGAGGACAGCAGCCCTCCGGACGACGTTGTGGCCGAAGTCGACGCAGCACTGGATAACGGCGGAGGGGACACTGACTCGGACATCTTGGGCCGATACTGGGATGAAGGATAGGGTGCCGCCGATGGGCCCGCGCCTGGCTCCAGCAGCGAGAGCGCGATCTCACCAAGAAAGCGCGCTTGCGCCACACACACCGCGTCGTTCGGCCCGCGCACAGCACTGGCGTACGCCCGCGCGCACGTGATGAGCGCGACGCGCGCCGCATCGCGCGCTTGACCGGCCGCGCCCTTCGTATGCTGTCCGGAGTGTCAGCTACCAATCCTACGATGCCGAAAGAGGCGATAGAGCTCACCGTCGCCAACCACACCGCGTAGTGCGCGCACAGTACGGGGACGAACTCGGGCGCATGGCGCAGGCGTATGCCAAACCCTGTGATCTGCGCGAGGCAGCTGAGGCAGGTGTTGAACACTGCACCGCGTAGCCGCGCGACGTTCTCTGCCGTCTCGTTGTCTTTCAGGCTACCGCGTTCCCTGGTCGGATCCGGCTTGCCGCCCTGGGCCATTCGTAGCCTTGTCTCCGCGACCTGGTAGGCGAGCGTGTGTCGGTGGAACTCTATGAGCCCACGCGTTCCTATAGGAACGCTGTTCAACACATCTACAGAGGTACTGCTTTAGTGGTGGCCTTATCCGTACAGAGACTGCTAACACACCTTCCGTCGCCCAACGCTGCGCCCACTGCGCCACGCGGCCCTCCAGCGCACGTCCGACTGCTTCCGAGTCCGAGCGCTTGATGGAATCTCCATCAGTCAGCACACCAGGCTCCAATCCCTGGCACTCCGCCGTCGCCGCTATTAACGCATCCTCCGGCAGACCGTTTTCTGCGCCCTCACGCCACCAGGCGTACGCATCCCGCTGCGGGGGCATCTCACCCCTGGGCAGCCCACGCCGCCGCCGAACAAGTTCGTCGAAGCTCGTCAGCGCAAACCACGCGCGGTCGCGGCCGCGCTGAACACGCGAGTCCTTCTCCGCGCCCTTCGACGGCAGGTGGAGGCCGAGCTCGTACCCCAGGCGCATGATCATGCCGGACTGTCGGTACGCGCTCGTGTCATCGAGGGCGCGGTGTGCGGTAAAGATGAGAAACGCCAGGATGGGCTCGAGGGTGGGCGTGTCGTCCGCTGCCCAAAGTCGGGAGATGAGCGTGTCGGCCACTGATCGTAGACGAGCATAGACGGCCGGCATCTCGAACCTGGCTGCAACGGCAAGGATGGTGGAGAAGAGGACCGTAGAGACGGTGCGGGTGTGGGGGAGTGTGTAGATGACGGGGTCGATGGCACATATGAGCATGGGGTTGATGTCGGCGTAGAACCTGAGTGTGAGTCGTGAACATTCAAAGAATCACCGGCGAAATCGGGAAAGCTTGTAATGGGGGAAGGCGCTAAGGACTCACACTGCGAAGAGACTCTCTGCGTCTGCAAGGGAGAGGATGCCCAGAAATATTGGATCACCCTCTGAGATGTTCCTCGACTGATCGCCCAGGCCTAGGGCGCCAAACTGGGCAGTTGGGGGCAGAAGATAGTCGTGCCAATCGTCCTCATCGACAGAGTGATTAGAGGTCTCCGGGCTCGACGGTCTGCTCTGTGGCTGCCGCTGCTGCCAATTGCTGCTCTCCGCGGCCTCCGCGGCAGGCGCGGACGTCGAGGGAGCAGGGGGAAGTGGTTCCGGATCGGTGCGCGAGGTGCTTGCTTGCGGTTTCGCGTTCGGGGGCCGGCGGCGAGCTTTGAGCTCGCACGGGGTCTTGAGGCGAAGGCAGCGCTGACATTTGGTCTTTCCGGGCTGTATGTCGCAGCGCACCTGCTCCCTGTCAGCGTTCCCCCCCTTCCTGCTGCAGTGCACAAAACCATACCTTCACGGTGCGGCATGCTAGACATCTATCAAGGCATCAGCGAACAAGGCGATTGTATAGAGCGCCCCCCACGTACGCGATCTTCTTCTTCTGGACGGTGGAGAGCGATGCCGGGTCCCAGGACTTGAACTGCTGTGAGACGGGATTTGACATGGCGGATCTGAGATGGACGGTATAGAATGAGCCCCCCCTTGGACTACCGTTATGAGGGCGGAGCGTGAGTAAGCGCCCGACTGGCGAAACGGGCGAGAAGGCAATGCGCAAGGGGAAGCCATCAGGAGCAGGCGCAATGATCTGCGTGAATGTCTCGCGCTCGCGTGCCCGCCGCGCTCGCGTGTCACTCGCGTGTCGTGACCCGTGCCGGAGGGTTCATCTTTCTTCATTGAACTCACCCACAAAAATAGCGAGCCCTCTCAATATGCCCCTCTCAGTCTGCCTCTCCGGCGTGCCCTAGGCGCGAGTTTGGAGGCCTCGAGGAGGCCACGGGACACCCTGCGAGCCTGAGATGCTCCGACATCCATGGCCCTATCGCCTTCTTTCCACCTCGACTCTGCCGGCGCCAGACTCCAGTCCCAAATTTACATACGCCCAACGGTCCAAGGACCAATTCTGAATGTCCACATGAGGTGATCAGCGCACCCTCCCAAAGATCGGGCGCCTTGCTGTGCAAAGATCGGGCGCTCTCCCACGCAAGGATCGGGCGCTCTCCCACGCACAGATCGGGCGCGCTTCCTTGCGAGGCCCAGCCACCGGACTTCGTGGAGCCGGCGACGGAAGACATATGTTTGACCGGCTGAGTGACCTGAGCCTGACGGACTTCTGAGATAGATGTGCGATGAAGGCCCCAGGGCGCAGAGGAGCAGGTCCGTGTGAGCCCGCTTGAGATGCCGTCGCCCAAGGCGAGGGAGATACAGGAGATATGCAACATTGCCATCGGGAGGGGGAAGAATACCCGATGTGTCCACCACATCACGTGTTTACCGTCCAACCATCACATTCATACAAAACAACTCTCACAACCACCCTCAGATTCATACATATCACTGCTAACCTTACATACTCTACGTAGGATACTCCCTACACCGCGCTTTGTCTTAGGTACATGAAGCGGTCTATAAATTTTATTCCCCCCCCCCCCCCCCCCGCCACATCACGTGAACAGTTCGTGCGGCTCAACGGACCGAACTACTTTGAGCCCAGTTGCCCAAAAGCCAACCGCTCTCTACTCTTCTCGCGCGGCCTCGCATATTCGCCATTTTCATCCGAGAAACGAGTGTCATTATTGTCGGTCAGCGTAAGTAAGTATAGGTGTGTATAGTACAGGGACTACGCGCGTAGTACTTCAACTTACAACCGCGGACCCATTCAAGCATTTCGGCGCATCCTACGAAGCGGCTATCCAAGCCACGGCGCCCAACAGGGAGAGCCACGGTGACACCGATCGCACAGCGGCACCGTTCGAGCCAGAGTCACCAGACGACGTAGCGGCACCACTCGCGGATTTCGCTGACCCATCATCTGTATTGATGGTCGAGTTGCCATTTTTCGCTGCATTAGCTGTAGGACAAGTCAAAAAAGGGCAGAGCGCTATATAGAAGAGCACGTACTGATAGCATCCAGCAACTGGTCGCTCTTGTCGCCGCCTGCCTCCCACATGGCGAACCCGCCCAGCCCCTGCTCGTGGATGAAGTTGCCCTTGAGCGCGATGGAACGCGTGTCCTCATACGATATGAGCAGCTGGTCGTCCGGAGAGTAGATGAAGGGCTGTGACAGCGTCAGCAACGCATACTCACCAGTATATGTACCTTCCACTCACCGATTGACTGCAGCCGTCCCACGAGTACTGCACGTCGTCGCGGCCGGGCGTCCCATCGGCAGCAAGATACCCCTGCTCGATGAGCCCCCAGTACTGCAGCGAGCCCCCCGGTCCCCCGATGTCACCGCACTCATTCACGCCCGACGGCGCATCGGGCGGGTCCCACGCGTCGCCCGCCGTCTTGTTCTTATTCCGCTCCTGGTCGATCTCCGGGTAGAACGTCGTCAGCTCCTCGCCCACGTCCTTCACCTCGAACGTGTGCGCATAGCTCGGGACGCCCAGCAGGATCTTGTGCGCGGGCACGCCGGCGCTGATCCACGCAGCGCTGCCCGAGGTGGCCGATCCGCGCTTGTACGAGTCCTGCGGCGCGCAGGCGTCCGCGAGGGGCGCGGAGGGGCCGGCGACGTGCGGCGTCTGCCCGGTGATGTCGTCGAGGAAGGGGGAAGTGGCGGGCCCGAAGACGTCGTAGTTCATGAGCGCGACGTAGTCGAGGGGCTCGGCCCAGGCGGTGAGGTTGGTCGCGAGTGCGCCAGTGGAGTCGTGGTAGGGCATGATGGAGGTGGCGGCGGTGAGGACGAGCTTGCTGCCGGTGTCTGAGCTGCGGAGCTCGGTGAGGAAGGAGGTGAAGTGGTCGACGTCGTCTTTTGAGATGGCGTTGCAGCCCATGCCCTGGAGACCGGGGAACTCCCAGCTGTGCGCGCGTCAGAGAGGAAGAGGGGTGAAAGTGCTGTAGTAAACGCACTCGAAGTCCAACGCGTCCAACTCGTATTTCTCAGCCAGTTTCGTCACGGTCTTGACGAACGCTGTGCGGTTCTCCGAAGACCCAACGTTTGTGGAGAAGAAGCGCGAGCCAGTCCACCCTCCGATGGACAGTCCGGCCTTGACGCCATTCTCGTGCGCCGTCTGCACGAACTCGGGAAGCGTGCTTTCGTCCGACTCGTCGAGCGACAACTCGTCTGGTGAGTCTACCGTCACTCTACGGATAGTATCAGCAGAAGTAGGAAGGGCAGAGTACAGCCACGCACGCGAATGCATAATGCAAAAGGGTATACTTCGACCAAGACACATTGGCCGGAGGGAAATCCTCCGCATGCCAGCCGGTGTACCAGGCAACAGACACAAGGTCCGACGCCGACTCATCCGCCCGCGCCGAGATACCCAGCGCAAGGAGCGCCCACAGCGACAAAGGGAAGGACATAGTGACCGTGTGGAACAAGGAGGGGCGGGGGTAAAAAAGAACGACGCGGTGGCAAATAGCTGGGGCGCGCCGCGACGAGTGTGTGTCTGCTGACCTCGTGGGCTCCCAAATGATGTCCGTCTCACGATCGGCGCTCCTCAGAGTCTCACGCTGCGCTGGATGTTGAGTTCAGTGAAGGGGGGAAGAAGACAGGAAATTGGAACGCGCCTGGAAGGCTGGAAACCGCATGTCGGTTACACATCATGTGGCCATGTTCGTCAAGGGAACATATCGGTGCCGTTCCTCACGACCGCGCTCTGTCGTCGGGAGCGCAATATCGTCGGGGAGCGCAAAGACACCGCGATGCCATGGTAGTGCAAAGCTGGCTGGAGGTCGTCGATGAACATGATAGCCATGTGTCAGGGCAAGATAGGACGGAGTTGAAATTGAGTTGTTTGACAAAGTTTGGATGCGGCTAACAAAGCCTTCCTTTCCTGGAATTATATCCGATGTTCAACACTGCGCTCGTCAGGCGTCGTCTGTCGTCATTGACAGGGGAGACGAACAGAAAGATTACAGCAAGTTCATGCAAAGCAAGCAGTACAGTACAGCGGCGAGAGCAGTGGGACAACTCAAGACTCTCTCGGACTCTATCAAACGTTACATGCACATCGCGCTCTCACAGCGAGTTTGCTCTTATATAGAAGAATTGCTCTCGATAGAATCCTTGCATGTGCACCGGGAAATCACAGCAATTATGCTACATGTCGAATAGCGAGTATGTAGATCTACAATCCATGTATCGATCCGGAGGCGCAAGCAAGCAAGTCGATGCAGAATAAATCGATGCAGGATAAATAGCGCCCATTATAGATGAGGGTGTGCGCGCCAGACGCGCAGTTCCACTACTACTAGTCGATAGGTATGTAGGTTGAGTCCGCCCAGTCCGTGCTGGACACGGTTCCGATATCAATAGACACCAGTCGAGTCGAGAGACCGGTCGAGTCGTCGAGACGCCAGTCAAGTCGATAATAAATCAGAGGGTAGGAGGGAGGGAGGTAAAGTCTGGTGGTCGGAAATGAGGATGAGGATGCTGATAGTCCGAGGGTAGGAGAGACCATGAGTAGGAGAGGTCAAGGGGGGGAGAGGCCATTATAAATGTCGGCAGGTAGATAGGTAGGTAGGTAAGGTGCAGGGGCAATGGGCTCGTTCAGAGGCGTGAGATGGGTCGTGAGTGGGAGACATCGGCAAAGCCGCTTCACATCATCGTGAACGCGACCACCACCGCCAGCACGCCGACAAGCCCCGCAGGGCCCGCCGCCATCGCGCCATTGTTATCCCCCTCGCTCGTCTCCTCGGGACCCGACCCGCTCGACGTCGCCGTCCCGCTCTCCCCCGCCCCATTGTACGTCGCCCGGATCATGTCCGCCGCCTGCTCCGCCACCCCGTACGTCGGCGCCATCAAGTGGCACGCCAGCGGCACGGGGAACACCGACGAGTCCGCCACGCGCACGTTCGCCGTGCCGTACACGCGCAGGTGCGCGTCCACCACGCCGCCCTTGCTCTTCGGCATCATCGCGCACGTCGAGCTCGGGTGGTACTCCGTGTACACGTTGTCCTTGATCCACGCGTCCCAGTCATCGTCGCTCTGCACGCTGCTGCCGGGCGTCGACTCGTCGCCGAACACGCCGCTCAGCGCGTCGCTTGTGGCGACCTCGCGCGCGAACTTGAAGCCCGCGCGGAGGACGGGCAGGTCGGCCTCGTGCGAGAGGTACGCCGGGTCGATGACGGGGTATTCGAATACGGACGAGGAGTTGATGTAGATACGGCCCTGCGACAAGGGGTGCTGGATGGCGGCAGTGATCCCAACATAGCCGTTGCCCATGAGGTTGAGCAGAAGCTCGATGCCACCAACAGATTGATCCATCATGTTCGCGGAGAACTGTTGAATGGTCTTGTAGCCCTCCTTGACGGTGTCGTCTGAGCTGGGAGCGAGGTTCGAGGCCGAGTCATCAAGTGCGCTGGTCGCGGAGCTCTTGAGCGTAGACACGGCATCGCCGCCCATCATGGTCGTCAGATTCACGTACGCCGTCGCCGAGTTAACAAAGGAGAGGAACTCTGCGGACGACTGAATAATTGTTAGATTACACACTGCACCTTAGAACAGTGCTCACCTCGCCGTTCGCGAGCAGCGATCCAGCAGTGTCGGTGCTGGTGCTGTAGATAATGGCGCTACCAAGATGATCCATCAAGTGCTGGCCAACGCCCGGCAGGTCATTAACCACCTCGACGCCGACGCTGCTCAAGACATCGGACGGACCGACACCGCTGACCATGAGGAGTTGAGGGCTTCCAATGACGCCTCCGGCCAAAATGACCTCCTTCTTGGCGTTCACAGTCTTCGAAGATACACCGTAATCCGTGGAATAGTCGACACCGGTGGCGGTGAGGTTGTCAGAGTTGCCGGTATCCCAGTTGATCTTGGTGCCGTACGCATTAGGGAGAATGTGCAGGTTGTCGCGGGAGATAGGATCAATGTACGCTGAGCGGGAGTAGGAGCGGGTCCAGTTGGCGGGGTTGATTGAAGACGTGGCGACGAAGGTGCCGACGTTCTGCCCCGCATCGGGGCTGGGGTTGTGCTCCACGCCGAGGCTGTTCAGCGCGGACTGGTAGTCTGACACGGCCTGGAATGAGCTGTGGGAATGGTCAGCGAAAGCGCCGGGGACACGCGAGTAGGTGACGCACTAGCCAGGATAGCTGACATGAAGGGGTCCGTTGGAACCGTGGTCATCACTGTCGTCACTAATGGTTGCGAGGGACTGGAGGTCGCTCGAGGCTGGGGTGTAGGTCTCGGCCTTGTTCATCGCTGCGTGAAGCGAATCCCAGGTCCAATACTCGGCAGCATCGCTGTCGTCCTCGGCGATGATGTCGTGCCATGCGCTGACTTCGATTTCAGAAGGGCGGACGATGTACAGACCGTTGATCGCTGTTCCACGACTGTCAGCGTTCTGCGTGTAGACGGGAATAGTTCCACGCACCAGAGGATCCACCGAGAACCTTCCCGCGCGGCCACGATGCTGCGTGATTGTTGATGCCCGACTGGGCTGTGGTCGTGTAAGCCCAATCATAATCGGACTTTACCAATCCATTAGAGTAGGTGTAAGCGGGTGTATCTGCACAAAAGTTTAGAGCATGCTTGCGCGTGAGGGGGAGTGGGACGCACTAATGCGGTCGGCAACGTCGTCGCCGGTGCCGCCTGCTTCGAGGACGAGCACGGTGGTGTTCGAGTCCTCCGAGAGACGAGATGCAATTACGAGCCTGGTGTCCATTAGCGGGGCGATCGGCACTGCACTGGGATGGATACTCACCCAGCCAGGCCGCCACCGACGATGACAAAGTCGTACTCGTCGTCGGCAGCGTCGACAATGCCGCGGGCGCTGTGGGACGCGGAGGCGGTAGCGAGCGGAAGGGCGCAGAGCGCAAGCGCGAGCGAGGAACGCATCGCGGAAATTGGGGATGAGGAACGGAAAAGAAAGCGTTGGCCGGTGCGGGACCCCGGCCCTTATAACCGAGCGCCCGCCCGCGTCACCTGACCAGCTCTATGTCGGAGAATTGCTCGATATGGCAGGCGTCGAGCCTCTTTCGGCGCGCGTCTGGGCTTGGATGCGGTGCAGAGTGCACGATGGTTGTCAGCCCGCCAAGACCTGGACCAGGGCGTCGCCTTCGTTGCTAGCCCAAAGTCCATCGCCGCACTCGAGAACACGCGCGTCTCAAACTGCAAAGTTCGACTTGCGATTTGACGCTCAGCTCGAACAGTGATGCATGATGTCCTCAGGAAGTCCCCGACGCTTGGCGTCGCTCCAAAAACGCGGTCAGGCTTAACAAGAACTTCAACTGGAGGGGCGTTTGTAACCTCTCCGACTCCGCCACCACCAGAGTCGCCAACGCCTGTGCATAGCCTCTGGCAGGCCCCCGCGCAGACTTGCTGGGATGCCACGAAACATGAACTCACCTCTCGCTCGTTCATCTCACAGTTAAACGTTAACGACTTATAAATCACCGTATACTGGATCCGGAACCCTTTTCGTGACCTCACAAGAGAACCTCCTCACCTCGGCCAAATCTCCAGTTCCACGTACAGCTTTGCGCAAGACGTCTTCTAGTGCTGCCAGACCCCGGTGACTCGCGCACGATACATCGACCAAGGTTGCGGCTACAGGAGACCGTCGACTGTGCGTGGCATCGAGGCCGCCGACGGCCGGGATGTAGTTGGCATCTGGACGCAGGTTCGCTGGCGTCCACTGCCGCCTCCGAGTTTGAGTTGAACTTCAACGTTTCAACTTCAAGCTTCAAGCTTCAAGACGGGACGATGTTGACTCATCTGGGCGACAAACATCGATCAGCGGCGTCTCCTTATTACTGTAAGTTGCTACTCCTTTGCCACAAACCTTTATCATGTCCTCCTCCTCTGCTGCATCGCCTGATTTATACGATACCGACGCCCTGCGAGACAGGGAGGACACTCGCGTGTGGAATGAATGCTATCTTGCACGCAGGGCTCCCGGTCCGCCATTATGATCGAGAGGATTATTGGCAGAAGGCTCGCGATCCCAGTCGATCCACGGAGCTGGATATCCAGTCAGCATGAAGGAACTGCAGTGACTGCACTGAAGGCAAGTCCGCCCCGCTTCACCCGGCAGCCCATGGCGCTCGAAATTGGTAGTCGACAGCGACAACGGCGTCGCCGGCATACGCGACGCAGCCCAACCTTTCCGCACAATCCGCTAGCTCAATTTGCAAGGTGCTTGCGAGGCTTGGCCAACTGGTACTGGACCAGCGATGCAATCCACGAGCATGCATACTCTGGGGTTTGATGACCTTGCATATAAGCCCACGGGTATGTCGGACGGTGATAATCAGTCAAGGGTACCGATATGGCGAACTTCGAAATATACCCTTAGACTCAGGCAGTCGAGCCGCGAGCGCGATGTATTGAATTATACATCCAGGATCATACATCGATGTTTTCCGATTTAGAGTCCCTTTCCATTTGGATCACAGTCCCTTGCCGTAGCCACCCTTCGCGTAGAAATCCTCCATCCTCTTCACGATCGCGTCGAGCGCCGCGAGCCACTTGTCGAGCTCGGCGTCGACCGTCTCCTGGGATGCGGGAGCGCCGCCAGCGGGGTCCGCAGCGAGCTTCTCGTAGAAGTCCTTGCGGTACGGGCACGCTTTCATCGCCACCTGCCGCGGTGTTAGCAAGAGGGAGGCAAGGGATGGAGCAGGGGAAGACGGGTGACAGAGGAGGACGAGGGAGGCTTTCAGGCAAGGGCAGGCGATACCACGCACCGAGAAGACGCCCTTAACGACGAAGTTGTGGAACTGCTTCAGTGAACCCTCGTAGCCCTTGGTAAAGGCGGGCGCGAGCTCCTGTGTCTTGTCGGCCTGCGCGTTCTGGAGAGACTTGCAGGTAAAGGACAGCCCACGGAGGAGCCACATGAGACCCTCGGTCGCCGTGCGCTTCTTCTCGCCCTTCTCGCTCTCGACAAGCTGCTCGAGCGTGCCCGACTGGGCGGGGAACGCGTCGTAGCGCGTCCGCAGTTTCTACAGGAATGGGCAGCGTGAACGGGGGCTTCGCAGGGGGAAACACAAGCCGTCTCACGGTAATGTTGCCGCGCAGGTCAGATTGGACGACGGAGAAGGCGGCGGATCCGAGGAGATCTGAGCAAAGGTGAGTCCACGTTCCCGCCAGGCGATCCTGACGACGCACCAAATAGGCCGACGAGTCCCTCGCACGCCTCCAGGAACTGCAACGTGTCGACGCCAGCGTCGGTCACCGGGACATCGGCAAAAGACTGTAAGGCGAGTATCAGGTCGGCGCGCTTGGGAACGAGCGGGGAAACACACCTTCACTCTCTCAAGGTAAGGTGCCATATCGTGAAGAATTCGTTACAGGCGTATAACTACGCCATTAGACATTAGACATTGAAGTCGATTATCTGAACGCACTTACACACAGGGTAGGAGGGATGCAGGATGCAGGTTGAACGGTTCAACAATCGATGAGAACGAGGACAGGGTCCGAGAGGCCGGCGCGACGCGCCGCGACGCCGGTGTGCAATATGTGGCGTCGTCGCACGCTTGTCCTCGAGTCTCGACGTTCTTTCCGACCGTCGTGTCCCTGCACACTGAATTTTTTCAATCTAACCACAGACAGGGTTCACCTGAACGAAAACGAGCTTGGGGAGCTGCGCGAGATATTCTCGAACCCGCCGGGCCGGTTTTCCGAATGTTGGTCGAGACTCACGATCTTCCGCCAGCGGCCAATGGCGAGCTCAGCGCGAGGTGCGCAATCATCTACTGCTTGTCCTGAACGCCCAGGATGCCTCACGCCGACTCCTCTCTGGTACCTGAAAGGTATAGACGAGAAGCACGCTCGTGATAATTCTCTAACGCCATCGCAAGCATCAAAACGAAGACCGAGTTCTGGAATCACGTCTACGATCAACTGAACTCGCTTCTGGATGGTCAACGATCATGGGTACGATACATAGATCCCTGACGCAAAACGTATTGTGACTCCTTGCCAGGTCACCAACCTCGCCAATGCATCTTCTCTGATCTACAACTCCCTTGCCGCCTTCCCTGCCTTCGGCACGGACCCAACGAGAGCAGTGAACTGGTGCGGTGAGCAGTGCCCAATCTATGTCACCTATTCCTACCGCTGACGGCCCCATCCCCTTCTTCTGATCGCCCTGCTTGACTCCCCCCCCCAGGTTTTTACCTTGATGCCCTGTTCTTCCCCTCCCCTCGCTTCTCCACACACGCGGTCAGCGACCCCCAAACGGATGTCCTATTGCTGGGCCCGTTCTGCGGCAAGCCTGCCTGCCAGTTCATCAACGTAACGCCCGGAAAGGCGCGCGGAGTCTGTGCAAATGCATTCATCAGGCGCGAAAGCGTCCTTGTGCCCGATGTGGATGAATACCCTGGTCATATCGGTGAGATGGGAACAGTCGTACTAGCAGCATCAGCCGTTTTCTGACGGTCCTGCACAGCTTGCGATGGCGATACGAAGAGCGAGGTCGTGTGCCCGCTTATTCTGCGTCGTCCTGAAGGTGATATTGCTCTTGGTGTTCTCGACTTGGATTGCCTTGCGGTCGGCGGATTCGACGCGGACGACAAAGCGGGTCTTGAGGAAATCGCACACCTGCTTGTGGCGGCTTGTGATTGGTAGTCGAGTGTCCTCGCCTCGCGCTCTGCGATGAGGTCGGTGAATAATCAAAAGAAATCTGACAGAAACATCTGTAAGTACGAGAACAAGGAATGACAACCCGATGCATCCTACAGATGCCGCTGTCAGCGTAGCGCCCTGAGCCACGCGGGCTTAATCATTGTTTTCTAAAAGATAGGCGCCGGGCTTGTTGGGTAAGTACACAGGGCGGGACCCTTCCAATCGTCACCCGGTCAGTCATCAGATAGGAACTTATTGGCTTAGGTGTTGCAGGTCTTCTACAGGTGCAAGTAACTCACGTCGCTCGAATTGCTGTTCACCTGTAGCATCTGCATGACAAGCGTCTTCCCTGCTGCGCTCTGAACCTCAGTCCAGTGTACGAAATTATCCGGAGAAGGTCTATCGTCGTGATGCAGTCGTAAGGACGGTCTTTTTACCCAATTTCTACTAGCGCAAGCCCATGGCATCAAGTACATCCTCTCGTGCCCCAGTCTTCATTCCACATATCACCTTTCATAGGACGCTCCTGAACCACTCGATTGGCGGCATGACAGCAGCCCTCCACATGATTCTTGACGTCGGCGTCGAGCACCCCGACCTTCTCTCCGTGCAAGCGCCCGCGCTACGCGGCCATGATACGCGTGGCAGAGGGATAATGGGCCCGCTCGCTCATTCCCGAGGCGCACGTCAACACCGGATACGCGGCCAGACTCTTCCTAAACCTTCGGTACACACACTATCAGGCGATCCCCTCTTTATCTCGTGCTCCTCCCCACCTCCCAACCCTCTTCTCTCGATCCTTCCCTTTATTGCACGCCGCTCCCCGCCCTGTCCCCGCCCCGACTTCACTGATGAAGTACCCCAGGTTGGCCCCAGGTGGAACGATAAGTACCTGCTCTTGGTCAACTTCAGCGCGGTGCGCAAATCCTGTCGAGGATCTATCTTTTGTCGACAGCCGTTCTGCTGACTTCAGCGCAGCGTATACGCGGAGATCGAGGCTGTCGCGCTACGCAGGCCACGCTCAGCCAGTGCCCGTGCGTCGAACGGTCCACCAGTACGGCGAAGTACCGCCGGCTGCGGTGAGGTCGGGCGTTACCGGTGAGTTGTGACTGCTGACCGTTTCTCCTGCGTCATGTCCTGCATCTTCCTCGTGAGGACCCGCGAAAATCGCTGCGAAGCTCGTTGGAAGCTCTCAGGCAAATGGGCTTCTCGGGGCAACTACAGTATCATGATACGCAGGCCAATCCTCCAGTTTCATGCCATTGCTCTTGGCGGGCATCCAAACCAGTCTTGGATGCACGAAACTTTTTACTCTGGTGGCTCTCCGATGAGTATGTGTTATATCTCCTTTTGTGCGATTCGGCGAACAATGTCTAATTGTTTGGCTACTCCTTAGCTTCGATGTCGCCATACTTCGGATAGTATTAGATGTTCAGGCGGACTCTGTACTCCTTCCAGAACGCATGATTCTCGACCGCTGTCGCACGCTAGCACGTCGGTCTTCCCAGAACCCTCCATCAGGTCCCATCGCCTGCCTGACCTCCCCGGATACGGCAGACTCAATAGCACCCACCCTTGACCGCATCCAAGTCTTCCATCCCTCAGCTCGTCCTCCCACCGCCGCGCGACTCCACGTACGCGACGCTGTACACTTGCGCTCGGTGCCGTCCAGTGATGCCAAGGGCCCAAACCAAGGCCCAAACGTGCTCGTCTTAGCCGTACTATTACGCAAAAGGACTGCCAATCATCAGCCCGATTTCTGTAGTCTATCTATATGGGTGGCAGCTGCTTTCTCCGCATGGGCATTTCATCCCCATCGAGGCGGTGCTCGGCAGATCACCCGCTCAAGATCGTATATAAGCGCCGGGACGCAAGTTGCAAGTGGCGTGCTCTTTCCCATCTCCCCGTTCTCCGCGCCACGCGATGTCGTCCCAGCCACCTACATGCCAGAACCTGCGGGTGAGTGGGCGTTCATAATGTGGTGGGCGCTGCTGACGATCCACGACGATGTAGGTTCGCACACCTGAAGATGCCCGAGTGATCTTCCATGCCGTCGCCCTCAATATACTTCCGTGAGTCTTTCCCTTTGTGTGTTTAGGTAGGCGCGATTACTGACATGATACTGCTCAGCCTCGTTGCACGCCGCCTGGACAACGAGGAGCGTCGGTCTATAGCCAGCGGATCGGTGCGCTGCGCCCTTTGCCCGTGTCTAGTGCACCTATTGACCTCCCGATGTAACAGGTTTACGTCTGGGAAGAGCGTCAAAGTGGCCACGCCTACGCCGACACTCATGGCGTACGTTCCAATTCCTTGACGATGTGGCCGCGGCTAACGCACAACGCTCCTCAGCTTGGCATCGAGCGCTGGACGGACTCCATCCGCTGGGGACCCTCGAGGTACGTCCGTTTCCGAGGGCGTCGGCAAAGGCCCTAACGCGCGGGATAGGGTTCGCGATGAATTCCTATTCTATCACGAGAAGGATGATCAACAGGATGCAGACGGAGCCCGCGATACAGAGCCAGGGTGCGCCCCTCTTCCCCTGGTATCCCCGCTGATCGCGTCGCTGATGTGGGCGCGAATTTTAGAGCGGGGCGGCCACGGGACCCGCTCGTGAAGCAGACGTACTCGGTTTTCATCAACATGCCGCACGGGGTGAAGCGAAAGCAGCACCTCATTGCGTACTTTACGCAGAGCACGGTCAACTCGCTGAAGACGATTGACGATGTGCCGATAGTGCGTATGTGTGCATAGCTCTGAGCGCGACACTGACGTAGTAGTGTGGGCAGCTGGCGAATCTCCCCGTACCCATCGGGCTCTACACCGGGGCGCGCGTGGGGAAGGGACGTAGAGACCATCATTCTTACGATGCCTCTTCCGTCTACTCGACGGCGACATGGACACCCGGCGCGCACTCGGCATCATGGGCACCACCGCCGCCGTTGCATCCGTACCCGCGACCCTCAACTGCGCATAGACCATCGACGATAACGAATGCGGTGACTCCGCCAATTCCTCTCGCGAACGAGCGCAAGGATCTCGCGCCTCTTGTCTACTTGAACAACATTCCACCTCCGCGGCGGCATCCCATTGACGAGACGGCGCTTATGGCGTTTACGCCGATGTTCAGTGCGCGGGTGATGTAGCGGACGATTGTCGTCGCATCTATTTAACTTGTACTATACGCATGTCTTTGATTGAACAGTAATTCTGTCATGCTTGGGTTCCATTGGGATGGGTAGTTGAACATTCATCACGTGAGAGATAAGCCGGCGGCAAATGCGGAAGAAAAATTAAGGTTGACGGGCGTGCGGCGGCGTGCGGCGCGGATTGTGTGATGGTGAGGAGGGCGAACGGCATGTTACGACCCCGGCTTCTCCCAGGCGGCCATCTGACATCTCCTCAGAACAGGCGCTGCCACTTCTGCCCCCCCCCTCAGGCCCGCTCTTCTAGGCTGATCTCTGGCAGACTTCAGGTCCTGATTGCGGAAGCATCGGGTCGGTAGAAGGAGCGGGCGTTAGGGTGCGTGTTAGCCTTCCAATCATGGTCATCACTCCTCACACCGACAAAGGAAACGAACGGATTCACTTACGGCAGCGACATATAATCACCTTGACATAGCCCACGTATCCCACGCAGTCCGGCGCATGCAGGAGCCCACTTGCGCGAACATCCGCATACGCTCGACGAGTGATGCGCACAAGATCTTCTACGCCGTCCAGCTCGGCATCCTTAAGATGGTGACCAGGAGGCTGGACGCCGAGGAGCGCGCCGCCCTCAGAAGTGGCTGCATCTACGTCTGGGAGGAGCGAGGGGGTGGTCAGAACGTAGAGGTCAACGGCCTGGGCATCGAGCGCTTCACCGAGGGCAGGCGGTGGTCTCCTTCACGTGTACGCGATGTGAGTGATCCTCGCTGTGCCGTGGCCACCCGCTCACCATCCCTGCAGGAGTTCCTCTTTTACTATGAGAAATATGTGCCCCCCGTGGATATTACTCGCCCCGCGTGCGTCATCCCCGCCACTCCAGCTTCCTCCCCTCTCACACACGTGTAGCAGCGACAAGCAGCCCCCGCGCGATTGGGACCCTCTCGTCAAGCAGACCTACTCTGTCTTCCGCGTCTCGCCCGATCTCGGCACACGCAAATGGCATATCAGTTGAGTTGCCGCACGCCTGTCAGTGTATGGCGTGTCTAATCAAAGCGCAGCCGCTTACTTCACGCAAAATACCGTCGACCGCCTAAACACGGTCGACGATCTGCCAGCGGTGGGATCCCTCGTCGTGCCCGACGGCCTGTTCAAGAGCACGCGTGTGGGCAAAAGCCGTAGCAAGACGGATGACGCACACCCCAAGGCTTCCACCACGGTGCACCGGACATATGCCGCATTCCCCTCCCCCCACTCGTCCCTGCCTGTCAGTCAAGGCGAGGCGAGCGGTTCTGGCGGCGTCCGGATGTTCCAACCCTATCAGACGCACACTGACCGCGCCATTGTCCACCCGCACCCTCCTGCTCATCGTCAAGCGTCGCTCGAGTCCCTGCGCGACGCGAAATCCGTATCAGCAGCGTCAGACGTCACGCACCCCTCCCCTAACTTCTGCGCCTCCTCCCTGCTGTCATCCAACGCATGCGAACCACCCACTCACCTGGCGAGGCGGGGGTCGCTTGATCTTATGACTGCATACCCGCCCTTGCCGAGCATTCCATCAATCGCCCCAGTCGCTCCCTCCGCCCGCAGCATCTACGCCGTCCTAGACGACCCCAACATGTACTCCGGCGCCTCACACAGCCTCTCGCCCGTCCCCCCGAATGCCGTCCCCACCCGCTTCTCGCACTCGCCCGTCCAGCCATGGCCTAACGACCACCGGCAGGTGCCCTCAATCCACACTTACACGCCGAGCGCGCAGCCGCACATCCTCGCGCCGATCCTCGTGCCGCCGTCGCCCGCGTCAGAGGCGGGCTCGTCGGGGTCGGAGGGCCGCAGCCGGGCGTACGAGCGCGAGAGGGGCGTGGGGCCGGACCGCGACCTGGCGCCGCTGCATGTGCTGACGCGGACGCATCCTTATCGGCGGGATCCCGCGGACGACCATGCCCTGCGGCTGTTCGCCAGCGGGCCGCCGTACGATGCGCCGTCCTCGCCGCCGCCGGCGACGTCGCCGCTGTCGTCGCACGGGCATCTCTAGGGGAGTGGATTCTCACGGAAAGCAACATACTTATGTCCAGGCGCGTCCCGCGGTCGCCCGTATGATGCATGTTCAAAACGACGGTTTTCATGATTGTATACCTTTATATGATTCCAACGACATCCTCTCCTATCAACGAGACATCCTCCCTTCTATCGACGACACCCTCTACTGAGCTGAATCCATTCTACGCCATGTTTGTATCTTTAGCATTTCGTTCGCATATGCATTTTAGTAGGGGCCAATACATACTTAGCAAGCAATTCTTGACGGACTAGCGGGATGCGTGGGCTAGCCGAGTTGTCCTCGCGCGCGGAAGACTGCGTTGTTCTGGGCAATGGGCAGGGAGACATGCCATGTTACTTACATATTTACATCGGAGACATGAGTCGGACAGTCGACTACATACATATGCATCATACCCACTTCCACTGAAGGACATGTACAGTCCAATTACTGCATGCTTCAACTCAGATGACCATGATGTTCTTTCACTGTGAATGGACGCTAACAAACATCGATGTTGCAACAGGTATCGATCGTACACAAACAGAGCTAGATATACACATTCCTTCCGGCGTTGTCGAGACAGAATATTAGCGGATTAGTACAGTAGGTGGAAGAGTCCAAGGAAGAAGGGCGAAACAGACATGTCATGGCGATCCCGCGGGTATATACGTGCTCAACCGTGACGGCCGAGGTGCTTAGCGGACTTGTGGATGACCTTCGCCTCTGCTTGCTTCGCCTTGGCACGGCGCGCGCTGTAAACCGTCAGCGTCACCGTCAACAGTATACAACGAGAAAGCGACTTACTCCTCAGCGGCCTCCTGCTCGAGGAACTTGACATGGTCCCTGGCATCCTTGACAGCCTGGCGGGCCTGCATGAGGGCCTTATCCGCGTCGCGCTCCGCCGTCTCTGCATCGGCCACCTGAGTCGGACGTCAGTCGCTGCTTTCCCGAGGCGAGCGACATCACCACGAACCTTGCGCCGCGCAGACGAGATGCTGGGGTCGCCGCCGCGGTTGCCGAATAAGCCGCCAGAGCTGCGAAGGCTGCCCGAGCGGTCGACGCCGGAGTTGTCCGAGGACGAGCTGCGGCGGCGCGAGCCGAAGAGACCCGTGTGGCCCGACGACGAGGTGGTGTTGGTGGTGTTGCCGTTGCGCACGGGGGACGTGCTCCGGTTGCGCGAGAACATGCTGCCCGACTTCTGCGGCGGGGGCGCGGGCTGCGGCTCGGGGTGGTTGGACTTGAAAAGGGGCATGGTGCGTTGGACTAGAAGGGTGATTGGGTTGTGTCCGTGGGAGTCGGTTGGTGTGAGGAGAGGGAGAGGCGGGGGGATTGCCTTATATAAGTACTAGGGCGTTGCGGCTAGACGTCAATGTGGAGCGATGACTGCGGCTCCATGGTTAAGGACGGTGTCCGGTGACTGCTCGGACACAGTCTATGTTCACGCACCTTGGAGTGCGCCACCGCGCGAGGAGGCCAGGGCGCGCCCTTGGACGTGCCATTGTCTAGCCCTGACATGACATCACTGTGCGCGAGGAAGTCAGTCCGGGCCGATGTCCCCGACCTGCTGAGCGCAGACCAACTTCTCGGCGTCCTCAGCTCATCCTGGACCTCTGGTCCCCAAGAGCGACGGTGCTCGATGCAGCTGTCCTGATCCTTGCTGTGTCATTGACAACTACTCTTCCTGAAACTGATGATGTTCTGCTCTTGGATGGGCGTGCGCACTTCAAACCCGCGAGGGAAGAAGGTATTGGTAGCGAGCGACCCATACTACACGTAGTCTACGAGAGACTCGATAAGCCAGGCCCATGTCGTCTGAGGAGCGCAAACAAAGGACTTCTAGAATGGAAAAAGAGACGAGAGGATAGCCGTGTATTGCTGTAGGGAATCGTGGCGTTTTGTCATCGGGGAAGAGCTGTAAGAGATAGATATCAGATGCAAGCGCGGCTGCGGCAAATAACACGACAAACAAGACCTGGACCACCACCTTGAAGAAGGCAAGTAGCGCGGACTGGCGTCATGCGCTTATGAGTTGCTGCCACTTCCGCCCTCGCCGCCAGCGTTCGAGGCGTATTTCGCATTGCGGGAGACAGCATTGGGAGGCAGCCACTGCAGCGCCAATTTTTTCGAGGACGTCGACGGGAGCTCCGGACTCTGCACGACGATGGGCTCCTCGAACACCGGGCCATCGGCCGTGAGCTGCGCTTTCTCCGCCGCCTCCATCGCGTCGTGGAATTCGTCCCCGTGCGTCCGCCTATGCCGCTTCATGTTCGACTTGACCGTGAACGCCGCGTCGCAGCCGGGATGCTTGCACTCATGCGCTGGGGGGGGAAAGGAAGAAAGCGACGGGTCACTATGTTGCCACCGCAATGCCGATCTGGTGCGTCGCACTCACGTCTCGAGTTGCTGTGGATGTTCATGTGCGTGTCCAGCGCGCTCGGCCTGCAAATAGTCGCATCAGCACGCATGGCCGGGGGGAAGGGCGCGGGCAGAGGTCGAACCTTGTGAATATCTTGTCGCAGACGGTGCATGGATGGACTTTGGGGCCCCTCCTCGCGGCCGCTGCGCTGGTCGGTGTGGTCGAAGGGGCCGCTGCAGGCGCCGGGGGCGGCGCATGACGAACAACGGGGGAGCTATCCGATACGACGGCGGGGCCAGTCTCCTGCGCTTCGTCTGCGGGATCTAGTATCCGGCGTCAGATCGCGCCCCACACGCCCCCTGCCCTCCCAGCTCACGTGCGCTGTCTCCTCCCTGCGGCTCGCTCGATGCCATTGTCGCGAAGATGAGGATAGGATCACAAAGCTGGAACCCCCGGGCGGCCCTTTTTCCTCCACCCATTATCCTGCCGGCGCAGGCCATTTCCTGGACACCAGCGGCTGCATGGGGTCGACTTCTCCCCATCACGTGTTGGTGACTTCAAAAGCTGCTCAATGACAACTGCCGTTTAGCGCGAATCGTAAATCGATATAATGGGCCGGTGTGGGGCACGACGCGAAAAGGTCCAGGGGTTGTGGCGCGGGGGAGGGACTGGTCCCGGTACGTTGTGCTGTTCATCTGCATGACCGCTAAGTCAACCTTGCCGGGTACGGGCCTGAGTTGAGCTAGCTGGGAAAACTTTGAGGAGATCTGCAACGTACCGGTAGGACAATTTTCATGATTTGCGTACCCTACTGAATAGGAAGCACACAGGCCGTCGTTCCACTTCTTGTGCTGCTCGTGCTGTTGCGACGAGGTCACTCAACGTCGAGAGTAGGCACTGGGGGATGGAGGCGACGTGTTCGTGCCAGGGAAAATGGATCCGACTGCTCTCAACCGTGCCGTCAGCATGGTGTCCGCGTCTTTCGTCTCCGCGGGTCCATGGCGGTCTGTAGGTGACGGTCGACGTGTTGCGCGAGCCGTACAGCACATCGTGGAATGGGATAGCGCAACGCGGAAGCTCCAGTACGTTCGGTTCTCCGGCGGCTGCGCGTTGTTTGACGACAATATTTGTGGGCATCAGTTTGGCGAGAAACCAGTATCGGCCGGTGAGCACGATCTTCAGAAGGCTTCGCGGCTGAGCCCTGACGGTCTAGCATGCGAGAGCTGCGATGGCGGGAGGGCCGCGTTGTCCAAAGATCCTCGACGCGACAGGGAGCCCTCATCCAACGCTGAAGGACTGACGGCAGGAGAAGATGTGCATGCACGTTGGGCGTCGCGCGGCCGGGTGTCTTGTGTTGCATGCCTTACTCAGCCGCAGGGGCGTCTTTTCAGCAAGCTTCAGCCGGTGTGGAAGACTCAGGCGGGCGGCGAGTGTGAGAGAGCGAGGACGGCACCGGGATCAGCCTCTTCAGAGGGGAGATGACTGCGACTTCCTTTTTTGTCCGAGCGGACGTCAACGTTTCAGTTTTCTAGCGCGTTGTTCTCAAGACGGCCGGGGAGGGGGAACGGAGTTGGTAGACGTGTTACAGTAGCGAGCCAAGTTGTACGCATTATAGTCTGAAATACTATTTGAACAGGAAGTGACTGAGAAGTGGAAGATTTTATCCGACTGGCTGTCGCCACTACTTATTAATGAACCAGCTGTCGAACCAGCACATTCGTAAGTGCGTCATGGGAGACTCCGTCTCCTTTCAATGCCAACTGAACCAGCGATACTAGCCTGGCCTGTCAATCTAAGTACGCGACCACCAGTGATTATGCGTCCGCCACCAGTCGCGACGCCACAACGACCACGCGACAAGCACGTGGGCTGCTCGGACGTCAGATGCGGCAAGTGCCAGTGGAGGAACGCCTCCAGGCGCTCGGTGAGCTACTTACGACCATCACGACGCCGCACCTACCAGCGTTTGCGCTCCTTACACCTCTTGTATATCTCCCTTCTCTCCACCACAGAAAACACACATACGCGCGCAATTCATACTCCGCGGGCTCTGGACATGAACGGACACGCACTCAACGGCCTCACCGGCGACGCGGGCGACGCTAGCACGGAGCGCATTCAGGTCGTCGACGAGGAGAAGCAGTTTACGTGCGTTTGGCGGTGGTTCCACTTTGAAGGAAAGGCGCGGGCTGACGGGCGCGCAGGCAGGCGCTAAGCACTCAGGTGGAGCGATGGGGTCTGCGCGACGCGGGCTTTAACTACAATATTGTCGCCGTGTTTGGCTCCCAATCGACAGGCAAAAGTACGAGCTTGACGGGATCTGTTGTGCGTGGGCTGACCGGTCATCAGGTACGCTGCTAAACAGGCTCTTTGGGACGACGTTCGATGTCATGGACGAGACGAGGAGACAACAGACCACGAAGGGTGCGTGTGTGCGCCAGCTGCATGGGGCGTGGCACTTACGGTGAACAGGTATCTGGATGTGTCGCGCCAAGGCGATGAACGTTCTCGTCATGGACGTGGAGGGAACGGACGGGCGCGAGCGTGGCGAGGATCAGGTGCGTTTGCAGGCATGCATGCCGCCTTGTCAATTATATTAACCATATTGCGCAGGACTTTGAGCGAAAATCCGCACTTTTCTCCCTTGCCTCTTCCGAGATCCTCATCGTCAACCTGTGGGAGCACCAAGTAGGTCTCTACCAGGGGGCCAACATGGGCCTGCTCAAGACGGTCTTCGAAGTCAACTTGGGACTTTTCGGGAAGAAGCCCAGGGACGGGTGCGCTCACTCGCGCTTGGAGGATTGATAGGACACTGATATCTATCCCCCAGCACGGAAGGCCGCACTCTCCTCCTGTTCGTCATCCGCGACCACATCGGCACCACCCCCCTCGAGAACCTGCGCGCCACCGTGACCGCCGACCTGCTCCGCATCTGGGACAGCCTCGCCAAGCCCGACGAACTGAAGGACCGCCAACTATCCGACTACTTCGACCTCGACTTCACGGCCCTCCCACACAAGATCCTCGTCCCGGACAAGTTCGAGACTGAGGTCGCCAACCTCCGCACACGCTTTGCCAACAAGGACAAGAGCGACTACTTGTTCAAGCCGTTGTACCACAAGCGGATACCTGCCGATGGTGTCTCCATGTATATGGAGAACATCTGGGTATGTTACTGCTCTTTGCGTTAAACGTATGATGTGCTTAACTTGCGCAGGAACAAGTGCAGAGCAACAAGGATCTCGACCTGCCCACACAGCAGGAGCTGCTGGCGCAGTTCCGATGTGACGAGATCTCTGCAGTTGCGCTGAATGAGTTCAACGACCAGGCGAAGTCGCAGAAACGACCCATCGAAGCTGGGAAGGTCGTGGAAGGGCTCGGCAAGATGATGAAGAGCTGGAAGACTCAGGCTCTCGGTGCGGATCTTTTTCGAAGTCAGTCATCCATGCCTGACGAATGTTTCTCCAGAGCGCTATGACCGCGATGCATCTCGGTACCACGCAGGCGTCTACAAGCGGAAGCGCACCGACCTGCTTGGCGTTGTCGACTCTGCCCTGTCGCCACTCTTCCTCGGCCAGCTGAAGAACCTGCACAAAGCATGCCTGGTCTCCTTCAAGAAGGAGATGATGGACGGGATGAAGGGCGATAGCTACAGCTTTGCTGACATCATCTCGAGCGCGCGGACGACGTGCGAGACGAGGTTCACCGAGGGAGCCAAGGAGGCGCTTCTTGAGGACACCGACTGGGTATGGGAGGATGAGCTTGAGCTGTTGAGAGAGGAAGTGCGGAGCGTGGCGGACCAGTGCAGGAAGGACGAGACGAAGAAGATGATCAACCAGATCGAGGTGCGCCTGCCACAGTGCTCGCTTCCTGCCCCCTTGCTGATCCACGGCATCAGCGCAACTTCAAAAAGCAGATCGCGGAGCCTCTCGATGTCGCACTCAACCAGCCGTCAGCAGATATGTGGGACAAGGTGCTCAAGGCCTTCCGCCAAACGCTCGACAAGGCCGAGTCGTCGTATCTGACGAAGGCGAAGAGTGTGTATTGTCGCCATCCAGTGAGATTCAGAGCGCTGACGCCGTCGCAGGCTTCAACTGCACTGAGGAAGAGAACACGACGTCGCTTGCCACGCTCCGCAAGCGCGCATGGCTGGCATTGCGTGCGAAGATCGACGAGCACACGTCGGATGCGGTCTTCCTAAGCAAGATGCGCGCCTTCTTTGAAGAGCGCTTCCGCTACGACGAGCACGGGGTGCCCCGGGTGTGGAAGCCCGAGGACGACATCGACAGCCAGTTCAAGAAGGCCAAGGACCAGGCGCTCGAGCTCATCCCCCTCTACTCGCACATCGCGCCGCAGGACGAGACCCTGCAGATCGAGCTCCCCTCCGACGACTTCAGCGACAGCATGGCGCAGGAGGAGTTCGACTTCCCGGCGACGCTGGTGGTGTTCACGGAGACGAAGACGATGGACCTGACGAACAAGTTCCGCCGGGACGCGGATGCGTACTACGTGGAGGCAAAGCGCAGCACGGTGGCGAGCATCGCGCAGATCCCGGTGTGGATGTACGGTGTGCTTGTGGTGCTTGGATGGAACGAGGCGATGGCGGTGCTGTTCAACCCGATGTACTTTACGATGTTGCTCATCAGCCTCGTGTCTGCGTGAGTGTTCTTCTGCCTTGCTTTACGCTGGGCGGCTGACGCGCCCCGACAGATACATAATCGTCCAGCTTGGCCTCACAGGCCCGCTGTTCCAGGTCTTGCGCACCATCACAAATGAGGTAGGCTCAGCATCGTGTTGCGTGTTACACAGAATAGGACTGACAGCCACGCAGGTCCAACGACAGGCATCCGCGCGTTTGCGGGAGCACTTTTCGCAGCCGATGCTCGCCGAGCAGCTACGTGCGACGCCGATAGTGCGCGAGGAAGAGGACGTGACGAAAAGGCAGAGCACAGACCCCAACTAATCTATGTGGCCCCCCAAGGAAGCTAGTTTCTTCCTGTATGTATACGTGACTCGGATGGATTCTACTTAGTATTTTATACCTTTTGCTTGGTTGTAGAACGAGAGGTGTGGAGAATACTGCTTTCGCTATGAATGCCTTGCCCTGCCCACAGTTTGTGAGTCCGGCAAGCTCCGAGGCACGAGGGGCGGGCCGGAGGTTGGTCTATGGATGATGGCAGCGATCGGAAAAGTCCGATCGCCTCTTGCTGCGATCGTTCATCGCAGCCGCGTCGTTGCCCTCGCCGGGCGGCACAGCTCAAGCACAGAGAGGCGGAATGCCTTCAAGACTTGCCATCGCTGCTCGAGTACCTTGCAGGGCACATTATGTCCTGACTAGTAGCGTATTCGCGGTTGTATGGCAAGAGGCTGCCCCGTCCACGCCGTGTGCCGGGGGCGTTCGCTTGACTATTAACACTCTCGGTTCGAGATAGACTCGAGTAACGTCGCTTACGCTGCCCGCTGCATACGAGATCCACGCCGCTCATATACGTCGCCCACGTCGCTCATATTACGCTGCCCACGTCGCTCATACGCTGCCCACGTCGCTCATACGCAGCCCGCGTTTCTCATGCATCGCTAATACGCTCAGCCATTTGTGTTCGAGATTCGCGTCGCCCACGTCGCTCATACGCAGGCTGCGTTTCTCACGTCGCCCATACGCAGCCCGCGTCGCGCCAGAGTCTGGCATGTCGCCTTTGCCCTTCACAGCGCTCCAGTAGAGTTCGCAGATACTTACGAGACCCACGTCGCCGATTGTACATACACCGATTCAGTGAGTGGCCGTGGTTCTCTGGTGCTCCGGCAGGGTCGTGCGCTCCTTCTGGTCGGGGATCAGCGTGTTCGCTGACGCGTCGCTGCACTCCTTCTTGGATGGGAGTCGTGCTCACGCGCTGATCCCCAGATCCTTCGAGCCTGTCGCCACCTCTCTGCAGCAACAGAGAGACAAGGGAGGTGGCGTCCCCCGAACAAAGAGCCCAAGAGACGAGAGCAGACGAATCCATAGAGGCCTTCTTGGGCCACGTCCTGCCCACGTGCCATGTTGAAGTCCTAACCTAGAGATAAGATAAGAACGCGTCGGGTTTGCTTCCCACCACCACGAACGTCAACAATCAAGAATCGTTCATCCCCATCTCGTGAGACTGAGAGCAACTTTGACGGGGCATTTGAAGGAATCGGAGCACCATGCATCTTAATCCGCGCGAAGAGGCGAAGCTCGTCCTGCACCAGGCCAGCCCCCCTCCTCGACCGTCCGCTGCCGCCTCTGACGTGCCGACAGGCGGGCTCCCTCGCTCAGAAACGCCTCGCGCGCGGCCTGAAGCTGAACCAGACGGAGGCGGTCGCGCTGATCGCGTCGCAGTTGCAGGAGCGCATACGCGATGGCGGGAACTCGGTCGCGGAGCTGATGCAGTACGGGAAGACCTTGCTTGGGCGCCGACATGTTCTCCCGAGTGTTCCCTCGCTCCTACATGAGATCCAGGTGGAGGGGACGTTCGAGGACGGGTGCGTGATGTATACGATACAAAGTTTGTGCTCATCGTCGCAGCGTTTTCCTAGTGACCGTACACGATCCCATCTGTACGGAGTCCGGCGACCTGACCGCAGCGCTGTATGGGTCATTCCTCCCCGTCCCTACGGATGACAAGTTCCCCTCCAGTCCTTCGTCGGACTACGCGCTGGACAAGATGCCTGGCGCCGTCATCGCAAAGAAGGAGGCCATCACGATCAATCAGGGAAGGGAGAAGGTCAAGCTACGCGTTACAAACAACGGGGACCGCCCCGTTCAGGTGCGTTATACACGCCATCTAGTTCGAATAACCCCCTCTGACTCTGTCTCTCAGATCGGTTCGCACTACCACTTCATCGAAACCAACCCAGCGCTTTCCTTCGATCGCGCCAAGGCGTACGGAAAGCGGTTGGACATCGCTGCTGGCACAGCGGTCCGCTTCGAACCGGGCGATGTAAAGACGGTCACCCTGTGCTCCATCGCTGGCGCAAGGATCATCTCCGGCGGGAATAGCCTTGCGACAGGTGTCGTCGACCTTGGACGCACCGACCAGATCATCGCGAACCTCCTGCAGCGCGGCTTTGGCCATGTCCCGGAACCAGGCGCGATGGAGGTATCCGCGGACACGCAGATCAGTCGGGAGACCTACATCTCCATGTTCGGGCCGACGACAGGAGATCGTGTACGACTTGGTGACACGGACCTTTGGATCGAAGTGGAACACGACGAGGTGAGGATGCTGCTAAAGACGGAGAATTCGCAACTGACCCGGGATAGACGGTTTATGGCGACGAGGTCAAGTTCGGGGGCGGAAAGTCGATCCGCGAGGGCATGGGGCAAGCAACTAATCGGTCCGCGGAAGAGACCCTCGACTTGGTGATCACCAACGCTCTCATCGTCGACTGGTCTGGAATTTACAAGGTGACTTCCGTCGTGCCACCTATCAGAGTATCTGACCGTCAATGTTCAGGCAGATATCGGTGTCAAGAACGGGATCATCGTGGGTATAGGAAAAGCAGGAAACCCGGACGTTATGGCGAACGTCCATCCCTCGCTCATCATCGGTTCTTCCACGGAAGTCATCGCCGGAGAAAAACTGATCGTCACTGCTGGTGCCATCGACGCGCACGTCCATTTTATCTGCCCCCAGCAGGTCGAAGAGGCGCTCGCCGCCGGCACCACCACCATGATCGGCGGCGGCACCGGACCCAGCGCGGGCACGAACGCCACGACATGCACCTCGAGCCCGTTCTACATGCGCCACATGCTCGCTGCGACAGACGGGCTGCCGATGAACTTTGCTGTCACTGGCAAAGGCAACGATGCTGGGCCGAAGGCGCTTGAGGACATTGTCAAAGCGGGCGCGGCGGGCTTGAAGCTGCACGAGGATTGGGGCTCGACCCCAGCGACGATCACGAATGCGTTGGACGTAGGTGACAAGTACGACGTTCAGGTCAATATTCACACGGATACGTTGAATGAGAGCGGTTTCGTGGAGAGCACCATCGCTGCGTTTGGGGGACGCACGATCCATACGTACCACAGCGAAGGTGCTGGCGGTGGCCACGCTCCTGACATCATTGTTGTGTGTGGGCTTCCGAATGTACTGCCGTCGTCGACAAATCCCACTCGGCCATTCACGAACAACACGCTGGACGAGCACCTCGATGTATGTCGACTTCTCAACACACCATAGTCTTCGACTGACATGGGCCTTTCAGATGCTGATGGTCTGCCATCACCTCGACAAGTCCATCCCAGAAGACCTGGCCTTCGCCGAGTCGCGCATCCGCGCAGAAACGGTAGCCGCGGAAGACGTCCTGCACGACAGCGGCGCCATCTCCATCATCAGCTCCGACTCGCAGGCCATGGGCCGCGTCGGCGAGGTCGTCAGTCGCACGTGGAGGACGGCGAGCAAGATGAAAGAATTCCGCGGCCCGCTTTCTTCTCTTGGCGACACCGATTCGAAGGATAACGCGCGCGTGAAGCGCTACATATCAAAGTATACCATCAATCCGTGAGATCAGTTCCATTGGGTCCTCGCGAATCTTACTCAACTCGTTGTGACCCATCCAGCGCCATCACGCACGGCATCGGGCACATCGTCGGGCATGTCGCTGTGGGCACGCTTGCCGACTTGGTCCTCTGGTCTCCGCAACGCTTCGGATCCAAGCCCAACATGATACTGAAGTCGGGTGTGATCGTCTACTCCCAGGTAACGCATCATCCACCCCAAGCTCGCGGCCTTCTCTCAACGAACCTCTCCAGATGGGTGATGCCAACGCCTCCATTCCGTCCGTACAGCCTTTCTTCTCTAAGCCGATGTGGGGCGCAAAGGCCGGCTCTGCTGCCCTCAACTCCGTCTCTTTCGTGTCCGACATCTCCATCGCCTCGGGCACAATCGCGTCGTATGGTCTTTCGAAGCGATTCGAAGCGGTCAAGAACTGCCGCAAGATCGGGAAGAAGGACATGAAGTGGAATGACGCGACACCGAAAATGACGGTGGACCCGGAGAGCTACGAGGTGCACGCGGATGGTGTATTGGCGGATGTGGGTCCTGCGGTGACCCTGCCGCTGTCGAGGGTGTACAATTTGTTCTAAGAGGGAATTGGCTGCCATTACTTTGTGTACTTGTACCTCCGGTGTACCCCCTGTGTGCTTATAGCGATATATGGCTTGAGAATGGAAAAATGAAGTCTGACAGCCATCATTTTGTCGAGGAGCAGTGCGCCCTAACAGTGCTAGTGAAAGAAGAGGTATGTGTATTGCCCACGAGTCTTTCCAGCGATGAATCGATGACGGCCTACTGACACTGCTACTGATGACTCGAGACTGCGTCGAGGGCTCCTTGAAGGCATACTCTGTTCTCGTGCGGATTCGCGTTTGGGCCTTCGACCAAGTCCAGTGTTTCGCATGTATAATTTGGGACCATGGGACCGCGACAGCACTGAGCTATATCGGCGACCATGGGACCGCGACAGCACTGAGCTATATCGGCCTCCATTTCTTCTTCGTCATCTGCAACTACTGGAAGGCACTGACGACGTTGTCCTGCGAATTATAGACAAATGCGTCGATAGTTTGCTCGTTCTTCGCCAGCCAAATTTGCTTTTCTCCTCTGCCAGTGTAGCTTGAGCTTCTCCCCGGCTGGTTCCTGAGCTACAATGCTGTGTGTTCGAATTGGAGGCTGTTATTCGAGCCCTCGTAGAACTACATGTGGTACCTGTGGTAATAATGCCCGTTCTCATGAGAGATCATGGCCGCGATCTTGCATGCGCCATTCCAACAAGTGACTAGCTGAAGTTCTCGTTTCCGTAATGGAAGCAGCGAGATCGAAGAAGGCTTGTATATTGAGGCGTTGTGGCCGCGACAGGGCGCTGAACAACTGGACAAGGACATGATCAGAAACCACGTCAACCTGTACTTGGTGGCGTTCGTCGCCTGGGCGAGTCAAAAGGAGGTGATGCGAGACGTTGTCGTCCATCCGTAGCTGAATATGGATGGTCTGGAAGACGAATTCCCGAAGCTTCAGAAGGTCGAGATCGCCAAGGGCCGCAACGATCGCCGCCGCAGGTTGGACCTCCCACAGTTTTCCTGCGCTGGCGGCACGATGAGCGAGACGTGTAGAGGGCCCGTATTTGGCAAAGAAACTGTCGGTGATGCGATCGGTGTCCTCGGTTCGAGTGGCAGCCAAGGAATACCTGAGGGAATTACTTCACGGTGAGCTGCAGGTGCTCCCATGAAACGTAGATGCACGTACGACAGCTGTACCTCTTCCAAGGGCATGGGATTCATCAGATATACAGACCTGAAGTAATTGTTCTTGTTCGTCCATCTAGCGCGGTCGGTCTGCGGAGACGCAGCTTGGATGAGGAATCGATTTACTTTATATATGTCACGGGGCACGCTGTGAAGGGTCGTACTTGAGTCGACAAGAAACCACGTCGCCCGAGGGGGTGCTTCTCTCAGAGCCGGAGAGTTCACGTCAGCGGCGTTCAGTTGAAAAACACCGGCGGAGTTGAAAATGTAGACGGTTTCGGCGTCTATGTCGGAAAAATCTGAAGTCGCAAGTTACCCCTTGCTAGGCCATATTAGGCGATTAGGCCTCCGGGGGGTAATTAACGCAAGCCTATCTCCAATCCACGCTTATTAGGCCGATTATGCTAAGTAGGCCTAATCGCACATAATCACCAATATTAGGACTAATTAGGCTGCCAGCCAGGGCATAACAAAAAAAATAGCAGGGGCGATCGCGCGGTACCGCTCCCGGTACCCCGCGACCACCCCTACATCACCACCAACTCGATGTAGACAATGAGATGTATTTGCAGGGTATGATAATATACAAGGGGGTGGGGAATAGCAACGAAGCTGTGATACACAGAAGCCTCGCCGAGATCATCTGCAACGACTGGTCAGACATGGGCTGACAGTTAGAGAAGGCGCACGCACCTCACGCACATAGAAAACTGCAGACCCGCTGTGGGGTTTGTTAGAAGAAATCCAACATACCGCGCGGACGACTTACAGCCTGAACGTCATCGCGCATCTGGCGGGGCATCCAGCGCTCCTGATGATTTCTAGCACCCCAGATGTTGACTGGGGCACCATAATCAACGAGACAATGGATCTGACTGACAACAGCGAGGCAACTAGGAGTATGGGTTGCTGGGGTGCATGGTGGTCGCTGGTCAGGCGTGGGTCGTTGGCGCTGCTGCTTACAAAAGCGCTCGGCTTTTGCCGAGATTTCCCACGCCTTCTTTGAGCGACGACAGGGTCACAGGGGTGACGCGGCCAGGCTGGCAGTATTGCGCCGCCGTCGCGTAAGCCAGCACGGGCGACGATTCGAACGAGTAATCGCTCATGGGTGTTTTGGCGGTCATGTAGGACGTCGGCACGCGCGCGCTTGCGCAAGCGCGATCGCTCTGCGACACGTCGTGTATGCACACGCCCGCTCGTCCACTCCTTTCTCGAGACAGCTTGTCAGCGCAATGCGTTGTATAATATTTTGCGACCAATGTCAAGGATATACACTATGAACTACTTGTCCCTCCGATAGGAGTCCTGCGAGCATTATGCCAGGTGTGCTGCTTGCACCTGCATTCGGCCAGCCACAACGTGAACCTGTTACCTGGTCGATGCTACTAAGTACTGATTCGGACATGTTATTGCGTACCAATAATGACTCTATGTAATCTATCTAGTATCCACATCATCTCACTCGATAGCGTGAGCCGGAAACGGGCAGGCATAGCCAAGGGCCTTGCCAGCTAATGCTATAGGCTCTGCTCCGCGCTACTACATACGTGGAGCAAGGGCAACGTCGGCATATGGCAGAGCACACCGACTTTCCTTGGTACCCCACGCGAGCGAGCGTCCACGAGCACCCTGGAGCTTGGGGCGGTCGGGCAGTGGATAGGGCACAATTGAGCCTAAGAGCGGCTAAACAGACCTAAGCCGACATAATACCTGCCTAATTGGGCGGCGCGCCTGACATAATTAGGCCATTAGGGGGTCGTACGTCTAATTAGGCTTTTCCGATTTTTCCGACAATAGCTGCAGAAACACGGTCCAGTGTCTCCCTAGACAACGTAGAAGAGCCAGACTGAGGAAAATGGTCTTTCCTGCATAGAGTGGTACTCAGCCAATCTGGAGCGCAGAACATATTCGATCTGTTCTTTTTGATACCCGAATTGCCTAGTATGGTGTATGCGGATGGGTATGGTGCCCGGGGCCCAGGTATGGCATGACCCTCTGAGGTCGTCAGATCAGCCATTTACCGAGATACAGGCGTTGAGATTCGCACCGTAGCGCGATGGGCCATCCGTGGTCTCAAAATATGCGCGACCAGTCAAGAATGCCGTCTCCATGTCTCTCCAGGCGGCTTCGTATTCCCTCCGGATGAGGACATTCGGCGTAGCAAATAAGGATGGCGCCGAAGTGAAGGTCTGATAGCCACCCAACTCGCGATAGAGCTCCTTCGATCGAATGGGATCACGAGCCTTCTGCCAATATTCCTGTGCATCGTTGAGCGGCCGAGCAAGGCGTTCACTCGAAAATCAGCAGTCTTCCCACGCGCGAGCATCCTCCTTGTCAAGAGCGTCCGTGTCATACAAATCCGGCGATGCAGCCGGGTCGGACGGCATGATGGTCTGAGGCAAGGGCGAACAACGTGACACTGACAGCCGCTGAACGTGACATCAGGTGACATCCAAACTTGAACGTCCGGATGCAGCGTATGCGTAGGACACTGTCAAGCCACGCATACGGGCTACAGCCCATCATGTAGCCTGTCGATGCCCTTACCCATAGTAGGTATCAGGTACATAGGTCAAATGACAAAGTTCGGCTGTGTGCTTGCAAATTTGGCGAAGGCGTCGAGCCGCTCGCATACAAGTGCCCAACGCCACCGTCGATCTCAAAAGCATCGAAGTCGGAAGAAACCAAGGTCATGGTTCCAAACGCGCATAAAGACGACCATGCTGTGTATCACGACGATGGCCATGCAGTAGTAGATTCGCTATTGACGGTCATACACCCTATGCGCTATCGACGGTCATTCACCCTAGGACTACCGACGGTCATGCATTAGATGCGCTATCGACGACTGGTATCGCTCCAGCCTCCACCGTCGGCTTAGCCGAGTACGGCGGGAGACCCCATTCCTCGGGCACAAAATCTTCGAGAGATCGCAGCACCTGGTCCGGTCGCTCGTGGCTGTCGTGTGGGACGTCGAGGAGGTTCACGTCGGGGACCCAGACCACTGTCAACAGTCGTTAGCCGTTGCCAGAGATTGGTGTATATGGTCGGAGGAAAGCAGCAGAATGAAGAAGAGAAACAGTGGCAATGATGAGACGCGCTCCTCGATCCGTCGAATGTGAATTCGAAAAAAGCGCGTCGCATCTCCCCTCACAATGAACCGCTTCAGTGCTTACCGTTCATCCCCGCGCGCTTCCCCGCCTGCATCCCCGGCATCGCGTCCTCAAACACAAGTCCCTTCGCCCGCTCCGCCCTCTGCGCCTCCGTCGGCTCCACACCCGGCTCGCCCACATTCCGCCCCAGCGCTCCCTTCGCCGCCGTCAAGAAGATATCCGGCTCGGGCTTCCCTCGCGCGGCGGCAAGATCGTCGCCACACACCACCCGCGCGCCGAACTTTTCGAAGACGTGGCCCAGGTGCGCGGTCTTGAGCGCGTATTTGGAGCGACGCGATCCGGTGGCGACGGCGATGGGGATGCCGTGCGCGTGGAGGTGCTCGACGAGGCGGGCGGTGCCGGGGAGGAGGGGGATGGAGGGCCAGGCGGCGTCCTGGAGGCGGTTGCGCTCGAGGGCGTATTCTTCGGGGTCGAGCTCGATGTCGGGGAAGAAGGAGAGGAGGTGGGCGATGGCTTCTTTCTCGGCTGGAGGAGGACGTGCGCTATGAGTTCGAGGACAAAGGAAAACAGATCATGCGACGCACGCTTTCCCATGCACCCGGCCTTGATATCCCAGGTCATGGTCTTCCCGTGGCGCGCGAGGATCTCATCTGCGGCGCGGCTTCTTCAGGAATCAGTGCTGAGTGGGACGGGGGGACAGCGCGCACTTGTGACATCCGTGTAAACCCGCTCGGAATCAATCATCAGACCTGCAATCGTGAGCTCAGTCCAGTCCCCGACCTCTGATCCCACTCACCATCCATGTCAAACAGCACATACTCGACTTTGGGACGCGACATTGTGAACGGAGGCAAGGTGCGGCCTCCCGCGCCGGTCGCCGGTCACCGATCAGGCGCGCGGCGATCGCAAATCCGGGGTACTTACCGGCGCCTCCACGTCGTCCCCACCATCACCACCACCGCCGACGACGACAACGATGAGCCTCCCCGCCACAAACCGCAAGCGCCCCTCCTTTAACCCGTCCTTCTCTCCGCCGCCCTCTGCGCGGCGGCGCCGCGCACAGGTGCTCCTCGCGCTCGCCTGCGCGGCCGTGCTTGCGCTGTTCGCCGGGATCCCCCAGTACACATTACGCGCGCTGTCGCACGCCCTGCGCGCCCCACCGCGACCGGAGATCAACGAGATATACGGTCTGTTACATCTGGTGACGGGCGAGCACCCGCATACGCTGGGGCACACGGATCCGACGGAGCCGCTGCCGCTGGCGGTGTATGCGGGGGACGAGGAGGTGGACTGGGAGGAGGAGGCGGCGGATCTTGACGAGCGCACACCGGTGGTGATCTTTAGCAAGGTGCGTGGTCGTGGCCGACGTATCTTGTAAATACGTGCTGACGGACCCGAATAGACATATTGCCCGTGCGTAGTTATGCGTGATCTGGTGTGGAAGCGAGCTGATCATGCTCTAGATACTCGAAACGCGCGAAGAAGCTGCTCACCAAAAAGTACGAGCTCTCGCCACCGCCGTCTATCGTCGAGGTCGACCTACGCGACGACGGCGTGCAGATCAAGCAGCTGCTCGGGCGCCTTACGGGCCGCGCAACCTTCCCCAACGTCATCGTGCGCGGGCGCTCGATTGGCGGGTCGGATGATGTACAAAAGCTGCACAGAGACGGGGAGCTCAGGGCGCTGCTGGAGGAGGCGGGGGTCGAGGTGGCCGTGGTGGAGCCGTCAGTTGCAGCGGATGGTATATAGTCAAGGTTACATATATGCCGGCAGTAGGCCCAGACTTTGTGAGTTATGAGGGTGTATGCGCTGGTACGCGAAATGAATATCCAAGTCCAGTCCAAGTCATGGGAAAGCCATTGTGGCAAACATAGAATCAGAGAGTCTCGGCATTTCCCGACGCGCAACTTATGTCCGTACTACTACTATATACAGTATCTTCGCACCTTGTCTTGCACGACCACCGCAACACCCACTCACTTTGGCGCTACAACTCGATTCTCTTCTCTCTTTACAAAGCTCTACTGCTGCTCCATGAGTCTGACCTCAAATTGGAGCATCAGAGGTTTTGTTCAGACTTCCCGCTGCAACGATTTCGACCGCAAGCTCGCTATCATCAAGACCGAGATTCTGCCTGCTGAGTATGCTAAAAATCGTTGCATCCGTTGTTATGCACCCTCCACGCGAAACCTGGACGTATTCTCTTGAAGCATCGCAGTCAGCGACCGCAGTGAGTTATCCTTCTTCTCGACATCGTGCTTTCCATCCTGTATCCAACGCGAACTACTCTTACACGTTGAGTATCAATATTGGACACTGACATGTGCACTGCGCCAGATCTGAAATGGAAACTCCGCTGAAAGTTACTTTTCCCAGTCTCTCATGTTGACTTCTCGTGCGAATGTTTCTCTGTGAAAACAGATGTGGTACATGTGCGGTAACAGCTGCCTACTAGCTCGTACGGGTTAGCTCTGTGAGTGGCTGTCTGACTTGGCCCGAAGGTTCGACGCTAACAGGACGCTAATAAGGCTCTGGATCCGCGTTGCTACCCGTGAAACGTGGCCTGGCAGCAATGACGCGACGCTGTTCGGTCCGGCTCGCAGCACACTTTTTCGCTCCTCCCTCGCTCTTTGCACTGAACCGTCACTTACACACCCGACTCGGCGATGCTCTCCCGGAGCGAGGAGTCCTGCGAATCGCTGTCTTTGGAACCCTGGGATGACGATACGCGACGGTGAGCTGACCATCATCCTATGCGCCTTTGTCGGGTTTGGACTGAGTGAGAATGCGCAGGAGCAACTCGAAAGCCGTTCCTTTTCCCGGCACACGACGAGCTCCCCGATTGATTTGGCTGGTGGTCTGCGTAGTCATCGCCGGCGCTTTTTTTCTCGTGGCCGTCAATCAGTATTTTTCAGCACAACGCAGCCGTTCTGAGCTTCTATCGTCCTTCTGGCCTGTCGCACAACCTCACAGAACGGATATGTGGGAAGACGAGAACAGCAGGACAATGCGAGCGCTGCTAGCGTGTGTCACGGATGGGACATGCGGCCAGAATCAGACGCATATTGTCCTCCTCGCCAGCGGGCATTTTCGAGGTGCGTGATTAGACAGCCCTTTCTGTGATTTTTTCTAATCACATTTCACCAGCCTCGATAGAAGGTCGTGTATCGGGCGAAGATATATGGTAAGTCCTTCGTCCGTCTCGATGCTACTCCTTTGCCCGAGTTCACGTTCATCTCAGGGCTAAGAGCGTCGTATGTCCTTGGCGATCTTCAGAAAAGATCCTGATATACCCATATTTCGTAGCTCGTCGCTCTGCAGGAGATGGGCTACAGCCCTCTCGTCACGTCGGGGGACTACAGTGACCTCGTACGCACCTATCGCCTATTCCCCGACTTCATCAAAGTTGTCATCGCCGAGGCATACGACGTCGACAAGTGCTACAACGACCCGGCCTGCGTCAAATCGCCCACAAATCCCCTTGGCGTGCCCATCTGGAAACTGCTCTCCTTCCACTTCTGGGGCAGTCCAGACCACCCCCTCGGCGGTCCCTGGACGCTCAGCCCGGAGAACTACCCGGTCATATCCCGCGGCAACGGCGTCAACAACACCTACCTCGGCTACAGCATCCAACGCACCTGCGAGGCCCTCCCCGTCGTCCCGCACGCCGAGCGCCCCAAGCAGGCGTACGTGCTCGCCAAGTGGCTCTCCTACTTCCACAACAAGGAGTACGCGTGGGCGGGCGTGGCACTGGACGACGCGCACGCGCCTGCGCGCTTCGTCGCGGGCATGATAGACGACGAGGATGGGAAGAAGCCGGTGCCGGCGGGCGTGGCGAATTTCGGCAGGCTGGATAAGAAGGCGTTCTACGGCGAGCTGTCGCGGAGTCGGGTGTTGGTGGGTATCGGCAGCCCGCCGCTGAGTCCGAGTCCGTACGACGCGTTGTGCATGGGGGTGCCCTTCGTCAATCCGATCTTTCAGTGGGACGCGCAGCATCCGGAGGATCGCAGCGCGTGGATAACGCAGCACGACGGGCTGAAGTACGAACATCCGCCACATGTGTACAATGTGCGCAAGGGCGACGCACCAGCGTTCTGGAAGGCAATACAGGGCGCAATGAACGTGGCGATAGATAGGTGAGCTGATAAATATTTACCCCCTTAAACCTTTCGTCTCAAGAATCGCCAGGTATATTCCGCCAAGTATGACGATGGAAGCTCTGAAGGCTCGCGTAGGAGGTATAGTAGAGACCGATTGGCGGACTCGTGCAGAGGACCTGCTGATGAAGGAGGGGACAGAGGATCAAGTAAGCTTCCATGCTGCACGCCTTGAACCGTCCTCTGATCTTCAGCTTGCAGTTTGATCTCTGACTCTTGGTGCATACTGATGGTTTAGAATATTCGCGTACATTTGCTTTGAACTCTAACAATAATCTGCTTCGCACGTCTATACATCGTATCTCTTGATTTCGCTTTACTCGCAAACTTGCACCACGACCTTGCCCATGAAGAGGTGAGACTCCAGATGGTCGAAGGCCTCGACAGCTTTCTCGTATGGGAACACCTTGTCAACCACCGGTTTAATCTTCGCAAAGTCCACGATGCGCATCATCTCGCGCCACCTGGTACACATGCATATCAGACGGCATGCATAGCGCGCGACACGAGCATACGACGTACTGAGCAATAGACCCGATGAGGATCCCCCGCAGGGTCAGCGTCTTCGTGATCGTATCGAACAAGATGGCGGCGTCCAGTTGACCCTGAGAAGAGACGAAGTCAGCGACATCGCTTTCGTCAAATCGGACACTAACCTCTGCAACGAAGCCGATGAGATGGACCTTGGCGCCGGTGCAGCACGCTTTGAGAGATTTACCGAGCGTGCCCAGGCCGCCGACCTACGAGCATCGTCAGCGTCCTCCCGATATATAACCATTACCGCAGCACGAAACTCACCTCGACGACATGGTCCACCCCTCGTCCCCCCGTAATCTTCAACACCTCCTCATGCCACTCCGGCGTCTTGCGGTAATTGACCGTATGGTGCGCGCCCAGCTTCTTCGCGATCTCCAACTTCTCGTCAGAGGACGAAGTGACAATGACCTTCACGCCAGCAGCGATGGCGAGCTGTAGGGCAACGCTAGGGATATCAAGTCAGCGTCTCGGCCTAGGGCTCATTATAAAGTCTTGGCTGACATGGATACACCCCCCGTGCCCAGTGTTAGCATGTAGTCGCCCGCCTTGAGCGGCTCGGGGCCAGAGAACAGAGCGTTGTAGGCGGTGAGCGGGGCAGAACTAGCGAGGATTAGCTGGCTATGTTGACGGGAGAAGGAAGAGAGGAACTCACCATAGAGTCGACGCCTCCTCGTAAGAGAGGTGCTCAGGGATAGGAAGCAGACTCTGCAGGTCGTTGGTTAGTTACACTTTGTGTTGATAAAGTGGGGGTGCAGTGGGAAGTAACGACAGCAGAACAAGAGATCGCAGGCTTACATGCGCAGGAACGATCTTATACTCGCACAGTACGCCGTCGATCGCGGCGCCATAGTCAGGGACAGGCTCCGAGTCACGGTAGGCGCCAGTGACGAAGTTGGGAGTGGCAGACGGGCAGACGCGGTCGCCGACCTTCCACATGCGTCCGTCCGAAGCGCCCGCGACGAAAGCCTCTGGCCCCACAGCGACAACCTCCCCGGCCATGTCGGCGCAGGGAATTATAGGCGCGGCCTTGCTAGTGCCAGAGTGAGCACGAAATGATAGAGCGAAGGGGAACATAACAACGTACACAGGGCGTGGGTATTTTCCCGCGGCGACGAAATTGTCGCGATACTGCAAGAATCATGTCAGCGACGGCGCTGGCACTGAAGGTACCACAGACAAATTAAGAGGAAGGTTGTGTACTCACGTTCAGGGAGACGGCGTGAACCTTCACTAGCACCTCGTCGCGAACGGGAGGATCGACGGGCACCTTGCGCAGTGTCATGTTGCGGAAGCCATTGAACTACAATAATCGTGTCAACCAAGCCGTCCTACGAAAATATTCAGCACGACACTCACCCCCGGGAAGACGTATTGCGATCCAGAGGTAGGAAGTGTCATGTTTGGTACTGTGAAGGTGTATTGGTTGGGTGAATGGTTCTCATTTCAGTGACGTCGAGGACGCCTTTAAGACACCTCCAAGAGACGGTCAGCTTACAATGAGAAGTAGATAACAATGAAAAAGCAGCTTACAGTGGAGAAGGAGTCAGGGACCGACTCGGCGTCTCGCTGACGGACCGAGTGAGCAGTCGCTGACTCAGCGCCGACTCGGTGGCGGTGCCTTCCACGTGACTTCCAACCATTGTTATGCCACCCAAAGTTCCAATGCCCGTGATACAAACAACGAACATGGGCCACCCACAGAGTGCCCGTCTCAAATCATGTTCGTTGTATAGGGTCCAAATACTCCGATAAATACCGTATCTGCAGCTGGTTGTCAACGACGCGTCGAAGAATGTGCAAAAGGTAAACTCACAGTTTACACCTATTGTACACCCACGCCGCGACCCTTCGCTGAGCCACATGATAGGCCTCAGCCACCTAGCTTCTCCAGTGCGCATTACTCATAGAACATCCTCCAGGTCCGTCTCGCTATCGTCACGACTGCGAGACACGTCCGGTTCATCTATGGCAAACACATCCCAGAGTGACTGGCGCAACTTGCCGGAGCCGTTGATTGTCGCCGTCCCTGCCGTAGTCCCCACTCTGCTCTTCGTAGACCTCACGTTCACCGTCGACCTGCCGCCCATCTCGAAGTCTTTCGCTTCGGATCGTTGGCGCGACACCGGAGGCACCACCATGCCCGGCTCTGGCTCCATCTGTAGTGTGCGAATCCTCCGGCCTGGTGATGTGCGTGCAGTTGCCGATGTGGTATCGTCGGTCTTCACGACGTCGCTCGATCTCGTAGCTTCGCCGGGCTTCAGCGTCGATGAAGACTTGCGCCGACGTGAATGTATCACGTCGGTGAGCTCGACGTGTTCCTCGCTGTCCGTTGTAGACCCGCTGGTGGTGCTGTCGAGAGAAAGGCGGACAGGGAGGGCGTTCAGGAGGGATCCAATGGTTGGTGGGGAGGATGCGGCGAAGGAAGGAGTTGTTGCGGCGCGAATGTGTTTTCGCATCGCGTTTGGAGGGGTGGAATCCAGCGAATGTCGTGTAGACATGGCTAATGGCGGTCGGAGGGTCGAATCCAGTGATGGTCGAGCGGATATGGACGAAGGCTGAGGAGGGAAGTAGGAAAGGCGTGCCGCAGGTATTCGTCTGAGAGTTGCGTGGCCTGTGAGATCCGAGCTGAGCGCGTTCTCTGCTCCTGCGCCAGGCGAACTGGTCTCCGCAGAGGGAAAGGGCGATGCCGGTGATTTGGGTATGCGGGACGCCTTCTCAATGGGTATGTAGAGTGATCTTCTCAAGTGTATTGAATCGTTGGTCCACATCGAGTTGGCGCGTCGTAGGTCGTTCATCGGAATACCGTACTTGATGGATACTGCCGCAAGGGAATCCTTCGGCTGAACCTGAGTTTCTCATTAGCAAGGGCATCCTCCGGCAGCTTTACACGCACTTCGTGCACCAAGACCAGCTTCTCATCCTCTCTCGCTTCTTCTTCAGTCAACGAATTATGAGTGTTATCATTCGGAGACTCGTGATCACTGACAGCCCTGCTAAGGGACGGTCGAGTGATGTTTCCTAGAGATAGGTCGACCGTGAGGAGAGGATGACTGGTGCTTGTCATGAGCGTTGACACAACCGCTGGCGCTCGCTTATGCTCAGCACCCTCCGAGTTGTTGGATCGAGAAGAGCCCTGATCGCTTGCCGGCAGCGACGGAAGGCTGGAGACCGAGGGTTGGCGTGAGTGACCGACATAGAAATCGCCGTTGAGACTCTCCGCAAAAGGGTTATAAGTTGGATCTGCGGTCAAGTCATGGGCGCCGCCTGGCATGACAAGGACATTGAGGACGACCGCAAGCTGCATCGAGAGCTCAACATGGAGCGCCACAAAGCCTCGGGACTTGCCGACCACCGCAATGGGGGCGCGCTCACGCCGCCGCAGTCTGAGTATAGAATTATTCACTTGCTGTCGGATCTGTCCCTTCAGAACTGATGCAAACACAATGTCAGGTCGAGGTACTTAGACTGAAGCTAGGAATTGTAAACATCAATCTCTAGATCATCGTCCTGTAACTGCATAAGCCTCCCACACCACCCAGTACCTCCTTGAACGAATTCATGCTGAGTCCATACTTGGACGTGACGAAGACAAGCTACTTCGCAAGTGACATCCCGAGTGTTGCATCGAGAGTGGACCATGACGATGAAGCGCTCCATGAAGGCCTGGGTCTTGTTATGACCCAGACCGTCTATCCGCATGTTGAGCTGAACAAGGTTTCTGCAAGGGACAGGTGCGTCGTGAGTGGCGGTTAGAACATCCAGAATATCATCTGGATGTTCGACGCTGTGCACGTCGAGTGTGAGCACCTCTAGGGCGGGTATGCACTGCAGAATGAGCACGAAGGCGTCCGTCTGCAGAGACACGCCCTTCAGCGTCAATTGCGTGATACGTGGCGAGCGCGCGAGGAAGGCGGCTAAGTGCACATTGGCAGCGATGTCCTGCAGGTTGCGCATGTCGTTGACCATGGAGAAGGATGTCAAGTTGGGAAGAGCCAGAGATCGCAGGACCCATGTCGGCAAATGATAGTCGATCAGGAGAGAGAGCGACTGTAGGCGGGGCAGCGTGACCATGGCGGCTGTCGGGGTTGCGTCCTGGTTGTACGCTTCCAGAGTCAATGTCTCCAAATTGGTGCAGTCGTGCACTATGTTCATCCCCGCATCTTCGCTCCCAACGACGAGATAGAGTGTTCGGAGCGACGCCCATGGCAATGGGAAATTTTCATCTGCGTGGCCCCCGTTATCACCGGCCAAGTCAAGATGTACTTGACGCAAACATGGGCAGTCGCGAAATGCTTCCAGAGGAGCATCGAGCCTGATGCTATCGTCCTCCAAGACATATAGGTGGAGGCTCTGAAGGACGGGGAAGACGCTCGCTCTCCGTCGTACGAGTTCCGTGCGTTCGAGTAGATCGAGAGGCATGGTGAGCTCGCGCAGCCGATGTGTAGGAAACACCTGCGGGTCCTGCAGAACCTCAAGCTCGGCGACGTAGTCATCAACCAGCCAGCCGTACGGCACATAGATTTCGAGTGCCAGGGTACGAGGCGCCGCGCGCTTGAACCACTCCTCCACTTGTCGCGCGGGTCCCGGGATCGCCCCTGAATAGAATTGCTCCCAAGGAATGAAGAGCTCCTCCCAAAGCGACGTCGTATCGAACGCAAGCGCACGCCACATGGGACAAACTTGAGCGAGGCGCAGGGCCGGTGCGGGGCCAGATTTGAGTTCGACACACAGATCGAAGATATACGAGAGAAGCTCGGCGTGTAAGCGGTTGATGAACGGGGCATGTGGATGGGCTGTGGTGCTGTCCGAGGCAGAAGGCGCATCGCCCTTCCGTGCCATTGCTATCGCATACAAGGTTGAATTCTGGCAAGCCGATGAGATACAGTAATGCGTTTGATTATCAGTAATATGAAGCTCACAAGTTTAGCGACAACTAGCGTCTCAGTGGCAGTCAGACTCGTCGATGCTGGCAACACTGTCACTGTGAGGGCTCGCACGACGCAGAGAGCGACTTGCCGCTCCGGGTCCTGCCGCAAGTCACATGCAAAAATCAACCGCGCACGTGATTTGGTCCCGGCACGATAATATCGATTCTCTCTCTGGCACAAAAAACTAGCTGAGGCTAGATAGTGCCTTCTCCTGGCAGCCTAAAATTGAGTGTAGTGGCGTGTTTAATTTGAGTCGCTTCGAAAAACCCAGCACCTCGAAGTCTCCGATTGCAGAATCAATCACCACTCACTGTCAGCGAAGCTGACACTATTTTGCGATGTAGGCTTTTAGCTGAATGCTGGATGGTGCTTCGGAAGGGGCATCGCAAGTGCATGCGTTCAGAGGGTCCATTGAGGATTTAGGACGTCCATGACAACTTGAAAGCATGCGCTCAGAAATCGAAGCTCTGACGCTTTGTGCACGCCGATGAAAGATCATAGGGTTGAGGTTGCTTGTTGTCCTCAACCACGTCAGAGGTCAAGGGGGCCAAGTTGATGGCATAACTTACTGGGTTGTTAGACTCAGTGAGTTTGAGAATTTGGATGGGCGAATACTTACGCCCCACTGATGCTACATTGAATTGCGTTTACAACACCTCAAATTACAGGTTCAACACCTTCGGCACAATCTCAATCCAGTAACTTGTCAAAGGTCAGTATCTTCGTCTCAACTAGCTTGCTGCCCCCAACTCACCCATCAGGATCCAAGATGAAGGCGATGTGGCGCATCTTTCCATCGCTGGGCTTCTTCTTGAAGGTGACGCCCATCGCCTCGAAGCGCTCGCATGCCTTCTCGACGTCGTCGACACCGATGGCAATGTGTCCAAAGCCGCGGCCCGGCTCACTATTCCCGCTTGCGTACCCCTGGAAGTTGGGGTCGGACTCGGTGCCGTGGTTGTGGGTAAGCTCGAGGACACCTGTAGAGGGAGGCATTAGAGGGGGTGGTGAGGGATGGGATGAATGGCGAACGCACCCTCTCGCGAAAAGCGCTTCACGGACTTCTCCTCAGCGGAGAGCTTGCCACCATCGTGGTCGAAGGCAAGGAAGTAAAGCGTGAAGTCATCACGGGGTTGCTCTATGAGCATCTTGTAAGCAGAGGTGACATCTCATGCCGCGGAGGAGTGCGTACTGGAGATCAGATCCATTCCAAGGACCTGTCGTGAATATGAGCCAACTGTGTTCACCTTACAGGGCTCCTTTACTCACCTCCGTGTAGAACTTCACCGAGGCCTCCGGATCCTTCACACGGATCATCGTGTGATTGAACTGTCGAGATGCAGGTCAGCCGCCGCCGTCGCGCGCGCTGATCGACGAGCGCACCTGGAAGCTCGCGGTCTCTGCGGTGCGCGGCATATTCTGTGTTCGTGGTGGTGGTCAGAAGCAAGAGCGTGCTGACAACCAAGGACGATCATCTTATCAGAATCGCGCAAACAAGGAACAACCTCCGCGTCCCCTCTGTCAGTGGACGTCTCGCGAGGCTCATCTGACGTCATCAATAACTCGTCGATCACTGCAGTGTCACCGGCGCGTCCCACACGGCGGACTCTGTACTGACCTTGCTTCCTACCATCATGTCCACGCCCGAGATGGACGAGCGACTGCCTCAGGAGCTGAAGGAATGCATCATAAACGAGCTCGCCGCCGCAGGCGACCAGGAATCGCTAGCAGCCTGCGCCACATCTCACCGCTCCCTCATCGCTTGCTCACAGGCGCATCTCTTCCGCACAATCCACCTCCACAGCGCAAAGCAGACCGCGAACTTCCTGCACATCATAAGCGCGTCCCCGCACCTTGCGCGCTACGTTCGTGCCCTCCACGCTGAGGAGGAACCGAACGGGCATGGGCAGTGGATCTCGCGGAGCGCCGACCTCGGCGGCGTCCTCCGCGTCCTCCCAGGCGTGCGATACCTCTTTTTACGTCCTTCGTCTGTCTGCTACGCAAGGCTACCCGAGGAGCTCCGGCAAGCATTGCTCGCGACTCTCCCCAGTCTACACACCCTCCACCTCTCGTGCGTCTTCCAGCTTCCCCTCGTCCTCTTCGACCACCTCGCCAGCGTACGAAGTCTGCGTCTCTCATGGGTCTCCTTTGACCGCGCGCCTGCTCCGTCATCATCATCCATCGCCCCGCCCTCGTCATCACCGGCTCCGTTCACCTCCACCGCGCTGTCTAACCTCGCGCTCTGCCTGACGCGTGATAACCATTGGGTGCTGGTCCAGCGGCTGCTTGACCCAGAGAAGACGTTTCCCCTCAATGTGCACGCGCTGCGCAGCCTTCGACTCGACGTCCTCCACGCTCGAGACACCCGCTGGCAGGACGATGCATGCAAAGTCCTCGAGCAGTGTTGCGACACGCTGCAGGCCTTAGAGCTGGGCGCAGGTGTCCCTCGCGCCCGTACGTGCTCCCTTTTTCTCCCGTGTCTCTCCTCTCTCTTTACTGACACTCCCTCAAAGTCAACTACGACCCTGACGACATGACCGTCATCTCCCTCGCGTCCATGCGCCAGCTCAAGGTCCTCGCCCTACGGGACGTGCTCGTGTCGCGGCAGGACGAGGAGTGGGCATGGCTGCGTAGCCTGTTGGCCACGGTTCCCGACATCGAGCACCTCATCATCGACTTCAATGCCAGGCTGCATCCTATCGAGAAGTCACGCATATGGGAGTGGCTGGACCAGACCCTCACGTCCGGGTGCTTGGGGAGGTCGCTGAAGTCTGTGACGTTGCATATCCCCCGGCCTGTGCATGAACAAGACGAGGAGAGCATCGCCAATTTGCGCGGAAAGTTGCGCGAGCTGGATGCACGTTCCATCCTCCGACTGCATGCGAAGCCAGGTGTGTTTTACGCCAGTAGACTGTACCTGCACTGACGCTCATGCTTAGTGGCGTTTCTGCTCGTTAGACCATCGTTGATACCGGCAGAGATCATGGACTGTGACTAGCACTTGTTGTCGACGATCCCCTGTTCAAGTCAAATATGAGATTGACAGCAGTCGCTCATGGCACATTCGGACCCGAGACCTGAGGAACAATCCCAGCAGACAGCCCAAGAGCCTCGCTTCAGACATGCATGGCGGAGGTTGCGAATAGATAGTGCGAGTGTTCAGTGACTACAGACATGGTACAAAACGAGTCAAGAAGGAAGAGACAAGATGCGTATGGCCCGTGCGCTTATGAGCGCTCTCCACGGAGGCGGCGAGCAAGTGCGAGATCCTTGGGCTGGATGGTGACACGCTTAGCATGGATGGCCGCCAAGTTGGTGTCCTCGAAGAGCGAGACGAGGTACGCCTCGGCAGCCTCCTGCAACGCCATCACCGCGCTCGATTGGAAGCGGAGGTCCGTCTGCACGTCCAGTCAGCACCCCGCACATGATCGACGGTCCAGCGCACGTACCTTGAAGTCCTGCGCAATCTCACGCACGAGCCGCTGGAACGGCAGCTTGCGGATGAGCAGCTCCGTCGACTTCTGGTAGCGGCGAATCTCGCGGAGGGCGACGGTACCCGGGCGGAAGCGATGGGGCTTCTTGACACCACCGGTCGCGTTCTGGGAAAGGCGAGGTCGTCAGCCACATACGTCGACGCCAACAGAGTGGAAAGTACGTACCGCCGCGGTCTTGCGCGCCGACTTGGCAGCGAGCTGCTTACGCGGGGCCTTACCTAGGCGAGAAGTCAGCAAAAGCGCGACGGCGAGCTAGAGACGCGCGACAACGTACCACCGGTGCTCTTACGCGCGGTCTGCTTGGTACGGGCCATTGTATCTTGTTCAAGTGGGTGATGGAGAGAGTTTAGAGTGGCGAGAGCGACTCTTGCTGGTCGGCGGTGGCAGTTGAAGGCAAGGGGCGGTCGGAGTTTGGCTTGTTTGGTCGACGCGCTTTTATGGGCGTGTATGGTCAGGTGACTTTTTGCGACGCGTCGCGTTAATTTTGCACGTGCAAGATGCGTCGCGGCGTCGGACCGGAATATCCGTTGATCGGGTTTTTCGATCGCGTTCCCCCCTGTTCCCCCTTCAGCGATCATCATGTCTATAGATGTATTTCAGGACTGGTTCTCCGCAAACGGGGGATATGTCGACAAGGAATATGTCGGCCTCACGGAATTCGCGGAGACGGAGGGTGGGAGAGGGATGGTTGCGCTGAAGGACATACCTGTGCGTTGATTCACTCATTCACTTCTTCACCTTCCTGACGCAGACGCCTCTTGATAGGCAGATCACATACTCTTCTCTATCCCTCGCTCTCTCGTTCTATCCACGCATACCTCCCCTCTTCCCTCTCTTTTTGGCGCGGATGCATGGAAGGAGCGACAGCTCGATAAGGGCTGGGGCGGCCTCATCCTCTGTATGATGTGGGAAGGGGCCCAGGCAGATCGCCAGTGGAAGACATACCTAGGTGCCTCAACTTCTTGACACAAATCTCGCTCCCTCTGCTGATGCTTCCTCCAGACTCGCTCCCGACAACGTTCTCTACGCCAATGTTCTGGTCAGAGAATGAGATCGCCGAGCTTGCAGGCACTGCTGTGGTAGGTCCGTCTGGTCCGTGCATGCGCAATATACATACTCACGGACGTTCCAGACAAGATAGGGCAGCAAGATGCAGAAGAGGAGTACAACACCAAGATCCTGCCTGCGATTCAAGTACGTCTCTCCCTCGCATGTCCTGTGACACCTGTCTCATGGTCCCCTCCCCTGTAGAGTCGCTCTGATCTCTTTCCTCTTGATCAACTGGACACTCACTTCTCCCTTACCGCCTTTCATATGAACGGTAGCCGTGTGCTCTCGCGCAGCTTCAACGTGGAGGACGACGGGAGCGACGCGGATAGCGACGCAGGGGAAGAAGCCAACACCTCCACCGACGCGATGGATGTCGACGTCCCTGAAGCGCCTGCAGAAGAGCCTGCTCCGGCAAACGAGGACCACTCAGATGATGACGACGACAGCGACGACGAGGAAGCAGCCGAAGTGGGCATGGTCCCAATGGCGGATATGTTGAATGCGCGGTACGGGTCTGAAAACGTACGTTGACACCCGTGGTGGTCCCATCAAATCTTGTCTAACCGACACTGCTCAGGCAAAGCTATACCACGAGCCGACAGTCCTCAAAATGATCTCCACTCGAGCGATCAAAGCAGGCGAGCAAGTCGTACGTATACGGCCCTTGTCCTTTACAATCTATATCTCATTGCAACGTCGCAGTGGAATACATACGGCGACCCGCCCAACGGCGACCTCTTGCGCCGATACGGGCACGTCGACGTCGTCGATGCGAGTGCGGACGACACCAACGCAGCCGGATCCCCCAACCCCGCCGACATCGTCGAGCTCCGCGCCGACGTCGTCGTGCGCAGCGCCATAGAACGCGCAGGCGGCAGCACCGCGGAAGCAGCGGCCAAAGAACGCATCGACTGGTGGCTAGACGAGGGTGGCGATGAGTGAGTCGCCTCACATGCCATGCTCCTTCAACATGGCTAATATACGCGCTTTCCCAGCGTCTTCCTGCTGGACACCTCCTGCGCCCTTCCGACTCTCCTCATCTCTCTGATCCGCTTGCTCCGCCTGGCGCCCGTCGACTACGAGCGCGCCACTGCCAAGGGCAAGCTCCCCAAGGGCAAGCTGAAGGTTGGCCAGGACGACGACGCCGCAGATGTCATGCGCGTAGTCAAGGATGCGCTAGACCGGAAGGCAACCGAGTACGCAGGCGGCGCAGATCCGGAGGTGCGTGCAGTCTGCTTCGATACCAGGAAACGCGTGTATACTGACGACTTAATTTCTCAAACGAATGCCTGACTAGCTCGACGCACGGCTTCTGGTCGCCGAATCTCCTCTCCCGCAACGCCAGCGGTGCGCTGTTATTGTGCGCCTTGGAGAGAAGCGTATACTGAAGAAGACCCTCGACCGTGTGGGGGAAATGATGACTGCATGCGAGGCTACAAAGACGGCTGGCGGCAAGGCCACGAGGACAGGGAAGGACTCCAAACGCAAGGGAGGTCCGGAGGAGACCCGCGGCAACGGCAAAAAAGCCAGACGGTAATTTTGAATATCAAGACTGTGCGCTACTAGGGCTTCACTGGTGGATGCTGCTATAGGTATACATCTTGCAGGCTTGACGTGTGGTGCTCATTATCAGTTGACGTGAGGCTTCTGTAGTCCCTTCAGCTCGTGATCGAATTGTAGAATCAGGTCAGTATCTGTCGATTTCGCTCGCCTTTCCTCCTGAACTTTTGATATCGGCCAGCATCTGTGACTTGTATTGTGCGAGCTGCTGCTACAGGGACTAGTTTTGCCTTGTTTGCGATGGCAGCAAATACGGAAGGGCGATGTGCCATGAATTTACAGCTCACAAACCGTAGTTGGCGACACAAGTACCGACCCGCAGAAAGTATTTTCCTCCCGCGAGCAGAATTGCACCGGCGATCTCAACCTGCGCGCACGCTCTCTAGCCACTCTTGGTCTTCCTTCGACAAATTGTATTCGAATGCCGACAGGGTTGAAGCCGCGTCGACCTTGAAGGCGTTCCGGATGACCTCGGCGCGCGCAGGGCTCCGGCACCGGATGTCGCACTTGAACGGGATCGGACAGAACGCTACGGCCTGTGAAGCACATCAGAGGCAAAGCACTGCACGACGACGACAACGACACGGTTTCAGCTCGTGCAAGCTACTCACACCGTGGTTCGCGTGGATGTCCAACTTGATCGCTTGGCCCGTTGCGGGATCTAGGGGAGGACGGAACTCGAAGGCCCAGAGCATCTTCATGGTCGCCAGGATCTATGAGTGCGCCGTCCTCAGTCTTGAGCCTTGACAAGAGTACTTCGGTACTTACGGCAGATACAGACGCAAGATGCATGCCTGGGCAAATGCGCTACGATTTCGTATATATCAGATGCCACACACACGCGAGAACACTGGCGACGTACTCGCCCAGTGCCGAATATGAGCGTTGACCGAAGGTTGCTATCGTCGACGCCTGGCTTCGTGCCGTGTTGCGTTAGGAGGAAACGGTCAGGGTTGAACGTCTCCGGATCGTCGAAGAGTTCTGGACAATGTTGATTCTCAACACAGCATCGGGCACGATCTAGAGAGCTCACCCGGGTCGTGGAAAACCGCGTCTGCGCAATCACTAAATCAGCGCAACTACGCCGCATCGGACCGAATGTACGTACGAATATTGCCGAACAACGTCGCCCCCTCTGGGATCAGATATCCATTGTACTGCAAGACAGTCAACCAAACGCACTCGCCGGCCAAAATCAGCGCAAGACTGACATGCACATCCCGCGTCGCCCGATGCGCAAGGCTGAGCGGCACCAGGGTACGAAAGCGGTGAGCCTCCTGGATGAGGGCGCGCACATATGGCAGGCTTTCCGTGTCGTCGTACACAGGACTACGTGCCTCGCCGATGACACGGTCGATCTCGGCGTGCGCTTTCGCCTGTACTTCAGGGTAGGTCGCGAGGAGCAGGACCAGCCCCTGCAGAAAGCAGGAGCCGGTGCTCGAGCCGGCTTCGTATATTGCACCCGCGAGGTGTCTGGAGGGTACATGTCTCAGCTATCAACCGGTCGGCAGGTTGTGCAGGGAATGGAGGTACCTCATCTGGTCCTTGGTCATGCCGTGCGTTTGTTGGTCGCGGATGACGTCGGCCATAAAGAAGTTGCCGTCGCCCGCGTCCGTGCGTTGCTGGCACTCGTCCATGAGCTCGGAGTACATGGCGGTTTGCAGTCTGCGAATTTCGCGCGCCTCCTTGATCCACGGGGCGAAGCGCTCGGGTATCCATTGCAGGATGGGAAATATGTCGACCGGGGGTGTCGCTCCTGGCCCGAGGAACTCGTCCCAGCGGACGATAACGGCGGAGATGGCCTTGGCGCTGGGGGTCTCGATGCGTGGGCTGCGCTTGCCGAAGATGATGGCGAGGACGAAGGAGTTGCTGAAGCGATTTAGGTGGGCGTAGAATTTCTGGTCACGTAGGTGAGAACCGGAAACGTTTAAGAGGGTAGATTAACGTTGCTCACGTCGGGGGAGACCAAGATATCGAATTGTAGTTGCGTAGACTCGGCCTCCTGGAGCGGAAGGTATTGCTTAACTGTTGTCGGGGCGAGGAGATTTTGTGCGGCCTTTCGCAACTGGCGCCAGCGGTCGGCTGCAAGCAGAACAATGATAAGACGAGGATTCTGGCAGCCTATCTGTGGGAGTCCTACAATATCTGCAGAGGAAGAGACTCCATCCGTCGATCACGAGCTTATCCTTGGGTGTTAGATGCAATGGTCTTGGACGCGAAGCGACATAGCTCACGTCTGCGAGGGCCATCGGGGGACGATCCGATGTATAGGCGCTCTGCTTGTCCAGGACTTCCTTGATAGCCGCAGGACTGGACAAGACGACTATTGTCCCGGGTCCGACCTTGAGCTGTGATATTTTGCCCGGTCAAACATCATCATGGTCGGAGACGACGAGGCCATATTCTGGCTCACGCACTGAATATATGTCGCCAAAGTCTTTCGCCCAGACGGTGAAGCTACAGCACCTGAATGAGTAATGCACTTACCAAATTGCAGTCGAGAAAACACACCGCCTATATGCGTCCTTCGTAGGAATTTGAAGGAGATTTCCAAATACTGGAGATGTAGCAGGGCCAGGGGGAAGGCCGTTCTCGCGCGAGCCTATCCGCAAGATCCTATAGCAGACTACCAACACAGCGGCGGCAGCGGCCAGTGCAATCTCGACTGCATACATATTCAGAGGGAAGGCAATGAAGCTGGCGAAAGCTGGTGCGTCGGGTCTCCCTGGCAAAGGCTTAAGTAGAGCGGAGACACCATACAATCTCTGAGGGTCACGTTAGATAGGAAGGATAGCATGACAAGGATGCCACCCCACTGGCGCTCAGCTTTGCAGTCACCGGGGCTGCGCGTGAGACCGGGCGTCTATCAGAAGCATAGCGAGGTACGTCTGAGGGAGATTGGCCAGAGCTAGGTGGGTATCGCTATACAATGCAATGCATTGCCTGGGCCACCGGCGCCTCCGAAGACCACATATGAGAAACTACGGTGTGAAGAAATCGTCGAACTTACCGTCACTAAATTAGATGGCGACGTTGAACCCCTAGGAAACGGCGGTGCGCCAAGCCAAGCTAGAGCAATTTGCAGCACGCTTGCCGCAGCTCTCTTCGAGAACATCGAAGGACGTTTGAAAGCCTGAGCGCCTGAACGCGTGAGCAGTCGCGAGCACATTATCGCATCATTCGTCTCGTGAACGCTGGCTTGAGCTGTCGAGCACCGATATCAGCCTGCGATTCATCTCCTTCGGCGAGCTCAGGAACTCACCTGCTCGACTTCCAATACTCACAGGCAAGACATGGGAAAGTCATGAACAACATTTGACACATTAGGTAGATACCACAGGGTATAGCGACAGTGAGGTCGTACGGCGCGGGGGGTCCTCGCGAGCACGCATGGTAAAGCGAAGCGCGAACACCACGAGCCAAGCGCGGTCATCAACGATCCAAGCGCGGTCGTCAACAAGCCAACGCGAGCTCACGAATCGGGAGAAAAATAGAAAGTAGATCATCAACCAAAAGGACACTAGATACGTCATCCTAGAAGGACCTTCCACGACGAACAACGGGTAACGAGAGTTCCAAGATGTAGCACGGACGAAGAGAGCAAATCGAAAAGGCGCGGATGCAGTACGGAGCGCACCGCCGACCTGGTAGGAGAGCACCGCGGACGAAGAAGAGTACACTTTTCACACGACCCTAGTATGTCGGCGTCCGGGGCGTGCCCGGCGCTGATCCCGCTGCAGCCAGGCGGCTCTCGAGATTGCTAAACAGGCGATGAGCAACAGACATCATAACCAGACATCAAAAATCACCCACCGAAGACTCTGCTCCTTCGCCAGCAGCTCCTGCCGCTTCTCGTTGATCTCGCGTTGCACGCGCAGCTCGATCTCGCGCAGCTTCTCCTCTTCCCGGCGCAGCTGCTCCTCCTTGAGGCGCACGCTCTGCGACGCCATCTCCTCCGGCAGCATCTGGCTGTCGCGCGGGTCAACGTGCACACTGCGCGAGAGCTTCTCCGTGCGGTACGTTTCATACAGCACGTCCTCCGTCAGCGATTTGAGGTCGCTCAGGTGCGTGCCGAGGATCGCGCCGCGAAGGCGGCCGAAGTCAGAGTGGTCGGGGTTGTCGACTTCGGCCACGCCCCAGGGGTAGATGCGCGCGCGAACGGGCGGCTCCTGAGGGTCGGCGGTGACCTCTTCCTCGGAGCCGATGATGGCGAAGGGAAGCATGGCGCGCAGCTCCATGTTCTCCTCGATGGTATCCTCGTCGTCCTCTGCACACAAGGTTTAGTAGACGTACAGGCTTGAACGCGGGCGAACGCACCCTCGACATCGTAGGGGAAGTTGTAAATGGGGATGTCAAAGTGGTCGATGTCTTCCATGATCTAGTTATCCCCGTGAGAAAGATGCATGTCACGCAGACTGTTGGACATACCCGCTTCTTGAAGGCGCGCAGTTCGCTTTGCGTGAAGGAGTCTGAGCGACCGATCACGGGTATCACGTTAACGCGCGGCGAGAGGCGGCGCATGAGCTCGATGTCGACCTCGCGCAGGCTAGTGGGTGCGGATAACGTGTAAGCAAAGAATCGAGGGGGAAGTCGAGCTAACGTACGCGTGTCCAGTGGGCGCGATGAAGTACAGCAGCGCGTGCACGCGGTTGTCCTTGAATCGTGGGTTACGCTTGATGCGCGACTGCTCGGCGAGGATGTCGTCGTACTGCCGTTCAATGTAGTTCGTGATCTCCTGGAACCTGCGGGATGTGTTGGCCAAGGAGCAAGCATGACAAGAAGGTTAAGACGCACGACATCTCGTTGTCGATGTTGTCCCCAAAGCCAGGCGTGTCCACGACCGTGAGCGAGATACGAACACCGTCCTCCTCAAGCTCTGCGAACGCGCGTGAGACCTGGCTTCACGGTTGGGGGGTGGTCGACGCACCAACTTGCACGGGCTTCACCCGGACGCCCTCCTCGACATGCGCGTTCTCGGGACCGTCGATGAACTTGTGTGCGAGGATATCCGACTCGCAGAGGGTGTTCACGAACGTCGTACGTCCAGTGCCGGATTCACCTGTAGCGTGTCGGCTTTCGCGCGCAGCTCTGCTGCATCGCACGCACCGACTACCATGAGGGTAAATTGGATACCCTTGGACTTGTTTCCTCTGCGACGACCGGGAGGCATGGCGGTGGACTTTTGGGGAGATGGTGGTTCAGAACAAAAATGAAAACCCTGCGTCGCGAAGGCGCGCACGCGGCTTTACCGAGTTTGGCAGAGTCGCCTCGTCGGATTCAACTTCCATGTACCATCTCCTCAAGGGCCTCCACGAGCATTTGACAAGGTAGACGGGGCTCTAGAAGGACATGCAAGAGCTGACAAGAGGGCCAGAAAAGAGGAATTCTCTGTGATCATCATTGGACTCGATGGCGCGGGCAAAACGGTACGCGACGCGTCCAGCGAGTTCGAGGGCAGCTCTCAAGTCTCCAGACTCTGCTAGAGAAAATCAAGACACTTTACAACGAAACCCCGGGTCTGACTCCAGACAAGATTGGACCCACCGTAGGCCAGAACAGTGCGTACCTACTGCTCGCAACCAGGCAAAGTACTGACTGACTTGACCTCGAAGCTGGAACTATCACCCTGCCCTCCACCATCCTCCAATTCTGGGACCTCGGAGGGCAGAGAGGGATTAGAAATATATGGCATCGCTACTACGATGACTGCCATGCCGTGGTCTATGTCATAGACGCAGACGACCGCGAGCGTCTAAGTGAAGGCTGGGAGGTCTTTGGTACGCATATACGCAGCTCGCCTCATACACAATCGCTTACTGGCAGGTAAGGAGTGTAGACTCGGTGCTCTCTGCTCCGCAGATTCTCAACGTGCCTCTGCTGCTGCTAGCGAACAAGCAGGACTCCGCGAACAGCCTGTCCGTCGAGGAAATCCGCCATGACTATGAGGACTATTACCAGCGCAAGATCGAGAGTCAGCGGAGGAACCGGTATGACGGATCTGGGGATGGCGGCGACGAGCACCGTGACAGGCGGGAACGTATAGCCAGCCTCGATGTGATGGGCGTCAGCGCTATTGAAGGGTATGTAGTGGCTGACTATCGCCGGCTTTGTTTCTGACTGCTATTCACTAGCACCGGCGTCCGCGCTGCTGTGGACTGGATATTCCTCCGCGTGCAGAATAGTCGACGGTATGTGATGCAGCGTCTTTTCTCCACCTGCATGCTGATCCATGTATGTCCAGCGAACTGCACAAAGGCGTCGGCACATCTTGAGGACTTGTATCATAACATTGTATCATAACGGAACCCAACATTTCTTAACCCTATTCCGGCTGCCAGTGCAAGACACCGTGCAAATCTGTTCCAAGGTGCGGCGGCGCGTTGTCACGCTCCTTTATGACGCCCACAGGTCACTCCTTTGCCTGGACCGTTACCATTCTCGGCCGGATGACAAGGAGTCGGCCCGTTTATGGACGTGCAGGACCTGCACTCCACAACACAACGGGCCCGCTCTGTTTCTGACCGTCCTTTATAAGACCAAGCTGGCGCAGCCAGCCGCACACACCCCGCTTTTTAGCCTTGCGACCCCCGCTTTCAACGCCTAGCTTCCGCCCTTTACGCGTGATAGCCAAAGACGCCGTACAGTTCTCTTCATACGAATAACCTTGCGATGCCATCCGCACCCTCACCCGCGACCCCTGCGCTTGGTCCCACCGTTGCGTCCAGTGCAACCCCTGCGGCGGTGCCCTTCCCCGCGTCCGCCATTGCCACCCAGAACGTCGGCACAGTGCCCCGCCCCAGCTCCCCCTCGCGCCCCCGGTTCGGGTCAGCGAAGCAGGTATTCAACAAGGCGCGCATGCATATCCCGAGCTTCCGCAAGACACATGTCGCGACCGGGTCTTCGTCGTCGGAAGACAGCTCGTTGGGCGGCCCCGCGCGCTCTGATGATCCCCCACGCTCGTCTGAGGAGGCGCCGCCGACGCCAGCGACGGAGGACGAGGCGGTCACGCCACGAAAGGCCGCGCAGCGTCAAGCTCATGTCGCCGAGAATAACGCTACGAAGAATAATACGACGGCGAAGGCCGAGGAAGACACCACGAAATCGAAGAAAGCCAAGGACAATAAGCCGAAGGACGCCAGCGCGAAGACCAAGGACGACAGCGCGAAGATCAAGGACGACAGCGCGAAGACGCGCAAGAGCGACGAGATTCTGCGCAAGAGCGGTGAAATTCTGCGCAAGACCGTCGAGAGGTCGAACTCGGAGAACACGCCTGCAATCACTTTCCAAGAGAAGAAGCTGCAGAAAACCGAATTCCAGCTGGAGGACGAGCGCTGGCAGCCGAAGCGCAAGGTGCACCCGCCGCTCGGTGACTACATTCCGCAGGGACTCGTCTACAAAATCCTCGAGCGCGAGTGGCGCATTCGCGAGCCTGATCATGAATCCAAGGGCGTATACCCGCTGAATTATAACGTCGCAACGTTGATCTCGTGAGTCTTTTTTGCAACTGCCTGTTGGTGAATATTAAACTGACGGCGCATGCAGGCAACACCTAACGGAGGTGCTGTACCGGCGGCTCTCTGGCGGGGTGACCATGTTCCCCTGCAGGATTGCGCCGCGCACCGTGCTCGAGCTTGGGTGTGGCGAAGGATACTGGGCCATCGAGGCATCGAAGATGTGGTCCGACGCGCAGATCGTCGCCCTCGACGTGGCGAATGTGCACAAGGAGGAACTCGAGCACATCGAGAACATCAAGACCGTGTGTTGCAATTAGTGAGTCCCGCGTCGGTTTCGCCTCAGTGTTGAAGCCTGCTTGCTGACCGGATGTCTCAGCGTGACGCACACTCTGCCGTTCGCAAACGATACGTTTGACTTTGTGCGCCTTGCAGGGGCGGAGTTAGCGCTGGCGTACGACGACTGGCACTTCGTCCTCGGCGAGGCGAAGCGCGTGCTCAAGCCCAGCGGGCGCCTCGAACTGACTGTCGACGACCTGCTCTTTCCTTACGGGGGCCGGCTTCTCAAAGACACCCTTCTCCCAGATTCCTTGGCGGACACCTGGCTGGCCGTCGACGACGCCCTTCCCGCGCAGAGCTCGCGCGACTCCCTGCGCCACGCGCGCCCGTTGTCGAGGATCGTGGAGGCGGACGAAGAGGAGGTGCAGACGCTCATGCAGCTCCTCGCGCAGCCCGGCGCCCCGTGGCCTGATAACAAGCCCGCTACACTTGGTCCCAGCGACGCCTCCCCGTCGACCCCGAACACACCCGCTACACCCGCCTCACAGTGGAAGGACTCGCGGCACTCGCTCCTCTCGCCTAAGCGCATCCCTGGGATGTCGAAGGTGGTCTCAAAGGCGCAGCCGGTGCGGCTCATCAACCCCATCCCGCGCAACAAACCCAAGCCGGACACTACCGACTCAGCTGAGCATGCTACCGACTCGGCCGAGGATACTATCTATTCGCCGGAGAATGCTGCGTACTCGGCGGATGACACGGACGAGGACAGCACAGCGAGCTCACACAGCACCACACAGCCCCGCGAGTACGTCGTCCAAACGTGCCCCGGCCTCCCAAAGTGGCCCACGCCCAAGGCGAAGGGCTCCTCGAATCCGGCGGACGTGCCCGTCCTCAACATCTCGCGCGACGCATACGCGATGCGCCCAGGCCTCCCCGCGGGGCACACGCCCGCCGACCGTGCGTCCGCGGGCCCCGAATGCGTGAGCGTGTCAAGGGACTGGCTCGACCGCAGCGCGTCCAGCCTCTTCCTCGAGGAGGTCTTCCGCTCCATGTGCGCACATCGCAGGATTGCCGCGCGCGTGGAGGTGGTGGCGCGCCGAGCGTTGGCGGACGTGTTCGGGGCGGAGAGCACGCACGAGATGGCGCCGTACGAGGTGATGCTGGCGCCGCCGGATGCGGCGCTGGCGGCAAGGAAAGGCAAGAGGGAGTCGAAGCAGGAGGCGGGGGAGGATGATGAGCCGTTCCTGTACGAGTCTGGGTCGGCTGGGGCGGCTGCGGCAAGTGCCTCGTCAAGACCGGCGCGTCCGACGACGAGGGTGATCGTCCCGCCACCTCGCTCGTCATCGCTGCCGCGCAATGACTCGGCGAACTCGGTGCGTCGCTCGGCGTCCGAGGACACGCTGCGTGCTGGCGCTCAGGACGACGACGAAGATGAAGAGGAGGACTTCGGATCCTGTAGCGTCCCTCACCCCGACCGCCCCGCCCCCGGCCTCCTTGTGTGGCCGTCGCGCTATATCCCGATGTCAGCGCTCGAGGTCGAGCACCATGCCTGCGCGGGCCCGTCCAGCGTCCTCGCTGCGTGTGAGCCGTTGCATCAATTCATGAACACCGGCTCCAAGGTGGTCGTGTCCTTGGACGAGGTCAGTCAACTGCTGGAGTCGTATGAGGAGTGCGTATCACCATATTCTCTTAGCTTTGAATTGCGCGGCTGACCAGGGACCCTTGCAGATTCCGTCGTTCGCGCTTTTTCTGGCGCACGCCTGTGGATGCTTCGGCTTGCAGAACCCCAAAGCTGTCGGACGTAAAGAAGATGGACCACCCGTACGGGTACGATCTATCAGAGTTTCTGGAGAAGCGCGAGACGCCGTACGAGCGCAACGACCTCGTCCATGTCCGCACTATCCGTCCTTTCCTTGCCATCAAGACGGCGCCTTGTGCGTAGTCTCCGCCATATTAATTGTCTGGATCTTTATCTATTTTGTCACCTTTTCCACCGACTCCATCTATCTGCTTCGTTGAACGAGCTTCAAACTCATTATGCACCATTGTACCACATCGCAACACGCTCCTTCTGCCATTGTATCTTTGTCCTGATGATTTGTATACCATTGCTTGCATGAGTGTTCTGTACGTCTGTTTTACGCATAACCTAATGTTCAATATATCGTTGTTTGGTGCGCCTCCTACTAGCTCGACGTGTTGGGCAGTTGGGGAAAGCGTCACAATGAGTCACAGCAAACCTGGTCTCCCAAGGTCATCAGGCCTCAGGCCTCAGGAAAGACGGACGACAGCCTGAAGATCGTTTTCACAAGGCACTTGCGATGGTCGAGTAACATGATGATCATGAAGAGGCCTGCAACCGGGACAACATAGCCGGAATATTCGAAGACTCCCCTGCGTTCGAGCGGCACGCGACCCAACCATCCCACAGTCTCTATCCTCTGCTACCAGGGCTCTTGCAAGATCTTATACACTGTCATGACTGCGATCCAGGATGCCGATCTGCTCGCCTACGCGGATAGGCTGAAGGACAAAGTTCTTGTCATTACCGGTGCGTGGCTCCAACTTGTTCCCCGCAGGTTCTAGCCGGTCTGGAACTCACATTTCACTTGCGCAGGCGGTGCGAACGGCATAGGCAAGCAAACTGTGCTGGACGCTGCCAAGTATGGGTACGTGCACGGCGGGCGATGTCAAGAAGTGCGCTGTGCTCATGCGTGCGTTCTAGCGCGAAGATCGTCATCGGCGACCGCGATCGCACGGGGGCGCAAGACGTGGCGAACGCCATCGTGCGCGCGGGTGGTCAGGCGTACGCCGCCGCATGCGACGTGACCGACTATGCACAGCAGACGGACGTGTTCGAGCTTGCTATGGAGAGGTTCGGGGCTGTGGACATCGTGGTGCGTCTGCGTGCCCCTATTACCCTCTATTCGTATCTGAAGTAATGCTCACTAGGTTGCATGTGCTGGCGTCGCCGAGCTGGGGGAGTTCCAGCTGGTGAAGACGGATAGCCGCGGCCGACCGATACCTCCAAACCTGAAGACGCTCGACATTGACTTGATTGGGTCCCTTTACAGTGCGTATATAGCGCTTCCCTTTGCTTGCGTGGCCTTATTACCATCGCATAGCTGCCCACCTCGCAATCCACTACTTGCAGCTCAACAGGCGAGACCGCTCGTCCCTCAAGAGCCTTGTCTTCCTAGGATCAATAGGTACATTCTTCCTCACATACGACTTCCCCTCTTTCCTAACACGCCTCCCTACCCAGCGTCCTGGCAAGCCATCCCCGGCGCCCCCATGTATACCGCCTCCAAACACGCCCTCTTCGGCGTCATGCGCTCACTCCACCCTACCCTCCGCCTTTTCAACATCCGCGTCGCGTGCGTGCAGCCCTTCTTCGCCGACACCCAGATCGTGCCTCCGCTCGTCAAGGTCTTCCTTGCCGGCGTGCCCCTCACGCCCGTCTCGCGCGTCGCGTCAACAATTTTGTATACCGCGTCGGAGCCGAGCGAGGACACGAATGGGTGTGCCTGGGCATTGCTAGATGATGGCCCCGTCGTGCGCGTGGACGAGGGCGAGTTCAAGCTGGGGATATATGGGGTGCTGGATGCGCGCGTCAATGCGTTGACGAAGTGCGTGGAAACAGTATTTGAAACTGAAAACGAATGCTGATCTTGCTTACAGGGGTCTGAAAGGTGCGATTTATGTGCAGAGGATTTTTCAGGATCTGTTCCGGCTTCTGGCAAAGCCTGTCGTTATACTGGTCCTCTGCATCCTGATAGCCTTGTACGTGCGAAAAGGGCTGTAGGTACGTCTCTATGTCACGTACACCACCTATCCCGCTGCCAACTTCGTCTTCTTGCTGTCTTCATAGTCGGGCATATTATATCTGGAGGGCTCGTCAAGTTCTACGCCTCTTTCCGGAACCATGGTATCGTATTCTCGTCCTTCAGCTTACTCTTGACCGCGTCTGCTACGAGGCAAAGCTGGATGCGTTGCATGGGCAGACAGTCACAGAGACTGCTTGCCGTCTGGCCGTTGACGCCAACGCCGGCGAATAGAAGTTCCCGAAGGACCGGTTAACGTTGTTCAAACAACGCTGCGTATGTCCGACTTGCAGACCACGGCTGTCGCGACTTGCCGCATACCTTGCCCAAGACGAAGAACGCCAAGCATACTTTGGAGCTCGTGAGCTATACCTCCCTCGATCATGTCCTGTATACTAATTCATGACATGCAGCCTTAAAGACGTACCGGCAACCATTATAACAGTGGGCCACCGTCGGCGTACGCACATCGGGATATGTTGATGAGCTACAAAAGCCGTAAAGTTCTCTGTCAAGTGCGGTCAAAGACGAAGCGGACGCTGCAATGGATTTTGTGAGCCAAAACGGTCTCGACCTTCGAATAACTTTCAGAGAATAAGCCGATAGACGGCGATAGCGGTTTCACAAAGCTCTCTGACGAGCGGTCACGAGCCATGCACGGACACTTTCGACTAAACGCAAGGTATTTATGTAAGCGCAGATACGACTGTGATCACATACCAGATTGACTTCGTATCACTACAGTTTGCGAAGAATTCTCTTGAAGCTCAGGCGAAACAGATTCACCGGGGTTGAGTTATGAGCTGCTTCATTTGCATCTACTGGCTCTACATGACGAATTTTAGTCCATACTTACCAGCGTTCTGGCTATGCTTCTCGAGGAACACGGCTTTCCAGACGCCTTACGACGAGTGCGATTGTCGCCTCGAAAAGAACCCCAACGGCTATCTGTTGGTCTATGTATGAGTACGTCCCTATCTGCTGTCGGGCATCGTTCATGAGCTGCGTCATGTCAGTACAGGAGGAAGGTGCGGGTGTAAGGCAATGCGTACCCTCATTAGTCTTCCTCGTCCGACGAGGAATCTGACTGCAGTCTACGATCATCTACCGTGATTCTCCACGAAAATTGAGGAGGTGCCCTTCCCTCCGCCTCCATACGCTCGTGCTCCCGTATCTTCGAGAACACCCCGACCAATCCTCCCACGCGCCCCCAGCGCTTTCCCGGCAGATCATCGGCAGTGGCAACATCGTCGAGTTGAGGAAAGTAGATGGAGAGAAATGCAGCAACGGCACGCGAGCTGTTGATGGGAGACCACAGCACTGCGAGTGTGCGGAGAGGCGACGGGATGTCCGGACGCGGCGGGTTGTGGTCGAACGACACGCCGGTACCGTCAAATTCGAGCCCGAGGTTGCGTAAGAGGGGACTAGGGTTCCGTATAAAACTTAATCTCGCTCGTGTATGTAACTAACTGTATGTAACGTATAAAACTGTTATATACAGGCTGTTAGAAACAGATCCTGGTATTTGACCCCCTAGCCCTTGAGGGGTGAATTATACACTATATCCTCCCTCTTCCCGACTTCTGGGATGTCTTGCTTGTCCCTGACTGCGCAGAGCACGCACGACTGACGGGCGGGCCCGAAGATGAACTGTGACACCGTGACATGACGTGGGCGGAGGTGCCCGGTCCCAACTCCCAAGGCGCCGATAGCGACGTCGTCGGCGGCCCCCCACATTCCCTGTACGTTCTTGGCCTTGTTGATGCAGCATCCTTGTCAAAATCCTGCTCATCGGTGCTAAAGCCTGCAGCAGCTGGTAGATATATACAATTCCAAACAGCCCTCCCCGGGACCCTCCTGTAAAAAACTGTTCGATACCTGTTTGATACCTGTATAGAATACAGCTGTATCAAACAGGTGGGTTACTTACGGAACCCTAGAGGGGACAGTGCATGGCGAATGGGACGAGCGCGTAAAGCGTCAAGCGCCGCTGCCACTGCGGATGTTGAGTACCTCGAAGCGAGAGGAATTTTACAAGAGGCCATGACGTCGCCATGTGCTCGAGCATAGCTGGCTGAAGGTCGAACCCCTCACAGGTCTCCAGGTCTATGTCGGCCAAGTTGGTAAAGTCGAGCAGGGGCATGATATCGTCGTCCGTCACCGCATCGCCCTGATCATCGGTTACCTCGAAGTCCCATTGGTCGATTTTGAGAGTGTGTAGCAGCTGAGGCCGGGCATGTGCGGTGCGGAGAGCGCCGTACAGTTTCTTCCAATCGCCGGCGGCCGGGTTATAGAGAGTCAGTTGGAGGCTTCCCAAGACTGTGAAGGCGGAGGCTTGTAGGAGCTCTATACAGAGCCGCATATCTATGCTTCGCAGATAGAGATGACATAGATATGTGAAGGAATTACGGGGCAGCGAAAGTGGGATCCAGCGTAGTATGTTCCGAATCGCGCGATCGTTGACGAGGTGTGTCAGATGCGGGGAGCCGGCCAAGGAAACGAGGGATGAATGATCTAGTATCGCGGACTCCAAGGAGCGAAGGTCCCATGCGTGGACAAGACGGGAATGCACCGCCTCGAGATCTTCCAAGGGTCCAGAGTAATTGGTGGTGTTCAAGATAAGCGACGTAACACGAGGGCAGCGAGCAGCGAGGTCGGACAGTACTGAGATATGCGGGCCGGACAGTTTTAGCGTGAGCGAGTTGAGTGACGGAGAGAGGTAGCGTTGAATATGGCTGAGGCTGGCGCCGTTGGAATGCCAAACCAGGTGGCGTAGGTTGACAAAGACGGGATGAGGTAGCACAGAGGCGATGGCTTTATATCCCTCTTCAGTGAGCCCAGCCTCTTTGAGCCCGTTGCGCGGATACGTGCACGTGAGCGCGAGGGTCCTGCGATCTGCGGCAGCCCAGCCAAAGATGAGCTTGTTGACAAGCGGCGCGTGGAACATGAGCCGCTCCAGATCCGCGGCATGCAAAGAACGCTTTGGATACTGATATTTTCGGGTGTGAGTGACAAAGAGATGGCCAAGAGTCGTATACTAGAGTGTATTCGCCTATGCAAAAAGTATAATCCAAAATCCAAAGGTGAATAATTGGTTTGGTAACATAGGCAAGTTCTACTACAACATTGTACTTTGTACTTGCAAAATTGGCAGTAGGGTCAAGCTGCTCGCGTCCCTTCCCTAGCAAGGGCACCACGTCGGAACTTCGAGGTCGTCGGTGGGGTGCATCTGGGACCCCTGCGGTCCCTTCTGCACCGTCCGATCGCGACAATCTCTTTCCTAGGCCGACCGACATCGTGAAGCTGAGCATCTCGTCGCTTCTTTTGCTCCGAATTTTGCTACTTATATATCGAGAGCTTTCGAGTACTCAATCTTGATTTGGCATGTTGAAAAAGAAATTATGCATGGGCGAATACACTCTACTCACCAGTATCTTTTCAGAAGCCATACATTGAAATCCGGTGTTCGGTCTCCTGTCCCATGCATCTTCTGGCATGCAGTGCAGTAGGACGGTCTCGATCGCCAGGTCGTAGTGCTTCCAGAGCGCCATGATAGCAGGCATGTAGAAAGCTCGACACGTTCGCGCGCATGCGGCTAGTTCGCGTATTTGCACGTCGTAAGGACCGTCTGCGCCTGCGTCGTCCCTTTGTGTGACCAGCGCGTTGCATACCGACAAGAGGATTTCAGGTATCGACAAAGCAGGATGCATGGTGGAATTGCGCGTCAGATCTGCGATACGTCAGTACTTCAGTCTTTCTTCAAGCTTCAAGCTGAATCTGGATGATGGTAGCTTGATGTAAGTAGCGCCACTCGACCAACTGCTTCGCTATTGCCGTCAGAGGCAAATAGACCTCAGCATCAATAAACAAATACAGACGTTTCGGAAATGCTTGCTTTGATCGCATTGTTGCTCAATTCGGCCGTGAGAAAAATCGCGTAAATCAGAAAAATCAGGTAAATCAGAAAACGTCCTGCAGCAAGGTCGGCTGCGTCGTGGTGTATAGGATAGACTCAGTTGAGTTCAGCAAGACCATACCATGTCCTGAGAGAAAGAACGGAGCGAAAGACTGCTCCCTACGTCGAGCAACGCGAGGTGCCGCTCGGACACGTCATCCGGAGCGCGCCTCGACGCGGGCGGCATCCTCCAGCGGCTCGTGCTGCCTTGAGCTCGGTGATCGATTTGAGTAGGACATATGAATGTGGAACAAAGGACTACGTATGCTCGAGTTGAGCGTGCTAAACGACATCGACGGCTCAGTGATGCTCCCCGAGGACGATGGCGGAGCACGCCGTCCGCGCGCTGTGAGATCTGTCTGCACAGAGAAAGTAGCAGAAGCTGCTGAGGCCGCAAGCTAGGCCTCATACTCAGCATGATGGCGTGGTAGCGCGGCCCTCTGCCTGGCCTTTGGTTTGATACGTCGTCGCACTCAGCCTCTTCCCTTTGAAGAGAAGTCTTCCTGCACCTCCTCGCATTCTGTGCATGCCAAAAGGCTCATAGATCGCTGCTGGACCGGTGGAGGGAGAGAAACTAGGTGCAAGCGCGCCCGCCGCAGCGCAGTGGCGTTGCACCTAAGTCAGTGCTCCTGTTTACATACAGTGCATGGATGGCTTTGCACTGTCTGCATGCTCAGTGTATGTATATCCTGGCTACATATAGTCTACAAGGGGTATATGTGACCTACCACGGCGCTGTGGCCGCGCTTCAGGACGCCCGCGTCGAGGCGCGCTCCGGATGACGTGTCCGAGCGGCACCTCGCGTTGCTCGACGTAGGGAGCAGTCTTTCGCTCCGTTCTTTCTCTCAGGACATGGTATGGTCTTGCTGAACTCAACTGAGTCTATCCTATACACCACGACGCAGCCGACCTTGCTGCAGGACGTTTTCTGATTTACCTGATTTTTCTGATTTACGCGATTTTTCTCACGGCCGAATTGAGCAACAATGCGATCAAAGCAAGCATTTCCGAAACGTCTGTAATCGGCCCGACATTCCGCTGCGGCGCGCGCCCTCGGAATCCGGATTGAAGCAGGCTCGCCGACGTTGACGGGGATGAGTCTAGGTTCATGACTATGTGCTCACTGACAGAAGGTCAATATACATAACTATAGATAATGGAAGTTCGGGTCAGAAGTATATAAGTTACTAGTTGGAGGCAACGGCTTATGTATCAGTACAGTAACCTTCAACAGCAATCCACTCGCTTCACGGAGAACCGCTCCCAGCTCGGATAGAGGGTCACCTTGTCCCCATGCTCGCGCACCACCTCAACATCGCGGTTGATCTTCTTCCCACCCGTCTTACTATCCCGCCCCCGCCGCTCGAGCAGCCCGAGCTCGCGACGCAGCACCCCCAGCCCGTCTTCATTGCTGCTGGCGGGTAGGAAGTTGAACTTGAGCACGCGCTCGTCGGCCTGCGTACGTGGGAAAGGCGGCGGTTTAGCGCGTTTGGGGCGGGGGAGGCTGAGGCGCTCGCGTAGCGCGGCGTTCTCCGGGACGGAGGACGACGAGGGCGTGGACGCGGGCGCGCGGTCGGGGATCAGCGCACACAGCTCCGTGAGCGCCTCTGTATTGTGAGGCTGCAGCTTGAGAGCGGCGCGGAGGTCTGGGGGTAAGGTTCGGTTTTTGGGAGTGCGATTGCAAGGCATGAGATGTGCGCACCTCGAACGGCATCATCGGTGTGGCCCAGCATTCGGCGCGCTTTGGCACGGCGGAAGTAGCCTTTGCCACTGCGATGCTGTCCCAGGGATACGGTGCAAGCCTTCTCGGCTTCTATCCAGCTGGTGCAGCGAATTTAGTAGGCAGAGCGAAGCGCGTACGCTAGACGTACTTGCTCAGCTTGAGATGCGCAGCTGCGAGGTTGAGCTGGTAGTGAGGCAGCTCAGACTCGACGTTGTGTGCCAACTCGTAGTGCTTGACGGCTTGCTTGTAGTCGCCCCTACGGAATGCGATGTTGCCCTGCAAGCGCAGTTCATTCTGATAGTCGGTACCATGCAAAAGCTCGATCTGACCTGTTCTTTCTCCCGTTCTGCGGTGTAATAGCGGACCTCCAACATCTCGCTGACTGTCATATTAGGATCGTCCGGTCCCTCTGGGGGCGGTGGAGTATTCGGCCCAAAGTCGAGCTCGACCTCCCAGACATCCTCCTCGTCCTCCGTCTCCCATCCCAGCACGCCGCTACCACGGCCGTCCCACTCTCGCTGCTTCCCGTTGCGCGCGCGCCCGTTGATCCGCTCATCGTCCCGCACCGTCTTCTCGCACACCTCGCCGAGGTGATCCGTCGAGCAGCCGCAGTCGCACCACTTGTCGATGAGCTTCTCGCGCAGGACGGACCCGTAGCCGCGCACGTCGAACTCGCGGGCGACCCGCCAGAGCACCTGCGCTAGGCGATTATATCCCGTGCGCACTTTGGTCCGCCATTCGCGGTCCCAGTCGGGCGCAGCGGACGGCCGGTACTCATCCCGCCAGCCGAACTTGATTTCACACGCCTCTTCCAGCGCGCGCTCGCCGTCGATCAGCGAGCCCAGATGGGCGGGTTTCTCGAAGGTGGGGGCAGGGGCGACCTCGAGCGAATCGAGGTGCATCTTCAGAGAGTCGTAGTGGGGAAGGAGGTGCTGGGAGTGGAGGCCGCGCTTCTGGCAGATAGGGACGTTATTTGAGAGGGCCTACATCCGTTGTATTAGCGCTGTGAATAAGGGAGAGAGGATTGCAACGCACGAAGTGCCGCAGAGCGGTGTACGACCAGAGTACGCTCTTCGTCGCTACGCGCTCCCCTGCCTCACGCATGTCCATCCCGATGACAGCGCGCAAGAAATCCTTCACATCCTCCGAGTCGGCATTATGCGCCACCCAGCCGGGCCCGCCAAGGGCGATGCAGCGCATGATGAAGGTGGGGAGGTGTATGAGGGAGATGCTAAAGAGGCGTGTCGAGAACAAGCGCGCAATGTCCTGCTCATATCGGAGGAGGAGCATTCGCGCGATCGCACGCTCTAGCTGTGCTGTCGGGGAGAGGGGGGAGGGATTCCGCTGCGGGCTGGGGGCGAGCGCCTTCGCCTTCTTGCGCGCCTCATCCTTCGCGGACTTGCGCGGGAGCGCGCTCGCGGCGCGTTTCTTGACGTGCGCGTACTTCGCTGGCATCGCTCAGATCAAGGTGCGTATGGAGCGGCCGCCAGCTGTACTCGGAGCCTGGGAGAGTACAATGAAAGCCGCGGTTATTGCTTGTCCGATCCGCATGATTCCGCGCTGCAGTAGATGCGAGGACTCACTGATAATGATGTCCAGAGTCCTCTCCAGTTCTGATACGCTACACCCTTTGAATGTACGCGTTGTCGGCGCTGTGTGCTCAGGTAAGGCAGGAGACGCAAGCAGGACACAGGTGCAGCGTTCAGAGTGGTATGCGACGCCCGATGTTAATGGTTCGGCACTGCCAGCGACGACTTCGAGCTCGCTCTAACTCTGAGCTCAAAAGCGAGTGCCGGTTTAGGACAAAGAGGGATACAGTCCCTTGCGATCGTCGACGTCGCGCAGCGCGACAGTTGCGCGACAGAGTAATTAGCCTCCGTCAATCATTTTACGTGAAGATGTATCTGGAAACCGGCGTTTTCCGAGTTGGACCCACAAGTTGAGCTTCAACTTGAGATAGGACCTTTTAGCGGCACTGTACATGGAGAGATACCATTGAGACAGATTTCTGAAGGCACCGAAGGTTCAAGCGCCCATCGCTCTGAAGGGCCCTTCAACGTATCCTCGGTCATGATGAGTTCTGCAGTGCGTGCCATTTAGGTATGTACTCTGTACTCTACTTCTGAGATATGTCAATCTATACAAGCGAGGGAGAGTTTTTGGTTCCGGGGTGCAGCTATTCCACGTGTACAAAGGAGGGACCGATGATGAAAGAATAATGAGAGGATACATATTGATACAGTCGTCAACACAATACAGCCGTCAAGTCAACTCCAGGCGACCCGACGAGCGCAAGGAAATGCGCTTAGTAGGTGGAGCCGATGTCACCGAACTTGATGGAAGAGTAGATGACGGTGGCATCCGGGCTCTCGGACTCGACCTGGAAAGTGGGAGTTAGCAACGAAGGGCACAGGATAATCCGCGCTGCTCACGTCGGTGGGGACACCAGTGTCGGTGCCGCACGGGCCGCGGGAGACACCGGGCTCGCTGGCGTCCTTGTCGAGCGGGTAGTCAGAGTCGAGCCAGAGCATGTTGACGGCGTGGTCGTCCCAGATGGACATGACGAGGACGTGGCCGCGGTCGAGCGACTCGCCCATGCCCGCAACACCGCCGAGCGTGCCGAAGTAGTTCTGGTCGCCGAACGCCTCCTTCTGGCTCTCGCAGAACTCGTCCGTGATCGAGTCGTACGCGTCCATGCCCGGGATGTTGGTCGCCGAGTTCGCGATCACCTCCCCGCCCTGCACGTAGAGGCGGCGGATCTCAGAGAGCGCGCCCGTGGTCGTGTTGTCCGCGGTGATGAACTGGGTGACGACCGTGATGGGCTGCGTGGTGTCGATCGTGAGGCCCTCGCCGAGGAAGGTGGTGTCGCCCATGCGGTAGCTGTTGAAGTCGCATCCGTCCTTGTCGCAGACGCCCGAGTAGCGGTCGTCGCCGTCGCCGCAGTCCGTGCCCTCGCAGCGCGTCTGTGGTCATGTGAGCGGTGTGGCTGTGGTCGGGTGTGCACCGAGAAGAAACGAACCTGGCCATCGACGGTGCAGACGTGCGGGGTGTAGGCGGACGCCTGGGAGTTGGCCTCCCAGATGTCCATCTCGCTGCAGCAGGAGCCGTAGGTACCCGTGCCGGCGTTGGGGTCGCCTTCCGAGGGGGTCCAGCCATCCGAGTTCGCCTCGCCGTTGATGAACTTGATGTCGTGCGGGCACTGCGAGTCACAGTAACCCGTACCGTACTTGGCGCCGGCCTCGTTGCCCTCGTACGCGCTCAGGCCACCGTCCTCGGCCATCTCGACGAAGTAGAGCGCGCCTATGGAAGATGAACATCAGCGTCTAGATCGAGAGAAGGCGCGAAGCAGGCGTCGCGCACCGTTAAGCCCGCAGGGAAGCGTCGACATGTCAACCGTGAATGTGAACTCCTTGTTCTTGAGCTGGAACATCTGGTAGGTGTCGTCGCCGTTCATCAGGTATGTGCGCGAGCCAATGTTTTTGTTTTGGCCCGAGGTGACGAACTTAAGGCTGAGCGCGTCGCCGCTGGTCGTGATGCCGTAGGTGCCTGTGCACACGGTCAATTCTCATGATTGAGCAGCTGATCGCGCGTCGCTTCTTACCAGAGTAGTCCGCGCCATCGAGCGCGCAGCTCGACGCGCAGGTCACGCCGTCGGTGCAGACGCTGTCGTCGAACTCGTTGCCGGTGTAGCAGTTGGCATAGCCCTCAACGGTGTGCAGCCAGCGCCAGTTCGCGTCGATGGTGATCGACGCGTCGACGTCGGTGCAGCCGCTGGAGGTGCACTGCTGCCAGGTGAGAGACGGGTGCGACTCCGCCGTCAGGTTGCCGACCTGCTGGGCAGAAGCCACAGCAGCGAGGGCGAGAGAGAAGAGAGCAGCGGTGGGGAACATGCCGAAATCCGTAGGTAGACCGGTGTAGAGGACTGTTGGGAGGATGAGGATCAGGGGAGGAAGTTTGTAGGCTTTTATATGAGAACGTACGGGTAATCCTTGGGAGATGCGTGTTCTTGGACGGGTCCAGTCGAAGTAAGAGCACGGGAGGAGTATACTGCATGGACGGACATAGAGCCGAGTGGGCGAGAGCGGAGCAGGGATGCGGCCGGAGTAGCACCGGCAGGTCCTGGAAAGTCAGCTGAACGGAAGCCAAATGCATAAGAGAGGAACCATGACGAGAGCGACAATCCCGTCAAGAACACTGCCTACAATTGAGTTGCGGAGCCCTCGTCCGTCAAGTGGAAGGTCAAAGTACGGGGAGTCGCTGGAGCTCGAGGAGCTTGACGCTCTCGGGCGGTTCTGCCTCGGGAAAAGCAGCGCTCCAGAGATGCCTTGGCCGCAGCAGACGTGGAAAACGGCGTAAGTTGAGCATGGTGTCCAGAACCGGACCCACCAGACGTCGGCCACTTGATCGAGTTGCCCCGCACGCTTGATGGCGGATAAATACCTGGAGAAAAGGTTGCCTCCGAGAAGTCGACGAAGATGAAGGCTTGCGAGCATCGACCAGATTTAGGATGGGATTGGGAGGCGACTTTGACGTTGCCCCAGAGCTTGCCGAGCGAGTTCGGAGCCGTTGAGCGCGTTAAAAACCGGCCATCACAGAGGCCATAATTGCCCATAGACGGTGAAGACGTCCCTCTTCAAAGGACAGTGTGTTCTGCAAATTGGCAGGGACAATTGGAAAGGGTCATGGGGACTTCCTTGAGCCTCGTGAGCAAACTTCGGGCCACATAGACAGATCTATACGTTGTTAACCGATGAATAGCCGGCGAGCTGTGAATGAGAACTTCGTGAACGGGCACCTGGTCGGTGCTGGCAGTGGTATTCCGCAAGGTGCAGGAGGGCACGTGTCGTTCGCTGCAGCAGTCACAGGATTCGTGACGGGCATGGCTGCCACGCGGAACACGTGGCCGCGTGCTTACCGCAGGCGGCAAAGGCCTGGCCAAGCGTCACCTCCTCCTCCTGCCAGACCGCGATGGGCTACTTCACTTATGGCCTGCCCAGCTTTCTCGTTACCATAATTGCCCTTTATCTATTGTTTACTGGTAATTTCCGTGCTATAACACGTCTTCACGAACGCTGAACGCGTTGTACCCCAGATTCCGGAGAAGCCTTCAACGTCGGCCGTTTCCTCGAGGAGTCGTCGCCGTATGCTTGGGCGTCGACAGGTATCGGTCTTTGCATTGGGCTCAGCGTCCTAGGTGCTGGATGGTGCGTGGCTTGTATCTATATGCGCGCATGAACTCACCTGAGGGGAATGCTGCAGGGGTATATTCGTGACGGGCGCTTCCATCCTCGGAGGAGGCGTACGGGCACCGAGGATCAGCACCAAGAACCTGATTAGGTGCGTTGCCTCTTGCAATGCACGATTCATATGCTGACCCCTCTTGCTCACAGCATCATCTTCTGCGAAGTCGTCGCCATCTACGGTGTCATCATTGGCATCGTCTACTCTGCAAAGCTGTCCAGCGTCTCCGACGACGTCCTCTACACGCGCGAGAACTATTTCACAGGTGCATATACTTGCACCCAGCCGCCAATATTCCCACTAATCATTCACCAGGATTCGCCCTGTTCTGGGGAGGACTCACCGTCGGCGCGTGCAACCTTCTGTGTGGTGTTTGCGTCGGCGTTACAGGCTCTACGGCAGCGCTTGCTGACGCCGCCGACCCCAACCTCTTCGTCAAGATCCTCGTTGTTGAGGTCTTCGGCAGTATCCTGGGTCTCTTTGGTCTCATCGGTGAGTGTCTATGCTTTGCCCAGATATCTTCCGCTGACAACACTCTTCAGTTGGTCTCCTCATGACTGCGTCAGCGCCCGAGTTCAACGCGGCGAGCTCTGCTACGCTCGTCTCTAACGCTACTGTAGCAGCCCGCTACGCGGCAGCCGCCCTCGTACAATAGGAATAACGCAGATCAATTCATCCAGTGGCCATCCCATACCCAAATGGCATGTACGATGAAAGGGTCACGTCACGAAAACCTCTCCATCCTGCCTATCCAGTTCTTGATGAAGTCAGGTCTATAAGTAAGATGATACTTCCTGGGTATCGAACATAATGCAAGCATAAGTTATTCCACATGCCTTGTCGGTATCGAGATTTCGGCCATCATAATCACAGCAACTCCTGCCCGGCCCTCCCTTCCTCCGGCGCAATGAACAGTGCCTCAAACTCTTCCGGTGATTGTCCAATGACTCCAAAGGCCTTCTGTAGCGTATGCCCCAGTGTGTCCAGCTCCTCCGTCACGCCCTTCATCGTGAGCGCATACGCAAAGAAAAGCAGCTGCCGCGAGCCCTTGACGTCTCGGTTCTTGACGACGTCGAGTTTACGGATGGCATCGACCTAGTAGCAGATGAGTGTGAGTAAACACACGCGTGCGTACAGGGCGGCACTTACAAGACGCTGCCTCGCCTTCTCCGCGGGTGGTAAGAACGGCGGTAGGGGCGCCTTGAGGCGGAAGGCGGCGGACAGGATGGAGAAGCCAAGTATGATGTTCCCGACCATCTCACGCCGTTCCTTGTTGACAGGAATGATGAAGTCCTGGCGGACAGTCTGCATGGGCGGGCGTCGTTAGCCTCACATCGCTTCTAGCGGATACGACGCATGGTACGTACCGTATACCATTCCTCTCGCGTCGTCACGCAGCGCATGCTGTGCAAGCGGTCGAGGATGACTTGTAGGCTAGTCAAGATCTCTCGGTACATGACGACAGGGAAAGGGCCCTTCAATCGAGGCTCATGCTGTGTCTGCGCGAGGAGGCCCTGCAGTTCGATGAGCTTGATCTGCAGATGCAGTTCCCTGAAAATGAAGGTAATGAGAAGATGCGGAAAGACAGGCGGGATGGTGCTTACATGGCCATAAACTCTTGCACAGATGAGTTGAGGCGACGACTTTGTTTAAGCAGAGATGTAGTCTCATCTGCAAGTCCATCCTCCTCCTCCGGATGATGCTGCGGCGAGAACGAATTGGATGCGACAAGCCGTGTGTACAACCACCCTAAATTCAAGCAGAACCTGCAGCGTCATGAGTCAGTCGAACATTGACCCGTGACATTTGTACGCACTCTCCCAGTGCACGCCCAAGTTCTCGTCGCGCTTCAGCCGGCCACCATAAACGGGATACCACTCCTGCCCAGAGCACACCCCCGGTGACAGCCATTGCACGATGCATGCCCACGTCAACCACAGACGGGTGTCGTGCGCGATTGTTATAGCTACAAAGACATCAGAAATGCTTGCCGGGTAAGAAGGTACAACGCACCAGTACAGGCAGGTCAGGTTGTAAGTCAGCAAAACAAAACGAGAGGCCTGCACATATTTGGGTTTCGCGACGGTAAACCAGAAGCATGGGAGAGAGAACAGGAAGCCAAAGAAGGCCAGCAAGGCCGGACGTCCTTCGAATAGAGTGTATACACCCATAGCCACAGCAGCGCCGAAGCTTATATGCGATTAGTACCGACTGATGGCAACGACGAGGCCACTCACATGGTCCCAGCAATCCGCTGAAAGCCCAAATAATTCGTCCCGCCAATCGTCGGCGACATGACCACGAAGTACTAGCCCCACAAGTCAGCCAGGGCGCCTGTACAGCACGTCGCACACGCACTGATATCAACGCCCAGTCCCCATAGAAGCCCAAGAACATCGGCCGAGTCGCATCGAAGAAAGCGGGGGCCGCCAAAATCCCTGCCCCCATGCCCACTTTGAACGCATACTTCGTATCTCGCTGCCTCAGACGCGTGCCAATCGCCCATAGTCGGTGCTTCAAGCGGCCCCAGAACGGCAGGCTCCGCGCTGATGGCGTGAGGACCGTGTCCGGTGCGTGGGGGCGAACCTTGGGGAAGGTAGGATGCCGATGAGTGCGCTTGTTCTCCGTGAGGTAGGTCGCTAACGCGGGGAGAGAGACGTCAGTAAGGTGAACACATACGTAGAGAAAAGTAGGACGTACAGAGCCTTCGCTTGATGCCAGGTCGTGTGCTATCTCGCCTATGCCATCGAGTGAGACGTGACCACCACGCCTTCAAGCTCAGGGCTCGCTTCCACCAAGCCGGTCGATAAAGCCGTTCCTGCTCCAGTGCATGGATACGCTCCATAGCGTCAACAAAAGATACGAGCTCGTGCGCGAATTCTTGCAGCGTGAAGATGAAGCTGATGGAAGATCAGACTTTCGGCCAATTCTGAGGGTACAATCACGTACAAGTAGACCAAGAAGACATGCTCGTTGATACTATTGTCGGCACCCGTCAGCACGACGTTGTCCACGTTGTCCGTATCTTCCGCCGTCGGGGGCGCTGTCATCGAGATGTCGCTGCGGCGGTACAGCCGGAGCACGGCGTGGTTGGATGTGCTTTCGAAGCGGGTTAACGCCTTCTCGATGTCCTCTGCAAGCTCTGCGAATTCCTTCTGATGAAATGACTCTCGCCTCCGATTCGCCAGGCGGATGCGCCGGTGAGACTGCATGAACGACTCCCGTAGTCGCTTGAGTGACTCGGTGCACGTTGCCTGTTATGCGCGTAAGCGAGATGAAAGCAGGGAGACGAACCCGCCTTACAGACAGCGCCTTGAGGGGTGGCCCCAGATCGTCGATAAGGTCGCCGAAAACGGACGCGGCAGCCTTGAGCATATAGGTCTCCTCATCACCCTCTTCGCTCTCGTAGTCGTGCCGTTGCTGGACATTAAGGCCCGCTTTGGTGATGTCGTATTGTAGGCGAGTGCCTCCTCTCAGGCCATTCAAATGTTGCGCCAGGCGATTGAGACTGTCGACGGCGTCCTCGTACGCCTGACTAAGGTCCCGCGCCGACTTCCCGAAGCTGAATGTACGCTCGCTCTGGCGCTCGTCGAGCGCCTTCTTGAGGCTGATAAAGCTGCTCTGGTGGGCGTCAACCGCACGCTGGATCTTGTCTGGGCGAACCCAGCCTCTGCGGCCCTCGCCGGGGAGCGGCTCCAGCAGGAACGTGTGCGTGAGCATAGTGAGGAGGGTAGAGAAGGAATCCAACGTCTTGGTCATGTTGGTCTGGAGGTTGGACGCGGCGGTGACTGGCCAGACGAGGAAGCAGACCAAATTGGAGATAGTCGACCCGCAGAAGATAATGAAGGCGACCTGTAGGAGGGTTTCGAAGCCACCTTCCTTAATGATGCTAGAAAATAATGAGCACTTAAAGAAGGAACAAGACAAGCACAACCCACACGACGAAGAGGATGATACATGTCATGCTGCAAGCTGGAGGGTTCATAAGCGCAGCTTCACGAGTCGGTTGGCTTGAATGTACCTGTGTTGAAGCTGGGGCTAGCCTGTCTATTCGTCAGTGACCGTCACATCATAATTTTCAGCATCCGTACCATGTAAACCTTGAGCCAAGAGATAGTCGCCATAGAGAATCCAATCCACAATACGGCGACAACGTCTCCGACCCATGCATTACCATCCAGTATACGCCCTGATGCCGCGAGGTCCTCCAACCAGCGGAAGGTAGCCATCCCGGCGAGGCATATCATGGATGCATAAACGAGGCCAAACAGGCAGAAGACATCTGCTTCCATCATGCCGCCCAACGTCTTGGCCGGGTTGTAGTAGACCGCGCTATGAGGCAGTCAGTCAGGCTATATGCGCATATAGCGATCGTAAACGTACACAGTGGCCACCATATGTCCACTTGGTGAAGGTCTTCGTTCAGCTCCACCGCGTATGTCTGATATCAGGCCAGAAAGAATAGGTGAGAATGTGAAGAGCGATCCAATGAGGTAGGCGAGTGCGCATTTGAGGATGTTGCGGTATAGCAGAGGCACTTCCGGCACCTTCTCCCATCTTCTTTTGAGTTTGGTAAGGAAGCCTTCAGGAGGTGGGGGAGTGGGTGTGGAAGAGGTGTGCGTGTCGTCCGAGTCGGTATCGGTATCCGTTTCGTACTCGTCCTCTGAAGCGGAGGACACCCCGGCATCGGGGTCATGGTAGGATTTGCGGCGGCGAGCAATGGTGGAAGGGGGTCCGCTATGCGAGATGTAATGGAAGTCGAAGTCGTCCGCGATGGGGGATTGGACGCGTGAGGGTGTGTATACGTCGTCGAACTGCCTGCTGGCGGACTCCGGGAGAGCACTGGCACGAGCACCTCGATTCAGCTTCAGCGTCGAGCTTGTGAGGGATGACGGTAGTTGGCCCTCATTCTCCATACGTTGGCCAAATAGTGACCACTGCTGCCGCCGCCTGGGGGTCGTGAACGCGGAGGGTCGGGAGGGAGTGTACAAAGAGGCTCCTGCGGTGTGATTGGGGGACGTTCCACTACCAGGCGAGTTGGGACCGCGATTGCCGACGGTGAGGGTGCGTCTCCGCTGGTGAGGGGAGATCTGTGGGGTGGAGACACTACGATCGAAACTAGGGCGCCCGGTGCTGCCTCTAAGTGGGCTGGCTTCATCGAACTGCTCTGGGGAACCGACGACGATAGCGTGGTCGCTAAAGCTCGCCACTGGCATGGAGCCGTATACGACTTCATTTGGAGGTGACAGATGAACGGTGCTCCCCGAAATGTCGATGGAGGATGCCGCACGCGATGGCGTTTGCGGTGTCGAAGGCGCCCCAAGCCCAGCACGCTCCGGAGTTGTCGTTGATGAATCCATTCCAGGCTTGTTTCTCTGAGGTATCAAGTCAGAGGGCTTGCAGTACAACGCAGAGCGTACATCAAGCGCGTCGTCGCGGTCGTGGTCAGAACAACAAAGAACAATGGCAGCCGGCCGTCGTGCCTCGGAGTCGTCGCGCCGCGATCATTCTGATCACGTCACATCCCCGTTGAGATGAAGTACACGCGACAGTCGTTGGTCCCAGATGTAGGACCCACACCTCTCGATTGCCTCTCGAGCGCTCGCTCGCTCGGCGTGACAGTCAAGCTCTCATCCCCGATGAAGATTCATCGCTTTTGCGCATGAGTGCAGGCATAAATACCTCGGGGCAGGCCTGGCAAATTGGCCAGACGTGTACAAGCCCAAGTACGACGACAAGCCCGTATATACAGTGTACAGCATCTCTCACGTCCTCCTAACAAACTCCGAAATCCTTCGCCTGTCGCGTTCGTTTAGGTCTTGCGGGTCCCAAGTCTCATCTTCGTCGATGAACGTCTTCTCCACGACGATCTCGCCCTCCGTCGACCCCTGCCTCCAGCTGAGCCTGCTCAGCTCGATGTTATTGAGCGCCCACGGTGTTCGCGAGCCAAGTTTTGCGGCCAGGGAGTGCACACTCAGTAGCACGCGAGATAGGGCGACAGAGGTACAACCGAGGAGCATTCTATCAAGGATTAGAGTCAGCGAGGATGTGGTTAACCAGGGGGGACGTACGAGGAGTAGATGGAAGGGACGTTGATCTGGTTTTTCTATCAGCGTGACGTCTCCTAGTAAGACGAGAGAACTGACCTTCGGGTACTGGTGGAAGAATGATCCAATAGCCGTGAAACCGACAGCGACTGCATGGCGAAAGTAAGTACACTGCCAATACTAGGCTCGACGCGTAACTTACAGAAGACAACAAAGTAGAACGCGCCACCGCTGCATCACGCGTTAGCCAAGGAACATAAGCAAGCCACTCCCCACTCACTCCCGCAAAATCCGCTTGAACAATGGCGTCCTTTGTAGCAGATGCCGATTCTTCACCGCCCGGACCAGCATAAGCACAAACAACAGCGTCTAGTTCCGCAGATCAGCCTCAAGTCTCTACAATCAAACTCTCAAACGTACATGAACCACCAACGACGGCAGATATATGCGCCAGAAGTGCGCTGGCCTTGATACCCTGCAGCCCTGTATGCCGGGGATGTACCGCAGGATCTCCAGGTCCGCGGCGCTGACGATGGTGAAGTAGAGCGTCAGGACGACGTTGGCGAGGTAGCCGAGCGTCATGGGCACGCGAATCAGATTTCTGTCGGCGAAGAGGTACCAGAAGCGGAGGACGAGCATGGCTGGGGGAGGGAGGTTTCGTCAGGCTTTATTATTACGAAGGATGCCGGTGGGCAAGATCAAAGAGACGTACCCTGCACGACGGATATGGAAAAGGCGTTGAGGATGAATGACGCTTGGATGGCGGGGCGGCAGCTGGGGAGGGAGGAATTTGTGACGCTTTCATGGAGATCGTGCGATGCGCTTACAACTGTCATGGCTGTGAGCACGAAGATTATGGGGGAGCAACAAAACAACACACCTCATCCGACGGGTTCCAAAGGCCAAAACCTGTATGGTCATGATGAACAAGGGATGCGCTAGATATGATCATTGACGCACATAACATCTCGAGGCTACGTTTGCGTCAGATGGGATTCACTGCACCGAGTGTGCACACGCACATCATGATCGCGGGAGGCATGTAGCGGTTCTGTGCAGCGCATCAGCCTTGCTGTAAGCTATGGCAAGCTGAATGTTCCGCCTACGACTAGAAACAGCGCCTTCGAGATCGACAGTGGTTCCGGCCAAAAATGCTCAACCTGAGCAGCCCTTCATGAGCTATCTTTCCAGCACAGTGAGTACGACATGATATACCTCTTCATGCAACGTCAGAAACCAGTCGTATACTGCCCTCAATGGATTAGCCACCAATGTCTATATACAAGCCATTGCGGCGCACCCGTAAGACAGAAGAATGCAATGGTGATCCTTCGCCCATTTTCGCCACCCTCTAGATGGTCGAGCTCCTGCAGCACTGTGGCGCCGAACCCGAACGACTCCGTCGACGCCATCTGAGGAGCGCTTCCTGCGGCCAACCAGTACAATACCCCAGCTTTCCCGCGCGTTGGAGAAGCCAGGCACTGGCTACTGCCTCCGTGACGGGTCGCTAAGTAAGGCCCGGCTGAGAGCGCAAAGCTTTTGCGTGACGAAAGTGAGCGCGAACGGGGACTTGGGGGGAAGAGAGAGATAAGAGCGCGCCCTGCCCCTCTACTTATGCGACCGGGCGCAGGGAAGCGTTTCGTGGCAGCGAAGTGACAAGTGTAGGAAGCGGATCAACAGATCGTAATCCTCTCCGTGAAGTGGGTATCATGAGAACCGAATACATGCAATGCAGTCGCATCCGGCGACGGCAACGACGTCGGTTTTCTAGGTTCTGAACATGGCTGGGCGAATTCAGCAGCGGGCCGAGCGCCAACACATAGCACGTACCGGTGTACGAACCCAGAACGTGCTCATTCATGAAAAGAATGGGGCTACGTGGACGGCGATTCGAGCCCGGCAATGTTCAGGTAATGTTCCTCCACGAAGGCTTCAAAGCGGCCCGTCATTGTATGGTCATATGCGCGAAGAATCGCGCTGTGTTGGCCGGCCACGGTAGAACCCCACGAAGACACTTAGAAGGGAAGGCCTGGAAGCCGTGCTGGATACGCTGAAGCGGCCGTAACAACTAAGGACTCCGAAGGAGGCCCGTGAGACACCGATGAGCGATAGTCGTCAGTGGCGTTCGGAACGATAGGAGGTGAGTTGCAGCGCCAGCGGCATATATGACCGCAGAGTTACATTGCCAATGAAGAGCTGTGAAGAGCCAGTGCATTTGCGACAAAAGTAGGACGCTGTGCAGTGTGCGTCGTCGCTTGTGTGGGGGCCGGCCATCGCATTCGAAGACTGGAGTTGACGCCAGATTCCCCAAATATTCCCTCCCCGGCAGGCCAACTCTGGTGTTCCGTTACGTAGGGAAATCCAGCTCTTTTTCACCTTGAGATTTCGCGTTATTCTGTGACTCGGAGGGCAATGAAGAGGCAAGGTACGTCGACCTGATCCGGAAATTGCTTCAACTTCAAGTCGAATATGGGCGCGGAGTCCGAACAAGCAACCGTGGGAATCTTGATCGATCATCCGTCCCTCCGGATTCGGAAACATCTCCATTCTCTTCCAGCGCCAGCGCCCGCCTGAGGCTGCCGGGTTCCTTCACCCTTAACGTCTCTTCATGGCCACAGATAATGCTCTCGTGCACGAGTCGCCTGAGGATTTAGGTACTCACATATTCTACTTCTTCTGACTGATCTCACACCTCCTAGCGCTGCGACTGTTGCAGCTGTACGCTCTGCCCGACAGAGAGAGCCCGGAGGTGAGCTCGACCGCTACCCTCAGATTTCTGAACACTCGCCTGATGAGAATCCTCAGCGAAAGAATGCGTTCAAAGATCTGATTGAGCTGACGCGCATAGGCGCGTCCCCACTCAAGATTGTCGCCGCCCAGCAAATTCCGAGGTTTCTGGACGACTTCCCCGATCTCGAGGAGGATGCTATCAATGCTGTGTACGACTTGTGCGAAGACTCGCTCACAGAGGTCAGCCCGTGCTGTCTCTCCATTGATTGACCTCGGTTTCTGACATAGCACAGGTTCGCGTCGAAGGATATAAAGCCATCGTGTCGGTCTCGCGAAAGAACCGGAAGTGGGGCAAGAGAAATGTGGACGTACTCGTCCAGCTGCTTCAGATCGGTACGTCACCAGGTTGTGCGACATGGCATTTGACTGACGCCTCTAATTCTACAGACCAGGAAAGTGAGGTGCTAGTCGTGAAAACAGCCCTGGGCGAACACCTTCAGATCGACACCAGAACCACTCTGTCCGTCCTCTGCGACCAGCTCATCGTGCCCTCACAAGAGCCTGCCGACGAGGATGAGAAGTCGACTCGCGAACGCCTCCGAGCTCTGGTTCTGTCATATCTGGTCAACGACGCCAAGGCGCACATTCTAGACGCGTGCAAGCAGACGCAGCTCTCCCGTGATATCGTGGATGCCCTGAAGCCGGTGCGTCCACTTTCTCATCGGCCATGTCGCCTGCTCACCACACGAACAGTCTATTCCTAACTTCGACTTGCAAGATCTCTTTACGTTGCTTCAGAAACTTGTGTTCTTCCTGCCTGGCTACATGCTCAAGGATGAAGGAACGACCGACTTGTTCTCCAGTCTCATCGAAGCCGCCACGAAGCACACCGAACCACCTAACCTGGGCTCAACACGACCTTTCCTTGAACTTCTCTGCTCCATTGCTACGACGGGCGATTTTGTCCGGATGGGCAGTTTTTTGGACTTCCTCTTGACCGTCTTTCTGCATGAGAATCGCCTTGAAGCATATGTACCTGAGGACAGAATATACATCCTCGGTGTATTCGGCGATACATTGGCAGCGTTCCGCCCGCAAGGCCATGCTGAAGCCAAAATTGCGACGTGGAACGTCTGTCCCTACGTGATTGAGGTATGTGGCCGAATGCTGCGCCTTGCTTCTGACTGTCACGTTTAATTCGCCGAGCAGCATTTGGACAACCTCGTACAAGACAAGACTCAAGGAAAAGCCTTGAAAAGCGTCCTTAACTTCTGTATGGAGGTGCGCTAGCCAGCAGACGCTTCGTCTGGCTCGTCATAACCTCTTAACAGTGTATCCGCGATCGACCCGAGGAAGTTCCAAGAAGCGAAAGTTTCCTCGCAAGCATGCGCAAGATTGCCGCAAATGACGAACTCAAGCATCTGCAGCATATAGCCAGGGTTCGCAGCGGGCCTATTACTTTCCTCTCCCGTTTGTCCAACATGACCTTCTTTTGTCCAGTATCTAGTGGATGCGCGGACGCAGCGCGCAGTCCGTCCTTTCAAGCCTCGTCAACCTAGCACATCGATATCAGCGCCGACAATGACTCAGAAGACTCCGCAACCCAACGCCAAGATACCACCGATATTCCAGAGCAACAACGGCATGCCACCACCACCGCATCCGCAGCAAAGACAACAGCGCAACAGTTTCTCCAACCTCCCCAACCGGCCACCAGCGCAACCCGTGCGACAAGCGAGCGGCGAGCTTCCACGACCGCAGAAGCGCGCGCGGACAGACGACGACATGGAGCAGGGTCCGGATCGTCCGCCAAGTTTGCTGACCCGCATGATGATGCCTGCGCAGCCGCACTCTGCGCCGAGCACGCCCAATCCGTCGAGTCAACGTGTCTTCAATGGGCGCGGTGCTCCGCCACGCCCAGACCCACCACGCGCACAGAACGACGCTTTCTCAGGTGGGTTGAGCATCAAGGGCGCCGCCGCACGGCAAGCGGAGGTAGTGCGCCCAGCGCCAGCGCGTACGGTGTCCCTGCTGGAGCGACTGGCCGACGCCGGTGGCGGAAGCGCACCACGTGGCGGCGGTCGCGGCGGCAGAAGAGGGAAGAGGGGTCATCTCTAGCGTTGTTTCCCTGCTCTATATGTCAGTACAGTAAACATGTTCAGTTAACGACTTCGACACTTTTGGTCAACTCATTCGCTTGTGGGTCGAGCTATTTCGTTACGACATGCCAACCGGGTTCTGTGGTCTTGTCAATGTCAATGTCATTACACTTGTGGGTCCTTTTGAGCTAAAGTCACGTGTTGTAATTTCCCACGATATCACCTGAAGGGTTCACCGGCACCCCCGGTTTCTAAAACTTAACGCTTGCTTCAAGCAGCTCCTGGAAGCTCTCATCACAACTGGCGTCTCGCACGCTGTATCATGTTTAACATACCTGCTGGAACGTCGTATCTTGTCCTTGACGGCGTGAGGCCTTCGGATCCTACGCTCGGTGCATCAATCTGAACGCGCTTCAAAGGGTTTAGGAACTACCCTAGAGGACGTCTTCCATGTTGATGTATCGCATACCGAGCTATGGTCAGCTCAGCCGATTCTCGAAGACCCACAAATAATTGTCGACGCTCATCTCGCGTTTCTGCGCGCTGGGGCCGACCTGCTATCTACAGCGACGTACGTTCCGGCTCCCTTCCTCCTCGTGGCCATCGCCTGTGGCATGCTGAAGACGTATGCCCAGTTATCAGTGTAGCTACCGCACATTCGAGCGGGCCGGCTACTCCAAAGCAGACGCCTGTACTGCTATGACGCGCGCCGTCCGCCTCGCCGACGAAGCTCGCCGCAAGTACTGCGAAGAAAGCGGGAAAACGCCTTCCGACATCAAGATAGCTCTATCCCTCGGCCCCTTTGGAGCCAGCCTCTCTCCTGCGCAGGAATATGACGGTTGTTATCCACCGCCCTTCGGGCCCAAGGCATACTCTGCTGTTGACGCCAACAATAACGCCTTTCCTGCCGGCTCTGCTGGAGATGAAGCGGAGTCTCTCGCTGTGCAGGCACTCGTCGACTTCCACCTGGAGCGTCTGCGCGTATTTTCCGGAGACCACGACGCGTGGCGCGCTATCGACGTCATCGCCTTCGAGACGGTGCCGCTCCTGAGGGAAATCAAGGCCCTGCGCATAGCCATGACACGCCTTCGGTCCGAGTTGCGTGCGCCAGAAGGAAACCCGTGGTGGCTCAGCGTCGTCTTCCCTCAAGGACAATTTCCTGAGAAACGACGTGATCAATCGAATGCAGCACGAGAGGTCACTGAAGTCGTGCATGCGGTGTTTGCGGCTTTCTCAATCTCAGGCGACGAGATGGACGTCCCGGATGGCGTAGGCGTGAATTGCACGGATATAGCGCATTATCCAGCGCTTGTCGCGACCATGGCGAGCGAGATTTCTGCAACATGCAGCGAGCGCCCGGTGCGTCCTTGGCTGGTGCTCTATCCCAATGGCGGGGACGTCTACGATCCGGTCTCTCGCACCTGGAAGGAGGGCACCGGCAAAGGAGACACATGGGCGGACAAACTAGTCGACGCTGGCACGCAGGCTGTGGGTGCAGGGGTGTGGGGTGGCCTTGTGCTCGGCGGCTGCTGTCGGTGCGGGCCCGATGAAATCCGGCAACTGGCGCAAGAGCGAGCGTCATCGGTGAGTGCGCCATTTGGCGATGGCTCAGCATAACGTGTCCCTTACCATATGGCAATCCACAGACGGGCTGAGTCCTCGGACAGGGAGACTCCGTCGGAGTGTTTTGGCTTGTCGGCCAATGTTCTTTAGGCATTTTACGAATTCTACCATGACCAGAGTGCAGAAGCTGTGTTTAACGAGGTGCTCCCTCGTGGGCCGTAAGGACCAGCTGAGTGTCACACCTCCCTCTTCGCCGGTTATAAGTACGTCGCACGAACGAGCCTTTCCGAAGTGCAGGATCCGCGGCAATCACGAGAGCAAGCCCGCGAGCGGGTGACCCCGCTCCAGCGCATATAACCTCCACAGGGAAGTTGCACCCCGATGTATGGATGGTGGGCGGCGGCCGGAGTATCAACAAACATGCTCGCCTCGCGCGAGGCAAATATGTACCTTGCGGGTGAGTCCCAGCCGCGGTAAAACGAACCGGACCTCAAGCATGCGAATCAGATCAGGATAGTTGATCTTTGCACCGGTCTTTGTTGGAACTTCGAACCCGTCTTTCCTGCGTCGACGTGCGACGCGGTTCAGACGTGCTCATGTTGCCTGTGGTTGCCGACAGAAGAGGTTGCACGTGCAAGAAAGCCACTCACAATATACTGGCTAAGGCTAGTTCTGTGCTGATCCACAACATTGTATACTGACGACCATGATGATGCCAGGTGGGGGCTGCGATTTTTTGTCGCGTCGACAAGTGCCCTATGATACCGGACATCCGAGTTTTGGAACTCAGCGACGGATGGGATGGGAGATCCCAGGGGATTGCCGGTGTGTAGCCGCGTGCGCGCACATTATACGACATACAGTCACATAGCACGAGATGTGAACGGACAGACGCCGTGCGTCAGACCCTGTACATATTATCAGGGTACTTGCCAGATATCTGCCAGCCTTTGTGAGGTCGAGGACGCATTGGCTCATCTACAACTCGCCTTGCGTCAGCCGAAAATGTTCTCTTGAGATTCGCGCTGGACAATCAGAGTTGACGCCTAGTGGCGGGTGTAGGGTGCTCAAGCGCTCATTGAGTACGACTATTGCTGCTGTGAGCATGACAGCGAGGGAATGATACATGTATCCAGTCTTGGTGGCGTGGCAGCGCACTCCAACTTCCATTTGGAACCGAACCGTGACATTTAAACGCGTGACATGGAAATTGCCGAACTGCCATTGATGAGAGGACCCCCGGCAACTCACCAAAACCTCCGATCCTAGTGCGACGATTTTGCCTCTTTAAAACCCTCCTTGTTCGATCCCAGTGCGACGATCCAGCGCTGATCTGCACGGTATGTCTGATCCTGAGTGCGACGGTTGGGGCCAGTCATATGCCATGTTCGATCCATGGTGCGACGAACCGTGAGCATATATTTGGGGGCCCACCATGAAGGAACCCCCCAAGCGCTCACAAACTACGCTTGGCACGGGTCGCCCCCATTTACAGCTTCCCCGCCCCCAGTCACAGCTTCATCTGAGGTGCGTCGCCAGCGACCTCCGATCGTGAGTGCGACGAAAAGTATGCCTTTGAGATCAATGTTAGATCCTAATGCGACGGAAAGACACCAAAAGTCCGAAAATACGTGCGACGAAATTGGCGGAAAATACCGTTTTTGGGATCGGACCTTTCTGCGCATTGCCGGGGGTCCTTTGATGAGCCTTGTGACGTCGGAGGCACGTGCTTGAGTCGCGTGTCAGCGTCGTGTCACTTTCCTTTTGCCACGAACGTTCAAGATTACTGGTCGCGTGTACGACGCGTCTTTGCTCCTCCTGCTTCCCCATTCCTCAAAGAATTACTCTGAGAGACTCGTCATGCACAACTTACTCACCAGAGTCAACAACCTCTCCGCGCTGCTCTCGTCATGTCTAATGGGCCTTGTTGCGGTCATCGCACTTTCGTCTTTTCTCATAGAGGCGAACATGGCCGCTCCTAAAGGAGTGGTATCTATTCTTGCAATCAAGTCGTCAGTATCTTCTCCGCATCGAGGGCTTAGCCTTCACCGTTCTTCGACCCTGACGCTTATGTGCTGTGTTCTTTTGTGAAGCGCGCCTGCAAAGACCCCACACTTCCGAGTGCGCCATCAGGACGTGACCTTTACCAAGTTTAATATCACGGCAGGTGAGTGCCGCAGTGCTCCAAAAGTCGTACATTCCGTTCTTGCCGTTATGACCATCCATCCATCCATCTATGCACTGCACTTATCCATCGATACTCCTCGCACCATGGACGGGTCCAGATCTCACACTACCCGCAGACCTCTCCACGCTGTTTCACTGGAACACGAAGCAGGTCTTCGTCTACCTGCAGGCCGAGTACAACAATACGCAGGGGGTCAGTAGCGATCTTTTTCGCTCCACGTAGTTCCGGGATCTTTTTGCGGAGCTTTTCACTGACGAGCGAGGCCAGGTGCACAACGAGGTCGTGATCTGGGATAAGATCATCCACAGCAAGGATGAGGCGCGCCTCAGCCTCGTCGACAAGCACAAATACGCGTTTCGGGAGCTGTCTACTTCATTTGAGTGCGTGGCAACGTTTTCCCCTTTGTCCCCTGGGCTTTCCCGTACGGATCTTCGCCATCACTGAGCATCGCGGAGGCATTGTTTATCACACTCTATCAGCCTTCGCGCTCATCACGACAGCAACATCCGATGTACCATATCGCGTATATCGCGCGCGGGGGACCCGCGCAGCCGTGTGCTCATCTGTGCTCATATGGCCTCATTGCAGGAACATCGAACCCGCGTCGTACGCGCTCAAGTACAATGTTATGCCCTACGTCGGCTTGCTGACCTACGGCGAAGCCGCCCGGTCGGAGGAGCCCGTCGCGTTCCCGGAGGTGAAGACCTTGCAGTAGGTATGGGGGTTCATGCTGGTCTGCAAATGTATAGATGAGCTCCACGTACTGCTGCTTAATGACCTGTACGGTACGGGGTGCCCTGCGCCCACAACCGCGAGTGATGTCGCGTCGGGCGGCCCGGATGCGCTGGAGAGATAGTGACGAGGGCCGAATGCCCATCGACGTGCTAGCAAGTACGGGTGGCTCAGAGCTGGTGCATCGACATGACGCAGGGCGCGGAACAGGCGCCGCTAAGGAGGTGAGGCGCGCATTGGCGGCACGCTATGCCAATCAAATGCGACAGGGCGCTAGCGCTTTATGGGCGCGCGGGCGGCCGGGTAGATGCGAGGGTCTCGTTGTGCGTCGCGTGAACAGAACAAGCGAGGCGCTCGAGATGCGGCAGGGGAGAGGGGCTTCTGGTGGGAATAAACGACGGTAGGCTTTGCAGGGCGTGCGATTGCGTCGCGATGGATGATAAAATGTCGTCGATGGGGCGCCGGGTCGGTGCATTCTGGGATCATCGCGACCCGCGTTCTTGGCTCGCCTCTTCCTGATAGTGGCAGCTGATCTGAAACGAAGGGGAATGCACGGATCCTTTGGGAAGGGGTGCATGTTCTCTTTGGTAAGGCCTAGTGATAGCCTGTACTGCTACGGCGTTTACCGCCTCGCGCCTGGCGATAAAGCATCGAGAGGGGCAGAGGAGAATTGATTGTCTGCAAGGCCCAGGCAGTAATAGAGCATGGGGAAGGTACTGTGCTGTACTTTGTCGTGCTTGCCACAAAGGTGGTCGTTGATGTGATGAGAATTGATTCCGCCGGGGGAAAAACGGAAGCAGAAAGGAATCATATCTGCAAAATCACCTTCCGAATTCATGATTATATAGCACTGGTAGGGGCATTGCTTCTGTGCAGCAAAGCAAGAGGGAGGGGACATTATCTTATGGTAGGGGTCAGGCATGTGTTGTTGAAAACGCTGAAGGACAGAAGCTGTATTTCGAATATCGAAAAGAGCATGGGGAATCGAGATGGCTTGCGGGGCCCAGAATGGGTCTGCGCTGCGATAACCTGGATATGCGAGGCTGATCAGATCTTCATCGACATGATGGCCAGAAGAATGTCTGCCGGGAGAGCCGACGCGTGTCAGATGATCAAAACTGGCGTTATTTAGAGTGCACTCGCCCTTGTCATGCCCTCGAACCTCACCCCTGCCACTGTCACCTGTCTGCGTTAACGAGCCCGAGATCAAGATGGAACGTTATCCGGGCTATGTCCTGGTATGTCTTCTGGATGCTGGGGTCAGCGACGAGCTCATGAAAGCACAGGACGACGACGACGACGACATTTATGAGCAGTCCAAGCGCGACATCGACGCGCGATTCTACAATACGTTCCCCGCCGCGCGCGTACACCACGAGCGTCTCGGTGTCATCAAGTCTCACAACCCCGGCGTCGTGGAACCCACCCACATTGACCAATACTTGGAAGAGCTGCAGATCGCCGCACGCATCCACGCCCCCATCCCCTCTACTCCCCTGTCCCCCACGGATTTTTCCTCCTACGCGTGCAGCTCTTCATCTCATGCCACTCACGCGGAAGCCTCAAGCGGCCAGACCTACGGCCCCGCTGCGTCTGACTGTCTCGCTCAGTATGGCGAGGCGGAACAGACAAGCAGCGGGTATCACCCCGCTCCGCAGTTTGGCGACAGCCAGCCCGTCGGTTACGAGGTGAGTACCCACCGCCCGTCCGCCCAGCGTCGCCACTGACGAGACGCGCCTAACAGCAGATAGGATACGCCGCTTGCGACTGGTACCGCGATGCCGCACGCGCTGATCAGTCGGTATCGGCCCCCGCCGCCGACTACGCTCATCAAGAAGCCGTACCGCGCGCCCACAACACACCGGCAGACCCGCAGCCCTACCTCGAGTACCTCCCTACCCCGCCCCCGATCACTCCCGCGACGCCGATGTCCACGACGGCTCGCGCCGACCCCGACGAGCAGCCCCGGCAGCCCCGCATCACCCAGCCCAGTGTGCCACCGATCAACACCTCGCGAGAGGCGAAGACCTTGGACTCACCGACATCGGCCCGCCAACATCGCTCGCCACCAAGGCCGTACCCCAGCATCCCCACGACGTCGCCGACCGAGGCAGCAGCTGCTGCCGCCGCTCTCGCTAAGGGTCGTCGGCACCACAGCATGGGGAACCGCAGGGGCAGGGTCGCCCTCCCACCCCTCGAGAAGGTCGTAACGCCAGGCGCGGAGAAACCCCCGCTCGCGTGCCTCTTCTGCAGAGGGCGCAAGATCGCCTGCGGGGCGCCAGCGGCGGGCTCGAATACGTGCAAGTGAGTCTGTTCCCTCCTCCATACCACTACGTCCCCCACTCGCCGCCTTTTATATCGCGCTCTTCCCGGATCCCTTGGTCCCGCCCATATCGCCTCATGACTCGCCATGGGCATCAGAGGAGCCAATGGTGCTTCTTATCGGCACCATCTGGTTCTGGCCGCGATGTTCTGGACGCGATCTTCTAGCTGTCGTGCAGTGGTGCTGACGCTCTTTTCCTTCCCCCTCTTCAGCCAATGTGCACGCCGCGGGCTCAGCTGCGTGTACCCGACGGAGAACAGGCGCGGGACACGTGCGCGCCAGCCGCAGCGTCGCAGCCCGCAGCCACGGGGCAAGAAGCACAACGCGGCACCGCCTGCGCCCGGCGTGGACGGCATGCAGATCTACGACCCGGAGAGCATGTGGCCGTCCGGCGACGACGACGAGGACGACGACGCGCACTACGCGGAGCCCTCGTCGTCGTCTGGGATCGCCACGTCTGCGTGAGTGGCCTGTCGCCTGCCGCCTCACGAGCTCGCGCTGCCGCTCTTCCCATTCCTCGTCGTCTTCCAGCCGTGGTTGTCGGGCGCTGCGTGCCCGCTGGTATATTTCTCGGTTCTCTATCATATTCGTGTCCCTCCTGCTCTGCATTCCCTGCTTTCACGTCGTGTTATGCTCCCCACGCTACGTATAGAGAATGCTCATGTACTACGAACCATCGTTTAATGCCTGTCTCGTTGCCTCCCTTCCTTCAAGTTCCATGGCTTGACCAACTCAAGATTCTTCCATCATCGTCTCGTCGACAGCTCGCTAACAATATGCTCTTCTTGTACGATGTATTCCATTCCGTTCTTTTCTCTGCATCACCTATAATCCAAATCGTCGTGCCATGCTCATACATGTTCTTGTATATACCATTGTTGTTCTCAAGTACTTTGTTCTCCCTTGCCTGATCATTGTACGTCTTCTGGATGCAACTTCGACTTCCGGGCTGTCTGTCCTAGGTCAGTCGACCTCGTTGGCAGTGCCGACTCTTTGTTTAGGGGTCTGAACCTCGTTCTACTCATCCTTCTTTCACTGCTGCAGAAGCTGGCTCCACGATATGGACCCATGTCGAAGACCATGCCCGCCGTGCACTTTACTTACAACTCATCATCAAGACTCGACTAGGTTTGACTAGAATGCCGAGATGACTTCCGACTTCAATCCCGAGGGCGCCTTCTGCAATTTTGCCCGTGCTCGCCGAGTTCTCGCGTTCTCGCACCGCTCTACGTCCCATCCGGCCGCCGCACCTTCGTCCAGAGGTCCACGATATCTCAATGGACGCAGTGCTCACTCTTTGGGCTGGGTCTTCGAAGGGCAGGGGCTCGTGCACTGGTGGCCGCTTTCCGTGCAGTCCGACAGACAGCATGGCCGCCTACTGGTTGATAGGCCGCCTCTAGGCCTCTGCCTTGCGATAGGCGTGTGCTGGGATGCATGGGACCTCCTCTTGATACAGCCTTACATCGCTTCTCACCACTCTCTCTCCGTTCATGGGTCTGTACATCTCATGCCCTGCGTAGGCCGAGGCTCACCTCGTGGCACACGCAGACACCAATCCTATGTAGCCGACTTTGTGGTGAGTTTCCACCCCTCCCTCCCCTCTCTCACGTCCTCCCCCTGTCGGACAACTCGTGTTGAGATGCTGTTGTCAGACCGGTGGGCATCGTGCAAGTCCAAGGACCGATGACGAGTTGTCGGCCGCCACGGACAGCCTGCGAGTGGGATGATGTGCAGCAGGATTGAGCGCGAGCACTGAGTAGGGAAATCACAGTGCTGGCCGGGCCGCGGACGAGCACGCTCATGAACGGGCAGCCGCCATCACGCAACCTTCGAACTTCGGAGCTTCAGCCAAACTTCAGCGGTGAGGACGACGCTCGCCTATCTTGCCGCCTGATGCGGCCAGTGTCAGAAAGCGTGGCCCATGGGAACAAGCAACAGGACGGAGCGCTCATTGATTATACATACCAGATGGCACCTATCACGAATCGCAGGCAGCTGTGAGCTTCATAGCCTGTACAATGCGGTGAGCCTCGGGTATCTCGGCGCCCTATTCCCTCTCGTACGTCCTGCCGCTAAGCATCCGCCCGCAGCCTCCGTATGACTGTCCTTCTCAATGCAGCTCATGTCGCTGCCGTCATGTTCATGTCGAGTGCGGGCTGACACGGCTGCCACTCTGTATATGAACTTGAATGCCGAGCGCTCATACATGATCTCGATTGTCCCCTGCGTACGACATAGTCGTGCTCGACGCTCCCAAGAGCCTGTGAACGGAAACTGCCGCTGAATAGCGCGCGGTTCGCACTCTTTATGAACGATGCCTACGTCAGAGGCAGCCTGAGATGATTGCTTCAGAAGGGACGTCTGCATCGCAGCGTGGCAATGGCATACTTCACATAAACATAGGCGCACGGCGAAGTTGACGCCGTCCGCATGAGAAGACATAGCCGCAACTACTGCAGCTGGTTCGAGTGAGCTTGGTATTCCAAATCCTCGACGTATTTATGGCAAACGTGCAGAGGACACAACGTAACTAGATCGCGTACAGTAGATGCGTAAGTAGGTAATCATTACGAGACGAGCGAGAGCAGGAGCGAGATATGGGAGACGTACTCAAGAACAAGCAGCAGGAGAAACGAGACGATAGGCAGGGTGGGTTGGGAATTGCGAGAAAGACAGTATGTGAAGCGAGATTGAGTACAGTGATATGATAGATGAGATTTAGATGGTAGAGATGTGCATACTAAGTTTGTCGATTACCGACATCTCGTATAGCGTCCAGCGCGAGTTCGTCTAAGCTGCGTTCGTGCGCGGGCGGCCAGAGACACGGCGGGATGCGCCCGGCCGACGTGAGGGAGCGGGTCTGTCGAGTGGGTTCCCGCCGTCCGACTCGTCCGATGAAGCATCTGGAGATGGCTCCTGCTCGCCTGTTCTCCCTCGCTTCATCGGGCTTGCCATGACTGCGTCCTCGGACAACTCGCCGCGCACGCGCTTGCGTGCCGCCACCGTCATCGCCGCCGGTGTATGGTCAACCATCGCCGCCGAGCTCGCACCCCTCATTGTCGCGTCCGCGTTTAGCTCGTCCTCGGCCTCCTCCTCCTCCCCTTCACTTCCGGCGTCGTCCGTGCCCTCTCCTTCCTCGACCGCACGGATAGTGGCCCCAGAGGACCCTCCTGCCTCAGTAGAACCCTGGTCCCCTGCACCCGCAGTCAGCATCGACACATCTTGTGAAAGACCGTGCGCGGACCCTGCTGACTGCTGGCTGTACCCGTACGTGGACTGGCTCTGCGATGACGACTGGCTTGGATGCGGCGCGTTGGCTAGGTGCTCGGCCGCCCACCCGTACACAGGGTCAAACCCGTTCTTGGGGTTGAACCATTCATGCTGCGGCGCGTCCTGCATGCCGAGCCGAGCAACAGGGTCGTTCTGCAGGAGCTCAGAGATGAAACGATGACCTATGCAGGTGGTCAGTCAGGCAGACAGGGGAGAAGGAGCTGCGTAGAAGAGAACTAGACGCACAAAGTGGCGAGATGCCTTCGCGTTGTTTGGGGCATTCCTGCAAGAGGTTCCAGTCGACCTGTCGCATCTGTATACGTGCGCGTATCTCAAGATGAGATTCCTCGATGAACGGGCTCGCGTTCGTCAGCCTGTGGCAGAGTAAGGACAATGCCTCATCAGACGCAAGGGATAATAAGCTCACGCAGAAAAAATGATGACCCCGACGCTCCAGCTATCGACGCGCAGGGAATATCCATTTGGCGCTCCGATGACAACCTCGGGAGCGAGGTAGCTCGGAGTGCCACACATCGTCTTGAGCATAGTCATGCTGTCCACAATCTTTGCAAGGCCGAAGTCGGCTACTTTCGCGATGGGTGTGGGGTCGTCGGTGAGAAGGATGTTCTAAAAACGCAGCGCGTTTAGTTACCAAGATATAAGACTCATTTTGGTACGTACCTCAGGCTTGAGATCACGGTGGGCAATTCCTATCGAGTGAATGTACTTGCGACGCGGTGAGGTCAATTTGGGTGGCACAGGGATGGAGTACTCACGGCGAGCGCATCCGAGATCTGATAAGCAATCTGCTGCGTGGCCCACTCTGTCAGACCTCCATTATGAAGGATGTAGGCAAGCAGGTCGCCACCATGCATCATCTCCATGACGATGTCTGGTGAAGGTCAGACGTTGAAGGGGCGAAAGTGGGGGAGGACTTGCTGATGCCACCGTCGTCCTCGAAGAATGTGTCCTGCATGAGCACGATATTGGGATGCGAAAGCTGCTCCATGACGGATGTCTCGCGCACGACCTGCTCCTTCTCGGCCTCTTGCCGGTGCTTCTTCTGTATGATCTTGACAGCGTACCACTTGCCGGTCGCGCGATGCATCGCACGCTTGACTGTGGCAAAAGAGCCCGCCCCAATCTCCTGGCCGATATCGTAGTACGCGTACAGACCGCCGCTCGGGCGCTCGATGGTGAGGTTGCGGAAAACGAAGCCTAATGGACATCATTGACATGGGGGATGGTGGAGAGCAAAGTCACGCACGATAGTCTTCGAGGCCACCGTTGCGCATCTGGGCCATAGGGCTACCAAAGCAGATTTCCTGGCCGTCTTGAAGGATAGCAGTTTGGTTCTTGCCGATCTTTGCCCCGCTAACCTGATATGTTTTCAGCGTACAGTAAGGAGCGAGGGTTATTAACACGCACATAGGTTCCATTGCTCGACAGGTCCGTCACGATGACAGTGGAGTCCTTGCCCTCGACCCCATCCCAGTGCACAACTGCATGGCAGTTGCCTTCGATCAGGATGTCAGTTGGCTGGTGGATGCGGCATTCAAGTTATACGCACTGATCTTGGACCCTGGGAAGACGCAGTCATTGTCAGTCTCGCGCCGCCCGATGCGATACCGTGCGCGGATCTTCCAGAAGTCCACGCGTGCGAGGTGCGGATTATGGGGCAGCAAGTAGCCCCAGAGATGATCGTCGGGAGGAGGCTGCTTGACGTCCTGGCTGTCTGCCTGCGTCTGCTGCGTGGGCTCGTCGGGCTGGGTGTCTCCTGCGTATGGCAGGACCGAGCCGTCCGCGTTTGCAGTGGGCGCGTGTGTCTGGTTGTTCATGGCGGTTTGTTGTGAGTGGCTATGGAGCGAAGGGGAAGAGAGCTGATGTCTGTCGTGCTGGGTCCGCTCTTATAAGGGATGCAGGGTCCGAGCGCGATCGTGCTCAGGGCCGTGCTGTGACCTGTGGACTGGGACCAGGACGCTGGGACCGGCGCGCGATGGTCAAATTCCGACGTTAATGCTTGCTTTTTACGCGTGCAAGACCCAGAAATGCGGAATTCGCGTCTGTGAAGGGTATGGGTCCGCCAGAAAGCGTGAGGAGGAGGAAGTCGGGAACAAGACGTGCGCGCTTAATCACGAAAGAGGACAGAACACGCACGTGACGACAAAGTGCGCGCCGCGGAATCAGGAACGACGCGGCAATCACCGAACCCTCCTTTGCTCTCGGGCGCCATTGTCGCTTCATTTGGATGTCTTCATTCCTCTTGTGCTCCTTGTCTTCCGCTTCTGTCTTGATGCATGAGCATGCGGTTAAATCTTGTTCTTGACTCTGCAGCCCCATATCACAATGGACGGCCGCCTACGCTTTTGTGATTGGACATACCTTCGACGCTGGGCCGACACCCTACGAACAATGATGCGCCTCGTTACACAAAGCAATTCCTCTATGCCTCGTTGTGGCTCTATGTCTAATGGTGCTTCGGTCTGGAACGACTTATCGCCGCTCTTCAGGCCGAGGACTCGAGATTCTGCGCAGATGCCGAACGTACGCGAGACACCGCGAACGCGCCACTTAGCACCCACCTGCGCCAGCAAAGATACTTGACCGTCATATTGCCGGTACTTGACCCTCTAATACTTGCCTGATGATGTCGTTTGAAGATGCTGTTGAGCGGCTGCCCTCGTACGCTGTCTTCACTAGGCAGTTCTGTTCGGCTATCACAACCTGCTGCTACGTCCCATCCATCCAAAGCGGTCACTATCTAACAGAGCTGCCCTTTCGGCTCACGGCCAGATTCAAAGCCATCTTTCAGCCCAACATACTCAAGACCGCCGCCCACTCGACAGCATGCAGCTCGTCTTCGAAGCTCACCCTCGTCCTCGCCATCAGCGGGGCGCTCGCCCCAAGCTCGCTCATGACTACCCTGGTGATCTTTGGCTGCCACGCACACTTTTGTTTTCCGACTGAACCGGAATATTCCCCTCAGCTTGTGTACACAAATGCTTCAACGACGCCAGCACCGCCGTTGGCTGCGACACAATGCAGATTGATTGCTACTGCGCCGCGACTGACGCCAAAGGCAATATTGCCGCGGACATAGTCGGCAACTGTGTCATTGACGAGCACGAGGGTCGGGTGGATTTGAGCACACTGCCTCAATGTTCTGCTCTAGCGCTGGTGAGTGTTAACCAGTCCTTTGGCCGTAACATATCATTGGTTCAGTGAAACTACATATCTGAGTTCCACTATCCATGGCAAGGTGTATTTGCCGTCTCCGTGTCGAGGCCGTACAGAAAATCCTGATTTGACTGCAGCGAGTTTTATGCAGCTCGTAAGTTACCGCAAAAGGCAGTTGGTGCTTGTTTTCATGTATTTGGTCTTGTATACAGCGCCAACTGGTGAACTGGCCGACATCTATTCACCGACTGCTTGCATCGGCCAAGTCTGCTATCTGCTGTGTACCTCGACTACTGTGCATCTGTGTGCGTATGTGGGGCCATGTCGCCGACTCCAAGCTGCACGTGGCGGAACGCTGTCGATGCCACCCGCATGTCTCGCCGACACTCAGACTTGCGACGACTCAGACCCGCGGCTATGTCTCGCGTCTCCCAGAATTATTTAAGGCGGGAGCTCTGCTGGCTCTCACCCCTTTGCAGTTTGTCATTCCGCCACCATCTTCTCCGCCGCCGCCGCCGCCGCCGACCCCCTACACTCGCCAACAATGCAACAGTCATTCCTCTTCGTCCTCCTCGCCATCAGCGGCGTGCTCGCCTCCCCCCTCGCCCTTGCACCGACCATGCCTGGTACGTCCGCAAGCACGCCGCGATCAAATCCGCCTTTGACCCTATTCCCCAGCCTGTGCCCAATCCTGCGTCTCCTCAACCACCCGCCCCACGGACTGCGACCCCGCCCTCGCGGAGTGCTTCTGCAGCAGCAACGTTGTCTCCGACAAGATCGGGAACTGCTTGCTGAACAACTGCGAGGACGACCAGGACCTTTCGGATGCGATTTTGTCTCTGCCGGATTGTGTGCGTACTGGTTCCTTCCTGGGTCTCCATGCTCACGACGTCACTTGATATCACGAAGCTTACTATAACTACAGCGCACGGCGGACCAAATACGCAATATTATGTTGCGCCTCCCGATCGAGGTCGCGGCACCAGGGCCTTTGGACACTGAGGACGAGGCCATTTACCAGGGTCAGACGGTCATGAAGTGGAGGGCGTTAAAATAAATGAACCATGGAGGGGGGAGCATTATAGGGATCATGCCGCACGGTAAAAACATACAGTTAAATATTTCTTCACTTTACTTTCTTTGGGATTGGTGACTACCGCGCTGGTCGGCCACAGCTGGCAGGCTGGTCATTACGCATTAGGGGCCACGAAGTCGCACACAGTTAGTCCTGGGGCCATTACACCTTTCGTTGGGGATTTTGTATCAGTATTTAGATTTTGGGCAATCACTCGTTACACGCACCGCTTAAGAAGAGCTTATTCCTCTCTGTGTCGTGGACGACCGTCGTCGTACCAGACGCGATGTTGTTGCTGCCGTCGCTTTCAAAGGGCTGCGTTTCGAGTTAGTTCTGATAGTTGGCGCAGCCGTGTCGGGACAACGTCTGCTCACCTTGTCCACCGTGCACTTTCCACCATTGCACGTTATGCGCACGGCCGTTGATGCGCTCGGATTGTTCAACGGGTCCGGGATGTGCTTTTGGATGAGTTCTGCGCCTTTGGGGAAGCCCGCAGCCCATACGACGCCATCTTTGTCCACGGTCAGGTTGTCGAGGGGAAGGTCTGGGGTGAGTGTCAGTAGGTTCGATATGGGGCAGTGGGTTCCACTGAGGACTGCAACAGGTAAAGGGATGACTGCACGAAACTTACCATGCGTAATTACATCCGTTACAAGAAGTGTATTGTTCGCCTGCCTTGCGAGCACCCTTACCTCCGGCCGCGTCGCGCTGCCGATGAGCAGGGTCTGCTCGGAGGTGCGCACGATGCCGTTCGCCCCGGGCACCTTGTCCAGTGCGATCATGCACCCGTGCTCGACGTGACAGAAGCCGACGGAGGTGACCGCGCGGTTTAGGAACATGTAGAGCTTCGCCTGTGCAGGGAATGGGGTCAGTCATCAGCATACTTCACCATTGGCATGGAGAGCGACAGAGTTAGGGCAACGAAAACAGGACAATAAAAACAGAACAGCGAAAACAGAGACCGGAGAACGCACCTTCCACCCATCCACGTCCTTCATGTCATTCGTGAACCAAAACCGCGTGCCATCCGGTGTACCCGCTACGTCGTTCGGGCTGTGCAGAATTGCAGGATCCGCAACCGTCCGTACATGACGCATCTCCCCGCTCCCCTCTACCGTCGTGAAGATCTCTACGCTCGGGTCCTCTTCCGTCGTTTGCTTAGGATCCACCGGCGGGCGGTGGTTCACCAGATATACAAACAGAGTGCTAGGATCCTCCTCCGAGGGCACAACGTCCATCCCGTGCAGGCTGAGGCCGCGCGGGTCGTCGAGACCTAGGACGGCAAGTTTGATGAAGGAGTCCGAGGAGGGGTCATATACAGCGACGTAGTCGGCGCGCGACCGCGCGGACGCGTTGTAGTAGTTCAGCGCGGGGAGCCAGGCGTGCCGGCCCGCGATGCTGGAGCATGCGGCGTAGACGTGCCCCGTGGGCTGGTGTAGCATGATCTCTAGGGGGACACGCCGTCCGTCAAGCAGGTAATGCAGCACGGAAACAGGCTAACGTACTCTCGCAGGCCTGCAGCTCGGACACGAGGTGGCATGTCTCGGTGCCTCGGGGGATGACGGTGCGCCAGATCCCGCCGAGCTCGAGCATGGGCTCGACGTTGAGCTTGTAGAACGCGCCGCATAGGGCTACGAGCGCGATGAGGAAGGGGGTGAGGATGGCCATGGCGGTCGAGGCTCGATGAAGGTCCTTTGGCTCAGTGGGTGTTCATTCGGAGAGGCTGAACGACAACTGAAGACTGAAGACTACTGGCAAGGATCCTGGGTGGGTCACTTGCCGCGAAACAAAGGCGATCGGCATGTAGTACAATGCATCATGTAGGGAATGGACAATGTCGCGCGATGCCGGCCGGAGGCGGCGGAGTAAGTACGTGAGTCCCATTTAAATGGGGATGAAGCGAAAGAGGAGACTGAGATGCGCAAGAGTACGGAAGGGCGGGTGAGAGAACAGTTGGAAATGAACAGGGCTTGAGGTCAAAACACGTGCAGGACACCGTAAATGTGACATGTCGCGTTCTGAAGATGGTCTCAGTTCTGCTGCAAACTTAGAGCTTCAGGCCTCGAGAGGTAAGTTCAGCGACTTGCTCCTGTCATAACTTCGTATAGGCCGTCTCCCTGCCGTCGACCAAGATGCTCACTCCAAAATCGCATAATGGGTTCCCACTCTTCCCTCGACGCAGGCATACCCGCACGGCCAGTGATCTGCTCCTTCATCACGCCATAACCCTTCTTATATGCAACAACCGCCTCCTTTGTGAACGGTGAGCCCTTGGCGGCCGGCGTATGTAGCACGAGCACCGGCGTCGGCGAAGGCTGCGAAAGCGTCGGGTACGATAGCAAGGGAGCGGACACGGTGACGATGGAGCCCAGTCGGCCAGCAGCGCCGGGGTGTTCGCGCCACCACCGCAGGCCAAACTCGGCGGCAAGGCTACCACCCTGCGCGAAGCCGAAGAAGTGCAGTTGATGCGGTGCCCATGCACAGTCGCCCGTGAGGTGTTCGACGAGCCGCGCGAGGACATCGAGGCCCGTGGTAGGGTCCGGGTCGTTAATCAGCTCTCCCAGAGGATCAAAGGACGGGTACCACTGGTACGATTCAGCATCCATGAAGGGGATCCTGGAGACTGTCATGCATTGCGGGGATGGAGAAGGGACTGTCATTGACTGACTGTTGCGGGGCACGCAGGGCAAGAACAGCCGTTTGCGGCAGCTTCAGTTGCTTGCCCATGTGCGCGAACGGAACGTGTGTGTCGCCTGCATGGGTATGAGAGCACGCAACGCTGGGCTGAACGATCGCGATCGCGTACCAAGCCCATGGAGGATGATGAGCAAATTCTCGTCCGTGCCATCGTCGCTCGGAAAGTAGGTGAAAGGCACGGAAGTTTTGGCACTCGACGGTTGGGGCTTGACCTTGGGAGACGCGCTGGCTTCGGTAATGTGGATGTTCGACATGACGGCCGAAAACAAGACGGGCGCTTATTCGGCATTCCGGGTCGTTGATCGTGTCGCGCGCGTGACGTGCCTTGTTAGTTGTTACGTCGGACGTCTCGTCCGACTCCTGTCCGACCCCACGCTATCTCCGCATCCGCTCATGTTCCCCGCATTTCTACATATTCAGTTTGGTGCCCCGCAGCCGACTGAGTGCGTCCCTGGTTGACAGTGAAATGCATTTCTGCTGCCAGCCGTCCGTCCATCTTGCCTCCGACCACCATGGCTAGCACAGACATCGAAAAGGAAAGGACGTCGTACTTCGAGGATTCTGCCTCAGGGCGTGTCGAGAGCGCGGTCACCGACTTCGACGCCGTCGAGCACAAGCGCATCTTGCGCAAGATCGACTGGCATTTGCTGCCATTTGTCTCGCTCCTTTACTTGCTCTCTTTCTTGTGCGTATATGCGCGTAATCTTTACGCGCTGCTGCTCATCTTCACTGCAGAGATCGCAGCAACATTGGTATGAATGGGCTTCGAGATATCTGAGTCAGTACCTAACAACATCGCAGGCAATGCGAAGGTGGCTGGCATGGCGGTGGACGCCCAACTGACGGGGCTCAAGTACAATACGGTGCGCCCCTTTTCTCTCAAACTGTCGTTCAGACACTCAGCATCGTCATTGCAGGTCGCCGCTGTCTTCTTCGTATGTGCTCAGTCAGTGACTGTCCCGGTCGAACGCGCCATAATATCCCAATCCCAGATCCCCTACGCTCTCGCAGAGGTGCCATCGTATGTGACGTATACCTTCTCATCTTTCCCCATCCTCAATACCGCCACAGAAACATCCTACTCAAGCTCGTCCGACCTTCGCGATGGAGTACGTATACCGTTGACGCACTCGAATTCTGATTTGCTAATGCACTCCGCGCATATAGTCCCCTCAATTATGGTGGCCTGGGGAATCGTCATGACGCTCATGTGCTTGTGCAATGACTATAACGACCTTGTCATGTACGTCTCACTCCAGCGCACGCCCTCTTGTGGAAACCCTAACCTCGTTCATCCTCCGCCAGCGCTCGCATCTTCCTGGGTCTCACCGAGGCTGGCTTATTTCCAGGAGTCTGTACAGTGTCTTCCTGCAAGCCTCTCACCCAACTGATAGTCGTGATCCCACAGGTCACCTTCTACCTATCTTTATGGTATCGGCCGCGTGAGGTATCCTCGCGCATCGCTATATTCTTCTCGGCTGCCACAGTCGCTGGTGCCTTTGGTGGTATTCTGGCGTATGTGTTTTTGCGTTACATTCAAGAAACAAGCTAACTAGCCTCTTCGGGTGTAGATTCGGCATCGAGAGGATGGAGGGTATCGCTGGCCTACACGGATGGCAGTGGATCGTATGTCGCTTGCTCAACCTACGTCCCACCAATGTCTTACTCTTCGTGCAGTTCTGCTTGGAGGGCATCCTCACTGTCATATGCGCGGTTGTGTCGTTCTTCTTTATGCATGATGTGAGTTTTTGCGACGCATATATCCACTTTTGGGCACAAATCCCCATGGTATGAGCGCTTGATTTATTGGATATGGCGCATGCTACCCTTCTGGGACTATAATTTATTCGCTGGGAGAATTTGCTTGCTGACAACCCGGTTTTAGTATCCCGAGACAGCCACGTTCCTTACGACCGCGGAGCGTGAGTATGTGGTGAGGACCCTGCACGAGGATTCAACAGGCTTGGCGAAGCACTACGATCGCAAATTTGTCTTCCAGGCTCTTCTCGACTACAAGTCCTGGATACAGGTGGCCATATATATCGGGTGCGTGTTCAAGCTTGTTGCCTTGCTTTTGGCGCCTGTGTCCGTCGTCTCATCTACTATCGTGTCCTGTATGCACCGACTGTTTGGAATCGAAGCTAACGCACCGCCTTCACAGAAATCTGATCACCGTATATGCCATCTCGCTGTTCCTCCCGACCATCATCGCAGCGCTCGGCTACGCAAACGCGCAGGCTCAACTGCTGACCATCCCGCCTTTCGTCTGTGGTAAGCTGCCCTTCCACTTATTATCCAGGCCCCCTGACAAAAAAACCCTTAGGATGCATAGCGTGCGTACCACGCCTTTCTCCTACACTTGTATCCTCACTCCTACTAGTACAATCATCGTCGGCTTCCTCTCAGACCGCTACAACCTGCGCGGGCCCTTCATCATCGGCGGCTCCTTCGTCGCGCTCCTCGGCTACATCGTGCTGTACACCCAGACGGAACCGGGCCCGAGCTATGTCGGGACTTTCCTCGCGGCGGCGGGGGTGTTCCCGACGATTGCGGTCAATTTGGCGTGGGCGGGCAGCATGGCGGGTGGGGATATTCGGAAAGGTGAGTGTGTGCTTGCGGCTTTGTACGCTTGGGAGACGTCGGGCGCGATTTTGAGGCGTGGATTGTCGGAGGGCTCCGGTCAGTGGTATGTGCTGTTTGGACAGTACTGATCGCTTCACAGGTGTCGTTATTGCGATGGTGATCGGTGTGGGTAATCTAGGTGGCATTTGCTCGTCCTTTATTTGTGAGTGGCATACGCATTCGACGGAAGGACTCGCTGACGGTCGAGCGTAGACATCACGCCGCCACGATTCCACATCGGCCATGGTACCGTCATGGGGTGGTTGGGGTTATCGTAAGGAGTCCGAGATCATTCCATATTTTCCCTGACGCTGACGCTGGCCTCCCAGGATCGTGTGCTCCATCTTCGCGATGTGGGATTACCGACGACTCAATAGGGCGAAGGAAGAAAAATGCCGCGCGGAGGGGATAGATGAGAGTCGGTGGAAGGAGTTTGTGGATATGGGGAGCGAGAGTCCGCTCTTCAGGTATACGCTGTAGGGAGTCTGACCAGTGAGCAGCAGTTGGCGTTGTAGTGGAGTGTTAGGCGCAACTATTCGATCTACTGTATGATAGATATTCATGTACAATAGCTGAGGTTATGGCGATGACCTCGAGACGCGCGTACGGGACAGTTGTTCCGGTCGGGTTTTAAGCCATTTTACGGATACTACTACTTCACAAATGCTTCTGCGTCCGTTGCACCGTTGCCACAAATGCACCCTCTTTGCCGGCCTTCACCTTGCTATCGCTCATGTCGCCACGCACCGCGAAACCATGTACACAAACCTCCCAGTAGGTGCGTTCGTCGCCGGGCGAGAATTTGCCGCCACCGAGGATTGCGTCCGCCTGCGCCTGCGCCTCGATAGGGAATTGATCGTCCACTTCGCAGCTGTTGATCGCCGTAGGACGACTTGCGTATCTCTGCGCGGTTCAGTACTTCAGTGTCAGTTAAAGTCTGGCGAAACCTAATGCTGCGTACACACATGGAGATCAGCCGGGGGAGGGATGCGCGACGGCGGCAGCCTTGATCAGACAGTCTGCTGCGAGGTCAAAGGTATACCAGCCTGGGCGTTGCTTCAGTACGAGCGGTCATTCACAACATGCTTGACCAACCACCGAAGCGCCGAAATCGATCACGCCGTGTGCCTTCAGCTCGTTGACAACCGCATTGACGAGGGGTTGGGCGGCCCCATAGCCGTGGCGTGCGACCCATCCTGGCAGGTCGAAACTTGCGAAGGCCTGAGGAACCTTTGGTCAGCAGGAGATTCGCGTCGGGCTTGTAGAGAATTGGTCTACCCTCAGGACTGCTCATCACCGAGTCTGGCACACCATCCTTTGCAAAATAATCGGGAGCGACGGTCTTGAAGCCGTTCCGTGCGAAGTCGTCCAGCCTTGACACAGTCTACGCAGAGGCTCATCGGTGACTGAAGCTGATGAAGGACTTGGCAATTAGAGCGGGTTTGGACAGGTTGCCTAGACGTGCACGGTCGGGGACGCGTCATTCTAGGTCACTGCGACTCCGGGCTGACACGTCCATTGGGAGTCATCAACTACAACTCACCTGCGCCTCACAACGCACCTTCTCAGTCGTTTCATGCTGCGGCGCCCAAAGGCAAAGGATGGTATGATATCCTGAGATGGTGCCATAACATTGCCATAAAGGGACCCTGGTAAGTACAACATCGATGAGTAGGAGCACTAAGTATACAGAGAGAACAGACGAAGACAGCAACAATAACAATACGATTGAGATGCAGAGGGTATGCCGAGCGACCGGACGTTGAATCGTTAATCGTCAAATTGCGTTAACTGGGATGATAGTCAGGCACTGAAAGCATGATGGGGCAGGAATGCTCACGTCTAGGGTCAAGGTCTTCGAGCTGTTGATATCCTGGTCGCGGTATATACCGACAAGCGAGTTGCCTCGCTCGTACAACGAGCCCTTGAGACTGATGACGATGAACTGGAAGGTATCGGACGCGTGCGTGCGTATGTAGTTCGCCACCTTCGCGACGTTGGTATTGTCCAGAGCAGCATCCACTTCGTCAAGAACGAAGAATGGTGCAGGTTGATAGCTAGGTTGTACACCACATTAGCGCAGAAATAAAAGCACGGCGACGAAGCTGACCTGTGGATAGCGAACAGAAGGGCCAAGGCAGCAACCGTCTTCTCACCACCAGACAACTGCTCCATGTCACGGAAGCGTTTCATGGGAGGCATTGCATGGTACTTGATACCGGCAGTATATGGTTCCTATAACAGTACTCAGCGTGAGTGGCGTTGTGCCAGTGTTTTGCTTACCTCGCTATCCTCCAAGCTGAGATAGGCGACACCTCCCATAGGCGAGGCCTTGCCCTTCGTCAAGTCCTTGTAGACTTGATCGATACACTCCGATATGTGGTTATACGCCTTGTTGAACAGCTCGCAACTGCTCATACATCAGTCGTCTGCGAGGACGCCAAGCGAATGGGACTCACCGTCGCCGCTTGACGTCGTCAAACTGCGTCCGAGCATTCTTGGAGTCCTTCCTCGCCTTGTCTGCCTCCTTCTCAGTCTCCGCAAGTTTATTTTCCACATCGTCGAGGCTACGTTCCGTTAGCTTGATGCACCCACCTCGTCGACAGTCATCAGCACGTACCGCTCCATAGCCTTCATATTGGGAGCCATCTTCTCGATGTCCGCAAGAAGCTTCGTGATACTCTCATCGAGCTCCGCCAGGGTCTTCGTCGGATCCACCTGCACATACTGTTAGTCTCTTGAACGCTTGCTGGTGAAACTGCGTACCTCGCGTTCGTCTTCGTCGATCTCAGCAAAGTCGACCTCGATGCCGTAGTCCTGGACATTCTTGACGGACTGCGTGCCGTCTTCGGGCTCATCCACATCCATGGCGACTTCATCGCGGAGGTTCTATCAGATATATATCAGAAAACATCGAAACAGAGGAGAGGCGGATGCGGCATACCTCCTCCATAGGGACATTCTTAAGATTGCCAGAAAGTAGCGGTAAATCGACACCGTCTAGCCGGCATTTCCTGTAAATAGCCGACCGCTCCAGGGCGAATTTCTCTATCTCGTCGTTCTATGAATCTCATGAGCCTTCACTTCTCTCGTCAGCAACAAACGCAGTGAACTGACCTTCGTCGCAATATCCTTCAAAGCTTGATCTAAGGCGCGAGAGGCCCTCACGCTGGCCTTCTTCGCCTGTTCCACGGCCTTGTTCTTGTCGTCCAGTGTGCCCTGCAACTCGGCCAGCTTCTCGCGTTGCTCGCTCACGGACTGCTCCGCGGCCTCGATGTCGGCCTCTATCTGAGCTTTTCGCTGCTGTAATCGTTCAAGGTTGGCCTGCTCGTTGCTGATTTGCGTCTCGAGCGCCGATAGCCGGTCTTCTGCATTCTTCAGCGATTCATCGCGTTCGTATTGCAGTCTACATGGTTCGTCAGGAGGCGAGTTGGCAAAGGGGGCTAACAAACGTACTGAAGAGTCAACTGCCTGATGTGCTTGTCGAAACGTAGTCGAGCCTCGCTCTCTTGCTGTGCGGCCTTCAACTGCCGTTCCTCGTACTCGCGGATATCTGACACCCCAATCTGACGGCAGAAATCACCGAAGACGGAGTCCTCTGCAGCGAAGATGACGGACTCCAATTGGTGAAGCTCCTCGTCGAGCTTCTCCTGGACTTTCTCTGCCTACACATATATCAGTACTCGGGAAACCTTGCTTAATCGTTCCTGAGATGTCCTCACCTTCTTTAGCTCCGGCGCGTTCTTCTTCAGCTCCGCCTTGACGTGCTTGAGCTCCGAGTTCACGCCGGTCAGTCTGCTGTCGACCTCCTTCAGATCGTCCTTCACAACCATGAGCGCCGTTTCGAGGCGAGAGATCTCCTGCTGCAGGCTCTCGTCCGCCCCGGAACGCGGCTTCTCCTTCCCCAACGCTTTCAGCTCAGACATGAGCTTCTCCTGTGTGCGCTGTAGCCCTGCGTGCTCGTCAGACTTTGTCTCCAAAGATATCATCTCACATACCTTGCACATCCCTGTCGTCCCACTGCCTCGCATTATGCGTGCTGCGTCCTCCTGTGATAAGCCCACTCTTATGGATCACAGTACCCTCTAATGTCACCGCTGCAGCCCTTGTCAGCTCATACACCTCAGGTGCAGGTTATCCCTCGACTCGCCTTTCACATCTTGATTTCTGTCATATCGCAAATTCTTCGCCAGGTCCATCGTGTCACAAATAAGCGCCGTGCCGCACGCATGATGAATCGCGCGCTCGACAGCGTTATCGACCTCGATAACGTCCACTGCGAGCCGTATGCCCCTGCCCAGGTTGCGGAACCGCTCGTTAATGGGCTTGACCTGGATGGTGTCAAGGGGGATGAAGGTCGCCTGCCCGGCCCGCTGGTTGCGGAGGTACTGGGCAAGAGAATGCCGGTCAGCCAGGAACGTTATACACTCAGATAAACGCAGCGCGCCTCGATACAATCCATACCCGTGCGCTCGTCGTCGACGACGATGGCATCGATGTTGCGCCCGAGCACGACGGAGACGGCGGTCTCGTATCTCCGCTGCGAAGGTTTGCACAGGTCGACGACGCGGCCACGGACAGCTGTTGCGGTGGTTAGCCAAGGTTAGATGTCCATATGTTAGAAAGCTCACAGGGGAAGAGCCTTCGGAGGCTCTCGATGGTCTCCTTGAGTTTTATCTCCCTGTTAGACTCATGACGGTCGACGTTGGCCTGCATGAGCTGCACGTGGACGCTCTCGAGCTTCTCCTTCGCGATGGCTTCCAACTGCCTGCGGTCGCGAGTGAGTGTTGGGACAGAAGATATAGCTATTGCGAACGTACGTGACACGAGTGCGTTCCGCCTGGTGATTTTCCAGTTCTTGTCGTGCGCGAGCAAGATCGTTCTCGAGCTCTGACACCTTGTCCTCCAGCTATATACAGGTCATTCAGCATCCCCGACTCGCACAAGACACGCAAAGGACTCACGTCGGCCTTCCTCTCGGACAACGTGCTCGACTGTTCGGAGAGCGTCTGCTTCTTCTCCTCGAAGTCACGTTGTTTGGCTTGCAGAATCTGCAGCGTCCGGTGCGACGTCTTCGCCTCTCGAGTGAGGGCATCCACTCTTTGTCGTTCGTCCACAGCTAGCGTGGCAGCCTCGGCCTTTAGCCTGTGATACTCCTCCATGCTTTCAGGACTGAGAGCGATGTTGTCGTGTGAGGCTTTACGCTGCGCCTCTACAAAAAACGTTTGTTAGCTTTGGATCGACTTCGCATACAAACATTACCTGCAGCCTCCTCTGCATCCTTCTTCACCCGCCCGAGCTCCTTCTCCAAGCCGGCGACCTTGGCTTTGAGGTTCTCGACATTCTTCTGCATCGACTCCTGCGTCTCCGTCTGCTTCGCGGTCTTTCGCACCGAGTGGGTGATCTGCGCTTGAGCGGCGACGAGCTCCGGCCTCTGCGTAATCCATGCATCAGCAGCGAGACAATGCCGACTCACGAGCACATACTTTCGCCTCCAAGGCTTTATCCGACTTCTTGATCTTCTTCTCCAGCTGTAGGACAGACGTTCGAGCTTTCGCCTGGTCGGCTCGTGCGGCGGTCAATTGCTCCTCGTTCTCGTGCTGGTCTTCCCGAAGGGCCTCCAGTCCCCTGTTCTGGTCGTTGATCTCGATTGTGTTGCGCTCTATCGATTCTTCGATGTTGTACAGCTTGAAGAGATATCGGTGGAGTTGCAGCGCGTCCTACAATTCACAGCTCGTTGTAGATCAAGGTTATCAGTCACAGGTGTTGTTGGACGCACCCGCTCCTGGCACAGGGCTTCAAAGCGCTCAGCTTCACTCTTCTGCTCCTTGTACTGCTTGATCTCGCCAGCAATGCCGCGCCGTTTGGTGAAGTTGAATGTCGCGTTCTCGGTGGCGCGGTCCTGCGCTTCCTTCGCCTTCTCGTACTCAGCAGCCAGCTCCAGCGAGCCGCTAATCTGTTCAATAAGATGGGAGAGCTCCTTGGGCGACTGCGATGCCACGGCTTCGACGTCCCCCTGAAAGACCAGGAAGTTCTTCGCCTTCACGAGGATGTTGTGACGTTGCAAGGACTGGTTGTATGCGGAGTATGTTACGGTCTTGCCGTTCAACTTGTATTCTGAGGCGCCTGTGGTGGATATACTGTAAGCATGTTAGCGATGCAGTGGTCGGGAAAATCAAGCACGCACGTTCGCTGATACCGCCACTCCTTCTCCTCGGTGTCGACATACAACGCCATGACCCATGCCTTCTTCGCGGTACCCTCCCCCTCTTCCTCGTCATCTTCCTCATCCATAGCGCCTGAGGGTTGCTCCTCCGCGTTCTCCTTCGCGAGTCTGCGTCCGCGGTACACTAGATCCTTCAGCTGCGAACTCCGCAACTGCGCGCTCTTGACACCGAGCACAAATGAGATGGCATCCATGAGATTGGATTTTCCTGCGCCATTGGGACCGATAACAGAGGTGAAGTTCTTGAAGGGGCCGATAGTCTGATGCCCTCTGAACAAGTCGTCAATTTCGGTGTTGCGTTATTCTTCTCTTCACACACCTGTACGACTTGAAGTCACAGACCTCGATCTGAATAAGAGGCATTCCGTCTTCAGCACCAGATGCGCATCTACCAAGTACTAGTTAGACACGGTCACGACAATATGGGGGATGGCGACGCGTTACTTTGTCCTTGTTTCCCAACGCGTCCGACCGGAACTCGGGCCCGGCCATCCGAGCACTTTGTGGCGTGGCCGGCTTGTCCCGAAGCCATTTTCCGCTCCGTCGCCAACCGCAAGCGAGCTATTGCTAACTGTGACCGGCACCGTCGTGCGCCTCAACGCCAGCCATGAGCATCACCGACTTCTTCTCTTCTTTCCTGCCGACCGTGCACGCCGACGCGGAGCCCGCCGAGGAGGAGCCCAAGGAGGAGGAAGAAACAGAGGCCCAGGAGGAGCCCGCTGAGGAGGAGGAGGAAGAGGAGGAGGAACCCGAGGACGTGCGTGGTCTGGTCTTTGCGTTTCTTACGCGTCTGCTAACGTTGCCCGCAGGCTCACCCAGTCATTCGCGAGGAGTGCAAGGAGCAGAAGTGCGCCGCGGTCGCGAAGCACTTCGAGCATTGCCAGGAGAAGGTTCAGGCCGGCGAGGGCTTCCACGGCGAGGACTGTGTCGAGGAACTGTGCGTATTCTTGTCTAAGCTTGCTGTGCCGTGTGACTGACCAAATCAACAGCTGTGCGTATCGCTACCTGCTAGTGGTGCTCGCATACACTGACCTTAGCTCCCCATCTCGCGTATACGCTCACAGTCCAGTATGTGCCAAGCTCCGTTCTGCGCAAGTCTCATTCTGATATCTCTTCCCAGCATGATGCACTGCATAGACGTGTGTATTACTCGCGAACGTGATTGCCCTTCCACTGACATGATATCCGCAACAGGAATGCGCCGCGCCCAAGCTGTTCTCCCAGCTCAAGTAGACGCTGCTCACTGGTGAGCATTGATACAGTCAGACTGCTTGGAGATGAATTGACCCCTCCGTAGTGATAGTGGACAAAAGCATAGACCAGCTTTGCAATGGATGCATTACTTCTGTCGGCGACTGAACTCATTCCGTCTGTTGAGACGCGTCCAACCGTCCGTCCATTGAGACGAGTCCCTGCTACGCATGCCGCGTGTGGTTACTAGCCAATGCAGATCTTCATCGGACTAGTTGTGGCCGCTCCATAGAGGGGAGTTCGTTCTTGCCGCAGATTCGTCCGTGAGTCGTCCCAGGTTTGAAAGGACAACCTATCGAGGCTGGTCTTCGAGAACAACAGCAATGCACACATACGGTGATGGATAGACGTAGTTGTGCCGCTTCTCTGGCTATGTTCCTTGTCAGCCACGGATGCTAGAGACTTTGGGGCGGTGTGCGCTAATTGTCTAAAGATTCAGACTGAGACTTGGTACTTAAAGGATCGCGGCGCCACAAACTACTATACACGTGTCGCATCACGTGTAAGATGTTCGACTTCAGGGCAACGGCGGCTCGCATCACAGTACAGGACGCCTGGCGCCAGTTTGACGCTATACTTTCTGTCACTTCAGGCCTCACGCCGGCTTCTGCTAGATCTGTCGAATTCGCGCGGCTAATGCAAGACAAAACAAAGAGATGTCATTGATTCGAATAGTAAGTTGCGTTATGCATTGTACAGGGTCAGAATGTGAGCGGGACGTGTTTATTGTACAATAAATGCAGATTCCGAGATACGAGAAAGACCGTGCGTGAGAGTATGTGCTCGATAGGTACGATGAGCCGACGGAAGAGAGTGAGGATGATAATAAGAACAACGACGGGGTTTAGCGAAACCTAGCCGGGAGACGTCCGCGCCTCAAACATGGGCGCTTCGTGATGAGTCTTGGCAGGACGTGTCTTCGCTGACCGACGAGGTGCGGGTACTGCGGTGGCGCGCCTTCATGGGTGGCATCGTCTTCGGCCTGCAGCTCGACGTCTTTCGCGCCCACTCGACGGCATCCAGCGCGTCCTGACACGCGCGTTGGTCGGTTTTCCAAAGTCGCGTGGACTATGTGGACCATCGCCGGTTTCAACGACTGGCGAAGGGTGCTAATGTAACGACTCTGCGCGTTCGGCTCGTGCGCGCCGGTCTCCTCCGCTGCTGAAGGCGGCGCTTTAGATGCGCAGGGATCGCCTTGAGAGCGTCGCGAAGCTTCTCCTGGCGCGGCCGCAGCGTGTCCTGTGCGACTCGAGGCGTGTCCATTGCGCCATAGATGTCCAGGATGTGGTGAACGTCGCTCTTGACTTCACGTTTGGGGAGCAACTGTAGAAAGAGCTGCATCGCCGACGCCGATGCGAGCTCATTGACGCGGTCCATTTCCGACGTGGACCACGCGCCACACGCCTCAACGTCAACGAAATGCGGCGCGAGGGGATGCTGCACGTTGCGGATGATGCAGAGGAGAGCGTGGAGGGCGGTGATCATGGCATCACGGTCGGCCTCCTCGGACGGGGCGACGAGGTAGAAGCGTTCGGCGGCGAATTGGATGGCAGGGTTGCGCTCAATGGCGGCGATGAAGCAACGGATGGACTTGGCGTGTTCGAATGTGATGTTGGGCTCGTTGAGCATGACCCATTGGGCAACTTTGCGGTCCTGTGTAGAGCGCATGAGATTGAGTAGAAAAATTGAGAAGTGCAAAGGACTGACCGATATCCAGTCCAATCGGGCAATCATGTCAGAGTCCATCTGCGTCTGGTGAGCAGGGCTCGTTTGCTTGTATGTACTGATCATGTTGAATGGCAAACGCGGGTGGGTTGACAGAGGATGTCGATTGAAGTGTGAGAGAGATAATAGTGATTCAGATCTACATGCCAGCACTTTATAAGTGGGCGAGTAAAGGGGCGAGTGAGTATATGCCAGTGTCTGAGTCGGATGACCAACAACGCACCGCCTCACACTGAGACCGTGCACCCGGGTTGCGTAGGCGCATCCTCTGGCTGTCCAGTATAGGGGAAGGCGGAAGCCGGGTGTCGGAACCCATTAAACATTACAAGACGAGACAGACGGTAGTAGGGACGAAATCGCGGGATGTATGTTTGCAGCTACGTCACGATTCTGCTCCTAGTGAATGTATGAGATGGAGGCGCACCAGCAGTGCAGATAGCGGTGTTGAGGTGTAGGTCATCCACAGTGACAATGCGCGAACTTGCAGCCTTATCGAGTATGACAGTATCGCCAGTCAGTATTGCGTAGCGCGGCTGTCAGTGGGGACTTGTGTATTGTCTGCTGTTGCCAATGTCCAGAATGTGGTCACTAGAAGCAGTTGTCCGGCTTGAAAGCTCATGAGGCATCATGCAGCTCCAGAAGAGGCGCGAGAGCAAGTAGTACCAGAGCAGGCATGTTGGAGGACTCCGAGAAGCAAGCAATCAGAATATTCCAGAGATCTTCTGCAGTGATTGATGTCGAGAGATATAGAGTACAAGTAGTCAACGCCTAAGCGCCTAGGCGCCTAACGGTGTACGTTAAGAGCGACGACGGCAGGACGAAAGGATCAGAGGCAATTATGGCCTCGGCAAAGGCCGACAATCATGCGAGTGACGTTGTGATGATCAACCTGCACCGTCAAGCAGCCGTCAAGATCTACTTACTTGAACCTGGCTTTATTCGTCCACGACTTCAATACTTCCTAACACTTACTGAACAAAGAGTGCAGACATCCCGCTATGCCATCGGCCCTCATCTTTATTGCAGACGGAACGGAGGAGATGGAGTTGTACGCTGTCTCAGCCCCGATATCTGCACATGAATATTGATTGACGACGCCCACACGCACCAGTACCATCACCTACGACACCCTTGTCCGTGCGGGGGTTCACTGCCAATCTGCCTTCGTCCCAGCGGACGGTAGCAAGACCGTGAACCCGCCCGTAGCCAAAGGGTCCCGCGGCATTGGGATCATGCCTGACGTTTTCTTCGAGCCGGCGAGCTGTGGTCCCGTAAGCTGTCTTTACCTTGCTTATTCGCTTGCGTACTGACTTGACGCGTTGCGCTTTTTGCAGGACAAGTTCGACCTGCTAGTTGTTCCTGGTGGTGCCAAGGGCGCAGAGACAATCTCGAAGTCTGCTGCCGTCCAAGAGCTGGTGCGCAAGTACATCGACGCCGACAAGCTGGTGGGGATGATCTGCGCGGGTAAGAAAATGGTCCCAAGCTATGCAGATGACAAGTAGCTCATCCGAGTGCAGGCAGCTTAGCCGCGCTGACATCCAAGCTCCCAAAGCAGCCGCTGACGTCGCATCCGAGCGTCAAGGCCGAATTAGACAGTGGTGAGCATGCACTCGACCGATAGCTCTGCACAGCTGTACTCAACTCTATCCTGAAGACTATGAGTACTCTGAGTCCTCGGTCGTTGTATCGGGCAAGCTGGTGACAAGGTCAGCGTTTTTTTGGCGGGGGATATGTGTCTGTATACTCACCTTCTGGCCCAGCCGCGGTCCGGGCACTGCATTCCCTTTCGCGCTGACACTGGTTGAGCTGCTACTTGGCAAGGAGAAGCGGGAGGAAGTTCGCGGTCCCATGATCTTTCCTGCCAACACACCCTTCTAAAGGGACGCGCGACGGGGAACTGTGCCAGTTGACCTCCAGAGACAAGAACGCAAAGTAACCTGTATCATAGTGTAAAGCAGAATACATTTCCCTCATCGAGTAAGGACTTCGACCAAAACATCGCTATACACGAAGAGCCAACTATACACGCCCCTAAGCGCTAGGAGTCACCCACTCCAGCTCCTCATCCGCCGTTCCTGTCCCGTGGTGGCTCCCTTCCCCGTCACTACTCAGCGCCGCCGCCCACTCGCCCTCCACCTCCACCGCCCCGCCTAGCTGTGGGATCTTCCCACCCCTCGCGCGCAGATAATCAATCACCTCCTGCGCACTCCGCCAGCCCTCCGGCAGCGCCAGCACGTCCTCGCTGCTCGAAGACCCGTCCGCCTTGATTTCCGGCCCCGAGCCCCCCGCCAGCCCACCGTACATCCGCCCTAGGTGCGCGCTGGCGCGGAGGTGTTTGGTCGGGGCGCGCTCGAGCTGGTCGAAGAGGCTCGCGAGCGCGCGCACGGCCTCGATGCGTGCGCGAAGGACGTGGCGCATGATGCGTCGGGAAGGTGGGCGGCGGCCGCGGGTTTTGACGGGTGGCTCGGCGTTGTCGTCCAGCTGGAGGACGGATGGTAGTTGCGGGGTGATTGCCGGGGAAGCGGGCGACGATGGCGAGGCGGTGGATGTGATTGGAGATGCCGCGAGAGAGGTCGAGGATGCGCCAGGGGTGGGCGAGGGACGGTTGGTGACCCACTCGCTAGGCTTGGGCACGACGGGGGTGGTGTATTGGGTGAGAATGGCAATCGGGTATTCCCAACGCTTGGGTGCCCAGACACCGATCAGCACGCGCCAGGCAGCAATGAGCCGTTTGGCGTGCTCGTAGTTGTCTACGAAATCGTGAGCGGAGGCTCAGCTAACGGTGTCACATAACTCACCGTTGATCATCTGGTTGTGATATCTCGCGAATAGTGCAACTGTGACAAACGCCAGAATAGCCCCCGCACGCGTGTACAGAAAGAGCGCCCAGAGGAAGAAGAACGCCGTCGGATAAACTAGGAGCAGCGACAGGAACCCAAAGGCGACCTTGTTCTGCGCCACCGTCTCCTCCTCGTCCTTCACCATGCGCGCGCCCATGCGGCCCATGACGTACACAGGTGCGTGCACGATGAGTGGGAAGAGGAAGAACGGTAGGCGTGAGAGGGACGAAAGCGAGTCTCGGAAGAGAATGGCAAGCGTGTATAGGCGTGATGGGAGGGTGGCGGGCGTTCGTGGGTCCAGCGACCGTGGCAAGGGCAGGGCGGAGAGAACTGAGTTGGAGAGGTGGGTGGATTGCAGTAGGGAGTAGTAGTCAAGCAAGCGGCGTTTGACGGAGACGATGTTCGCTGTGGGGTTGGGTGTGGCAAAGAGGTCGACGAGGCTACAGCAGGGTCAGTCGGTGTGCAACGGAAAAAAAGTCTGGCGACGCACGTCTGGGACACAGCAACGAAGTGGTCCAGGTCCAGAGACCTGTCTCCTTCCCACATGATATCCCTAGCCATCCTTGCCGCGTACAAGGTATCCCAGTCCGGCGCGTTCACCGTCATCTCAAAGAGCTGCGACGCCAGCTGATGCGTCACCCGCTTGACAGCAGCGCGGGACGCGCCCTCCGTCGGGGACAGAAATTGGTCCTTGTACGGGTCCATTGTAATCGGTTTCCCGAATTCAATGATGACCTGAACTGCCGTTAATCAATGTTGGGGGTGCTGACTGCATCGCTACTCACGCAACTCCTGTACTTCGACTTATCCGTGTAGACGATTGCCACAGGAATGATCTTCACATCCTCCTCGTGCCCCTTGCCTGGGTTGAGCTGCCGCCACTTGCAGTACTCGAGGGACGCCCATGCGACACCGTCCTTGACCTGCATTATGCGCGGCTCGGTATAGCTGGTACCCTCGGGAAAGACTGCGACGGCCTCTCCATGGGAAAGAGCATCAAAGGTGCCCTTGAACAGAACCTGACGGTCCTTGGACTTGCGGTCGACGGGGATGTTGCCTGAGGAGAGCAGAATCCATTTCATGACTGGGTTCTTGAATAGACTGGCTGCATGACTGTCAGCACGTGTGTAGCAGCTTCATCGTAGAGACGCACCTTTGCTCCAGTAGTTCATCATGCGCTTATAGGGGAATGTGCACGCTGCGGGGAAACATCTTTCAGCGCTCGCTCCAGGGGGGACGGGAAACGAGCCGTACACAAGACGACGGGGTCGAGCATCATGTTATGATGCGTAGCCGCGCTGCAGCCAGTCAGACACAAGCTTTGAGGGAAGCTCTGCAAGACGCACGCAATGATAGGCCCTGTCTTGGGCACGTTCTCGCTGCCAATAACGCGGACTTCGGTGAAGAATGAATGAAGCGCGAGGTTCGCCATTCCCCGCAGAAAGCGGTGTAGAACTTTGGAGTTCATCGCGGACTCCTGAACAGACTGGGAGGACGGCATGGTGGGCAGAGCAGAGATTGACGAAGGCGGAGATGGCTACCGCGCCTGCAAAGAGCGTCAAGGCGGATGGGTCTGTTGGTTCTTGACGTCTGCGGCGCCGCGGACCGCGGGACCGGTGCGCCTGATTCGCAGTGTTCCCGACCTGCTCCCGACTCTGAGGCTTGTCTCTGCCCGCCAGCTGCCTTCAATCGCAGGTGAAATCCATATGATCTGGCTGTCGTCCCTTGTTGGACTGACGTTGCCCGTCAAAGATCTTGCAGCCATGCAAGCCGAGCAACTCCTCGAGCGCGCAGCGTCGCTAGCGAATATCGAACTGCAGCGGTCCGGCTTTGTCCCGTCGCCCACAGAGGTGCAGACGATAAACGAAAACTCTGGTGAGATGCGCGCGGAAATCATGCGAATCAATGCCGAGATTCTTCGACTTGAGCTTCTACGGGGACGATTAATCACCCAGCTCAACATGAATTGCTCCCTCAAAGCTCCAGTTCGCCGCCTCCCCCTCGAACTTATATCCGAGATTTTCCTTCATCTGGCCGACATAACAATTCCTCATGACCGGTCTCGTCTAATCGTACGCACAGTGGTCTGCGCTTGGTACACATGGTGGACAGCCGCGCGATGCACGCCACACCTATGGACCTACATCCCCTCCGCGTACCCAACTCAAACTCGTGGGCACAGCCGTCCGCCAGCGTATCCTGACTACGGGCTTCACGCAGCTCTCTCCGGCGGCCTTCCTCTGCATATATGCCATACCGTCTCCGACGATGACTTACTGGCGCGATTTCTCGAGGAACTACGCCCGCATGCCTCGCGCTGGCAGTCTATCGAACTCCAGGGCTATTGCTCATCGTTCAACTCTGAAAAGAGGGTCGATTTACCGTCGCTTGAGGAAGCACGCTTGCAACTGGAAGGCCCGCCCGAGCCGGGCACCCTCGATTTCTTAGCAGATGCGTTGGCGCTGAAGCATCTGGATATCGAATATGTCAGCAGCAACCTAGAGTTCGGGTCCGTATCCGGTCTCAGGCTCCCCTGCTTCCCGACCCTCACGCACCTCTCGCTGGGATGCGATATCGAAATCCCAACAGACATCATTATCCCCGCCCTCCGCCAATGCAGTGCCACCCTCACGCATCTCACGCTGCAGACATTGATCGTTATCTCGGATGCACCCGCGGTTACATCGACTGTAGACATGACCGCCCTCTCCTCCATAGACCTGGCCTGCAACTCGCACGAAATTTTGCAGCACATCACCGCCCCCGTCCTCGACAATGTTGCGCTGCGGGACGTGCTGGAAACGGATGGTGACCCATTCGCGTCATTGTTGGCCTTCGTCTCCCCTTCGCAGCATGCCCCCATCTACTATCGCCCCCACGTCTCCCATCTGCCACAATCCACAGAGATCACACGGCTCACCGTAAGCGGCTTAGAGTCGGAGAGCAGGCGGGACACGTTCTTGCCCTGTCTCGAATTGCTCAGCGGTCTGCGGGAGCTCATCATCGACGAGTCAGTCGACAACTGGCATGTAGTGGATGAGGACGTGCTCGTACGCCTTACGTGCCAGCAGGATATCCCGCCTTTACTCCCAAAGCTCACGTCGTTTTCGTTCAATTCCAGGCGCCGCCGTCCACCGCCATCATTCAAGAACGCGCTGCGAGAAATGGTGATGTCGAGAGAGATACCGCGGATTTGCGCCTCTCAGGCAGTGGCGGCGATGACAATCGACACGGACGTAAAGTACGAGCGCAAAATACGGACATGAAAGAGGGGATGCATGATTTGGACGTCGCCGCGAATTTTACGAGCTCTCTTCCAGGTCATGTACCTTCGTCCTACTAAAGGAAACAACTCCCGCCTTTCCTTGTCTACCGCCACCACCAAGACGTACGCAGAAAGGATGCATAGATTACTAGTGTACAAAGCCCCCACGATATAAGTCAGGGTGCATAAGTTATTATGCTTTACAATGTGTGCGTCGTCTATAGGCGAAGATCCACAGACTGTTGTCGTGCGCATCGTATGTATATCACTACAGCAACACCCTTCTGCTGCGTGGAGGGGACAGGACTGCGTGGCGTGTGTGCTCCGTACAACATCGTGTGCGTGTGCTCCGTACAACACCGTGTGCGCGCGCTATGTACAATCGCCGGTATCTTCATGATGTCGTTTGCAGTGCGAGAGGCAGAGGGGGGAGAGAGGGTGCAAGAGGGATAGGATATGCAGGGGCCGGCGAGCGGATAGTTCAGACGGCCTTTTCTTCGTCAATCACGGCGCCCTTCTTGTTTCGCCTGTTCGGCGCGCCCGTCTCCTCGATGTGTTCGATGTGGTCCGCGCGTGCCTTCTCGCCCATCGTAGTGACACGGTTATGGTGCTCCTTGCGCTCGCTATCCAGACTCATAGCGAACTTCGAATTTGCACGAATGGCGGGGCCACTGGACAATGATCAGCGTCGCAGTCCGTGACGGTGGAAAGATGTACACATACTTGAAGTAGAAGATGTAGATCGGGATGACCACGCATACGCCGATGCATGCCAAGATCGTGGTCGCGTACTCGAGTGGACGCCCAGGGATGTTGGTGTACATTGGCACGGAGTACATCGCGGCGATTCCAGCCAAGAAATCACGCGCGAACCCGTTACCGCCCGTCGCAGAGGCAGAGTAGGGTCCGTAGGCGGCGACCATGTAGTCGATCGTCGCCATGTAGATTGCGTAGTTCGCAATGCCAATCAAGGACGAGAAGATGAGGGGCGCAATCCAGTGGACGTGCGGCGGACCCATACTCGTCCATGCAAAACCAAAGAGACCGATGGGTTCGAGGGGTGCAGCTGTATATGTGATGAGAACCTACTGCTCTGGAAGTTGAAGCAAGAGACTCACTCCACAGAAGCCAGTACAGCCGCGACTCCGGTGCAAGCGCATCCGGATCGTCCTTGCGCGCCCGTATGTCGCGACGAATGAATGGGATGAACGAGAAGTACGCGAGGAAGTAACCGATCATGATACTAAGACCTGGTAAGTCGGACGATACGGCCGCATAAAGAGCAAAGACTCACGGAATAAAGGCCAGGCCTGTCGTGATTTCGTTGAAGCCCCACTGCGCGAACACTGGGGAGTAGCTTTGGAGAAACGTGAAGATGAGCGCGTCGCTGAACCCGCTGAGGAGCGAGAGCCAGAGCACGATCGGTTCGCGGACAAACATGACAAATGGACGAGTCCATGTCATGAAAACGTTGCGCGGGGTCAGTTCGCTGCCCTCAAGCTCGGCGGTGCTGTAAAGCATAATCTCGCCCTCTGAAAAAAGGTCAATGACGCGAAATGTGCATACAAAGATGCACTTACCCTTGCGACGGCGCTTGGCTTCGCGGGTAACAAGTACGGAGGAGCGCGTCTCCGGCACGAAGAAATGCGCAACTTGCACGACACAGCCGGCGATGAGTTGAATCCAGAACTATGTCAAGGTGAGAGGGGCGCTTTTTTGCCCGAAAGTATCACGTACGTTCCAATGCCAGCTAGTGTACGTTGAGATGAAGCCGCCGATGATAGGCCCGACCGCGGATCCACCAACGGATGAGAGCACAATGAATGCGACAGCGTACTGCTGGTTATGCTGCTCCCACATATCGGCAACCTGAGTGGCATGTCAGATCACGTTGGTGGCAGAAGCGAAGAACATACCATGCCAAGAGTAACAGAGCCTCCAGCGCTGGAGAGACCGCCCAGGAACCGGCAGACTACGATCGTGCCGAAATTGGGTGCGAGAGCACATGGGATTTGCCAGACTGACAGGGCCTTGGCGTCAGCGGACATAAGCAATGTTGAAGCCGTTTTGCAACTCACTGTTGACCAACAACAAGGATGCCTGGAGGATGGGCCACCTGATCGCGTCGATGTCAGCCCGATACGGACACAATAGACAAAAGCTTGGCACGCACCGACCGAACTCCTCGCTCCAAGGTGCCCACAACTCACATCCGAACGCATAGGCGACGAGGAAAATCATCTGCCCAACACGTGCGGCCTGCTCAGATACGCTGAACTCCTCCGAGAGCTGAACAACTGCATTGGCGTAGAGGGATGCATTCAAGTTCATGGAAACCTGGACGGCGAAGATCACACTGGATGGGATGAATACAGAACAAAGAGTCTAGGCAGAGAGCGCACCTAAGGATCGACCACTTCTTGAAGGGCGTCCAGCTGTAGCCCAGGTTGTCCCACACGTCCTCGTCCTTCAGCTCGATCTTGCCGTCTGGGCGAGGCTTGGTGTACCCCATCGACTTGGAGCCTACGAGCCCCTCATCGTCGGTCTCGGACGGAGGCTTGGAGGTGTCTGGCCTCTCAAACGTCGCGTTCTTGTTGTCTGCCATCTCAGCGCGGGGGACGGGGGGAGGTTGACGAAGATCCCAAGTCCATGACTTTTAAGGAAGTTGTGAAGACCCCATCTGACGTCAGAAGATTTCAAAACTCTGATGCTGCAAATCAATACCGTCTAACGCGCTGATTGCCGTATTGTTGCCGGTCTGGATTTCCGGAACTCAGCGTCTCGACTGTGAAGTTGTTCTCCCACCATCTGCTCCCCCAATGCCCCTCCGTGCTTCGTTAGACTCAGTCCTCGGCACAAATCTATCGCTACCTTTATCGGAGGGTCGCGATGGCCCGATATATACGGCGGCGTTGAGCACGAGACGGTCAGCGTTCATCTCAGACTCGAAGCCTCGGAACAGGTCGCCAAAGTCGGCGTTCCTCGGGTGTGGCCAGGTCAAACGCTCTCACGAAGACATACGCCGGTCCCGAGCCCCGACCTCTCCCCCGTGGCGGAGGTCTGGGGTACGCTTCGCGTAATACAGCGGCGCCCCAGCGGGGCAAAATAGAAGCCGCACAAGCACATCCGCGCAAGCTCCGCCTCCATTTGCTGACAGGGACGTCGCGCTCATCTATTGGCCATTTCATAGTTTTGACTGAAGTTTGGGCCGCACGGCACATACGCTGCTGCCGACGCGTATGTCCGTGAGGCTGGCGTTGCCAGGACTTCGAGACTTGCCAAGGTTCTGAAAATTGTTGCAAAGCATATTGAGCCGATTGAGGACTGCGGGGACGACGGTAGCGACACAGGTGGTCTCCGAAGCTCTCGTATCACGCTGCAATCGCCTCGCCGCCCGGCGCCTGCTCGCCGCTGACAGCCATCGTATGATGAGCAGCATGTCGTACCAGGTTTGGGGAAGCTGCAGTTGCGGCGCACTTGAAAGCCGCGATTGTGGTGGGCGATTTTTCAGCCGTACACCATCATGCAGCTCGAGAGTCTGCACGTCCACGCTTCCACAGGAACACCAATTCGGAACAGGAAACTAATTATTTGACGGACCTTACGCTCCGCTGCTTTGCCTCCGCGACGGCGCACACGGAGATCACTCAGAGTCATTGTGGAGATACGCCTAGATACGCCCAGTAGTCGTACAGTGGTTTGCCAGTGGTCAGAATTCTGCTGTAGAGTACCACAGGGTTCCCAGGCAGACTTCGGCAGCTGTACAGCTTTGTGCAGCAGAACCAGCTCAAGCACCACGCCAGAGGGAGCAATTCGAAGTCGGACAGGCCACAAACCGATTAAAAACCGACGGCGTTCATTCCTAAGCACTAAAGGTCACGTGAATGTTCATATGTGATGATGGGTCGTTGATGGGTCGACTGACGTGACGTCAGGCCAAATATGGCCAAATCTCCATGTCATTGTTCTTTCCCTCCCACCTTCGTCATGTCCCTGAGCTCCCCTGTTATGAGCCTCGACGACGACGTAGTCCTAAAAATATTCTCTTTCTTACACATACCGGAGATCACTTCCCTTCGCCAGGTATGTGCCTCGCGCTCTCCAGGAAGTATCTTTAAATCATGACCTCCGCTACAGACATGTCGTCGCTTCTACCTGGCCAGTCGCCTGCGCATTGTCTGGACCGACTTTTGCGCGTCTGAGATTCTGGGAGCAGGCTACCCTTTCCCGGACGTTCCGCTCGAAAGCCTGCCAGTCGACGATCTTGAACGAATGGTGCGACACGCACATGGGCTCGCGACGCGTTGGCGGAACGACGCGCTGGACCCACAAACCATAGGGACCGTGCAGATGGGAACGGGAACCGCGGCCTCTGTTGTGCGCTTCCTCCCCGGACGCGGGGGGCGGTGGCTTCTTACGATTTCGAAGGGAATCTGGTCGATCGTGACGTTGTGGCGCATCGACGCGCCTGGAGGCCTGCGCAAGGCATGCGAGTGGTCCCCACGACGTGCACTCATCGATGGCTTCGCGCTAAACAAGGACACCACGTCTGATGTGGCTGTCGCGTTGTCGTTACGATTCCAACAAGACGAGTTCGTGCCCTTTAAAATGATGTCCAACTCATCGCTGAGAAGATCGCACATCAGTCAACAGGTCGTGCAGTTGCTAGCTCTTAGAGAAGAGGGCAAAGATGTTCATCTAGAGGAGGTTCTGAACACGCCGCTCGAGACAACTTTCAAGCCGACTTTACTCGATGGCAATATTCTGGCTCTCAGTGACGACTTAGCATCCACGATTATTCTGGACTGGAAACAAGGCTTGTATGCCACTCTCGAACAACCTAACGAGGAAAATGGTCTGCTTACAGTGAGCGGCTTCTCTTCCAGGTTATTCATGGGCGAGATGAATTTATCTTCAGCATGACTCCGGTGTCTTGGTCGAACTTGCGCGGCAGAGCGTTCTTGTTGTGCGCGCACGGTCTGTCCACCTCTTCCCGTATCCTGTACTTCGCCCACGTGACAAGGATCCTCTCACCTACCGACCTCACGCCAGCCACTCATTCGGCTGGGTTGACGGGGTCGGCGTGCAGATATTGCGTCGTCTCGGTCACCCATGGCTCTCCATCCTGGTTCGGCCTGAGTGCGACGACCCTTGGACTGTGGACGCCCGCGGCCTTGACTTGTATACTCTTACGCCAAACCCCGCCGCAGATGATGACGACGGTGCGAAGGCTCCGTCCTACCTCTTCCCTCCTGTCTTGGTCGAGCGCTTCCACTCCTCGCGCGGACCGCTGCGCTGTACAGACCTCGTTATGGGCCGCTGTGCGACCGCCGTATGGGTACAGCCACCGGATTACTCCAGCGCGGGCCTGCTGTTTGGGAATGACGATGGACGTTCGCTACAAAACAACGTTCCCTCGCTAAATTCGCACGAGACGATGATGGCGGGGGCTTTCACTGGGCCGCTGGGTCTGGGGCCGGGAGGGGGGCAGGTGCCGGCGACTCGGCTAGGGCGCATGCTCTTCCAGAATCCGTTGAACGATTGGACTTCTTTGGATTATGATGAAGAGCTTGGAAGGATAGCATTTGGGTCGAGCGGAGGGTCTGTCAAGGTGGTTCAACTGTAGCATACCATGAACATTGTTTTGGTCGAAGGAAAGGACATAGCACGCATAATCTACATCTTACCTGTCTTTTTGTACGCCATGCACGAATCAATGATAAACGCTGGATGCTCTGCATACTTGAAGCTTGAAGCTTGAAGCGCGAGGCAAGAGAGGTCGAGACGAACGACCGCAACGCCATGTCACAGTGTGACTGCGTGACACGCGTGCGAGATTGATCGAAAAGTACTAGGCGACCGACACAACGCCAGTCCATCGTCAAGCGCGTCGAGCCCAGCGTCAAGGAACGTTCGGCCCCTCGGTACGTCGTCTTGCTGCCCAGATATCGCACGGAGAGAAAGAACGGAGCGAAAGGAGCGCAATAGGCGATGGATGGAACCATCGCAGCTTGGATGACGGTCGACTGATTCGCATCCCTGCAGGAACCCTCAAGATGTCTTCAAAACTTCCCTCTGTGTTGAGCGCGACCGAGGAGGACATTCAGAACCTCCTCGCTGCCCAGTGCCACCTGGGCACGAAAAACTGCGACAAGCAGATGGAGCCGTATGTCTGGAAGCGCCGGCCTGATGGTGCGTCGTTCGAGCAGTATCCCCCGAATCTCGCTGAGGCAGTGAGCAGGCATCCACGTCATCAACATCGGCAAGACCTGGGAGAAGCTCGTCTTGGCTGCGCGTATCATCGCCGCCGTCGAGAACCCGAACGACGTCTGTGTCATTTCCGCGCGTCCGTACGGCCACCGCGCTGTCCTCAAGTTCGCCGCGAACACTGGCGCGCAGGCGATTGCCGGCCGCTTCACCCCCGGTTCCTTCACCAACTACATCACGCGCTCGTTCAAGGAGCCGCGCTTGATCATCGTGACCGACCCGCGCGTTGACCACCAGGCGATCCGCGAGGCGTCGTACGTCAACATCCCCGTCATCGCGCTCTGCGACACGGACGCGCCGCTCAAGTTTGTCGACGTCGCGATCCCCACCAACAACAAGACCCGCCACTCGATCGGTCTCATCTGGTGGTTGCTCGCCCGTGAGGTCCTCCGCCTGCGCGGCACGATCCCGCGTACGGCCGACGGCTGGAACGTCATGGTTGACATGTTCTTCTACCGCGACCCTGATGAGGTCGAGAAGCAGCAGCAGGAGGAGGCGCAGGCCAAGGCCGCCGCTGCTGCGGGCGAGGCTGAGGAGGCGGCGGCCCAGCCGGGCATGTCCCAGTGGGAGGTCACGAGCGGCCCTCAGGCTGGCGCGATCAACCCCGCACTCGCGGCGGGCGAGGGTGGTTCGTGTCTCGCAGCCTCGCGTGTTAAGCCTGGTCTCACGTATACTTTCAGGTGCTCTCGACTGGTCGGCGGAGCCGGCCGCAGGCGGTCCCACCGATTGGGCGGCCGAGCCCACGGGCGCGGCGACGCAGTGGGCTGCGGACGCTGGCAACACGACCACCTGGGATTAAGTGTAGTCACGTATGCCTTTTACTTCTTATGCGGTGGCACGACCACATTATGCTCGACGTGCTATAAAACCTCTATGCCATCTCATGCAATCTGCAAGGATTCCTTGTTCGCCTTGCGTTCCGATTCGAAGGTAACTTCAGGTGCACGCCTCCGCAATCGAAGTCTTCCAGCTCATTCTTCAAACTCGTTCAATCTCCGGCGTCATTGCACACCAACGCTCAGGAAGTTCGTATGTGTTGCCATTCTCAGAACAAAGGACACCTAAGTACGAACATGCATGCACTACGACGTTGGGCATCAGCTGGCTTGTTTGCTAACCTCATTGCTAGTTGGTACTATAGGTGCGTTGCAGCGCAGGATCGATCTTCCGTTTTACTTGGTGGTGAAAGTGCCTGTTCTTTCTGACGTCGACGCACAGTCGATGGAAAGACTACCTCCTCTGGACCTTCTTACCATTCAGCCTTCCCGCGCTGTGTGTGTTGCATACAACGGCCCCATCATGGTTCTGCGCTGCTCTCACGCATTGTGAATGGACAGCCGCTTTTGGTAGGGGCCGCAGACAGAAGCAGTAGCCGAGCACGGACATTTGTGTATCTGGAGTAAGGTTCGCATTCGCATTCTTCTTGCTACGGCTGCGTGGGATTACACATCGTGGACTCGTATAATAGGTTGTTCAGTAGATTGGGTATACACATAGCATTACTTGTAGAACCCTGGAGGCCGCCACAATGCCTCCGTACTAGTACTGGTAGTGTCCGTCAGTCGACTTCCTCCTCCCCATCCTCAGGCGATGTCTTCGCTTTCTTCATGATCTTGACCTCAATGCCCTCGCTCAACGCCTTGCTAAATGGGCACAACTGCAAACGTGATCAGCCGACATTCCTGCGCCCTCGAAGCGCCACCGGTGGCAGTTGTGGGGTTGCGGGGCCAATTCGTGGCATAGCCCCGAGCTCCCACCTCAACGCCACCAGCGCACACCGCTAGCTGCTGGCATCACTCACCTCTCGCGCAGCCAGGATCACCTCGTCATCGTCCACGTTCTCCACGAGGATGTTTGTTGAGAGCGCGAAGCCGTCATGCCCGTTGTCCGCATGACCTAGAAATGCTGCGGCGTGGACGCGCGCGTTCGCGAGGGACCCGTTCTTGCCTTGCTTGCTCGCCGCGATGTTCATTGCGTCCAGGAAGGATGTTGACATTGCCATTGCGAGGAGCTGCTCTGGCGTCGTCTGGTTTTGGTGTCAGTCTTTGAGGAACGGGTGGAGAGGTTGTATGGTGTGTGCATAGTAGTGGTGACGGCGGTGGCGCGCGAGGGAGGATGCTGGTGGTGCGAAGAGGTAGCAAGGCACACGTACTCCTTTGCCCTTGCCGCCGATGGTCTTGGGTCGCGCGAAGGTCAGCTCTAGTGGTGTGTCTGTGTTGGACTTGACAACGCCGGCGCGTCCGGGCTGCTCTGCAACAGCAGAGGATAGGTACTACAAAAAGCGATGAGCAAGAAGAAGAAAGTAGTAGATTGACTACGTACCAGGACGTTGGGCGAAAGCGTTACAAGGCTTCGAGACTGTCGAAGGTGGGATGCCTTCAAGAGCGACGGGGCAGGCCTTGACCGGAGTGCGAGTCTAGAGAGCATGGCAGGTGTATAGAGTGTGATTGTCGTGGCGGTCAAGTAGGGGAAAATGAGATGAACGTGAGATACACGCGCTCTATAAAGGATGAGGTTGAAGGTATTCTGTCGTCATACATTCGTCGAACAGCACCGACCGCCGGTAAGTCCGTTGTCAGTGATGTTGGGGGCAGGGAATGTATGACCGGTCCCCACGGGGACCAACAAAGCCCTTGCGCGGTGGGCATGACGTCAAAAGGCGACAAGGCTCGCCGCAGGCTGTTAAAGGATCGCTTTCCCGGCTGGTTGGAAAGTATGCGCTATCTGGCATAGTCACAAAGGTATGGTACACACAGATTAATCATGGCTTACTACTCGACAGGATTATCCCATCCTTCAAATTTCTCTCATGCCTTGCCGACGTTCACAACAACGCCCTCTGCCAAGGCGCGGCTGTAGGGACACATCTGTAAGGATCGGTCAGTCCATTCATTGTTCCCCAAGAGCGACGTCAGCGACCCACCTCATGCGCTCCCTTGATCAACGCGTCGTCGGCGCCTGAGACTTTCAGGTCCACAGCTAGCCCAAAACCGGGCTTGTCGCTGGGTTCGCCGATGGACACGCTGACGGCGACGGATGCGTTCTTGACCGCGTCCGTCTTGCCCTGCTTGCGCGCGACCGCTTGCAACGCGGACAAAAAGCACGCCGCATAGCCCATGCCTGGGTTGGGTTGTCTCAGCAAACGACGGAACAGATCGCTGACAAGCACACGCACCGAAGAGTTGCTCCGGATTCGCACCGTCGCCAGTGCCCCCGAGCTCCTGAGGCATGGCTAGCTTCAAGTTGAGGTCACCAGACTTGACTTCACCATTGCGCCCGGCGCCTTTGGCAAGCGCGTTTGCCGTGTACTACGATCAGTCAGCTTGGCGCATTGCCAGATACGGTACTCCACTCGCGCACCTTGACGCTCTTGAGCGTGACGAGCGATCGGCAGAACGTCCGCGGGATCGTCAGAGCGACGGGCGAACGCAGGATGGTGCGCGCGGCGAGGGACTGCATACTTATTGGTGGTCGAAGGCAAGCCAACACTCGACGTTTTCTACTTCCAATATTTCCAATGATGTCAGCTTCGATTCCCCGCCATTGTTCGGAGACTGCGATTCTCACATGTCCTTACGCACAGCTCCCAGATACAGCTGCGACGCTGTTGATTCTCTACAAGTACAACTATATAAGGTATGTATGCACATCACAACACGTAAAGTAAGAGCAAGAAAAGGACCATCGGTGGAGACACGCACGTATCAGAACCCAGATGTCGTCGTCCGCAACGAGTCCAGCTTTTTCAGCACCTCGCCCACCGTCCGGTCGAGCTCGTTTGCGATGGCGCTTTGCTTCGAGGCCGGCAATTTCGCAAACGTCTCGCACAGATCGCCATCCACGACCGCCTTCACTGGCGTGTAATATCCTCGCCAGCTCAGCTGATCCCGGCCCACCAGACTACTCTGCTCCGAGCGCATGTGCTGCTCCAGCGTACTGATAAAGTCCACGTCCTCCTTCGACACAAAGGGCACCAGCATGCCGATCGTCCCGTGCAGGCCGGTGTACAGGAGCACCTCACGCCCACCGGCGACGAGCGCGACCTTGTGAATGGACGTGATAAGGTCGCCGACGTGGAAGTGGCAGAGTAACTTCGTTTTGTGCGGCGCGCCCATCAGAATGCCTTTCTCGTGCAGAATGCCAGCACCTGTCGGGTCATCGTCGACTTGGTCGGAGACTTTCGAGTCTAGTCGGTTGACGAAGACGTTCCCGAACCGATCGCCAGCAGCGACGGTGGAGTAATCCACCATTGTCGCTGCGGATATCCATCGGGGCTGGGGGTCGTCGGCAAAGACCAGCAGCCTATTCTCGGGCGCTTTGTACACGGCGTACATGAGCGACTCCTGCATGTCGCCTGCAATGATACGCGAGCCTTGCGTGTTCAGCGTGACAATGGCCGCCGTGAAGGTCTATGATGAACAGTCAGCAGTCGAAGGCGAGAACGACGATCCTCACATACCTTGTTCTCGACCTTCCGCAACAGCTTCTTCTTGCCGATGTCGTATATCCTCAACGCCTTGCCCACACCAGCAGCCAGTCGCCCCTGGAAGGCCAAAAGAGCCAGCGGTACGTCGTCTGTCTCCGTCTGCAAGCATATTCAGCTCGCTTTCCCACCCAAAGTGCCGATTCACACACCTTATGGTGTAACTCCAAGCCCGCCCCGTCGTCCGTGAACCGGTAAGTCCGCAGATACCCACTACTGCACGACCTCGGTGCGACCAGCGTATTCGCCGCAGTCCCCACTACCAAGAACAGCTCCCCATTGCGCGCCGTGAATGGCACAACCGCAATCGAGAACGCCGCCTCATTGTTGTCCAGCGGGAAGACCGCTACCGTACGATTCTGCGCTGGGTCGATAATCCGAATGCACGACCCCCACGTCCCAGCGCGTGCCTTCACGCGCCCGAACTCCGTGACGGGAAGATTGACCACCTCCTCATCGATGGCCTTGCCCTTGGAGGCGAGGTCGAGAATCTTCTCCTGCGCAGCCTCATCGCCGTAGACGCGGTGATCGCTCTCTATCATGTAGAAGTAGTGGTTGTTGGGGTGGGTGATGAACTTGCGCGGGGTGTACGAGAGAGGAAGCGAGTCCTGCTTGAGCTTTGTACCCAGCTTTGGTATCTGGAATATTCTGCAAATGATTTAGTTGGCTGTTTATAAAACAGAAGCAAAGAGGAAGAGGTGGAGGCTCAGTAGGATCAATTGAAAAATAGTTTCGTCAAGTCCGTAGACTTTACGGTCCCTTTGTTCTCATCTTTGCCACCTCTCCGAACGCGCGATCAAAACTGCAACACTCACCTCAAAACACTCCCAGTGATCCCAATCAACCCCTCCGGGCTCAGCTCCGCGCTGAAGCTCCAGGCAAAGTCCAACGCTTCGAAGATGAGCGGCGTAAACGCCACCATGTTTTGGTACGTATAGTTCAGCCAGCTCCGAGAGCTCAGCGCCATGATCGCCGGGTTGCGCTGCACCGCAACGCGGACAAGCTTCACTGGCCGCGTCCCAAGGAAACGTGTTCGCGTGTCCGTCAGCTGGCCGGTGAGCGGGTCGAGCACGGTGCGCAGGAGCACGCCGTTCTGCAGGCCAATGTTCACGAACATGGTCGGGTGCGTCTTGTTGATCGCGGCGTCGAGCATCTCCGCAATGCAGATCGAGGACGGAGGCGCGGTGAGTGCTTGCAACGAGATGGTGTCGAGCGTGCTCTCGGGGTCGAGTGAGATGATGCGCACTGTCTGGTCCTCGCAGCCAACGGCCTGCCATGGACAGTAAGTAAAGTATCACGACAAACGGAAAGAAACGTACCAAGAATGGTGTTCTCTGACGGCCCTCCGGAACCTCGCCAACACTGAGTGCGAGCACAGTGCTGCCCATCGCCTTCCGGTCCTGATACTCGTTCAGCTGACCGTCGAGGTCAAGCTCAAAGTAGACCAACTCCGCCGAGCTCAGCGCGACGACCACCTGCCGCTTGTTGGTCGTCGCCTGCACGATGCTCTTGCCCTGTGGCACCCGCCACTCGTTCACGCGCCGATCGGACAGGACGTGTCGAATGCCCTGGGGGTGGACTTGCAGGAGCGCGTCCGAGCCTATTTGCTGCACAGCGAGAGTTGGCGCGGATGACAGAAAGCCGGTATCCTGCACTTCTTCAATCGTCTCGCCAATGGAGAGCACGAGAGTGCCGTTCACGAAGGACAAGATGATGTATGAGTCGTAAGCATCTACGAAGTTTTAGTATATTGTAACGACAGCGATGTAGAGGACTCACCATCCTCCTTCTTCTTCGTCGTCCATACCGCGTTCGGGATACCAGGCAAGTCCGAGCTGACACTCTCCTCGACCTCGAGCCCGTGCCGCAATGTCCGCAGAGAACTCCGCGCCCCCCGACCACACGCAGCGAAAATCTGCGGTGTGTCCGAATTGGGCATGAGGTTCAACACCTTGGAGTCCAATATGGGGTCCAAGGACTCCAACTCATCGGCAACTGCCAGGTTGTCCAGTGCATGCGGCTTGAAATGCGCATGGGGGAGAGGCATCAGCGGATCGGCCATACCGAGTGACGGGTAAGACGTCGAGCTGAATTCAAGCTCCTCATCGTCATCGCCGAGTTTCTGGAACTGATACAGGTAGCTACACCGCCGTTAGTTCCTGTCTCTCGATGATATCCGGACTTGCTTACTGGTTACCGAATTCTGAAGCGACAAAGAGGAAGCCGGATTTCAAGATGCACAGACTGGACGCGACCGGGACCGTATCAAAGTACTTGATCTTGACCTCCTTGACCTCCTCGTCTTCATGTTCAATCGTGACCTTGAAAAGATCGCCGTCTTCGCTTTGCAGGAGAAAGAAGAATGCACCCTGAACCAGATGCATAAGTGCTTACAACTTGATGAATCAACTGGAGTACTGACCTTCATCTTGTGCATGACCGCCGCTACAATGATGATGCCCCGTTCTGGGTCCTCTAAGGGATGGTTTCTTCGCGGAATTGGCACGCGGTGTTGGGGGGCGTCCATGTGGCGGTAGATAATGTGGTCCTCGCAACATATGAGTACGCCGGACGGACCGTCAAAACGATCCGAAGAAGCCAGCTGGCCGCCTGGGACTTGAACAAGAAGATTGGCTCGTGGATCGGTCGGCTCGCTCCATTTCCGAACAACATGGTTCAACCCTAGATCCAGTTCATAGTAGGTCAACATCTGGGAACACATAAGCGCCCATACGCTCGAGAGGAAGGCTATGTGATCACCTTCGCCGCATTGTTGAACGCTTCTCCCGTGGGGTCCTGGTCGGACTCCGAGTAGTCCACTTCAAGGGCAGCGAATATAGGGTTCTCAAAGCCAACATCAACCGCGACTATGTGGTGGATGATGGCGTTATTCTTGTGCGCCTCGAGGGGAGACGAAATCGTGAGGTTCGCGGCCGCGTCGCGATTGAGAATGTACACAAGCTTGGATTTCTCCACGGAGGCGATCATAACACTGCGTCCCTTCGGGTCGGTCGCAAGATACTGCCCGGGGACTATTCGACGCGCGCCAGACTTGCCGTAGGTTTCTTGGTGCAGCTTGATGAAGCTCGTCGTCTTCGGGTCATAGTCCAAGATAATGATACGCCCAGAATCAGAGCCTAGGATGAGATGATCTAAGGGGAGTGTAAATGCCGAGAAGGAGAGAGACACGTACGGGAGCTCACCCTTGGTCCCTCCCGTCAACCTGAACGCAGCGATCGAGCGAATGGAGCCAAACACGTCCGTAGCAATAACCGTCGAAAGCTTGCCCGTCTGGACATCTGGGCGTAGAAGTTCGAGGCGCGTGCCATGGCAAAGGACTATTTCTTGGTGACGCGCGCCGGAAAAGTTGCCAACAACAGCTTGAACAGCGGCCGTTGGCGGTTGAAGCGTGAGATTGTACAGATGCATTTTACCTGAAAAGGGGAGCACCCGCGGCGGAGAACGCCTGAGATGGCTCTGGCGACGACGGCGGCGACGGCGGGGGAGGCGGGCAAGACGCGTGGATGTTGGCGAACTTCCAAAAAACGAATGACGCGTGATCGGTCCAAGCGCCGGTGGCGTCGCCGCTGTTCCTCTTAGCGGCGACCAGCTCCCGACCAGCTCCCGACCATCACTCAAGTTCGAAGTTCAAGTCCAAATTCAATTTATTATGCATTATACCCCGGCGAAACATAGTCCCTTCTTCTCTTATTCTGCGCTATTATAGCTCTTCAAATTCAATGCATGGCTGCATCCTGTCAATGGCTGTTGCTTTTCGGACGTTGACCGTCGCCCCGCCGGTCCAACTGACACCAGACTGACACCTTCAACCACAACGATTATTCTCCTGGGGTTCTTGAACTTTCCTGAACCTGCTTTGTTACTCTGTAACTGAGTCTACAGGAGTCACATCGCACAGTCGGCGACACGTACGAAAGAGGACACGTTGACGCACGCACTTCTACAGCGCTGGGTACACGTCAGACTAGGGCTACAAAACTGTTGCCCTCTGTGCTCGATCCTCCCAATCAACGCTCCGGGCCCCCACCTCAGCCTTATCATGAAATCACCACAACGACGCAGACGCTCTTCTTCTCAGCAACCCTCTCGAAGGCAAGCACGCTGGACTGTCTCGTCCATTCTTCTTGGATGTCTGCTCCTCATATCGATTCTGTGTTTGTGCCCCGTCGGTGTCAAAGCCGGCGAGCCATCTAATTTTGTGCAAGAGTCCGACGTTGTCATCGGTATAGGTGAGCGTCACTAATGCGCCCGCTCGAACTCATCCGAACTCATCAATTCAGATTTGGGAACAACGTACGTCTTGCATGAGGCAGCTTTAGTACCCGCGCCTCTAACGCGTACATCTCGCCTGTAGCTACTCCTGTGTTGCGTGAGTGCGCTTGGAAATGTGTTCCAGCACCTGCTCATCCTCCCCTCCACAGCTTCCAGAGAAATGGGACAGTAGAGATCATTCCCAATGACCAGGGCAGTCGTACGACACCTTCGTGGGTCAGCTTTACCGACACCGAGCGGCTGTACGCATCTTTACTTCTGCCATCTGTACGTGCAACTGACTTCCACGGTACTCACTCAGAGTCGGACAATCAGCGCAAGACGCCTTCACCACTAATCCTCGGAACACCGTATTCGATGTCAAACGGCTACTCGGGCAAACGATGGACGACGAGGATTTGAGGCGCGACGTGGCGCATCTGCCGTTCGCCGTTGTTCAGGGCGAAGACGGTAAGCCCGCCATCAACGTGAGGCACAAGGGCAAAGATAGACAATTTGTAAGTCTATCGTTTTTGCTACGTCTATGCTTAGAGACTGACCGAACGCCGCACAGTCTCCCGAGGAAATCAGCGGCATGGTTCTTGTGAAGATGAAGGAGACGGCGGAAGCGCATCTCGGGCACAAGGTGTCCAAGGCAGTCGTGACAGTCCCCGCGTGTCTGTGGTTGTCAGCTTTCATACGTTCCTCCGCTGACGAGACATCAGACTTCAACGACGCCCAGCGCCAGGCCACGAAGGACGCCGGCACCATTGCCGGCCTCGAAGTCCTGCGCGTCATCAACGAGCCCACAGCCGCCGCCATCGCGTATGGGCTGGATACGAAGCATGAAGAGACCAAGGTGAGGCGGGACCACGCGCTTGAGCCATCTCTGAGACGTCCTACAGGTCCTCGTCTACGACCTGGGCGGCGGCACCTTTGACGTCTCCCTCCTCGATATCGACGACGGCGTCTTCGAGGTGCTCGCCACCGCGGGCGATACACACCTCGGCGGGGAGGACTTCGACGAGCGGGTCATGGCGTGGGTGACGGGCGTCATTGCAGGCCGGAGCGGTGTCCCCGCCAGTAGGATTCGGGAGGATATAGACACGATGAGCCAGCTCAGGCGCGAGGTCGAGCGCGCGAAGCGTGTCTTGTCGACGGAGGAAATAACGACGGTCGAGATCGGCGGGTGGAGCTTCGACGAGCCATTGACTCACTCGACAGTCCAATTGACCCGAGCTAAGTTCGAGGAGCTCAACCGGGACTTGTTTGAGCGAACGATGCGGCCGGTCGACCGAGTATTGGCGGATACCGGCGTCAAGCGGGGAGAGATAGACGAGGTACGAGGGTCGTCAAGTGTTGTGTTAGAATTTCGGTGACACCCTCCCTAGATCGTCCTCGTTGGCGGCTCAACGCGCATTCCCAGGATACGGCAGATGCTGACGGACTACTTTGGAAGAGAACCTGTTAAAGGTACGTCTGCTTCGCGCAACTGTCATTTATCAAGCAATACTGACCTCGATATCAGGCGTCAACCCCGACGAGGCCGTCGCCTACGGCGCCGCCATCCAGGGCGGCATTCTGTCCGGGGACGACTCCATCAGCCTGACCATCATCGACGTGACACCCCTCACATACGGGATCGAAACGTCGGGCGGCGTCTTCACCAAGCTCATCGCGCGCAACACCATTATCCCCACTCGGAAAAGCCAGATGTACGTGCCTTCGCCCTATCGTCGCCTTCTCGGCGTCGCTAGGCGATCCCGATGTCCTCTAATCCCGACTCACGAAAAGCCAGATTCTCCACCGCAGCCGATAACCAGCCCACGGTGCGCATTCGGGCCTACGAGGGCGAGCGCGCCTTGACCGCACACAACCACCCCCTGGGCGAGTTCGAGCTTACGGGCATTCCGCCCGCGCCGCGCGGCGTGCCGCAGATCAAGGTCCTCTTCGATATTGACGCGGATGGCATCCTGCAGGTGTCTGCGGAGGACATGGCGACGGGGCGCGCACAGAAAATTACAGTAACGAACGTGCGCGATAGGCTGACGCAGGAGGAGGTCTATCGTGAGTTTCCGAAGCTCCTGCTGCGACATGGCATGCTTACTAAAGACATCGGGAAGGCATGCTTACAGAGGCCGAGGATATGGCTAACGAAGACAAGGCGCAACTCAAGCGTGTTGAAACTTTGAACACCCTTTCCGGCTTCACCCACGACGTCAAGCAACGTGTCCTCGGCCCCGAATGGATCCGCGGGAGACTCAATGCAGACGAGAAAGCCATTCTGAAGCGGGCAGTCGATGATGTCGACGACTGGATTGCACAGCGCGGACCCGGTGCTGATATGGAGGCAATTGAAGCGAAGCTTGTGGGTGCGCGACCACCTCGATATTCCTTTTCGCTATATCTGACAGTGTGATCTTACACATCTCAGATATAGAAGGTACGGTGGCTGCTATCACGAACAAGATCCATCATGACGGTGGTCATGAGCGACGGGATTCAGAGGAGGATGGCTGGTCTCACATTGAGCTGTAGCAGCCACTAAGCCATTGACTTGCTGCTCTCTATATATCGTTCAAACGTTGTATATATATATATATATATGGTGGGTTGCTCGCTTCGTTTACTACGATCGGCAAACCCTACAGAAAGCTGCGGAAATATGAACATTGAACACGTGATCACTTCCTTTTTTGTCGAACAAAGGAAGTTCAACTCGAACTTCTCCGTACGTAAACACCGCAAAACAACGTTTCTATCGCCTACCTTCCTGAGCAAGCCTCGGCTGAGTCAAAGGCGCCTACAGGTCCGACAATCCCGGGCACTTCATTTGGAGAGGCAGCGCTTTCGCCGACATTGTATCTCATTGTATGCGGGCGGCGTCCTTGACGGATCCGACGGTCTCTCGACTGCATGATCCGATACGGCTGCGTATCATTGCCCGTGGTCTGGACCGTCTGGTATGTACTGGGACTCCAGCTTCAATACAGTACACTTGCAGTACACCAGTGCGGGACGCCCATGCCGTGGGAGGCAGGATAGGGACATGCTTTACTCAGAGCACCTCCTGCTTGTTATGGCCTGCTTTCCAGCCGGTTTCCTGAGGTCTGTATTCAGAACAAGGTCCCCCTCGTGCTCTAAGGTATGTATTGTCCCAGGCGCGCCCCGGCGAATAGACAATATATATGGGTGTGTTGATCGACCCGCTATAGAAAAACGTGGTTGACCAGTGCTGTTGCAGCGTTTGATAACACCTTATCATCGGAGATCTTGTCCACAATCCCAGTTCATCCCCGCTTGACCATCCCGAGAAATTGTCCCGACTCTGCAGCGACGAGCAGCAGGGAGGAAGCTCAGAGCCGGTCGTGCAGCTGACCTGGAGGAGAAAGATAAGAGGTTCAGGGCACCACTAAGTAAACGCTTGGTAAGACTTTGTCGCTGACGCATCCATTGTGCTCAGAAGGGCGTGGCTCTTGACGCCAATTCAACATCAGCGCGGACCGCCAGCGGATACCCCTAACCGGTCCTAGTAGGTGTTAGTCAGCTACGGGCGCCATCTCCAGGCGCCCATATGTAAAGGGGCCGGTGCACATATGAGCCGTCTTCCCGTCATCCTTTCCACCATCGCTCACCACCGAATTCGCCTCGATCACCTCATCGCCCGCATCTGAACAACGCGACCATGCCATCCCACCTCGCCGGCCTCAACGAGATTCACTCCCCGCCCTCTGCGGCAGACCATGATCTTCTGAACGTCCCCGACCTCTCCGCCCAGCTCGATCTCTGGACAAATCTTGCCTTCCAGAACGATGACAGCCCTGTCCTCGAGAAGCGCGACTTTGCTGAGAAGGACAGCTCGGAGGAGGACGAAAATGAGCTGCATGGCATTGATGCCGCAGCAGCCGCTCTGCGCGACGGACACTCCAACGTTATCACTGGTACCGACCTTGGCTCGAACGTCCCCCGCTACCAGCCCGAGCCGCAGTTCGATCTGAACGCGCTCCTCGCCAACTTCCCCGCCAACTACTCCTTCCAGTACCCTCCCGTCCCCCCACCCCAGCCTCTGCCCCAGGAACAGTATGCTCCAGCACCCCCGCCTGCACAGCAGCCGATCACCATCGCCCAGCTGCTCGCGCTACAAAACTTCTCGTCATCGATGCCTCCGTCCATGCCTCCTGCTCCCGCGCCGACACCCGCGCCTGAGCAGCCGCCGGCGGCGAAGCGTCAGCGGACCCGGCGCTCCAGCGAGGAGATGTCGCCCGTGTCTCCCCCGTCCGATCTCACGCCTGTCTCCGCTTCGGAAGATAAGCGCAAGCGCAACACCGCCGCCTCTGCGCGCTTCCGCCAGAAGAAGAAGGAGCGCGAGGCTGCGCTCGAGGGCAAGGCGAAGGAACTCGAAACCCGTGTCAATGAGCTTGAGCGCGAGTGCGAAGGCCTCCGCCGGGAGAACGGTTGGCTCAAGGGTCTCGTGGTGGGAGTTACGGGGGTGGCAGCACCCCCAGTGATGACACCAGCCTTATCGTCTGGCGCCAAGCGTACGCGGGAGGACGACGCATGATTGACGACGCATTTGGCCTCACGAAGATATGCTACGTGAGTAATGTTTTCGCACAATCAAGAGCAGAGTATTGACGACCATTGCAGTCTCTATGCAATTATGTATTTTGCATGTCGTCGTATGTCTATGCCCGCAATTCAGCTCGTTCACTTCTGCTCGAGCGCCGCGACCGCCCGCGCTCCCAGTGGTGGAAGGGCTTGCTCGCGTGGCATAGCTCTCCCTATCGCCCGCCAACCTAGGACACGCCTCCCTATCGAACGCGCCCAGCCCTGGCTTAGTCTGCCCAAGCCTTGGCTTCGCCGTCCTACGCGGACGCGCGTATCTCCCTATGGCACGTCCGGTGTTGGGAACGGCGCGCGCGGGGTTGGTAGCATGAGCGTTCTTGTTAGGCGTGGCTGGAGGACTGTACGGATGGCTGGTATGGGAGAGAGGAGTAGTATGGGCTGTCATGTCCTTAGTATTGAGCAGAGCAGAAAGAAAAGCCAGTGTTTTTGCACCTGCACATGATCGTGACTTGATTGTGACGCACTGCGTGTCTGCGGTTGAATCGGACCGGCTCGTCACGTCTTCAACTCAGCGCTCAGGCAACGACCCGTCGACCGAGTTCCGTTGCCAATTGTTCAGCGTGCTTCTCCGACTTGTGATAGTAAACCGGTCAAGCTTCGAGTGGCGCGGCCCATCTGCGTACGCCTGGAACGCAGGTAGGCGCGATTCACCTCCCGTCAGTACGGTAATGTTGCAGACGGCTCCCTCGTCTTTTTGCTTGAAGCGTCGTTGCACTTCAGCCCTGTGGCCGGTGATCTGCTCGTGTAGCCGCTATATCGTCCTCTGGTACCGGTGATGCCACTTCACAACCATGACTGAGGGCAGAACAAATTGTATCCTCGCCACAACATGTCTGACGCAGAGAGCTTTACACGCGAATCGGGAGAATACTTGTTCATAAACGCCGATTTGCATAACCAAGCCTTGACGTGGGCTTGTCATGCGCCAGCACCCCCTCCCAGGGTGCCGGAGGAGGCACTGCGGCGCCAATGCTTCGCGTTCACATCCATACCAGGTGCCCACCCGCATCTCCGACTCGCATACACTGTCGCTTCTTATTCGGGTCTTTCCGTCGTCCTAGGCGTTGGCTGAACATGCTCCAGACGGCTTGAAGCCCTTTCCTCTGGTGAGTGGGCTTTTACACGTTAATCAGAAGTCTCATCTCATTGAATACTTACTCGTCCGGATCGACCGCACCACAACGCGCAGCGACAGGACACCGTCCTGCAAGTGCCATCATGCACGTTATTTGTACATGCGAAGAACCTTGAAGATGGCCAGAAGACTCCATCACGGAAGTACTACACACCCAGCAATGACGTTCTCCGCACCCCGCTTCGCGGCGGTATATAAGTAGGTCGATCCGGCTATTCAATGTTAGTCGTCGTCTTCCCACCTTTCCTCTGCGAATCTAGAGCCCTATCCCATCGCAGTCATCAAGGACGATCGGACGACCATGACCCCGACGGTCACTGCCGTCCTTCTTGCGGTCCTCGCCTTTGCAGCTTATCGCGTCCTGCGCATCGGTTCGCGTGCGCACGGGTTACCTCCAGGTCCCCCCACCGTACCGTTGTTAGGCAACATCTTGCAGTTTCCTATAAAGAACGCTCATTTCAAGTGCGTCCCTCCGTCTCTTGCCGTACCTTTCCATTGACACTGTCCTGCAAGGCTTGCCGAATGGGCGAGACGCTACGGCGAGGTTTATACGGTACGTGTTCAACAATCCTTCTCCAAATACATATGTTAATATCGAGTCGCAGATCAAGCTCGGACCAGGCACTGCGATCTTCTTGAACAGCCCGGCTGCTATCAAAGAGATCCTCGACAAGCATAGCATGGACACGATTGACCGGCCACCCTGTTATTTCAACGAAGTATGTAGTACTGTCTTGACGCCCTCATCATGCTGACTTTTCTCAGTTGGTGACGGATGGCATGAACCTGCCCTTAAGTCGATACTGTACGCGTCTTTCCTCGAGTAAAATATGGTGATTTCTTATATCTTTGCTTAGCGGACCGCTGGCGCCGCATGCGCAAGGCCGCCAACCACTTGCTCTCAAGCAGTGCCGTACTGGATTATCTTCCCATCCAAGAGGCGGAGTCAACGCAGCTTGTCTTTGATATCGCTACCACGCCCGAGGTGCGCGCGTGCCGTTCGTCCTCTGTCTTTCTTCACTGACCTTTTGCACAGAGATATTACACTCATATTCAGCGGTTCAGCAACTCTATCATTCTCTCCATTGCCTACGGCCAGCGCAGCCCTCGATTCGAAACCCCCAGTGCCGTTGAGCTCGTTCATGCAACAGAGCTTTGGGCATCGATCAATGCGCCCGGGAAGCACCCGCCTATTGACCTTGTCCCTGTACTCAAATGGCTACCGGAGCGCCTGGCCCCTTGGAAGGCAGAGTCTCGTACTATCCGCGCTTTGCAGTCCAAGTACTACACGGAATTCTTCGACCAGACTGAGGCGCGCATTGCAGCATCCCAGGAAGGGCGCGGCGACGCGTCCTATTTTATGGCGGATCTCATACGGAGCCAAAGCGCGCACGGGTTAGACCGGCTCGCAATGAGGTATGTTTCCTGATACGCTCGTCGGATTCGGACTCAACGCCGCACAGTTATCTTGGCGGCGCGCTCTTCGAGGCTGGCACTGACACCAGCGCGCACTTTCTTCATTCACTGGTGCTACTGCTCATAAAATATCCGGAAACGCAAGCTCGGGCTCGTGAGGAGGTGGATAGGATCGTCGGAGAGCGCATCCCGGTCTACGACGATGCCGAGTCCCTGCCTTACTTGCGTGCGATGCTGCGGGAGACTCATCGAATGATGCCGGTTACGCCCACGGGGGTACCACACCGCGCCCAGTGCGACCTGAACTATAAAGGCTATCTCATTCCCAAGGACGCCGTGATTTTCCCTAACGTCTGTGCGTTATATTATCCTCCGAGCCGGTCGTTACTGCGTTACCGTGTACTAACTTACACCTAGACGCGATGTTCCATGACCCGGGTGAGTAGCCCTTTAAAGACGTCGTGGAGGCGCCTGACACATCATCTCTTCCGTAGACATCTTTGAGGACCCCGATGTTTTCAACCCCGACCGATTCCTTCAGACGCCACATGGCACGCTCTCAGGCGTAGATGATGTTGATTGGCGATCAACATTCGTGTTTGGTGCCGGACGTGTACGCATTCGTTCGCGAGCTCGGGTGGCACAGTTCGTTAACGCCACATATAGCGCATTTGCCCGGGGATGCATCTGGCGACCGCTTCTACGGTACGTTCAAAATTTCGTCGCACATAAAATATGCTGACAAGTACGCATGCTAGACGCTAGCTGCGATGAAGCTTATCTGGGCGTTCGTGTTCAGCCCGGCGCTTGACTCAAACACGGGCAAGGAAATTCCGCTCAGACTCGACGCGCTATGTGAGGTGAGCATGCCATACCTCTTGTCAGTATATCGTTTCTATAATGCTTTCTCGCAGGGCGTCTCAACCGGTCCGAAACCTTTCGAATGCATGATATGTCCTCGGGGGAATGGCCGCCTGGAAACTTTGCGTAAGGCGTTCAAGGTCGATGCCGCCCCAATCCTTTCGGCATTCGAACACCATCTGACAAAGGAAGATTCTGAATGGCTGCGCGACGTTCGCGGAGATCAGTGAAGGATTAGCGACTTGTTGGGCGGTTGGCGGTATAAACCGCATATCATACGTACCTTACTCTCAAGATGCGACCATCGTTCCCTATAGCTCTTGAAATGGCTGGATGGCTTAGGAGAAGAGTCGACCGAACATCACGTCTTTAGGTACATAATTTTGTACATGTCTTCCAGCCTTCCAGCTCAGAGTCAGATGTCAACCGCCAATGGCACGTGAGTCTCCACGTGCGCAGTGCTCATGTGCCACCTTTGTGTTTGTTTGTCCTTGCAGCACTAGGTGGTTCACTTCTTCGTTCATCTTCCCGATATTTGCTCTTCAGACAAAATCAAGGTCTTTCTAAGCGCACGTTCTATCAGGCTGCTTTATGACATGCGTCCGAATGAAAACGAGGGAAGCACGACCAACAGGCAGTGCTCCCCGCGATGCTCTCAGTTGTCGGCACCGCCTTCACTGACCTTGGGAGCTAGCCAGCATTGCCTGGACCAGGCACTGCCGTGAATCATTGAATGAGAAGTCTTCCTCCGCAAAATCGGCGCCTTAACGGATCTGTGCACGCGTCTCTTTCAGCTTCCGGATCAGCGACAAGCTACACCGTGACAGCAGTAGCTGAGCTATCCGAAAAACGCACGCTGGCAATGTACGATATCTTTCGTGCCTGTGTACGCACCACCCCTGACTGACGATACCTCCGTCGCTCTAGCTTCTGCAGGTGGCATGTTGCGCGTCGCGCCTCTAGTGCATGGCGCCCTATTGTCGACATGCGTATCCATATACAGCGCACAAATACCCGAGATCGGGCTGCGAGCCTGCGACTATCGATGGCCGCGGCGGGCGCAGCTATACTCTCCAAGACTTTATGTCAGAGTTCTCTAGACTGTCATGTCGACACTGATCTCGGTGAGCGGGGGAGCGCTGTCCGCCTGAATACAGTCTGATCCAGTCCATCAATGGCTTTTGGCAAGGAAATGCTGGCCAATCATTCCTTTGTCGGGCTCTGTGGGATGAGGAGAACCTCTAACACTCGGCACACTTTCCTGCGGCTGCACGAAATCACCGACAACGGGTTGGTCAGTACGTGCTGTCGCTGAAATGATTGTCATTGCGACGCCACTGCTTTGCGATTTCCAGCATCGGCCTACGCCACTCACTTCTTTCGCGCAGGATATCAGACGATGCAATGAGCCCATGGTGAACATCGGAATGGTCGCGTGCATGGCGTCGCCAAACGATCGTATATCGACTACCGGGACGACATCGTCGAGCGCGCCACCGTATTGCAAGTCGTCCAAACCATCTCTCTCAGCTCGATGGATACGCCTGTCCTTGCAAGACATCATACAGCCGAGACTCTGCCCGCGCCCTCCGACTGAGAAGGCAGAAGCGTTCCCGTGCCACTAGTGGGCTCCACCGAAACGTCCCTCTGCCGTCGCTCGGCATAATGGAGTCTCGTAAAAGATGCCATATAGGCTGTCTTTAAATTCGGTTTCGCTGGTATGCATCCACTGCTTTGTCTCACCCTGGCGCTATGGCTATCGATGGATGACTTTGTAAGTCAGAAGACGGACGGAGCCCGCCCGCATCTCTCCAGCACTGTACACCAACGCGTACGAGACGTTCAAGGCGGATCAGCTGTCGCAGCAGGAAAACACGCGTGCAACGCGTGGGGCGTGAGTAGGTGGCAGTTCGACCGTGCTTCTCAAGGGCTTTCTCCGGTACCGGGTCATTCACTCGACGCACTGGAGGCAGTGTAGAGACCGCCCTGAGAGGCCGTGAGAACGCCGTCCACCTTCCTCGCCTTCTTAGCTGGAGATCCGCTGCGGGAACGTCCGTCGGATTGCATACTTACCTTTGACGGTTCACATGTCTCCCAAATGCGTAGCGTTCTCAGAGGGTGGGCGACCGCGTCTGCTACCTTCGGCTCCGTTTGAACGGATCAGGCGTTTTGGCCATTCATTCAGCCACATCGAGCGAGCGAATCGAGATCATAACTTGTCGATAGAGTACAGATTGTAGAGTCGATACGCTGCTAAGTGCGACAAGTACGTAAAAGAACATATTATCGGACATCGGCAGGACACCTACGTCCGCCCATACAGCAACAAGAGGCAAACCAAAGACAGGGAATAACTACCAATGTGTTCGAGAAGGCGGTGATAACGGGATATGCATGGGAGCACGGAGGTGACAGGAAGTCTGGAACGCGCACCTGGATGATGGGGGCCTGGCCATGAATCTGTACGAAGATGGTAACCGGAACGCAGACCGATGCTAAACAACGAGTTGTGCAATATAGACGAGTATGGCCAGTAACAGAGTGGACGAGCGGAGGACGCGCCAATCGATGGTGGATGAGCGTTGATAAATGAGGCCCGGCATCTGGAGAGCGGCGTCAGGTGCGTTTCCGCACGCTGCGCGGCGCCGGCGTGCAGTTTCCTGAGTCGGTATGCCGCTGGCACGAGTCGAGTCTGCAAAACGGGCGTTAACGGCGTGTATACGCGCGGTAGAGGCGAGGCGTACCTGGTGAACGTACGATGGCAAACGCTACACTCGACTGTGTGGTTTTCGTGGACACTGTCGATGTGCCGCCGACGGTCATGCTGGCGCGTAAAGGTCCGCGAGCAGTGCGGGCACGGATGGCGGGCCTCGCTGGACCGCTGCTCGGGACTCGGCGCCATGGATGAGCTGCCCGAGGAGAATGCAGATGGGCTACCCGAGTCGTAATAAAGCGGCGCACTGGGCATTCCATACGGCTGGTGAGACGACTCTAGATGCGACGGCGAAGGGTATGCGTATGACGAAGAGTCGGTGTAATAGCCTCCAGTTGTGGGCGACGCGGGAGACATGTACGAGGGAAGAAACTCTTCAGGAGACGCTGGGGCATAAGGGTTCGCATCGAAGGAGGGGATGTCCATCGCCGATGTCGGACTGTCTGGGATGGCAAGCCCTGCAGGCATAGAGAACCTGTTGTCTGCATATGTGCTCGACGCGGCATAGGCAGGTCTCGTCTGATAGGTCGTAGGCGCTGGGATGGGGGATGGCATGCTCGCGCCGTAGAAGTCGCGCATGCTGTTGTACTGGGCGTGCGCGTACTGCGCCGGCTCGGGCAATGCCTGCGAGGGATTACCAGCGTACGATACATATTGGTTTCGTGAGCCTACAAGCGCGGTGAGCACGGAGGATGTTGAAAGAAGTGCGAAGCTTGCCTTGACCTAAGTTATCGATCAAGTCATCGTGCCCTCCTGATGACAAGGAGGGGTAACCGCTGTATACGTTCTGGCCTCGCGGCCCTGCATGTCGCGGGTCAGCGCCGTAATGGCTTCGCTGGTTAGAACGGTGGACGGGGCGCGAGGGTTGCATGGGAGGAATGAACAGAGTGGTAGGACAAGATCGCAATGCGCGCCTTATATACGCTCGCGTACATGATGGCCTGTCACCAGCACGGGCTCTCAGCCAGACCTTCACTTTCCCGATACGTCGCGTCTCCTTCCATCAACCCCCTTCAACCATGCTAGCACTGCAGATCCCGGGGCCGAACGTGGACCGCTCCCGTTTTTCGGCAAGCTATCGACACAAGGTCATCGCGCGCGAGCAAGTACCCACGCTTTCTACGCCCCCGAACGCACCGCGGTCCAGTCAGTATGATATTGCCATCGTGTCCATGAATGCTGTTGGACGGCGGCACGCATTGGCATCCCCCGCGCACGCGGACCCCGGGCGCGCGCCGAAACAATGGACTGATATCCGCAGGCAGTGCCGCATTCTTCGGTTCCTCCACCGTCAAAAGCACTTCCTGTCAGCACCGCCGATACCGATTTCAGTCCAGGAACGGTGAGAATCGCTCTGACGCGCGTCAGATGGGGTAGGTAGGTAGAGCATGAGTATTGCGTCGAGGGGTGGCGGGTGATCATGCTGATGTCCGGCTCAGCTGGACCTCGGGAAAGGTGGGTGTGCACTGTTGTCTCCATCAGGCGATATGAGTACGGGCGATATATGATCAAAAGCACACGCACGGCGAGGACGAAGAGCACGGGAGACTCGATTATTGAGTGTGAGCAAGTGATCAATTGATCTAGCGACGACAAAGCGGATTTGAACGTCATAAAGCTATCTGTACTGTTAGATTCAATCGAAGCGCGGTTATAGATTATGGAAGGCTTCGAGTGGAACATATCTCCCGATTTCCGTGTAATCTAGACAGCGAGAGTAGCGCACCTCGGATACATGCAAGCTGTTTGCGTGGACGGCGCGGCTGGGACGGGAACGCAAGGGAGTCTGCCGCATTAGCCCGTCCGCTGTTCTGGGCGAAAGACACGAAGAAGCCTGGTGAAATGGCAGGGAAGCAGGACACTGTCGTGGTAGAACGAAACGGGGAGCTGCCAAAAAGTCGCCCCCGCACATAGGCACAGAACAGGTCTTGATACCTCTTGCTTCTTGCTTTTTGGTGCGTGCCGTTTCTACGCACGTCGCTGCAGATGTGCAGACGAAGCGTAGAATATGTCGTCTTCGCCGATGATATGTACGCTGTACCATGGATTATGTCTGTTGATGCAAAATGCGTTAGAGCCGGCGTGCGCGCCTTTAATGGGGCTTTTGATTGACAAGAGCACGGCAAGACACGGGAGAAGCTGCACTTGCCGCTGTAGTGTACCAAGTAGCTGGAGTTGGAGGGCTCCAAAGGTTCCGTCAGGGTTCTGAGCTGTCCGAAAACCGCGTTGGGACCACGCGCTAGAACAGCCTAAGCCAGGTCAACGACAGTAAGCAAACAAACGGAAGACGTCCTTACAATGACAAGGTTGTGTCCTCCAGTCAGAGGTGTCATGGGAGGCGCTTCGAAGGCTAGCACATAGTTAACTCGACAAAATACGACGAACGCGCACCCACCTGTGCGGGGACCAAGCATACATTAACGGTCTTTCCTCGAAGGAGAGTGTTCTGGCGAAGTCGCTTGTCGAACCAGTGGTGGGGTTATATGAAAATGGGCCGGAGCATTGGAACGCCGGTACTCGTTGTCTTGTCAAGAAAGAACTGGTACTGGGTAAGCGTCAGCCATGCCACGGTACCGCTCGGGCACGCGAGAACATCGCGCGATTCCTGGCTCACTGCAGCCGCAGGTCATCAGGCGTCTACCATGCTCGCAGATATACACGGCGCCCTTCTGTATCACATCGGACCGATAGTCAGACAACAAAGCCGCGACCGCGATGTTCATGGCGCCAGGACGAAGATCGCGTCGATTCCGCGAGGTTAGCGGCCGATGCCGAACACAACACAGACAAACAGTGCGATTGCACGAACTAGTACTTCCGCCGATGTTGTGCAACTGACGCTGGTCAGTCGAAAGCTGACACCTATTCTCGCGGGCTGGCGGGTGTCAGTGAACAGACGTAACATCTCAAAACGACCAACATACCGCTCACGCCGCCTCTTGCACCTACGGCTTGTGAACAACACCGCTCTTTGACAGGAAGCACTGTGCCGATGCGAAGGAGAAGCGCCATCTGAGCGTGGCCGTCGGAGTCGGAATGCTCTACGACACCACCTTCTCTTGAGAGATGTATGAGAGTGGAGAAACCAAGGAGTGGTCGAGGATTCCTGGACGCTAGTGATTCCTCACAGATTTACACTCATTCAGTACTCGACGCCAGGCGTGCGTGCTTGGATATCATTGGAAGATGACTATGAGTACAGCATTGCAGGTTTTGACATGGCTGTACACACCGGGGGAAGGTCGCAAAACTAGTCGGTATCGTTGCCCCCATCCTCGCCTTCTACGAGCCCCTCAATCTCGACACCTCCACCACCTTCCTCCTCGCTCTCCTTGTTGCGGTCCTCACGGTCCTTGCGCTTCTTCTCCACCTTCTCAATGATTTTATCTGCGCGATTGAAGATGCCACCCGTGGGCGTCCCGCATGCTAGGCACTTCGGGGTCTTCGCGAATCGCTTGATGGCGCAGGCGGAGCAGAAGAAGTGACCACAGCGGGTGACTATGGGGTCCGTGTAGTGCTTGCGACAGATAAGGCATGCGAACGGTACATCTTCGTCGTCCGAGTCCGAGTCGGAACCGGAGGCATCGCCAGTCTGCTTGCTGGCATTCTCGGCCAGCTTGTCGAGCTGCCAACCGGCGAGGTATGTCCCTCGGTCGTGCAAGAATTTACAGGTATCGCCAAAGCCGCAGAAACCAGTCTCTGCGAGAAAGACGTCAGTACCGGCACAGAAGCAAAGGAAGCGGACACACCTTTATAATCCTTGCACACGTCCGGCTGGTAGTCGGTAATGGTCACCTGCCGAATCGTGCTCTGCCCTCGCTGGGGACCGACGCGCATCGCCTTCGGAACCTCCTTGCTCTTCTGCAGATGACTTTTATACGCGTTCTGGCCGTGATATTTTCCGTCCTGGGGGGTCTCTATGTCATCCTCGCCCGCGTCGACGGCCTCTTTCCGTCGCCGCTTGGCGAGGACCTCCTCGATCTCATCCCCCGCAAGGATTTCAAGCGCGTCATTCTTGTGCGAGCGCCCGGACGCGTACTTCACGTCGGGGCCTTCCCGCACGTTCTCCTCCTCGTCATAGTCGTCGTCGTTGTCATCTCGTTGACTTGACTTGCGCTTAGTACCCGCGCTGAGAAGGTTGCCGGTGACCTTCTTCTTGGGAATGACGACCTTTGTTTCGCCACTGGGCCCCGCGAGAGTAGAGGGGGAGGCCGAGCGCTGCCTGCGCGTAGTCGTAGCGCGTGACTTTCCCTTCTTGAAGAATGGGACCTTGACTTCAGAGGAAGACATGATGGCGGTGCGGTGCGGAGGTTGATCGTGCTGACCAATCCCACCTCTGGTCAAACAAGCTTACCGGCCCGGACGCTCCGAAGTTGAACTTACGGTCTTGCAGTCCACTGCAGTCACTGCAGTGCAGGGACTGGTGAGTCGCAACTGAGCAAGCAGTGCGGTGCGCTCCGTACTCCAAGACAGATCATGGTCAGAGGCACTGACTTTCAATCACAAAAATTAGATCAAGACACTGCACGGACGTTCTCTTGCGCCTCGAGGCCTGATGCAGATGGTCCGGCAACTTATCTCAGCCCATCAGCACCAATAGCGCCCAAACCACGGACGCTCAGGAGACCTGCCGCTCATCGCCATCCATCAATGTATGAGTTAGCTTAAATAGAGGGGACGGCGGGTTCCCGCCAGCACACTCTTCATTACAGCTTTCATGGCCAGCTGGGGAGCAACACCACCGAGTCGCCCGCCATGGGCAGCAGCAGGATACGCCAGCTACACCGGCGCTCAGCCACCTTACCCAGCGCAGCAACCGTACGGACAATACTACGGGCCTGGAGCTTGGCCCCGTCCATACGATGCGCCCGCCGCAGGTGGTCAATGTGCGTCCACGTCGTAAGCATCGTCCCACTGCTCACCTCCTCCAAGCAGCGCCGCGGTCATCCAGATACCCCGAGCTGAATCCAATGTTGGCGGAGGACGTAACGATGCTGCGCGTCGACCTGCGCCATAAGCCACGATCGGAGGTCCTCGCCGCCACGTACTACACGAACCCGCGGGCGCCCGCAATGTCCAGTCACCAATCGGCGCTGCGCCTCGTCTCGCACGACTTCCCCTGGACCATCGATATCGTGATGCAGATGCCCGTGACGTGCGAGGCGGTATGGGACGCGCTACATAGCGCGCTGCAGGAGCCGATAGCGGACTCGGAATGGGGGTTCATGGTCAGCGACAAGAAGGTGCGCAAGAAGGTCCAGGACGCAGCGAAGAAGCGGGTCGATGGCGGGGACAAGGACAAGGCGCTCAGAAGAATAGACTTCTTGGGGGATGCCGTTTTCTTCAAAGGGCTGGGCAAGGACGACGAGTTCGCGAAGATGAGATTGTTCCCGGGAACGAAGGACGTGGCGGCTACTTGGGTTGTCAAGTTGGGGTCGTAGTTATCAGGTTGTAATTCATGGACGCGCGTCGGGGCAGGAATACAATGGAAGCAGAAGAGAACAATGGAATCGGCCGTTCGGCCCGACTTGTCCATTTTTTTGATCTAGGAATTTGCGGCGTCCGTCGAGCCTGAATGAGTTCAATCCCTTCTCTTTCTACTACTAGTGCTGCTCCCAAGTTGCTCCTGCTCAACCCTACTTCGCGCTAACAAGTCAATTACCCGACCACTGCAGATTGCTTCAGTGATCTCGGCTAATGGTGTCCTTCCAGTACGCAAACGATTCATCGTGTATAGGTCCCTACTGACCTGACTACATAGGTGCAACGGTATGAGACCTCTCGAGCCCCCCTTTCTCCTTTTTCATTATACGCGCAGGCTGCGGCGATGTTGTCAAGAAACCCAAGCTCGATCAGCACAGCAGCCGATGCAGCGGTGGGTTCGATTGCATAGACTGCAGCACGTCCTTCTACACGCCTGCTCAATGGAAGACACATACCTCTTGCGTCAGCGAGGCTGAGAAGTATCAGAAGGGTCTGTACAAGGGGCCGAAGGTGCGTTTTCTCATGTGCATATGAGCGTCTGGCTAATGCACGATCCTTAGCACAACGGTCACGCCCAGCAGAACGGTGCGTCTGCCCGTGGAGGTCGTGGTGGTGCAGGAGGCCGGGGGCGTGGTGGACACAACAACGTGAATGGGCACACGCAACAGACTGCACCTGTTTCAGAAGAAATCGCGCCAGAAGCGCCTGCAGCTCCGCCACCAGCCGTCGCAGTCCACGACGCGTCTTCCGCGACAGATCCCCTCGTGAACGAAAAAGATGACAAGAAAAGCAAAAAGCGCAAATCGCAAGGCGAAGAATCGGTCAGTGCAACACTTTGCGTTGTAGAGTTCGCTAACACCACGGTACAGGCTGCTTCACAAGAACCGAAGCAGAAAAAACAGCGGGCGGACGAGGAAGTTGAGGCTGTCCCTTCTGCGGACAAACTTAGCAAGAAGGAGAAAAAGAAGGCGAAAAGGGCAAAGGCCGCCTCTGAGGTGAGCTCTCCTCATTGTATTTGCTTGAGCCATCGCTGAAGAGGTATGCAGGACAACGATCAAGCGTCAGTCGCGCTGACATCGCAAGAACCGAATTCGAGCACGGAGGACGTTCCCCAGCTAGCGGAGGGGAAGAAGAAGAAGAAGGACAAGAGCAAGAAGAAAGATGCGGTGATCAGTTTCCACCATCTTTATGTCGTACTCCTGCTCATCGTTTGTGCACAGACGGACTCCATGACGAACGTAGCAGCGGAGGGCGCGAAGATATCCAGCTGCGATGTCGAAATGGGGGACAGCACAACGGAGTCCGCCAAGAAAGTCAAGAAACAGAAACACTCAGAAGCTGCCGTTGTGGATGCCGACGAGGATGGCAAGGCGAGGCGGAAGAAGGAGAAAAAGGAGCGCAAGGGGAAGGAGCAACGACCCGAGCATGATGCCGAGGCGGCCCCTGTGGACGCAGACGCGAAGGCTGAGCACAAAGCTCAGCAGGAAGACAGCGCTACAGCTATGGAAGATAGCACAAACGATGACAAGGCCGCTCGCAAAAAGGCGAAGAAGGATAAGAAGCGGAAGGAGAAGGCGGCTGCAGTTGAGGCGGTTGCTTGAACCTCGCAGGGTTTCCTTTGTGTCTTTATTTACCTGGCATATATTTTGGGTGCGCACGCCCGTAGGCGTCTAGTACTTAGCCGTGAGCCTTGTTTATGTCGAAGCAAAGTTGCAGACGAAGATGTTCGACGCCACAAAGGACAGGTGGGCGTGAGGCGCCCATTTATGGAAGCGAGGCATGGCATGCCCCAAATCGATTGACCTCTTGACCTTGACCTACTCACTTCTTCCGTCATGCACGCGATACAGGTTGCGTTTCTTCTGTCCGTCGCTCTCGTCGTGCGCATCTGACGCCTGTTCAGCAACAATACTGGGCTGTGCGCGACTACCTCAGTCCTGTAAGACGACGCGTTCTGGTCGCTGCCCCATGCGCGAATCTGACATATCGCGCGTTAGGTTCTCAAAGAGAGCAAGTTTAAGGAGCATGGACGCATCAATCCAGGTGTGTATGCAGCCAAGCTCTCCTACATTTGGCTGATGTCTGTCCTGTCATTCAGAGGAGTTTGTCGCTGCTGGAGACTTTCTGACATACAAGTTCCCCGTCTGGAAATGGTGCGTAAGATCGCTGCAAGGGGCCTGCTCCTCTCACGTCCTTCTGCATAGGGAGAAAGGCGACCCATCGAAGGTTCGCGAGTACCTTCCGGCAGACAAGCAGTACCTTATCACCCACGGTGTTCCCTGCCTACGCCGCGCTACATCCCTCGCGTACACCGATGCTGACGAGGATGGCGAGCGCCTTCTCGACTTCTCAGAGGCAGCAGGAGGGGGCGACAAAGAGGACGAGTGGGTAGAGACGCACGCAGGGCGCAAAGGCAACGCCGACGCCGCGAACCCAGGCGAGATCGAGGACATCCCCGATGACGATGGCCACAACGACGGGGGTCTCTCCGCGGGTGTTGCTAACATGTCCATTGGCGCTGGCGCCGCAGACGCGACGCCAGATCTGGATGATATCCCTGACATGGAGGAGGATGAGCTGGAGGAGGGCGATGAGGCGGCTGCCGCGCCGAAGCCGGCTGCAAAGCCGTCAGGCGTTCTTGAGGCGAGGTGCGTGTTGTGCAGCAGTCTTCTACATTTTATTTATTCATCTTCAGCGACATCGAGGTTGCCAAGGGGAACCTGCTGCAAGTCCGAACGTACGATGTCATGATCACATACGACAAGTACTATCAGACGCCACGGATCTGGCTACTAGGCTACGACGAGGTGCGCGACCAACTGCTGCTTGTCTTCATGCATCCTGACACTCCCTTATAGAATCGGAATCCGCTCACGCCGTCTCAAATCTTCCAAGATGTCTCTGCAGACCATGCGTTCAAGACCGTGACCATCGAGGCTTTCCCCCACTCTTCATCGCTGCAAGCCGCGTCTGTGCACCCTTGCAAGCATGCTAGCGTTATGAAGAAGGTCATCGAGCGCATGAACAATAGCGTCGTTGAAGAGCAGCTGGCGCAGAAGAAGTCCTTTGGCAAGGGGGAGAAGAAGCGGTGGTTCGGCCGCAAAGCGAGCGGCACCATAAAGGAGGCACCTCCCGTGGACGAGGATGAGGAGGTGACAGGCATGCGCGTGGACTTCTACTTGGTCGTCTTCCTGAAGTTTATCGCATCCATCGTCCCGACGATCGAGGTGGACTCGACGACGGCCTTCTAATGTAGTGGTTATTTGTGCGTGTGGCAAGGTCCCTGTAGAATATGCTATACCCTGACCTATGGAATCATCATACAAGAATGACATGTACACTTTAGCGGCTAAATTGGAATCACAAACATGATAAACGAGCTGGCCGCTGCACTGCACACCATTTGGGCTGGGTCAACAGTCGCGAGCACGGCCCGTGACCGGCCCGTACTCGAAGCGTGATCCAACATCAGCCAAACACTGGTCAAACATCAACCTTGTCTCTCATGCTGTCAGCTTTGAGGTCCTCTCTTATCCTTCTGGCTCTCTTCCTTATGCAGAATCGTGGCCTGCACTTACGGAGGGGTCTCCAAACGACAATTACATGCCTGCTTGATCTCTCCATTCACCAACCGTAATAAAACCCTTCATGCAGCGGTTCGCAGCGAAGTACAGTGTACTCTGTACCGAACGATGTTACTGTGCAGCTCACGATGCTGTATCGACCCTTGCAATGAGAACTGACTTATCGTGGGTCCCGGAAGCGACCCGTTCGAAACGTGCTTCGGCATCGAATATGATTCTCTTCTATGGCGCCAGAAATCGGCTACTACCCGTTCTCCAGAAACGACTACCTTCTTTGCGGCGCATAAAAGGGGTGGCCCACCCTTCCACCCTCACCTTGCTTCAATCTGGGGGCCTTTGCCTGCAACGACATAACGCTGCAGAACCACGATGTCCAGAATCGCTACTGTCTTCGGCGGCACCGGCCTTCAAGGTAGGTCTATCGATGTTTATTTGCCACTCGCATCTTCCAATAGCTCATATCTACTGGTAGGATTGTCCGTCGTCAACGCCCTTTTGAAGGACGGCACATTTGTGCCCCGAGCCGTGACGCGCAATGCCAACTCCGACTCCGCTCGTGCGCTTGCCGCTCGCGGTTGTCAGATCGCTGAGGCGAACATGGGCGATAAGGAGGCGGTCAAGAGGGCCCTTGCTGGCGCCGAGTGTGCCTTCGGCGTATGCTCAAGTTGCTGGTCTTTCCTGCTGCGTGCTCACTCAGGTTAGGTCACCGTTCCGTTCACGCCTCTCTCCGAGACTGTTCAGGGCAAGAACATGATGGACGCGGCTGAAGAGGAAGGCGTCAAGTTTTTTGTGCTCAGGTGGGTGGCACATTGATGTGAGTATTACTGCTCACATCCAGCAGCTCTCTGCCGAGCTTGGCTGAGCTTTCCGGCGGCAAGTTCACGAAAGCGTCGCATTTCGAAGGTAGCGAGCGTTCATCTGGGTAGTCGCATGATTTTACCTGACCTTCTGCGCAGAGAAGGCGAAGCTTGCAACGTACTTGAAGGCGTCCGGCTTGCCAAATGCCTGTATCGTGGGTGGCTTCTTCCTGGAGAATTTCATGACGACGTGAGTCCACTGGAAACCTCATAACTTCTCACTCCTCAACGACCCTAGCGTACCCATCAAGAAGACCACCGACGGGTACCACATCAAGAGCCGCCCCGACCTCAACTGCGGGCTCAACGCCAACTGGATCAGTCGTGATATGGGCCTTGCTGTAACTGCACTGATGAAGAATTACACCGACAAGCTCTCCGACATCAACAACCAGGACTTCCATCTCGGAATCGTCGCCGCGAAATTCGGTGAGGTCCTCGATATCATCTCGAAAGGTATGCGCCTCTTCTACCCGTCCTTGCGTGGATATCGCTGACCGTACCTTGTTGCAGAGCTTGGCAAGCCCATCACCGTCGAACGCGTCTATAAGCTAGGTTTTGAGCCGGTTGACGAGATGGTAAGCTTTAGCCGTGTCTGTCGCTCTGTAGTGAATGAAAGCTGATGATCTGCTTCGCCTAGATCGATTTCTACCTGGAGTTCGACAGATACAAGGACCTGCAGATACCCGACCCAAGGCTGGAGGCGCTCGGCGTCAAGCAGGGCACGATCGAAGGCTTTGTACAGCAGGTTCTCAAGCCTTACCTGGATGCGCAGAAGATCGATTCTTAGATTTGCTTGCGAGATGGCAGAGATGTTAGAAAAAACGGACTGAATATGAATTGTGCCCGAGACCATCCATGTACATAGAGTGTACCCTGGTATGACAGCAAAAAGTACGAGAGCATTCTCGCTGAGTCGGCCCAGGTTCGAACTGAGGACCTTCTGTGTGTTAGACAGATGCGATAACCAACTACGCCACCGACCCGATGGTTGACAAAAGATAGAAAATTCCATCTTCGCAACATCTGCATGTCTATCATCAGAACCAGATCAACTTCAATAGGCGCCCGGCGTTCATGATTCTCATCCGATCGCGATGTCCAGCAACGAACGCTTTTGGTTTCCGGACGGGTCACTGACTGTACGTGCTCAGGGCACCTCGTTCAAGATCCACCACGGTCTCTTGAAAAGACACTCGCGCCTGTCGTTTGATCAAGACGACATTACGCTGGACAATGTCCAGGCCGAAGACCTGATCGTACTCCTCGAGCACCTCTATCACGATGTGTGAGTAGCATACTTTACACATCTGTATATGTGCGCTACGACTGACGAGTATTCGTGGACACCAGTCCTCTATCGCGAGATGCACCGTTCCCCCGCCTCGCAGCCATGTTGCGGGTAACGAGTCCATCGCAGCTCGACTTGCCAAAGATGTACGACTTCGCATCAAACTTGTTCGCGGACACATTCTCCAGCGGGCCCCAGCCGTTCACGCATCCCGAGGATGACCTCGTTGCTGCCTTAGCGCTAGCCCGAGAGTTGGAAGTAGACGAGTCGGTGCGTGCTGTACCCCCCTTCTGCGCGCATTGTGTTCGCTCAGCTGCGTCCTCAGATACGCAAAGGACTTCTGTACAGCCTGCTTCATTCTGATCACTTCCACCTCGAAGGCGACGCGTCCATCGCTGCGTCCGACAAGGCCGTCCTAGATCGCCTCCTCGCGTCCATGGTCGATCATATCACCCCGACATTGTTCACCCCCGCCGCGACGCCCCACAGAGCATGCACGGACGTGTTTGCGGATACGTGGATGGATCTTGTGATCTCGCCGGCTCTTCTTGACGGCGGTGTAGGTCGACCATTGGAGACGCTGGAGCGGATGAAGAACATACGGTGGGCGGAGAAAGGCCTGTGCGCGGAGTGTGTGAAGGAGAAGGAGCAGGAGTGGACGGAGGAGCAGGAAACCGTGTGGAATATGATGGATGTGTGGTTGGATTTGAAGAAGAAGATCGAATGAGAGCGTAGACACGCTGCGCACAATGTATTGTTAGGTTTATAGACGCGCTCGGAGGACCTTGAGAGCACAAGGCAAGAGATTACAGACATGTTGTCGACAAGGAGGACGGATGTGAGGAGAAAGAGGGCGGCCACGATCAACAACAGCTCAGCCATCACGGACACGTGTTGTCCTCCGCCTCCATCTCGTCTGCATGTCTGCACTGGCGAAATTTCGCGTCGCCTTCCCTCTGCTTGTCTCCGCTCGCCTTATTCTGACTCAGACGAGCTTCCCCGATGCTTTGAAGCACGACGCGCTGCTGTCCTCTCCGCTCACCTCGTACTCACACCGTGCGGCACCTCTCGTACTCCTTAGCTCACCGAATAACGCGCCTCAGTACAGGAGGGCATATATCTGTATAACCTTGGCGTCAATCCTTACTCTGGAGGTGTATTCCATCACGTATGCCGCGTTACTCCACTTGTCGATCTCACTGCCTGACTGCCCTAGTCCCCCCTCCTGCTCTCATTCTTCACGACCGTGCTCCCAAATTCGCGCTGGGCGGCACACTTGCTATGGACAGCAGCTGATGCTGTGGCGGCGTGGTCCCTCGTATCGATATGGAGGAGTCGCCAAAAGGTGCCAGAAAGCTCGCGAGACTGGATCGTAGCTGCAGCGTGCGTCTCCTGCCTGTTCCTGCTGTGCGTGTGTTGACAGAGCTGCAGATATCTCCTCAATCCTTATGTGCTCCTCCCGACACTAGCCCTGTCTTCCTCCTCACTCGAGAACGCATTAGCCCTGCTGGCCCTCATGTTCGCGTCTCGAGGTATGCCCCGCCTCAGTTTACGACAGAGGTTCCGCTTACAGCTGTGGCAGGGAAGGCTTCTGCTGCGATATTCTGCTTAGCTCTCCTGCTTCAAATGTCCCTGTCTTCACTATTGCTGATGGCGCCGACACTACTTCTGCTCCTCACCTCACCGACATCACAACTGGCCTCCCCGCGCCCATTCCAATCCGAGATTAGGAAGCTTGTCCCCCTGGTGGCTGAGCTAGCCGCCTACACGGCCTCCCTGACGCTTACGTCCGCTGTGGTGGCAGGGGGATGCACCTGGATGCCACAGACCTGGGGTGTCAGGTAGGCGCACATCGTTCATTGCAATCCAGGTCTGACGATGGACAGCCTAACTCTTCCGGACTTGACGCCCAATCCGGGATTGTGGTGGTATTTCTTCACGGAAATGTTCGACCACTTCCGGCCCTTCTTCCTGATGGTCTTCTCGGTCAGTCCGTGCGCCTCCGTCTCCGGCGGGTATACTAAAGTCAACTAGGTCCACCTACTCATCTACATCGCTCCGATGTGCATCAAATTTCAGTGTGTCTTCCGCTCTTTTTATCTCACGATTTGCCTCAATTTTGGCAGGCATGATATGCTCTATGCGGCATTTCTGCTGATTGGCGTCTTGGGCACGTTCAAGGCATACCCGACGATATCTGATCCAGGGCTCTTTTTGTCGATGCATGTATTGTTCCCAGAGATATACCCATGTACGTGTTGTCATTCCGAGCTGGCTTCGTTCTAATTTGTGTGCAGACTTCCGACACCCCATCGTCACTGCCCTGCTTCATCTACATGCGGCACTCCTTATGCCCATGTTCCATCATCTGTGGCTCTACCAGGGCACCGGCAACGCGAATTTCTTCTACGCGTCCACATTAGTCTTCGCTTGCGCAAACGGCGCGGCATTGATTGAATGCGTCTGGGCGGGCTTGCGGATAGCTATTGGTCCGGAGAAGGAAGGCTTCTCTGTATCACAGGAGTAGTGGTACTTAGTGTGGTATACATTGACATGACGGGCTTGCTTCCTAGCTATGCGTGTATGATGTTTCCTTTGGGGCATCCGCTTGAGGGACCGTTCACCTGCCATGCTCCTACCTGGTAAGTACCTCCGGTTTCACCGAACCTTTCCTTGACAAAAGAAGTCGACGACTTGTCCCCATCGGGAATGCTCGAGGCACATTGATATCCGCCACAAGGGCGACAACAATACCTTCCAAAACGGGTAACCTGATCGTCCTTGTCGCGTGCCAACAGCTTGCCCCGCACGGTCATGGCGCGCTCGGAAGGTCCACACGAGACGCGCGGTGGGCGCTATACGACTGTGATAGACGAGGACCACGGAGAGGAACTGGAACAGATACGGTGCGTGCGCTCGCCCATCGCGGAGGGAATGCGACTGACTTCGCCCAGGCGGTATGAGGACTTCACGACAATAGGTACTTCTTCGATTCATGCTATGCAAATGTGGACTCACTCCTGCTGTAAGACTGGGTACAGGATGCTATACTGGAGCGCAACAGACGAATACGAGACGAGCGTAAGCTGAACGCGGCGCTGCACAACGGACGAGGCCGTACGGGCGTCTGGCTCTACGCCCAGGCGCGACGCGCGCTCAACGCGTCGCAGAGTTGGCTGGTGGTCAGTCTGGTCGGTGCGTAGCCTTCCATATCCCTCGCGGGCGGCCACTAATCGCTTCCCAGGTATCTGCATCGGCATCAATGCGGCGCTGATCTCCATTGTGACCGAATGGCTGTCTGACTTGAAGATGGGGTACTGCTCCGATGGGTGGTGGCTCAACCAGAATTTCTGCTGCTGGGAGATCGACGCGGACGCGGAGGAGCCCGACGCGTGCGAGTCATGGCGGCCCTGGAGTACCGTCACCGTCGCGCGGTGGTTCATCTACGTCTTGTTTGCTGTGCGTAGCCCCCTTGTTGCATCCCCGTTCCGTTCTAACAATTCCTCCAGATGAGCTTCTCATTCCTAGCCGCCCACCTTGTGCGCTCGCTGGCGAAGTACGCCGCAGGGTCTGGCATCTCAGAGATCAAGTGCATACTGGCGGGGTTCATCATGCAAGGCTTCCTGGGCTTCGCGACGTTGTTCGTGAAGAGCATCACATTGGTAGGCGCTATGTTATTGGTAACCTCGTGCTTCCCCTGACCTCCATTGTCAGCCACTTGTCATTGCGTCAGGACTTTCTGTCGGCAAGGAAGGCCCTTCCGTGCACGTCGCGAGTTGTGTAGGATACACTGTCGCTGGCTGGTTCTCAAAGTTCAGGCGGAATCAAGGTGTGCGAGACGCGAGCTATAAAGTGTATCAGCTTACGCGGTTCAGGAAGAATGCGCGACATCGTCACAGCTGCTTCTGCTGCCGGAGTAGCAGTCGCCTTCGGCGCGCCTATCGGAGGAGTGCTGTTCTCCATCGAGGTGCATAAACTTCATTACCTTGAGATGCTTGATATTCATGCGCTGCACAGGAAATGAGCCACTCCTTCAGCATCAAGACGATGTGGCGGAGTTTCTTCTGCGCGCTTATGGCGACTTTCACACTATCCGTGCGTACATATTTACAAGAGATGACCTTCAATCTGACATTGCGCAGGCAATGAACCCATACCGTACCGGGAAGCTAGTATTATTCCAGGTCACCTACGATCGCGACTGGCATTTCTTCGAGATCATGTTCTTCGTCATTCTCGGTATATTCGGGGTAAATACCGACCTGCAGGTCGAGACAACAGAACTGAGAATCAGAACAGGGGCTTTACGGAGCGTTCGTGGTGAAGTTCAATATGCAAGTAGCCGCTTTCAGGCGAAAACACCTTGCGAATCATGGTGTCGCCGAAGCGGTCTTCCTCGCCACCGTCACCGCTATGATAGGTGGGTGTTATGCTTGTGCACGAGCATCATTTGACACCGGTCCTCCAGGATATTTCAACCGCTTCTTGAGGATTGACATGACCGAGAGTATGGCCATCCTCTTCAAGGAATGTGACAACACTGCAGGAGCGCTCTGTCAGTGAGTGCGCAAGCGCCTGCGATGACACGCACGACGTGAACTAGCCCCTTTGTAGGACCTCAATGCAGTGGCGCATGGTCAATTCTCTCTTCCTGGCGACTTTATTGCGCACCGGCCTAGTTGTCATTTCGTATGGCTCGAAGGTACCAGCCGGTATATTCGTACCGTCGATGGCTGTCGGCGCCTACTTCGGGAGGATGGTAGGCATCATCGTTCGCGCTCTTTACAGGTCAGTTAGCCAGTGACTGAAGGCTGGAATGAGAGCTAATCCTAGTCTTTTCTGCAGAGCCTACCCGCAGTCTGGTATATTCGCTGTGTGCAACCCCGACTTACCCTGCATCACGCCGGGGACGTATGCCTTCCTCGGCGCAGCAGCGACGCTGAGGTATGTGCAGCGTTAGTCCTGTGGGCAGAGACGTTCGTGGCTGAAGGTAGGTTGCAGCGGCGTCATGCGCATCACTGTCACCGTCGTCGTCATCATGTTCGAACTAACCGGTGCCCTGACCTACATCCTGCCGACGATGGTAAGTCGTGATCTCAGGCCGTGGGGTATAATGATGACATGGGGATTTTTTCGTCCAGATCGTCCTTCTCGTGACGAAGGCGGTAGGGGACTTCCTCGGTACTCCAGGCATCGCGGACGAATCCATACGGTTCAATGGGTTCCCTATCTTGGAGAAGGAAGACCATGCGTACAACGTGTCTGGTGAGCGAAGCGACCCTTTGTCTGCTTGTGGAAGGCCTCATTTCCCCCCAGTCTCCGCGGCTATGAAAAAAGATCTACACGTGTTGGAGGACACGGGAATGACTGTGAAGGACGTGGGTGAGTTGGCGCCCTCATTTCGGATGCAGGAGAGGTCTGACGATGAGCAGAGGCTCAACTTGGGTCGACTAGCGTGAAAGGCTTCCCGATTGTCGCTGCGCCCGCTGCAGGACATCGGCGAGTCATCCAGGGCTACATTGGGCGGTCGGAAATTCGTTATGTCATTGGTAGGCACTTCGCAGGGAAACGTGTCGTAGTTGTTGACGCCGGCTATCTTTCAGAGCGCGCGCGGAAGGTACAGGGAATCACTGATGACACTCCCTGTATCTTCATGCCACACGACGAAAATGAGCGAGATGTGACGGAGCTCGGTGACGGGCAGTCTGTCGGAATAGAGGACGATCTTCCACTGGAAGTTTTGGACGCCACAGCATCACAAGAGGGTCTGAAGCTGTGGCCCTGGGTGAATCAGGTATGTATGCGAGGCATGGGCGCTGCGCGTGTGCTCGTCAATGAAGATGATGGCTGATGGCCCGCGGCCCCACAGACGCCATTTAGTGTGTCTCCACACCTCCCTCTGGAAATCGTGATGCAACTGTTCAAACGCATGGGGTGCGTCTGTTCTTCTGATCGCTTTCAGGTCGCTTCTGACAGAGAGCGCAGGCCTCGCGTCATTCTGGTGGAGGACCAAGGACGCCTGGTAGGGCTAGTGACGGTGAAGGACGTGCTTCGCTTTATTGCTACTGAGAAGCCCGGTCAGCACGCGTCATTTGACGAGCGAGGGGGGCTTGATGGGCTCCTGGAGGAATCCTTTGCATGGGGACAAGGCTTTGTCGACCGCCTGCGCGCGCTGAGCTTTCGGCTGTTCCGTCGTGGCTGACCTCCATTTTCTCTGCTAATTTATCTTGGATTTATGGTGGGCATCGGGGCCGGGGCCCCACGGCGGCGGAACTAAATTACAAATGGAGAAGCGATGCATGATGCTATGGTCGGGAACTGCTTTGCTCCTGTGACGCAACCACTCGCACGGTTCGACGGCCTATATAAGGCGGGCCACGATTATCCCATTTTCCCATTCTTGCCCTCCTTCAGACGCCTGCCTTCAACTCGCACCCACCAGTCATCCTCATCATTATAATGGCTCTCTCCAAGGCAGGACCCGAGGCGCGCGCCCAGTATTCCCACCAGCTTGCCGTCTACACCCTACGCCAGTTCGTCGAGGCGCGCAAGTCTTTGGACTTGGACCGTGACGCGAAGAGCAAACTCCCCCCATCGCATGCGCGGGATCCGCGAGCCATGCAGGCACTCCAGAATGGTGCATAGACTGCATAATCGTCGCTGCACATTTCCTGACATTGCGCAGAGCGAGTCGCCATGAAGGGCCCCCGCACCGTGAGCGCGACGTCATGAACATGACTGCCGCCACGCATATACCTCGTCGTAAATTATATATAAGGTGCGTCTTTCGCGTTTCTTCCCTCCTTCGGTCACTGACGCGCGTCTGCAGGGACAGCATCGCATCATGACCTGTTCTGCAGCATCTCGCAATATCATCCGCATTGTACTGTTGTATTATAATTCGCATACCTCGTCGCTTTCACATATCTTGTTCTCTCTTTCTGCGGACTCTCGTCGCAGAACACATACGTATACACCCCCGCATATATAGACCGAGCCCGCCCAGCCGGCTCTGCAATACAATATACACCGGACCACCTAGGTCTTCTGCTCTTAATTCACGGTTTGAGGGTTGGAATGTTCGGTCAGCGTAGATCATGACGCACTGGTGGCGGCGCTTCCGCACTTCCGCTGCAATTTGCTCAATGAAATATGACGCAAGGCAGTCGTGGCTTTCTCGGACCCGGAACTCAGAGGTCCTGCCATATCAGGACAATGACGGTGGAGTAGGCAGTTACGTGCTTGGCGATGGCCCGGGTCCCCCAAATCTTCACAGCACCGTGACAGCATCCTCATGGTAGGCGGCAGCCACAGACCGAATTTCATGGTACCTTCGATTGCTATGCATACAGTGATACATGGACGATTTGTGGCACATTTGTGGCCAACGACTTTCGACGTTCGATATCCTGCGTTCGATATATAGCACCTTTCCTGACCATACAATTACACCAGGGTATCTCAACTCTTCTCGATATGTAGGAAATATACGCAGATAGTTATGTCCAGCCGCTCCGTCTTTAAAATCTCATTTCGCTGGCTTTACGCCCTTGTCTTCAGTATCGAACGGGTTCTCAGCGTACTCCAGCTCGTCATCATCGTCTGGCGGCCGCTGACTGGAAGAAGGTGTGTCGCGCACCAGGGAGACTGGTCGCTTGGGCAAGACACCAAATCTGCCTACGAGCCTCTCAGTCTATAGTAGCAAAGCAGAAGACGCATAGCTACGCACCACCGTCAATGGGCGCCGAACTTCGACTCGTGGGCCGCGGCGCCGGCGATGGGGAGGGCGACAGGTCATAGCCTGGCGACGAATGCCCCGCCTGCACGCCAGGCGATACCGGGGCATCCCCAAGACGGATAGGCGAGTCATACTCTGCCGCCGCCGCCTCATGCGACCGCCGCGCGGCGTGCTCTTGCGACCTCCTGCCCACGTATGGCTGGTACTGGGCGTTCGGCGACGCGGCCCAGGGAGCCTGTGACTGTTGTTGCTGCTGCGCCATCTGCGGCGCTTGCGAAGTCGACCCACTGGCGTTGTTCCCCTGGTCGAACTCTTGGATCTTCGCCTTCACCTTGGAGAAGAGGCTGTTGATGGTCTTGAGGCCGGTCTCGCCGAATTGCTTGACCTGGTCTTGGAACTCGGATATACCGTCCCTGCCAGTGGTTGGCTGGCCGCCGGGAGAAGTCTGCGGTTGCCATCGCTGCGCGTTATGCTGTTGCTGCTGCTGCTCGTAATACATCGCGGCGGCGCGATCGCTCTCTTCTTGATCTTCCAGCATGAGGCGGCGAGCGAACTCCTCGTCGAGGTCTGTCTGGGTCTGCGTAGAAATTAGGAGAGTCGATGTCGAAGAGGGAGGACGTACCATAGCACGCGCTGCGGGAGGCGGGACAGCTTGCTGAGCCTTGTATTCCGGGTCACTCATCCCGAGCAACATGTCGATGGCTCGGTCTTGGTCCCCGTTAACAGACTCAAGAACGGATATCCTGTCGTGCAGTCAGACACAGAACATCACAACAAAGCCGAGAGGGCTCACATGATCTGCTCATCGAAATCGGGGAACATCGCCTTCAATGCCGCGACGCGGGGATCGTGCGGCTCCTGGTTGTCGGGCGTCCGCTCAGGCAGTGGCGGCGGCGCAGTGGACGCATGGGAAGGGGATTCCAAAGCCGTATGCGTGGACGCGTCCGCCGAACTGGTAGCAGAGAGAGCAGGGGGCGACACAGAGGTCGGCGATATGACCGGTGCCATCGCGTCTGGAATGGCTGGCGATTCGGGGCGGCGTTCGGGCAGCGCAGGTGGGGGAGGGGAAGACATGGTGGTATGGGCTGCGCGTCGTTGCGGTGCGTCTTTTGTACACTAGCAGCCAAGGAAGACCAAGAAGGCAAGGGCGGCGCAGTCGTCGCGGCAGTGGCGAGCAGGCACAGCAACCATCACCTGACATCATGAAACCCTCCGCGTGGCCATGATCAATGGCCGGAAGTTGCCGGCATCCATTGAACTTGACCGCCATGTTCAACTTGTTGCAACCTTTATTCGTGCAATGGTGTCCTTCTCCAACGCTTCCACTTTGCCGCGCTCCTTTGGACGATTTGGTCTGCCTCCCAAATCGCTGGATCGTTGCCTTCGTCTCTGCATCGATATACCTCAGCAGTAAACTCTGCAGACGATAGCGCGCGCCGTCGTGCGCCCACGGCCGCTTTCACCTAGTATTCCCGCGCCTGCCCATATCATGCTCTGCTCGGCAGCTCATATGACTGCTCTTCTGTATTGAACCGCTTTACCGAAGGCGCCCAACCGTGCTTCGCCGAGGCCGGCTTGTCGTCATTCCGGTTCTCGTGCTTATCAGTGACCTGGCGTCTATAAAGGTCAGATCATGGCTATCTGCATCTTTCGAGGCTCTCCTGTAAGTCCAACCCTCTTGACCGCGATTAATAGCTAGCATGGCGACCAAAGCGAACTCAGTAGCGCACTCCACCCTCGTCAAAGTACGTCTGATCTATCCGTCGCTTCAAAGGATTCCTGAACGACCAACGCTTTGCAGGTTGATCCGTTTGTGTGAGTCGAGCGTGTATTCATCCTTGCTACAACTTTGGGACACTTCTTGACTCTCCACAGTCCAGCAGACCAGCAGAAGGTCAGTTGATATCGAGACCCCCTGACGCGTCATCCACTAACTAACCTCTACCGCAGGGCTTGCACAACCGTTGGCAGTCAGTCTATTCTACTGCTTATCAGAGTTTCTGTCTAACGCTCTACTTCCCAGCCCTGACATTCCAGCCTTCGCCACTGTCAAGCCCGGGCAAGTCTTCAAAGTCGAATGCGTAGATTGGACGGGAGCGCAGATTGGGAACAACGATTGTACGCGTTCATATGCTCTCTATATAATGGTGTAAAAGTATTCATGCTTCCTCTAGGCAGCGACGACATCAAGAATGTCGACCTGACAAAGATCCATAATTTATCGGGGCCCATCGCCGTGGAAGGCACAGAGCCCGGCGACTGTCTTGTTGTCGACATTCTCGACGGTATATCATTTTCTTAAAAGTCTGTATAACCAGCTCAGATTCTGTCCAGTCACGCCGTTCGAGAAGATGCCATGGGGATATACGGCAAGTTCGAGCTTGACTCACTGTAAGACTCATCCTGAAGTGGTTAATAGGGCATATTCGAGCTTGAAAACGGGGGCGGGCTCTTCGGTGCAAACCTCGGTTTTGGACCGTTGTGGCATCGGTGTTAATACCATCTTCCACAGCTCGCGAGTTTAACAGCAAGGCTGCGAAGGCCATCTGGGACTTCGAAGGTAACCCAAGAATCCTTCTAATCCTGACCTTCTACACATTTAACGCGGCGTGCAGGCGTATACGCTACCTCTCGCCACATTCCCGGCGTACGATTCGCCGGTGTCACCCATCCCGGACTTATAGGAACAGGTTCGCATCCACCCGCTCTACCTACTTACAGCTTTGAACTCAGCTCCCTCCCCTATCCCACAGCCCCCTCCCCCGAGCTCCTCGCCAAGTGGAACGAGCGCGAGACCGGGCTCATAGCGCAGCACGCCGACTCCGTCCCCCCTGTCGCCTTCGCGCCCAACGCCACCGGCGCGTATGTTGGGCAAGATCTTGCCCAGGATGTGCGCGACAAGATCGCTAGGGAGGGTGCGCGCACGATCCCTGGGCGCGAACATGGCGGGAACTGCGATGTGAGTCACGGTTTTCGGGGTGTGGCCGGCGGACTTCTGTCAGGCTTCTGGCGTCCATGCTGACCGCCACGCAGATCAAGAATTTGTCCAAGTACGAACCTTCACCATAGCAGCGCGTACCATTGGGTCTGATTGAACTTGACTTTTGCAGGGGCTCCCGATGCTACTTCCCCGTGTTTGTCGAAGGCGCCAATCTGTCTGTTGGCGATCTGCATTTTTCGCAAGGAGATGTACGTCGAGGCGCACGTTTATTCGGATTTGGGCGCTGCTGACGGCTGCCTCCATTCGTCACTAACGGTCTTTTGTATAGGGCGAGATCTCCTTTTGCGGCGCTATTGAGATGGTAAGTGCCACATATTCTCGCGAGTAATGATCTTACTAACGCTATTTATTCTAGGCCGGCATCATCACCTTCAAGACCTCCATCATCAAGGGCGGCGTTGAGAAATTCGCTCTCAAGCAGCCCATCTTCATGCCGTCGCCCGTGGACCCGCTTTACTCTCAGAAGGTACGCTCTATCTCACTCCCGTCAACTTTCTGCTTCGACTCACTGATATATCCCTTCCAGCTCATTTTCGAAGGCATCAGCGTTGACATCCGTGCGTGTTCTATCCCCAGAGCGACGGGCATCATTTACTGACCAACAAACAGATGGCGACGGCAAGCAGTACAACATGGACGCGACCGTCGCTTACAAGCAAGCTGCGCTGAACGCCATTGCGTATTTGATGAAGGTATGTTTGCGCTGCCGAGACTCCGATTTTAATCTTGCTCAACTTGACAATCAAGCTCGGCTACTCTCGTGAGCAAGCCTGTGAGTCTGCATCCCATTGTCGTCTGAATGGTAACTCATGGACCTCGCAGACCTTCTTCTCTCCGCCGCGCCCGTCGAAAGCCACGTCGGCGCCATCGTGGTATGTCCATCCTATCGTGCCCGATTGTCATGACCTCAATCTCAACGACCTACGCACGTACAGGACTCTCCGAACGCATGCGTTACGCTGGCCATACCCACGGGAATATTCGACTTCGTACGTCTCAACTACGCTCGTTGTCCAGACTTCTCACAGAACTTTATTCGACATAGGACATCCTCCCGAAAGAAGAAGGCCTCGCCAAACGCGACCTTGGTGGCTGCGCCATCCGTAGCGACGGGGTGGTCTAAATTATCTCGGACAAGGCCCTCGTCGAAGGAACTACGAAGTTCGCACATCTGAGCACCTCGATTGCTGGTCATGCGCGAAGAACTGGAACTCTAGGTATATATGTAGAATGACCCTTGCAATGTAATACAAGGATATGTATGCGTATAATGTAGCTCACACGCAGCGACGTACAAAACCCCAACCTCGCGCCACAGATATTATCTGTACAGGACGGTCGGAGCCCACCCGCCGCAGATAACAAGAACGAAAACAAAGGGATAACAAGGTGCAGCGCGGTACACATACAAGTTCGGGAAGGAGCGGAAGAGTAGTTTGTGATGCTGGGTATCGTCTCGGAAACAGTCAAAGCGGATGCTAAGAACCTAGGACTTCTTGTAGAGGCTGAGGCGGTATGGACCACCACAGGTCAACGTATTATCGCCTGCACACTTGCTCGAGCACTGATCAGCCGACACAGTAGTCTCGGTCGCGCCATTCGAGAGCGTGTTGCCGCAGTAACCTTGGAGAAAATGTCAGAACCGAACCGCAAACCAACGCGCAAAACCCGTTCTCACATTGGTTGCTAAAAGAGACAAGTCAGCTCAGTGTGCGACGCGAATCGAGGAAGAGGTACTCACACATACTCCGTCCCCGCATAGGTGTAGCTGCCTTGATCGCACAGCGCCCGGCAAACCGCTGGCGTCATATCCGACTGCTGATACAACGCACCGGTCAGCGCACGAGAGCTCGAGTCCCTGATGCAGCCAACATCCCGCCACGTCCTCGCAGAGCTCGTCGCAGCCGCGCTAGAGGTCGTTGTCGTGCTGGAGGTTGTCGAGACCGCGCTCGATGTCGAAGCACTCGGCGCAGCCGACCCAATATTCGCCTGGTAGAACAGGCTCAACTTGTACGGCGCTCCGCACTTCTGCGCCGCGTTACCGGCGCAGTTCGTCGAACATTGACTGGCGTCGACCACGCTGCCGGTGGCCCCGTTGGATAACGTATCACCGCAGTAGCCTGTCGACCAATCAGCCACCTGGGTTGTGGCCGATAACAAGAGGACTTACATTCCTTGCCGTATTCGGCACCCGCGTAGTGGTAACCAGAGCAGAGCGACTGGCAGTACTCGAGTGTCATGTTCGTGGTGCTGTAATACGCAGACGTGAGCGCACGACCACCACTGGGCTCGTTAACGCATCCGACAGCTGAGAAGCCACGGGCCGTCGACGTCGGCGCAGCACTGGACGAGGTCGATGTAGAGGTGGAGACCGTGGACGACCTCGAGGTAGAAGTGGAGCTCAACGCAGAACTGGATCTCGACGTCGATACAGAAGTGGACGCCGCCGAGCTCGAGGTAGCCGGGAGGTTGGCCTGGTAGTACAGACTGAGCCTGTACGCCCCACCGCAAGTTTGCGCCGAATTTCCCCGGCACGCCGTGGTACACCCAGACGCCGGGTTGGTGCTCGCTCCGTTCGAAAGCGAATTCCCGCAGTAGCCTAACAGTCCGCGTCAGTATGGTCGAATTGATGGTACGGTAGAAGCTTGTAGGACGTACATTGGGTTCCGTACTCCGTCCCCGCGTAGTTATAAGCACTGCAGAACGACTGACAAGACTCCGTCGTCATCGAGTTGGACTGGTAGGACGCGCCCGTCAATGCCCGTCCGCCGCTGGCTTCCGCTATGCAGCTGACATAGGTGAAGCCGGTGGCTGTCGATGCCGCCGAAGATGAGGTCGATGTGGAAGAGCCCGACGAGGACGAGCTCCTGGACGTCGAGGTCCCTGCAACGGAGGAAGACACGGCGGAGGTCGGGGTCGTAACCACGGAACCTAAGACGGATAAGCACGTCGTGTCTCGCAACAAGTGGAATGACTCACGAGCTGATCCAACCCACGCGTTGAAGTTATCTGCGACTCGTTAGTTTAGGCGCTTCTTTCAAAGCCGTCCGTCACTCACACGTTGTCGGGTTGAGCGTATAGGTATAATCCGTCGGGGTATAGTTGATTATCGTCTGTCCGTTGCGCACCATCGTAACCGTCATCTGGCCGGCAGCCAGAGGCGCCGACAACTTGGTTACACCAGCTCCGATCGTCGTCGTTACCGACGAGCTACCACAGCGCAGGGTAACGGTCGCAGGACCCGTGGAGAAGACAGCGGCCCACATAGTGTCCTGTAATCCCCGTTAATATATCGCGCTCGATTGGGAGGCGATAATCTTACCGTTGTCCAGTCCCAGCCAGTGGGCTTACCAAGACCGTCATTCGACGCGGTAGCGGCAGCAGGATGAGGCCTGAAATTATTCAGCAATCGTAGGCCACATAGTGAATTCAACACACCTCGCCCAGAAGTAGATGATATCGCTCTGCGACACGTCAATATCCGCCATGAAACACAGGACGAGCACACTCACAGTGACCGCAGGATAAGCGCCAGATCTGAACGCATTCATGTAGTACACGCTCATGTCCATCCACGCGGTATGAGGGAACCCGTTCACCCAATTCGTCCCCGCGGGCTGATCGGCCGTGCGGATGGCTCCCATGCTGAAGCAATGATCAGCGGTATAAGAATCACAGCATTTGTGGCACGCACTAGTGGGACTCGCCCCAGTCATTCCATGTCGCCATCTCGATGAACGTGAGGCGGTCGCGCATATTGAAGAGTTGCTCCCAGCGACTGTTAATAAGCCAGTCTGCATGCAATTCAGTAAGGACAGAGGGCGAACGGCACTTTGAGCCTACCGTCGCCGCGGTAGTACAAGTTTTTGTACGAATAATGCGCGCTGGTCGCCGGAGTCAGTGAAGTAGTGAACGGGTTCGAAACTGAGACTGACTAGAACCACGGGCTGACAGTGGTAGAGAAGCGAGATCCGAGCTGGCTGTAATCTGACTCGAAGCATCAGTGTATTGAACTCGAAATATTCCATCGAGGACGTACAGTAGTCATCATCGCCCGTCTGACTAAAGTTTAGTGACTACATGCGCGCGCCCAAAATCGTGCTCACGTTCTTCGCGTAGTTTCCCTGTGGCCAAGCGCAGCCCCAGCTACGGCCAGTCAGCTTGGGAGTGGGGACAAAAAGGGCGCAAGCATGCTCACCAGAGCCACGAGTCTAAACTAGGCCATTGATCGAATTTTCCCTCCAGACCCTCAATGAACGGCATGAGATAGCCATTCGTCTGCGACTTGATGCTCGCCCAGCCAGAGTTGCCCACTGCGCGAGTCAACACCGCGCAGAAGGCGAGGGAAGGCCCACTCACGGCATCCGCCCAGAAAGCTGCTAATGAACGGAGAGCCGTTGATCTTGAACTGATTGGGATGATTCGCGAATTGCTTCACGAGGTTGACGGTGCCGTCGACGGAGCATGCGAAGGAGCTGTAGTCGAAGGAGATGAAGAGCTTGATGCTGCCGACCGCCTGCGCAGCGGCGTAGGCGTTGACGAGTTGCTGCGGCTGCCAGCTGTCGCTGCCAATGTTGAGAGCGACCGCGTCACTGAAGGCGGGGTCAGACAATGCGACGCGAAATGATGGAGGAGTACGCACACGCCGTACGACTGCATGGACGCTAGATCGCTTTGCCATGTGCTCTGGGTATACGAATAGCTGGCGAGCAGGTCAGCAGAAGCGTACGAAAGTCATGCGATAACCTACGTGTCTGTGAGGAAGATACAGCCGAATGAGAACATGTACGCGTTTCGCCAAAGGCGTTACTCACTTCCGACAATCTGCAGATAAATGTTTATCAACGAAAGGCCGTATGCGAACGAAAGCCGACGTACATGATGCATAAAAATATATTTTGGGTCCGCCCGCTTATCCAGCTCGAATGTCGCGTTCGCGGTGTCGAGCTCGAAGCTAGCGAAATGTGGCGAGGCGATAGAGTCGTCCGCAGGTCTGTTCCATAGAGAACGCAATGACATGCGAGCCGATACCGAAGACGAGCATAGCAAAATCGACAGCAGAGACGTTGCGATTCCGAAAGTCGGACGCATCGCGGAAAAGCGAATGAGATGGGCTGGCACGCTGAGTGCTCCGCCTACAGAGTAGCAAGATAGATGTGCAAGATAGAAATGGGTGAAGGAGAGCAAGGGGCAGCGACGAAAAGGAAAATTCAGGAACTGCCATGATATACTCGGGCGCTCGGTGCAGACAGCGGAAGTGTCTAGCTCTGTCTCCTGAGCGATTGGAGCCGCCGGATCGATCGGCTCCGAATAGAGACTTCAGTAAGCTTTACGGACGGAACGTTCCTGGCATAATTGAAGGCAAAATCGCATCCCGAGTTGGTCAATTGGAGTCGGAACGAGAGGGGGGAGGGGGAGGTTGAACGCCGGCAGTCACACTCACGTGGTCGCGTTCGTGACTGCTTGTGAGCATCGTCGCGCCCCGCGATACAGACAGTCGGGAATGCTGAAGCCACGGTAGAAAATACGTGCCTTGGAGCAGTGGATGAGGCTAGCCAGTCTCAAGGAAAGGGCGCGCATGCAAGTCACGCGTCAAAGTCCTGCCTCTGGGATGTACGGAATCGACTTGAAGTGATGATGCTCGATTGAGGCTTGGTGCATTACCGAGGAGATGAGGCTCTGGCCGGTTCAAGCGCCCATGAATAGTGCGGAAAGCGTAGTGGCGGTGGTGCGAGAACGAAGGAGATCTTGAAGATGCACGAGAGCTGATACAGTCAGGACAAGCGTGATGCGTTCGACGAGGTTGTTGATCTAAGCAGTGATGCTATAGTGTTATTGCCGTTGCTTTTGAATGACAGAGAGAACCATCGCAGAAAACGCAGAATGTGCGTTCGCTGAAGCGCATCCAGAGGACCGCGGGGTTCCGAAGCTAGCGCGCTGAGGACGGCCAGAACGTCACTTGATAGACAGTGTATATCGAGCGCCTCTCTGAGTCTGGGAGAGAGGATCGCCAGCCGCTGAGAGGGGCGTCATGCGCAGCCGAGGCGGCAGGTCTGAGGTGAGGAGGATGGAGGCAGAATGAAAGTTCCCACGGTTGTCTTATGTAAAGTGCCGCCGCCGCCATCACACGTTGCCACGTGTGGGCTGTCAAAGATTTCTCCTTCGCATCGACCGCGACACTGTTCCCGAAGGCGGTTTCTCTTTTGACCCGCCGCCGTGCCAGCCATTGCCGCCGTCGTCGCCGCCGTTCCCGAGCCACTCCAGCCGGTGTCGCTGGCGCCCGCGGCTAAGCCTGCGCTGCGCGCCGCCTTATCGAGTTCTCTTTGCAGCGCAAAGGAACAAGACCATCATCTACCCGAGTGCAGCTGATGCTCTGGCGGAGACGCTCCCGGTCCGACAAATATATTCCCCAGGACTCGAGAGACGGCCCCAGCGAAGAGAACCCGCGTACGGACCGCCGCTCCTCACTCCCATCGACGCACAGGCTGCCCTTGACGCGGCTGGACCTCCAGCAATCTCAGCCACCCACTATATCCGCCGATTCAGAACCAGACGCGGACTCGATGTCGAAGCACAACATTGGCCGGCGCATCGTCGATCCTGCCCAGCTTGGAGAGATAGCTGATCCACCGCGGAAGAAATCGATATCGTGCGTGCATTGACCAGCGCGTAGTCGCCGTGTACTCACTCGCATCAACAGTTCGCCGACGAGGCGACGCGCCAGCACAACATCGCTCAAGGGCAAGACACCTTCTACATCCTCTGCACCCCCGCTGCCTTCTCCGCCGTTACCGCCACCACCAGCGTCAGCGCCATTCGTCTCTTACGACCAGTACACGCAAAGCAACGACCTCTACCTGCACAACTCACTACACTCATTTTCCTTTGGCACGCCAGCAAACAAACCACCGACATCCGCTCCTCTATCTCTCGCACCGGATGAGCTCGAGCCTGGTGGACTTAGTTCTGGCCACCACCACTTGGACCTCACGCCTCGCCCCTCCGTAGCTGGTCCTAGCAATAGTCAACCGCTCTATGGCGCTGCATCTGCAGAACAAGCCCCGTGGGACTTCCCCGAGGATATACCACCAACCGTACCGGACGGTTACCGCGCCCGCCGAGCTCGCAGCTCCGACGTCGCATCCGTGCGCACCTTCGGCTACTCCTCGCGCAACGCGTCTGCTACCTCCCTCTCCCTTAATGCTAGCGGCGGCAGCAGTATCAGAGCATACAGCACAGGCGTAACAGATGAAGAAAGCGACCGACCCCGCACCCACTCTTATGCGCCGGGCGAGGTCGACTTCAGCAGCGACGATGACTTCGACGAGGGCGAGATCGAGATCCTCGACCGAGTGTCAGACGACGCAGACCAGCGTCGGCAGGACGAGCAGGACTGGGATATCGCGGTATTCGGTCCCACTGATCACCAGCCTCCCGAATCCGGCACCGGTCGTCGCGGAAGCCTGCCCATGGCGATACCCGGTGCAGGAGAGAGCCCACCTCGGCCGTCCGTCACCACTACCGGCGGTGATGAGATCATGTCCTCCCGCAGGCCAAGTCGCAGTTTGGATGACGAGCTGGGCATGCTGTCGCTTGGCCGACCACCGAACGGGTTAGCCTCGACAGCCCCCGTCACCGAGCTCGACTGGAGGGGCATTTCCGAGGGCAAGGGGAATGAACCAGAGGCGGGACCCTCCAGCGGCTATACCCAACAAACGCAACCTGACCCGATCGAGCTGGACTTCGACCTTGGCGGGTGGTCGAGCTACGGGAAGGGTATCACTACCCTGGAATTCGACGATGTCGTTAAGGGACCCGACACCCCGTCAGCGGCGCCCAAGACCCGTTTCTGGATAGCGCCTGGGGGTGGCAGACGTCCAAGTACCGCGACCACTGCTAGCGCGCTAGGCTCTGATTCGTTTTCGAAGGCAGTCCGCGGATGGGGTGGCGAGCGGGATGCGGAGCAGCGCAGGGTGTGGTCATTCCGGAAGGAGCGCGCAGACGAGGGTGGGCCGGCAACTGGCCCGCGGGACAGCATATCGAGCGATCGCACTGCGCGGACTGAACGACGGCCACACACGCCGCTTATGAAGGATAAAGAGAAGGACAAGGACAAGAAGATGCTGTGGCGCGGTATGCCTGTCGGTGCCGAGGAAATATGGGCGAACGAGATGCTGGGATGCTTCAAGGTGTCTCGCAACGTTGCTCCCCGTGAGTGCCGATATCATACGCGCATACGTGTACTCATCTTTCAACAGGGCGAGATACGACCAAAAGCGACACGCACTTCGTCGCCGTACGGCATTTCCGTACCGAATATGCGCGCTATAAACGGCCGGCCAACGGCCCTCCTGTCAATATTCACAAGCACTCACGGGCCGTGGCGTTCTCCATCAATCGCAAGTACAAGAAGAAGACACCAGCGCATGATCCCAACGGATTATTCCGGCCTACGCAGTCGTCGCAGTCCGCGCGCTCTGCTACAGAGAGCATTGCTCGTACTACACCTAGCGGTGCTGTATCTGTCCACGCTACCGCTAAGATCATGCTTGCGCCGCGTCATGTGCAGACCATGTACACCAGCACACGGACGACCAGGCAGCTCGACTCGCACGGCTTGCTGGATGACCCGAAGCCGTCTCTCAGCAGGGAGAAGAGCCGTACGCCGCACGACCGGCAAAAGGATGCGAAGCGGCAGAGCACGTCGGCCAAGCCCAAGGCCAAGTCCAGCTCAAAGCCTACCAGCAGCAGCGGGAAACCGTCCTCGCCTCTTGGAGGGATCTCGCCTTCGGATATATCCAGCCCCAAGTTGATCGCTACAAACCCCGTACATCGGCCCAGCTCTCGGGGCGCGAGAGATCCTCGGCGACCAAGGCGCGGCTCGATAGATAGCGACGAGGACATGCCCATCCGTACCCCGCACTCCGAGGCGTTTTCGACGATGGACACGATGCAGATCGACATGCTACGTCCGCATTTTACCAGCGATGCGTCCAAGATCTTCTCGCGTCTTCGCCGAGGGCGCTCTGCCACACCGGGCATGAGCAATCTCAGTGCTCCATACCAGCCTCACTGGATGCAGCTCGACCAGCGCGATACGAAGGGCCCGACGGACCAGATCAGCAAGTCGTTCAAGACAATTGGGCTCCTGCCAGAAACGCCACGGGAGCGGAAGGCTGCCAAGGCGCGCAAGGGCTCCCGCGCGCTGGGCGCCGACGTCGACATCTTCGAGTTCGTGCCCGCCGACTCGCTTTTCATGCTGCTCCCGCTGTGGCCGAGCCAGACGGACTTCGTGTCGGAGGGTGACGCGCCGCGCGACGTCGAGATCCCGAACGACAAGCGCCTATATCTGCTCGTGTACTATGTGGCGTGGTCTGAGGCCGAGCGGGAAGCGGCGGACAAGAAGGCACGTGGCTCGGGCGAGGCCAGGCGGGACGACAAAAACGTGCTTTTGAACACATTCCGCATCACTGGCCGTCTGGTGTTCCATGACGAGCTGCAGGGGTCCGGCCTTCGTGTTCCGGACGAGGGGTTGACGGTGTTCGGTCCACTGGAGGAGGCGCTGCGTACGATGCCGCAGGCCTCGCGCTCGCACCACGACGCGAGCATGACCGACGAGTTTGTCATCGGGCAGTGCGCGAGCCGGGATGCGGGCGTGGAGTTTTATCCAGAGGGTTTCGTGAGGTTCGACCTGTGCTCTGTGCGCTCCGAGCCCGTGCCCGTTGCGATACCGGAGGACTGGGAGCGCAAGCCGGACGAGATCGCGCTGACGCCGGTGGGCCGGACGGTGATGGAGATGGCATGGCTGGGGTGCATCGCGCTCACCAGCTTTGGCTCCTCGCCGCACGAGTAGTGAGATGGTTATATCCTCCGTGGGTGTGTGCGTGGGTGGCTGCGACGGTCGAAGGAGACGACAATTTACGATCTATCTATCTAAACAACATATCCCGCATCTCCCGTTCTGAAATGCATCTTCCGATTTACACATGTATCTCTATCCTTTCTCGCTTCTCCCCTAGCCGACATAAGTACTTTGCTGTCCTAACCCCCTCATATTTCTCGTCAGTCTCTTCACAAACGCTCAATCTTCCTTTGTGCCTTGCGTGCTCTCTCCCCTCTCATCTCCTCTCCCTTCACCTTGACTGTTTCTTTGTATGATTATGGGTCTGTCAGGTCGTGCGACGTGGAATGTAGCCTACATGCATTGTTGATACCGTTGGAGTGCAGGGTGGGGTGAAATGCTAGCAATTGAACCAATGCCTATGATATTGCGAGGTGTCCGAGCCGCGCGCGAGTTGTACACAGTATACCTAGGCATACACTAATAGCTTGTTGGTAAGTCCCAGAGTATGCAAAGATATGAGCAGTAAGTAGATTAGTCTACGACGGAAGCCTCCAGCCAGTTCCGGAGAAGCAAGCAAGCGTTGTAAGTGAGTTCCTCATGAGGCTGGTACACCATTCTCCAGGAGATGCAGCTCGTGGTAGAGTAGGTGCGTCCACTCGTTGAAGACGGACGGCAGACAATCTGTCAAAGTTGTCAGCGTCGAATCACGTTGGCTGACAGAGAACTCACAGTGTAAGCAGTCCTTGCCGGGCTTCAGATGCGCGTCCGGTCGCTGCAGCGACATGCCCCAAACATCCAGATAGTACCACTGCGCATTGACCTCCTCAGGCTCCACCCAGTGCGCGTCCGCTTGCTTCGGGCGCGCCCCGTGTTTATGCATCTGCCGCTCCTCTTCGCCCGCACGCCTGTCCATCTCCTCCTGCGCGTCCGCCTTGCGCTGCTGGTTCTTCCGCTGCTGCTGCAGTTCTCCAATACGCTTCTTCCACAGCTTGTTATGCGGCACGAACAGGTCCCAGTCCCAGCGCTCGCGCTGCCTGAGCATCTCCGGCTTCGACTCGGGTGATGTGATGCGGGGGTCGTTTGCGAGAGCGACTAGCCTTCCGACGAGATTGCGCTCGCCTTCGTGAGCAGCTTCTAAGGATGAGTACGGCTCGTTCTGGGTGGCGCAGGAGGGGTGCCCTGGAGATGTGGTGCGATAGAATATCTTGGTGCGCCGTAAAGGTGACAGACGCGCAGCATTGAGATCTATCATGCGCGAGTAAGCACGCTCGACTAGACGCTGATCGCCTAAGTCCTGCACGTGCGGAATCATGGGTAGTTCATGGCGAGACCACTGTGCTTACCGTCAGTTTCTCGTGAAAATTGTTTCATTAGAGAAACTTACATGCGCCCCAGCATTCAGAATGATGATGCTGTCGGCATTGACGCTCTCCTCCTCTCCCTTGACAGGCGTAGTCATGTACTTGATGTGGTCTTCCCAACCTTCCACTCGGCGGAAGTTGTTGATCCACTTGTAGGTCGAAGGGGCCTCCGTAATAGCACGAATGTCGGCCTCACCAAGAGTCATGTGGTCTTCGAGCAGGGTGAAGAATGGCCGCGACATGCGCGAATCGGGCACACCAGCCATCTTCTGAAGCACCTTGGTGAAAGGGTGACTGGGGCGAAGGACGAACTGCTCGGTATGTGGTGTACCGGCGAGAGGAAGATGCCCGGGATTTGACTCGAAGACGATGTCATATTGCCTGAAAGTGTAGTACATGGAGTGGAAGAACTGGCGCGAGAGGGAGTCTGCGACATCGTTAGCGGAAGGTAGTAGGCGGGGATAGAGACACACCTCCGACCATGATCAGCCCACCGGGGCTCTTCAGTAGGCGCACGACGAATGCGATAGGGTCATACTCCATCATCTTGCCTCGACTTGGCTCCCAGTGGTAGTTGAGTAGGCGCGCCAACCGTTCGCCGTCGAGCCGTTCCTGCTCGGCCTCATCCTTTATAGGGTCTCCATCCTCATCCCAAGGAACTGGGCAGCCGGGCCATGGCGGCATCCACTTGTTAGGATACACTCTATGCACATCTTTGAGTGTGTGCAGCTTCTCCGTATTTGGCACCCATTTGCCTGAGGGGCACTCTTCGCCGGTGCACCAGGGGGACTGCGGTGGCGGAGGTGGTGGTGGAGGTGGAGGTGGAGGGGCTTGCATCTGCGTGGTCAATGCGGAGGCTGGCGACTTGGCCAGCGTCGGCGATACGTCGTCCACTTCGATGGGAGATATGGACTCGGCGTCCCAGATATCATACTGGAAGGGTGTGTAGTAGTATGATGCGAGGAATAGTAGAGGAATGACAATGAAGGGGAGGTTGCGTGGTCGCAGAAGAGGCGAGATGCCTGTGAATGTGAAGATCAGCTGACTGACACTGCACACAGCGAGCATACATACCTCGTGAAGGATGATACACCATGTTGTAGCTTCTCGATAGAAAGAAGGATAATGTAGGATTCACCAAGATAGTTGGTTTAGCATAAAGCCTCCGCGACGACAAGGAGAAATAACACAATAGCGCGACGCGACCTGAACGCGACTGAGACAATGGGCGCGGAAGTCAAGCCGGATCGCGTGGCATTAGCGTGGCACTGGGCGCGGCGAGCACGTGAAATAGCTGCGCGCGAACAATCGTCTACCGTCGCCTGAATCCTACTTCATGCCACCATCCTCCTATCATCGCCTGCCTTTTTTGCAGTGGAATCTGCAAGGCAGCCTCTGTATGTGTCTGAACACTGTCTGCTTTGTTCTCCCACACTGGCTACTTGGCTCGCTTCGACTACGACTTGAAGCAATGAAGGTTCGAAGGCTGACGTTGACGCTCGCTAGCTCCTGGTATACTTCGGCTACCGTACTCCTCAGCTCGTCGACTTGATAGGGAAATCATGGGCGCTGCTCGCCCTCTTTTCTCAGAAACAACCTTCTCCGCGACTTTTTCTGACATGTAGCTCAAAGAGCTTGTGGTCTCCCGCTGCAGTTACACTGTGTCTACGCTCCTGTGGCTGGTGCGCTTCTCGCTCCATGCGCGTAAGTATGGATTTTGCAGCCGCAGCGCCCTCGAAAATCACATACTTACAGGTTTCTTCGCCACTCTCGGCAGCTATCCCTCCCCGATAGTTTCTTCTTGAGACATCACATCTGACACTGCAGTGTGTATATTTGACTTCGGACTCTCACTTATCTGCTAAGTACGACCCCGTACTTCGACATAGCCTGCGCTTGACGGTTGCTGAGTTGCTCAAAGCACTGGTGACCGGGCCGGTGACCCGTCCCGGTGACTCATCTCCACAATCCCCCTTTGCCGTACGCGCCCGCTTGACCTTCACTGTTCGTACAAGCCCGCATGAAAGACTCCGGTCACTTATGTGCACGCGCTGTAGGATGACAAGTCTGTTCGGGACGCCAGTGGCCGAGCCAAAAGAATCTCGCCGGCCTCTCGCGCCGGCATGCCGGGTTTGCGCGTCTCGGCGGCGCAGCGGCGCCTGCAGGAGAAGCGCCGCGGTTTGTATCTGAGGATGTCATCAACCCACTCTTTGCCTTGCCGGCCTTACGCGTCAACCAGCACGTACTTATAAGAGTGGGGAGAGGAGTTGTGGATCGCCAGCTACTGTCAAGTCCTCGCCACAATTCACCAACCGCTTCAAGTTACACATCCGGCACCATGGCCAAGTTAATCTGGTTCGCTCTCGGCGCCGGCGCTGCTACCTGGTGGATCTCACATCGACCTCGCCACGATGATGAGCATCTGCATGGGCCGCGAGGCTGGCATCGCGGGTGTCATCGTCCACAAGCGAATTCGGATACGCCGACCTCGCAGCCTGAGGTCCCGCCCCCGAACGCCTCTGCTGTATCACCTCCTCTGGCCCCCCATTCGCCACCGCTCCAGCATGCACCTGGCCCGTGGCCAGGCTATCAAGGGCCTTGGGGCGACGCGAAATTCCAGCAGGCTAAACAGCAAGCAAGCGAGGCCGTATGTACCCTCTTTCGATATAGGTGTACTACCACTGACGACCAATTCCTCACAGGCTGCGGAAATGACGGAGAGTACACTCGATAATCTGACGACCACGCTTTTGACGTGGAAGCAGGTAAGCCTTGCCTTGTAGCTGGGCCCGCTGTTTGTATTGACCCTCTACTTGTAGCGTCTTGCGGAGCAGCGTGCACAGCGTGAGCGCGAAGCCGAGGCACAGAAACAGGATCAGATGAACCCTCCTCGATATGTTTGAAGAACAACCAGCATACCTACCATCTTTGCAATCTGTATACTAAGCCATGTCTCTTCTCGCAGCCACTATCTGTGGTCTCAGCTCTTCAGGAGTCAGGATGAGCTAGATCCGTGCGTGTTGCCCCTTCCGACATATGGCGAAGATACGAGGGGACGGCCCGTAAGCGCACGCTGAACCAGCCCAGTCAGGCTCGACTGCAGGCTTCTCAGGAGCGCGCCTCGTGTATCTGCATCCAGCTCTCGGAGCTGTCAACCTCACCTCTTCTCGAATAAGCGTTCCCTTTGGTGCGTCCCTGCTGCGCAGCACCACGCGATGTCCGATTCCGTCAGCCACGCGAGTTATGCCCTGCCGATCCCAGGGCGATCCGGTCAAGATCCAGTGACGATCCATGAGAAGGTGCCTTGGCGAGCCGCTGCGCAGCAGTTCGTTTGCGGCGGCGTCTGTGGAGCCCCGTGGGCAACAGCTCGTCTTGAATACCTTCCTTTTTGGGAGAACAATGCACGCAGAGAAGTTCAACTGTGTGGCCACAACAAGCTGCCACTCGTCCGGCAGTCCGAGGCCGCCCTTCCTCGTGCCCGCGGCCTGCGACTGCTCGGCCTCCCCAACTTCCCCAAGATTTTGGGCGGCCCGCGAGCGAGCTTCCTGCACATCGTGCGCTCCCTTGTCGCATGGACGCCAACACGAAGATCAGGCCAGCGGGCGGTGTGCCGCGTTGTCGTTGCGGTGGCCGCTACGAGGCCGCATCTCAATTTCGAAGATTGGCTTGATAAGCATTGGATTTGTTTCTGAATTGCGCGGAGTAGAGGGAAGAAGTCCGTGGGTGTCTGAACGTAATCTACTAATACGTGAAGGCGAGAGCGTCCGAGAGCAAGACAGCTAAAGAGTAGCGCGGTAGCGCGAGGTAGGTAGGTAGGTAAGGAGCGTCCAGCGCGGAGCGGGAAGTCCACGACAGCGGTCCGGAAAGCGTACGTGAGTAGGTAAGTAGCTGGGATCGATATACAATTACGGCATAAATACAAAATATGTGTACAGAAGTCCCATTCGCAGTGTGCGTAGTCGAAGCGTCCGAAGGTGTGAGTGGTCCGTAGTAGAGTCCGATGAAGGTCCAAGAATGGTATAGTCCGAAGAGGTATAGTCCGAAGCGGTAGCGTAAGTCCAAGAACGAAAGATGCAAAGTTCGGGAAGTCCGTGATCGTTCGTAGAGAGCGTGAACGTCAGCAGTCGTGACTGGCGTAGGTAGAGCGTCGGGAAGGATATTAGATATGGGATGGTGTCCAAGCTTAAGTCCGAAAGGATAGATAGAGAAAATCCACGTGAGTGGCATGGTCTGCGTACCGACAACGCCCGCGAGGAAACGCCGTTGTCGTCGATGCATTCGTCTCTTCATAGAGTCGTGCCGGCCTGCGCCAGGCGCTTCTGGATCTTCGACGAGGCTGTGACTGAATGAAGTGGAGTCAGAGAAAGCAGTGCGTAACGAAGATGAGACTCCACCCACCAAGCATGGTGAACTTCGTGCTGAGACGGCTCAACGCATACAACAGCGTGCCGATATCACCCCTGACGTCTGCCGTATTAACAGGGGGCCAGGCAGTCTCGAACTCGTCGAGCTGTTGGATGAACACGTCTGCGGCGGCTGTCCAACACGGCTGACAAAGACATGAGCGCCGACGGACCTTGCAGACTAATCCAAACCTTACCCCCATGATAGGATCCAGAAACTCGTAGTCGGCGTCGCTGAGGTGGCCGATGATGTTGGTGCACGCTCGCGCCGCACGCAAGCATTTCTCGTATGATAGGTCGTCCTCTGGCGCGAAGCGACGGAACAGCTGTATCACGGATGCGTGGGCGAGCGTATGTGAGCATAATAAAATAAGGCGGTCTTCCGGTAGGGCAGCGTCGAGTTGTGGGACCGGTATGAGCGCGTCGACATATTGGGCGATAACGAGCTCCAAAAGCTGGACTTCATTCTGGAAGGCTGGCGTCGGTTTCATTCCTGGAACAAAAGTATCAGTAGTCGTTGAGACATGTCAGGTCATGATAGCAACGCACTTGGATCCCAGCCGCGAGAGAGCTGGTCGGCACGGTAGAACACAGCAGAGGCCTTCGCGCGAAGAGCTTGGACGGAAAAGCCTGCGGCTGAGTTATTTTGCAGGAAAGCGTGCACGGTCTGGAATCCAGAAGATACGTCGGCGTGGCCCTGGTAAACCGGTAAGATGAGGAGGAGTGTATGTTGATGACAAGATGCATACCATCTCATACTCAGAGACATCCTGAGGCCATGGACAGTGAATCGCGGTAAGCGGGTCGGGTCCATCCGAGAGAAGAGACGGCCGGCGCATTACGAGCGACCAACATCGGTCCATGTTGTACACCTGCCAGAACGTGAGGATACGCTCGCCCTCCTTCGCGATGTCTTTCGGCAGTTGCATGCTCATGGCGTCGTACGGATGCGCGTACCAGTCCCGTTTCGTGTTGAAGACGCCGGCATGCATCCCATACTGGACGCACATAGCGGCGGCAGCGCCGGCGTGGTACGTGCTCTCCACCACGCGCCCGTTGCACATGAAGTACATGGCCATCAAACACGAAGCCTGAATAACGTCCACGATATATCGGTCGTCCATGATAGCTGAAGGAAGGGCGTCCATGGCGAGACTCAGGTAGTGCTCCTCGTTCTGGCAGAGGGGATCCGGACGCGAAACGAAGCAGGCCCACAAAAAGATGGCGTTGTACAGGACATCGTGCCTCCGTTCCTCCACAGGTGCGGTCAAGCTTTCACGCAGACGGCCAATGTCGATTTCGAGACCACACTGATGTCGGTGAGGCGCGAAGATGTCGAGGCTGAGACGCATGAGACCGAGGTACAAGGCATAGATAACTTTGAACGTACAGAGCCTGGGCCAGTTCGCCGGAGACTTCATAGGTGGTGTGTTCGTCGAAAAATATGTCGAAGGCGGGATCTGGCGATCCGACGGTCTGTCAAAGGCGTTCATGCGGAGAAAGAGTATACGGAGTAGCAAACCTACGGGCAAGCTCGTCCATGAACCGGTCTTGGGGGGACTGGACGACTCTGGCGTCGCGATGTAAGTCGCGCGGCGATATGGGAAGCTGACTGTGCTTACCCGATGGGAACGGAGATTGTGTCGCGGAGATTGGCGTTCCCGCTGGTGATCCCAGGGAAGAGGGTGATGAACCAGAAGTCTTCCGTTGCTGCTGGAGGTGAAGAGAAGGCCGGTGTGTGGCGAAGGACTCTGGGTCCTCAAGCTCTCGTATTCTTTCCTCCAAGCGAGCTATGTTCTCTCGTAGGAGTTGTGTGCGTGTCTTCCCTTTGCCGTCGTCGTACTCGCAAGCGTCGCCTTTCTTTGCGCGTACGCATTGCTGGCACGCGGGCTTGATGCCGTCGCAGCGCTGAAAAAACGGTGTACAGTCAGCGTGAGTCAAAGGCGGCAGGCTGACAACGCACCATCTTCCGCTTTCTAACGCTCCGGGGTCAGCAGGAGACGCAACGAGACGCGAAGACGGCTGAGGCTCACCGGCATCGCAAGCAGGCTTTGCCTCTCTGAAGACTGTTGTGCGCTTGGGATAGCCTCTCCGAGGGAGTCTTGGTTGTCGCCATTATGGCTGGGGCACCGGTACCTTTGTCGACGCAGACGCGGGGATTCGAGGCCGCCAATCGATCGAGTTTAGTTTGCCGGAGGGGGGGAAGTATTAGACCACGGCGCGAGGCGCGGGACGGAGAGTACTATAGTCGGAGGAGAGAATATCTCATAGACAGAGGAGAGGGAGGAGGATGGGGGCCCGAGGGGCGAACGGGGGAGGCTCAAACGCGTCCAGCAGAGCCAGGATCATCTCAAGTATTATATGAGCACGAGCACGTAGGGATCATTAAATGCCGCACAGCCTCCACACGAGACCCATTCTATACATGTGCCACCCTCCCTCGAGGACCCTCAGGAGATAGATCCGTCCATCAAAGAACTCACCTTCCCCGGCCCGAACCCTTCCTCGGGCCATCCACACTTTACTCCCGCCGCGGATACTGAATATTTTAGGGAAACCAGTGTGAGGGCTCCTGGACCCCCACCGCGCCAAACCACGCCTCGGTCTGCAGTCCTCTCGCCGCTCTGAGCGCTTGCGCTGGTCGTTCCGTGGTTCCCATAGCGGCCTCAACAGCCCGACGGTAGCCACGTGCCGCAACATCCCGCAAGGTCCTAGACAAGCAAATCGGGTTGTGATGGGAGGCACAATCAAGCAAACCAGCTCAATTCATCTCGGTCACTGCGATCTGAACGCGTCGCGTCCGAACAACTCCTTGCACACGCGCATGTTGAAGCTTGAAGATGGACGGACTCCGTCAACACCTAACCATCATACGCCCATTGACTGGCTCTGTCAGGACTTGGATTGGCGATGTATGAGCCCACGGCGCCCCTAACATTTGAGTTCCGAGGTCTGAGAGGGACGCCTTGCATTTGTAGGCCTTGTCGGGATTCAATATTCAAGCTTCAAGTTCAAGAGGGGTGAACGTTCTGAACGTGAATCATCTTTTACCATGGCCACGGCATCAATACATCGGCACGTCTCCGCGAGTCTGAGTCAACGATGAGGCCTCCATGCAGACAGAGACCACAGTCCAGGCGCCGGCGGGGTTGGCGGGGGTTGGGGGACCCTCGTGGTGCAACAGACGCCTCGCTCTCCGAAGCATATGCATCTGAGCGGCGGAATGCGAGGTAACGGGATGAACAGGCTAAGTACCAAGCGGCCAATGAGTCATCAAGCGTTGGCACCGGCGTCTGTGCTTGCCGACGCTTTGCAACAAAAGAACGTCAAGTCCGATGGAAGATTGAAGTAGCGTGGCTGTGGGGTCGTGTGGGAGCCCATTGGTCCATTGGTCCTAGCTCCCCCAGGCTGCCCTCATAGTCGGCCCGCCCATTGCCCCGAGCTACCGATGAGCATCGATGGGGAGTACCCAGCGGGATCTGCAAGGGCAAGGAAATAGACTACTCTCCTTCCCCTGACTCCGAAAGCGAGCTGTCAATAATATTAACCAACATTGTTCAATTTATACTTATGTTGAGCGCGGAGAACTCGAACGCGAGCTAGTTGTGTATCAAGCACGGAGAACCTGGAATTAAAGAAGCGAAGGCAGAAGCGCCCGACTCGCCGCACCCCGCGTGCAGTCGAAGATGGTGTCGGCGTCGGAGTTGGAGGGCTTGCCGACGCTGTCTCACCATCCGCCCAGCGGCTGGACGTACTCAAAGACAAAGCGGGCAGCGGTCGAACTTGGGGGCTGGCTGGGAAGGACAGTAGACCCTGCTTTCCACGTAGTCAGTCGCCAACGTCAGAAGAACGATGACCGATCCCTCAACGAACAACCGTTGTTGGCCACAGCCGAGTCGCATGGATGAGCCCTTAGTACCGGAAGGCAGTTGGATGTGCTATATAGACCATACATGAATTGTGATTAAATTCCAAAATAAAGATAGAGAAAAAAGCAGGGAAAGAAGGCAGCGACCAAAGGAAAATGGGGCAACGACCTAAAAGGGGCCGTTGAGACGTTGCTCACTGTGTGCGCTGGAATTTGAATGGGTGCGCGACTGGAGCGCAGGTGGGTAGAGATGGTGCTCCGCTTGCAAACGCTGTTCGCGCGCCTGAGCCAATCGCACGTATGCGAAGCGTTGGAATTGGTTAAGCGTCTGCAAGAACAGCACGCCCACCTGGAAGCCGCGTGGTCAGGATTACATGGCGTCCATGCGAAGAGAAGGTGCCACGTACGGGTGTTTCACGCAATTGGTTGAATAGCTCAACCGTCGTCTCCCGGACGACTTCGTGGGGATGGAATAGGCCGAAGGCGAGCTGCGTCAGACCGCCTGTTGGCACCACCATGGCTAGAAGCTGTTCGAGATGTAAGACGGCGCTGCACGCGCGAGACATACACAAGGCGAACCTCGACCACCTGCTCATACGAGCGACAATTTTCCACTAGCGTACGCATGATCACCGACGCCTCCATGTCGGAGATCTTCGCATGCTTCAGGCGGAAGATCTGGTGCAAGACATCGCAACCTTTGATACGGTTGTGTATCTGCTGCTTTGCGAAGTCCTGCCGCCGCCTTATGAGCCACGCCACATAAAGAAAGAGCAACTGGCTCACCGACATAAGATATCGATGGCTCAGCGTGTGCCGGAATGCCTCCAGGCGATGCGCATTTAGCGCCAGCTCTCTAATTAGGGTGGCATCGTCGTTGTACATGACCCCGCTACCCAGTTGGGGTAGTCGTCCATGCCCGCCCTCGGTAAAAGCCTGACTGGGATAGCCGATCTTCGTCGTCCCAGTAACCTCTTCCTCGAATCGCGACGCCAGGCGCACGAACCGGGTCACATACTCTGTGAATCGGAGTCGTACCGCGTTCTCGCCGTAATGATACTCGATAGCGGCTCGGATCTGCGAAAAATCGTCATCAATTTGCCCTAAGGAAGTATACAAGCCACTCACGTCGTCGATGAAGAGATTATCGGCGCTGTTATCAGCTTTCGAGGTATCATTCTTGAGAGTGCCATCTTCGCTGCCGACGGAGTTGTCCGCCTTCAGTGTCGCCGCTCGTTCCCGCGAGACGACGCTCGACCCGAGTCCGGGCGGCGGCGGGGTCGGAGGATAAGTGGCCATGATATCCCTCGAAATTGTCACTGTCCCTGTGGCGATGTCGAACAGAACATCCCAAGCCCCCAATTGTTGGAAGATCGGATTGGTCACTCCTGCTATGTACGCAGGCCTGCAGTGAAGAGCCGTTAGCTAGAACGGAGCGGGCGGGTAGCAGACGAGCCGGCGTCGATCAAACACCGGGGAAAGGAAGCAAGAGGTAAACGTGATGGAGGTCGCTCTCCTGCGGTGTCGAACAATGATAAAGACTCATACGGGCTTTGCAGGCCGACAGAACATTCCCACACTTACACAGACTCCCATTCATCCTTGTTGTTCAGATTCGCGTACGGAAAGGCGCGTTCGATGAACCCGCGTAGGACGGCACCGCATCCGCTGCCCAAGGCGCAAGCAGCTAGGACGAACGTCGAGACCTCGCCAGCGGGCCGCTTGTGCCCTAGGAAGATGATACGTTTGCCCGTTACAAGCGCGTTGAACAGAATGATAATAGGGTGCGTCGCTGGTCCGTTCGTATGCAGGTGTGGATGTTGCGGCCCCGACACAAGCGCGGGGGACGAGAACAGTTTGACGAGAGTGATCAGCGAGTACTATATCAACCCCCGGTGTCAGCGTTGTGCGGGCGGTATTGAAGACGCAGAGTAACTTACGTCGCCGACCTCTTCGGGAAACGTGAACAACGGCATCTTGATGGGCAGCTGGTGGTCCTTGTACTGCACCGTCGTGTGGTAGAAGTGAGTGTCTTTCGTGGCTGCAGCCATGGACCCCACGGGATGCGACCGTAATGCACTCCCATTAGGCAAGGCAGAGGAGGTGGACGCGCCGGTAGATCGACGTTTACGGCCAGGCGACGTGACGGACGAACCCGCAAGCGTACTGCTTCCCGAAAGGATGCTTTGGCCATCATAAGAACTGGCCGCCTCGCTGCCTCCGTAGTCGAGCCCGCTTTCGTCTCCGACCCACACAGCGCTACCACCGAGCGAGAAAGATGTTTCTGAGGGTGGAGATTGCGCGTGCTGAGATGCGGATTGTAAGGTGGAAGCTGTCCGGATGCTCGAAGCGGTATCCGCGCGGTCTCGACTTGGCCTTGAGGCGCCGTCGTTGTCGCGGGCGCGCATCAAGATGTCTTCTTCGAAGCTGGAATACGAGTCGATGGAATCTGAGGTTCTGTGCTGCTTCGCAGGTGGAGTTGGCGCGTTGTTCGTAGCAGCGACCGGGTAGAACTTCTCAGCGAAGAGGTCCTTCCTGTCCGATGTGCGCATCAGAAGCCTCTCTGCGCGCGTCAGGGATGGGGCGCCAGCAAGGTCCATAGAGTTGACAGCATCGAAAAGGCGAGAAAGGCAGTCTTGGGAGGGGTTGAGGAAGTAATCATCCAAGGCCATCAAGAGAACTGGCTGAACGCGACGCGTCAGGTTGCAAGGTAAGGGCGCGGGCAGAGATGCGACGCACCTTGAAGATCTGAATGAAGGGATGACGCGTGCATATTGCAAGGGCGAGGACCTTTGCGCCTCTGAAGTCAAGGTAAGAGTGAGTCGAGACCAGAACACTGCGGGCTGCGCACCTCTCCCACGTCTTGTCGTGCTTGGTGCGCACAAGATTGAGCACGCAGAGGAGATCGGGCTGGTCCCCCACGACGCTGCTGCGGACACTAGTGTCGGCATCGTCCAGCGCAAGGACAGGTTGTATCGTGTTGAATGGGGTCTGGTTGAGGAAGAACACGGTCCAATCATCTAGTTGCGTCTCCGCACCGTCCGGGAGCATCGACATAGCGAGCACTCTGTCCGCCGTTGTTAACTGAACATCCCTGCAGTATGCAGCGAGTAGCGCACCCCTCATCGATGCCTAGCGGTTGTGGAAACTGGCACTTGAGCTGCGCGCCTTCGAGGAGGTGGAATTCGGCAAGGAGAACGAAGGAGCAGTGATTGCCGCCGCCGCTCATGGCGGCCAGAAACTGTGAAGGGAGTGCAACGGTCCTATAATTGGGTGTCGTACGAAGCGTCTATGGTCGACGACATGGAAAGCAGGAATGAGTTCAAGATCTTCGCGTCAACCCCAATAGAAGCAAACAAGCTCTTCTCTCCCTCTCCCATCATGATTGTCTTGCCTTCCCACCTGAGCAAATTTATGATTGTCTGCATCTCAATGGCTTCATTGACGTTCTACTGGATCGCCAAAGCACGTTGACGCCATCACCCACCCCTAGTCGCCGACCCAATATTGGTCGAAGCACGACTTCAAGTCGAGGAATCATTAATCAACAGCAGCTGTTATCGACTTCCCACCCGGATGGATCCAGAGAGGATGGACTTTCATCGATGCAAGTCGCTCCACGGCATAGCATACCGACCTTATTATGCCCTTCGCTCGCGCCCCTCCTTGACAGGCTCATCGCATGTCGTTCACCTCTATAGCACACAACAAAAAACGTACAGCATCCCATATAAACCTCAAGCACACGACAACATGGTGGACTCGTCCAGCTACTCCTCCATGGCATCGCCCGCCGTCACTTTGCCCCCCTCTGCCCCCTTGCCCTCCTCCGGCTTCCATGTCGTCGCCCACCGCGGGAACACGCGCTTGTACAGCGACATGCACACCGTGTCCATTTGCGTGATAGGCCCGTCGAAGTACGCCTTGAAGTACCCATGCGTGCCCAAAGACTCCTTGATATGCCCAACCCGTCCATGCTTCGTGTGCAGCTGAATCGGCTTGAAGTAGCGGATGTCGTCTGTGTGGCCACGCCGTTAACACTTTGCAACCTATCCATGGGTCCCGGTACACTCACCTGCATTGAAGAACATGTACCGGATCGTCGCCGTCTTCTTGTGCACCTTGAGCGGGTGGCCGCTGAGGATGATGCGCTTCGCGACCACGCGCGTCGTGTCCGTGTTCGTGAATGTTCCCGCCGCGACGAGGTGTGGCGCTTGCACATCGGCCGTCTCGCGGAGGAGTAGGCACGGCTGCGCCCCGAATGTCACGGGCCCGAAGATGGTGGCAATGGTGGTGTTGCCGTGTCGCAGGTAGCGCTCGAATTTGTGCACATTGTTCGCGCCCTTCCCGCCGCCGCGGGTGAGTTGACTGTAGATGGGGTTCACGCGCAGGCGCCGGGGACCGACGCAGAGAATGAGAGGGTCCTGATAATTATTACGGTGTGAAAGAAAGAAGAGGGGAAGGAAAGCAAACTCACCTTGGAACGGACAGAGCCGTCGTACTCCGTATTCCGCTGCACAGAGAAGTTGAGCACAGTTTTCTTGTGCTCGTACTGCAGCAGCCCAAAGATGGTTAACGGTGCCCGGGCGGCGGCCTCACGGGGAACATTGCGAAGATATACAGTGACGCGCGTGCCCGGCTACGCACAGTGTCAGCATCGATACTTGAGGGATATATACTGACCGCACCTGCACCCCGGAAGTCTCCGTCTCCGTGCGCCTCTTCACGTTGCGTTCAACCCGTTTGAAGTCGTCGAACTGGAATATCCGCGCATAGTCTCGTGGCAAATTCTCATACGGGTCCCATGGGCTGGTGCGGAAGGACCGCAGGCCGCGGTAGCGCTGGAAACGCGTGCGTGCAGGCACATCCCTTGGTGTGTCAACTTCGTCCGGGAAGGCAGCGTCATCCTCTTCCTCGCGGTCTCGGGAGCGCCAAGAAGCGAGCCTGACAGGGCGATATAAGCCACGCACTGGGCTTACAACAAGGATAGACGCACTGTTTTTCTTCCTCCTCAGCATCGAGCTCCTCGAAAGCGACGCTCTTCCGGCTATCAAGGTCCATTTCGTCCTCATATTCGCCCTCGGAAGCTTCGTGCTCCTCGACCTCCATCGTGTCATCAGCGGCGTCTTCGTCCTCGTCGTCCTTCTCCTCGCCATCGTCTGCGCCCTCTTCGTCATCGTCATCAATGATCCACGACGCCTGATATTCGCTCGTCCCCTTGGGCAGCTTTCTCCGCTTTTTCTTCGGCGCCTCCTCGTCCTGGCCGACCTCCTCCACACGGGCCGCACCGCTCATCTCCTCCTCCGTCGGCCATGTCTGTTCGTTCGCCATATCGTCCGGGTCGTTGCTCGACACCAACGACTCCGCATCATCGGCGTCCGGCTCTGCCAACAGCGTAGGCTCGACCTCCATTCCGCCCCTCGGGCGCGGCGCGCTCATAATACGCGCGACCTGGAAGTCACCAAAGTCGGGCACATGTATGAGGCGGTTCGTCGAGAGCGGCGCTCCGCGGACGACGCCCGTCACCGCGAGCTCGCCCTCTGAGCCGTCCACCCCTTCCACATAGTGCACCTCTTCACCCAAAACCCAGGGTCGTCCGGTGCGCCATCGCACCCCATCGGGAACACCCTCCGCCACGGCGCGCAACGCGCTCAGAGCGTCAGATGCCGCGTGCAGGTCGAAAATACGGGAAGCGGCGGGCGCGAAGTAGCGGACGAAGGAGAGTAGGGACTTGAGCACGGAGGAGCGGGCCTTGGCGTCAAGCGTAGAGTCCGCGGCAAGGACGGGGACAGCATCGGGTATGCCCTGGGCCTGGAGGACACGCAGGAGGGTGTCGCCCCACGCATTCACTTCCTGAGTTGAGGAGAGGACAAGGAGGGTGTAATCGGCGGCCTTGGCGGCGTCAAGCGCGCCGTAGAGATCGCCGTAAGGGACGTTGACGAATTGGAGGGAAGTCTTAAAGCGGTCGGCACTTAACTCGAGATCAGGACATTGCGAGAGACGGGGAAGCTGGGTACGCACCGCATACCCCATAGGCCGGTGTCAGGACAGTCATCCGCAGACGCATCGAGGGAGGAGGCGAGGGCGCTGACCGCACCCTTCGCAGAGACATCGTCCGTAAGGGGGATCACGGCGACTATCCGAGGCGCGCCATCGACACCGCTGAATAGACGGGTGGCGGAGACGATCGCCTCGCGCTTCTTCGCCTGAGCTTGCTTCGCATTATTCCTCCGGTTCGCACGCAGCTGAGCGGAGTTGTTGGTGGGAGGTGCTTTGGGGCTCTGACGCTGTACACGTCCTGACAGTATAAGTTAGGTGATGTGTGCGAGAACCTGAGGGCGATGATCGCACCTTTAGCAGCCTCCTTCAGCGATGATTTCGTCGCATGTTTGGACTTGAACTTCTTATTTTGCTAAGCAGACGGCGAAGCCACATGTGAGTATACTGTTGTGTGATAGTAACAGCTATGCGGACCTGCTTGAGCGATGCTCTGTGGTGATGGGCTTCGACCATGGTTCAGTGCGATCGGAGTGAGATCGCTCGAAGATGGGACGCAGTTTTTCTGATCAAGGCAGGGTTTTTCGGGGGATGCTCTCCTATTCAGTGCCGGTGAGATCAAGTCGTCCCGCTTGTATCTTGAATGAAAGCTCGCTGCAGGGGTAAGGGTACAACGAGGGGGAGCAAAACGAATCAACCAAGAATCAACGATGCATTGGCAAGCCCCGATCATGGGGAGCAAATGGGGTTAACCACGAGCGCTTCCGGCTCGCACGCAACTTGCCGCCAACAATCAAACCTTTCCGACCATCGTCAGCACCTTGCGGCGACTTGTCCTCCTCTGCAATGCGTGCGAAGTTCGGGGGCGCAGTGCACGGAAGAGACTGTACGCTAATGACGCACCTTCACTGACGCATCACTCTGGCCTGCCGACGTACTAGCCATGACCGACCACCCCTCGGAAATCTGGACCTCGTCCAGACGGGGTCTCCCCCGGGCCTCCCCAAAGCACAATATCCTCTGGACTGTCTAACCTTTTCATTACGATGGGGAGACCAGAAGAGTGCGCAGAACGTGTCCCGCGCAGGCGCTCCGCCCCAAAGTCCCCGCTCGCCTTTATAAGATGCGCGCGGCTGGGGAGAACGGCAGCCACCCGCCTTCCTCCTTCTCATCCCCCCTTTCCAGCCCCCTTGCCAGTATGGTGGCGGATAAATACGCCCCAACAGACCTGAATATTCCGGATAACTATGTGCAGCATACGCTGAAGACGACGAAGCCGCTGCCGCCGGTGACGCTGCGCAACGTTTGGGGCGAGATCAACTGGATCAGCGTCTACCTGCTCACCATTCCCCCCATCGTGGGCCTGTATGGCGCCCTCACGACCTCATTGCAATGGCGAACCGGCTTGCTCATGTTTAGCTGGTACCTGCTTACCGGTCTCGGTGAGTAAATGCTCTTCGGATTTGTTGTTGTCTTTGACGCTCATCCGTTCGCAGGGATCACGGCGGGCTATCATCGCCTGTGGGCGCATCGGTCATACAATGCGATTGTGCCGCTGCAGATTTTTCTTGCCTTCGCTGGCGCTGGTGCAGCTCAGGGTAGTATCCGATGGTGGAGCCGAGGCCACCGCTCGCATCACCGGTATACTGACACGGACCTCGACCCGTACAACGCTCAACGAGGTACTTACGTCGATTGGAGGCCTGTCGCCACATGCGCTAACAGCTGCCAGGCTTCTTCTACTCTCACATCGGGTGGATGTTATTGAAGCCTCGCCGCAAGATCGGTGTTGCCGATATCAGCGACCTGTCGAAGAGCCCCATCGTTCGGTGAGCACGTCGACATCTGCGTCGCGTATAACTCTGACGAGGCATCAGCTGGCAACACAAGCACTACCTTCCAATTATGACCTTCATGGCATTTGCGCTGCCGGCTTTGATCGCAGGCCTTGGATGGGGCGACGCCCGCGGTGGCTTTATTTACGCGGGTGTTATTCGCCTCGTCATCGTCCATCATGTCCGCTCTTCTCGCTTGCTTATTGCGTCTTTCATACTGACAATTTTCGCAGTCCACCTTCTGTGTGAACTCGCTAGCGCACTGGATTGGCGAGCAGCCCTTCGATGACAAGCATACACCTCGCGACCACTTCTTGACGGCGCTCGTAACCGTTGGTGAGGGGTAAGTCAAGTCCCAGTTACCATCTGCGCCTTTGCTTACCTCGCACCCCAAGGTACCACAACTTCCACCACCAGTTCCCAATGGACTACCGCAATGCGATCAAGTGGCATCAGTACGACCCCACGAAGTGGTTCATCTGGGTCAACCGCCGCATCGGCTTCGCCAGCCACCTCAAGGTCTTCCCCGACAACGAGGTCCGCAAGGGCCAGCTCGCCATGCAGCTCAAGCGCCTGCGCCGTACGCAGGACAACCTCACCTGGCCATCATCCTCCAACGACCTTCCCGTCGTCACTTGGGAGACGTTCCAGGAGCAGGCCAAGCGTCGCCCGCTCATCCTCATCGCGGGCTTCATCCACGACGTGTCAGAATTCATGGGGGAGCATCCCGGTGGGGAGCATTTGATCCGCAAGTTTGTGGGCAGAGATGCGAGCACGGCCTTCTTTGGGGGTGTTTATGAGCACAGTCATGCGGCGCATAACGTGAGTTGTGACTCACGCTTCGAGTGATCTTGTCGAGGCTAACGAAATCGTCTAGTTGCTTGCGATGAAGCGCGTGGGGGTGCTTGACGGAGGCGTGCAGGTCATCGATGATATCGAGAAGGAGAGGAGGATTCCTCCCTCTCAGAGGCTGCTTATTGCTAGGTTCGTGCTCATACGACTCGGATCGGGTGACGATGCTAATATGTACAGCAGGTACGACGAGTTGAGCTCCGGATCGAGCTCGAGCGAGGATTGAGCTCGAGCGAGTCAAACATACACAGACATTACTTACGACTGCAAGACGGAAAAGTACCCGATTTGGGTACCATGAATACAATGGCTTCCAACTTGGCTTGGCACTACACTGCCTTCGCGTGATGGTTATCTTGCCGTTTCATGGATCAACGACATGTGCGATTCGGAGCGCAGAGGTCAGGTTTCTTTGTTGCAATTTGGATCAACGATGGGCTCTCTGTCGTGCTGGAGCGCCTCTCGAGTGTCTTCTGCGTGTGTCTCGGTGCAGTAGAATGTCAACAGTCAGATGCGATGTATAGCCCCGAAAGTGAACAATAAACAGGCTCCAAGCCTCGTGTCTCCTGTTCGGTCTCGGTCCGGTGGCGTGCCTGTGCTGACGCGCATGACCGGTGGTGATCTCGGCGACATGCTGCTCGCTTGCTCTCGGCGTCGCACTATATAACCAGCGTCAGTCTCCACGCCCTCCTCTTCCTGTTCCACTTCATTTCACGTCCGCACGCCCTCATCGCTCATGCACTCGCTCTCCCTCCTTTCCTTCCTCTACGCCTCTGCGGCGCTTGTCCCCGCTGGTGCCGCCGCTGGCTCGCTGCACGTCCCCCTGACGCGCCGCGCGGGAGCGAGTGCGCGCGACCTCGCGTACTATCAGAAGCAGGCAGAACATCTGCGCGGGAAGTACAATTTCTCGCGTCCCTCGACGGAGGACAAGCGCGAGGTCGTTGGAGAGGGGATCACGAACCAGGTGCGTTGACAAAGTCGTAGAATGTCATGCGCGTGCTTACTGTTATTGTTATCAGGGTGCGGACAGCACATATTTTGGTGCTGTGGAGATCGGAACACCGTGAGTCTACGATACACTCACTCAAAATCTTGGATCCGCTGTACTCCAAGCATGCCTCGGGCAGAGGTTGAGGCATATTTCCCTCTCTCATCCGTTCAGGCTCCACGCCGTATTCTGAGCTGACCGAAGACCAGTCCTCAGACGTTTAACGTTGTACTTGACACGGGGTCCTCGGATTTGTGGGTCGCCAGCACGGAATGCAGAACATGTTCGTCGAGTACGCCGATGTTCGATGCGAGCGGGTCGTCGTCCATACAAGAAAGCAGTCAAGCAACTACAATTCAATATGGCTCGGGAGCTGTGCGAGGGAGCTTAGCTCAGGATACTGTCTCTCTGGGTGGGCTCACGCTCAGTGACCAAACATTCCGTACGTCGTCAAGTCATGCGTCAGGAAGCCGGGCATGCTGAACACAAGTACAGTCGCCGTATCACAGACAACGAGCAGTTTGTTGGACGGATCACTTTCCGGCATTCTGGGCCTCGCATTCCCCGCCATCTCATCCACCCAATCTACACCACTGTGGCTCGCTCTGGCTGACGACGGTCAACTGGATGCATCCGAGTTTGCGTTCTACATCACTCGTCTCATCGATGACACGAGCGCAACACAGGAGGATTACGGTGGCATCTTTACCCTGGGCGGCGTCAACGAGTCGCTGTACAGCGGTGACATCGAGTTCCACGACTTGGCCAATGCGAACAGCCCCACATTCTGGCTTCTGGAGCTGGGTGGCATCACGCTCAACGGCCAAGGTATCTCACTCACAAGTGGAGACGCTCTCTTGAGTGCCATCGACACCGGCACGACCCTCATCGGTGGTCCCACCGCTGACGTCAACAACTTCTGGGCAGCCATTGACGGCAGCGAGCAGATTGAGTCCATGGACGGCTTTTTCTCATTCCGTAAGCACATATTTCTTTGCCGAGCTCATTCATACGCACCGAACTCATTTTTCTCAGCTTGCGACACCGAACTTTCTGTCGCCATGTCCTTCGGTGGTCAATCATGGGCGATCAATCCCGCAGACATGAACCTTGGTCGCCTTTCTCGTGCCAGCAACCAGTGCCTCGGTGGCATCTTCGACCTTACGCAGGGCAGCAGCATCGTCAGCGGCGGCGGGAACCCGAACTGGGTCATCGGCGACGTCTTCTTGAAGAACGTGTACTCCGTCTACCGCACCGACCCGACACCGTCTGTCGGCTTCGCTGCGCTGTCGTCGAACGCGGGCGGCTCAGGTACGACAAGTGTACCTTTCACTACGCCGCCCGCCACGCTGACGACGGGGACGATAGGTACGCCCGCGGGAACGAGTACTGGCAGCACTACTTCAGGAGGGAGCTCGTCTGGCAGTGGATGTGAGTGGAAGTCCATCTTTTCCTTGATTCCATGCTGATGTCTTATAAGCTAACAACGATAACAACGCCTCGTCAAGGACGGCGGCCGTTGCGCCTGCGTTGGCCGTCGGCATCGCTCTTATGGCGACGTTCATGTCGCTAGTGAGGTGATCAAGCAAGTGGACGTTATTATTTGACGGGCTGTACAAGCTTCTTTGGTTTGTAGAATGTATTTATGCTGGCACTGCATAATTAACGACTTACCTTGCGAGATGCAGCATTCATAAGTCCCCACTGACAGCCATACTGCAACCTCGAAGCGACTGATCGCTTTCAGTTAGCGCCCAGATACGGAAGACTCGCCCAGGACTCGCCACGCGATGAGTCTGACGCGGCGGCACATGCTCGCGAGTCGCCACTCAGCACGTTTGTGAGCATATAGGAACGTTCAGTCAAAGTCTGCCGCGGCTCGCTTGCAACTGAATCAAGTTGAGCAATCTTTTGCACAGCTCTTGCAATAGGAAATCATGTCATCGGTCAGTTGAACTTGAACTTCACCATTTGCTTTGTTCCTCGCTCAGCGCACTCATTGAACATAGACTGCATGTTTGGAACCTTGCGAGTTGTAGGTAACTAGTCTTACTGGGACGTTGGATCAGTGTCGCACCTTATCGGAGTTGTCGGCATCTTGGAGGTAGTGTCTTGATTCTTCTTCGTCCATGTCCGATTTCCAACGTTTCTGCAGGAGCGGGACCCGTGGCAACCACGGACCGGAAAGGTTCTCGAGTCAGTCACTTCGAGTCTGCACCGGAAAGACTCCGACTGTGAGATGCATGTCTCCGCGCCAAAGGTCGGACAGATATAGGTGGCGGGCGCCCTGACATGGCGCTTACCAACCTAGCACAAACGCCCTCACTTGATCAAATGACTCGATGGCGTCGTGTTGGACAATATATAGGCGTGGCAGCGTCTATCACTAGTTCATTCTTAGGCGTCCTTCTCCTCTGTCCCAGCACCAACGACACGCTACTTGGCCGCTTACTCCAAGCGAAATGACCACCGCAGCGGCGCCCCCGCCTTACTCTCCCGCTTGCGACGCGCCCGCCTACACGCCATGCGCGCGCGCGGAAGAACGCGTCCTTTGCGCACGGCTTCGGGACAGCCAGCGAGTCCCCACAGGACACTTCGTACAACGATCTGGCCCAATATCCATCGTCGTTTACGACCAGGAGGAAGGCGCCACCACCCCCATATTCCGAAAGCGCGCCAGAATACGAGGCTCTATAGGGCTCTGTCAAGGCCTTCGAAGCAAAGCGGAAGAGGTCGTCTTTAAAGTGCGTAACTCATTCAGATATCTTCGACCTCAAAAGATGGCTGATTGTCTCATCAGGTGGAAGGTCGGCTCGAGCTGGCATACACCGGCGGGAGCTCCTTACTCCTGCACACGATTGACGACAACTATACTCTCTGGTCCAGCACCTCCGGGGGTGTCTGTCCTGGCGAGCTAGGCTTCTCAGCGCCGCTGCCGTGCACTTACGTTTCTCGTGATGGACGTTCACACCCGCTGCCACCGTCGTTCCGTTCCATTCATCATGGGGTTCCCGCTATCTTTGCGCGCAGCTACTATCGCGTGCGCGTGTTCATCTACAAGAAGCGACGCGGACCTTTCGGCCTAATCGCTGGGACTGAAAGGTGAGTACGTTTACGGCCGCACGCGGAGATGACCCAACTCAATACGCAGGTCGATGATGTCCTTCGAGTACTGCCCGCGGACGCGACCCGCGGCGCCGTTCTTTCCACTCGACAGCTTCCTTTCGACTATCAAGCACCAACCCCAAGAATGGATACAAAGCGCGATCATTGTGCAGTCGGTAGAAGGTTCGGGTCTTTGGCCCATTCATTGCCACGTCAGTCGTCGTTCTCTCGAACAGGCTCTGTTTGCTCACCGTTATTTGTAGCTTTTCTCACCGTCAGTCAAAGTGTTTGGTTTGACCGACAAAATACCCGTCCACATCCTGCTTGCGGGGCCGGTCGATTCCCTCCGACAGTTCGTGCCGTCGAACTATGATTCTACTGGGACGCAAAAGAAGGAAAAGGACGTCGCCTACGCGCACTACAGCTCCATTCGCGCCTCTATCGTGCGCGAGGTCATGGTCGAGGTGAACGGAGTCCGCGTCATGCGCTCCGAGTCCATCGGCGAGGGCCAGCTATGGCCGATACCACCCTCAGCGCACGTATGTGACTGCCGCGCCGGAACCGGCACTTGTCAGAATATGGATTGGGAGGGCGAGCTGACCTGCCGTAAGGACATCACAACAGGAGGCTTCGCTGCCGGTAACTTGTGGGTGCAGGTGCGTTCGACCTCTGTTTGCTCTCTGGTTGCTATCGATACTCACGTCGCCCACCAGGACGTCATACAACTTGATCTTACGCCTCTGCGTCCGTTCACTATGAAGCCTGCTCGAATGCGTGTGCCTGTGAGGTTCACGACCGAGCCATACCTAGAACAGGATACGCCAGATATGGACCTGCTCGATGAGCTTGTTCGAGCCGTACAGCCTGTGCGATGAGCACGTATATGATCGTACAACATGGTTTTGCACTGTACCGCCGCCAAAGAGCATCGCTGTCCGGCGCCATGCGAACTACCGGCGCCTGGCCATCGCTCCTTGCACGGAACGGCGCTGCAAGCGTACGGCATGCGTGCTCAATCACCCACTCGCTGATATTGACCAACGCGTGCGACGCGGTGAAGGCGCGCGGCGGGGAACGCATATGTGGTGTTGTTTCTGACCGATCAGGATTCAGACGACAGTTTTAGGGACACTTGCTTGTATACACGATCACCTTGCTCTTCAACGTACTACTCAGAATACTCCCGATACCAATATATAAGAAAACGCATACATACATCCAATACGATGAGATCCCAGCCCCATACCGCGCTCGTTCTAGCACTTGAAGACCTCAGGGCCTAAGAAAGGATTATAAGTGGGGAGTGCTTTGTGCCAAGAAAGCAGCACTTACCCGGAACAGTGTACGAGTCAAGGGTCTGGTAGATGTTGATGGTGATGCCAGGGTCAGAGCCCGCGTATGCGCCAGGGAAGCTGACCGTCTCCGGTGATGTGCTCCCTCCGCCCGTAATTTCGATCTGCGCACACTCCATCTGTAGAAAACGAAGTTGAACCCATCGCCTTCCGCCTACAGTTTAGGCGGCACTCACGTAGAATTGCGCGCCGGGGTAGTTGCTCGCGCCGTGCAGCGCGATGAGCTCATGGCGCATGAGGTAGTACCCGGACTCGATGCAAGCGGGGATCTCAACCGTGACCTTCCCGTCGTTCGCGATGAGGGTGTCCACGCCCCAGACGCCCGACGAGGCGTCGTAGCCCTCTTCCTGGATCTTGAACCACGAGAGGCCGGACACGTCAAGGCTGGTTGGATCATCGACCTTGGCGAGGTAGGTCATGACGGGCCCCTTGTGCGATGCATCGATTGGATCGGCGGCGTCGGCGGCGTCGGCACCGTTCAGCGTGTGGTGCCACTCGGCGATGACTTGCGAGCCGGCGGGGACGGTAACGACCTCTGTCGGGACAGGTGTGTGGTAGGGGTTTATGCCGCCGTTACAGATGATGTCTTGGGGAGGTCAGCTTCGGACGAGAAGAGATGATGGAGTGGACATACCATTGGAAGTAACGTCAGAAATGGGCTGGTGGAGGGATGAACAATGTTCATCTGTGGCAAAGGAGCATCTTACACCATCGTAGTCGGGCACACGGATTCCGACGAGCTGACCCTGGTCAACACCATCTACATACATTTTCTGCCTCGCTTGTTAACCAGGAAGAATTTTGCAAGGATGAGCAGTACCTGGAAGATAGTATGCGCAGATGCGCTGCCAGCGAGTAGAGCTGCGGAGAGGGCGGCGGTAGTGACAGACTTCATCTTCCGAAGCAAGGTATGCTCGAGAGGGAATCAAGAGTGGGTGGACACCTCGAGGAAGAGGCAATATTGCACCCTTTATAGGAGCAGCAGCCTGAGGCACCGCAACACCCGCAGCCCCGCGCTCGTCCCATGGTGACCCTGCCGCTTGAGCTTGAGCTTCCATCTCATTTCTCCGTGAGCAAATTCCGAGGTTACGAAAGATAGGCTGAGAGCTTCTGAGCGAGAGCTTTGGATGGTACTCTCTGCGTGACGTCAGGCTGAAGAGGTTAAATCCTGGAGAAAGTCCGGGGGGTAAAGATGCGCTGGGCAGTCGCCTGCCATTCACTCGCGGTGGGCTGCCATTCGCCTGCCATGCCTCTAATTGAGTCCCGGGCCCTCCCAACAACAGCCCATCCGGCCCACTTGTCATGGGCAGATTGATGCATTGTCGGCAGGAGCGTTCTCGGAGTCCGAGACACTCACTGTACAATGCTTTAGCGCGATGCCGGATGAAAAAAACGTACTTACGGGTAGTATGGGCGTACTGCACAACCTGCAGTAAGTAAGCAGGTCTTTGTGATCGACTGGCCGCCCTCGTCGTGCAGAGGATCATTATGGATGTGCAGGGCTGAGCGCTGACCCATCGCGAACAAACCGTACCCTGCCCTCGCCGGCTTTCAAGATTCTGTGAAAGAAAAAGAGGGCATAGTTGCTCGGGTGCATTAAGGGGGAATCGAACCCCCGGCGGGTCGAAGGACATAACAATGGCAACGACCCAGGTTACCACTACCCCATTAATGCTTACTATCCTCCGAGCCGCTTTTGTTTGGGGCATCTCGAGGGCGCGCGCTTTGCGACAAGGCAGTAAAAGTGGTGGTGACGGAGTGTTCCCAAAGGCGAATATTAGTTGATAGCTCTACAGTAGCTGAGAAATAGGGCATTAGGTGGACAACGGCAAGACCTTCTTGCCGGAGACGTGTGGAGGGCATGAGTGCCAGTACGAAGGAGTCGTTGATTATTACGCCACAAAGTGGCCACTCGCGCCACAAATCAGGGGTGTGGCAATTACGTGGGAACGTCCCCCTAAAGCCCCTTGACACGCAAGCGCACATGCTATATAAGCCGCACCGCTTCCTTTCTCCCCTCACCGCGCCCCGCCCGCCGTCGTCTGTCGGTCGTCGCCCGCGCCGCCGCCGCTCTATAGAATAGGATCGTGTAAAAGAGGACGCTAGTAAAACCCCACATCGTCCATTTGCGATGTCGAACAAAATTGTGGTAAGCCACCCGCGCCCTTTGCGCAACGAGACCGCGAGAGTGACATTTCGCGCTCCGAGCCCTCGATATACCGCACCGTCATCGACGATGTGATCGCGAACATCAAGCCCGAGTTCGACGAATACGGCGTAACACAGGAGGTGCTCGACCAGCTTCAGGACGTGCGCGCGCATTCCCGCCCATTCCCCCGCGCCGAACTCACGCATCACAGAAATGGGAGCAGAAGGTGATCAACTCACGCGTCGCCGAGTTTGAGAACAATCCGCCGCCGCCGCCACCCGCACCGGTCGCGGCCCCGGCTCCTGCAGTCGCCCCGCCCCCCATACAGCAGCCAGCGCATCACCCTCATTTGCCACAGTTGGCATATCCGATGTACTCATTCAACTACGCGCCACCGCCGGGTCCTCAACCGCAAGTGAAAGCCGAGCCAGCGGACGCTGCGCGCTACCAGGGCCTTTATCAGCTCCCGAAACCAGGTGTTCCGGGCACGACAATTCCAGGGATGTACGCGCCTCAACCACCGCGGCCTCAAAGCGGCCAGCCTCAGCAACAACCGCGTATACCGCAGGCAGATGGGCCGTCCGCACAACCTCCTCGACCGACCCATCCGTCACTGCAGCCGACCGGACCACCGCGTCCGCCTGTCGTTGCGCGGCCTGTGTCAGTGCCCGCGCCGGCTCCTCTACCAACTCCAGCACCTCGGGCGCAGGCAGAGGACGATGAGGAGATCAACTCCGATCTCGATGACTCGGACTCGGACATAGAGCAGAACGGCGAGGAGCAGGCAACGAGCGGTGCCACGGATGGTGATATCGTCTTCTGCACGTATGACAAGGTATGGTGGGATGCTTCATGGCACGTGTGGGTTGAGCCTAATGGTGCATCACCCTCAGGTCCAGCGTGTCAAGAACAAATGGAAGTGTGTGCTCAAGGACGGCGTGATACACATGAATGGGCGCGACTACCTGTTTTCAAAGTGTACAGGGTGCGTGAGCCGTCTCATCGTATGTTGGTCTGTTTGCTGACCTTGCGCAGAGAATTCGAGTGGTAATTCTACAGTCTCGCGACTCTCAATCTGCTGGTTGGCCTGTAGAGGTCGTCCTGCCTGGACTTTTCGCACCGGTGCTCTTTTGTATACTTCAAGTCTGCCACCGTCCCTTTCCCCAAGACTCATTACCTATCTATATCTGCTCATGTTCACCCTCCATAATCCATGTGCATACCTCATCCATCAAAGTACCGTATTCACCCTCATGGCGCACCATACACATACCTACGACATAAACTACAGCTCTTCTACAAAAAGCATGTTTTGCGCTTGTTTGGCCCAGCCGGCCTGAGACACCTCAGCGTCGTGCAGCGTGTTGTCTTCACGTCTCATGGAACCGTGGCAGGTGCGCTCTCAAGCCAACAGGACAGCGTGCTGGCAGAGGACGTCGTGCGGGCGACGCGCCAGTCAGCGATCACGGTCGCATGTCTAAGCGGCATGACCAAGGGCCGACAAGGGCCGACCCTTGTCTTCATCCGTGTACGCTCCGACTTGCTCTCATCTTCTCTAGGACAAGGCCGTGGACGGTGTCCTCATACCCGTCGCTCCTTTGGGCGTTTCGCTGGCCTAGATCAGCGTCTTCCTGCTTGACGCGCCTTCACGAGACCATCTTCTCCATCATCCTCGCACATCCCCTCCTGCATAACGCCATCCACCCATAGCATTGTAAACGTGTCAAAAACCGAACCGTGCTCTGTAGCACTGCATCATGGCACCCTTCGACTTGGACGCGTGCATCCAGCGCCTGCTGAAGAAACAACTGCTGCATGAGGCGCTTCTTCGGGAGATATGCGAGAAGACGAAGGAGGTTCTCATGCGAGAGAGCAACGTTGTACACGTTAGTGCACCAGTGACAGTGGTGGGGGATATACACGGGTGAGCGTTGTTGACGCGTCCTTCGTTCTCTGCTTCCCTCATCGCGACATTACGCTGCACACACTGCATCCCTTCTTCGCGTCTGTCCCGCGCCTTCATCACTTTCCCCGATCGTGTCTACGTTCCGCGACATGCAGACTCCCCTCCATTGGTCCTAGGAGTCGCCGTTAACTCAAGCCTAAAGCCAGTTTCATGACTTGATCGAGATCTTCCGCATAGGCGGCTATGCACCCCACACAAATTACCTCTTCCTCGGTGAGTGTCTGCGAGTTCATGCGCGTTAGACGCTCATGGCATCCTTTAGGTGACTACGTCGACCGTGGTCTGTTCAGTGTAGAGACGATCTCCCTTTTGACGTGCCTCAAGCTGCGATACCCTGATCGTGTGCAACTCATTCGCGGGAATCATGAGTCGCGTGCAGTAACACAGGTGCGTGAGCATGCTTCTTCAATGCTACAAAAACTGACCGTCTATGCTATGGCTTCCCCTCTTGGTCTTCTGCTACTGCTTCACCAATACTTGCCTCCCTTCTTATCTTCGCCGCCAACCTGCAAATAAACTACCATTGCGACCCTATCTCATCACATAGACATATGGCTTCTACACAGAATGCACGCGCAAATACGGCTCGTCGCATGTGTGGACATACTTCACGGATATGTTCGACTTTCTGACATTGTCCGTCGTAATTGACGACCGTATATTCTGCGTACATGGAGGTCAGCGTCATCGTTCATATATATTTCTCGACCGAAAACTAACGTCTTGTCCACAGGCCTCTCACCTTCAATACACTCAATAGACCAGATTAAGGTGGTCGACCGGTTCCGGGGTGTGTACGTTCTTCGATAAACCTTCTCATATGCCTAACTTGCGTCCAGAAATACCTCACGAAGGCCCTATGGCAGATCTCGTCTGGTCGGACCCAGATGCCGAGAAGGAAGACTTCGCGATCTCTCCGCGCGGCGCGGGATACACGTTCGGCGCTGGAGTTGTCTACAAATTCCTCAACACAAACAAGCTGGGACATATCTTGCGAGCGCACCAATTATGTATGGAGGGCTTCACGCAGTTATTCGACCGGCATTTGAGTACGGTGAGTCGCCTAGCAACGGAACCTTCATCCCCCACTCATTGACCGCACCTCTCGCCCTCCAGGTCTGGAGCGCACCAAATTACTGCTACCGCTGCGGGAACATGGCCAGCATACTCGAGGTCTCGCCCGGGGGAGGAGGGAGCATCGTCCAGAGCGACAGCGGCGACTCGTCAGAACCGAGTAGGTCGTTCCAAGGCGGCGGAGGCTTCGTGGGCTCGCAGGCGACTTTCCCGAGCGCTCAGATCAGCGAAATCGGCTTCTCGGGAGGTAGGTACATGGGCGGTGGAGGGTATGGCCCGGGTGGTGGCAGCTACATCACCGGTGCCGACGGCGGGGATGGGATGTTCTTCAACGTGTTTGAAGCAGCCCCGGAGAATGAGCGGGAAGGGGTGGGGCAGCCGGGGGGTCCTGGAGGTCCCCAAGGGAGGGTGAGTGCCTTTCTTTGCTCGGTTTATTTCCTATGCGCGCCGGAGCTATCTGGCTCAGGTTGTGGCTTTTCCGTCATCCTTCTGGTTCGGTTCTGGGTTCCTGATAATCTTTGCAGCTTCCCGAATACTTTCTGTGACGTGGATTGCTATGTATTCTTTGTATGTATTCCTCATGCACTACGGACGACCTTGATGAGAACTCCATCTCTTGTGTGAGGATTGACCGCCGATGTGGGCTGATGTAGCGCATCTTTTGGCATCTTCTCATCTCCGAAAAGTACGTGCTCATCGCCTCACTTGTGCTGTAGATACCCGAGACGTGAACGCCCTATGCCAACCCTATGCAGTCCCTGTGCGTTCCTCGGTCCAACTTCATAACACGTTCTGTTGTCCGGACCGGAGTCCGAAGTTGTTCCCACGCCCCTTGAACGCCGCCTTCACTTTTTCCGAGTTCCTTCAACATTCCACCGTGCTGATTGCTTCAAAAAATCTGCAGACATCTGGCTGAAAGGCGTGATCTCGATGTGTGCTGAAAGGATGGCCCAGCAAATCCTCTGAGTCAAGTCCTGCCTAAATTCGGCACAATCACGGAGTCATTTCGCGGCCAAACACCGACCAACAGTCGACCGCAAAGCGAACCTTGCTCACCACCGTGGCCTTCAACATGACTGTGCGTCTTTCGTTGACAATCTTCCTCGACCACGACCACAAACTGTTAACAATCGCCCCGCCAAGCTGTCTTCGGGGAGTTGCGTTCCTTGCCGACTCATGTTGTCGTGTTCAAGTCACTTTGTCGATCACCCCAGTTTTGAAGGCGGGTTCCAGCGGCGAGATACCACAAGTAATGCCTTGAAGATCCGGACGAGGATTGGAGCTCTTGCGATTCGCTTGACCAGGAAGGTTGCCCATAGCACGGAGTGCGCTCCGGGCATCGGAGCGTCTGCCTTACGGAACAGTTCTCTTTCTGTGCATCTCAGCGCCAGCCTGTTTCATCTCTGGCTCGACGTGGACACACTGCAAGGCCACCCTCTGCTGGATGCGTGGTTGACGTCTAGTCGGCGAATGCAACGTCCCCGAGGGTAGATCGTCGCCGGCGGCAACAGATGTCCACTAACAAGGCACTACGGCTGTTATGTCCTCATTCCCGCGACCCCGATGCCTTGCAATCCGCCGGGGCCCTCCCCGCAGGCGCCCCAGGTGAGTCACCCCAAGTCAGAGGAGCCACTGTGCGCGCCCCCCGGACCTGCCTGACTAACCCGGCGAACGACTGGTCGCCAATGGCGAGACATCCCTATGACCGGGTGAGGCTGCTCAACATCTATGCTGGTCAAATTAATGACTCGACTTGGGCGCTTAGCACGGTATGAGGCGAGTGCTTATAACCACTGGAGACGGGCGCTTATGTTGCAAACATCTCTTCCCGGTTCAACGCGCAACCTGCCCTCATAGAGCTTGTCGACCAACACCGTCCAGCGCTCGCCACCACCAACAGAGTAACCTGCCGCACCCAACAATATCGCCAGATACTTACAACATGGCTGCCACCGAAATGAAAACGTATGGCGACGCTGTCGCCCACCACGACACGACCGCCATCCTTCCCCCACCATACTCTCCCGCCCCGGACGCCCCCGCTTACACCCCCGCCGCCGGTGCCGACGAGCGTGTCCTCCTCGCCCAGCCGCGCCGCCCTGGCGAGCGCCCCCTCACCGGGCGCATCGTCCACCACTCCGGCCCCATCTCGCTCGTCGTTCACGACCAGGACGAGAGCGGCACCTTCAACTCGGGCGACAACTCGTACACCCCCGTCTTCCGGCAGCGCGCTACGATCCGCGGCGTGGTCGGTATCGCTGCACGCCTCCGAGACAAAGTCGACGCCATCGTCGTCAAGGTGCGTGGTGCCGTCGTGCGCTGCCCGGCTTCGTGGGCTGATGATTGTGTTATGCAGATCGAGGGCCGCCTCGAGCTCATGTACTCCGGCGGGAGCTCGTCGATGGAGCGCACGGTCGACGACAGCTACACTATCTGGTCTGCCAGCACGGTAGAAGCCGGCGGTGCATGCCCAGGCGAGATCGTCTTCTCTTCGATGCTGCCCAACAGCTACACCGCCGCCGACGACCGTTCGCATACGCTTCCCCCATCTTTCCGCTGGATCCAGCACGGATTACCGGCCGTGTTCGTCAGGAGCTACTATCGCCTCCGGGTCTACGTATACGAGAAACGGCATGGCCCGTTCGGTATGCTTGCGGGGACCCGAAGGTGAGGGATTCCTCTGTTTTTCTTAGTCTCTCAATGCTGACTCGAGCTCTCCCACAGGCTCCTGCTACCGTTTGACTACCGCCCGCGGACGCGCCCGGTAGCGCCGTTCTTCCCGATATCCTGCTTCCTCTCCACCATCAAGCACATGCCGGAAGAATGGGCTCAGAGCGCAGTGGTCGTCGAGCCGGTGCACGGCACAGGGCTGACCGCGGTGCAATGCCAGGTGAGTGTTCGTGTTCTTCGTACCGGCGCATCTTCCTTTGCAGCAGCGCATCTTCCTTTGCTGCATTACCCATTCGCCGCTCCCTCACCACATTTGCCCCATACCTCTTTCATACACCCTCATATACCTCGTACTAACCAACTCACCACCCTAGTTCTTCTACCCCGCCGTACGCGTCTTCGCTCTCAACGACAAAATCCCCGTCCACGTTCTTCTTTCCGGCCGCGTCGACGCTCTCCACGCCTTCGTATCCCCGGAGGACGTGGTCGGCGCTCCTGTCTCCAAAAACGCGGCTCCTTCTTCCTACAACGCCGTCGTGAGCCATCCTTCCTCCAACGCGGTTGCGGCTCCTTCCTCCAACGCGGTTGCAACCCCTCCTTCCCCCAAACAAAAACCCACTAAAAAGCTCTGCCCACCCGCCACCGGCTCCGTCCGCGTATCCATAGTCCGCGAGGTCGTTGTCGACATCCGCGGCTCGCGCGTCATGCGCTCGGAGCGTATTGGAGAAGGGCGGCTGTGGCCTGTGCCGCCGTCCGCGCCGGCCACCAAACACGAGGGCCTGACCAAACACGAGGGCCTGACCAAACACGAGGCCACCGCTGCTGCCTCCGCGCCACAGTCATCCAAGAACGCCAGCGCGCTACGATTATCCAAGGATCCTCGAACGTCCAAAGACTCCATCGCGCCGGCGTACGAGAACGCGGACTGGGAGGGCGAATTGTCGGTCCGGAAAGATATCACGACGGGCGGGTTTACCGCCGGCGGGCTGTGGGTGCAGGTGAGTCGCGTATTCTTGTCTATCGTGGCGTTTTCTTGTCTATGTGGAGGAAGAGTATGAGGGTTGTGGACATGGAAGGCTGTGGGTTGTAAATGAGGAAGGCTGTGGGTTGTGGAAGAGGAGCACTGTGGCTACGGACGACGAACACCACTCCCTACGACGAACACCACTCCTGACGAGGAACACCACGCCCCCCGACGAACACCACAACTGACGACCCATCCAGGACGTCATCCTGCTCGAGCTCTCGCCTCTGGGCCCGGGGACGATGCAGCACGCGCGCATCCGCGTACCCATTCGGTTGACGACGGATCCATATACGGAGCCGGAGTGAGTGGTGGGCCGGCGTGCGAGTGGTGGGCCGGCGTGCGATGCATGGGTTGTACGCCGTGAGTTGTGGGAAGGCACGCGCCTGACCGGCAATGAAGACCTTGGCTGGACGACCTTGAAGACCTTGGCTGGACGACCATGAAGACCTTGGCTGGACGACTATGAAGACCTTGGCTGGACGACTTGAACGATAAACTCACCCGGACGCAGGTTCGCCTCGTTGAGTTGAGCTGAGCGTGTAGAGCGGAGCGTCGTCGTTGCCTCGACGGGGTCGCCGTCGCCACGCCATGGTCATCGTCCGCTCCAGATGGTCGCTGTCGCCTCGCCATGGTCGCTGTCGCCTCGCCGTGGTCGCCGTCGCCACGCCATGGTCGCCGTTGCCTTGCCACAGTGGTCGCCGTCGCCACGCCACGCCATGGTCGCCGTTGCCTTGCCACAGTGGTCGCCGTCGCCACGCCACGCCATGGTCGCTGTCGCCTCGCCATGGTCACTGTCGCATGGTCATTGTCACCTCGCCATGGTCGTCCATCTCCTCCACTCTGACGCCCGCCGTGTCGGCAACCCATGTGCGAGGCGGATGCTAGCAAGCTGACGGTGATGACCAAGCCTGATGACAGCTGCTTCACCAATGGGACAGCTGTGGACCAAGGTTCCTACTAGGCGGTTAGCGAGGGACCACAGTGGACACCTACCGCGGATCGGCTGGGGATCTTTTTCGATAGTTTCCTCGTACATTCTTGTGTTTACCACATGACTACGTTCACAACTGAGTTGCTCGGCACTCAAGTACTCAGTACTCAAGGCGTGTAACTACAAAATGAAAACTGGCTTTTGTGGCCACCGGCCTTTTGCTCCCCCCTCTCTTCCTATCCCCCCTCTCTTCCTATCCCCCCGTCCTCCCCTTTCCCTCTCCCATCCCATTCTATCTCACTCACACTCCCATTTAACCTCCCCGCCCCTCCCCGCTCCCACTTCTACTCTTTATGCATCAATGGGGTAGTGGTAACCTGGGTCGTTGCCATTAGGAATACGTGTCGTTGCCATTAGGAGTACGTGCCATAAGGCGTCTTTCGACCCGCCGGGGGTTCGATTCCCCCTTGATGCACTGGGGAGCAGAAATTGAAGGTTTTTTCATTCGGGGCGCTGGGGGGGGGGGGGGGGGGTTGTTCAACGTTCAACGTTCATTCATGGTCCTTTTCATTAAATTTATACTTATGGTTGCCACACCGCCCCTCCATGTCCATGGGTCGGATTGCGTATTGAACATTCTCCTCCTCTGCTGGTCACATTCTCCGAGCTGCCTCCTCATCTGCTGGTCACATTCTCCTGCCTCCTCAATGCCCGTCCCTCCCTGAGAATGCTCACGGGTCACCATTGGCATTCCCCTTGGACATGGGTCACTGGCCCGCCAAACCTCCTCATTCCCCAACCCTCCACCAGCACCCCCTCCCCCACCTCCTCATGGGTCGGTGGCGTAGTTGGTTATCGCATCTGTCTAACATAATGTAATAGACCGGGATGTTCTGCACAGAAGGTCCTCAGTTCGAACCTGGGCCGACTCATAGGTTCCTCCTGCCGACTCATAGGTTCCTCCTGCCGACTCATAGGTTCCTCCTGCCGACTCATAGGTTCCATCTTGCAGAGGATTGCTTTTTCGTTCTCTTGAGTCAGGAGGAGGTAATTTGTCGGGAGGGAGTGGAGTTCTTTGTCGGGAGAGAGGGAGAGAGGGATCTGATTTCGTGAAGGGGGAGTTCTATGTCGGGAGAGAGGAAGAGATCAGCTTCCCTCGGAGAGAGAGAGAGAACTCTGTCAGCTTTTGCCTCGATCAGACTCTGCCTTGCAATGGGAAACCTTTTTTTTCTTCTTACATAAAGATGGAGAGACATCGCACCATGGCTTCCAACCCCGACCGCCAGCAGCCGGCCCCCGAGGACATCGTCTACGACGATCGCCCTCAGGGATCAACTGCCGACCACCCCATGAGCGACGCCACTGCGCCGCGAGGGGGAGGGAGTATACCGGCAACAACGACAGGTGGTCCCGGTGCAGCGTGTTCTTGCCTTCTCGAAGGAGGCCTAAAGAAGAGATCTGCTTGCTTTCCCGAGAGCAGTTCCTCCGCCCTTCCGCGCGCAGCGCGATATCCGCGACCATTGCGGTAATATACACTGGTGAGCATACAGTGGTCGATTGGTGTTTGTGCCGGACCATGCAGCTGCCAGTGCGAGGGGATTGCGATTACGAAGGAGAGCGGTAGGGATACACGGGAGGGTGTGGTAGAATATATACATAGGGAGGGTGGTCATAAGGATACATGCGAAGGGGGATGGTAGGGATACAGGATCGGATGAGAGGGATACAGGATCGGATGAGAGGGATACAGGATCGATGAAAGGGATACAGGATCGGATGAGAGGGATACAGGATCGGATGAGAGGGATACAGGATTGCAGGATTGGATGGTAGGAATATACGAGGAGGGAGGTAGGGATACAGGCAAGAACAATACTTAGGAATAAGTACAAGAAAAAAAGACCAAAAGAACATACACGATTTTCAGGGCACAAGCGAGGGGGCCGACAACGAAGACGAGAGAAAGTGCGGGGGCCGTCAACGAGGGCAGAGGAGACGATCGCCAACAATAACGAGGGCGGAAGAGACGATCGCCAACAATCCCGAGGGCGAAAGGGACGGATCGCCGACGACGACGACAAGCGAGGGGGCCGGGGACGACGACAGGCGAGGGAGCTGGCGACGACGACAGGCGAGGGGGCCGGCGACGACGACAGGCGAGGGGGCCAGGGACGACGACAAGCGAGGGGGCCGGCGACGGCGACGACAAGCGAGGGGGCCGAGGACGACGACAAGCGAGGGGGCCGAGGACGACGACAGGCGAGGGGGCCGAGGACGACGAAAGAGGACGCCGGGGACGACGTCGGTAAAGACAGGAACGAAGTCGGTAGCGACAGGAACGACGTCGGTAAAGACAGGAACGACGCCGGTAAAGACAGGAACGACGACGGAAGAGGACGCCGGCACCGACGAAGACGGCGGCAAGAGAGCGCCGGGGACGGACGGCAGCAAGAGAGCGCCGGGGACGACAACGACATCGGCCAGTCCAAGCACGGCCCCCTCCCCCCCCCCTCATCCCACTCCTACTCACCCCTTCTTCCCGCCCCGCTTGCGCTTCTTCGACGTCGGTCTTGTTGGCTCCACCACAACAACTTCACCAGGGATCGACGCGCCGACGTCCATGTCTGGAATCGAGGCGCCAACACCGACGTCTTCGACAGGGACGGAGGCGCCGACGTCCTGGCCTGGAATCGACGCCCCAATCCACCTCGCCGCATCCGCCGCCGCATCCGCCGCATCCGCCGCCTCTTCCGCCGCGTCGCGCATCGCATTCGGAAGGGATGGGTCGTCGGCGGTGGCGTTGGTGTCCACCGCCTGCGTCTTCTTCGCCCGCGTGGGCTTCGGAGGCTGCGCGGGCTTCGCAGGCTGCGTGGGCTTCGCAGGCTGCGCGGGCTTCGGAGGCTGCGTGGGCTTCTTTGTCGCCTTCTTCCCCCGCTTGCGCTTCGCGGGCGTGCCGTCGTCGCCGTCCATCACGGGTACGCCATCGTCGCCGTCCTCAGCCTTCGCGGGACTCTTCTTCGTTCCCCGCGCGCGCTTCACGGGCGTGCTGATCCCATCCGCCGGGTCGTCGTGATCGTCCACCGTCTTCGCCTTCTTCGTCCTCCGAGCTGGAGCCTTAGCCTTCGTCCTCCGAGCTCGAGCCTTAGCCGGGACCGCGAAATCCCCATCATCCTCTGTCCTATCCTTCCCTCTCGTCACCCGCCTCGCCCTCGCAGGCCTCACACCGACGACCTCTGCCCCTTCCACCCCGCTATCGTCATCTCCGTTTTCCCCCTTCTTCCCACCCCCACCACCCCCACCCCCATCCCCATCCCCACCCTCTCCATCCTCCTCCTTCACCTTCCTCCCCGACTTATCCCCCCGCCAGCCAGGGGGGCGGAGGATGGCTGCGATGAGGATGGGGTCAGTTTTCTTCCTTTATGGGGAGTTTTCCTCCTTTGTTCTTTTCATCCGGGAGAGAGCAAAGGGAAGTGAGGAGGTAGAGGGGCAGGAGGGTGGTGAGTTCAGGGATAGGGAAAGGAGGTAGAGGTGGGCTAGGAGGGCTAAGGGGAAAGCGGGGTAGAGGAAGAGAGGGAGGAAAGAAGGGCTAAGAGGGTAGGGAGGGAGAGGTGGGCTAGGAGGGGTAGAGGGCGAGGAAGAGGGGATGGGGAAGAGGGAAGAGGGAGAGGGCGAGGAAGAGGGCTTAACGTGGGTGTCACTCAAACAAGGAGGAGAAGACCGAACAACCAGGGTGTCGCTCAAACAACGAGGGTGTCGCTCAAACAACCAAGGTGTCGTTCAAACAACCAGGATGTCGCTCAAACAACGAGGGTGTCACTCAAACAACCAGGGTGTCGCCCAAACAACGAGGGTGTCGCTCAAACGACCAGGGGTATCGCTCAAACGACCAGGGGTATCGCTCAATAGATCAATCACTCACCCCCATCCACCGCCCCCAACCCATCCACCCCCGCCAACCCATACGTCCGATACAGCTGCAGCACAGCCTGCTCCTTGTCCTTGGCTTCGATCATGAGGTCTGCGGTGGGGGGTTGGGTGTTAGTTAGGTAGGGGCGGTTTATAGGGAGAGGTGGGGAGAGAGGTTCATTCTTTGAACAACCAGGTCGAGGCGTCGGCGGAGGTGAAAAGGGAGGTGGGAGAGGGGAGAGGGGAGAGGGGAGAGGGGAGAGGGGAGAGGGGAGAGGGGAGAGGGGAGAGGGGAGAGGCGTCAGCCGAGCCCCAAGGGGAGAGGGGAGAGGGGAAGGAAGGCAGCCGAGCCCAAAGGGAGGTGTTAGCCGAAGCCCGGGAGGGGAGGCGAAGCCCCCTTCCACTCATCCCCTCCCCCCTTTCCCCCCTTTTCAACCAACCGTCAAAAACCACAAACACCAACCAAACCACAAACACCAACCAAACACCAACACCCAAAAACGACTCAAAACTCACCCACATCATCCCAAATAACCTCCGGCAACCTTGCCACCCGATCCGCGTGCGCGCGGCGTTCGGGGATCGTGAGGGCGCCCGGGCGGGGCTGGGGGAGGGGGAGGGGTTAGTTTTAGTTTTAGTTAGGATAGGCATTGAGGGGGGAGGGGGGTTGAGGTTGAAGGTGATTGGTATAGCCGTCAGTGTTGTTAAGGTTGAAGGGATGGAAGGGGGAAGGGTGGTTGTACCCACCCCCAAAGGGGAAGGGGGAAAGGGGGAAGGGGGGAAGGGGAGGGTGGAAGGGGGAAGGGGGGAAGGGGAGGGTGGAAGGGGGAAGGGGGGAAGGGGAGGGTGGAAGGGGGAAGGGGAAAAGGGGAAGGGGGGAAGGAAGGGGGAAGGGGGGAGGGGGAAGGGGGAAGGGAGGGGGGGGGGTGGTCACAAACAAATTGGGTGGCACAAACCAGGCATGGGTGGCCACAAATTCGGCATGGAAAAGGGGGGGGGGTATGGGAGTACGCGACCAAAGCCCTGATACGCGCGACCAAAAACCCTGCTACGTGACCAAAAGCCCTGATACGCGTCCAAGAAACCCCGAACTCAACCCGAACCTCAACTCAACCCGAACCTCAACTCACCTCACTCAAATGCGCCTTCGGCCTAATCCCGCGGCGGTCCCAGATGGCGCGTGCGCGAGTGAGGATTTGGGGGATGGTGAGGGCGGGGATGCGGGTTTCTGTGTTGGAGGTTTCCGTGTTGGAATCTTCTGCATGCGGGCTGTCTTCGTATGTGTCGTCGGTGTCGTCCGCGGTGTCATCGTTGACGGAGGTGTCGGCGGCGGTGTCGGCAGAGGCGGCCTCATTGTCGTTAGGAGGCGTAGGTGCAGAAATATAGCCGGGGTTGATATCGTGGTGGTGGTAGTCAAAGACGAGCGGCACGTCGAGTTCCTCGCAGAGGGGGAGGAGGTCGGCGGCGGAGTAGCAGAGCTGGGGGGTGTGTGAGCGGAGGCAAGGGTGAGATGTGGGCCGTCTCACCTCGTCGTTCTCGAGTACGAGCCTCGCGCGGACGTGGGCGGGCAGCCTGGTGGTGATGGAGTTGCGGATGCGTGCGAGGGCGGCGTGTTTGTCGCCGTAGACGCCGCCTCCGTGGATGATCATGACGGCGTCGGGGCCTTGGCGCATGCGGTCGAGCATTTCGGCGTGGTAGGTGAGCTCGCGGATGCTGGCCTGGATGACTTTATCGTTCGGGCTGCCGAGCTGTGTGAACTGGCCCGGGTGGGTGGTGAGCCTGTGTCCGAGAGAGTTGGCGAGGTTGCCGGCCTCGGCGAGGACGTCGTTCGCGTACGCGAGATCGTATCCCCAGACTGGGTGTGACGCGAAGGGGAACATGTCGCTAGAGACGCGCATGAAGCGGATCCCGTGCTGCGCGTTCCACTTGATGAGCGTGATCAGGTCGCGCGCGTTCTGCAGGCCGAGGTTTTTGGCGAATGCGATGCCTTCTTTGGCGAGGGTGGCGATGCGGCAGGTGCGTGAGCAGAAGACGGCGGAGGAGGCGGGGGCCTGGTGGCGGAGGACAGTGTTGAGGCACGCGTACCCGAGCCGGCCGCGGTATGTCGTCGTCAGCGACGGCACAGGGGCGATCTCGTATGTCACTGGACGCTTGGCCGCCGTCTTGCGCTTCTTCTTCAGAGGGGGCGGCGGCGAGGGCGACGTGGCCACGACCGTCAACTTGCGCTTACTCATGATAGCACGGAGCATGAACCACCCCCCACCCCGCTCGACGTCTATGAGCGTCTGCCGCCGATCGTCGCCTCAGCAGGCTCGTACGTCACGCGATCGCCGATGCGCGTCGATCACAGCCTGTCCTTGATTATTGTCCGTTCGCTAGTACTTGGACAACCGCACCTCTTCCATCGCGTCAAAACGGCCGTACACAGTCGCCCTCTGACCCTCGCCGCGACAGAGCGCTCAACAACTGCGCAAATACATGGCTGGATACCACATCCACTCGCACCTTGTCGCGTCTCCTGCCCGCCCCGACCAGGAGAAGGTCGTCCGGTACGTCGCCCTGCATCCTGCTGCTCCGGTCAACAACTTCCCGAAAACTGGATAAATCGAGTCTGTGAAGCGCAGTCTCCACCACCTCCTTCGCATCGTCCTCCCACGACTCTTCACCCGCACCCACGGCACGAAAAGCGCCACGCGCACAAGGCCCGTACTTGACAAAGTACGCTTCGATCCGATGAGAGGACGACGTGGTCCGATCACCTCCTTCCGACAGCACATACCTGCAAACCACATGTAAGCTGCCAGTCAGTCTTGCATGCACCAGCACGCACGCCAAATACGCCTCTTCCACAGGCATCGCCTCCATCACATACCGAGAAACAAACCGATTCATCTTCTTCATCCACCGAACGCACCCCACCCGCGGACGCGCAGCTTGCACAATGAACCGATCCGCACCAGCAATCAACTCGGGCACCGACTCCATCTGCCCCATCGTCGAATCAACAAGACACCACGTCGCCCGCGGGAGCACGCTCTTCAGGCGCGGACAGTCGAGCGCGGAGGTCGACGCAGTGAAAACGCCCAGAGAGTTAAATACGTACACTCTCGATGCCCCTAGCTGCAGGACCACGGTCCAATGCCTCTCCAGGCAGCGCAGAAGCGCAAGACTGAGAAACACCGTCTTTCCTGCTCGGAGTCTCAGCCGATCTGCTGCGCGAAATGATCTTTTGCTCTCACCGATGCCCGGATGGCCCAGGATACTGTATGCAAACGCATGGGGCGCCCGGGAGTCAGGGGTTGGTGTGCCCGCTCAAATCGGTAGTTCAGCCTTGCATCCTGATGCCGGAGTCTAAAGTACGCACCATAGCGCGCGGGGCCCGCCGTATAGCGCACTGGGCCCGCCGTATAGCGCACTGGGCCCGTCTCATATACAAAAGTCCGTGTACCGGTGACGAACCCCAATTCCATGTCTCTCCACGCAGCTTCGTACTCTTTCCGGATGAGAGCGTGCGGCACGTCAAAGAGTCCTGGCGCGGACTTGAACGTTTGGTAGCCCTCCATGTCGCGATACAGCGCCTTCGACTGAACAGGATCGCGCGCTTTCTGCCGATATTCCTCTAGTGCGCCTGATATGCGCTGGAAATGGCGCCCGCTGTTGAAGGTCGCCAACCCGCTGTTGAAGGTCGTCAACCCGACGCTGTTGACGGTCGCCAACCCGCTAGTGAAGGTCGCCGACCCGCTGTTGAAGGTCGCCAACCCGCTGTTGAAGGTCGCCAACCCGCTGTTGAAGGTCGCCAACCCGCTGTTGAAGGTCGCCGACCCGCTGTTGAAGGTCGCCAGCCCCTGGGTCCATTGTCGTATATCCTCCTTGTCGAGGGCGTTGTGGTTGTATAGCATAGGCGAGGCAGACAACGAGGTGAGGTCGATGGAAGTGTCTATCACATATATACGCCTGCAGGATCCTGAGTGAGTTCACGCGCGAAGTGTACGCCACGCACCACCCGGCACCCAAGACGCTGAGCGCAATGCAGATACAGATACCCGTCAAAGTACAGATACCCGTCAAAGTCCAAGCAGAGGGTGACGGCCAAGGATACGTGAGGAATAGATAGAGGGTAGTGAGAGTAGCGAGACAGCCGAGCACGTATGTCGTCAAGTAGCCCATCGCCGTCGGGGTGATATCTGCTGAGATCTGCTGTCGCTCGCCGTGACATCACGCGTTGCTCACAATGTCCATGGCCGACGCGCTCGCCGCGCACGCCGCGCTCATCGCGGAGCAGTACGCGGCGCACCTACCCGCCGTCCTCGAGCTCCAGACCGTCTTCCTCCACCACATCCTCCCCGACCTCGCCGACGAGCTCCAGCTCGAACCCCCCGCCCAGACCGCCGCCCGCGCCTGGCTCGAGGACTCCATCTCCCTCTTCCACATCGCGCGCAGGAACCAGTGGACGAGGTCCTGCGCCATGGACGACGTGCGCAAGACCCTCGTCTGGCGCCGCCAGCACCTCCTGGGCGACCCCGACCTCCGCCCCCCGCCGCGTCTCCTGCCGCACGACCCCGCGGGGCGGCCCGTGCTCGTGCTCCGGGCGGCGGACCTGGGCGCCCACCCCCGCCCCCGCCACGCCGTCGTCCGCGCCCTCGAGCGGCTCCGCGCGCACCTCTGCCGCCTCAGCCGCGCGCGCGTACACCCAGGCGCCGCCCCCGCGCTCCAGTACCTTGTCGTCCTCGACCTGGCTGGCGCCTCCCTCTCCGCGCTCGACCTCGACCTGGTCACCTGGACCCTGCGCGAGGCCGTCCCGCGCTTCCCCGGCCTCGTTGCCGCCGCGCTCGTCGTCAATTACTCGTGGACGCATGCGGGGATGTGGGGGGTTGCAAAGTGAGTAGCTATCATCCATGAACTATCACGCTTGCATGAACGACCCTTTGTCTGACCGCACCCACAGGCGCCTCCTCCCCCAATCCTCCCTCGGGCGCGTCTACTTTCCCACCCAAGCCGAACTCCTCGACTACTTCGGCTCGCAGGGCTTACCGGAAGGTACGTCTACCATGCCTCCTTCACCTACCCTTCCCTAACCCACCCCATCCCACAGAATACGGCGGCACATATCAGTGGCCCGCGCCGTCGCCGTCAGCCTCCCTCTCTCGCTCGCCCTCCCCCTCCCGCTCGCCCTCCCGCTCCCGCTCATCATCGCGCTCCCGCTCACCCTCCCGCTCACCCTCCCGCTCGCCCTCCTCGCCCCGCTCACCCACGTCCCCCACGTCAGACATCCTACACCTATCACCCTCCCAACGTCTATCACCCTCACCCACCACCCCCCTCCCCCGCACCACCTCCCTCTCCCCCCTCTCCCTCTTCAACCCGTTCTTCGGGTACAAGGCGCACGTCGCCCATCGGTCTGCACACGTCGCCCACCGGTCTGCACACGTCGCCCACCGGTCTGCCCACATCGCCCACCGGCCTGCGCACGATCATGCAGATTCCTCTGCTGTCCCTCCCCATACTCATCCCTCCCATCACCACCACACCCTCCCCCATCACCACACCCACACCCTCCCCCTCCCCCACCACCACCACACCCTCCCCCTCCCCCACCACACCCTCCCCCACGGCCGCCGCCGCCGCCGCGACCTGCTCAGAACCTTACTTCGCCTCTTGTGGGCCCGGTGGGGGGCGTGGGTGAAAATGATATGCTGGACGTTTATATTTGCATGGGCGGTGAGGAGATGGGGGAGACTAGCAGGGGACAGACGGTGGGGAGGGATAGCCAGACGGGCAACACTGCCTGGTGGTACCAGAACACTGCCTGGTGGTACCAGAACACTGCGTGGGGGTACCAGAACACTGCATGGGGGTATTGTGGGAGCGGGGACAAGGGGTACTATAGGAGCAGGGACAATGGATATGGGAGCCAGGGAGAAGGAGTGGACCGCGCTGCTTGGGATGGTTTTGAATGGGTTCGGGGTCTGAGTGAGGGGGTGGGGGGTGAGGGGGAGGGGTGGAGGAGGGTAGGGGGAGGCTGATGCCTTGGCCAGCACGCCATGCGGCGCCTCCCCTAGCCACGCCATTCCAGCGCCTCCCCCAGCAAGGAGCCCGCGCCTGCCCCAGCCGCGCCATTCCCAGCCACGCCATTTGGCGCCTGCCCTAGCAAGGATCCCACGCCCTCTCCGCCACACCCATACGCACTCACCCGCCCACGCCCTCTCCGCCTCTCACCTCGCGTCAGCCCCCCCCCCTCTCCGCCACCGCCCGTACGCACTCACCCACCGCCCGTACTCTCGCCCGTCGCCTCAGCCCCTCGGACACACCGGCTCTTGTCCTCCTCCCCCGCCCTCTCCGCCACGCCCTCGCCCTCGACCGCCTCGCATCTCGCGTCAGCCCCCCCCCCCCCCTCTCACCTCGCATCAGCCCCCCCCCCTCTCACCTCGCATCAGCCCCACCCGCAAGACCCGCCCTTCGCCCCACCCACAAGACCCGCCCTTCGCCCCACCCACAAGACCCGCCCTTCGCCCCGCAAGACCCGCCCTTCGCCCCACAAGACCCGCCCTTCGTCCCGCCCTCGGCCGCTAGCCCTTTTTCCCTCCTTCAACCTCCCCCGACGAGGGCGAAAGCGACATCCGTCGACGAGTGCGGAAGTGACATTCGTCGACGAGTGCGGAAGTGGTATTCGTCGACGAGTGCGGAAGTGACATTCGTCGACGAGTGCGGGAGTGATATTCGTCGACGAGTGCGGGAGTGATATTCGTCGACGAGTGCGGGAGTGACCTTCGTCGACGAGTGCGGGAGTGACATTCGTCGACGAGTGCGGAAGTGACATTCGTCGACGAGTGCGGAAGTGACCTTCGTCGACGAGGGCGGAAGTGATATTCGTCGACGAGTGCGGGAGTGACATTCGTCGACGAGGGCGATATCGCTCCCCGACGAGTGCGGAAGTGACCTTCGTCGACGAGGGCAAAAGCGACGCTCCCGCTCCCCCGACCAAGGCGACGCTCCCGCTCCCCCGACCAAGGCGACGCGACGCGCTCCCCCGACCAAGGCGACGCGACGCGCTCCCCCGACCAAGGCGACGTGACCGCTCGCAAAGGAGGGCGACGTGACCGCTCGCAAAGGAGGGCGACGCGCTCGCAGGGAAGGGCGACGCGCTCGCAGGGAAGGGCGAAAGCGACCTCCTTCGACGACGGCGAAAGCGACGCGTCCGCTCGCTAGCCCTCTTTCCCTCCTCCGACCTCCCTCGTCGAGGGCGGAAGCGGGATGCGTCCGCTCGCAAGGGGAAAGCGACCGCTCGCAAGGGCGGGAGCGATTGGCCGCTCGCAAGGGCGGGAGCGACCCGCTCACAAAGACCAAGGCGACGCGACGGCTCGCAAGGGCGAAAGGGGGACGTGACCGTTCGCCGACCTTACTCATGTCACCCACCCAACGATCCGCCCCCGCCCGTCAACGTTCCGCGTTACGCGCACACGCCCATGCAACAACGATCCACGCCTACGCAACAACGTTCGGCGCCCGCCCGTCAACGTTGCACCCTCGCCACGGCTACTCACACCTGCCTCCACCCCCGCCACGGCTACCTACACCCTCGCCACGGCTACCTATACCTGCCTCTCACATCCACTCACTCACGCTCCTCAAGGCCTCACATCCTCGCCACTCCTTGCATCTTTCAGGCTCCTCGCATCCTCCACGCTCCTTGCATCCTCCCTCCTTCTGCACGCGTCCTCCCTACTTTGCCTCGCATCCTCGCCACTCCTTGCATCCGCCTTAGTTCTCCTCACATCCTCCCTACTTTCCGCATCCTCCCTACTTTCCGCATCCTCCCTACTTTCCGCATCCGTGTCCTCGCCACTTCCTGCATCCTCGCCACTTCCTCCACTCTTTGCCCCCATCCGCGTCCTCGTCACTTCCTGCATCCTCACTACATTTCCCGCATCTGTACAACACTGTCTTTGGATTGGGCTTCACTATTATGGAATCTACATATTACCCTACACTACTATTTGATTATATTATATGGAGGTTTACTTGATTATATTATGTGGTGGTTTACTTGCCTGTCACCCCGTCCAGATCCCTGCTGGGCTACTCCAGATCTCTGCTGGGCTACTACTCCAGTGTCCTCGCCCCTGCTGGCCGTGCGCCGTGTCACCTTATTGACCGGCGCTAAAAACATTACTATGGGCATACGTAGTCTCCAAGGCAGACGTTCGGACATATACACACACACGAGACGAACATTGCAAAGAAAATGGCTGACGGGAAGAAACAAAATGAGGGAAACAATCATATCTGACCAAGATGAATAGTCTTCAAGGCACATAGACGGGTCGGAGAGGCAGAGAAAACTGACCGTTAAACAAAAATGTGGCCACACGTTCTGCAGTGAGTCGGCCCAGGTTCGAACTGAGGACCTTCTGTGTGTTAGACAGATGCGATAACCAACTACGCCACCGACCCGATGGGCTGAGGAGGGCCAGTGACTGTCTCAAAGCTAACACGTAAATGGTAGAAATGACTGCCCTGCCATAACTTGGTGGATACTGACATGGACAGGGCGCGCAAGCAGGATGCGGAAGGCTTGGGACAGGGTGCGCGGCTTGCTGGTCAATGCTATGTTCTACTAGGAGATGTATCACGCGTCACAAACCGCGATCACATGATGTCACGTTTAAAGCGTTCGATCGCCAGCTCGGCACGAGGTGCCCTCGTTGTCGCTCCCATCTTCAGTCTTTTCTCTCGGCTTCTCTGGTTCGCAACACATTGATCGTGTGCGCCGTACTCTTCTCGATTGCGCGGATTGTTACTCGCCTTGCTCTACTGCTCTCCTGCGCAGACGCTCTTCATGTCGAATCCCAAGACACCAAGCCACCGCCGTGGGCGGTCGGACGCGAAGACGCCACTGACGCCCTCGCTCGCCGCCGGGATGAACAACATAACCTTGAACAACACATCGCCAACGAAGAAGTCCCGAGCGCAGTCGCACTCCAAGACTCGCTCGGGCACGAACCCGTTTGACACGACCAACCCGTTCCTTGTCCCGCCGTCATCGCGCTCCCGGGCGGCCTCGCGGGCCCGCCCCGACCGCAACGAGTCCCGCTCGCGGCCGCCATCGCCCATCAAGCGCATCGCCTCCGGCGTGGGCGCGCTGAACGACCCGGCCCTCCAGCAGCAAGCGAACGGCGGCGTGATCCGTAAGGGTGGGTTCGAGAGCAAGCTCGACGTCATCACACGCGACATCGTCCCGCCCCCGCAGCAGCCGAAGGACAAGCCCGAGAAGCGATCGCGCTCGACGCCGGCCACCGTGCGTTTGCCATACCTCATTCCTCCTTGCCTCATCCAGCTAATGTCTTTGTTTGTAGAACCGCTCGGCGGATACGCGCGATCGGTACATTACCACGACGGTGATGGACAGCGCGGATGAGGTCGCGGCGACGCTCGAGCAGATGCACCTCAATGCCAAGTCGGCCTCGCCTGGGCACACCGCGCGGCTGGCAGTGGCGACGGGCGTCCCGCTCAACAAGCGCATCCTGGGCTACGCGGAGCCCCCGCCCATGGCATCCTCCAACAACATCCTCGCGCAGCAGATTGACGTCGCCCGCCCTCTCTACGCGCGCCCGCCCGCAGCATCTGCGACCGCCGGTGGCGCCTCAACAAAGGCTCGCAAGATTCCGACCCAGCCGGAGCGTATCCTCGACGCGCCGGGCCTTGCGGACGACTACTACCTGAACCTGGTCGACTGGTCCGTCCAGAACACGGTCGCCGTCGCACTCGACACGAGCACCTACCTCTGGAGCGCGGAGACGGGGCAGGTGGTGCAGCTCGGAGAAGCGCCGGACGACTCGCAGATCACGAGCGTGTCGTTCTCGAACGACGGGATGTTCCTGGGCGTCGGGTGCGGCACGGGCGACGTCGAGCTGTGGGATGTGGAGAGCGGGCAGAAGTTGAGGACCATGGCTGGGCACCAGGCGCAGGTCGCGTCGCTGTCCTGGAACCAGCACATCCTGACGTCCGGATGCGGGGACGGGAGCATCTGGCACCACGACGTGCGCGTACCACGGCATAAGGTCATGGAGCTGCTGGGGCACAACCAGGAGGTGTGCGGGTTGACGTGGCGCGGAGACGGGGAGCTGCTCGCGAGCGGCGGAAACGACAACGTTGTGAACATCTGGGACGGGCGTATTGGAGACGTGCGCCCTGGTGCGCGCGGTAACGCAAAGTGGACAAAGCGGAATCACACTGCGGCAGTAAAGGTGCGTTGAGCATATTTTACCTACTTCGACATTGTACTGACTTGCGTTCGTCTTTGTAGGCGCTTGCATGGTGCCCTTGGCAGCCTGCGCTCCTCGCCTCCGGTGGCGGGTCCAATGACGGCACAATCAACATCTGGAACAGCACCACCGGCGCGCGCGTCCACAGCCTCAAGACGCCCGCGCAAGTCGCTAACCTCATCTGGGCGCCGCACAAGAAGGAGATCCTGTCGACGCACGGGTACCCGACGAACGCGATCATGGTGCACGCATACCCGAGCATGGCGCTGGTTGCGGACATCCGGGACGCGCACGACGGGCGTGTGCTGTACGCGACGTGCTCGCCGGCGGGAGATATGGTGTGCACAGCGAGCTCGGGCGATGAGGATCTGCGGTTTTGGCGGATTTGGGACGTGCCGAGGGAGGGGAAGAAGAAGGGGAAGGAGCATGATGAGACGGGTGGGGGGATTCGGGGGAGGCTGGGGTCGACGAACGCGAGTATCATGACGCTGCGTTGATGGGCGAGCGGCTCTGGTGCAGTCTCCTTTTTGCAATGCTTTCGCTATGTTCTCCCTTGTTTTCTTTTTCAGTATGTATGCGATACATCGCCATGGACCTTGTTCGAGTCACTGAGGATATCAATGTGTCGTCGAGACCTTGGACCAAGGCTACTGCAGCACCGATGACACGTTGGCCGTGTGATGTCGAGTGGCGGTGTAACGTGCGTCCTCATTGTGACTCTGCCTGAACCATCACCTTCATCACCTCTTCCTGAACCGTCACAATGAACGCTGCATAAAGTCTCGCAGCTAGCCTTTCAGGACCTCCTCGCGCTGTATACGCCTTTCAGAAGACTACGATGATAACCCGAATATCTCGCCCTGCTTAAATACCCAGCGAAACTCCCACAAAGCCATCTAAGCACCCGTACGCCTGCACGTCTGTTGCAGAACCAGCCGCCTCTCCTGCGACATCAGCGCACCCTCCGCAATACCAGCTGCGCCCCCTGCCATACACTACAAGTCGAGTTCATCGCACGCTCCGCACCTCACAACACCCCGACAACTGCCCCGCATGTTCGGCGAGTCTGACTCGGAATCCCCTCGCGTGCCCAGCCCTTGGGACTCGCTCATCTCCACTCCGGCATCCACTTCGCCATCTCCACTTCCCAGACCTTCCCCGCTATCCAGGCCTTCCCCCTCCCCTCTCTCGCAGCCCTCCTCCCTCTCCCTCACGAGCCCTAGCCCCATAACCATCAGCGCCATCCCCAAGCTTGTCCCCGAGTCCGACGACGGCAATGTCGAGTACAAGCTGCAGCTCCTCTCGCCTTCTCCCGCGCGCTTCGCCCGGCTTGTCACGCAAATGAAGTGGCGGCTGCTAGAGGGCGGCGGGCAGGCGTACTACGAGCTCGGCGTCGCGGACTCGGGCGCGCTGGTAGGCTTGCCGCGGGCCGAGCTCGAGGCGTCGCTGGAGACGCTGGAGATGATGGCGGGCGAGATCGGCGCGAGCGTGATCATCGTGAAGGAGGTGGAGGTGCCGCCGGCGATGGTGATGCTGCTCGAGAACGACCGCGTGCATGAGAAGCGGCGGAAGCGGCGCGTGGAGAGGGGCGGGGAGGAGGGTGCGTTGACGGAGACGGAGCAGGAGACTACGACGACAGAGCCGGAGACGACAACGACAGAGCCGGAGACGGAAAGCGAGGCGGAGGGGTTGGCGGCCACGGTTATGCTGCATCATGCAGATGGACTTGACGCAGATCTCGATGTCTTCGCGATGGACCCGGAGCCCGACATAGACCCGGACGTCGCACAATTCCCCATCGACCTCGAGATTGCCTCAGTATACAAACCACGCCCAATGCGCACGCGCGCCCCCGCGTACCTCCCACTCCACACCGGCAAGACCAAGCGGGCGAAAAAGAATAGCAACAAGAAGTTTGGCAGCGAGAAGAAATTCGGCAGCGAGAAGAAGGTCGATGGCGCCAAGAACCCAGGCGGCGAGCTTGGCGCGTCGCCGCACGACATCAAAGAGAGCCGCTTCCAGCGAAACCCGGATAAGGCGCTGCACAGGAAGCAGGCGCGCGACAAGCGGCGTGAGGAACGACGTCGGGCGCTGATGGCGTACGCGGTCGGACATGAGGTCCCTTCGCAGGAGGAGCACTCGTCTCATCAGGACCTGACGGCACGGGAGACTCTGCCGCAAGCCATCGTTGCTGTGGAGAGTGCGGAAGAGGAGCTCGTACCACAACTCGAGGCGCTGCACGTCGGACTGGATGACCCCGTCCCTGTTTCCACCGCGGACGGTGACATGACTGTGCTGCAGCTGTCCACGGAGCTGATGGAGGACGACGATGATGACGACGTCTTCCCAGCGCCGCGGCTGCCGTCAGCACGGGCTCACCATATTGGTACGGGCTTCATGGACGTGGGCACCAGGGTGGCGACGGATGACTTGGCTGCGGCCACGAATAATGCGGACTGCCAGCCAAGACTCATCGTCGAGGCTTTGGTCGTGCGCAAGATGTCTCTGGATGAGGCTTTCTTGGATTTCGAAGGGTTCATATTGACATGATTGTTTCATGCTTTGTAGGTTTCTTGGGTGTACCACTATAGGCGTTGCTTTGCACTGCACTGTGTACAGTTCCCAGAGGAGGCCTTTCGTGTCACAGTCATACCCTGAATGAATGATTTCTCCATCTTTACCTGGACCATCCGACAGCGAATACCTAGTGGTGCCTTCGACCTGCCCCGCAACTGGCCACACTAGCGCCAACTTCCGTAGCGCCGCCGGGCTGTTGGTACAGCACATTGACGACATTGAAGCTTACTAGCCGCGGCCTCTCAGTATGGATAAATCTATTTCAATGAGCTCTTTGTCAGTGTACAGCTCCTGCACGGGTGTATGTATGTGGGTGACTGATGGCTGAGGTGGGCGTTCTTATTTTGCCTACGGGACCAGCACGAGATCACGTGCCAGGCAGCATTCAACATTGGCGTTGAGCAAAAGGCGAATTCTGATTGGCTCGGCGTTGCCTCCCGGTCGTCCGGATGAGGTAAGGTGACTGAGAATGCGGGGTAACGCGTGCCGCATATAAACCTGACGAGGTCAGAGGTTCGGCCGCTCTTCACACACGTCCTTCCTTGTCCCTCACTATGTCTCAGGCTTTTGCGCGCCTCCGCCAGCCCCTACGGGCAGCCTCGCGCCAGGTTGCTGGCCCCTCATCGCGGAATGCGGCCCCCAGCTTTAGGGCGTCCTTCCGGCGCTTCAACTCGACGGAAGCGCCCAAGCCCCCGAAGTCCAACACCGGTCTCTATGCGGGTATCGCTGGCGGTGCTCTCCTGGCCGGCATAGGCTACTACTACTACTCCTCGGGCATGAACCCGGCCACTGCAGCCAAGTCGGGTGCCCAGGCGGCGAAGGTTGCTACCAACTTCGTCCCCAGCAAGGAGGACTATCAGAAGGTGTGTTCTCTTGCCGACGGTGTTTCCCAGATGCTAAATTCTTCTATCAGGTCTACAACAAGATCGCCCAGATGCTTGACGAGGCGGAAGATTATGATGGTGAGTAATGCCGCACGTGCGATAGCGCTCGTCGTGAATAAGCTGGTCGCTTACCATCACATCTAGATGGCTCGTACGGTCCTGTCATTCTTCGCCTTGCCTGGCACGCGTCTGGCACGTATGACAAGGACTCGAACACGGGCGGCAGCAACTATGCCACCATGCGTTTCGAGCCCGAGGCCCTTCACGGCGCCAACAATGGTCTCGACGTCGCCCGCGGTCTCATGCAGAAGATAAAGGAAGAGTTCCCCTGGATTAGCTATGGTGATCTATGGACGCTTGGTGGTGTGGCTGCTGTCCAGGTGCGTGCCGTATATACAATGTCTGTTGCAGCGCACTCACGCCTTCGCAGGAGATGGGCGGTCCCAAGATCCCCTGGCGGCCTGGCCGCATCGACGGTACGGCAGAGAAGGCGACCCCTGATGGCCGTCTCCCCGATGCCAGCCAGGGCTCCGACCACCTCCGTAACGTGAGTGACATCCTCAATTGAAAAGAGCGACATCTGACGCCTTCACAGATCTTCTATCGCATGGGGTATGCAAGTCGGCCCCCGAGCGTTTATAAAAACTGACCTCTTGCTATAGCTTCAACGACCAGGAAATTGTTGCGCTCTCGGGTGCTCACGCGCTTGGCCGCTGCCATACTGACCGGTCAGTAGAATTGAATGCCAAAGCAATCTCCGCTGACGCCCTTTGACAGCTCCGGGTTCGACGGACCATGGACCTTCTCCCCCATCACATTGACGAACGACTACTACCGTCTGCTCTTCGATGAGAAGTGAGTGTCTTTGTTACAGCTGACATAGACGTACTTACATCGGTCACAGATGGGTTTGGAGGAAGTGGGAGGGTCCTAAGCAGCTCCAGGACAAGTCCACGCGCTCGCTTATGATGCTTCCGTAAGTCACGGTGTACTATCTTCAAGCAGGGGACCTTGACATTGCCTTTCAGTACCGACTACGTTCTCGTGCAGGACAAGAGCTTCAAGAAGTACGCGAAGCAGTATGCTGACGACCAGGACGTGTTCTTCAAGGAGTGAGTGGTTGTTGTGGTCATTCTTGTAGCATGTCGCTCATCGTGATCCTCAGCTTCTCCGACGTCGTCGCCCGCCTGTTCGAGCTCGGCGTGCCGACGGAGCAATTCGTGTCCAAGGAACCTTGGGTCATGAAGAACGCGGATGAGGAGTGAACTTTGCTTCAGACGAGCAGTCAACTGCTTCGGATGAGGAGTGGTCGTGCTTCAAAAAGCGTGATGTCTGGTGCTGTGTACAATATCTATTCTGCTCATTTTGCTTTGATATATGTCAACTATCTTTTGCTGCGTTATCAACTTGCGTGGCGGACGTCGACATATTGAGCAATCAGCAAGCCTTTGTCGTGAGGCCAACTGGGAACAATGGCCAGTTCGTAATATATCAGCTGTTATTGAGTGCTGACGCTTTTGGCAGTCTTTGTTCCTCCGTTCTTTTCAACATCATCATCGGCCATTGTGTTGGAGTCATCTTTTCCGCGTCCGGCCCATGCCTATTGTGCGCGGCATAGGTATATAAAGGGCGCTTCATCGTGTCCGCTCGTTGATCTCCTCTTCGGACTCTGACATCTGCCTGCATTGTTTAACACACTCTGCCAGACTTCTCCACCCTTCGGTCTCCGCTCCCGGTCTTCTCCTACAAAAGGACTCCCAGTCCCCAGCTACGTCGACATTCAGAGCCGCAAAGTGACCACGTCGTCGCCGATGTCTACTACGCAGAATAACGACTCTAGCGCTAATGGAGGCAACGTCACCAATAGCAGCACCACCGTCGCTGTCAATGGAGGCAACTCGGCAAATCGCAGTACCACCGTCGCCGTGAATGGCGACAACGCCAGCACTGTCAACAATAGCATCGTCGGCACTGTCAATGGCAGCGCCACAGTCAACGGCAGCCATGTCGATACTGTCAGTGGCAGCACCACCGGCACTGTCAACGGTAATGGCAACCATGCGACCGTCGATAGCAGCACAGCGCTCATGGACAGCGTTGCTTCCTACGACCAAGTCGTAGTCAATCTCGGGTCATCACTACGGAGTCCAACGCCTCGGCCGATGAGACCCGCCGCGTTTGACGTTTGTCTTCGCTGCGGCGTCAGTGTCGATGTGCTGCGTTCCTATTGCTCTCGCTGTATGGGCGGTATAGTGTACAAAAACCTCCTTTGAGGTAAACAACACGCACTTTGCCATTTACCCATCTTGCGACGCGCTTGCCACGAAAACATCGATCTTGACGCACTTTTCCTTCGAGTCTTCAGAAAGATATATATGTTCTATCAAGGTCAGTATGACAAGCTCAGAAGCGAGGGAGCCATGCTGGTGCGGGCAGAGAGTTCGCCGTTCAGTGACGGTTGTCGGAGTTTGAATACAGGTCATAAGCGCCCGGCGTTTACCGAACTCCATTGTTCTCGCTGCCATGCGTTCGGCCTCGCGCCGACAGCCTTTCGCACTCACTTAGGACTCTCTAGATGTTGTTATTTTACTTATATCCTCCGAGCAGCCGTATTGCCGTGGCAGACAGTAGCTGCATGATATTCAACTGTAATCTGCGCGTGAAGGTCTTCCCCAGGTCTTCCCCGGGCCTGTTCATATCATGACTGTCTGGCTCAAGGAGATGCTTGAGAGCTAATGGGTGAGCTGAAGCTCTATCGCTTGGTATATTTGGCTGCCAGAAGGCTTCATCAATTCAACAGTGGCACGCTGCCGCACGCGCGACGCAAAAACAGGCCATGTGAGCCCACGCTTCCCATGTCCCACCCATAACATATCACCAGGATAGCGGGGCTTATGAGGCCTAAAGGCCTAAAAACATAGATATATCAGAGCCGGTACGTCCTGAACAGATGTGTCGATACGTGATCTCACCGGATTATGTGTCGTTTTGCGCAGAATGCCGAGCGTATGCGTCGCGCGACCGAACGAAACCCTTAGTCTCCCCAGGCAGACGTTCGTAGCGAAACCCTTTAAGTGTTGCAATACCTCGGAAGAGGTTTTTGTACACTATACCGCCCATATCGCTGTAATTGACTGGATATGTAGCTGCCAGCGCAGGGCGTTGCCAGAAGTGTAGAGCAAGCTGCAAACAGGTCACAATGCTCACTCCACCTATAGGTCCTATGTGCTTGTGTCTCAATAACATGTCCTTGGACTCTCTTGAGCCATTTGTGGCACCAAGCTTGTCGATGTGGCGGCCCCATGTGCTGTTATCTTGTAATGCGTGGTTGGAGCCCCCATGGTCGTGACCTTCTCTCGGTAGGTAGGTAGGTAATTGTTATCCGGTCGGTGTCCCTGTGTCGGACTGATGCAATAAATTGTGGTGAATATCATGTCACCCAGACCGTGGATGGGCGAGACACGTTAAGCCAGGACATGATACCTGTTCACGAGGCCAGACGCTCCCCTGCAAGATAGAGAAGGATGTGATAAGGACGAAAACCTTAGAACGATGAGTAGCGTCGGGGGCCTCGATGAAATCGAAGTTCATGGTACATTGCGTGCGATACAGTCGTTTATTCGTCCAAATTGATTGCTTTGCCAAATTTGGCGTACAGGACTACTTTGAGCTCTTTCATCTGCCGCTCGCAATCTTCCACTGTCGATCCTACATCGGCGAGGCTTTTGTCCACATCGGCCTGGTCACGTTCCAGTCGCTTTTGGGCTCGTGTCAAGGGAAGATGGAGGAAGGTCTCGCCTACTTTGTATCTGGGGCAAATTCAATATCATTGGGAGTAAGCAGGGAGAGCTGCGACACACAATACAGGCTCATCTTCGTCTGCGAGCTCTAGCTCGGTGGACAAGTCGTCTAGCGCTTCCTTCTCTTGCTGTAGATCCTTCAGCGCTGTATGCAGAGACAGTATGCATATAGCATACCTTTAGCTCCTTCAACTTGTCGTTCATATCCCTCATGCGCGTGTTCAGCTTCGAGAATGTATTGATTCTTTGTTGGTCCTCTGCTCGTCGCGTTAACGCTGCTCCTGTCACAGCAGCTAACCACGTACGCCAGGTGACTTCATCCGCCTCCTCATTCTCGTCTTGCTTTTCAAGCTATGTCTCCATCAATACGAAGATCTTTCTGCGCGTCGCCGATCTCACCATCCGCATACTCTCCATGGTGGCGTGAACTTGAACGAGAGGGTAATCGGAAAGTCGGCCCGTCGATCGCCTCGGATGATGCCAGGTTCCGCGCGCGTGGCGGGTAGCACGCGTCGGGCCGGATCGTGACCGGAGAAGGGATTGTCAACTTATCAACTTACCCGGTCGCCTTTCGTCCCCGACCACCACTAGGCTTACACTCCAAGATGCCGTCTGAGATTGCTTGGAAGCGCTATCTTGATCTCGTGAAGAACGCAGTCTGCATCTACATCATCGCGCGCCAGCTTCTCAAGCTTAAGCGCCATGTCCTTGCTCGCGGCTTGACGGGCTCCGTGCTAGAGATATACTCGGCGATGCAGCAGGTGCGTGTCTAGAGTCTTGACAAGGGCGGCCATTGATCTTGCGACAATAGAGAGCTTTGCAGCTCGCGCTGCGTCTACCGTCCATGCAGAAGAAGGTCCGGACCGAGATGGACAAAGCCAAGCTTGATATTGAGAACAAGCTTGTGCCCAAAGGCGAACATGTCACTCGCCACTTGACATTGCCTTCAACCGGCATCTCTACGGAACAAATTCTTGCGGAGATGGATAAGATGGATGTCGAGGGAGCATCACATACAGATTGGTCTAAGGGCAAGCTTTCTGGAGCTGTTTACCGTGCGTACTTCCTCAGACGTATCTCTGCTAGTCAGCTCATGATGATATAGATGGTGGCGAAGAGCTCTCTAACCTCATCTCTACCGCGTATACGCGCTACCTCGTCTCCAACCCTCTGCATCCAGACGCATTCCCTGCGGTCCGCAAGATGGAGGCTGAGATCGTGTCCATGTGCCTACGCATGTACAACAACCCTACAGGTGCAGGCACGATGACTAGCGGTGGAACTGAGTCCATCGTCATGGCCGTTAAGACCTACCGTGACTGGGCCCGTGCTACCAAGGGAATCACCGAACCAGAGATGTGTGTACTGCGCCAATCTAGACGCCCAAATGAACGTGCTTACATGGTCAGGATCATCCCATCTTCAGCGCACGCCGCCTTCGACAAAGGAGCAGCATATATGGGTATCAAGGTGCACACTATCCCTGTTGACCCGATTACGCGACGAGTGGACATCAAGCGTGTACGGAGAGCAATGTGCGTTCTCCCTTCCAAATTCGCCATATCTCTGTTGAAATAGCTTCGCATAGCAACTCAAACACCGTCCTTGTAAGGGATCTCTTATATGTGCGACGCAGACGACTAATTTTCTCTTTTTTCCGCGTCCCCGTTTGCATCTTCTCTTAGCTCGTCGGCTCTACTATCAACTTCCCTGAGGGGAACCAGGACGACATCACTGCTCTTGGAAAGCTCGCGAAAAAGCACCGTACTGGCCTTCATGTTGACTGCTGTCTCGGCTCTTTCATCGTGCCTTTCATTGAAGCCGCAGGGCTGGCGGATGATGAGCGCTTCAAGCTCCTGCCTTTCGATTTCCGTGTAGAGGGTGTAACAAGTATCAGCTGTGATACACACAAGGTACGAGAGAGCCCCTTCTGCTCTGGCCTGCCTGATTACTGACGGCTATCAGTACGGATTTGCGCCGAAGGGCACGTCGGTCATCATGTATAAAGATTCGAGTCTCCGTCGTTATCAGTACTACGTGAACACGACCTGGTCCGGTACGCATACAACCCTGCCTTGTGATGACAGCTTCTGACCGTGGCCACTTGCAGGTGGCGTCTACGCGTCTCCCAGTTTGTCCGGCTCGCGTCCAGGAGCACTGATCGCAGGCACTTGGGCCGCTATGCAGAATATGGGCTATGAGTGCGTCATTCATCCCATAGCCGAAGTTGGCAAGGGCTGACACGCTTGTATTCTTCCTTGCAGCGGCTATCTCAACTCGTGCCGCGATATCGTCTCGTGCGCACGCTACATTGCGCGGAGAATTGAGGACGAGATCCCCGAGCTCAACATCATGGGCTCGCCTCCGGCGTCAGTAGTAGCGTTCTCCGCGGTTGACGACAAGAAGGTCAGTCTGCCTGATCAGTATTGTCGCAGTGCTGACAGGTCGTATCTCCAGTTGAATATCTTCGAGGTTGGCGACGCCATGAGCCAGCGCGGGTGGCACCTGAACGCCATCAACGACGGTGCGGCGCATGGAAAGGGCGTGCACATTGCATGCACGGTGCGTGCCGATGTACGGATGTGGTATACCAAAAACTGACGAATGCCTACTTCAGCGCCTGACCATTCCGAACAAGGACTCTTTCATCGAGGACTTGAAGGACGCTGTGCGCGAGGCGTCCGTCAACCCTTCAGGCGAGGGCACTATGGTCGCTGTATATGGTACGCTATACCCGTTATCAAATCATGACATTCTGATATCGAATCTCTCGTCAGGTCTTGGCTCGTCGAGCGCCATCGGCCCGTCCCTTGTGGGCGAGCTCGCGGAGGCCTTTATCGACGCGACCCTGAAGGCATAGATTGACTAATGCATGGCGCCTGCGCTACGACTGTGTTTTGGGACACGGTAATCTTATGTTATAATGTACTGACTGCATGATTATACCGGCTGTATTGGTGGAATTGACGGCAACGACCGCATCTGAACATGTGCATGTAGCCTTTCGGGCTCGGAGACGAGCGGTGGCATAAGGCGCATTGTGGATCGTCGATGGTATGAACGGTGAGCGTCTTTTTGTCCTGCGAACCTAATCTCGTCTCTCTCTTAGTTAGGAAAACCTACCGTGTCCGGCACAACACTGGTAGCTAGTTTGCACGAAACTTCTCGTTTCCCAGATTGTGGGGTGTGCCACATCTCCCAACCTCCTTATAAACTTCGCAGTCTTTCTTTGCTGCCCGCGTCGCGTTCTTTGCGGAGGGACTGTACCTTCGTCGTGCGGGAACAGAGCTTCACTCCTGGTATCTAAAAGAGCTTCTACGCAGGGTGCGGACTCTCTTCGCGACTGGGACGGCTTCCGGCTGGAAGGTTTTCGGAAGGTTTGCGGGGTGTGGTGATGTACGGTTTCTTGGCGTTATTGCTTACCCCGCTCAATGTTTTCTGGCGATGTCGAGGATGCCTCGTCTGCGCTTCGCCCGCTGCGGTAGCGGCCACTTCGCCGTTCGTGATGCGCCTTGTCCGCCTCGTTTGCTGGGAACACCTCCGATGCGTGAGGCTGGCTAATCTCTCCGGCTTCCGCTCTCGGCTAAGGCCACCTCATCGGTTTCCTATCACTGTATGTCTATTGGGAGCACCTCCTCAATGACATGTGTCGCATGATTCTCTTCTGCGATTGGGCATGTCCAATGAAGGAGCTGTTGTCCACAGTCAAGGATAAGTACTAATTGATGAGACGGTGAGGCGAGAAGTTTGTCACCAGTTTCACTATGAGCGATATATTGCCGACATCTTTGGATCTATCACTCGACACAAACAGCGCGAGCGGCACAGATGCGCGCAAGAGCTCATGGCTAGTCTTGCCTACACATTTTCTGGTCCGACGAGAAGTCGAACATTATTTAATCAGCACTTTGCGGATATTTGTTTGTTTACCAGCATTCTCGAGGCCACGAGTCTCTTCCCAGCCATCACCATGCCGTCCATTTGCGTGAGATAGCACACCACTCTGGCAAGACCTTCAACGCTTCAGCTTCTCCGCCAGCCGATGCTCCGATCCGTGTACGGCTCAGAAAATTTGCACATTACTGTTCGGGCCTCTCAGTTCATCTGGCTATTGTTCTGGCCGTAGGCAGTGCAACCACGCCACTTGATTATGCTGCACGTGTATAAAGGACAGGCCTGCTTGCTTGGATATCCGCAATCTTGCTTTCACTCTTCCATCTTTCATCTGACGAGGGTGTGCGGTCAGAGATGTTTTCTCCGCTGCGCTTGAAGTCGCCGGACCCAATGGAGGTCAGTTGAAACCCTTCACTTCACTTCCCTCCCCCTTTTTCTGACACAAGGTGCACCTTCAGCCCAACACCAGCCGAGAAAACTCGTTAAGCCAAACCCCGCCCGTCGCGCACAGCAGTCCGCAGCCTCGAGCAGTGCGTGTGCCTTTGTTTTCCGTGTCCGAGGTCAGGAGTTCTACAGAGCAACTAACATCTGGGCTTGGCAGGTGACTCTTTTATTGTCCTTCCCGTCGCATTGCCACAATTGCGACCAGACGGTGGGCACGCTCGTCGGCGCTCCGATTCTGACTGTCGACAGTCTTCATCCAGGAGGCTCTTGCCTGACAGCGCTCCTGTGGAATTGAACAGCCGTCTGTCTAGTCCTTTTTCGGCGCACAAACCACTTGAACAGCCGGTCACCCGCGTACATAGGGTTATAGAGGGAAGGGAAACTCGTTTTCATGAGCGTATGTTACTGCGTCACGACCATTCTCTGAATGGCTAAAAATCATGACCGTAGATTTCTCTGAGAGCGGTTCGAGCACGGTCTCAGCATATAGTCAACGCAGTCGTCCACGGACTAAGATAGGCGACATCCGCATCCATCCAATCACGTGAATTATCACGTGACGTGACATAACGCGGCAAAAATTGCAGTTCGAACATCGACCGGCTTGTGGAGGGCGGCACGGCACCGGCTGACCCTGGCTGGGGGTGAGACCTTCATGAGGGTACTGTACAGATACGCTCAATATCCCAGGTGGCTTGTTCTGATTAACTACAGCCTCACGAGGGCTTGATGAACTTGCACTAAACCATCAGAAATACTTACACACTGCCTTCATCAGTGTAATGAAATGAAATAGTCTGTATTCCATTTTGAATCCATTGGTCCTCTATATCATGAATACAATCGACAGGACTTCGATGCTGTCCAAACCACTGGCCCTTTCTGACATGCCACGGTCAGCTGCCCTTCTGCCATGACGGGGTGCCACGGGTATACAAACACGGGTGACAGCGGTTGTACCTCATATAATTTCCTGGTAGCCAGTTAACAGTGCTGGCCGGCCTCTGATAGGCGAGTGGCTGCCCAAATGCTGTTTGCAGACGCGCGAAACGTGGCCGACGGATGTTACCGAGGCTGGCCACGTAGGCTCGGCTACGAGGCCGGCGTCACGTGATTACGCGGACCGCTCGGGCCGGGGTGGCAAAACTCCTCTTCGCGAAAATCTTTTGTGTCACCATCGCGCTCAGCGGTCGATTGCGCACGTCTAGAAAAAAGCACCCTTTAGTAGATTTTTCTGACCATATTTTTCAAAATTAAAACCACAGTTCTGTAGCTTAAGGCCTTCTCTACAATACTGTGGTCTCGAAAAAAGGTCCCTTGTGCGGGCGGGGGAGATGTAGGGCCGTCACGCTCGAGCCATCAGCGCATCACGTGACTCGATGGATGCGGATGTCGCCTATCTTAAGAGTGAAGCACCTGCTCTCCCTGCGTCCATCGCTTCGGAACGTTTACAACCAGGGAAGCAAGGGTCGGCGTTTGTCGAGAGTGAGTTTGGTTGTCTCGAGCGCTTGTGATAGTCCATGTTCAGCTTTTTTGCAGGATTTTCGATTGCGTCTGGATCAGTCCGTGGGCCCTCTCCGCTACCTGTGACTGTGCAGCAGTGTGCATCATCGAATCCACAGTCTAAGTCGACTCCGCCACCGTCATCACCGCCCCCTCTGCTGCCGCCGCCGAAGTCACTCCAGCCGACTAGGTCACCACCCAGATCACCACCGCGTCCACCCCGTCCCAACTCACCACCGCGTCCCAAGTCGCCGGTATCAAAGCCTCTTCCAAGGAACGCATCGTCCAGCGCACGCCGGCGGTACGCCGCCATCAAGTCAGGCTTGGATCCAGAGCCCGTTGCAGAACTTATGGGCATCTCCGCTTCCCAGTGGCGCCACAGTTCATCGCCACCCCCGGAGGGCTATGAGTGCAGTGCGCTCATTTTTTATTCCTTCTTTTATTCGTCGCTGACCTGACCTGTCAGTCCCGGCGGATGAGCAGGGCACAGCGGAAGCCTTTATGGAAGGATTTTTGCTCAATCCCAATAGCATCAGGCCGATTAGGAAGCCGTCGGCAGACTAGATCACAAAAGTTCTCCGTATATTGTCATTGCCCCTTATGTGCGAGGTAGTATACTGTAGATAGAGATTTGCAGCAGGATAATGCAGGCTTTCTCAATCCTTTCTATGCAAAGATATACGCTACGCTGACAGGATACATTACTGCAATGAAGGTATTCTCCGTGCGAGCAACGCTTCTGCTGAGTAGCTCGAGTCTTTCCCATTTCGGAGAGTAACATTGCGCGCGGTCGCAGGCGATGCGAATTTACTGCTCCGCGCAAAACTCGCGAAGAACCCCCAGCTGCGCAAGAGCTTCCATCGCAGCAGGCACCAATACTTCCATCGTCGTCGCGTCTCAAGCGGTAAGAGGGTTGGCCCTATACATCGTCAGCTAATGGACGCACATATCGAACGAGAGGCGAACCTTCAGTGCCTCACAGTACGCCCGGGTGGCATGTGCCTATGGAGCCGCAGAATGGGCCTTCATGACCAGCTCGCGCAGAAGATGCGCGCTTCTTGTATGGTAGAGCGGACACAGCTGACGCGGGCAAGGTCGAGTCGAATCTGGGTGAGAACAAAGACGCCGCCGCCGCAGAAGGCAAGTCGAAGAACACAGTGTTGTTGCATACGAATGGCACGTTGCTTCGTCTATGATCCGTAGACAGAGCCTCTTTTCTCTCAGATGACGGAGGGATGGGAAAGCGGAAGCCTGTGTTGCGCTTTGCGAGTTGTCGCATCATGTAGAAGGACTCTGGTCAGTTATTCTTCATTCAGAAGAGGACGAGACGAGACGATGTTTGTTTCTGGGCCCAAGACCAGCGACCGGCGTCTGGATTAGCTGCCTAGATGAGTCTAGTGGGCCCATTGTCTTCCGTCGTTCGCAGACACAGCGCGCCGTGGAGCAGGTCGTATGCAAGCGCGGCGACTGCGAGGTTCGGAGAGTCATTAACAGGTGAGTCACGGCCGCGCAAGTCATGAAGAGACGGTAAGTACGATGCGGAGCTCGAACGACTCAGGCGAGCCACAACCGCGAGGCATACTACGGCGAGCCCGCGTGCATCCTTCGTAGCCCGGGAAATCGCGTATGGCCGCGGCGGACGGCTTCTAACGGCGGTCAGGATCTGCCGGCGGGGGATGTTGAGCTTCGCGCTTACCTCGTGAGGATGTTGAAGTTCGGCGCATCTTCGCGTGGAGGCTGCTCTCCCACTACTTACTTGAAGCTTCGTGTGGCTCGTCCAAGCCCTTTGACCGCAGCATCTCGCTGGCCGCGACCTCGTCTGCGATGGCCGCAGTCAGAGTATTAGGTTTCGTCGAAGAGAAGCTGAACTTACCTGAGGATGAAGATGATGTGTGATAATTTCGCACGCCTCGCCTCGAGAGAATAGCTGGCGTGTCCGTGGGAACAGATGGGTGTGATCATGGACGGTCGACGGCGAGCCCGGTCCTGTGCCACAATTGAACAGGTAATTGATGGTGCGCGGCCGCGGGAAGGAGTACGCGCTACCCATGGACGTGTGTTTGCTCGGAAGACACCTGTCATGCGCGGTCGAACAACGCACTGCCAAGGAGTACTGCCGAGGGCGGGGACTAATATGCACATGAGGGGCAAAGAGGATACGAACCGCGGTGAGTTGTGACTAGCACCCCCATGGGATCCGTCTTCCATCATGCGAAGGGAGGTGTGCGAAGTGGACACGGCCGAGAAGCAGGAGACGCATCGAGAGCAAGGCAGGAAGACGCGGGGGCAGTCATAAGGTTGAGCGCATCGTGCGAGAATCAGTTGAATACCAGAGTGTGGAAGCAGGGCTGTGACGACGGGCGTGAGAGGCGCGCGAAATGGGGGACGTCCAAGAAAGGCTCGACACTCGAGAAGCAGGGGTGCGCGACATGTCAACAATGGGCGGATACAGTGCAGTCGATATGTAAGGTCAATGGAGTCTTGACGCAGGGCAATGGAATCCGGCTGCTGCGCGCGTTGTTTGTCGTGCCATACATCCGACGCGCTCCACTGCCCTGCTTATCAACGTCCCTAGAGCGGGCGTCCTCCTCCTCATCATTAAGGGAAGCATCCAGGGCATCGAGAGAGGCTTGCGCGGGATACGCCGGGAATGCATTCGTTGTGCTTGGGAACCGCGCAGAACGTACAGCGGCGAATGCCGGAGCCCGAGGACAGGTTTATGTGTCCGCGGGATCTTTGTCGATTGTTGGTTATCAAGTGGTTATCTCCAGATCACCGCCGCGCGGATGGCGGGATCGATTTCGCCCTTGGCGGCGGGCGGCGGGAGTCGTGCTGCACGCGCCCCGCCCGGTGCCGCCGTGCGCTCCTCTCCCACGGTCATGGTTCTTTCCATATTTTCGGGTGATTTCGCTGCATGCATTGAGTGTGTGTGGCGAGGGCCGGACTCAAGCCGGATTCGTAGCTTGTAGGATCAGCCTTGGATCAGCGGGACACTGCCTTCTCCTGAGGTCGTTCTCAGACTGAATAGACATGGGTGCCTCAGCCTAATAGTAAGACAACGCTCAGAATCTCGGGTGATATCACTGCTGCGTAGGTTGGAGGCGGTGACAGCTGTCACGGCGCGCACGGAGGGGGTTGTGCGAGGGATGGGCGAAATCCGTTCGGCGTGAGGATGGGCTGTGGTCCGGGCGCGGGTCTGCGAGCCCTGGACTTTGAGGCCGGCGAGCCAGACGTCGGCAGCGACGGGCGGCGGCCTAGACCGGCGTTTTCGGGATGTCGGACCGGCGCGCCTCTCGCAGGCATCCCGATTTAGAGCATGATCGTCGTCACAAAGATGAGCCCCCTGCGCAATGCGAGCGCGAGGGAGACTCGCTTTTTTCTCTGCTACTTCAGCATCGGCAGTCGCCAGCCAGCAGTAAACAGGGTTGCCCCCTGCTTCCGCCTGAATTCTGCTCTTCTTCTCTCCCCCCATCTGCCACGACCCCTGATTTCACCCCGTTTGGGCTCCATTCGCCGCCATGGCGTTCATGCTCGCCCATAACCTCTCTCGCGACCACCTCTTAAACCACGAAGATGAGCTGCAGTCCGCCCCTGATGGCACTCGCTCAGCACCCTCGGCATCCGACAACACGGAAGCCATGCAGCGGGATCTCAAGGAGAAAGAGCGCCACCCACGCTGCGAGATTGTCCTCGACCAGGAGTGTCTCTACCTCCGCGGCACCGGCGTCGACGTCGAGCCCGCACGTCTCTCCGGTCACCTCGTCCTATATCTCACAGAATCCACCTCTGTTCGCGAGATTACCCTCCACTTTCGCGGCAAAGCGCGCCTGCCTGTCCCCTCCCATGAGTCGTACGTACTGTCATCATTCCCTTACACGTACGATCTGACATCGCCCGCAGTATTGGACTTCAGAGCTCGTCGCTCACGTATATTATCTGCAACCACGACTGGTCCTTCCTCGAGGGCGAGAAGAAGCACTCCCATACCCTCAAGGCCGGTCGGCATGTCTTCCCCTTCCAGCTGCAGATAGGCGGCTCGTTGCCGTCCACCATCTTCACTCCTGTCCTGGGTGGCGCATCCGTCGTCTACAAGCTGCGCGCACATGTCATCCGGTCAGGATTCCACAACAACCTACAGACGATCTGCCCTGTCATCATCCTGCGCTCATTCGCCCCCGAGGCGCTGGAGTATCAGCAGACGCTCGAGATCGAGAACACATGGCCAGGAAAGATCATGTACTCTATTCTCGTGCCACACAAGGCTTGGGCAGCCGGTGACAACCTGACTGCCCTCGTCAAATTCTCGCCGCTCACCAAGGGCACGTCCGTCGTCAGCGTCACGACGTCGGTTCACGAGACGACCAAAATCTATGCTCGCAGTGGCTTTCAGGAGCACAGTCGCGTCGTGGCTACCTTGAAGCACGACATCGTCAACGGCAGGGCTGTCGCATGTGTAGAGGGCGACAAGAGCAAGCAGGGCTCTGGCCGCTCTACGCCATATACCGCGAGCACTCCTCCAGTGCCGGGCTCGCCTGCCATTCCTTCCACGAGCGCCAGCAATGCCGGCGGAGGCTACTTCTCCTTCTCGCATGGGTCAACGCCACCAACCGTGCCCGCCCCGGACCATAGCCAACCCATGGCCTCTACCTCAACCGCGCCGCCCGTCGAGTCCAACCCTCTCGACAGCGAACCGTCCTCGGACGTCGTCACGCACCTCATCCTCCCCTTACCGCGCAACCTCACCCCGAGTCATGCTCTTGAACCCATCATCGTTATGCACCGTATCCGCTGGAGCATCCTCATTCACAATGCGGACGGGCATACCTCTGAGCTTCGGTGCTCGCTGCCCCTGCATATCCTCGCAGGTCGGCTGCTCGAGGAAGCACGTGCTCATACCTCCGCGACGCGCCGCCTGCTCATTGGCGGGCCGGAAATTCCGCCCGAGGAGGACGAGGAGACGGAGCTGCCGAGCTACAACGCGCACGTGCGTGACCGCGTCGCGAACATGTACCTCCCTGAGGCCGCGACGATGCGCGTCACGAACCCGTGGGTTACGAGCGGCGTCTCTCCCGTGGCGCAGGCGGACGGCATGCCCGTGCCTGCGTGGCCGATGAGCCCGTCCGGCGCCAGCACCCCACTCGAGGCGCACATCCTTTCGCATCTACCGCACCGGCCAGGCTCAGGCTCGAGCACGCCCCTTGACTGGGTCAACTCGGAACTGCTGCTCTCGCTCGAGCGCGATCCGCCGCAACTCAGCCAGTCGAACCAGACGCGCGCCGCGCCGGACACACCGCCCGACGTGGGTGGAAGCGCTGAGGCTTCCGCTGCGCCAAGCCGTGTCCCCAGCCGTCCGCCGAGCCGCCCGGGAAGCCGCTCGCACTCCCGCGCGCCGAGTCGCCTGGGCAGCCGCCTCCCTTCGCGGCACTCGTCCCCAGAGCGCGACTCGCGCAAGAGTGGCAGCCACGACACGTACGTGCACGAGGGGCAGGCCTCGCGCACCGCCGACGGCATCTTCCACGCGACCATGAAGCCTTTCACCTCACTCCCGCACCCACAATGGCTCTCGTCGCGCTCGTCGTCTATGAACCACGTGCCGACGCTGCAGGAGCTCGAGCGCGGCACCATGGGTGGAGGCAGCGGGAACGGCAGCACCGGCAACTCGCCTGGCGCCCGCCCGTACAACGTGCCACTCTTCACGGACGCGAACTCGGGCTCGGCCCTGCTGCACCGCGCGTTCACGGAGGTGCCCGCCTACGAGGTTGCGAGCCGCGGATTCATCGGTGGCGTACCGCCACTGACGAGCATGAGCGGGCTGCCGAGCTACGACGATGCACAACGGTCGCGGTCGTCGAGCGATGCTGCGCAGAGGATCGCAGGGGAGGCGCAGCAGAGGTCGATCAGCGAGGGTGACCTTGCGGGGCGATTCCGTGCGGCGATGGGCTTGTCCAATATGTCGACGCCACAGCTGCGCGCGCCGAATATACCGCCGAGCGGACTCAGCGCGGCGCCTATGACAGCGCCCGCCTCGCCCACCGCGCGCACATGAAGATGTTCAAGCTTGTCTCTCCTGTAATCGTGCTCTTCTCATGATTAACTGCATACCACCTTAGAGATTCCTTTTACCCTACACGCGCTCCCAACTCTCGATATATATCCTAAGCGCCAACATACTATCCATGCCGCCTCTTACATAACCCGAACGAAAGGTCACGATCCCTATATTCATCCCCTCTCCCCCAGCGGTTTCCTTCTCCCCTCACTCCTTCTTACGCATCCTCCTTCTCACCCATACTATTATTCTGTTCCATGCACTGCCTATAGACTTCATACTTTCCCTGTCCTTCCCCTTCATATACGCACATAGATTTCCCCCATAGAGCTGCCTGTCGCACATGGACGCTGTACAATCATGTATTCACTTCTGTGGTTGGTTTTGTTACCGTAGTGGTCATTGTTGATACCTTCGTTGTTGTACGGTACAATCAGACTGCACAATCGCGAGTTGTCTGCTGGATGAAGAGGACTTTGGTTCCTCGAACATGGGACTCGAGTGCAATGCTTCCCGCGTACAGGCCATTCCACTCTGGTGGGCTATCAATATGTTGTTGCAGCTTCAGGCATCCATACCAACGGGGCGGTGCCTGGGCGGTGCAGTACTGAGCGCTGAGCGCTGAGCAAGCGAAGTACGACTGCCTACACCAATCTCGCATTCGACTCCGACGAACGCTTGCGGGAAATTCCGGGCATTCCCACGGTTCGACTTTCACCTGCGCATGATGTCAGACGACGTCAGGCCCTGGCGCGCGCCAACATATCACCAATCCACTGTCCAGCACGGTCCGGCAGCCTCCCCAGAATAGGTATCGAGTGGGCGCTGCTACACCGCGAGGGAATCAACCACCGTCAGACGGCGAATTTGCGACCGACGATTATCGTCGGATTTGACCACGACGGTCGTCGGTTTACCGCTGCCAGTCTGCGTTTTACAATCCCACGACCGACAGCGGAAAGCCTTATGGAAAATCGCTGGCTGCCGTCGAACGGTCACGGGACCGGCCGCCAACGGATGTCCGCCTGTCACTGGTGTCAGTTGCGTGCTGGTTGCGTGCCGCGTCGCGCGAAATTTTCATAAGACGGGTTGTCTCTGCCGTTCATCTGCCTCAGCCCGCCCTCGATTCTGTCTTCTCCCCTAAAGCACTTGCTCCGTGGTTGCTGTGTCTCATCGTTTGGCATGGTACGTCTTTCGACCACTGGAATTCAAGCCCAATAATCCTCGAAGCAGCATGATGCAAAGCCGAGCCTGACATCGTGTTCGCCACGATTCTCAGTGTGCAGAAGCTTGGTGCTATTAGTCTTGGTCCTTTTAAGTATACTACACGGTACTTCGTACATAAATCTTAGCTCCAATATGTATGCCCTTCAAGTAGCAAGGCTCGATGAGTGACGAGTTGTGTTCGTTCGTTGTGTACCGACCAGTGCATAGCAGCCCGGTAGCGACCGCTCCAAGGTTCTAGGCAGGACGGGATAACCTCGGCCTAGAACGATGGGAAACCGTGGACTCAGACGACGTCCATCGGCGGATTGTGAAACGTAGACTGCCAGCGTCAAACCGACGATGGTCGTGGGCCCGAAATCCGCTGTCAGACGGCGGTTGATTCCCTCGCGGTGTACGCGCTCGCCCTGACGTGCTGCTGGCTCAACGCATCGCCTTGAAGCGCGACGTAACATGACGATTGAAATGACGAAAAACATGGGGCTGCCGCGGTTGCCACCTATAAAACGAGCTACATTCACCATCTGGTCCTCAGAATAGTATTAGTACGCTTCAACAACGCCCACCCCCACACACCAAACTAAACTCTTTACCAATCATCATGTCTAACTACGAGCAGACCGGCGAGCCTAAGTGAGCCTCTTCACTCCAGTCATTCGATACGAAGTTGAACGACGCCGTAGCATGACCCGCGCCAACTACCACTCGCTCAAGGGCCAGGCCGTTGAGACCGTCGGTAACCTCACTGGCGCTGAGACATGGCAGCGGGGAGGCCGCGAGGAGCGCGTCCAGGGTGACGCCGAATACGACGCCGCCCGTGCCCAGGGTTACGTCGAGGGCGCGGCCGATCGTATTGGGGGCAAGAAGGACAACATTGTCGGCGCAGTAACCGGTGACAAGAACAAGCAGTTCGGTGGTACGTTGATAGCGTGTATACATGTGGTGGTTGGCGCTGACGAGGTATACAGGTTCCGCGCGCGAGGACCATGGCGATGCCAAGCAAAACTTCTACAAGAACGCTTGAGCATTCTGCGAAGTCTTTAACGTCTCCGACCTGTAGCATAGAGCCATTAATACGGAAGAACTAATGTATGATCACAATGTACACATACCCATGTCTGTCAACTTGCGCGTGCGACTAGGTTGGGAGGCTCTAACAGAACCCTCTTGATGGTCCTCGATACCCCAAATATGTCTCTGACTTATGTGAGGGGCGGGAGGTTGGGACCTCCCTGAAGTTCTGGCAGAACCATAGCATGCTTCCTGCGCGAAATCGTCGTCGTTATTTCGCCTGGGTTTGTAGCCGAGTGGCTGAGCCGGTGAACCCGTGGTCTTCGCCCTGGAAGGTGGCGACGTTGTGTTCTCCCATTGCCTGATACCGACCGGAAGCCATCGCCGCCTGTGAGCATACGCCGGACTTGTCATCTCGAGCAGCCGCGATAAAGCCCGCTTGAACGCAAATTGTTCGTCCTGGCCTGGAGCAACCGTGAGTGTAATGACGCGCAACTTGAGCGCTGCACAAACCGGAGAATATTGACAGCTTGTCTAGCGGTGTGTTTGTCTGCTGCTGCTCTGGTGCCTCCTGCATGCGAGGGGCGTCGTATGATAACACGTTCGGCCGATACGCGTCCCGGGTTTCTGCGATGGACTCCGCCATCATCACATCGATGTCGGATAGTCCATCGCTGCTGTCATCAGGAAAGAATAACTGCTGAGGTATCGCATCCGCTAAGGCAACTATACGACAGCGCGCCTCGTAGAGCGCGTCGATCAGAGATATGAAGCGCCGCGCCTGGTTTTTGTCCGATACGCGGAGGACTGGAATATCGGTGATGTAGACGGAATGAAAGTTAGCTGCGATGCTGATGTAATCTGCTGGCCCTAGAGCCTGCGGAAATCAGAGGATGATCAAGCAGAATATCTGCTCCACGTACCTCGAAACAGAGCTCTGAGAAGCTGAACATAACAACACCATCCACTGCACGAAACGCGCGTATTTTCCGTCCAAATACAGGGATATCACGGCCATCTGAGCGCTGGTCAGTCGCAGGTATAATCTCTATCCTCTAAGTAACACGTACCGGCTTTATCGAGGCCATCGGCTGTCACCGCGGAGTCAAAATCCGCCCGCGCGTCTGCTGTATACCAGGACGGACGCCGTGTATCTTCTGAGGCGATTACTTTTCTCCAGTCTGTTTCGGACCGCATATCAACGACAGGGCATCGGACTTTCAACGCCTCAACGAACGGCTCGAGCCGCTCTCGCTGTACTCCGTTGCGGTAGAGGTCGTCTGGTACGCGATTGCTGGTGCCGACTATGACGCCTCCCATGCGCCAGTACCACGAGAGCACGTCGGACAGGAGCGTCGCACTTGAGACGTCAAGCAGCTGAAGCTCGTCCAGCACGAGCAGCCAATGTCGGACAAGAAGGCGCCGCGCGACAGCGTAAGCGATGCTCTCCGAGGTCGCTGTATACCAAGGAGAGAGCAGCGATCCACGTGAGCTTGACGCCCACTTGATGGGCGCTGTGCCGGCTTCAACAACACGGCGCCACCGCTCTCGGATGGATTTGTTCCAGCTTCCCGCCGAAGGTGGCCCATCGCGGTCGGGCAGGTGCTGGCGCTCGCCCATTCGCAGCTGTGTTTCCTCCCATACGCCGCGGTAGATCTCTAGGACGAGAAGACTGTAGTGTTTGCGGCTCTTATAAGGCGTAGACAGAGTGTCAAGCCATAGGTCGACGAGGAAGCTTTTGCCACTGCCGGGTGTTCCTATGAGGAGAAGACCCTTATGGAATCAGTTCAGCATGTAAGATAGGCGACATCCGCATCCATCCAATCACGTGAATTATCACGTGACGTGACATAACGCGGCAAAAATTGCAGTTCGAACATCGACCGGCTTGTGGAGGGCGGCACGGCACCGGCTGACCCTGGCTGGGGGTGAGACCTTCATGAGGGTACTGTACAGATACGCTCAATATCCCAGGTGGCTTGTTCTGATTAACTACAGCCTCACGAGGGCTTGATGAACTTGCACTAAACCATCAGAAATACTTACACACTGCCTTCATCAGTGTAATGAAATGAAATAGTCTGTATTCCATTTTGAATCCATTGGTCCTCTATATCATGAATACAATCGACAGGACTTCGATGCTGTCCAAACCACTGGCCCTTTCTGACATGCCACGGTCAGCTGCCCTTCTGCCATGACGGGGTGCCACGGGTATACAAACACGGGTGACAGCGGTTGTACCTCATATAATTTCCTGGTAGCCAGTTAACAGTGCTGGCCGGCCTCTGATAGGCGAGTGGCTGCCCAAATGCTGTTTGCAGACGCGCGGAACGTGGCCGACGGATGTTACCGAGGCTGGCCACGTAGGCTCGGCTACGAGGCCGGCGTCACGTGATTACGCGGACCGCTCGGGCCGGGGTGGCAAAACTCCTCTTCGCGAAAATCTTTTGTGTCACCATCGCGCTCAGCGGTCGATTGCGCACGTCTAGAAAAAAGCACCCTTTAGTAGATTTTTCTGACCATATTTTTCAAAATTAAAACCACAGTTCTGTAGCTTAAGGCCTTCTCTACAATACTGTGGTCTCGAAAAAAGGTCCCTTGTGCGGGCGGGGGAGATGTAGGGCCGTCACGCTCGAGCCATCAGCGCATCACGTGACTCGATGGATGCGGATGTCGCCTATCTTACATAGAGATGATGAGAGATATTCGATATTTATCCCCCACGTACCTTGGGAGTTGTGAGGGTGGCAAGCTCTTCTGCGTGAGACTTTCGCGTTGCGACCGCACGCCCAGTAACTTTATGATCCTCCTGGGAAGTCGTCCACCAAGGTGTTAGGTCTGATGCACGCACATCATCATCTGAGGATATTGTATAGCTGCTTCGTTGGAGTAGAGACGCCTCAACAGCTGGCGGAGAATAGCGCTCGAGCTCTTTACTCAAACGTCGCAGCTAGCAAAAAGATTAACCAAGATCAATAGCAAGAGCGTTTAGCACGAACCTGCATCAGTACTCGCAGTTGATTATCATCATGTCTAATCTGACCAAGCGCTACAAGACCTCTGTACCGCTCGAGCAGATCCACATGAGCTGGAAGCTCGCTACCACCCGAACTGCTGAGGGTCCCCGTCGCATTGGTTGAGAATCCTCTGAGAAAGTTTATGCGTCTGGAAGAGGTTCTCAAGACATTGCGACGACCGGGGCCCGCAGATATCCTGGAAAGCATATGCAGCAATGGTATGCTGCTGATGACATGTGACAGGTGAGATCTGAGAGAACAATGGCCGGAAATCGGACGTCCAACTGCTGCTTACGTCACGATGTTCTACGCCGTTCTGATTGCTGTGCGGCGATGTGGCGCCTTCACGTACACCTTGCCTCTGACCGTCAAGCCCCCCTGTGAACAATCATGTCCCAATATCCTCAGCAGGCTCCCCCCTCCTATGGCGCGACGCCGTCGCCGACGAAACCCAGGGATGAAGTCCATGACCCCTTGCTGGGTAGGTGTATGCGGTACAATAGGCGACAACATTGGGCGCTTACCCAATCCTCAGGCGCGAGCTCAAGCGCAGCGGGTCTCCGGGGGGCGATATATGATCAACCCGAGTACAACGATCTTCCAGACGACTTTAAGTACGGCACTACAGTGTCGGACAGTGCGCCAGAGATCCGCCGGGCGTTCGTGAGGAAGGTCTTCACCATCTTGTGTACGTCTTAGGCCTTATATCATCAACGAGGCATACTGATGCATGTCTATCTATAGTGTGTCAGATTGTGAGTGCTGCACCAGTCCTTTGTCCGCCGCTTGAGGGTCTGATCATAACTACAGGCCGCCACAACTATTGTCGCTGCGGGGGTTTCCACTTCAGACGATGTGATGACTTGGGTGCTTCGCAAGTACGTTCTTTGCTGTGCTATCGGTCAGCGTCATTGACGCAACACAAAGTACTTGGTCGTTCTACACCCCTCTCATTTTATCGCTTGTCAACATGGGCGTCTTGTTCTGGAAGCGCCACTCACACCCGCTGAACCTCGTCCTTCTATCGACATTCACTTTGATGGAGGCGTTCACCCTTGGTGTCACTGTCGCTTTCTTCGACAAGACCATAGTCTTGCAGGCTTTGTACGTTCAATTGTCATCTTCAGTGTGCGATCGAGTAACAATTCATGCGACAGGTTTATCACACTGGGCGTCTTCGCCGGTCTGACGCTCTTCACTCTTCAGTCGAAGGTACATCCGACACTCCCGCTACACTCCTCGTAAGTACTTATATTGACCTCGTTGCAGTACGACTTCTCCGGCATGGCACCCTTCCTCTTTGGCGGCCTAATTTCTCTAGGTGAGTCCATCGCATGGCACGGAAACTTTCGATGCTGACCGACTCGGTAGTCATGGCCGGCCTTGTGGGGATGTTTTTGCCGTTCTCTCACACCTTCAGCCTCATTTACGCAATCGGTGGCTGCCTCATCTTCAGCGGATACATCGTCTACGACACCTATCTGATCAATGCGCGCCTGTCACCGGACGAGTACATCATGGGTGCTATCTCGTTGTACCTTGACTTCATCAATCTGTGTGAGTCTCACAGTTCGCTTTATGAAGAATTTAGGCTCACGTTGTCACTGCAGTTCTCAGCATCCTTCGTTTGCTCAACGAGCTGCAGGACCGCTGAGCATTTGTCATTCTATCTTGTTACCCATAGGATGACCGCTGCTACGGATGGACCCGGATATCATTTTGAATTATCTACTATATCTTCTGCATGTACCGTAGGCCCCCGGCCACAATGCAAGAGTAGTACACGCAGACAAGCCACAATTGGAACAGCGGGGAATCTCATACTTCAGCGCCGCCCTCTGGTGCCATCTCCCTCCTACCTCGTACGGGAAGACCCGCAAAACGGTTCCGCATTGCGTCGTACTTCCGCCTTTGCGCAGCGCTGACGCTCGGTCCCACCTTCTCGACTGCCTCGTCAAAGTCGGCGACTGTGACCCAGACCTGGATGTCCCCACCCCCTGCACCTGCACCGGCGCCAGCAGCGTTCTCCATCTCCTCGATACGGCCAAGGGACCGCTTGAGTGCGACGACACCGGCCTCTCGGGCAACGGAAGCTAAGTCGGCGCCACTGTACCCATCGCAGCGCTGGCGTACGATGTCCTCAACAAGTGGCCGTGCCTCTGGCTCGAGAGGTACAGTTCTGGTGACAGTGCGTACAATCTCCGCACGCTCGTCAGCGTCGGGCAGGTCCACATAAAGGAGTTTGTCGAGCCGGCCAGGTCGTACCATGGCGGGGTCGATCATGTCAGGGCGATTGGTGGCGCCGAGAACGTAGACGCCGCCACGCGAGTCAAGACCATCCAGCTCGGTCAATAGCGTGTTGACTACGCGGGCGGAAGACTCGGACTGTTGAAGACGGTCAGGATGTAAAAGGCGTCCATGGAGCGCTGTAGACGAACCATACTATCATCACGCCTCGGCACCAGCGCGTCCAGCTCGTCGAAGAACACCACGCACGGCGCAGATGCTCGTGCGCGCGCAAAAACCTGACGCACGGCCCGCTCGCTCTCGCCAACATACTTGTTGAGCAATTCCGGGCCCTTGACGCTCACGAAACTCGCACAGCTCTCGCTTGCGACTGCGCGCGCCAGCAGAGTTTTCCCGCATCCAGGAGGTCCCCACAGCAGCACGCCCGCTGCGCGTGTGATGCCGACAGCTGCGAACACATCTGGGCGACGGATCGGCTGCACGACGGCCATCTGCAGCTCTCCACGGACACTGGCCAGTGCGCCGACGTCCGCCCAGGTAACGCCGGGCGCGGTGGCGAAGCCTTCGCGCTTGGAGGAAGGCTGGACTTGCGAGAGGGCTGCGTGGAAGTCCTCATGTGTGATGCAGAGCGGGGCGAGTTGCTCGGGCGTGAGCGGGTCGGGATGCGTAGTAAGGAAGCGCGCAAGTGAGCCGGCATGAAGGGTAGAGAATTGGGTGAATGGGGTGTCTGGCTGCGAAACAAAGCTGTTTGGGTCGTCGACGGCCATAGCGTCATCTGGTATGGCAGATGGCTCGCCTGTTGAGGGCATCTGAGTATTGTCCAACTCCGCCTGCTGGGGTGGGGTGACCAGATCCTCAGGCAGATCTATCTTGCCCTCACTGAAGTTCTTGAAGATTCGTTTGACGGCGATGATACCGGCAGCACCAGTGAGAGCGGCGAGATCGGCGCCTACGTAGCCGGGCGTCGCCTTGGCCAGAGCGCTGAAATCGAACTGGCCTTCGAGGCGCAGCTTAGCGCACATCACCTTGAGGATTCTGCGTGAGACAATGAGCTGGTAGTCTGATGCATGCAGGGTAAGCGACCCACTGCTCTCTCGCCTCTTCGTCCGGTACGCCCATACTGATCTCATGATCGAATCTACCAGCTCGTCGCAAGGCGGCGTCCAGCGAATCTGGTCGATTGGTCGCGCCCATGACAATGATAGGCTTATTGTCCGTCTTGTCCCACGACAAATCTGAGTTACAGTTAATCCCCCCGACCGCGGATACCAATGGAATGACTGACCGTCCATGCAGGTCAAAAATTGCGCCACAATCCGCCGCTCCATCTCGCGCTGCGCGCTCTCACGTTTGGGTGTTATAGCGTCTATTTCATCGATAAATAATAGACAGGGAGCGGCACGCTATGCATATGAGTACCATATATACGTGACGGTGTCAACAAGCTCACCTTTGCCTCGTCGAAGGTGTCACGCAAAGTCTTCTCCGATTCTCCAGACATGCCGGACACGATAGATGGAGCGGAAATGCTGATGAAAGGAACTCCGAGCTCGCCTGCTATTGCATGCGCAAGAAGGGTCTTGCCACAGCCCGGAGGTCCATGGAGGAGCACGCCTCGCGGTGGCTGCACGCCGGTATGCAGATAGACTTCCGGATGGCAGAGAGGCATAGCTACAAGCTCAAGCAACTTTTCAATACAGTCTTTCACACCGCCGAGGTCGGCGATACGTGCGGTGGGGACAACGTAGTCCTTGGGGGATGAGGACGTTTTGGCGCGCTTGCTGCTCTCGTCACCGCGAGACGATCGGACCTTGCGCTTCCCATTAACTGGAGATGCCACAGCAGATGCTATTGGGTCCTCTTGGACCTCCGCAGGCACTGGACTGGGCTTTTCATCTGGTGTCGGCGGAGTAGTGGGTGGTAGACTGTTGATGTTCATCTTGCTCTTTCTGTGGGTGGTCCATAAACCCTGCATGGATCGATTGAGGGCATTGTTGGAGCCCTGGCTAGCCGTGTCGTAAGTACGCATATTCACTGGAGATCTGACCACGCACCGGGGAGTTCATATTGCGGCGGAAAGTACAATGGGAGGACTTGAAGCCCTGCACCGATCATCACAAACTTTGCCCGGCACCACCGGCCCGGTTCCTCGCCGCCGCGCTCGAAGAATTAAATCGTCCCTCTTCAGATTCTGTCTGCCATTGCATCCCGCCAACATCCTTTCGCCACGAAACACGACGATCGTACTCGCTTGCAATCATCACTCCCTCGTGCACTGCTAGCGGTCTGACTTCAAGAGTCCTGAGAAGCCCAATCTCCACTCCCCGGGCAAATGATATCATCGCGCCGGGCGTTGCAAGGCTTGGACAGACGCAAAGAGTCTCGAGTGTCACTTCCGGGGGCGTTGGACCTGCGGGAGTGACGACGGTCGGGTTCAGCGTCACGAACAACGCCTCACTCTCATTCTGGCCGGTGGACTGTGCAGGTAGGGATTTATAAGGATAAGTACAGTAGGCGTTGCAATCACCCCGCCTGATTCTCCAGTCACAATACCAAACGAAATCGTCAGTTCTGCACAGCAATTCGCAACCGCCACAATGCAGTTCTTCACTGTCGTTGCCGTGGTTGTGTTCTTTCTCGTGAATTACCTCTCACGAGCGCCATGCCCGTCCCGGATGCGGAAGCCGGCGCGCATGCTGTGCAGGAGACCAGCGCACAGCGCCTTGGTCGCGGCCTTTGAAGCCGCGTATCATGAGAACTCGTGCGTCCTTCTCATCCACTTGTTTACTGGTAGCTGACTTCTGTCAGCCACCGCCGCCAAGCGCCAACAACCATCCGCGATGCGCCGCCGAGACGACTCGACACGTATTTGTCGACAGGCTCTTTCCAGCATGCGCCGCGCACCAGCTCGCGCTGTCTACCGGTCCGACCGCGACCGTTACGCCTGTGTGTACGCCTCATAGATGTTTCGCACCCGTCTCCGCTAAAACTCCAGACGTGCGCCTTTTGGTCTTGCCAGTATCACTGTACATGATCAGGCTTCCTCCACATCAGCTCGTCCCTCCATAATCGGCATCGACAATCAGATGTACTATAAGTAGTAGACGAACGGAAGAATATGAATTACCTCCTAGACATGGGTTGTCCATTTCTGCAGGGTCGGTGTTCGGAGCGTAGGCCTTTTCCCGTTCGTATACTCCGCTGCATATGACGGTATCCTGTCGAGCTCTGGGACAGTTCGACGACTCACATGTAAGATTGGATGTGTAAGCTCGGCGCTCGCTGTACATGAAGGAAGAGGTCGCCGCGAACCCAAGTCTGTCCTGATTTAGTCCTCTCTATGTCGTCCGCCATACTCCATAGAAGTCATAGCAGGCAGATGCATTTTGGAGGCCGTGCATGACTGGCACGTGCGCTGTTGATATTCCGACACATTGTTCCGAATGCCGGCGGTCGAAGAACGTTATGACTCATTCCCTTCTTCGACCTGGCCAATTCAGAGTTCTTCTGCTCGCCTCAATTCTACCAATACATATTCTCCAGCGATACTAAGCTCTTCCATTTCGGGCGACACTACTCTCGGGACCGTTATGCCTGCATTTGCCGGCGCTTGCTGCGGAAGAATTGAAGTTGAACGTTGAACGCCTTGAACTTTGGACGAATTGAGCCGGCCGTGCAACGAGTGGATAGACATGAGATAGGTTGGCTACGCGATTGACCAATGAACCAAATCACAATGCGGACCCCGACTGGCAGCAAGCATGACTGCTGTTCCCTTCTACTAGATCTGTAGGGCCTTCACCAGACGTACTTCCGGCCTCAAAGCATCTCGCATCCACCAGTCGCAGATAGCGTCTGCCCCGTCACCCATCTTGAGTTCTCCTGCGCCAACCAGGCCACGATAGGTGCCACGTCTCCCGTCGTGCCCACGCGATTTTGCATCGCTGTGCGCTGTTTTTGCGCCTCCACAAACTCCACTGGGATCGAATCGAACATATCGCTAAGCACCGGTCCAGGCGCTACAGCGTTCACCGAATGTCCGGCACCACCAAGCTCTGCCGCGCAGGCGCGGGTGAAGGCCTCCAGCGCGCCCTTGCTCGCGCAGTACATGGTGTAGCCTGCGTAGCCGCGGCGCGCCGCCACGGACGAGACGTTGATGATGCGCGCTGGGGCGCGGAGGTAGGGAATGACGGCTTCGGTCATAAATATCACCGCGCGAACGTTGACGTCGAAGACGTTCGTGAAGTCGGCGGCGGTCGTGCCAACGAGGGGACGAACCAGTTCGACACCGGCGTTGTTGACGAGGATGTCAATGGTCTGAACGGAGAACGCATCAAGGGTGGCATGGATAATGGCTGCCGGGGACTCGGGGAGGCGGAGGTCAGCGCGGACAGTAGCTGCCTCAGCACCGTTTTCTAGTTCTGAGATGCGTGTGGCAAGGGATCTAGCGAGGGTCGCGCTTGAGGGCGACGTATACGTTATCATGACCTGACCAGGCGTCAGTGAATGTGGGTGTATCGTTGCGAGCAAGGCCAACGTGACGTACCTTGGCCCCGTTCTTTCCTAGCTCATATGCGATCTCCTCCCCAATGCCTCTCGAGGAGCCTGTAACTATGGCAGCTTTGCCATTGAGGGTGCGGTTCGTGAGATTGGCAGCCATATCAAGTGGGAGTTGAAGGGGGGCGCGCAGACCGGAGGAGGGTTGTACTTCGGTATAAGACAGGGCCCCCTCCCCCTTCCGGGCGCGCCGAAGCACGAGATGAGTACTGCACGAGATTGTCGCTATCTTCTCCTTACCGTGCGACAACCGTGCGAGGCGCTTTACATAGAATGAATAAGCAGGGATGCTTCGGTAGGGAGCGTGGCGCCCATGGGGGCATCGTGACTGATGGCCACACGCGACGACCCGCGAAGTCAAGACGGATGCGTTGAAAGGATTGTGCTTGAACGAGCATCCTTGCGAGCCAAGCAGCTTCAAGCGACTGGCCAAAGAAAGCTATCACCGACATAGTAGCCTCAGAACACTGATGAACGAATCAGTTCAGCCGCGATCGTGTAGCATATAAGTGCTAGTGATCACCCATGCATCTCGTAACGTGGTCTTCGACTCACCTGAGTCCAATAGAACTGTCTCCGCATGAACGCACTTCTTTCAAGCGTAATCATGTAGTTTGTGCTGGGAAAGACATCTGACATATCGCTTGCGGTCCTATACTTAAAGTATAGGACCTGGCACTGTTACAACATTGCGGAGGGTTCGCTCGCAACTTCAAGTAACCCTGTTATGATGTCGAAGAGTCCTGTGTGGAAAATGTCAACGAGCAAGGCCTAAAAGCACTCGAAGTTCGAGGACGCTATGATGGCCTTTGTAAACAAATACACTAGTGGCCGTCGTCTTATGCGGCTGAACCGGCAAATGCCGCATGCTAATTCCGTCCTGTGCTAAACGCGTTCAACTTCGTTAGCCTCTGAGGCTCTCGCGTCTGAGTCATCAAGAGTACGGACTGAAACTTAAAGCAGGCGTCCGCGGCAACCCATGACCTCTGCGTTGGGGAAATTTCATTGCATGCCAATACATCAATCGACGTTTCTTTCACTTGGTGGACGACGAGGTAAAACAGAGCGAAACAAAATATCTCTATGGCAAAATGTTCATGATAAGTCTGCCTACAGGGCGCAATGAGAGCAGACAGCGTAAAAGTGTAACAGTGAAAGAAAACAATGTCCATTTTGCCTCGTACAGTGAAGAGCTGTGGCAGATGTGGCGGGATGGTGATAGGGTGGTGTGTTGTGACGAGGCAGCAGAGGATACAGTACATGATTCACTCATGAAGCATAAACACCAGAGTACCGATCGCTCTCGGACCGGTACGTTACGCGCCCAGGAGCACGACGCATATTGGACGGCGCCTGACGCTTGACGACAGTAGGGTCGTCGCGACGGCGCATGTTGGATGGAGCCTGACGCTTGACAGCAGTGGCTGAGATAACTTTAGTCAACAGATCGACACAACGGATGTAAATGTACTCACGACCGGTCAAAAAGCGTGGCTTCATGGGGGGAAGACCGCGCGCAAGGCGCTGAGCGTTGGTCAAGGTGTCGGTGCTGCGCTCGGAAACATCCTCGGCTTTGCCCTGGATGGCCCGAGCAGCGCCGAAAACGCGCACAGGGGAAGACCCCACGATGGTGACCAGCAGGAGCGCGGCGACGGCGGCGATGAGCGTGAACTTCATCCTGGTGATTCGGGTACGGCTCGAGGTGCTGGGATAGACGACGTGGTTGAGTATGCACGTTCGTGCCGACGCAGGTATTGACGGGCAGATGAGCAGCGGGAAAGTTGAATAATTTCTTAACCGCCGCCCGCATTTATACGGCGCTGGGGCACCGCCGCGGGGGACTCAGACATGACGGAGGGCGCATTGAGACCATGTGTTACCTATCAACTGCGGTTCCAAAGCCGTATATCGAGGGCGCGGAAGGCAGAAAGGCGGAAGACGGGACTGAGATTGTCTCTGGTCTTTGGCACCCCGGAAGCGGTTCCTTTGGCGCTCAGCGCAATAAATGAGCAATATTTCGGATATCATAGACCTTACCGCATGAGGTGTCACTAATCGTGCCTGCCATGGGCCGGAAGGCCGAATGCAATTTTAGAGGCAGTAGGAGACCGCGGGTAGAGGAGGATGGGTGGGGTGGGGGGCCTGATGTTGACAGTTGCGCTCAAGTAAACCCGAATGGCGATCGACGCGTGGCCTGCGAGCACGTGGCGCTCAGACCGTGCGTCACTGTCTGCGAACCTCTGCGAACTTCAAAATTGCTGTGGGGCTACGGCCGTGTACATACATGACAGCGGGTCGGGCAGGAAATCTGCAGAGATAGTGAACCAGTTACTGGGATATAGCTTTCAATGGCTGACCTAAATAAACCGCGCCGTACACGCTCTTGCAAATTCGGAGTACACGGACCCATCCCAATGCACCGATCGTATGGAGTTTCCCCTGAATGAGAGCATGGCGTCCACTGTTTTGCAACAAGCGACAAGCCTGCGAGCCCTATCCTGGACGTCGTACGCTGGACGTCGTATGTTGGGACAAGAATTATGTTCAGTACACGAAGAGAAGGGGGACCTCGAAAATGCGGTCTTGCCGAACTGATTGGGGCCGTTGCGATCGTACCGTCGTGGATGTGCATCGGATCCCGCGAAAGTGCTCCCGTATAGTGACAGGTGCCGTCGGAATGAGAATAATGTGTGCTGTCCACTGTGGCTGCGTCGGCATCTACAGTGCCAGCGGCGACTTGTCGACGCCTTTCTGGATTTGGGCGGACGTGTGGGTGGAGCGCGTCGGACGTCGAGCGCCGGCCGGAGGTTCATCCCCGCGCGGTCCATCCAAGTTGCGTGAAAGGGAGTCGAAGACGTTAAGCCGATGCGGCGGACGCAACAGAGGGTGACGCGATGCTTTGAAGCGTTATGCAAGGGGGATATTTCGTCGCTAAGGAAGGTGCTGACGTAGCGGCCGACGTCGGTAGGGATAGTGAGCTATGTCGCCGCGGTGGTCGGTAGCTGCCAAGCCAATCATTGGATACCAGTAAAATACTTACCGGAAACCAAGCAAATAACGCAACTGTGGAGGGCGCTAAGTTCACGATCCAAGTATGACGATAGCCGCATGCCTGTTCGAAGGCGCACAGGAAAGACACGATCATCTTCTATGTCGCTTAATTATGCATATCAATAAGACAAGCCCTGGAGTTCACGTCAGTAAAGTAAGCACGAGTAAGATGAACAAACGCTACCATCAGGACTCTGAGCTACTTCGCCGAAGGAGTTTCCCAAGGCGCCTGCCGTCACGTCCCTTCCCTTCTACGACCTCCCTTATCACCTTCTCCTCCCGCGTGTATCGGTGCTCCCGATGTTTGGCCTCATGCCTATCGACGTACAGTGGGCAGTCCACCATCCAATGACGATGCTGCTCGCCGCAGAGTGAACACGGCTTCTTTGGTGCGAGGAAGCTCCGTCGGATGCAGAGGAAGAGCGTGTGGTCGCCGCCGCATGCGGGGCATGGTGCGAATTGCTTGCAGTCGTAGACCCAGTGCTCGCCTCCACAAATGCGACAGGGCTTTGGGGGCGCTATGGAACGACGTTTGCGACAATGCATGATTTCGTGGTCTTCGGCGCGGCAGGCGCGGCAGGCGCCGTGTTCCTGCTGGCGCTGTATTTCTGGCTGGGCTTCGAAGTTCCGAGCGCGGGTCGCGCGATAATCAGCTTCGCGTGGGCAGTCTGCGACCCAGTGATAATGTCCCTCTCCACAATTCTGGCACGGAATACGCGGAGAATGTTCTGCTCGTACATCGCACGCAGATACGGGGTGGTCGCCCTGGCATGCAGCGCAGCGCAATGTGAGAGTTTCCATAGGACCGTCGCGCGACTGCTCGCCTGCAGCTGGTACATCCCCGCAGATAAGAGCAAGGAGGTACTCATGGAGGGATATGGCGTTCGGTTGTGTGTTGCCTATAGAGCGACATGCGCCTGACGCGCGACCGGAGGAGTATTGCGCATTGTAGAGGTTCTCAATGAGCACCGCCAGCCTGAGGTCGCGACGCGTGATACCAGGTACTTTGCGCAGATGTGGCGGCTTGACGGGCTTGTCGTTCGAAGAGACAGATGTGTTCGTTTGACTCGATGACTCTGCCAAAGTCGACGGGCTTTTTGCAGCCCAGTCTCTTCCAGGCTTGGCGCTATGAGTAGTCATCCATAAGACCACATTGTTGCTGGACTCGATGATCATCTCGGGATGATGCTGGTGGATAGAGGTCAGACCAGGACAAAACGCCAACAGGGAGTACGCACGAGCTCATCGCCTGCTATCCTGCCAACCTTGCCCACAAATTCTACTGCAGCATCATAGCTATTGAAAGAGAACTGGGCGACAACATGAAGGACAGGTTTCTTGCTCGGTTTGTTGAGCTCTGCGGCGTTCACTGTCTCCGGTACCGTGTCAGTATGCGCGTCGAGCCTGGAAGGTTGCTCGTGTACCTTGGCTACTTCCTGACATATCGCGAAGTCTCTCGCTGTGCCTAAGACCATGGCAGATGCCGTACTTGGCGCAAGAGGTTGAACGATCCATCCTCGGGCTGACATCTGAAGAACGAAGTTGTCCAGCTCTTCTCGAGTCAGCCACGGCGTCGGCCAGCCCTTGACAGGTGGGGGGACGTCCAATGGTGGTAGCAGGGACCTCGCGGAGTCGTCGACCTGAGACTCTTCACAACTGGCGGGATCACTTTCGAGAGCAAGCGGCGTAAAAGTAGTGTCGAGGCGCGTTGCTGCCGTGTCTCCAACCTCTTGCATACGAAGAGTGCTGCATGCATGCAATGCCCTGTGCCCAGCAGTACGGGGCAGCGATAGAACCTTAGTGGCTTGCTGAGTATGGCGGAGTAGAAAGCGGCATGGTCGAGCGTACATGGACGCGAGAGGGAAGGAGGATCGGTGCGTCGGTCCGCAACGCCGAGATCGTGGCGCGACGGCCGCGTCGCGCTGTCGCATATGTGAACGTGTCCTCTGTCCTCAACCATCATGCGCGTACTCACTCTGCTTTCTACTCTCTTCCTTGTTGCTATCGCTACTGACGCGGCTGAGCCTCCGAAAGAGCTCGTTATAGAGACGACCTTCGCGCCATCCGAGTGTCCCGCAAAGGCGCAGAGCGGGGACAAAGTCAAGGTCCACTACGTGCGTGGCGTGCTTCAATCATTAGCTCCCTTCACTAACACATACTTTGCTAGACCGGGACTCTCTTTTTTGATGGGAGCAAGTTTGATTCGAGGTGCGTCTTCGACGCTTTCATTTGGTTGTTGATGTTCACGTCTTCGCACGCAGCTACGACCGCAACGCCCCCCTTCCCCTGACTCGTAAGGAACTCGATTCAGCTATAGCTTGCGCAGCGGAGCTCACAGAGAGACAGTGGGCGTGGGTCAGGTGATAAAGGGCTGGGACCAAGGCATCCAAGGCATGTGCTTGCACGAGAAGCGCACATTGACCATACCATCTGACCTCGCCTATGGTACGCCGTATACTCCTCCTGATAGATTATGTTTGACCTTCTTCGACAGGCAAGCGAGGCTTCGGCCGTGTAATTCCCGCAGACTCTGCGCTCGTCTTCGACGTTGAGCTGGTCGGCTTGGAGAGCAAAGCCCATCAAGAGCTTTGAGTTCGTGCTCCACCTGCCCTGCATGTGCTCCAGGAGAAGAAGTGGACCAGTTGAGCCGCGAAATATGTCCTTGTGAGCATGCGTTTGACGCTCTCCCGGCGCCACCTCGAGGACGCCGCGCTGTACAATTTCCGCGAAAATCATGCAGCTTGGAATGTAGGCTATGCCACTGTAAATAAGCAACAGGTTGTGAAGTACGGGTGCCCGTTGCTGGACTTTGAACGAATATGATCGGAATTGGACAGGCCAACCTGCGTTCATCCTATGTTCATTCCGAGGAGTCCGAGGAGTTGTATTCTGGCTTGTCTCTTGCCATCATCTTCCGTATACTTGCGCGATGGATGCTTCTTCGTCGCACTCCGCCGCGCCTCAACAAAAACCCAAGCAGAAAGCCTCAAAGCAAGCAGCGACAAAGACGAAGGCCGACAAGGTCGGCGGCTCTGGTTTTGGCGCCGTCACCAATCGGGATATTTTGCAACGCATGAACTTCCTCTACCAGAGCAGTGTCTATCTCAACACCATCTTCCCTCCGAGTCACGCTATAAATCCCGCTCCGCCTATCCAGCCCATTCAGCAGAGTGCGTCGCAGCCAGCGAAGAGGAAACGCCGGCAAGCTACGACTGTCGATCTGTCTCGAGAGTATGTCAAGACCATGAAGGCAGTAGGGCGCAAGTCCGTGATGCGAATGTGCGTATGGCTAGCACTAGTCGTCGCTGATTAGTCTCATCCAATCGTCAGTGACCCTGCTGTGAAGCGCACGATCTGCAAGGCGAAGAACTGCGACACAGTCATGATACCCGGCGCGAACGTGAATGTGCGGGTCCAATGTGAATTGATCAAGTACATCTACAAGCTTCCAGCCTGACAATTGCTCTCAGCGTCTAATAATCATGGTCATACCCTGTCGTTCATATGTCCGACATGCGGCAGAAAGCGACGAATACCCGCACCATCAGCAAACACACGCAGCGATGAGGTTACCGCTGCTGTCGTAGATGCCGACAAGCAAGATGTTGAAATGGAAGATGTCCAGAACGCACAGAGGGGTGATGCTGCTGCGACGATGGAGGGATCCTCGCGCCATGCGGGGAAGCTGCCTCTGTTTGCAGACAGAACTGCTGGTCACGTCGTGTTACGAGGGAAGGATCGGGTAGATGCATCGGAGGATATCTCATCATGGGCTTGCTAGCATATACCATATGTCAACGTTCTAGGGAGCAATAGTCAGGGCCTGTCGGGACAGGCTGAGAATACAATGCCTTCCTTTTTCAGACAATGCACGTGCGCGTCCCGTCGCGTCGCCGACATCACGTCACGCGCCTGCTCCGCGCTTGTCTTTCGCCTTCGTGAACCTCCCTCCCTGAATCCACCCCACCGCCCTGGTGTGTGCAGGATCGCTGCACTAAGATGTCTGCGCATCAACGACTGATCTCCGAGCCGTCCTCCGCCCCTCTGCAATATCACATCGAAAGGAGCTCCTCGCATAGCGGCAACTACGTCGCACAGAACATCCTCATCGACAACCCCGCCGACCAGAGCAGCCGGTGGAGCGGGGCGACCCGCTCGGGGCCTTCCAAACAGTGGCTCATATTGCGACTTGATTCGCCCGCCGTCCTCAGTTGAGCTACATATACATTCCATGTATGCACCCTTACTGACGAGCACGCGATGCAGAGAGCATCACTTTCGGCAAGGTAGTTATGCCACGCCTGCCATATGTCGCGGACTGATAGTGATACCTGCTACAGTTTCATAAAGGTACGCTGCCCGCCCTTGACCAGCCTTCCACTCGCTCACACCATCATAGCCCATCAGTGCAACATGAAGGAGTTCGCTGTTCTCGTAGGAACCTCGCTAGACAACATGACCAGAGTCCTACATGCAAGCCTGAAGAACGACTCCATGTCGGAGTCGTTTACCGTGAAGCACACCAACAATGCTGGTCTCAGTTTCCCAACGCTGTTCGTCAAAATCGTGCCGCTCTCGGGGCACAATCCGCACTTTAATACATCTATATGGCATGTGAGCTCATTAACACCTTCGCTGGTCTTCAATTCGTCTCATCTTACACAAGGTGTCCATGACAGGGATCTCCGACGAAGCGTACGTGCGGCAGGTGCAGATGGCTTACGAAGAGGCAAGCGATTTAGAGTAAAATGTCTACGTGAGTCTCGCTGACGCGCTACCAGTATCGAGAAACCACGGTGCTTCGACATGTCCTCAAGCATCTGCGTCAACGGCGATTCTTGACCCCCTATGACTCCATAATTTCTCGCGCCGGTCTGCAGACAGAGCACCCTCTCGTTAGCCAGTTACACAAGAGTGTTGTCCTCGACGGCGACTGGGAGACCTCGGAGCGCCTCTTGGAGCAGATGGCCGATGCTAGCTTGTTTCACGCCTACTTGTACTCCTGCCAGCCTCATGCACTCTGGGACCGTTTGCAGGGCGCAGATCTCGATGGCGACATACCCTCCCAGCGTGCGGGGCATGCGATGTGCTTCGACCCTGACCGTCGCGAGATCTATCTTCATGGCGGATGGGACGGATCCCGGAGCCTCGCCGACTTCTGGGTATACGACATCGCGGAGGATAGGTGGAGTATGATTAGCGCCGGCTTGAAGGATGGCCCCGAGCCAGGACCGCGCTCCTGCCACAAGATGATTTTTGACCGACGAACGGGTGCGATATATATGCTGGGAAAGCTCAGTGGCGCGGACACTGTCCCACCAGATGTCAGTGGGAGTGCGTCTGCGACTGCGTCAGCAGGAGCAGCGCCGACGTCGGGAACTAGCAGGCCATATTTCTCGGAATTTTATCGCTTCGATACTCGCGGAGAGGAGACAGGGACATGGCGCTGTTTGTCGCCGGATACGGCGGTGAGTTTCACGCTTCAATGCTGGTTATGGAGCTGACGTCTTGTCAAGACGATAGGCGGGCCTCCCCTGGTGTATGATCACCAGATGGTCATCGATCCCGATTCGCAGATCATATATGTGTTCGGCGGACGGGTCATCAATGGGGACTGGAACAACTACAGCTACTCTGGACTATACAGTTACAACATTCGACTGGCTAAGTGGACTACATTGCAGTGAGTTCTGGTACCACTCGAAAATCTGCTTTCTGAGCTCGTCCCCGTACAGACCAGCCGACAGCTCAGGGACGGCATTGATACCCTCTCGTTTTGGTATGTGGACGAACATCAGGCGCGGGATGCACAGATGCTCATAGGATTATCAGGACATTCGATGGTCCTCGATCCCGATACGAAGACCTTGTATATCATGGGAGGCCAACGCGATGGCAAATACCTATCCGACATGTATGCATACGACATCAAGGCCAATTGCGCCAGCGAGCTGTACTCCAACTTCACCACTTCGGGAGGGCCGGAACCTTGCTTCACGCAACGCGCTGCCATAGACCCCACACTCAAAGAGATCTACGTGTAAGTCGCACGCCAACTGCTCTAGCGACTTACTCAATGCTATCTGCAGAATCTGTGGTCTGGTACGCCCGCACAATTCGCAGGGCTCCCAGACCGTTCTGTCGACGTCGTCACCCTATTATGTTTACCACTACGGATCGCGCGCAGGCAGATGGACACGCATTTTGCCCCCGTTGGCTCGCTCGACTTCGGAAGGAGACGTCGCAGCGCAGGAGCCTATACCACGATATGCCCACCAACTGGTGTACGACGCGAGCACACGAACAATATACATGCATGGCGGTAACGGGTCGCCGTCCACCGCGGCGACGAACCCGGAACAGCAAGAAGCGGACAATATACATGCCTCGGAGGGCGGCGACGTAGTCGACGATGGCGAGAATAACAGCGAAAGGGACCGCGAGAAGGAGAAAAGACTGGATGACTTCTGGTCGATGAAACTAGTTCGGTGCGCATCTTGACGCTCCAAGTCCTATACGAGACTAATGTGTCGGCCTATCAGCCCAGCGTCGTCAGAAGTTGTCCGTCGCGGTCGCTTCCTCACCCGGCGCCAGCAGTGAGCAGAACAGACTACACAACATCGCTTCCCTAACGGCAAATCCCCAGGTTCCGCGAGATGTGCAATACTCAGCCCGCCATCGAGTCGCTGGCCTTTCTCCAGAGCAAGCTGGCGACGGTGGTGGACCACTCCGACCGTGAGGAGGCCGAGCAATTCCGCTCGCTATTGACGTGCATCCTTGTGCCGCCGTCGCCCGACTTGGAGCCACCATCGGAGCCCCCGCATAAACGACTTCGGGCGGACGAAGACGGTGGATCAGATGCCGACTCAGAATCGAGCGCTTCTGCCCGGGCAGGGTCGTCAGCGAGTCAAACGGGATCGTCAGCGCCTCAAGCGGAATCATCAGCGCCTCGAGGAGAATCGCCGCGGCTGAGCGTCAGCGCGGAGTATATGTTGGGCCAACCGGACGCGGCCGAGAAAGCGGGGAAGGCCATCTCTGCTCGCACCTTCGAGCAGCGGAACGCCGTGTTTGAGGGTCTGCTGGAGTTTGTTGATCAGGATGCGAAGGAGCCGGCAGGCAACCTGCTCGACCTCGTCGATCTTCCGGGACTGGGAGGCAGGAGTACGGATGATTGGGACTAAGGTCCCCCTCATACTCTTCCCAATCATCCTCACTCTTGTAATTGTAGTGCCACCGTCCATGGACCATTTGTGATACTGGAATCAACTCATCGGAAAGAATGGCGCATGATTAGATCACGCTGTGCGATTTCAGTTATCCGATGCCATTACCACCATTGCAGTCAACCAAGCTCTATGTAAGTACAGATCACCGACGGTCTTCCCTGTTTCCAACAGCCCTGTTCATGCCAGCGTCTTCGGCATGCCGTTAGCGCCGAGGAGCGACTCGCTCTCGCCCAACGTGCGCGGACCGTCGCCGATCTTCGTGTGTATGATGCTCTTGACGCCCTGTTCCCACTTATGCGCCACGGCCTCGTTGAAGCCAGGGATAACGGCCCCCTTCTTGGCGTCGTTGGCGTACAGCCCAAACACGTCCTTGAAGTTCGCGGCGGCATCGGGGAAGTACTGTAGGATCATGTCCACAATCTCCTTGGCGTTCTCCTGCTCGACGTAGATGACCGCGTTGGGGCCCGCGTCGTAGGTGTACGCGGCCTTGCGCTTGCCCGTCTTCTCAATCGCGATGCGGTTGTACTCTGTGACGAGCGCGACGATCGCCTTCGAAACATCGTTCATGTAGAAGATGGGTGGGTCCGTGTCGAGTGCGACGGCGTGGAACTGGTTCGAGTCCTGCATAGTAATGCGCGCGAAGCTGTCGAAGTCGCGCTGGAGGATGGCCTTCGAGATATCGGCCATGCGCTGCGGGACGACGTGCTTGATGCGGTGCTGGAGGAGCGGGGACGTCTCGACGGTGCGCTGCATGCCGGAGGTGGAGGAGGTGCCCTTCTTGGCGTCGTTGACGACGCAGATGATGGCGTGCAAGGAGGGCCAGTGCGATTGCGGGGCGACCTCGACGGCGAGCGAGTCCGAGCCGTCTGCCTTAGTGCCCATCTCCCATGCGACGAAGCCGCCGAAGAGGGAGCGGCATGCAGAGCCAGAGCCCTGCCGGGCAATGAGGGACAGGGTAGAGGGGGACACGGGAAGAGCGTAAAGGGCGGCGAGGGAGGAGACCAAGGCTGCGAAGCCGGAGGCGGAGGACGCGAGGCCAGCCGCCGTAGGGAAGTTGTTGTACGACGCGATGCGGACGTGCATCGTGGACAGCTGCATACGGTCAGTACAGATGGGGAGTACTCACGCGATGCTCACCTTGGGTGCGGAGGGATCCTTGTCCTCAACCTCCTGCTTTCGGAGGCGCTTCATCTCCTTGATGCACGTCTCGAGACGGCTACCGGGCTTGATCTCGTCCTCGGAGCCATTCAGCCACAGCTGATCCTTCTCGAAGGAAGGGTCTGCGCGAGACGTTGTCGTTGACTTGAGATAGTCTTGATCGAGCGTGACGGACAGCGACGAGTTCGTCGGGAGAATGAGCTTCGTGTCGCGCTTGCCCCAGTACCTAGAGCTCGGTCAGAGGCGAGAGCGGGCGGCAGAGGGTTTTCTGTACTTTATGCAGGCAATGTTGACGGGTGCAGACGCGGTAGCCTGGTAGAGTGACATGGTGGGCGGAGGCAAGGGAGAGCGTACGATTCGATGATTGGAATCTGGGATGGTACGATGGATTAAATACTGTAGGCGAAGAACGGATCGGGGCAGCACATCTTGCTTGATCTGACCCGAGCAGAGCGGCGACAAGAATCCACAAACTGCGCGCTCGGCGGATGCAGGCGCGCGGGAGCGAGGCGAGGGCACGAACACACGCACGCCCCAGACGCGCAAAAATCAGAGTCCGGCGGCGCCACGAACTCGACGAAACACGTGATGGATGACGAGTTCTCACGCCGGCGGGCCCAGCGCACCGCTTGTCGAGAACAATCATCAACTCCTCGTCGTTTCCCTGGACCGCGCTTTCGCAAGAGATCCAAGAACATTCGAACGCGCGAATACCATTGCCATTGCGACATCAGACCCTTCGAAAACATACAGATCAGCGCGGGAACCTGACGGGCACTCTGGACGACGTTCGCTTGCCTCCGCCCTCCCCTACATGTGATGTATTATTCACAACAGTCCCCCGGCATCGCCCACAAACTCCCCAACCACCACGATCAGAACCCATGGTCGCGTCAGCACCATCCTGTCCTCGGTCCGCCTGGCCAGTCTGGGGTTGGTGGCCCTCCGCCCACCTCCCCGGGCTACGGCCTCTTTACGAACGGATCCTTGCCACAGATGATGCACCCCCACCACCAGCTACAACAACATCATCACCATCAGACCTCCCTCTCTCATTACCCCTCGCCTCCCAACGTCAACCAGCTCCCCCTTGGATCGCCGGCCAGCCAACTCTTGACTCCTCACTGGTCCCAGCAGCTGATCAAGTATGAGGTGCGTGTCATGCGCCGCTTGCCGGGCCACACATCTAACGGTACACATAGATGATACGCTCCTCGCGCTCTCCGCATCATCGAGCAAGAGCGAACGCAATCGCCTCAAGAACTGTCACCAGGTCGGCTGTCCCGATTACCAACCCCAATCTCGTCAAAGTACCTCCAGAGATAAACGGGAAGGCCGCGGAGACGAATGGTCGTGCCACGCCGAATCCTGCAGAAACTTCACCCAGCAGTCAGGCGAACCATCCTTCCTCTACTGCTGCACCTGTCAAGGAAACGCCACGCCCGACGGCCGCGCGTCCACCCCAAGGCGCTTGGAACTCCCTCGACATGGGCGGCATACAGATCAAGAACCTTCCGCCTACATCCGGCCTCTTCTCCTTCACATTCCTTACCGCCCTCTACCTCAACCATAACAGCCTCTCATCCGTACCCCCACAACTATCCAAACTGCGACATCTCGAGCTTCTTGACCTCTCAGGCAACCAGCTCACCTCCATACCACCGGAACTGGGGATGATCACGGCGTTGAAGGAGTTCTACCTCTTCGACAACCAGATCACCAACCTCCCGCCAGAATTGGGCACGCTACACCAACTGAAGACCCTGGGTATCGAAGGAAACCCTCTGGACTCGACCTACAAGACTCTCATTCAGAAGGAAGGGTCGGCAGCGCTCATATCATACCTGCGCGATTCATGCCCTGTACCGGCTCCACCGCCAGATCGCGAATGGAAGGACGTCAGCCTACCATCCGACCCCATCTCCGACTACAACAGCGAAACGTTCAGTGTACTGTGCTACAACATCCTCTGCGACAAGTACGCCACGGAGAAGTTGTACGGGTACACACCGGCTTGGGCGTTGTCGTGGGACTACCGCAAGGAGTTGATCCTACACGAGATCCTCAGTCACGATGCCGAGTTTGTCTGCTTGCAGGAGATTGATGTAGGGCAGTTCGAGGACTACTTCTTGAAGCACATGATGGAGAACGGGTACGAGGCTGTCTTCTGGCCAAAGCCGAAAGCAAGAACGATGGGTGATGCCGAGCGTCGCTCCGTAGACGGGTGTGCAACGTTCTTCAAGTCTGATCGGTACGTATGGTTGGGTCCTGTACGCTGGCTTCCCGCTCACATCATCCCAGATTCAAGCTTGTGGAGAAGCACCTGATCGAATTGCATGCAGTCGCGATGCAACGGTCGGATTTCATCAAGACCGATACAATGTTCAACCGTCTCTTCAACAAAGAGTACATCGCCATCGTCTGCTGCTTTGAAGACCGCACGACCGGCTCGCGCGTCATCGTCGCGAACGCCCACATGTTCTGGTCCGCCGACTTCTGCGACGTCAAGCTAGTCCAGGTCGGCATGCTCATGGACGAGGTCGAGAAGATCGCACACGGCTTCGCTCGCTACCCGCCGCCACTCGCCACCGAGACCGGCGCGCCGCCGCCAACGTACTCCGACGGCACGAAGATCCCGACGATCGTGTGCGGAGACTACAACAGTGTGCCGCGGTCAGGCGTGTACGAGTTCCTGTCCGCGGGGACGCTCGCGCCGGACCACCCGGACTTCCTAGGGCACAAGTACGGGCGGTACACGGACGAGGGCATGCGGCATCGCTTTGGGCTGCGATCGGCGTACGCGCTGCCGGGGCCGGCGTTTGGCGAGTTGTTACCGATGACGAACTATACGCCGAGCTTCCAGGGCGTGATCGACTACATCTGGTACTCGACGCCGACGGTCGCGGTGCAGAAGGTCCTTGGCGAGGTGGACAAGTCGTACCTGGAGAAGGTCGTTGGGTTCCCCAACGCTCACTACCCGTCTGAGTATGTCCTTTCCTCTCTACCTAGCTGACAATGACGCTAACGGCCTCCCGTACAGCCACCTGTGCATCCTCGCGCAATTCCGCGTGAAGCAGTTGCGCGGACTGTAGCTGTTTTCTTGCTTGTACTATCGCTCAACTCGCATAATTTCAACCCACAGCCTCCCACACTCCTTTTCCCTCGCGTCTCGCGGACGCGGCATATCCCCTGTTGTTTCACTTATTTCCCCATTTTCCCTCCCATCTTCTTCACCTGCTCCCTTGTTTCTTTCTCTGGGCGGTTGTTTGTTTACCTCCTGCGCGCTCGCGTCACTGTAATACATTCATGTCGTGCGTATTCCTATTCGGTTTGGTATCACCTACGTGGGTGGTATCACTGCCTGCCCTTACACCCAACTCCCCCTTCCTACCATCCCCGCTTGACCCTTGTCTGTTTAGCATCTCGATATCATTTGCTGTGTTGCATCGTCCCATTCCTCCGTACTCCATGTAGCATGTGTGCGTTGTACAGCTGAACAGTATTAGTATATATTTTTCTCTATCAAATCCTTCAAACTCTCTCTTCGGTGTGGACTTCAATAAGCGCGGATGAAGGACGGAGTATCTCGTTGCACGGTGAGTGAGTATAACTGAGCGCAAGATGGCGCGGGTGGTCTAGGTGATTACATGGGAGGGCTACAGTTGGCCGGTAAGTAGGGTATCAGAGGTAGTACAGTGTCCTTTTCTTCCGAGTTCGTGCGTGGTATCACTAGTGGGTTACATATGGTATCAGATCCTTGAGAAAGGTGACGCTCAGGCTGAGCTTCATGCAACGGCGACTTGGCATAGCCAGAACGCAGCGAGTGCATACAGAGCGACTGGGACAAGCGCTCGTGCGCCGCTGTCGTCATTCGGGTCCGCTGGGTCCTCGCCGATGTATTGTTGGCCAAGGTCGGTGAGGTCGCCGTCTTCGTCCAAGAGCGCGTTATCCTGCAAGAAAAATGAGCATGGGCCTTGGCGTACGAAGGACGCGGTGACGCACTGTGTTAACGCCCTGCAGGTCGCGCATCGCACCGAACCAGGAGTACCGCTCGATCCACTCCGTCTCGTCCATCCAGCCCTGTGTCTCGTTCAGGAAGTTCACGACATCGGCATACGAGCATTGCGCGCCCCCGTTGAAGTTCTGGCAGGCCCTGATGGTACGTAAGTCGTGTCCGGAGAGACATAGTCAAGAGATCGTGGCACCCACCACTCAGTGACCCAGATAGGCTTGCCGGGAAAGGCGTTGTGGAAATTCTCCATGTACGCCTTGAAGTTGTCTGCGTCGACGTCGTACCAGTCTGCAGAGGGCATGTAAGCGAAGGGCGACGAACGACGGAGTCTAGACGACGTACGCAGAGCGAGGAAGTCGACCTCAGGGCACCCGTCGCTTCCCCTGGCATCATCGATGGCGTCGCAGAAGTCCTGCAGCCAGGTCATGCCGTCGGGCGCGCTCGTAGGCGCGGGACTCCCGAGCCGGACGCCGTATGCGTCGCGCAGGGGCAGAAGGTACTGCGTCCAGAGCTCGAGAGCACGAGTCACGTTGATGTCGGCTTGGCCTGACTGCTGAGGTCTGGATGCGGACTCAGAAGGGGACTGGAATCCAAGAATTTCGAACACATACTCATTGAAGGCGAGGATGTGCGATACATCGTAGTCGTCGATTGTGTCGTTTATGGACTCCGAGAACTCGTCGGTCTGTCGTTCGCCCCAATACATGGGCACAAATTCGAGATCGATACTGCGCACTGGACTGGGGCTCCAGGTGTAGTACCTAGCGCGATTGCGAGGAGTGAGCACCAGCTCTATTGTTGCTTTCTCTAGCACTCACCATGACACCTTGCCTGTTTTCGTGAACTGGCGCACGTTATCATAGCGCCCGTTCGCCCAAGCGAGCCCTGCCTTCGTCGAGGAGGTGTTCTGCGCGAGGACGCGACCCGTTGACAGAACGAAGACCAGCGCGAGCAAAGCCAACCTGGTGATCGCGGTGTTTGTAAGCTGCATCACGCCGAGGCGCGAGTGGCGCATAGATATAGGCAGAGGATAAGATGAGGATAAGATTCAGCGTAGAAGTCGTGAAGAAGTCGTCAGAAGAAGGAGATGAGAGGAGATGATGGTGGGTGGGGCGCGCGCGGTGCTTGCGCTATATGAAGGCTCGCCCGCCTGCCTGCCAAGAGCTACCAAGTTTGTTATCATAGAGACAGGACCCGACGAGCGAGGCTGAAGATCCACCATGACCTATATGCACCTTACTTGTGGTGGAGCGCCTGCTGTGATGACGTGTTTTCAGAGAGGTCCGAGAGCTGTGCATCCGCGGGTGATGGTTCCTCGACCAGGAGGTAAAACAGCGAAGGGTGCCTTGGGTAGGAAGAACAAAGGGAGAGCGAGTGGCCCTGATAGCAAGACCTCCTGCGGAAACTTCCTTTACCTAGCGATCGTCTTGCTGCATTTTCTAGTGCGTCGTGGAACAAGGATGCTATAATTTCTGCCTCACCACTGTAAGGCCTCAGGTCTCAGGCTCGGAATCACCGAGTTACTGGTTGTCGTTATGTATCTTCCGATGGTAAGTAGTCTCTTAACGATGCATGTTTGCTCGTATTTACACATTGGCTGTGCCACGTGCAATGATGAACCCCACGTGCGTCTTACGCGCTCTCACCTCTGAGTCTTCCTCCAGTTCTCCTCTAAGGTCACAAGCGTCTCGAAGCAGTCCAGAACAGTTCGTCTCCAGCTTAGGTAGGAGTGTGACCTGAATCAGATGGCTCTCTCGACACGCTGTCAGCTTCTAATATCTATAGCTGCAACGTCACGTACATCTACATAACCAATGGCCGGGACGAAATCTGTGGTGCTCGGCTGAGGGAGACTGTACGTGAAGTACACGGGCGACAGATTCTGGCTGCTGTCCGAGGTCGAGAGGAATGCCTCAAAGCCAGGGGCGAAGGGTGATGAGAGGCGCGACAGCGTATAGTGGCAAACTTAGATCTTGTTTACAGTGAGTGCAATACATCGCCCGGCCATATTCGAGTGGCCCGGCAGATTCCGAAATGGGCGAATTGAGAGCCACCTTCCCCTGGACAGTGGACACACTCTGAACTTTGCAGTGTACGCAACCCTACGCCACAGTGGTGACTCGAATCCCTGATAATGTCCTGACCTGCGTTCTTAGTATCGACGATAGCGCAGCCTGCAGTAGCGCGTAGTATCGGAGGTCACGCAGCATGGACATGTCGTTCTGCAGCGAAGAAGAATGGCGTCTAGAGGTCATCCTAGCAGCAGTTCATAAGCTGCGACCGGGCACTCGCTGCGCAAGACTGCGGACCCTTGCGCAACGCACGGCGAAGTTCATTCAGCGGCACCGTTTATGGTCTGTTGCCATATCCGACGCACGCCATTGGTCGCCAGGTCCTTTGTGAGGCTATATCGCTGCGCAGCCGATCGCGACTTGCCGACGGAATGGCTTGGCATGCCACTGCTAGTCCCCCACGATCCTGTGACGAGGCGCATGGGAGCCTGGAGGTTAGTCCAGGCGGTTTGACGGTCAGCAGTAGTATTCCCCAGTTACTGACTGCACATCGCAGACTGTGAGTCTCAAGACAGTGTAGGTATACCCTTCGACACTCAAGTCTGTGGCAGTTTGATTTTGAGACTGTAGCTCACTGGCACGCCACAGCAGCTATATGGCACTCAAGAACGTCATTCAGACCGTCCGTCCTATCGGGTGCCGGCTGTTACCTTGCATCTCTACCCACTGCTTTGTGCAGACGGTCCGATGCACGCATCAACTGCGCATCCTCGTTCGCGCGCGCTACCGACGGTCTGCCGGTCTTTTGCAGCTCATATAAAATGCGTACGGGAGGTATGAGGATCCTCACCAAGTTTTCCCCACTTCCTTTCTTCTTCCGCGGAATCAGACTCGACGCTCGCTCCCATTCATCATGGTTTTCGCTCCGTCCGTCTTTGTTTTCGCCGCAGTCTCCCTCGCCGGACTCAGCTCTGCGCACCCTCATCACGCTGTCGGCTCGCCGGAGTTCATCAAGCGCGACAACCTCGCGAGAGCCACTAAGCGCTCGCTTGGTGACTGCCAGGCAGAGCTGCGCAAGCGGGGTGGTCTTTACGAGCGCTCGGTCTCTCGTCGCGAGGCCCTCGCGGAGGACCTTCGCTCTGTTCGCGGTCTCAAGCGAGGTACGTTCCAAGTTTGATGTCTCTCAAATCTCAACTGACCGGCCTTTCCAGGCGTCCCGTATAAGCGTGACTTCGACACGGTCCTCAACACTGACCACAAGTCCAACCTCACGGGTGTCACGAACAACACTGAGGCCGACACTCTCTTTGCCGGCAACAGCGCTTGCATTCTCGCTCCTGATGTGACGGAGGGCCCTTACTGTGCGTATTGCTCGTATAAGCTTCGGAGTCCTGTGCTGACGGACGCCTTAGACGTCGACGGCGAGTTCGTCCGCTGGGACATTCGCGAGGACCAGGCCGGTGTCGACTTGTACGTGGACGTCCAGGTCATCGACGTCAGCACCTGCGAGCCAGTCTCCGACATTTACATCGACTTCTGGCACGGTACGCTATCCGTTTACTGTTCATGCAACACGCTCACTGAGAACCCCCGCAGCCAATTCCACCGGTGTGTATGCTGGTGTCACCGCCGAGAACAACGGCAATGGCGACGAGAGCAACCTTGTGAGTGTTTCTTTGCCAACCATCTGATCACCGCCAACAATTGCGCCCACAGAACAGCACTTTCCTCCGTGGCATTCAGGCCACTAACGAGGATGGTGTTGCGCAGTGGCTTACGACATTCCCCGGCCACTACACTGGCCGGTAAGCCCGGACATGTACCTTCCTGCCTGAAGTCACTGACAATCCTGGACAGCACTGCGCACATCCACGTTGCGACTCACACCGCGGCGGACGGTACCCTGAACGCTAACGGCACCTACAAGTCTGAGACCGTTTCGTTCGTCGGTCAGATGTTCTTCGGTATGTACTCTGAGGTGTCTACGCCGTTGCCGGGCCTCTATGTCTAACTTCCTTTGCAGACCAGAGCCTCATCAGCGAGGTCGAGGCAACCGAGCCGTACAGCTCTAACACGCAGGCGCTCACTACGAATGAGGAAGACGGCATCATGGAGCAGGAGGCCGAGACTATCGACCCCATCGTTGAGTACGTCCTCCTCGGTGATGACATTTCGGAGGGCATCATGGCTTGGACCGCGTTCGGCATCGACCTCACCAACGCGTACACAATCTCTGCGGCGGCATCGTACACGGAGGACGGTGGTGTTGCCAATGAGTCGTCGGGCGGCCCTGGCGGTGCGCCTCCTGGTGGAGACATGCCCAGCGGTAGCGCGCCTGGCGCCGTCCCTTCTTCCAGCGCCGCCTCTTTCGCGTAATGAGTATCAGCGGGTGTTCAGGCCGATTTTGGCGAAAGCCTGTGGCGGCGGTAGCTCCTTCCTCAGTTGATTATAACCTTCGTTGATGTGGTCTGTGGAATAATCAGTACTACTTATTGCTTCTATCGTATCTCATCCACGAGTGATCTGAAATTAAACCATGCTCATGCGCTTACGGTAAGCTCTGGCTGCTCCATTACTCATAAGCTTTGATATTCGCCCTTCGACGAGCTTTTGCCTTGGCCTCAATCTGATCCAGTACGAAACGGAAAGTTGACGTTCGAGAATCAACCCGTCACGTGGTTTCCTCGTGATGATTGCCGATCATCCCTTATGTAAGTTCACACATGCATCAGTGACTCAATCAGTGTTCCCTACTTACGTCCTGCCGGATCAATCCTATCCTCGTCGCTGGTGCCTCTCGCTCGTCCGCGTCGCATTGTACGCGCATCACACGTATCTAGAGATAAAGCACAGGTGTTAGAACACGTTTTCTGTGCAACGCTCTGCCTTGTTTCGGCCACCCAAACAGCAGCAACAGCAGGACCAAGCTTGTTCTAAAAATCGATTCATTGCCAATGAAGGTGCACCGCTTTTGGCGGAAGGAAGGCGGCAGCCCCACCGCGGCTCGTCGCCGCCCTTTCCACGCGCGCCTTCCCTGACATTTGGCCTCATCGCCCGCGCATCGCTCAAACATGCGGAATCCTGCCGCAATACTGCTCTCTGCGTATAAAGGCTGAACAAGGCAGTCACACCACCACCACTACCACCACAAGCTCGTCCTGCCCTCGGCGCCAAACGTCTATCATCTCCTCGCCGTCACTCACCATCCCTTTCTAATTGCTTCGAGGGCTGTTCCGCAATGTATCGCCATCAGCCAGACTCATCTACCGAATTGGCACCTCTCAACAATCCCGCGCTCGCGCAACCGCGCCCGGTACATCAATGGAATGCGAGCATCCCTACTCAGGATGTGCCATTTCGCGGCGACATCAATCGAACGCCGAGTCCGACACCAAGTGAGCAGGCCGCCCTTGAAGGCCGACTACCATATCCCTTGCCAGTGATGTTGAAGATGTACTGGAGTAAGTTACACACCTTCAAAGCCACGACACGTGTTAACGGCCTTGCACAGAGCAAATACTGGTCGCCGTTATCATGATTGCTGCTCTCATAACTATTTTCGCTTTGAATGAAAAGATCCTCGACGCTTTGCGACCCGTGAAGTCATGGATGGACGAGTATGTGACCGTTTACGTCTGTATATTATGCCCATGCTAACAAATGTCGTAGCCATCCATGGGGCTTCGTTATTCCGTTGGCAATATACGTCGTGGTCTCCTTCCCGCCGCTCACTGGACAGGAGCTCGTCTCGATGTTCTGCGGAATGATTTGGGGTTTGGGCCCGGGCTTTGGCATTGTAGCGGCGGGTACGCTCATTGGCGAGATACTTGTCTTTTTGTGAGCATCACCTGACCAGTCGCGAATGTGCTCATCGTACCCGCCAGCGCTGTCAAGTACTTCTTCTTGGAACGCATACAAAAGAAGGAGAAAAGCACCATCACATATGCGACATACGCCAGGGTCGTCCGGGAGGGTGGCTGGCTCATGTGCGCCGCCTTTCGTTTGAGCATTTTACCCCCGCACTGTAAGTCGTTCACTTTGTCCGTCTTCTCGAGCCCGCGCTAAAGTATCTTGCTCTTATAGTTGTCACCGTACTCATCGCGGCCTGCGATGTCCCGCTAGGGGTATACATCATCGCCATTGTTCTGGGATTCCCGCGGCAACTGCTGCCAGTATATCTGGGTGTCATTCTAGAAGATGCGGACGGTGAGCGAGAGCTATCAGCGTCAGCGCTCAGCGTTTGACCTGACTCAACAATGCACAGAGGGTACAACTACCGGGGGACCGAAAGCCGTGAAGGGCATCTTCATCGCGGCAATTGTCGTCATCACAATCGTGTCGGGAAGGTACATCGGCGGCAAGGTCAAGAAGATGAAGCCGGAGGTTATCTACGCCCGCCGGAAAGCAAGGTGCGTCTTGAGGAGTACTCTTACATTTGCTGCAGGGCGTTCTGACTTGGTTCCAGGCAGCAGAAGATGGTCGACTCGGCTCAATCGTTCGAGTATGCTTAGACGAATGTCAAAGATCTGATGACTTGTATGTACAGTAAATGCTTTCTGCGGACCTCCCTCTCATATCCAATCGTCGACATTGCTATATTGTTCTTACTACCAAACGAACATTCACGGACTCAGTTGCATGTCATATTTACGTCGAGCAAGGCTTTGCATGCTAATTCACGATTATTCGGTGCGCGGCCAACGCGGCTGCACCTTGTGCCGCGCAGAAGGCCTGTGATCTGAGATATCCTTCAGACTCGGGGTGTACATCTTTGACATTCAGAGCGTCTGCCCTGATTAGTACTGTGTACAGGTAGTCCTCCTCGAGTCGTCCGCATCGGATAGCCCGCCAGTCGCGATGGTATACTTATTCGCGATACTTAAACATGGATAAGTTAAGTACTGATGGTAGGGGGCGCACGTTCTCTACAACAACTGTTCATACACTGGGGGTAAGTAAAGGATACAGATGAGTCCGAGGGCAGATGGCTGCCAGGATTAGTGAAGTTGTAAGGGTGTACTCTGCAATATGGCCAAAGCTGTAGGGACATCACGGGCACCACGCAAAATGAATACCTCCCAGAGACACGTGAAGAAAGCTCGACACCCGGAAAAAACCTGCGCGAGACAAACACCCGATTAAGAGACGAATGCGAAGGCAGCGAAGCGAAGGAACTGTAACTGACGGGAAAGGGGAAGGAGCGGATGACGCCCAAGATCTGTGGCGCCCCGTCTAGGCGTCGCATGTGGACTGGGAGACGAGTGTGTGCGATTGGGTAGCTCGACGTCTTCATGTGATATGGCGGCGCCTGTGGAGAGTGCGCAGGTTGGAGTGAGTCTGCGTGCTGGCTGGCAAGCTAGTCAAGATCGTCGGAAGCGAAGGTCGGTACGCCCTAAAATTTCATTCAGTCATAGCTCGGTGGTCCAAAACAATTGCAACATACAGCGTTCGACTCGTCGCGGGCGTGGGCTAATGTGTTGTTCTTCAGTTTCGCCCGAGGTTCGTTGAACATGACATCTCGTCCTGACATCGTCTCTTCCTCCGTCGCAGAAGTGTCGATCGCAACGGCGGTAGGGCTGGAATGATCCCCGACTGCGTCACGCCGAGTGCCATCTAAGAGCTCCTCGGAGGCAGGCAACGGAGCAGCTGAAACGGGCATCATAGCTGGGCAGAACTGTCAATACAGGCAAGAACGCCGGACGGAGAGGGAACGTACCGAACCCGGCCAGCAGGACTGCCAGCGCCGCAGAGGGCTTCATCGCAAAGATGAGGGGATGGTGGGTACGTAATCCAGCCTGTGCGTGGTAGAGACGAAGCGGGAGGAAACGATGCATTGACCCTCCCCCTTCCTCCGCGTATAAGTATGCAGTGCGCGGTCAGGTCATCCACTTTGGCGTACAAAGGTGCTTCCCAATAAGTGCATGGTCCCAGGCATTCGGCCACAGAGCGGTGTGCCAGGGCACATCGGCAAGCCTTTCGAAGAGCGTGGCCAATTCATCTGTGCGAAGGGTTCCCCGGAGTTCACGTCAGAGGTACCTCACAACGGGCCAGTCGGGCAGTCATTGTCGCAGGAACGGGCGTCAAAAGCAGCCCATGTTGCCTAATCCGGATGCAATGTGCAGGTTGTGAGGCAATGATTCGCCGATGAATTGGTGGAAGATTCTGCGAAGCATTGACGCGGATGGGAGTACAAAGGTGTTTCCAAATCGGGGTACAATGTTGAGGTCCAAATTGGGTTTGATCGGATCGTTACGCGGAAGCAATAATGTTCCCACGCTCGCGAGGCTCCACGTTCTGGGGACATTCGTGGCACCTCCACACTTATCCCCGTCCATCATGTCCGCCATGCCCGCAGCCCGACGGTCCTATTCTTCTCAACTTACTTACAGTGACAGTGGAACTAGGTCGACGTTACGCTCTTCTCAGGACTGACCAATGTTGATGATGGCCTTCATCTTAGCCTGGCTTGTATCTCGCCGCTCAAGCAGCAGGTGACTCACTAGCGTCCATGCACTCCCCTTTAAGGCCGTTGCCCTTTTTGTCTTCGTCGACCCATGACAAACCTCGGTCTTGACACCAGGGAAGCCCTTGCGCTCTGTGTAGCGGCAGGCCTGGTGCGTTCAAGTTCTACTTGTCCAAGATACCGCATGTCTGAATTTCTGTAGACTTGTCACGGTATCTTCAAGCTGACAGAAACTCGGAACCTCGTCCTCATATTCGTCTTGCTCTTCTTGGCGCCCGCAGCGTTGGGCATCTTCCTGAATGGCGCGCGGCCGGGCATGTTGAATATCCTCCATTCAATCGTCCTTTCCTTCTGCTCATATCTTGGGGATCTTGCAACGTCCATAAGCCTATATCGGCTGTCGCCCTTCCACCCCCTTGCCTCTTTTCCTGGACCCGTGGCCTGTAAACTCAGCAAGTTCTACTTTGCGATCTTGTGCCAAGAGGGCAAGCAACACCTTTATTATCAATGGCTGCAACGCAAGTATGGAGACGTCGTGCGTGTCGGTGAGAGACTTGTTACCTCTTAATATTAGCAGTGCCTGGAGATAGCACTCATATAGGTCCTAATGAGCTCGCATTCTTCACTGAGGATGCTATTGAGCCTGTTTTTGGCGCGAACGGGTTGCCCAAGGGACCCTGTAAGTAGCAACACTCTGCTCATGCTCATGCTCTTACTGACCGACTGTCCACAGACTGGGAAGGTCGTATCGGCGAAACGGAGATGAAGAGCATGATTGCCATTCGTGACTCGAATGAGCACAGTCAACGGCGAAGGATCTGGCAACGTGCATTCGTACCAAGCGCGCTCCAGGGCTACGAAGCCCTCATCAACGCCCGCGTCAACGAGTTCACGGATATTCTGGCAACTAAGGCGCAGCCCGTCGACATCGCGGAACTCCTTGCTTACCTGACGTGAGTCCTTTCGAAGCGGAGCCTTCAGCTCATCTCACGAGAGCAGATTCGACTTTACAGTCGATCTTGCGTACGTGATATTCCACTCAAGCTCTCGATAGAACCGCAACAATTGATGTTCTTGTCTCAACAGCTTTGGTGGAGGGTCGACCATGATGCGTGACGGAGATGTTGACAACGTCTGGAGTCTGATCGAGACTTCTCAAAAGTGCGACCAGCTTTGTTTGCACCTTTGTCGAGACTCACCGTTCTTGGAAGGTCTAGTCTCTTCTTCACCCACGTTCCCTGGCTTGGCTCCTTGCGCTTAAGTTTGACACGCGTTCTCCCTTCAAACATCGAAGTATTTCGCACCTTCTGCAAAGGACGCGCTCTGGTTCGCAGAACCCAAGGCCCTCAATATCATGACGTCTTCTACCATCTCGTGAGTTTATTCTCCTGGCGTCTTCTGCCCGCACCTTACAGGTGAATAGATTGACGAAGGTGGCGTGTTGAGGACTCCGCCATCCGTCGCACAAGTTGTGAGCGATGGTAAGGTCTCGGTTGCTGCGGCACGAACATAGGCTCAACGAGTCTTCTCTACAGCCGCCCTCCTTGTGCTCGCCGGCTCCGACACTACATCAGTCGTCTTAGCAAGTCTATTTTATCACATCCTCACCCATCCGGCCGTGTACCTGCGGCTGCAACAAGAGATTGACAAGCATTGCGACCAAGCCTTGAACTTCAAGGTTCAGGCAGAAATGCCGTACTTGCACGCAGTGATGTAAGCATAGGTCGTCGGGACGATGGAGCGTCGTCTCATGGAAAGTGCAGCAACGAAACCATGCGCTTGATACCGCCGGTGCCCGATGGTTCGCAGCGCGGTACCTTCGACGAGAAGGGCGGGAAAGTGATAGCAGGCCGGTCAGTGGATATGCAGATAGCATCAGCATTGCACTTGAGCTGAATGTCGAACACACAGATACGTCCCGCCTGCTACGGTGACGATCGTCCCCATGTACACCCTTTTCCACGATCAGCGATACTTCTCGCCACGAAGTGATTCTTTCATCCCCGAACGCTGGCTCGAAGAGAATGAGCGCGCGACCCTGGAACCCGCGATATTCGGCAAGGTTAGTTGGGTTTCATTGGCGCTTATTGCCCGTTATCGCACAAGGTCCTCAACTAAATCTGCCTGTAGCACGCCACCGAGCCATACGTCCACAATCGGAATGTTTTCATCCCGTTCTCTTACGGCCCCGCCAACTGCATCGGCAAGACCCTTGCGTGGATGGAGATGCGCATGCTGGTCTGCAGTACCTTGCGCCGTTTTGAGCTAAGCTTGCCTGAGGGCTTCCAGGCGAAGACGTGGGAAAGCGGCTTGCTAAACTTTCAGCTCATGGCGAAGGAGGAGTTGCCGGTACTTGTAAGGGAGAAGATTTGAAAATATGGTTCACCTATGAGGTGCAGTGGGCTCGTGTCGAAGGAGAAAACTGCTGACGATTTGGACTCAAAATCACTGCGATGCGCAAGGACGCATAGTGACAAGCTGCGAACGCAGCAACGTGGAAGTCGGGCCGATATGCCACTGAACGGTGGGCTATCTGGCGTTCCTGGCTTTCAGTGTCACGATCTGGCTGGCATCCTCGCTTTTGCAGAATGATGAGCGGCGGCGCCGCTGCGAGCATGTGACAGACGCCGCTTTGCGCTACTCGTGAGCCCGCAATGGGCGGCGCTCACGATCAGCATCGCGCGCATCTCAGTGCTACATCGTCGGCGGCGCTGTCTGGGAACGATCAGTGATTGAGCGCCTCGACTATACCTTGAAAGTTGCATAAATTGCGCTGCCCCTGCTGACTTTCCTTCTCCTCTCTGCCCATATGGATAGTCCTCCTTTTGCAGCGTCGGCTCATCCGTTTGTACTATCAGTGTTGACAGCTTTAGTACGTGATCCCTTTGCACCTTTCTTCACCTCAACTCACGCACACGATGATGCAGGTGTGTCATGTCGTCTTCAAGCGCACAGAGACCAAAGAATACCTGAATATATTGGTTCTCCTGCTCATCGTACCCAGCGCGCTGAGCGCACTCTTCCGGCCCTATTTCTCTGCCTGGACATCCATACCCTTAGCCTTCGCCACATATCTAGGCACTCTCGTGTGCTCCATCATCGTGTACCGCCTCTCACCGTTCCACCCCCTGGCGGCGCATCCCGGCCCAGTCTTGTGCAAGATAAGCAAGCTGTATTTTGCGCTCATCAGTCAAACGGGCAAGCAGCACTTTTATTATCGGCAGCTGCATGAGCGCTATGGAGATGTTGTTCGAGTCGGTGCGTATCATGGTCTTCCGTCGTCCGTTAGTTCAAAAAGGATCATAAATTCAATGCAGGTCCAAATGAACTTGCCTTCTTCACTGCGGACGCAATCGAGCCCATGATTGGCGTCACAGGTTTACCCAAGGGCTCTTGTACGTCCATCATCTCGAAGGGCGCTTTCTTTTCAGGCTGATGGAACTGAAGTCTGGGACGGACGTCTTGGGCACAAGCAGAGGGACAGGCGCTCTTTGATTGCCTCCCAGGACAAAAGATGTCACAGTGCGCGTCGCAGGATGTGGCAACAAGCATTCACGCCCTCGTCTCTCAGGATACATGAGACGATCATTGAGAAGCGGGTGGCTGAATTCGTCGATACGCTGGCGCGGAACGCTCAGATAGTCGACCTAACAGGGCGTCTTACATGCTTTGCGTGAGTGTTAATTTGCCAAGGGTCTGGTCATCCGCTGATCAATCCACATGTGTAGCTGGGATTTCATGGTCGATATGGCGTAAAATATCATACTCCTTGCTTTGAGGTAGATGCTGATGTGACTAACTGATAGGTTCGGTGGTGGGTCGACGAAGATGCGCGAAGGTGATGTCGACGGGATGCTACATTTACAGGATACCATACAGAAGTAAGCATCTTCATCTGTCGCGCTCGCTTACAATCATTCAACGTGTATTGCCAGGCCTATCGTTTTCATGACCCATATTCCATGGTCGGGAAGCCTCTACCTCCCGCTCGCAAATGTGTTTCCTGGTCGTATGCAATTATATCGGCGCTTTGCTCGAGACTGCATCGCTGCCCGCGTCAGGAATGGGTCGGGCTACACAGACATCTTCCATCATCTTGTGTGTGGCGCCCTTCTCGCACTTTCGGTACACTGATTGTTTAGATCGGCGAGGACAAGGACAAGAAGGAGAAGCGACCCGTCTCTGAGCTAGCCGCGGATGGCACGTCTTGCTCTATCGTTGAAGCTGATGCTTGTACTGAACCATCCCACCAGCTATCCTCGCCATCACTGCAGGCTCGGACACCACTGCCACCGTGCTATCGGCCCTCTTCTATTTCCTGTTGAGGAACCCGATGACATACAAGCGGTTGCAAGGCGAGATAGACCAGTTGGGAGATCAGGTTATGGGCTTCAGACAACAAGCCAATATGCCGTATCTCAATGCCGCGCTGTGAGCTTTCAATGCCGACTGTCTGTCGCTCAGGAAATCTGACCCATTTCAGCAACGAGGCGATGCGTTTGGTTCCACCGGTCCCTGAGGGTACCCATCGTATGGTACGTGAGCCATCGCAGGCGAGGACCATTGCTTCACAGTGAGTTTTGTCATCGCTGGAAGAATCGAGGCCCTTCATACTGACGAGGTCAACTTTCTGTGCGTTCAGCTACGTACCACCCGGCACGCAGGTCTTCATCCCACAATATACACTCTTCCGTGATAAGCGGTACTTCTCTCCCCTACCTGATTCCTTCGTCCCCGAACGCTGGCTCCCTGAAGACGAGCGCGCGCGGCTCGAGCCAAACATCTTTGCCAACGTGAGTGGCACGCTATTGACACAATATTCCGCTGACTCGCATGTCATCCCACTCACTGGCTTGCATGCCAATTACCTACTGCCGATATTGCATGGTACCTGCACAGACGACAGAACCCTTCATTCTCAACCGCGCCGCGTTTATCCCTTTTTCCTACGGCCCCGCCAACTGCGTTGGGAAGAAACTGGCGTGGATGGAGATGCGCATGCTAGTCTGCGCCGTCCTGCGCCGGTTCGACCTCAGTTTTGCGGACGGCTGGGATCCGCAGGAATGGGAAGACGGCTTGCGAGGGTATTTCGTGGTAGTGAAGGGCAAGATGCCAGTCGTGGTGCGCGAGCGGATTCAAACTGTGCCGTAGTAAAGAAAACCACATTGAATAGAGTCTCGAGTTGCGCTTGTCTTCGTCGATTTGAAACATCAGACCATTCGCTACGGCAGACACGGCTCCATTACAGTGATCCTTCGACTGACGCGACTGTAAGGTAGTGAACATTATGCTAGGTGATGCTGTTGTAGAGACGGAACAAAGTCCACACGTGGCCATGGACAGCGGGAAGATGGTTTGAGATGGCGTGAGATGTAGGAGCAACTGAGCTCGAAAGTCCAATTGATACGACATAGTTTCCTGCGGAAGCGAAGGGAAGGAACACGCTGATGCGGGGCGAACGAACGCGCTTAAACAGGCGAACGAAAGGGGACCGGGCAAAACGAAGGGCGGCGCTGCGGCGCAACGGAGTATAGACACAGGTGACAGGACATCCTCTATATCCTTACAAACCGCATACCTACCAACAACAGATCAGCCGAAACACCCTACAGCATGAGCGCGGAGAGCGCCAGCACGACGAGCGCCGCGGCCGCAGAGCCGGCACCAGCCATCCTGCCGCTCGCGCCGTTGCCATCAGTGCTGCTGCCCGACGCGCTGGCGGCGCCCCCCGTGGCGGTCTCGGTCGCACTCCCCGTCCCAGACGCACCCGAAGAAGCGGATGAGGACGGCTTGAAGCTCGCGAGGCTCTGCACGGTGGCCCACGAGGCGCTGGAGCCGTCGGAGCTGTTGTCGTACGGGAGGTAGGCGACGTCGCCGGCGGACGAGATCTGGACGATGGAGTCGGGCGAGGCGAAGTAGAAGGCGGAGGTGTCGACGGTAGGAGGGCCCGCCATGGTCTTCGTGCTGTTGCTCTGCGGGTGGGTTAGACAGACGGAGCGTGATGGGGGTGATGCTTGAGTAACGTACCTCGACGTTGATCACGTAGGTCGCAGAGCCATCGTCAGGGATGAAGAAGAACTCCTCCTGGACCTGATGCACTACATCAGCGGGCGGCGAGCAGAGACATGTATGAAGGTGCTCACCCCAGCATCAAGGAAGATGGAACCGGCCTGGCCGTGCGCCTTCGGGAAGCTGCCGTATGACTGCGCATCGGGCTGCATGAACGAGACTAGGCGACATGAGGGATATGTTGACGGACAAGCTGGCGCTGTGCTTACAGTGAATCACGAAGATCTTTGCGCTGCCCTCGTCCACGTCGGGGACGTCAAGGAAGTGGATGTGGTTCTGGGCGAGTGCCATGACGGGCTTGTAGGACGAGTCGAAACCGGTCGACTGCACGTCGTTCCAAGCGAGTTTGTCGCTCGATGCGGCGTTAAGGGAGCTCATGTCGAGCGAGAAGAACTCGGCGTTGGAGACAGCGTCTACCAATAGTGTTCAGCATAGGACGGTCAAGAGACTATGGGCGGGACGTACAGAAGACATTGGTGTCATGGTCCAGGATGGCGTCGAAGTTGGACGTGTCGAGGGAGCCCGCGTCGACGGCCTGCTTCGACCACGACTTGGCGGATGCATCGTAGATGTAGACCGATGATGCATCCGACTTGTCCGCGCCCAAGACATAGATGGCGTTGTAGAACTGGGCGTGAGAGTCAGTAGCTGCGGCGGGCAATGTGTATGCACGCACCTGGGAGAGGTAGCATGTCACGTTGTCCCCGTCAAACGGACTGAAACAGCGTGTCAGAGGCCGTCCCGCAATGAGGAGGTGCTACATACGGGCGGTTGTCCGCAGTGATCTCAGACGCAGAGCCTGTGGTCACGAATTAGCCGGGGCGAGGCGCTGGCGACGAGCAGCACTGACCAGAGCTCCATGTGTCCTTCGTGCCCGCGTTGTAGTCGGCGCCGCCGAGGCCAAAGACGAGCAGGTTCCAGTTGATGTCAAAGGCGACGCAGGAGCTGCCGGCGCTCACGAGCGGTGCGCTGCCGAGGAAGGAGAGCAAGGAGAGGGAAAGAGAGACTGCAGTTAGGAAGGAGGGCATGGTCTGTTCAGGTGCGAGGCCGACGCGGAGGACGTAAGTGGGAGCAGGAGATGTTGAAAGTCAAAGTCAAGCGACGGTGCGCGGTGGAATAGTAGGAAGTCAAGTTGCGTTTATTTATGTGCCGCTCAGCAGCACGCGTCGCGAGAGAGAACCCAATTTTGATGGGCGCATGCTGTGCATGCATCATTATTAGAACCACGTGGTTGGGCCGAGTAACCTCCGTCGAGAAAGCCATGTCACTCCTTTTATCAGTCAGTAGGTACATACAGCAGAATCCACAGGCAGTCAGTCGACGATCCAGGTCAGAACATAGTATAGCATACACAACTCGAATAGAAAACTCCAGGGAGGGACTCTGATGACGTCGCATGAGCGGGTGCGCGTTTCCCCTGCAGTGGACTCACAAATGGTCTTCGGCAGGCCGTCGATACAGTCCTTGATAACTCGCAACGTCTCTACTTTGTCGTACAAGTAGCGGTCGCACAGGCATTTGGCCTGTGTAGTCGACATCAGCGTTGGGACCAAGGAATACACATCTCGCACTTACCGACCAGCAAGCAGTCGCCTCCGGCCAATCCTGCAAGCCGTCGCCAACGATGGTGTCCCCAAGAGGCCGGACATCCATCTCGATGATGATCTTGTACTTGAGCTCCCGCCACGTGTGGTAGTCGATCTGACGCTGGCAAGAAACGCAGGGCGAGATCCCCCCATGCACGAAAGGCGCCTCGTTCATACGCTTGCGAAGCCTGGCAGGTCGGCTAAAGTCAGTCGCATCACGTCGACAGACGCTTCGCCCACTCACCCCTCTCTCCTAGCGCGATGCAATGCAAAGAGGTCAAGAACAGCTGTAGTCGACAGCCGCTGCAACGCCGGGCGCAAGACCGGATCATGCAGGTTGTATGTCAACGTCTGCGTCGACGCGACCTTCGCCTCATGTTCCCACCCGAATCTGCACGCTGCAGCGTACAACCTCAGGGGGTCCGTCGCCAGCGACGCCGTCTGCAGGTACAAGCGCACGATGGACAGCGGCCCGGGCATGTCGTACTTCTCCGCCGCGTAAAGCAGACCATCGGCGAGATCGTACGTGTCGATGGGGAGGAGAGGCAGCCCGCACACCATTCGGAGCAGCGCATCTAGCGTCTGCTCGTCCTCATCGAGATAGAGCTGCATCGTTTCCCCGCGGGGAGATGAAGGTTCGGGCGCACCCTGCGTCTGCTGAGGGAGGGAGAGCATTTCGCGGAAGAAGCCAGAGGTCGTGCGCAGAGTCCATGAGTGTACGCGGAATAGTTTTGTGCCATTTTTGGACGCTAGCACGACGTCCGCATCGGGAGAGTTAAACAGTGGGTGGACCAGCTTGGTCGCGTCTGCAGGCGGCTCGTACTGGATGACCATGTTGCTGGTGGCTGGCGTCGCGCTTGACGTGTCGTCAGTGGTTGAGTACGAGTGTTCCATCTGTCAGTAAGTGGTCAAGGCAGTGAGTGGCAGTCTGCGCAAGGTCTTTGCTCCAAAGGCCAGGTGGTCGTTCAGTTCAACATCAATTTCGGCAGCTGCCGTGTGCATTGGTTGAGCGCCACAAAAGGCACGCCGTGACCAACCAGGCCTGACCAACACCGTGCTCAATATTCATCGTCGTCATCCCCCTCCACCTGGGGGACAAGACAAGCATCTTGTTTTCGGGGATCGGCCGGCCAAGACACCCTCTGCAAAATTCAGGCTCGACCTCGAATTATGCAATAGATCGCCAAGGTGTACCCCCTACTAGTGCCGTCGCTGGGACGTCCTCGCAGATGAGTAGACAAGACTGTGGCCAATGCAATACATCTATCACTGGGAAGCATCCAACGCGGAGCAGAGCGAGGGCGATCTATCACTGAGTAGCTAGCTTGCGGTCTCAAATCGATCGCGACAGGCAAGCGGCGGCGCGGTGGCGGCGCATCTGCATCATCAAGGTTTTCACCTTCTGGCCATCATCCCAGGCATCGATGCATCATCCTCGCCGCCCGCGCACCTCGGCGTTGGGCGCTAGCGCGAAGCGCCAGCCTCCAGGAATACTCACAGGACGATATTGATAGCTTCACTTCCCCACGCACACAATCCGCCTCGCCTCGAACACGGTGCAGCCAGCGTGCACGTCACCCACGCCCACCGTCTTTCGCGGCCGATGTCCGTCGCCCCCCACCACCGCCCACTGACGACAGCTGGCCGTCGCACGACGCACGTCCCCCCCTCTCCTGATCGGCAGTATCGAGGCCGATAAATAGACCCCATAATTGGCGCGTTCCTCAATTTCCAAGCCGGCCCTCAACCTCCGCAACGTGCATTATCAATAGGCCCGCGCGCGGCGGCCTTTCATCCCCGGACCCGCTTTCCTTCCTTCCACCATCATCTCGCTCTACAAGACTTGTACGCGTTGCGTTCGGTATACGCATTCACTACTGCTACTCTTCGCGCAGCGCCGGACTCCCGTATCACGCTACTGCTAGCCTGCTCGCGAGCGAGCACTCCCCTATAGGCTCCTCCTTCAAGTGACGCGCCGCAGCGTTTGTAGACTGCATAAACACCACATACCTGCCTACCACTGCTTTAGTCTCGCTTCGGTACGTATTCAGCCCCGATGCTGTCTGTCGCACCATTTACCGTCCTTTTATCAGCGCTTGTTGCAGCACGATGGACGCCGCGCGACCCGCTACCCTCAACCGCCACAAGAGCATGTACATCCCCGCCCCCGCAAGCCTTACCCCTTTGCAACCGCCCGCGCCGCCCTTTCAGCCCCCGCCCATGAATCGCAGACACAGCAGCATGAATCCTCGCCGTCCGCTGCGCTCGTCGCCTCTCGCAGGCCCCGCTCTGTCGAGTGAGGGCGTTGTGGATGATGAGGACACAACACCCAAGGCGCGACCCTCTCGCATCGCGTCTACACCTGAGCTTTCTTCAGAGCGCCCTGGGTCGTCGATGTCCTTGTACATGCCTCGTTGGGAAGGCTCCCGCGGCACCACTCCCGACACCTCTGCCCCGGACATCCCGCCCATCCCCCCTCTCCCCGCTCATGCTCAGCCCACCATCAGTGAGGCCCCGCAACCCTCCCGCCGTGCCTCCCTTCTGTCGATGAAGTCCCTGATTCGCAAGAAATCCAAGGCTTCGGTGCGATCCGCGGCCGCTCCGTCCCCGTCTTCCTCGGTCCCGCCCCCTCCTCCTGGCGCGATAGCCGCACCCGTGTCCGAAACTCACGGCAAGAAGAACGCGATAGGTCTCGACCGGGCGAGAGCGCGTAGCGTCACCAGCCTGCCGGAACGCGGTGCACGCGCTCGGGCGCCCGCGCGACACAACAGCGACGCCGACGTCGGGGCGCTGCATACGCCCTCCCGAGCGACGCCGCAAGATAGCAGCTGGCTCACGCACAACACCTACGCCGAGACACCGCGCTTCTCACGCCTCGGGCTCGGCAGCGGCGTCGTGATGCCCGTACCCGCCAAGGCTTCCCGGCGCCTATCGCGCGAGCCGTCCTCGACGAGCATGCGCTCGGTCTCTCCCAGCGGCCGCGCGAGCCCGCCACACACGACCCCGAGCCTATCCCTCACACGCACGCGCTCCAACTCGTCCTCGCGCGAGTCCGTGCTCTCCGAGCCACCCGTACTGCACAGCTCGGCCGCGAGTATCGCGAGCACGGGCTCCGAGTGCGCGCCGATCCGCGAGGAGGCGGAGGAGGACGAGGGGATCGTCATCGGGCGGCGGTCCGAGCAGCCCGAGAGCCATGAGGCGCGGCGGCAGCGATCGCGGAGCGAGCCCCGCTCGCGCTGGGGCAGCATGCGGAGCATGCGGTCGCTCAGCCGGAAGGCGATTGGGGACGCGACGTCGGCAGCGCCGGCGAGCGGGAAGCGGCTCAGCTTTTTGTCGTTCGGTCCAGGGTCGGACAACGCGCACGAGCTGGTTAAGCCGGTTCCGCTGAGCGCGAAGGCTGGGGGCCCGGTGGGGGCGACCGCAATGAAGATGGAGGTGACGCTGCCGGCGCAACCGGTGCCTGCGGCGCCCGAGAAGGTTGCGCCAAGGCAGCCAGAAGTGCCCAAGCGAAAGAATACGGCGCGCCGGTTCATGCGAACGCTATCTACCGTCGGGCGGCGCCAGGCGACGATATAGACTCTAACTGTACTCACGATGACGATGGACCTAGACTCGAGGAATTCCTCCCCTCCGCGAGACAAACCTTCCTCCTTCACTAATCACGCGACGCGACACTTGCATCCAAAGACTTTGTATTACCAGTGCCACCAGTTTTGAAAGAACGAACGAACTCTTATGTTTATGTTGTTGTTGCCTCACTTGTCGACATCAAGTACCGGACTTTTACTGCAATTCTATAGACCATTTACGCAACCTAAGTAAGTATGCATCGATTAGAGTACAACGATAGCCAGGAGTAATACAGCCCTGCTTGCCATTCAGCGACTGTTGGTTGGGGGTGCGATCTGAGCTCTACGATTGAAAGAACGCGGTATCCCCGCGTAACACCATGGCGGCGTGCGATAAACCCAGTCATGAACGTCAACCTCTGCCGCAACGTTCTCATTCGTCCAACCCGTTTCCGTGCACCTACAGCTCTCTATAGCGCCGCCAGAATGACCACCGCCGCCGCCGCCGCGAAGCTGAACTTTCTCGTCTACGCGCCGGACAGGACCGAGGAGGGTACTTTTGAGAAGCGCATGTCGGTGCGGCCAGCGCATTTGGAGAACGCGGCGTCCTTGATCTCGTCTGGGTTCAGTCGTGCGTTTACCAGTGCCTGCTACTTCACGTTTCGTACTATGCTGAGGCTAGCGCAGGCGTCGTCGGTGCTCTCGCGACGCCAGAATCTGCGAACTCCCCTACCAAGAGGATGGTGGGATCGGTGCTGATCGTCGAGGCGGAGAGCATCGAGGAGTGCGTCGTTGCGTCGCTTGCCTGACTCGTTCCTGTTCACTAATTGTCCACTCTTCTTCCAGAGTCAAGGCAAAGGTTGAGGCAGACATATACTACACGAGCGACGTCGTAGGTGTTCCCCGCTCAATACGCGCGCGATGGGATGCTGATCTGAATCGCAGTGGGACAAGGAGCGCTTGGTTATCCTCCCCTTCTTCCCAGCGCCTGGCATCAAGCTCTAAAGTGGGGGGGAATGTGTAGAATTACTCAGTGGCTGGTGGAACCTCCGTGTAAGCAGTCTATACAATCTTACACACCGTGCCCGATGCTCGTGAGCTCTGAGCCGCTCCGGCACACCGGCGCGCCCGGTTATACACCGGTTACCCCGCGTTCGTCATTGGCACTTGTCCCCGTCGTCCCCCCCTCATCAGCTGCTCACGACCTAACCGACATCTATCATGTCGCACGCCCTCCTGCGTCTGACCGCCAACCAGCTCTCTCGCCCGCGCGTCGCCCGACCCTTCCTCACCGCCTCAGCTCGCCTGATGTCGACGGCACAGTATGAATACATCCTGACGGCGCGCCCCGAGCCAGGCGTCGCACTTATCACGCTCAACCGGCCGAAAGCACTGAATGCTCTGAGCACGCCGCTGTTTCTGGAGCTAGGCAAGGCGCTCGGGGAGGCGGATGCAGATGCAGAGGTCGGCGCCATCGTGTTGACAGGCTCGGAGAAGGCCTTCGCTGGTGCGTATGCTATGTGAGCGTGTGTAGCCGTACTGATATACTTACCCGCAGCGGGCGCGGATATCAAGGAAATGAAGGACAAGGAGTGTGAGTGCGCACCACGCAGCAAAGGCTGATGATTGACCGAGCCTTGCGTTCACCTAGTCTCCGACGTGTACAAGAACAACTTCCTCGAGAACTGGCAGACCGCCCTCACCACGATCCGCAAGCCCATCATCGCTGCTGTTAGCGGCTACGCTGTACGCACCCCTGCCGTGCCCTTCCTCACTACCTAACACCCCCTTCCCAGCTCGGCGGCGGCTGCGAGCTCGCGCTCATGTGCGACATCATCCTCGCCTCCCCCACCGCTAAATTCGGGCAGCCCGAGATCGCGCTCGGCGTCATCCCAGGCGGCGGCGGCTCCCAGCGCCTCACGCGCGCCATCGGAAAGTCGCGCGCAATGGAGCTTGTGCTCACAGGCAAGCAGATCACCGCGCAGCAGGCAGAGTCGTGGGGCATGGTGAGCCGTGTAGTGGGTGAGGGCGAGGGGGAGGTGGTGAAGGAAGCGGTGGCGATGGCAAAGGAGATTGCTGTGAAGGGCCAGATTGCCGTGCAGGCTGGGAAGGAGGCGGTCAATGCGGGTGAGTGGCTGCATTCCCTTCTGTCGCTGGGGGCTGACGGATCCTTGCAGCGCATGAGCTCAATCTGGCGGAGGGCTTGCGGTTCGAGCGGCGAATCTTCCACGGGCTGTTCGCGACGAAGGACCAGAAGGAAGGTGCGTAATCAACATTCACGAGAGAGGAATTGTGACTGACTGTTACCTCTCAGGCATGGCCGCCTTCGCAGAGAAGCGGAAGCCAAACTTTACGCATTCATAAACGTGAAGGGATATTCAAGCTCAAGAACCAACATCTCGATGCACATGTACTTCTAACAGCTATACCAACTTGTTTGCGTCATGACGGCGTACTTGAAGAGGATGGGGTCTGGATTTGAGATCAATCTCGCTCCCTATGGGGTCATTGTCGAGCCTACCTCTGCACTTCTAGTCCCTGGAATGCCCAGGTTATTCCATCTCACGACCGCACCGGCGCAAAACACTGACAGCCATGTCTTCAGCCCCTCTCGTTTGAATACCAGTCTGATACTGCTCACCCGCTCCCAATGCAACCGCTATCCTCTTCTCCCATAGCGCGCCAGGTGAGGCTCTCCGCGCCTGCATGAACGAGTAAATCCCGAGACCAGCGAACGTCGCAGTACCGACGACGCGGCACTGCAGGCAGTCCTGGAACTCGGCTTTCGGCTGCAATTCGGCTGTAGAGGTGGTGTTGTTCGCCGACATGGTGGTGCGAGCTGAGAGTCGAACGGCGAGCCGCAAAACGCGTCTTGACGCGTCTCGGCAAAGCACGTGCGCCTCGCGTGATCGTCCCGGCCCTCGCGTCGCGCGACGGCCTTTGTGACGAACCATGATCGGAGACGGTGAGCTCGCACCGATTGGGAACAATGCAAGCACCGGTGGGCCAATGCTGCGGGTCTATAAAGGGCCGTCACTGTCAGGCGGTGGCCCTCGTCGACAATGAATCGCTTCTGGTCGGATTTCTTCTCTTCTGCGGCAGCATCGTCGCGAGCTGGAAAGCGAAGGCACGACGCGGACGATCATGGCCCACCCGAAGACGAGGACACAGGCGCGAATGGCACTGAGAGGCGTATGGACGATGGAGCTACGCACGACGCGCCACAGCAAGATCGGGACCGCTCCGGAGCAGACGATACCCCTTCGACGTCTACGCCTAGGAAGAAGAAGCGCAAGCTCTTTAAGGCTCCCTCTCTTGCTAGTGACTCGGAGGAAGAAGTTAGCGCCGCCGATGCGCCCTCGTTTGATACCCATCCCAGAACAAAGGCTCCGGGTCCCTATCCTTCCCCTCACTCGGAAGACGATAATAACGGTCCGCTCGACCCAGATTACGCAAAGCCCAACTGGACATTCTACACGCCCCCAGATGATCTCAATGACAGTCCCCGTCCATCCCCTCAGCCGAGCTATAATCCCTTCGCCAGGTCATCTGTATCCGAACCTCACAAACCTGGGACCTGCCGTACTTGGATCCACCACCCCGCGGGCGGCTTCCTGCACATCCCTCCACATGTAGACACTCACGGTGACTTGGACAAAGGTAACGAGATGCAGGAGGAGCGAGCACATCAGCTCTTTAAGCACTGCGCATACCATCCCGACTTCAGGCTGTGGACCCATCAGCCCGTCTATACTGCCTACGGCGGGCTTGTCTGGTCTGATGAAGCGGTTCAACCATTGGTACAGCGTCCGGGACTACTGCTCAAGGCCGTCAACACGCTCTTCTGCGTGCACGCCGACAAGCTGTTGGTGCGTTGCTTGTGGGAGCGCTCGTATCTGCAGCGCCTCCGTGATGACTGGCATGTACACGATGGCATGCCCGTACTAGATGTCCATCCGGATATCACACCGATTGAGCTGGAGCACTATCTCACCTATGTAGTCTATGACAAGGGGTGCGTCTGCCTTTGTTATCTGCACAATTCACTCTCGTCATACGCGCCCTTACAGCGCCCTCGTCACCCGCCTCCCCGTCAAGTCGGTCCTAGTCGCCGACTTTGACGCCGCGCTCGCCATCCTCAAGATCAGCACTTACTACGCCGACGTCCCCGCGCGCACCACCGCCCTCGCCGCTCTCAAGCACTTCTTCCCCTCCTCCGCCGAACGACCGGTCTCCCTACACCATCTCCCCCTCGTGCACAACATGCACACCATGCACGAGCGAGCCCACTTCCAGCGCACCTACGCTCTGCGCGCCGTGCCCATCCTGCAGGCCGCCGCCGCGCACGCGCACCTCCCCACCGCGCTGTACGCCGCCGCCCAGCAGCCGGTCCCCGCCATCGTCGCCTCCCCCGCCGCCGCCACAATCCTTGAGGCGCGCGACAACCTCGCGCATGCGTTTCGTCGGCTCATCGCGAAAATGCTGACCCTGGCCTTCGCGGAGGCGCAGGCGACGGCGATGGCGGTGGGGCCCGAGGCGGATGTGTGCGGCTGCAACGTCGGGCGCGGGACGAGCATGGACAACCTGCGCCGTGCGCTGGATCTGTGTGTTCAGGTAGATGCGTGCGTGACGGCGGGCTGGTCGGCGCCACGAATCGACATGCTGGTGCGTCCGGAGGATTTATTAGTACCACGGCCGACGGGGAACCACTTTTGTGGTGATTGCAGGGAGGCGCTGAGTGTGGCGCTCGAGAGGTGGGAGGATGCGGCCTGGGAGCTGTTGCCGTCCGTCTGCGGGTATGCAAACTGGGCAGCTATTCATGCTGGTCTGGGCAAGGCGCGCTGTGTGTCTTGAGCTTGAGGATTGAGGCCGAAGGGACGTCGAATCACGTCGCGTCAATGAATGTATTGCTACTCCTGGTATCTGTTTGTGTTCCGTTTCCGACCCATCTACGCACACTAAGTATGTACAATATAATACACCCAAGAGCGCTCGGCTCCTGCCATTAATCCGCGACTGCACTTCGTAAAGAATCAAGAACACAGGTTCGAACAGTAAGCTTACCTTCTAAAGTGCTCCCCGAGCTGGCCAAGGGAGCGAAGATTGAATATCCCCTGCTCGCCCCCACTGTGCTGCTGCCGCTTTATACGACACCACCAGAGGTCCGATATTGATTTGGCCATGCGCAACACGACGACGAGAATGCGCGGCTCGACATCATGAGGCCCATGCCACCCGTCGTTCATGCCCCGCCCGCTGCTCACGCCCTCCCGGCGTGCTGGGACCCGCATGGTTCGAACTGCTCGGAGCCGCATTATACATGCTGCCCCAATCCGTGCCCGTTTCCTCAAAATTGCTAGAGACCGCGGACGTGAGCTCGACGCCGGAGGGCTGCCGCTCTTCTTCCGAGTCATCCTGACTGTCCATGGTTTGTATGCGGATGATGAGGCGGCAAGTCTGGGTGGGGAGGAGGAGTTAGAAAATGAAGGTCTCGGTTTGGTGCACGGTGTGGAGCGGATGCAAACGCACAGTCAGAGCCACTACGGCATTTGCTATACTGAAATGATGGATGTGAGTTATGGGGGGAATGGAGGCGCAAGACAAACGCACGGTTGCGAGTAGAGGATCGTGGCCTTCCCAGTGAAATATGCGCTGAGAGGCGTGAAGATGAGTCCTACGTTGAAATCAGCGGGTCATAACATCGTCGTGAAGCCGCCGGGGGCCAAAAACCGCCCCGTCGCGGGGCAAGAGCCATCCCGTTTACAACCCGCACGCACCCATGATGACTACGAAGCTTATGAAACCATCCTTGATGAGTCGGTAGAGCAGTCGATTTAGCGAATGATGCACCCGTAATGCAGGGATGCAGCGCGCGAGCGTGAGTCCCAGGATCAGTATTTGTGCGGAGATCTGGACGACACTGCCCAAGCGTTAGCGTCTGGGAGATGAACGGATAGTGGGGAGGGAACCAAAGACGGTGAGGCTCCATCGACTGTGACGAAAGCAAACCACAGAAGGATGTAGGAGATCGCAGATGGACAAACTCACCCGAAGTAGATGACCTGGTACGGTATACCCGTGGATACGTCGTGTAAGCACGCGCCCTCGTCTATGGCAAAAAGGTAGGACGGCACGGGGAGCTGGTAGGACTGGGAGGTGCGAGAGAAGGTGATGTAGCCGGCGATGACGGCTTCGAAGACCAGGAAGGCGGAGAGGAAGTAACCCATAAATGAGGAGCGGCTGTATAGGGCGTATACTGGTAGGGATCTGTTATCAGGACGAGGAGGACAGGCTGATGTGAAAGCGCACCTCTGAGCATGAGCAGGGCCTCGAGGCATGTCCACAGGACGTATTGCCCAGCGAACTGTATCCAGATCCACATTGAGCATCCATATATGCTGGGCCCGTCTACGCGGTAGATGCGCGTGACCACAACGATGGACAAGCTGCACGAAGGGTGTTAGGAATAGTATGCGGGCTATGGGGAGGACAATGACATACATTTGGGAGGCAATCCCAAAGTACCTGGCGCATAGATATACAAGCTTGATTGCATTGAATGACTCCCACCTTGGAAGCTTATCAGCCCGCGGTCATACTTTCAAGGGTGCGCACGTACCGGGGTAGATTCCTCCATATCCATCTGGCCTCGAACGTGACTGTATCGAGATGTTCACATAGCAGAATAATGCCGGCAGCATCTGTGAGAGACGGTAAGCAAGCTCAAACTTTGCACAACAAGCGTGATGCGTACATGATATAGCGGATTGGACATTATAGCCCCCAAGAAGGCTCATTGGAATAGAACGATATATACCAGAGAAGGATGCTCGGGCTATAAGCACGGCATAGCCGTATGTGCAGGAGAATCCGGGAACGAGCAGCGATGCGAACGACGGTCTGGGAACAGCAGGGAACAGCCAGCTGCTTTCCCAGGGTGGTGGCGGCTGAAGACGACGGGGGTTTTTCTGATCGTGGCGTCCAGCCCTGAGTGCAGAAACGTGGCCGGCATCCACTCAGAGTCCGACGTGGATAAGTACGACCTCACCGAGCGCCGTTGGTGTTGCTCTTCCACTCACAATTTCTGTTCTCGGGGCACGTACTTACTTGGTCTATTGACACGAAAGTAGCTAAAGGAGAAGAGTATGTTACGGCACACACCAATCAATGGATCGATTCATTTCATCATGTCCGGCCCGAGACCCGTTGAACCTTCCTTCGACCGCCATGTTTCCTCGCACCGCTGCAGAGTTGCAGAGAACGCTGGTAGCCGCTGGATGTGCGCGGACGTGATTTTGTGTGCTTTTCTTCACGCTGACAGTGATTTCAGCTATTCCTCGAAGATATCGCCGTACGCAGAGACCGTGTTTGGCGTCCGCCTCTGGTCTCAGCCACGACTGGCTTTCGACATCTTGCGCACGGAAGTTTGCTACTAAATCCAGGCCGGGAAGCAGGTGCGCCGCTCTTTGTCCATAAATTGACCCTATGTAACCACTGTGCAGTAAGAGGGAAGGTGACTTTTTATCCCCACCGCACTCGACATGGGACTCCGTCTTCGCCGACCTCCCCGAATCCTCACAACGCTCCCCGCTGGGCAGACACCCCCAGCCGGGCCAGCGGCCCCGTCCCCGCCGACAGGCCATGACCGCTCGAGAAATCAGCGCCTTCGACGAGATGTTCGACATGATCTTCGACGCCGTTTCCGAAAAGCAGCAAAAGGGCACAGACGCGCCTTCCGAGGTCGGCATCGGGCGCCGCAACGGCGACGACCTCCTCAGCAAGCTCCGCATACACACGAAGAAGCTCAAGTTCACGAACGCCTCCTCAGAGGACCTCGACCGCAAGCTCGAGGCGATGGAGCTGTGCGACACCGACCAGCAGCTCCTCGACTGGGCCATGCGCGAGGTCTTCGGGGAGTCCGAGCGTTTGGAGGCCGAATCAAGGCGCGCCATTGGCGACGGTGCTAACGTGGCTGGCGCGGAGGGCGCAGACTCCACCAGTGCAGACTTGACCGGTGCAGACTCCACCGCCGTTTCCACCAGCCGCGCCCCGCGTGAGCTCCCCATGTTGCAGTCCCCTGCCTACCCGCACCTCGTCGCGCGCCTCATGCGCAACTTTCGCGAGAAGTACTCCGACCCGCACCTCGCGCTCTCCATCTTCGACTACGCCAAGAACCTCTCCATCGCGTCTTACGTCTTCGGCTGCGGCACGCTCGCCTACAACGAGCTCCTTGAGACGAAATGGATATGCTTCCGGGACCTGCGCGGTGTCGCTGAGGCGATGGAGGAGATGAAGGTGAACGGGGTGGTGCCCAACTCGCATACGCGGCAGATCGTGGAGCGCATACGCGCGGAGGTCGGTGACCGGACGCTGTGGCTTGACGACGACGTGCCGGCGACGGAGATCGCGAGCGTGCTGCACAGGATAGAGAAGCTGGCTAGTCAGGGAGCGAAGGATTGGAAGGGGAAGGTTGAGCATCTCACCGGCGACGAGGGCTTCAATGATTGGGAGTACGTAGAGAAGGATAAAGTCACATAGCCTTGCGCGAATCGCAAGTCTGCTCTCGGAATCCATTCTGCTTTCAGGGAATTTACGCACCTCTTGATTTTCAACCTGAACACTCTGACCGGCTACCGTCAACTTGCTCGAAGTTAGGTCTCTTTCATTGTGTGGGCGGGATCAGGATGCTACATGGTACAACGCAGTCCGCATGTTAGGCTGAAGTAGGCAAGCACTGAGGTATGTAGAAGGATGAAGGTATGTAAGAGAATGAAACGCAAGTGCGTCAAGGCGAACGACCACAGCGTCAACCAACCAGGACAGCACCAAGCAACCAAAGGAGTTGAATACAACAAAACCTCCCAAAGACCGTGGCGGATGACGAACGTAGGCTGATGATGGGATTATATAAGTAAGGTAAGTAGAGCAGAGAATGGAACTGGGTAAGTAGAAGAGTCAGAGGAGAACGGAGAGGATGTGTATGCAGATGATGCGGGAGATCCCGTAGATGGTTGAGGTGATGATGCGTAGTATGAACAGTGTAGTAGTAGTATTATAAGGACGGGTATGTTACTTTGAAAGAGCGGATGGTCCGTAGGATGGACGAATATGGTCTCCAGGGGAATAAGATAGAGCGGAAAAAATAGAGAGAGGAGGAAGATGGGGAGGCAGGCGGTAGACGGAGGGAAAGCGCCAGGTCAGTGTGGGTTGCGTCGGGCGCGCGACTTGGAGGATCGAGGAGGGCTGGTGGCTGGAACAGCGCCGAGGCCATGTTGTGGTGCGTAGTCGGCATCGATATCGTTGCACTTCAGATGAAGCAGTAGATTGTGCACGAAAATCTGCTCGAACCTGCGCAGTTCGTCAGATTCTTGCTATACAAAAATTCCGCACATCCACAAACCTTGCATTCGTGAACACAACCGTCATGCTCTCCGAATTGCACCTCAGCAGATTCGGTGCCATCACCAGCGCCAGATTCGCGCTCGTCATCTTCGTCACCGCCTGCGTCTTATCCTCCAAGAACAGCTGCAGGAAGCTGACCACGAACAGCACCACGCGCCGGTTGATCGTTGGCAGCCGCTCCACGATGCGCACGCACGCCCCCGGGTCGGACGAGCTCGTGATGCACTCATTGTACAGCTCCTCCGGCACAAGAGGGTCGCACAGCTCGCGCAGCCAGAGCTTCATGAGCGACGCGAGCACGTGCGGGTCGTCGACGCCGTCGAGCGTGTAGAACCCGCGGTCAATGCGCAGCTTGAGCTCGGAAACGGCGTCGCCGTCGCCGGGGACGCGGAAGATGCCCTCGGATTTGGTGCCACCGAGGGCGAGGATGCCGTCTGCGAGGAAGGGAAGGATGATAGGGACCTTGAGGCGTGGGTAGTTCCGCTCCTGTAGCCTATAGATGGCATCTAGAGACTCGCCGAACGTGGAGGGATTGAAAGCAGCGTCCTAAAACGATGGTCAGAGGGCAAGTTTGAAGCCAGATATCTATGCTCACTGATGCTGTTTCTATCTCCGTAACGGTGGGCGCCTTCCCGCGAGGGCCCTTCTTGGAAACGACCGCCAGTCGTCGCAAGCAGTACTTCGCCATAACGTCAATGCGACCTTCCTGCTTAGTCGTGTGCTGCTGGATGAAGGAGCGCAAGTACGTCTCAAAGGTCTTGGAAGGCGGGAAGGTGATGAGTAGGACGCAGATGAGTTGCCAACCACGGAAGGCGCTTTCGCTGGGCATATAATCAGTAAGATGAATATCAACAACAGTCGCAGTTCACGCACGGATTGGGGTTCCCCGTCAGCTGCTTCAGGACCTGGCAGTATATCTCATCTCTGAGCTCAGGATGTGTTACGCCTTCGCCTAACAACCATCGCTCTTCTTCCAATACGCTCGTTGATTGCGTAGAGGCCAAAGATGTGGACGATGCATTTGTTTGCGAGAACGCATCCGTGCGATTCCCTATATGCCGATCCTTCTCGCGGTCCCCCATGATGTACTGCACAATCTTGAATGTGCGCACGGCCTGCTTGTGAAGACTGCGATCCAACGCCAGTAATGACGAACTTAGCGGTGTCTACGAGCCTGTTAGCATCGCGATCAGCCACGACCAGTAGCACACACCTTTTGCCAGGTCATCATCTGCGCAACGGGGATAGTGCGCCGGAAGAGGAACCCTCGCCGATGCGTCGAAAAGTACTTCTTCGCATAGTCTGATTCCGAGAACTGCTGTATATCCATCGCCAGGTCGTGCGGAAGTACTGGAAATGCGCCCGTGCGCAGTGAAGCTGTTGTCGATGGTGCGACCGATGGCGCTAGGACGTTGGACTGGACAGGGATGGGTCGAGTCTCAGCGCGCTTCTTGACCGGACTCATATCTAAGGTCGCAGCTATCGCATACGGGCGTCAGCCGGAGATCGTACACGAGAATAAGGCGCTAGCTCACCGTCATTCATGATAGGTCCGCTGATGGTCTTGCCGTTCACTTTGGGCGTGCTAGGGCGATCGGGGGTGCGCGGTATGGGTGTCGCGGTGCTTCGTGGTGGGGTCGTATTCAGGTGGCTGGAGGAGGCGGAGGGTGTGCTCGGGCGCTGGCTGCCGTAGCTGCTGGTTGACTTGGGCGACATGGGCGTCCTGTACGAGCTGCCGTGGCCGCTGTCGGAATGCGACCCGTGCAGGATCTCGACGGCCGCGTTGAGACTTTGTGGTGTCTTGGGCTTGACGTACGAGACCTGCTTTCGGGAACCCGAATCGGGGGAGTTGGTGCCATTTGCTGTATGCGGTCGTCCGGGACTGTCCTTCTGTCGGGATGACGGCGACAGGGAGGATTCACCGTGGGGTAAGGTAGACATTGATTTGCGGGAAGCGGCGGATGGGGGACGCGACTTTTCCGAGGCGGCGGGGGATGCAGGGATGGGGGGAAGGTAGGATCCTGTAGTACCGATGCGGCTGTGGGAATGATGTAGGTGCACTTGGTGCTGCGTCTCGTTTGAGAACGCCCGCCTTTGTTGGAGAGCAGAAGCAGGGCTCAGAGTGTTGTTCGACTTCCCAAGCGCGGTGCGTGTGGATTGGGACTTGCGTACTGATCGGTCGAAGTGAGTATCAAGGTCTTTGTTGTATGATTTTGTACGTCGGTAGCCAGCTTTCGCCGCGTCCTTCGCGGATACAGGAGAGCCTCCGTAGGGTCCGTCATATGCGATCATGGAGACACGGCTTCCCGCAGTCTTGGACAGCCTGCGGCCGAGAGCAGTGTTCTATGCGCGCCGTAAGGTAAGCGCCTGACACGCGTGTAAGTGTATTGAATACGCACCTGTATGATCCCGAGTGGTATAACAAAGCCGCTAGGACGCTCCCATACCGTCTCACCCGTCTTCGTCTGGTAGTAGTAGGGTATTCCTCCGCGCGTATCGTCCGTAAGTTCCCACCATTCGCCTTCCGTGCTCGGGGGAAGACTGAAAGAACGTCAGTATACCACCGACGCCGCAAGGCAGATGCATGTTTCGTACACAAAGTTGCCAACCGGCGCGTCCCAGCTCACTTCTCCAGTTGCCGGGCATGCGAAAAAGGGAGTATCCGTCTACATCGGAGCTGAGGTCAGCTATGCGCAAGGAGAGTGCACACAACGCACCTGAGGATCTATAAGAGTCACCCAAAAGTTGGCTCCCCATTCACCATCCCGATTGTCTACCGCCTTCTTGGCGCGCGAATTCGGGCTGAGCGTCAGCGGCGTGCCCGACCTCGGTACAGCCACGTCTTTGGTGTCGATGGGAAGCACCCCTTTCTCCGGGGACGGTGAAGCGATGGGTTGGGTGTCGGGCTGTTCTGCAGTGTCTGTGGCACTGACTTCGGGGGCAGATGCGGGTTCGGTCGTCGCGGGTGTCGCCATGTATTGCGGTGAGGAGAAGGGGTATAGGGAGGCCGTTATACGTGAACGGGAAGGAAATCCAACGGCGCAGACGAGAAACAAGAAAAATCAGCAAATTGGAGAGCCGGAGAAGCGAGCGCTTTCTCAGCCCGCTAACGTCCTTCCATCGAAGATTCAGAATCAAGCTGAACCAGTTTATCCTTGTTTTCTTCCGAGGCGATAAGATAGTGACTGGTTCGCATGGCAGCGAGACTCCGAGAAATCCAGATTCATAAGTACGTACCGTCTCTTGACCGACCGTGTTCGACAAGAAAACTCTGTACAACGCTGAGATGTAGCAGAATCAGATCCTAGGAGCGCATTGCGGGGCGCCACCCGTGCGTCAACAGCAACAGCATATCATGATGCACTGCTGGCGGCCGCGCGGGCCGTTGGCGAAGCGCGCTCACTGCTCAGCGCTCATCCTTCATTGCCTCTCTAGCTTTTGCTACAAAGTCATTCAATACATCTACATCGCCTCCAGGAATCTGCGACTCGATGGACTTCTCGATCCTCTCGTACAGCTTCCCCACGCCGCGGTGTATGTCACCTTCACCAGAGCCCACAAAGTCGCTGATCTCGTACATCTCACCGCTCCAGCGGTATGCCTTAGGCATCATGCCCGGCACGGTGTCGCATATCCTGGACAGCAGTTGGGGCGCAGACGCCTTGAGCTCGTGCATGAGGGCCTCCGCGGTCGCAGGAGACGACTCATGAGCGGCTGCAGAGCGTCAGCCAAGTCACGCAGTGCGTAAGAGTCTCATCACCTAGAACCATGGTCGTCAGAATACCTGTTATTCCCTTGGTCATGCCCTTCAAATCCCTCAGAATGTCCGAGCTTAGGTAAGAAACCCAACTCACCGCATAGGACATCTTCAGCGCACTCGCAGCACCGATATCCGCCCCCTCACCCGCCAGAGGCACTATCTTCATCCCATAATTGTTTAGCTCCACGAAGCGATGCAGCGTAGCAAGATCCTCAGGCGCTGCAGATGCATAGATCGTCGGCGTATATCCACTGTCTTTCGGCGGACCGCCAATGATACCAGCGTCCAGAAAGCGCACCGCGGACCCGGCAAAGACACCCCGTATCTTCTGCACGGTAACCGGGTTCACGGCGTTACAGTCGACGAAGACAAGGTCGTCGACGTCTCGCTCGTCAAGAGACGAGTGGAAGCGCCGGGCGAAAGATAGCGCGTCGCTGGGCGGGAGGACGCTCAGCACCCATTGACACTTCTTAGATATATCAGTGAGCGACATATCCTGCATTCCGGCGTCCTCTGCGCGTTGTCGAGAGGAGGGAGAGCGGCCAGTCAGGTCGGTGAAGACGGTACACCCAGACTTCACGAGTCTCCTGCCTATGGCAGAGCCCATCGCACCTGACAGGACATGGTCGGCCTTTCAGGACCCTGTGAGCACTAGAAGTATTCGCGTACCAGCTGCAATGATAGCTATGGAGCTCATGGTGAAGTAGATGGGATGTTCGACGATGACAGTCGGTGGCAAAGTGCGGCGGTGTGTCGGACCGGACCTACTACTTACTCACACGATTCAGAGCATACCTTCGAGTCCGCAAGCTCGTAAGTACCCCAAGCAGCCGGCGGCCCAATCATTCACAGCATTCCTGGTACCATCCTATATTGCATCGGTATAGGGATTGGAAGCGACGATCAACGCCGTACGATAAAGTCCACAAAGCTCGGTCAGAACAGCATCGACGAGCACAACACTCAAGCACGCAGCGCCACCGTCGGGGCCGCAGGCGACGGCGTCTTCGCCGCCGGCACATCCATCGACGGCGACACCTCCTCACCATCGCCCTCCATCTCCATTCCCATCTTCTTCCTCGCCACCTCGAACATCTTCATCATCCGGCGCCGAGCGCCGAGCGCGGTGACGCCCTTCCCCTCCAGCTGCTCCTCCGTGAGCATGATCATCTCCTGCCACGGCATGCTCTCGAAGCACACCGTGTACTTGTGCAGGCGCAGGCTCTTCAGCCAGCCGGGGATGTCCGTGAGCATGCGCGGGTCGAAGCCCTCCTCCGTGAGCGGCGTCGCAGCGGTGGCTCCCGCGCCGCCACGCTGGCCCGAGCCCCGGGAGCCCGAGCCACGCGCGCCGGTGCCGCGGGATGCATAGCGGCCGTTCGCAGGCGCCGCCGCGCGCCAGTTGTTCGTTGTCGTGCTGGCCACCGCCGGCGCCGCTGCAGCAGGCGCGCGCGCCCGCGGCTTCGGCGGCTCCGACATTGCGGGCACCTTCGGTATGTTCTCCACAGCCTGCCCGGGCTTCATGAGCCCGTTCATCATGAGCTGCAGCGCGAGCATCTGCGTCTCCTGCGTCACGGCCGCCGCGTTGGTCGGCGTGTTCAGGCTGAACTGGTTGAGCACGCCAAAGGTGCCAAAGGGCGACGGCGAGGGCTGCTTCTCCGAGGGCCTGGGGAACATGTTGAACTGCGGCGTAGGCACGAGGTTCGCCCAGCTCATGTCGGAGGTCTGGCGACCGGGGACGAGGAGTTCCTGCGGGGTGTCCGGGAAGTCGGGGAAGTCCGTGCGCTTCTTCTCAGGGAAGTTGGGAGGCGCATCGACGGCGGTAGAAGGGGTGTTGTAATAGGAGTCGCGAGCAGGAGATGAGGGAGACGATCCGGGGAGCGAGAGCCGGGGCGGGCGCAAGGTATTACTCTTGCTTTGCGGCTTCCGGGCCTGGTTGGTGAACGCAGCTGCAGAACTGTGAGCAGGGACAACATGAGCCCCATAAATCAGACTTACGGGACATGCATTGGCCTTCGACGGTCCGGATCATCTGTTGCAGCACAGACATAAAGAACTTGAGCTGCGACAGGTTGGAGTGTTGGAGGAGAGTGTAGGCGGTCGCCGTGCGCTCAGGCTCCGACAGCACAGTGAACCCTAATGATTATATGAGTAATGGTCCCCTAAAGAGGGTTTAGAAAACCTACATTGCTCAATTGTCGCCAGCTCCTCCTTGAAGCTCTGGTCCAGAGTAGCCTCAGCCATGGCAGCCTGCAACCGGTCAGCAAGAGAAGTGAGGCAGTAGCATGAACACTGACGAGGATCTGCTCATGCTTCTGGAAGCCCTCCATCCATTGGTCAAGCATCTCTATTCTATGCATCAGTGCCTCGTTCGTCATCCCACAATATCACACACCTTCCTGGCCCCTCATGCCGGGCAGCGGAGAGCGCGGCAGAAAGTTCGCGGAGGAAGGAGTCATCATGCGGGGCGAAGGGAGCGGGCTGAAAGCAGCGAGGCGGGGGGTAGTAGCAGCGTGGATGTTAAGCATATTGACTTTCACAAAAGAACGGGGTCGTCGGGAGACAAGCGTTGGCTTCGAGGATGTCGAGCTAAGGACTATATCGAGGTGCGGGGTGGGTTCAAAAAAGCGAGCAGAAAGCACGAAGAACGAAGGGAAAGAGTGTGGGGACCTGCCAGAGGTCTTGCCTGCGAGAGGTGGTGGTGGTACGAGAGAAGGGGGAGGTCGTCAGGCGCGGGCTTGATGACTACCGGCGGGCCCCGACGCAACGGGAAGCGCGGGCGGCATCAGAGCAAGCCATCACATCTGCATGGCGACAGGAGCGCACAGGAGCGCACCAGTTCATACTGATTTGAGCTGGTCCGGGGTAGCTTCGGCGTCTTCCGCGGTGAATGCTCGACTGTAGGATCTGAAGCCGGCACTGGCAAATGGATCTAATCGACTGACAAGCATGTCAAGCTTGACTGTGCCATGGCGCCTCCTCACGAGCCTTACCGGAAATTGTGAGGCGTTCACATCCAGCGGCTTTGATTGATCCATGCTCAATTAGAGCTCACTTTCTGCGTTATTTTCTCGATTGCAGCTATAACTTGGTCAAGTCCATCCTCTCGCCAATAGATGCGCTCGTGATTAGACAGACGGCCAAGAACGTATCTTGCAACGTCACCGTCGGACCGTCCAATGCCCGCGCGAAGGCGCCAGAAATTGCTCTTCCCTCCTAGCGCAGCAATAGTGCTCTTGACGCCGTTGTGGCCATTCGCAGAGCCACCTTTCTTGATCGAAAGAGATGCGGGCTCGTGGTCAAGTGAGTCCTGAATGACAATGAGACGCTCGGGATCACGTATGCTGAGCTCGGCCATCTTCGCCACGATGGGAGGGCCGGACAAGTTCATGAACATCTCTGGAAAATGTTGTCAGCCACGACAGCCAGTGACAACGTTGAGGACGACACACTTGTTTTGTACAGGCTGAGATGCACAACTCCGTCGCCAACGTTCATTCTGCCGGTGCCGACGAAGCCATTTCTGCAACTTTCCATCCGGATGCCTAGTCTGGCAGCAAGGTCATCTACGATATGTTGCCCAACGCTATGTGAAAGAAGGTCAGCATAGACATACAGGTGGGCAGTGCAAACGTACCTATGTCGCGTGGATGGGTGAGTGAGGTTGCCTAATCCTGCAATGAAGAATTGTGAAGGACGCGTCAGGGAACTCATGGCGGTTCGATTGGATACGTCAGAAGAGTAAGAGAAGACCAGTAGGATAGAGCAGGTCCAGTGCCAGGGCTTGCTCAGCACAGAGGATGAGACCAAGGTAATTGTCGCGCAGGCCACGCTGCTGGGTGTCGGGACTTGGCGCTGGAAGTGGAGACGCGATCGGTCACGCGTTGCGTCACAGCCCACCTGTCACAGTTCAAACAGAAACCACTCCGAAGAAACCGCATTCATCGCCCCGGTTGTCCTTTCTCGCTGACCTTGCCGAGTGTCCTCTCCTACGACGCACTATCATACTTCCCGCTACTTCGACTTGCTTACGCTGAAATCTCAGGCTGTAAACGCCGGAGTACAGATGGTCGTCGTCCCCAACAAGCACCGTGCCGTGCCGCTGGTGCTCAGCTGATGGTTCACTCTCAAAATCACATGAAGATATTCCACGCTTCATCAACCTGGACCGACTTCCCCATATTTCTCGTAACCCCACCATCCTTGCATCATCCACTGTCAGCCTGTAGACCATGGCTGATAATGATAGGTTGTCGTCGCTGCTCGCTGCTCTTCCCGTGTGTGGTATGAGTACCTATGTCGCCCTTGTAACTTCCGGTGAGTTTGCCGAGTCTCGTGTTGCCCACCCAGAATGAACGCTGAATATTCGCTGCTCGCAGTGGTGATAGCATACCTGGTCCTGCACCAGCTGGTTATCTACCCTCGTTTCCTTTCGCCCCTACGGAAGGTCCCTGGTCCTCCTTTGGGCAGCGTGATTGCTGGCCAGTTCCCCGCCATCATACGAGGCGAGGCAGGCATGGTACAGCGAGCGTGGGTCAAGAAATACGGACCTGTGGTTCGCGCTGTCGGCCCTCTCGGTATCGAACGTCTGATCTTTACGTCTTCTGAAGCTCTGCATAAGATCATGCAGACTGAAGCCTTCGAGTACCCTCGGGTAAGTCTAAAGTATCGCGATGACCCGATTTGAAGCTAAAGGTTTCGCAGCCGGACTTCATGCGTCACGTCCTCGGTATCGTCGCTGGTAATGGTCTGCTGACTGTCGAGGGGCAAGAGCACAAGCTCATGAGAAAGGCCATGAACCCGGCGTTTTCTTTGCCAAACTTGGCAGCTCGTGAGTCAACATATTATTCAAAGACGGCGCCTGCTCGAACGATTCTACAGAGACCGATATGTACTACGAGGCAATTGACGGGTAGGTACAAACCATCCGAGGTAGCAGGCTCTCTCACGCGTGCGACAGCCTTCTTGAACTCGTCGGCGCCCAAGTCGATAATGACCCCTCTGAGTCGAAAGCGCCCGTCATACACATGTACGAGTGGAGTGCGTCCTTCTTACTCTATCTCAGTCTTCGTCTCTAACAAGTCTCGCGCTGCTAGTGAGCAAGGTCACGCTCGATATCATCTGCGAGACTGCCTTCGGCTACCGCACGGACTCGCTGCACAATCCGCACAATGAGCTAGCTGAGGCCTACGAGCACCTAGTCAACATGCAGGATGGTATGCCACTTCTGGACGTCCCTATGCGTCGACGTACTTAGATTCCTGCAGGCCGTATGCTCGCCAGGTTCATTGCTCTCGTCTCCATTCCGTCTGCCGCCAAGTTCATCCAGTCGGAATGTGCGTACCGCATGCGCAAGGTTCTGGCGAAGTTCGTGCAGCGTGAGCTCACTCGTTTGCTTGCCGTATACTCTGGTCACTCATGCATCGTACCACCCAGCGCAATTCGAAACCCTCCTCGATTCCATGCACCGCATCAAGCGCGTATCCGCCGGCATCCTCCAAGAGAAGATGAATGAAATGAATGCGGCGCCGGGCGACCATGAGACCAAGAAGGACATCATGAGCATCCTGGTGCGCGCCCGGATGATGGACAATGGGAAAAGTGGATACACGATGAGCGATAGTGATATGATGGACCAGGTGGTGAGCTCCTTCATCGGATTGTGTACTCGCTCACCCATGCTTAACGTCGACGCAGTTGACCTTCTTAGGAGCGGGGCATGAGACGACGGCTTCTGGACTTGCTTGGGTATGTGTGCGCGCACGCGGCCTGTCTCTCATCACTGGGCTGACTTCCCTAGACCCTCTGGCTCCTTGCCAAGGACCCGGAAAGTCAGCGCCGCCTGCGCGACGAAGTGAAGCCCGTCTACGACGCCGAACCCCATCCCGACTACCGTACGCTGAAGGATCTAAAGTACTTAGAATGCGTTGTGTGCGTATAGCATGGGCTGTGCGCCGGAGTCACGACTGACCAAAAAAACCCTCAGCATGGAAAGCCTCCGCATGATGCCGCCCGTGCCCATGACCTTCCGCAAGGCAATGAAGACGGACCACATCGATGGCGTGCTCGTGCCCAAGGGGACCGTCTTTTACATCCCGGTGCGAATAACACTTCACTTGACGCCCATTTCTGTTGTTCTTTGCTCACTCTCCTTCATCCCCAGATCCGCGTCGTCAACACCATGCGCTCCTTCTGGGGCGACGACGCCGAGGAGTTCCGGCCCTCGCGCTGGCTCGACCTGCCCAAGACGCACCACTTCCAGTCCTTCATCGTCGGCCCACACGCGTGCATTGGGAAGACAATGGCTATCATCGAGATGAAGGCGATTCTTGCGTATGCTGCCCTACCTCTTGGCTAGTATTGCCCGTTGGCTAACCTCACCACCCAGGGCGCTGATCGCTCAGTTCGAGTTTGAGCCAGCGTACGAGGGTCAGGTTCCCCACCCAACTGCCGCGGTGACGATGAGTGGGTTGAGCTACTTGATGATAGCGTACAGTACTAACCCGTCTTTCTTAGAGCCCAAGGATGGCATGCCGCTACGTGTCAAGCGAGTCTGAAGTCCGTTTTGTCCTTTAATACTTGTACAACAGCCACCCTCGTACTGCAACCTGAACATGTACATTTACTAAGCACCTCGTTACCCCCTCTGCTCGATCTCTAATCCATGATTTACCCGCCACAACACGTCAAGGATGTATCTGCTGAACGTGCTCCCTTCGGTGCCCACTGCTATGCGCGCTTCGCCTACGACCATCGCGTCCAAGAACGGTATCAGGAAAGGTTCCATCGCAAGCCCGTCGTAGCCATTCTTGAGTTTCTTGAGCGGTGCCATCTGCATCCCAAAGTCGCCCAGCAGATGCGTGCAAGGGAATGCGCGGAAGAACCCAGTGAGCGCAGGGTCGTTTTCGGGGTCGCGGATGTCCGTAGAGAGAAAGACGGGCACGTTGAAGCGGCGGAGCTCTTTGGAGACGTGCGGCCATCGACGGCATGGCGAGCGGCGGAAAGCAGGGTGCCCCGTTCGTGTGGGATATGTCGGCGACCAGGCAATTTTATTGAGCAGCTCTAGCAGGTCATCGGTGGGGGCACCTCCTGTGACGTTGGCGACGAGGTCGCGCCAGATGTCACGGGCGAGCGTTTCGCGCTTCTCCTTGAAGACGCCATCGCCTAGGCGGATGTGAACGCCGACGTAGTCTGGGCCCAGGCGTGCAGTGATCGCTCGGACGACGCGCAGGAGCTCAGGGCTGGCGAAGGACATGCTAGCACGGATGTCTCCTCGCAAACGCAGATTGTCGTGGTCGATTAATCGTAGACGAGAGGAGCCGAAGAGAGAGCCGACTTGCAGGAGCGTCTGATGAGCGCGAGCGAGATTGGGAATATGGAGGTCCGTAGCGAACTTGCTGTTCGGTGGGGAGACGTCGGTCAGGTCGTCGAGGAAGCGGTACTGATAGACGTCGTTCTCGTGCAGCGGCAGGATGTCTGTCGAGTTGAGGTCCAGAGCTTCGGGGACATAGAGGTCAGACATATTCCAACGGTAGATGATCTTCTGACTCCTTGACATCTTGCTGAGATCGACGAGCCAGTCCCACGGTACAAGGGTGTACGAGTCGTAGCCCTCGCATTCAGGCGGCATGGGGATGCTGTCCGGTACGCGTGCGCAGTGCCTCAACCCCTCCTTGTCCGAAAGCGCTACGTGCCGCACCAGGTTGGAGTACTTGACGTAGCGTAACGGCGCACCGAGACGCGCCGGCGGCGCCAGCAACGTGCGGTTGAGCAGTCGGGCGAGAGTGAGCGCGTTCTCGAAAGCAATGCGTTGATTGTGAAAGCCACTATGCGGTAGGTACGACAGGTACTTTTCGCCAGGTTGACGGTCAAGCGAGCCGGGCGTGCGGTAGGCGATAACTTGAGTGTCGGCGTCAGAGGGGAGGGTTGCGCGGGGTGGTGGGTCCCACCTTGTCGTGAAGAGGTAGTATGCCGCGCCGAAGGAGCCGAGGCAAGCGATGGCGAGAAGGACAATGAGCACCGCGATGTAGGCGTTCTTATGATCGGTGTGCCGTCGCATGTGAGGAGGGCGTGAGGGCGTAGACAGTGAGCGAGCGCGTGATGGGCTCTTGGGACTTCGCATGCGATATGATCCCTTCTCCAGGGCCACTGAAGGCGATGACTGGGGTATCCTTGACGTGAGCAGCCGTGAGGGAATCATCGTGATCCTGTCAGGGTGCCGGACTGAGCAGAGATGCTTTCAAAAGAGATGCAACATACCTGGCCGTTATCAACGCCTTATTGTGGGTCAGCAGTAGCGACGAGCGCCTGGGCAGAGCGCTAGAAGCGCTGGCGAAGTTGACTGTCGTGCGCAAGTTCACGTTTGGTTCACGGGATTCTGCATTTGAGCCATGTGGCGTAATTATACCCGTCAATAGAGCCAAACAACATCATCTCTTGTTCTCTTCCGTGACGTCGCTGAAGGTATGTTCAGCTTGTGCAGGGCTGCACGCCATACTCCTCGAGTGAGCCCTTTGAGAGGAGCAACCTCGAGCCAATGCCGCAATATCAGCAAAGGTGGGTTAAGTACCACAACTGGTCATGCCCTTCAAGAGTGCTTACCTGCCACGTGCCTCCTACCTATAACGCAGCGTCTCCCCCACCTCTGGCCTTCGTATTCGACATTGTGAGTGTGATGTATACTCAATTTTGAGGTGCTAATGGCTGATTTAATAGGACGGTGTGTTCGTACATGGACCGGAAGTCATACCCGCGGCCTCGCGTGCTATATCCATGCTGGAAGGCGATAATCCATTCCGCTCGTAAGTTATCTACGCTCCGTGAATGTACATGAATTGCTCAGCTCCATTGTGCAGACGTATACCATATCTTCTGGTATGTTCGAAGTTGGGTGAATTTCGACTGAACGTGCTCAATGCAGAACAGCTCACCAATGGTGGTGGTTCAACTGAGGCCCAACGAGCGCAGAAACTAACAGGGCAACTTGGAGCTCCGGTACAATTGCTCTGACCTTCCTTGCTCTGACGACCTGACTGTCCTCGTCCAGATTGACGACCAGCAGATCTTGCAAGCGCACACCATTCTGAAGACGAAGGCGTATGAGTTCGCAGATAAACCCGTCCTCGTGCTCGGTGGTCGCACAAACGAGTGCCGTGAAGTAGCAGAGGAGCAAGTCATTCGCCCTTCTGACACCTTGCACGTGGATCTGACTTCCAAGCAGATACGGATACAAGCAGGTGTACACTACACTGGACATCCATAATTGGGATCCGGCTGTATGGCCCATGCACCACCTCAGTGACTTTGAACGCGTCTCTGCTAAGGTAAGCGATGTTGGCGCCATCATCAGTACTCAAACGGCGCTGAAAACTCCTAAGAAAGGCATAGATTTCTCCAAGATACCCATTTCCGCCGTGTTTGTTTTTCACGATCCGCGTAACTGGGCTTTGGATAGTAAGTACTTTTTTACCGGCAGATTCATCATTTTCCTCGCAAAGTTCCCTGACACCCCTAATAGTCCAAGTCCTCTGCGACATCGTCCAGTCTGGCGGCGTCGTTGGCGGCCCGCATCTTTCACGACAGCAGCAGCTGCAGAACCCTGTAGAGATTGTATTCTGTAACCCCGACTTGATCTGGAAGTCGGACTTCCCTCGCCCGCGTCTCGGTCAAGGCGCCTTCCGCGATGCGTTCCAAGCGGTATACAAGGTGTGTCACTCTAATTCATGTGCCTGCACGAACTGCAGGGTTAAGACTAAATGAATTTATTTGCAGTCCTTAACAGGGTCAATCTACCCGTACATTCAGTACGGAAAGCCGACGGAGGCGACGTACAAATTTGCTGAGAAGGTCCTGGTGGACCGCTTGGAAAGACTATATGGCGTGCGGTCGGCTCTACCACCTGTGTAAGTCTCATTAGATTTCCCTCTGCGTCGTTGCTGATAGACTTGACCTCCCAGCTACATGGTCGGCGGTAAGCTCTCGACCTTCATTCCGTGACAACCTCGCTAACATAAACCTTCCCGTGCAGACAACCCAGAGTCCGGTACGTATCTCACTTGAACTGTCTCATAATTTCACTGAATCATTCGTAGACATAGCCGGTGCCAACGGCGCCAAATGGAACTCGATACTCGTCCGCACAGGGGTCTTCGACCCGGAAGAGGGCCCTCCTACGCACACGCCGACGCATATAGCGCAGGACGTAGAGAAGGCCGTCCATTGGGCGATTGCGCGGGAGCACGCGCGCGCGGGGAGGAAACATCCTTGAGGTTACGATTCAAGACTCGGAGAGACAGCGACGACTATATACACAGAACAACCTAGGTCTTATAGAGCACCGCGAACACGTTAATTCGGAGCCCACGTTCCCACATTCAGCCCATTCTTCCCGGCCCTCAACACAAACACGGCAAATGCAGGGTGATCAACGTGCAAGTCGCCCCATCCGGCGTATCGTCCCCCTGCTGCATGTACACGTCGTAGAACGCCGGGTCGTTCGTCGCGCACGCCAGGAAGTTTAGCTGTCGCGGGTCGGTCAGAATAATCGTGTCGCCCTCGAGACCCCAATCCTCTGTTGTCGGCGCGGCATCCAGGGTGAGGGGTTGGTAGGACGTGGACACGGAGTTGTTGACGTTCAGGTAGACTGCTCCAGCATCGTCGTTCAGGGTGATGCTGCTGCCGAGCGTGAAGTAGCCGGAGGTGTTTTCGGGCCCCAGCATGGGGGTGCCGCCTGGAACGAGGGTGAGCTTCAACGGACGAGGCAGCGGTGATGAAGGGGGAACAGGCGACATACCATTGTTCTGGAGGTAGAAGTGGAAGACGGGGTCCTGCACGGCGCGAATCTGTGACCCGGTGGCGGCGGCGGCGGATGAGGTGGTCGTGGCTCTGGTCTCTCCTACATGCATGGGTGTCGCGCTGACGATGCCTGACATAAGTCCTGAATTATGATGAACACGGTTTCACCATGCTCCAGCTTACCTACGAGCCCGAATGCAGCGAGGTATGTGGCGGTCATTCGAGAGAGCATACTGGGCGGATGAACGAGGGCGGATGATTGAGAGATGCACCCACCTTGCCGACCGCTCTTTAAAAATGACAAGGAGGATGCTCGGAGATTGTTCAGTTTCTGCAGACAATAAGGCATCTCTTCGGTGGAAAGTCATTGAACGGGGTTACTTATGTACGAGACTCCCTGTGAGCAGGTGACACCAGGGTGACACCGAGCAGACACTTCAATATGTCCCTTCAAAATCACACCGAGAGTTTACAGAACCACAGCACCGCTTCCTGCATTTGCTATACACTACCGACCATTCTGTCGTACGGGCTGCGTCGCAATAGTCAGATACGTACTTCACCGATTCGCAAGGGACAGATTCAATCCTCCCTCCCAGAACTAAAACACCCAACATCGTCAAGATGTCCGTGACTGGCAAGGCAGGTGCTTATGTTGCGAATTTTGAGCTAATCCGCACCACGGACATCAAGTTCGTGACACAAGGTTGAATGTAGGAGCTCTACGCGGAAAATCAGCATACTTCCAGAGGTCGGAATAACCGCCGCTCACCTTAAAGCTGGAGACCAGCACGGCGGAAGGTGGCGCCGGCGGCGGAGGGAGCTGCGGCAGAGGCGGACACTTCACTAGCAGGGAAGCCAGACGCGGCAGCGCCAGGGGAACCAGACGCGGCAGCACCAGCTTCAGACCCACGGAAGCCACCGAAGCCGCCCTCGCTGCCGGACTGGACGGGGAAGGAGCCCGAGGCGGTTCCGGAGGGGAACGTGCCGCCAGACGGAAAGATCCTACCAGACGGGAAGGCGCCATCGGAAGGGAAGAAGCCATCGATGCCACCGTCGGAGCCATCGAAACCGCCCAGGGGACCGCCGAAGCCACCTGCAGAGCCAGATGGCATGGCACCCGCGGAGCCGGAGGGCATTGCACTTGCGGAGCCGGAAGGCATAGCGCCTGCAAAGCCGAAAGGCATGGCACCCGCAAAGCCGGACGGCATGACGCCCCAAGCAGAGCCAGAGGGCATGGCAGCCCCAGCAGAGCCAGAGGGCATGGCGCCACCGAAGCCACCAGCGCCACCGGAGGGCGCAGCAAAAGAGGCAGCTCTGAGTCCGTCAGTCACATACTATCCTAATGTCGACATTGGGCCCACGGACCCGAAGCAGAGGCAGACGCCTGGCGGCGCATGAAGGCCGACATCGTGCTCGCCGAGGGCTCTGCGAAGGACGCCGATGCGGCGCCAGTAGGAGCAGCGCCGCCGGAGGGGAAGCCCGACGGGCCGACGCTAGGGAAGCCAGCGCCGCCATTCGGAGACGCACCGCAGAGCCCCATGTCGCCATCAGGGAACGCGCTGCCGCTGGGCATGGCGCCAGAGAAGGACGCGAAACCGTCCTCCTGACGACGGGCGACGGCGCTGGGGGAGGGCATCGCGAAGGAGGGTGCACCAGTGCCGGAAGGCGGCGGGCCACAGGGCGCGAAGCCCGCGCTGCCGCTGGGCATGAGGGCCATGCCGCTGCCAGACGTGACGGCGCCATCGAACGAGACGCTGATACAGAGATGCGTCAGTCGGCTGCGTTAAGTATAAAAGGCTGAACAACAGACCTGGAGACGGGCGCGCTGTGAGCACGGGCCACCGCCATGGCGGCGAGGATGAAGGTGAGGATTCGCGAGTTCATATTGATGGGTTGGACGTGTGTTGAAATTAGAAAGACAGTTGACAGGAGCGGGGAGACAAGAGAAAGTGACGAAAGTGAAGGTATGCAGAAGAGACGGAAAAGATGCTAGGGAACCTGAGGCGGGATTGTCCTGGACTCCGCCTTACTATATAGCCCTGCCAGGACCTATGTAACCAGCACTCAACCAGCCCCAGCACCCCCTGGGCAGAATGTACTATGATCGCTTTGTGGATTGACAGAGGTCCGCAGCGGTTGCGCTGCGTCGTTGCAAGGCATCGTACAGGCATCGTAAGCAGTGGTTACAAGGAAAGCGAGTTCGGAAACGTCCGCAGCGCCCACGATGGCTATCTTCAATGAAGCCGGCGAGCCACGAGGGTCGAAACATTGATACCCGCTCCGAGTTCTTGAGTCTTTCAGCGCCAGCTTTCAGACCGATGAAAGTGATGAAAGGGATATTCAAAAACTGGCCGAAGGACTCGAGAAACAGCGAAGGACCGGAAGCGGCACAATGGTATAAGTAGCTGCATCTTGTTCAGCACCCAGACCGAGTGGACTGCCGGTGAACATTCAAGATTTGGGGTGAAGAGTTGAATCGATGCGTAAGGTTGCGTAAGGGCTGTGTTGTGTTTTGAGCAGAGGTTGGCGCGGAACCGCCTTCGGGACGCGGCAGGCCTGCAGGCAGACGCAGACGGCCACTGAAAGTCTCTGAGTATGCAGCTTGACTCTGTTAGCCGTGGCCGTGCTCGCGAATGTCCAGTTACATGAGGGGAGGAGGAGAGATCATCGAGACCATCGAACAAAGCCTTCCTAATGCGAACGCATCAAAGTATACTTGATGACGTCAGAGACCGTCACGCGTCCGGCCGGTCGATGCTCATTGCGGCTGTGGCGGCTACTGCCTCGGATATGTCTTCTTATACCGCGCTTCCTGCTCACGAACCCGACGACTCTCTTGACCCGCAACACCAGCTCCGTGTCGAAGAGCCCCCGCAGTCAAGCTCGCCTCCATACAAGCGCATCGCTCTCCTTGTTCTCGGTTTCTTCGTCGTCGCGTTTGGCTTCTACAAGGCCGGACAGTTCTCTGTTTCCTACCCTCCATCACAGCAAGAGCCTGGGAAGGATCCCCAGCCGGGAGAGACGATAACTATGCCGAGAGACGGAAAGTATAGCGTTGGATAGTGCGTTGTTTGCAGTCCTGTCCTACGCGATCTTTATAACAAGTCGTGCAGCTTTGTGAACTGGGGTACGGCTACTGCATGTCCCTCAATGATCTATCTGACAGATTATCAGGCATCTATGGCCGGAAATACCCTCCCTCGCTCATTCCCGCCCAGGACTTGACGTGAGCACCCACCACGCTTCCCTGCTTTGCTTCGTGCCAACCTCCCACCTCCAGCCACATCCTCTATGCCTTCGCCAATGTCAACGCTGGCAGTGGCGAGGTCTCCCTCTCCGACCTCTGGGCGGATCAGGACATCCACTACACAGGCGATTCCTGGAATGAGCCCGCGGGCAACCTCTACGGCAACCTCAAGCAGCTCTACCTCATCAAGAAACAGAACCGTCACCTGAAGATCATGCTGTCAATCGGTGGATGGACGTACTCGCCGAGCTTCCACCCTGTCGTGGTTAATCCATCGCTGCGCGCCAAGTTCGTTGCGAGTGCCGTCCGGTTATTGGCGGACTATGGATTCGACGGACTTGATGTCGATTACGAGTATCCGCAGAATGACGAGCAGGTGTGTATGCATGTTTTACTGCTCTAATTTATGCTGATGGAGGGTAGGCCCGCGGCTATGTCTCGCTGCTAGCAGAGCTCCGACAAGGTCTGGACGACTATGCGAGGCGCAACAACTACAACTACAAGTTCCTGCTGACCATAGCTGCACCATGCGGCGTAGACAACTACAACCGTCTGCACGTCATGGAGATGGACAGATATTTGGATATCTGGAACATGATGGCGTACGACTTCTGTGAGCCAGTGGTCTCCTTGCTCGCCTGTTGATCTGCTCACTCTCGCATACAGCCGGTTCTTGGGATAAGACTGCCGGTCACCAGGCCAATCTCTTTGGCCAGCCGTTATCTGTCTCTCAGGCTATCAACTGGTATGTCCAGAAGGGCGTGTCGCGCGACAAGATTGTTGTTGGTGTGCCGTTATACGGCAGGAGTACGTCCCGCTCAGCTCGGTGAGATTGAGCAATTCTCATCGTCTTCGCAGGCTTTACATCCACCGACGGACCCGGGAGCTCCTTCAACGGTGTCGGACAGGGTACCTGGGAGTCCGGCGTCTACGACTATCGCGTACGCATCTACATTGCTGATGCAAGACTCCCTCTGACTCACATCCCAGACCCTCCCTCTTCCCGGTTCGCACGTTCTCCGTGACGAGGCCATTGGCGCAAGCTGGTCGTACGACTACGGCCGCAAAGAAATGGTCTCCTACGACACCGAAGAGGTCGCGCAGTGGAAGGGCGCCTGGATCGCGCAGCAGGGCCTTGCGGGAAGCATGTTCTGGGAGCTCAGCGGCGACAAGGGCGGGCCGCGAGAGGGGCTGACGGAGAGCGGGTTCGGAAAGGACTATCAGGATGGAAGGAGTCTGGTGAAGGTCGTGAAGGACTCGATGGGAGGGAAACTGGATTCGACGCCGAATTGGTTGCAGTACGGGACGAGCAAGTTCCCGAATATGGCCAGTGGGATGCAGTAAGCATAAACTGTATAATTGTATCATAACACGAAAATGGACGCTGGGAACATATGACTCTGAGTAAGACGAGGCGAAGACTGAAGTTGCGGGGTTGTGGGTCCACACCACGTGTGCCATCAATGTCGTCACTGGGGCCCGGGCGCCCCGGGGGAAACGCACCTCTCGTCTTGAACGACGACGACGACGGTTCTACAGGATGAGGAAGATATCTTATGTTCTCACGTTCTTCATCGCGACCGCGGTGCTTGTTCTCGTACGTGGACGCCATGAGAGCTGGTTATCGCAGAGTACTCAAATCTAGCAGAATGTCTTCTCCGCGCGGCAAACCAACTGGTGAGGCTCCCTCTTCATCTCCAACCCTCCCATTCCTCATTAAGCGCTCACACACCTCAGGATCGTAACGAAAGACCGCGAGCACACCAACGCCCACGTCAGCGTCCGCTACGGCCTCGACAAGCGCTGCGAGCGGCAGGTGATCTTCGTCCCCATCGACCCCGACCCCGCGGACCCCTCCAAGAACAAGGGCCGCCTCGCGTACACGGACTACGTCTGCCGCAAGTTCCCCACCCGCGTCACCGACTCGTGCGAGACGGACAACGCCGGTTTCTGCGCCGCGTGGACGAGCGCTGGATACCTCGCGGAGCTCGCCATCGGGTTCGGGTGCATCACGCTCTTTGCGATTCTTGTGGGCGCTAGCTCGGGCTCGCGCCGCCGCCGGGTGTGGCGCGCGGTGTCGGGGCTGATCTTGCTGCAGGGTGCGTACGGAGAAGTTGTGGTGGCGGGAGGTGCTGACCGTCTTTCGCAGCTGCGCTGGAGATCATAGTGTTCTCGATCATCACACACGAACTGAGGACCACGGCGTACCCTGCATTCGCGAACGGCGGTTTTGGTGCGTCTCTGAGCAGTTGTGCTGCTTCGATGTGCTAACTTCGCGCAGGCGGCGCATACTACATTCATGTCGCGTCATGGATCGCTGGCATCGTACTAGGAGGCGCCGTGATCACCACCGGTATCTCTGCCGAGAAGGGCCACAAGTGGGCAGCAGGAAACCGTGCCTACCGGCCTATCGAGGGCTAAAGGCGCGCATTCCGCTTGATTGGTTGCCGAAACCCCGAATCAAGGCTGCCAAGCCTCGAATCAACATGAACGAATTTTACGAATCCTCCGCCAAATGCTGGTACGCCCTTGTCGCTCTGCATCCTTGCCTTGCGTGCGCGTTACCTTGTATATATCCAATGCCGTAGCGCACTACGCCTTACGAGCTCTGTACTAACATGCCCTTCTATACAATCGCCATCGATGTTGTTGTCGGCAAGCGAGCGCATTGTGTTGTCCACACTGTGAGTTTCTGAACGATCTACGTTCGTCAAGACAACGTACACATTATACAAAACAGCAAGGCTAGGAAATACAGGATCCCCCAGTAAGTAGAAGTACACGGGTGAGTAAAACACAAGAAAATGGTTCTCAATGTTGCGGCCATCTCACGGCAGATGGCTCTCTTTCTTCGGTCGCGTCCACGCTCACAGCAGTTTCGTGATAACGCCAAGACCCTACTGAACATCAGCACCTCTCGAAGGAATGTGTGAAGAAGGCCCACCTTTGTCTTCCCCTCGCGGAAGAGCAGCTTCATGCCTACCTTCACGAACTCGGGATGGCTGATGAACTCGAATTGGACGGTCGCGCGGTCACCCGTGCTGCGTCACCGTATACATGAGCGATCTATCACGCCGAAAGTGCAAGGACCTTACCGCAACACATTCTGTGGGTGGTCCATGGACAATATGCGCACTGTCTGGCGCACGGCGCCGGTGTGGAGCATCGCCTGGTACCCAGGCTGCAGGGTGGTGTTGTGGCTGTAGCGACGATGCATGAGACGTCGGAGCAGTCGATGAGATGAGATAGAGGCAACGCACTAGAGGATGAGAACCTGCCCCTCGAATCTCATGACAGCGCGCGGCGGGCCCGCGTCCGTGCGATGGACCAAGATCATGCCTTTCCGCACGTCGGAGCGGCGGACGCGCTTGAGCGCCACGGCGACACACTGGCCGGCCTCTGCTGTGGTGACATCCGCTCTGCGTTTCCGTGAGTATGCCACTTTGGACACGGCAGGATTGAGAAAGGCGTACCGTTTCCTCTGCATACTCTTCGCCACTGTATTCGCGTAGTTGCCGTTAGAGTCTGGGCCGAACTGGATCTGGTCTCCGGTCTGTATACGACCGCTGTTGATGATTCCATTCACGACTGTGCCGACGTAGGGCACACTCCAGACTTCAGTGATGGAGAACTGTTAGGTCATGGTCAGCATTTTTCCTAATCCGTCTCTGAATCGCGACACGTACTTCCAGCGGTTGATCCACGGCGAACTTGTCGACGTCGGCCTCGCTAGACGGTAATAGATTGAGGAACGTGCGAACCTGGCAGAGCAGAAGTCGGTGGAGTGTTCAAGTCGAATGAGTCAGAGAGACCTACGTGGTCCAGTCCACGCCCGTCGACGTTGGATAATCGGAATATGGGACATAATCGATTTCTTGCATATGTTGACGCCAGTTCGATGGCGACCTCAGCAGAATCGACGAAAACTGGTGTTTTTCGACACCCTGGAGAGATGAGGATCTTGGACACCTGCTTGATGGTTTCGTTGAGAACATTGGGCGGCGTCATGTCGATCTGAGAGTGCAGACATCGGTAAGCCAACTTCGTACATCATTTGCGGTATTGGACGCGCCTTCGTGATACAGACGACGACTGGGACATTGAGCGCCAGGGCGATGGCAAGATGCTCTTTAGACATCCCGATGAGGCCCGCATTCCCCCCAACCATGAGCACGACGCAAGATGGCGCGCCAGATGTTAAGCCGTATAATGTGGTCTTCAAATACCGCTCGTGCCCAGCAAGGTCTGCTGGAGTGTTAGAGATGACTGGCGAGCAGAATGTGGGCTCGACGAACCGATGAAGGAGACGATCTTGGCGGATCGTACGGATATCTCATCCCAGCCGAGCTTCTCCCTATGCACGGCCTTCGGATCGGTGGACTGGGGAAGTATGGGCTGTCCATCGGGGCCAAAGCCAAGGATCTAGATGGGATCAGCATAAGGCTGACGAACTCTCGAGGGTTTGCGCACCTCCATGCCTACAGACGAGGTCCGCCCCGTCTCTATCTCATGTTTGTGTCGAAACAGACCCACTCGCGCGCTACCGCGCCCATCGTCAAGCACACCTGCGCCGTCATGAGCTGATATATGGACGAGGCTAGTTGAGAGGCATACCACGCGTCAAAACGCCTAATGTTGTCGACTTGCCACTATCCACATTGCCTACGACCGCGCAGCGGACCTCAGGCGTCAGAGATACGCTCGGTGGCGGTAATCGAAGAAGCAACGTAGTGCGTGGGTGTCCTGCCCGGACTTCGAAGAGGACGCAAACCTGGACAAAGGCTCAGTTCTAGTTGGTGTTCCATTATCTCGACGCGCACCTTGCCCCCAATCTCCTCCACTGCTGCCTTTATATCCGCCAGCAAGAAGTCCATCTCATCCATCGTACGCTCTGTCCCCTCCCATCCCTCGTCCGCGTCCACGACCTTCCCCGCGAAGAGCTTCGCGTGTGGCGGACGCGCACCGATGCGGAAGACGTACTCCCCATGATGTTGCGTAATGAGGGACGCGAGCATGTCGCGGGCCGAGTCATGGTCTTTCTGTGTGCGTGCCATTATCCGTGCCTTTGTGTGCACTCACTCAGCATCTGCAGTATCACCACAATTATAATAGCCGCGACGCACCATGATCTGCTCCTCGGCCTCCCTCATGCTCGTGTCCGCGCTATCCTCGTCACCCTGTCGCGGTGCAGCTCGTGTGGATGTCTCTCCCTCATGAGCGCCATCCTTCTCCTTCTTGGGCTGCGGGTGCTTGTTCTCCTTCTCTTTGAGCTGGCGAGCGCCGACCTGGCGCTGCTTCGCCACCTCGCGGCTGTGAATGTCCTCAATCTCGGTCTGGAATGTGCGCAACGAAGTCATGATGTCTTCAACTAAGGTTCGGGGAATTATGTAGCAGGGAAGTACGAGTCAAGATGACGAAGGGGACTGCAACAATGACTGCCGTTGAGCAGGTGGCGCCGTGAACAATCACTTCCCATTTTGGTAATTGACTACTAGTTCTCTCCCCTCTCAACTCACGTTCATAGTATCCTGCAGGCGTCACGCGTCAAGGTCTAGTCAAGGTCCTTGTCTTCGTTGAGAGGCAGGGCAGCAGGAAGGCTATGTTTGGCCTGTAATGAGACTGCCGATCCGTAAGGCGCTGCTTGGTCCTCCGTGGCTCACGGCTAGTCTCTTCTCAGATCAACCACAGCCCGTCACCCACAGCCTGTGAAGCCTCATCCGCACCGGTATTCGGTGTAACTGGGTGGTCTACAGCTTATGCAACCTTTAACACCTATCAGAGATTGCGATAAAGGATCCTCGCACTCGCGGCCAGCTCGCGGCTGCCGGAACCCAGTGGATGGCCGGCTCACAGGCTGTCAGGTCTCTGCATACCAGACCAAATTTCCTCGGAGAGATGCGAGAAGCATAGGTATTCCCTTCATCTTGTGGCTGATCGTATTCATGTTGCTTACAAAATGCGTTCGTTAGCCCTCGGAGCCTCGACAGTGACTGCCCGCGAGATGCACTGCTAGTGCCACGCACTCGCAGTGATACGAGTGATTTCTCATGGCATGGTCAGCGTTGCGTCAGGTGTGTTATATTTACAATGCTCTGTGCTGAGCTTATTACTTACGAACTGATGCAGAGCTGCCACGCGCGAGAGGCTCGAGCGCCACTCATTGTACAACCGAGCTCTCGGTGACATTCAATCGCATTGAGTCCGACAGCTCATCGAAGTCAATGCTCTGCTTTCCGTGTCTTCTATCAGATCCTTCCCAACGTGTCCGACATGCGGCACAAATGAGCCCGACGCAGCTCAGCCACGACTTGTATCGCAATTCGCAGGTGCAGTGTTGGAACCGTGCTCCGTGGTCGGCATCGCCGCCGTGCTCGACGGTCGGTCGTTCTTCTCGGTTTTCCGCCTGTCTCTCAGCGCATTGAGCCCCGGAGACACGTGCAAAGGCTGCTTCGTCAATGCACTGCACGGTACGACAAAACACACCGCGTCATAAGACATCCTAGGTTCTTTGCCAATGCCTGCGCCGACGTGCTGACCAGGCTTTCGTATGAGAAGAAGCAGAACCCGATCCTCATCAGGCCTCTGCAGTATCCGCCCGATGTGGCTCTGCAGATGTATCGACGAACTCTCCTTCCTCGCGGAAAGCTACGTTTCCAATGGTATATAAGCACAGGGCCCTTCGCCTCTGCCCACACCAGCCTCCCCAATGTCTGCCAGCCAGTCACCCGCCGCAGCTCAAGCCATGGAATCGTGCGCGCCTCCGATGTACGACGAGTGCCGCTCTCCCACCGAGTCGACGTCGAGCTCCGAAGAACCCGCGTTCCCGCCGCCAGTTCATCGTCCGCTCCTGCTTCGCAATGCGTCCATTGCCAGCTCGCTGGTCCGCCATGTATCGTCGCCCCCATCCTATTCCCCGCCGCCGTCCTATCGACGACTCCCCCTCTGTGGGCACTCCTGCCCCGATGGCTCTTCGAGGCGTGATGGTGAGTCCGGTACAACTTGCCCAGTTCTCCAGATGACTTAATGGCTGCCATGACAGGTATCTGCGGCTGCCTCGACTGCCCTTGCACACTGGACATTGAGGACCAGAAAGCTCGCGCCACGCCGTCTATAGGGCGACCCAAGAGAAAGACCGTCATTGGCATCATCATCTTCGCCTGTACCGTAGCCGCGTTGGTCGGAATTTCTATGGTCACGACCAAGCTGAAAGGTCCATCGTACGTCTTGCCTTCTGCTGGAATGCTGCAGTATCTCATACCCAAATGTTTGCCAGGTCCGAGGAGTAAATCAATCGCCGCTCGCCACGGAGTCCTATAAGCGCCCTCGCGACATATACCCCTCATCTCAGATACCCTGTGGCCTCTTCCACAGTTGGAGCCTGCGTCACTATTTGTAGCTTACCCATGAAGTAGAAGTGCCGTGGACACTGGCTCTGTCGGGACTCAGGCGGACTCTTCATTTTTTTTGTACAATACACGCACGGACGGCCAAGTACAGTAGATAAAAGATATAGAAAATGACAACTGCATCCGCAGCGCTTCTCAGTCCATCGATTGTCTGCTTTCCGCTTTCAAGATGGCTAGAGACGCCACCAAATGAACTGTTAGGCAGGCTAAGGCAGTCGGACTCGAAGCTCGAGTCGAAAATGAACACTGGCTGCACGTGGTGCGGCCTATCCCGATGGCTGTGTACACCGAGAATCACGGTCCGGCAGTGTCCGGTCCTTCTGTCCGACAGCCGTGGCCGCTCGCCAGCCTCCAGTCCTCTAGACCTTTACAAGACCTTTAGCGGTCCCTTAGCGCTCATTCGCCATTGCCTTGTCGAACACCTTGAAGGCGCTTAGACTCCGTCTGAGGAAACTGAGCGGCGCGCAACAGCATGACCGGTGCATTTGCAGCGCCCCAGTAATCCGCAAGTAATCTGTGTGCTGGCGTCCGATGTAAAGACAAGCTAGAAACTCGTGCGTATCCTATGCTTTGTCTCCTTATTTTCGGGCTGAGAACCAGAGGATGCTCACGAGACTGGTGCGATGGCATTTTGCATCTCTCGCGGCTGCCTCTGACACAACAAGAAATCAGCGACTGAAGTGCGTATCCTCATATCCATGTTACACAATCTTATATCTTTCCGCTATGTTCTTGAGCACGCTTCTCGGGAACTGTATACACGCATCTGACTCAGGCTCAATTCTTCAGGTTCGACCAGTCCTGGCTCGCCATCCACTCCTTCAGGCTCGTTGTCTTCACCGGATGTCCCAGCTTGGCAAGCTTCCGGGATCACAATCAGCACGCCCGTCTTCGCACACAAAAAGAAGGAAAACTCACGTCCTCCGGGAAGAGCATGCTCGGATCGCCGCCGTGCCAGCCCAGCTCCTCCGTGAACAGGTTCACCTCGCCAGCCTCCCTGCCGATGTTGTTCTGCGGCAGGAACGCCGCAATCTGCTCGATGGTGACAGACTGGTAATGCAAGCTGATGCCGGTGACCTCCTCGAAGGTCTTGACGTACTCGGCCCACGACGCCATCTCGCTATACGCCAACAAGTTAGACTGGGGCGGCAGCTCGACCGCGGCCTTGACAAAAGCCCCCGTGTCTTGGCTCGTGGCAACGAAGGGATACTTCGTGTCCGCGCTCCCGACACGGGTTATTGCGTACACACCCTCGGCTACCTGGGAGAAGCTCAGTACCAAACCGATGCCCGCTCGCCCGCTCGACTCACCTTCTGCGGCATCATCACCGGTACCTCGAGCTCGTTCGTTAGATAGAGACCCAGGTTCACATACGACGTCTTTGCCGCGAGCTCTGGCAGGCTTTCCTTCAGGTAGTCCACTGCCGCCTGCTTCCCGTCAAAGTGGTAGATCCACTGGTACTTCCCGCCGCTCCACTTGCGTCCGCCCGGGAGCGTCGAGAACACGAAGCGCTCAAGACCGGCCAGCACCGGCAGCACCGCGTGGAATATGTTCTTCGCCTGCTGCACCTCCACGTCCATGCAGTACGCATTGAGCGTCTGCCCCGGCGCGAGCTTCGCCTGCGATGCGGGGTCGAAGAAGGGCGCCCAGAAGTCGGTGACGGCGAAGATGGCGTGCGCGCCGGTGAAGGCGGCGGTGAGCGAGGCGACGTCGTTGGTGTCCGCTTTGACGACCTCGACGCCGCGCTCGGCGAGGGCACGCCCGCTGGGCTTGTCTGGGTTGCGGGTGATGGCGCGAACCTTCCAGCCTGGGGTGGCGAGGAAGGTGTCGACGACAGAGGCACCCTGCTCATGCTCGTCAGCGTCTGTAAACCTTTTATCGAACCCTCACTCGCCTGTTTCCCGGTAGCGCCGAGCACAACAATGAGCTTGTCGCTGGACATGTTACTGTGGTGTGGTTGGTGCTTCGTTAGTCGATGCTGCTGGATTCCCTGGAGCTCAAAGCCTTTTGTACTATGCGTCTACCCTGGGTGGCACATCGTAAGCGAAATACGGCTTATCCAATCTTACCAACTGATCGCTCATCGACCATTCCATCAAGTCGGTTAGACATAACCGAGTTCAGCGCTTCAGCTACACTGCGCAATGACTTCAATTTTGAAGTACCGTGACTCCCAGCTCGCCCTGTAGGTCTTGAAGCTCAGGTGCATGCAGTACTTGGAAAAACATGGCTAACTTGGTATTCACGCCACAATTGCATTCCATCGCACCTCGATGTTAGCAATAAAATCGTAGGAAAACGAAGTAAGCAGTGTTCTGTACACGCAGCAGCGACAGAAAACAAGATCTCGGCCTGCAAGTCGCGCACAATCAGCAAGACGGTGTATGTCATGTCGCACAGTGTCGCTCTATGGCGTGAGCGCACATAGTTCTTGCCGAACTGGAGCGGAGGCTTTACCGTTTGTGGCACGGGTGTCAAATAGTCAGCGGCTGCAGGAAAACAGATGCCGAGTGCACGCAAGCCTCTGCCGAGGAGAAGCGGGCAACGCTAGCTCACACAAAGAGGAAGCACGACTGTCGGAAAATAGGCCGTTAGCGGAGCGTGCATAGCGCGAACATAACACGTGACGGCATGCGAGCAGTGTGTTGGATGGCGTGCCGCTGTTGAGACTGCAAGCCGTGGAGACTCCGTTCTGTGATTCATTATGGCAGCTATTATGGACAAGCAAGATATGCGACAGCCGAGAGCTGGCATCAGCGCCTTCAGCCCTGCTAAGCTCGAGCCATAGGCCGCGCGCCCTCCGCAATGCTGCCCTCCACTCAACGATATCTCCATTGTCACTTCATGTCCAATAGGTCCAAGAGGGTGGAATTCAGGCTAGTCACAGCGGCGTCTTCAGTCGGACACGCACCGCCTCAAGACCTCGCCCAGGTTCCTACAGTTGGCTACGGCACCGCCAAAGGGACTCAATCGCTCAGTCGACGAGGTAGAGTGTCTAGACAAGCATCAGTGAAGGCACGTTCTACAGTGCACATAGTACTTACCACCGCGCCAGCGATGTAGTAGTAGAACACATCATTATATGCTTCGAGGTCACCGACGAAGAAGAAAGCGTTTGCGCGTGCGTCGTATGCCAATGTTGTCTTTGGCCTGCTACCGTCGGGGTTGATCAGATGGGCTGTGGTATAGAGGGGTTGGAATTGCAAAGTCATCGGCATGATGAACAGACTGACCTTTGAGTGCCTTCGAATGCGGGTTCATAGTCCAGATGGCAGACTGGCGACCATCGACAGAACCGGCGGCGGCTGCCAAGAAGAAGTAGGTTAGGAGGCCCACCGTGAAGTCTGCTTTCTAAAAAACATACTCTGATCGACATTTGTGAAAGCAGCCGTACTAAGTATGAGCATAGATCAGCGGATGGCAAACAGGCTTCGGCGGCACGACGTACTTTATGCTGTTGTGCTTGAGTGGTCCGCCTGCAATGCCGACGTAGTGAGGACTCGAAAATTCGGCGTTCTAACAGATTGTCAGGGAAACGGGAAGTGGAGTGAAATGGGACATACGATGGCGAGGATGTCGAATGGCGCGCAAAGGTTGTTCGTTGAGATGCTGACGCGCAAGCCCTCTTCGCGAGTGAATCTAAGGAACGAGCTGAAGTGATAGTTTTATTAGCAAGTATACAGATTGTAGAAGAGAGGCCACATACATATCGGTAGCACTGACGAAGCCCAGTACATTACCTGATTCATCGTCGTGTACTTCAAGGAGGCCGGTGTAGCTAGGGTCGGTCAGATGATCTGTGCGATGACCGGGGGGAAACAGCGCTTACGTGGTGGGTGGGTGCGACGATTCCGCTCCTAGTGGCTGACGGTGAGTGAGGGGTCGGAGGTTGCCAGACAATCGATACACATACTCTCTGTCGCAGACGACCTGCGCAAGTTGGCTTGAGCCGACGGCGGCAAGCCGCGCGCACAGCGCTGACTATTCATGTCTTCGGACGATACCGCCTGCACCAGGAGAGGGACAATGACCAAGAGCCAAGACGAGACGCGGGCGACAGTGAGCATGGCGCACGCAGGTCAAGCAACCGGGGGATCGCTTGGTCGGAGAAGAATGGAGGCCACGCGTTTTATACGCAGGCAACTTTGTTTCTTTCCCCGCGAGGAGCTGTCGAGGACGAAGGGTGGCCCTCGCACGCTGAGTAGGGGTGACCCCGTGCCCCGATACAGTATTGTGTGAGGCCCTGTGCCTTCTAATGGTACGGGATGAAGGCGTCAGACGTCAAGGACTAGGGTGGGCCAGATCAGCGCCTGTGGTCCCGCCGTACATACCGGGAGCTGAGGCCTGACGACACAGAAGACCATTATCAGGTCGAGGGAGGCCGGACACGTATACATGCAATCTGCATGTCGCGCGTCAGTGCTGTGTCCTTGGCAGACTATGTATGCTTGCCTTGGCCTCTTGTCTGGTCTCTTGGAGGGCTCACGCACCGGTCAAAGCTCGCTCATCAGAGGTCGAGTATGTAGGGCTCTGGATGGTCGCATTGGCGATACTGGCCGAGCCGCGCACGGGACGCGCGCTATTGAGTGCGTGACTTGCGCGTGACAGGCTCCAGCTCAGATGATTCGCGGAGAGCAAGGAGATGAATGGCTTTTAACTTGGAGACTGGCCTTGACCGGGAGGCGGAGAGTCTGAGGTGCCTCGGATGGCGACGGCCTTGATGGCTCGCAGCGAGGCAAAACACTGTCACAAGTGGGTTTGGTGGTGTCCCATTGCTTCCCATGTGCCTAGTGGACAAGGGTATAGCCAGCCATAAGTACCTCTGAAAGGATCCGATGATGGAGGACGGAGGATGCCTGTTCATTTTGCGAACCGTACTTACACGTGATCTCGGGTCACTGATGCGCCATCAGATGCATCTCCCCCGTTGATGCGAAGTTCGAACGGACTGCTGCGAACAGTGCGCAGCCGAAGCTCGAAGGCCGTTGTAGTCCGTGCTTGCTGGTTGTTCTCTGCCAGCACCACCAAGTGAAAGCCTGAGTCCGGGCGTCCCTTCCTTTTGACATTTGTGCGCCTGGACTCTGCCGAGAGTCGGACTCAGCTGCCGACGCGCTGCTCCCGCTCAGCGACGTGCCGCGTGTTACATAATCCCGATTGAAATCCCCTCTTTTCCACCGACCACGACGTTGGAGCCGGCTTGCAAACCCCGCATTTCTTCCTTCCACGACGCTCTTTACCTCGACCATATTTTGCTGAAGTTCAGCGCGTTTAGAAGTTCATAGAGCCCGTGGAATATGGATTGTGAGTCCCCCGCCCCCGCTTTGTTGATCGCTCCGGCTGATGTGGCGTCGGGGAAGCAGCGTTCTCCTCAATATTCGGGTATGCTATTGTTCTCCAAGCGTATTCCTTCCCCTAATATATATTTTTGCTTATAGTGGTGGTGATGCCACGGACACAACGACCTCTGCTGAGGCGACCACCACCCGTGAAGCCACGACCACCCAGGAAGAGACCACCGCCACGACCCCCTCCACCAGCACCACCCCTTCCACCCCGACGACAACCTCAACAACCTCCTCGACGACTACTTCCTCCTCCTCCTCCTCTACAACTACTTCGTCAACACCGACAACAACAAGTAGTTCTACCACCTCGTCCAGCTCGTCTACAACCACCTCCAGTAGTACTTCGACAACGGAGCAGACAACTAGCACCACTTCTCAAGCGAGCACAGAGTCCTCCACAAGCATCGCTATCACCACCGATACCGGTGGCACCGAAGTGACCAGGACTGTTGTGGTAGGCGCGTCTCCGTCTCTCACTAGCAGTGCTGCTCCCAGCAGCACTTCAAGTAGCGACAATAGTGGTAGTACTGGGTGCGCTCTCAAATCATCTACGCGCGCAAGCCCTGCTAAATTCATTCATAGATTCTGGGACAACAAAGGTGCCGTCGCCGGTACATTCACAGCAGTTGCCGTCGTTGGTGCTGCTATACTCTTCTTTGCTCTCACCGCCTTCCTCCGTCGCCGACGCGCGAAGAAGTTTGACAAAGAGGTGCGTCCATCTGCCCTCTTCGCCACCTCGCTCGCCTACAACCCCGCTAACCCCGCCCGCTTCAGGTCGAGAAAGCCGCTGCAGAAGCCGCAATGGCGACCGCCCCCCGCTTTGAGGACGACGACGACTACCCCGCCTCGACCTACCCGCCCTCCTCCAAGCCGTACTCCGACCACTCGCACGGCACCCTTCAGCAACAGCCCATGCCTACCGAAGCCTACAACATGCAGGACTTCAACAACTACTACAACGCCGGCTACGACAGCCCCTACGCCGCCGCCGGCGTCGCAGGTGCAGGTGCGGGCGCGGGCGTCGCTGCTGGCGCGAACCGGCAGTCTCAGTACGGCGCGTATGACTACGACGCTGCGCAGTACCCAGCCGATCAGTATGGCGGTGGTGGGGCGCAGCCGTATGCCGCGTACGCGGGGCCGGACTACTATCAGAACCAGCCGGGCAACACCGCCAGCGCGTATGGCGGGTACGACCAGGGCTACGATCAGTATCCGCCGTCGCACTCGCCGACACAGGCCGGGTACGATCCCTATGGACCAGGAGGGGCGGCTGCTGTGTCGCCCGCCGCCGCTGCACCTCCGCCGCCCGCTACGCCCTCCGCCGCCGCGCCGACCAGCGCCCCGCTCATGCGCCACAAGTCGGGCGCGCGGAGTCTGCTGGACATGGACACTGTCGCAGCGGCCCCGCAGCCCATGCCACATAACGGCGAGAGCTACGCCGCGCACTACGAACCGGGAGGTGAGTGGTATCTTGTTCGTCAAGGCTAGCGGGATGTTTGAAGCTGACGGGGCCTCGCATTAGGCGGCGACCGCATGTCGCGTGCCGACACGGAGTTGCCGAATCCGTTCTCGACGAAGGTGCAGTACGACGACGAGGACGAGAGTGACGATGAGGAGGACCACCAGCCGCCACAAAAGGTGCTCAAGGTCGCGAACCAATAGATCTGCTCAATGCCTCCCGGCGGACGAGCACAGCGGCTTCGCGAGCTATGTAACTTGCTTCCGTTTCGGCGACCTCTGCGTATCGGTTGTATCGTCCCTCATCACCAGATCTACTGACAGTGACGCCCCTTGCATATCCTGGCTATTTACATCTACTTATTGGACGTTGCTCAGCAATGCTTGTTGTTTCCTAATGTCTGTGCTTGCTTGTTCTACATTCCTTTGTGAATACAACAGTCCTTTTCGTGAACGATGGGTAGAGTGAGTCACGGTATATGGAGTTGTGAGTGAGAAGGGCACGCGCAGGACCCTCACGATACGTCTGGCATACTGCGCTAGGTGATCCTCTGGTCACTGGTATATGATCAACGACCTTTCAGCTCGCTCCAAATCGGCGTCAGCGCTTGCGCGACCGTGTTCGCAGCTGTGAAGCGTCTGAGCAAACATATCCGGGCTGCACGACCGGGTGCACTCACCAACATCAAGGCATTCCCGCTCCGTATCGTCTAAAACCGCCTTCAACAACCCACGAGACCGCCACCTATCCGGGTGGAACCTACATAACGCATCAGAATCCCCACCGACGCCTTGCACCCGCACACACACTCACCTTAAATGACTTTTCTGCACGAACGTCTTATAGTCCTGCGCCCTCATACTCGGCCTTACGGCCATGAAGAACGCCTCCACCGCCGCCCAGTCCACGTCCTCAATCGTGAAGTTCACCGGCGAGTGCAGCACCGGCCACGGCACATCCTCGAACCCCAGCGGGGTGTCCGCGGCGAACTTCGTCTTGTCAAAATCCTCCGCGAGGGCGCGGTACCGCTCGAGCGCGCGCGCGGTGCTCCAGGGCCCGTAGGCGAAGCGCCGCTGGCGCTGGCGGCGTTCCTCCGCGCGACGCGCGGCCTCTTGCTGCTGCCGCTGCTGCTCTTCGCGTTCGGCGGCCTCGCGGGCACGGCGTGCTTCGGCCTCCCGCTGTCGCTGGGCCTCTGCGGCGGCGCGCTGGGCGTCCTCGGCGGCTCGGACCCGCGTGGTGTCGGGGTGCTCACTCTGGGCGCGCTTGCGGGCCTGCTCTTCCCAGAGGGGGCGGTCCTTCTCGAGCTCGGCGAGTTTGCGGCGGGATTCCTCGAGGGCGGCGCGGTGTGCGGCTTCTTCGTCGCCGGGCTCCTCGTCCACGTTGAGCTCGGCGTCCTCGTCCTCGTCGAGTTCGTCGATTTCGGGGAGGTCGTCGTCTTCGTCATCAGAATCGTCGTGCGCCTCGTTTGTGGCGAATCCTACGATCAGGTCAGTGGTGGGGTAGACAAAAGTGTGAAGCGGGTATACCATTTGCGTAGTTTATATCAGGCATTGTCCCGCCGAACGCATTGCTCAGGAACTCCTTGTGTTTTTGTTGTGCGCGGGCCTTGAGCTCGGCCTCGCGTTTCGCCTTCTTCAATCGCTCGCGCTGGACGTGCCGGCTTTCGACGACGCGTCGCGCAGATTGAGGAGACGTGGTGCGTGCGCGTTTGCTGGCATGTGTTCTCTCATAAGTTCGGCGCGCTCCGTCTTCGTCTTCGTGATCATCATCTGCTGGTGGTGATCGAGATCGCTCGCGAGTCTGAGAGTCGCGGCCGGAGACTGGGGTGAGGTTAGTTGCGCGTGTTACTAGCTGTGCCAGAAAGCGCACCCTTTCGTTTCGTTGCATCGCTCGGTTGGTATGTAGGGGGGACCCAGTCCCCCATGACCTCGTCTGGGTCTTGCTCGTCTTGCATGCGCTGGCTGACTTTCTGGCGGCGCCGCAACTGCTCGAATCCGGGTCGCAGGCGTTTGGCCTCCCGCCCGACAGAGCGTGACCTGGCACGAGATGGTGCGCGTCTCTGTTCGGGGCGATGATTCGACTCCTCTGTGTCGTCCATCTCGTCGTTCTCGTCGGCGCGGAAGCGCTTCGATGGACGGGCAGCTGCGCTGTGATCCTCCGTGTTCACGCGTCGTTTGCTGAATATTTTGTCTTCCGCTGTATTGGAAGATCCTTGAGATGCCGGCATGATTGTTGTGAGGGCTGGCGAAACGTGCACAGTGCACTCGTAGTAGGGGTCGAGCTTGTAGATCTCCCATTGGTCTTCCGTACAGTGGACAAGTTCCCTAGAGGCGAGTCAGTCATAACATGCCTTGCCCAAGGTCCGTGTACGCACCCGCAGATCTCGATGACACGCGGCCATTGTCCTTCATCATCCTGCACGCCTGGGCCGCGCTTCGCCTTGGGGACGAACCGCCAGCTGCACGCGCCAGTGGCGGCCATTTCTATCACAACACGTTTCGGGCGGTATAGCTCGTCCTTGAGGGACAGCTTGGATAGATCGAAGGTAGACGCGGTGCGGGGGTCGAAGCTGGCGAAGAGCAGGCGCGACGTTGGGTGCCGGAGAAGCCGCTGTGGCTGGCGAGGGTCGAGGACGCCGGGCTCTGTGCCGCTTATATAGCGGACAGTTGGCCCGGCGTCCACATATGAGGACGGGCCTGCGTATCCCTCCATGGTGTGGCAAGTGTGTTGGTTGTCGTGATGTGGGGGAACAATAAAAACAAGGCAACGAGGCGCTATGCACGTGTGGGTGATTCACGGTTTACCGGGCCGGCTTCAAAAAGTCACGTGCTCAGTGTTGAACTTGGCTGGAAAACAAGCGAGACTAATCAGAGCCTTGTAAGGCCTTCATGGTACGTGCGTCCCATGATGGTGTCTTATTAGTACATCTATGTCAAGCGCTTCACAGCTGCCTACCGCTGCAGTAAGTCGAGTATGACGGAGCTGTTCCTGACGACACGTGGCACGTCGCATACGCCCGGACCGTCCGTCGGTGTCTGCACTCTTATAACGAACCTTCGTGGCGCGAGTATTGGACAAGGAACTCAAACAACTGCAGAGGACTCTGAGAGCGACATAGGCAAATTCACGGAAACGCCAGTGCTTGGCTTGGCACCTCGCGCCCGGTGTGCTGCGCGATTTCATTCGGCCCCGCTCTTGCGCCAACGTCAGCGAACCCGGCGCGAGCTTGCCTCCGCCCGCCATGTCCGTCTCCCGCGCGTCCTCCGTGCGCAGAGTTCGCTCTGAGAATGACGTGTCGTCCCAGGAAGCAGCACCGGTTTCCTTCCTTCCACACAGCGCCGCGCAGTCAGCAACACCGCCCGCGCCGCGGACCTCGCACGACGGGCCCTCGCCTCCCTCTACACCTTTCCCTGCAGTCACACGCCCTATTCGCCATGCGCAGCTGCAACTGCCCTCACCGCCGCCGCCGCCGGTGCAGAATGACGAGGCTGTGGCGCCCACAGTACGTCCAGCGGCGGCGTTTCCATCGATCGCGCCGTTTCGACACGATCGCTCGCTGTACACACGGACGAAAGAATTCTTTGGGTACGGCAGGACGGGTTCGCGAGAGCGGCGCGCTCTCGTAGGGCTCTACTGGCGCCTATGCTGGGGCTTGACGCAGGTGTGTCGTTTGCACTAACAGTGCGTGCCTTCCGCTGAGCTCTAATCCCCAGATTGCCGCAATCGTCGTGCTAGTGGCCATCGCTGCGAACACGCAGAGCCCGAACCCCGAGAAGAACACGAACGAGTTCAGAGCTTGTGACCGCCCGCTCGGCGCGTGGGCGATCGTCTGGGCGGTACGCGTCGTGCTCTCGTGCGGCATGCATTATTGGGGATGGACGAGGGACCGGTCAACGTGTGTGCGTCTCTTCAACGTCAACACCATCGTTAACAGCTTCATGCAGCGACGCGCGTGATCCGGAAAGCAGGCCCGCCGTCACGCTCAACAATTTCCAACCCCCACTCGCGCACGAGCCCGGCTCTCGCTCAGCCGCCGCCGCCGCCGCCGCCGCCCAGTCAACTGCCCATCAGTCGGCAGAAACGCCTGCCTTACCTCGCACCAGGCTCTATGGACGGTCAGTTTGCCGTTTTTTTTTCTGAATAAAATATTCATCCCCGCTCAGCATGAACACACTCGTCTCGCTGCTCACGCTGAGCTGGTTCCTGACCGCGCACATCCTCGAATACACGTCCGTGGACACCTGCCGGTACGATGCGCCGCACCTCTGGTGGCTTGTCTTTGCGATCCTCTGCATCATGTACCTCATGGTCCTCGAGGTCCTCGCTCTAGGGTGCGCACTTTCCTCCCTCCCTCCCTTCAGTTCATACTCACAACGCCCCCAGAATGGTCGTCTTCATCATCGCACCCGTGCTCTTCGTACGTCTTCCCCCTCCACTCTAAGTGCCTCACCACCCACTGACACCACCCCCTAGCTCATCTGGAACATCTTCCTTATCTGCATCGGCCGTCACCCCCTGCAAAACGGCGGCCCCATCCGACCCGCGGTGGGCAAGCTCCCCCGCCACGCCGTCGACTGCATCCCGCTCGTCATGTACATCCCGCCGCCGCCCGACGCCCCAGCCGAAGAGCAGGTCAAGATCCCCGAGGTCGCCTACTCGTACCCGCCATCGCCCAAGCCCACTACCCAACAGCAGCAGCAGCAGCCAAAGCGACATACATGGTTCCGCTTCCTCCGCAAATCGCGCAGAAGTAAAACCAAGGGCGAGGGCAGTGGGGAGAAGGAGGGCGAGGGAGGCAAAGAGGGCGGGCACGAGGGAACGGAAGAGAAAACGGAGCCGGCGAGCTGGGAAGACCATTGGGATCTGGAGGGCTTCCCGAGTGTGGTGCTGGAGGGGAATCGTGCAGCGTGTGCGATTTGTTTGATGGACTTCGAAGAGCCGAAGCGGGTGGTGGGTGCAACTCCCGCTGCCGCTGCAGGTGCAGCGCCTACGGCAGACACAACCGCTGCTGCTGCTGCGCCCACGATCACGGCCACCTCTCCAGCGCCGGAGGGTGTCACTGAAGAAGATCGGCTACGGCTGGCTGATGCGGGAGAGGGCGCGCAACCGTTGCGTCTGCTGGCGTGCGGTCACGTGTTCCATGTATGTTTTCTACTCTTCTCACTCCTTATTCTCCTCGTCTTTATCTTTCCTCTCTCGCCTTACTAACCACCTCCATTCACAGAAAACATGTCTGGACCCGTGGCTGACGGACGTCTCGGGGCGCTGTCCCGTATGTCAGCGCCCGGTCGAAATTCCTGAGGCGCCGAAGAAAGCAAAGCGAGGGCGGCGCTAGGAGATGCGAGGCCGCTTGTGTCGCCAGTATTGCATGCTGTGGGCTCTCGCTGCCCATCGCACGAAAGCGCGACTTCTGGAACGATCAAAGCATTCGCGCCACAAATGAACGCGTCAGTCCTCCCTTACGCTGCACAGGCGGGCCAGCGCTATTTATCATACAGTACGCCCTCTTGTTATATGCTCCTTCCTGTATCATATTCACCTTCGTAGACCCGTGGGTCCGTCTGTTCTTCGCTGTCGTGTTGATTTCTTGCCTTGTGTCACCCTCCGTTTTATTCTCCTTGACCAATCTCTGTTATGATTTCTTCTTTGTCGACCTCTGTAGCTGCTTCTCAGCACGGAGATGTATTCCTATATAGCTTGCTATCATATGGCTGTACTAGTATGTAAATCGGGGCTGCATGAATGAATATACTTATGTGTGGCCATGCTGCCCGACTCACCTTTACTTCACAGTCTGGCCCTGCAGCATGGGATCCTTCTTCCCGCCCAAGCGTCCGACCTGGTCCACAGGGCCAATCAAGACTGTCACGACGAAGCCCCCTCGAAGTCGGCAGCGACTGCGCCTGCGAGTTGGATGAGCTCGCTGCGCACCCGTCAGCGGCTTCCTCCAACCGAGTTGAAGGATTTGTGGACCCGATAAGGCAATTACTAAGCTTGGCTAAGCCAGACGCTTTGCTGACCACGCCCAAGCTGTCAGGTATGTACAAAAGAGACATCCGAAGGGAATATATAGCTAGCAACACCGTCCTACCAGATAACAACAATACCACAGCAACATGTCCAACAACAAGCTCATTGTCGTGCTCGGCGCTACCGGGAAACAGGCGAGTGAGGGTTGGATAAAAGGTTTACAGACGCTGACGAGCATGAGCAGGGTGCCTCTGTCGTCGCCACCTTCCTCGCCACCCCAGGCTGGAAGGTTCGCGCCATCACACGCAACCCAGACAAGCCCAGCGGGCGTGCCCTCGCCGAGCGCGGCGTCGAGGTCGTCAAAGCGGACACCAATGACGTCGCCTCGCTCACCGCCGCCTTCACCGGCGCGCACGCCATCTTCGCCGTCACCGACTTCTGGGCGCCCTTCTTCGACCCCGCATCGCAGGCGAAGCTCGCGCCGAGGCAGACGCTCAATGCGTACTGCATGGACGTGGAGGTGCAGCAGGCGAAGAACATTCCACGCGGTGCTGCCGGTGCTGGCCGGTCTTGAGCGCTTCGTGTTCTCGACGCTCCCGGGCGGACGCAAGTGGAGCGGCGGGAAGTACCAGTGGATCTACCACTTTGACGGGAAGCAGGCGGCAGTGGACTACCTGAAGGAAAGCCTGCCAGAGCTCGCGGCAAAGACGTCGTATGTGAACTTGGGTCTCTATCTGACGAACGAGCTCGAGATGCCGGTGTTGATGCCGAAGAAGGTGAGTCGACAGGGCGAGCGGGCATCGGTTTGGTACTGAGCTTCTCCCAGGTAGCCGAGGGTGTGTACGCGATAACCCGTGTCTCGGGAGCGCGGACACGAAGTATCCCTTCGTTGCCACGAGCCAAGACACGGGGGCTTTTGTCAAGGCCGCGGTCGAGCTGCCGCCCCAGTCTAACTTGTTGGCGTATAGCGAGATGGCGTCGTGGGCCGAGTACGTCAAGACCTTCGAGGAGGTCACCGGCATCAGCGTGCACTACCAGTCTGTCACCATCGAGCAAATTGCGGCGTTGCTGCCGCAGAACAACATCGGCAGGGAGGCCGGCGAGGTGAACCTGTTCACGGAGGAGCTGGGCTGGCACGGCGGCGATCCGAGCATGCTCTTCCTGGAGGACGTGAGTTTTTCCTTCTTTTTGTGTGCGAAGACGGGCGTGCTGATTGTGATCCCGGAAGCTTGCCAAGCTGGGACATCCGGTGAAGACAACGAGCCTAAAGGAGTGGATGGCGAGCCAAGACTGGTCCAACTTGAGAAATTGAAGAAATGGTTCGAGGATGTATATACACACATTTACGATTGCTTCAACAAGCTCTTCTGCTGTCATACCTGCGAGAATGGCGGGGGACAAAATTATTATACCTGTATAGGACTTCACCTCGTTATGAGGTTACGGGAGTTTGCGGCATTGCTCGCCCCTCGGCCGTTTTATCGAATGAAAAGGGTCTGGTAAGGCGAGAGCAAGTAGGGATGCAGAGAAGGCCAAGGCCCGAAGGAGCTGCGAAGGTCCACGAACCTGCCAGGCCGTCGGACAGAAGGAGCGCTCAGCGAACGCCAAAGATCGGGCGGACGGTGCCGGACGATGCACGACGTAAACTCAGCGAAGGTCACGTGAGCTTCAGCGTCTCTTCGCCCTGACTCTGACATCTGAGCTTCCCCTTCCTACTCTGCTTCATCCAGGCGGCCTCAGGCCTCAGGATGCGCCAGCACTGTATGGAAATCTCGGAGAACTGTTGGTGCACTGTCCTTGCCACTGCACGCTTCTCATGAGAATGATCACCTCGTAACGCCTAACGCTCCTACTATCACTGTTGACTGTATTGCTGTCTCGATCGATAAGATCAATGAGCACACCCGTGCAGCACGGTAAACGTAGCTAACTAGCTTGTGATACTGGTGGGGGTTGTCCAAGCTAACTAGCTATGCGATCGCGTCCGCGCGCAGTCCCAGCCTGCAACCCCGGTCCCAGCGTGCTCTCGCGGGCTTGGGGCGACGCGCAAATTGTACCCTCCTGTATACCAGTGTCCTCGCCTCTGTCCTAGGGTCCCGGCTGAGTCCTGGGTGCGTGATTCGACAGAGAAAGATGGAAGGATGCATGTTGTTGAGTCCCAGCATCCCGGCGCTTGGCCCCGGCGTCCCGGTGTCCCAGCCTGCGGCGTGACAATGACGTCGCAAGTCGAACATGCAGGCACGTGACCGCCACGCGTCTTGTCCACGTCCGCGTCGGGACTCGGCAACGACGCGCCCAACGACGAGCTCGTGCTGCTCCCTTGGAACGTCGAGTGCGCGGCATCCTCTAATTATTCTGCTTTGCTTTGGAAGGCTATGACAAGCCTATCGAATGACTATATACCTACTTAATACCACGGTGTATAGAGGAGACACAATACATCGTTACAGTTGACGAGGATGTTAACGGTGTGAGCAGGCTAAGGAGATTGAGTACACAGAATGATTGGCAGGAGTAATGAGGGACTGACTGAAGTGGCTTTGGTCAAGTCACCAGCGGCGAACTACGAGTTCCATTAGCATGACTTAAAGCAGACGGTCTCTCTCGTGTTCATGCACACGCAGCCCAGTTCCATGTTATACGTGCCACTGTTAAGGATATCCCGCAGAGAAATTGAGGGTAGCGGGGAAGGTGACGACTGGGAGAAGGCGGGAAACCAAGAACAAGGGTTACGTCACGCCATTGTGGCGCGCACTTGCGAGGGCGTTGAGGCAGGATAACGCTTCGCGACTCGCTCGCCAGGACTCGTTAATGTTGCACAACATTGTCCATATATACACGAGCATACTTTGCCTTAGACTGCGGCTTTCCCTCTACTCCAAGGCCGTTTCCGCGTCGCCGCTGCTCATGCACACATTACCTCGAGTGACTATCCTTCCTCATATTGTCCCTCTGAGCGCACTCCAGGCCTTCAAACTCCCTGAGATGACTGCTATATACTCATTGAATGTACGCAAGAAAAGACGATGTCTGCCCTAAGAGAGGGTGGCACTCATATGCAGAGGACAAGTCCTTAAGTGCAACTCGATTCAAGCATTGGCCGTCAACGTATAAGATGTCGAATTCAACTTATGACAGCCTCCTGGCCATGTTTTCAGCCCCAGGCCCTCTCTAGTCAGTTGCCCCTTATCCATTCCGCTGGGTCCGACACCCTCGATCGCATTTGTTCGACCTACAGACGTTGTCGAGAGCAACGTCGAGGGCAGACCGGCAACGCGGCAAGTGAATCAGCGCACGAGAGGAGATACAGTCAATGTTGGAGCCCGTATATATACACTGTTGCAATACTTATCCTACCTTTCCGAGCCTTGCCTATGATTGTCTTTAATGGACAATAATACAGATTCTGTGTTCTGGAGCAGCATTTACACGCATACCAGAGGATCTGCCATAATGTTGCAGGATTTGAGGAGATCTTTCTGCTAGGGCTAGGAATATGCAGGATTATCATGCACTGCAATGTATTTCTTGTCAACAGGATCTGGCATCATTCAGCCTGTGATGACTTAGCACAGGATCTGACAGAATCCCATCATCCCGGTTCTTCAACCATACATGAACATGCCAAGTGATCTCTCAAAGGCAATCAGCATTGTTTGATGCCCTGACTCCCGGCTCATCATTGCCGAATTAGGCACAAGGTCCCTGTCATAGGCTCCACTTCTTCACATGGATCGCCGCCCTCTGGGCTATTACTGTCATTCCCGATGCATTGCCGATGCCGCTCATCTGTACAGTGCGGTCTTTCTCGGCAAATTTCTTGCCAAGTCCCGCTCGCGTCGTCTTGCATTGCGCTTCCCATCCACCCCCCTTTCTTTCTTGACCTTCATCATTCAGACTACTCGACAGAGAAAACAATGTCCCTCACACCTCTTCCACCGCGCGGCTACTGTCTCTCGTGTCCCTCGCTGGGATGTGGCGAGTTCATTGGGCAGGTTGGAGCAGATGGTCAGGTGCGACCTTCTCAGCGCCTTTGTTGTCTTCATCTCTGACTCCATTCTAGCTGGTCGCTACTACGGATCCGAAGGAGAAGTGCCGCTGCTGCGGCCACGCCTACTACCTCCACGTTACGGTGACCATGGAGCTGTCGCAGATCACCGATCCAGCCTACCGTAAGGGCGGGATTCTTGGACTCTGTGGGGGGTTCATGATCGTGCGTCCACAGTCTCACTGCATCTTCCTCCTTCTGACTTCTTCTGCAGCAGATGGTGCTTGCGGCGACGGTCAACTTCGACACCGTTTGCGGCGGTTGTGACTATGCCCTCCGGGCGCATGGCGCTTTATCGACATGGCCACCACCTCTTCAAATTGCATCTCCGCACTTGTCGCTTCCATCGTCTGGACGCGCCCGTGGCCCTGATCCAGTCAGGCTTGCTCCCTCCGTGGCCTCGCCAATCAACTTTCCTCCTCCGGTCTCTACTCCCGCACACCCACCCGGCATCCCCGCCCCCGTCAGCACCACCTTTCAAGTCCCGACCCGTGCCTCCCTTCCTGGATCTGCACCCCAACAGCGACGCAGCCAGGCGCACAAGACGTACCACTCAAGCTCTATGCTTCCTTCAACATCTTCTGGCGCATCCACGTCTACGCTCTCCAGGATCTCTGGATCAAAATCAGCGTCATCAAAAGGCAAGACTGCACTCGTTCCTGCGAGGACCACCTTTACCATCGTTGTCTGGCCTATCCGGGTATGTGGTCCTTGTTGCCCATCCTGCATCGTTGCTGATACAGTGTAGTTCGACGGTGCCGGCAGTGGTGGGGAGTACTGTCTCGGCGATATCACCATCAACCTCAACCAGTTCTTTGACCTTCACAAGCGTCTGGACGATCATGGTCTTGTCTTTCCCACCTCTGTCGACCCACTCGAATCTGGCAACACCCTCGCTCAGTCTTTGGTCATCCAAATCCAGTCGAAGCTCCTCGATGGTGGCTTCACCACGCCAGACCCCCCCGATGGTGCCATCTTCGAGGATGTTGATGATCCGCACTTCATCAGCAGTCTCCCTATCCACTTCCTCCATGTCACTAAGGGCCGGCAGAACAAGGGCAACAAGTTTTCTGATCGCGACTTTGGCCCCAACAACTTCACTGTCAAGGTTCTCTCAAGCCTGGCGAAGCAGCTCACCAGCCCCAACAAGGGTGATACTATGCCTATCCTGATTATTGGTGAGCATGTACTGTGCTTCCCTTCGTATTCATTTGGCTCACCGCATCACTTCGCCAGCCCCTCGATATGGCAATCTCTCGGCACCGCTGTCACGCTTGCGGTTTGGCATCGACTCGACAGTGCTGCCCGGCGCCTCTTCAGATCCACACCCATGCTTCGGACTCAGAGTCCTTACCGGACTAACGCACAGCTACGACAATGACAAGTTTGATGGTGCAGCTTGCTTCTCAGGCCATAAGCTGTGCTGTCCAGGTCGCCTGGTGTGTTCCGTCCCTCTGATAACCTGCTCACCCATTCTGACTTGCCTTGGGTGCAGCGTCCCTCTGCCGCACCACGCATCGCTGGTGCCACCCGGCGTCGTTCTACCACAGCGGATGAGCCGGTGTGTCCTGTAGTTCTTGCAGTCCGATCTCTTGCTTACTTCCACCTTGAGACTGGCATGTCCCCACCACGCAATCGTGCACGCCCCAACCCGCCAGCGTCAACGGTAGCCGGATCCTCCCGATCGCTCTTCCAATCCGCCGTACCGCAGGATTGCATCGAGGTCAGCAGCGGATCTGATAGCGACCTTCCCCCTTCCAACGACATCATGCGAGGGGTCCGCCCGCGTCCTTCAGCAGGACGATCATTGGCCCCGGTCCCTCGTCCGCTCCCTCGTCGGCAGCTGGTATCGAGAATCGATCAGTCTGCACGGGCTGCCCCCATAGTATCTGGTATGCACTTCACCTTCTCCGTGTTGGTGTCTCGCTGATGTGGGTATGCTCTCTACAGCACCAGATTCTTCATCATCAGCGCCCACCTCCTCACAGCCGGGGGCGGCCGTAGCGCCCACCACCACCTCTCCATCGGCGGCGGTGACTGCGTTTGATACCTCATCGGCGACCGCAACTCCAGCACCACCCATCGTTCCATCTCCATCATTGGACGCCAACGATGAGCACATCCGGCTGTGGCAACTCAGCATACGCAATATTGTCGAGCCTGTCTCTGACGACGAGGCGCTCCACATCTATGCAAGCACCGTTCCCAACATCATCGCGTGCATCCTCAACTACCTCGATTGGATCGTTCGTCAACGCTTCCAATGGCACGCCGACATCCCTCTCGAGGAGCCGGAGGATGGGTTCTTGACGGGGCAACAGAAGAGCTTGCTCTGCTTCGTTCAGCCTGCTGATGATCGCCACATTGGCCTGTGAGTCGTTGTCCGTCTCCTTCTCTGTGCATTGGGCTTACCTATCATTAGCGAGACTGTTGTAGCCGGCGCTCCTCCCAACAAGCCCAAGCGCCGGCTCACTCCTGGCCAAGGTGTTGAGCGCGAGGTATGGAGCCGCATTGTTCTGCAGGTCTCCCAGGATCCAACCCATTGGATGCCGGGACCAGTGGAGGGACCGACGGGTGGTGCTACGCTTGTGCTGTCCGGCAGTGCATCTGGCGCCTCCGATGCGCGGCAGCACGAGGCACGGGTTCATGGCGCACTGATTGCTCTGCACTGCATCTACTTCGGCAACCCCGGGCCCTTCAGTCTCTGGGCGCTTCTGGCTATCGTGATGGGCAAGGACAGCATGGACCTTCCAAGGGAGTTCTACGAGAAGCATGCTCCCGACCAGTACGCCATCATGAAGCCGCTGTTAGACCTCTCTGTAACGGACCCCCTCATCCCGCTTGAGCCCTCGCTGGCGTCCCGTGCCCGTTATGATCCCACTTCGGTCTACACGTTGATAACCGAGAGACTGAATGAGAATGTAAGACTTCCTTTCCATCGATTCAGCGTAAGGCTCACTCTTTTGGTGCAGGTCGCCACAATAGGCAACGTCAACCGCGACCCTGAGGACCATCGCCAACTACTTATCCGCGCCTGGTCGATGCTTCTTCTTGGCCACCCTGATCCGTGGGGCCACATACTTCTCAAACAATGCCGCGAGGGGTTCAATTTGCACCTGAAGGCCAGCGCGGATGGTGTACGCCTGCTATCCGTCAGTCTTTCACTCGATCGGTATGATACCCTACTCACCCGTTGATGCAGATGTTTGCTTCATTCAATGTTCCTGCTCTTCTTGCGGCTATGTGTAACCGCCAGATTCAGGATGTTGGACGTGATATCATCCCTCGCCTCAAGGTCCGCCCAGTTACGCACAACGCCACTGGACGCGCCTTGTCCGATGAGGATAAGTCGTTTGTTGCTCTGGCTGCGAAGCTGTTGCACAGTCGTCTCGTTCGATACCTGTCCGGCACTGGTCATACTGCGCGCGCAACCCGTAATGGCCTTGTTGAACAGTCGGAAGTGGACGCCCATGCATCTGATCGTATCATTCGCGCCAAAAATCTACTCATTGCATGCCATGGCAGCGAGTACCTTCCGGTCGAGGCAGACTGGGCGATTGAGGTCAGTGCTCGTAAGACTTGGCGGTGTATCAGCTAACCGTCCATCCGTTCTGTAGGTCAACGTCTATCATCTTGCGGTAAGTACGCCTGTTCTACTGTGGTGCTTGATCTGATCTCGCGTCTGGTAGGGCGACCATGATAAGTCGATCAGCTTCCACTCATGCTTCACGTCTATGGATGTCTTCCTCACCGCCATTCTGGTTAAGATGATGGGTCGCACTGATGAACGCTGGGGTGACCTGAGCGTGTCGACCGAGTTTGACGAGTGGCTGCATGACCAAATCTTGAGCGTCCATGGCTTTTACAATAACCAGTAGAGTATATGTACCTGCAAAGAACATTTGGTTTTCTGTTTCCCTTGTCTGCTTGTGCGTACCTGGCAGAAGCAATAAACAATAAGTCCTTGCGGTCTGGGCGACGGCAAACTATGACCAGCAGCAGTGTATGAGTCACAATGGCAGATCGTGCGACTCATCTTTGACTCCCACTGTCATGCCCGATCCCATTGGCATAGGTGCTCATCTACCCCAGCGGGCACGCCGGCCCCCTACTCGATACCTTCCGGGAGATCCTCCACTCGCTCGCTCTCGTGGAGAAAATGCCAGAAGCCCAACAGATGATCGAGAGTTATCAGCTGACCCTCCCGGTGTGTTCTCTCTGAGCTCCGCACAACTGCACGTCTGATAATGAGGATCGTCAAGACCATCATTATGAAGATCAGCCAGAGCCAGAGCATAATCAAGGGCCCGAGAGCGAGATGGAGGATGAGGATAGGGCGACCAACAATCCTGCTTGCGCACCGGGTAGTTCTTCAGCGTATACACCAACGCAGCCGCCCGACGATCCATGCACGGATCAGCATGGTGCGTCCTATTTCCTTGTTGCCGACATGCTTGAGCTGAATCTGAGAACATCGCAGACGAGCAAAATGGTGATTCCTCGCGGGAAGACACAGACCTCGGGCCCTCCGATCAGCTTGCAGTCACAGTCGACCCATCTTTGATGAGACTCCTCCTTGATGCTCTGGCGCAACCGGAAGGCAACATGGATGGCTGCGTACAGACCCCGAATGAGCCGGGTGAGCCTAATGGCACTCCAGACCTGCATGCAGGAGGCGCCGGCGACATCGTGCGTCACGATATGGAGCAAGGCGATGGCGTGGCATTGTCCTTGGACGATCCAGACATGTATGACGGTCTACCTGGTATGTCAACTGTCATGCTTCTCAAAGCCTCTAAAAACATACCTTTCAGCGGTGCACGGTGCCACGCTCTTTTTCATCTCGCTCACCACTGCCATGGACGCCACCCGCACTTTCTGGAGTGCAAGCCCTCTTGTCGCTGCATCTATGAGCTGCCATATCGCACTGATGTCTGCAATCGAGTGCAATCGTGTGGTGGCAGATGCCTTGGCGCCTGCTCTGGACTCACCATCGGAGTTCCATATAGCATGTGGGCGCATTGTATCAGCCCAGCCCGCGCCCGTACTGAGGCGCATCGGACTCCTGGGAGAGTCTTCACCGCTGATTAATGTGATCCGCATTGGCGCCGCACATCAGCCGGGCATGCTCACCTGCTTGACCGAGACCGAGCTGGCAAGCTACCCCGCACTAGCTGGGCGTACGGTCATGGCAATGTATATCTTCTGTGACTCGGTGAGCATATTCCAGAACGACGACAAAGATTGACATGACTGACTTGGAGCCTTAGGAGGAAAAGCCAACACCATCGGTTCAGCCGCTAGCCCATGTAGACTCCCAGTCCGTCAATATTCAGCAAGCATACCTGCAGTCCCACTTTCCCTACACCATCCACGAGTGGGCTCAGTATGTCAGCGCCGGATACGGGAGCGCTTATACGCAGCAGCTCCTGTTCCGGGCGGTACGCGACATCTGCAACCAGGTTGGCATCCAGATAGTTCCACGTGTCGTTCCGACTACGACTATTACCTGGGATGGTCACATCTTTCCGTTGACGATGTACGACATCGCATTCTGGCTCGGTGGACGGCGCCCCAGGACTGTACAGAACATTCAGACCGACAGAAACAAGATGCTGGCGGCACGCGACATACTGGCGGCTGTGATAGAAGCTGTCGATCAGCAAGGTGAGGTGGTACCGGAACTCGACATGTCTCATCGCATGTTGAAAGAGGTCATTGATCTCATTCTGGACGACACCGTCATTCTGGGATCACCTCAACACAGCATGGCGTCCATGTCGCAAGCGGCTAGGAAGGCGGCGACGATGGCAAGCAGCACATTGACCCAGAAGGCCGAGGATGTGAGGCGTAGGTGGCCGGCGTATACTGTGTAGTCGCGGTTAGATGTAAAATGACCAGGGTTGTTAACTAATAAGGATGGCCGCTGTAAATTGCAAAACTCACATTCTCTGACTCGACTCCGGCGTCAGCCTGCTGCAGCACTAAAGATGAGTGCAGTTGCCATTCAGAAGAGAACAACCTGGCCGCATTGAGCATGGTGTAGGTACCAAGGTGTTGTCTGTATTGACGATGACTGCTGTATAACCGTGCTGGAGCTGCGGCGTGAATCAATCATGCGTTATGTACAGGCTTGTGTACGCTCTGTGGGGCAGATATCAGGATATCAGAAGTCGGTGGCACAATGCAGGCATACCTAAAGCTACAATGGCACCGCTGCAACTCCCAATAAGATAAATCATGACCTCGAACCCTTCCTACGCCGCCACCTGCTTGCCCTTCCCCTTGGTCGTTGACCGTGCCTTGGCCTTCGTAACCCCCTTCGACTCCTCCTTCTTCTTCTTCGTGATGCACTTGGGACAAGTACAGCTGCCGGCCTTCTTGCACAAGAGGCAGCTGCACCACCCCTGAGTGCGAAACTTGATAAGGCACTTACTGTACTTGCACAATGCATGCTCAAACATGAGGCGGTCCCAGCCCCATTGCCCCTTCTCCTCCGCGGTGAGCTGGGTGTCCACGAGGTTGTACAGGGTCTCAAAGCTCTGTAGAATCTCGGGGCGAAGTCGATGGGGGAGGCCGAGCTTGCCAAGACCTCGCAGAGCGCCAGCTTTAGAGAACCTCCAGATCTCTTCGAAGGAGGGCATGGGTGCGGCACCGCAATAGACAAGGTCGCCTGCAAGGAGGAATGCAATCAATTCGCCACATGCAGGGATGGGGAGATTATGAATAGCCTCTGTGATCTTGCGGAAGGTGTACGCATTTGGTGTTCCCGGATGACCATGTTCGATCTCGCTGGCCAGAGTTTGCGCCTGAGCCCAGCACGAATCGGCGTTGGTAATGGACCGGAAATTGGTTGCACCATACGCAACTTGGTTGCAGTATTGATCATCCTTGCCGCCGTTAGTTTTGCGCCACGCCCAGAAGTCGTCCTTGTGGGCGAAGTATCCATTATGCTGGCGACCCATGTTCGAGTTGAACAGGACGTTGCGGTTCAGAAGGGCACTGAATGCTCCGCTCTCCGTCTGAACGGTAGCAAGGTTGAGCCATCCACCAGCTTCCCTCAACCGTGCACGTGTGGGCGCAAGCTCACGGAAGGGAAGAAGGCCGTCACGATCTGCGTTAACGAACTTTTGAAAGTTGTTGTACGTGTCGGAGCTGATGTCGGGCTTGCAGAGTGGAGCCAGCTCCCGCAGGAAACGCATGAAATGTGCACCTGCATCTTCAAGCGCAGATGGCAGAACCTCTGACGAAGGCATGAGATCAAGCGATTGAAACCTCCACCAACATACCTTCCGCGTCTGCAGGTACAGCTGTTGAGGGACCTGCAGGCAAAGACGAGGGAGCTACCACAGCTGAAGGAGGCGCACGGGTCCTACGTTTCTGGTAGTCGCCGAGCCGAGCCGCCTTGTACGCCTCTACCAAAGCCTCGAAGTCGTGGAGGTCCTTGCAAGCGTCGTCGTGCTGAGCATGTGTCTTGTTTGCGATCGGCAGCTCACTTGTTTGCGTTGTGAGCGCTTTCACGTCCCACTGCTCTATAGGCCGTCGGCTGCGGTGAGGACGGAGCAGTTGGGCGCCAACAGGACGTTTGAAGATGTCCCAAATGGCGGGCAGTAGGAGCGCGGAAGGTGATCCGTAGGCTTCTAGAAGAGCACAGCAGAAGATGTAGCGCGTGTCGCGCTGCTCCATTGGGGTGGTGTGCAGGCCGAACCAGTGCGAGATGACTTTCTGGATGATGTCGCAGGCCTGCTTGCTGCGCTTCTGCTGCTCTGTTGTGATGATGTGCTGCTCTAGGGGGCCGACGGGCAGAAGATAGGCAGCGGCCTGCAGAGCAGAGTCACAGGCGGCCGGATCAAACTTGATATGTGTCTGGCCATCTTCCAGAAAGGCGGTGGGATCATCAACAGCTGCCAAGGACCAGTCGTAGAGCTGTTCCACCCAGGGCTGATCACCCCGAGCGTCCATCGAGCCATGAGCGAACACGGCGTACGTCAGGCTGCGCACATAATGCTCTAAAGCGAGGTGAGCCATAATGATTGACTGACGGCGCAGCAGGTTATCGGCCTCGCTGATCTGGCTGTGGTGCTCGAGGGCAAGAACGGAGTGAACAGCAGGAACAACACCCATTAGCTGAGCGGCAGACAAGTTGATCTTGAAGAGGGGTACCCCTTGCACCAGACTGGTGAAGGCGTCCTCCAGCGGCCGCCCAAAGGAGTTCAGGCTGTTGATATCGTCGGCCTCGGCACCCGGTTTCCCTCGCCCGGCGGCAATAGCGCTGCACGCCTGGGAGAAGATGTTTGCGGCAACTACGAACGGCTTGTTGGCCAGTTCGCAGATGATGGGAATCAATGCTGGTCAAATCATGAGTAGTGAAGTATTACAAAGGATTTATAACTCACCATTTGTCTGCTTCAGCGATGTCGACTGTTCCTCTTCGTCAACGTCCATCTCCTCGGGCTCCATCAGAGGAGAGCCAGTATTGCTGCCAACTGCAGCGGGTGTACTGTTGGATGCTGCATCTTCCATGACGATATCTGTATCCGGTCCACCCTCATCTGCAAGCATAGGTCAGCATGAATTTACGACAAGCCAAACCAAGAGCATACCGAGGGGCCGCATTTCACCAATGATACCATGCATGATGTTGTACTTTGTCACCAGATCATCGCATGAGCCACTGCATACAAGCCAGCATTCAGCAAAATGGATAGAGAGCACCATCGTAAAGTGGCCACATACAGATCAGACAAAGGCTTCCAAGCCGTCTCATCGGTACCTTCCCATAAGACGCAATACTCGTACTGAAAGGAGTTCTGCCAATCCAGAATTAGCTCTCTTGTCATATGTTCCAAACAAGAATGCGCCTTACCTGTGGGAGGCGATGACCAACAATCGCCTGAACCTCGTAATCCTCCATATCTTCGTCGTTGTCGTCAAGGTCATAACTCGCTTCTACAGACGTTGACTCTGAGACAGACAATCAAACAAAATTTACTGAGAGGGCATACCTTCGTCAACATCGGCGTCCGAGTCCTGTCCGGATGGGTGTGCACCAGCGCCTGACTGTATGGCTTTGACGCTTCGGGCGGTCGCACGAGTGAGAAAGCTTGCGCTGCCCAGCATCTGCGCTACTGCTGGCTGGGTTGAATCTGCGCCGACTTGTCACTAATCAGATTCAAATATTGGCAAGCAAGTACGAACGTTTGATGGTGGCTGAGCCTGGGTCTGCCGTATGGCGGGGTGCAGCCTTGTGGGCCTTACGAGCAGCCGGCTTGCGGGGCTGTTCCACGCCATCATCGGCTGGTATAAAGTGCTTAGTATACGTAAACAATAAGGAAGAGAATCTCACCGCTAAAGCCGTACTTCTCCAGGGTTGCAATATGATTGCCGTGGACATCGTACTGGGCTGCGATTTGAGGAATGAACTTGGCGCGCGCACCACAGTGCTTCAACCAGCCTAGAGTGGCGCTGTGGCGGGTTGGATGGCCTGCTATAGCGGCATCTCTAAAGATCTGTGCCGCTTCTGTGGCACAAAATAAGCACAACACAGAACAACTTGCAATCAACGGAATACTTGCCTTCGGATTGAAGTGGATAGAGCTGAAACTGAGAGCCGTCGGGCCCCAAATTCCACGGAGAGAGTGAGATCTGGTTTCCCGCAGAGTTGAGCTTGATGCCACCCAGAATCTGATTGGCGTCGATGGACATGCCGTGGCCAAGCTGGCGCATAACGGACACGAGGTACTGGGTCATAGCACGGGCAGTGAAGTCGGCCAGCGCTTGTTCCGACATGATGGTCTTGCCGTCGAGGATGAAAAGTGAATCCTTGACAACAGCAGATGGAGCCAAAGACTCGTGTCTATTCAACCGTCAACAACGGGAGATCTGATAAGACATTGGAGCAGACTCACAAAGGACTGCAAATGGCGGGCGAAGTTCGTATAATGCGGAGTGTTGTTCCGCCATCTTCATCATCGCCGTCGGGCGCACCGGGCATTGCCGCCAGGCTGTAGAACGTGTTGCCCTCGTGCATGTAGCGGTTGCTGTATAGAATTATATTGCAGCGCGTTGCCCACAGAGCAGGGGTATCACATCCAGGTGGAGCAATAGGTGGTGTTCCTCCATGTGTAAACAAGGAGGAAAAACAGAACACTGTGGGCTGGTCCAGGCGAACGTAGAATCCTAGCTCCAGCAGGTGGAACCGACCTCCCTCGTAGTCGTCGGGAATATCGGGGGTGGCAATCATTGTGCTGAGCGCCCCATGCGAATCGTGCTCATCCAGATGTGAGTCCCCGGATTTGCCCATCGATTTTTTCATGCCAGAAACTGTAACGTTGTTCAGCAGATTGCACTGGTGCAGTGCAAGACCAACTCACCGGACTTGTAGGTAACGGCAGGGTGTACGTTGACCTGGATACTGGTATACGCGCAGTTCTCAGCCACCCCAATACGAGGTAAATTGATCACTTCCGCATGCGCATCCATTGCCGCGTACATGGCTGGTTCACGTGTGCGAAGAGCATGGACACCCACAGCTGTGGTGTGCTGTAATAAGGCGTATGACTGTTAATGAATAGCAAGGGAGGAAGATCCAAAAAACGCACAAAAACAACATCACTCCGCAGTGCTCGTTTTTCCTCCGAGACAACATCCGGGCGGCCACCAACAGTGGGTTGGGCAACATTACGAGGTTTCTGTAAAGTGTTTCCGAATGCGAAGCAGGTTCTGCCGCGTGTGCGGACATTGGTGGGATCCATCTCCAGGTCGGTGCGACCGTTGTTTGCTACGCGCGCCTCGCGCGACCCGAGCAACCGGTCTCGAATGTCTCGTAGCTTCTCGTACACGGACGAGTCGTACTCGGACTGGCTGTCTCAGACACAGAAAGTGAGTCAACCTGCATAAAATTCAACATGCCAACGCACCGCATGTTCCAACACTGTAGCATATCCTCCGATGAATCTGATGCCCCGAGGCTGCGGCCAAAAACAACATCGCCATACCCTACATCAACCAGACCTGCTTACTGTATAAGTCCTCTCGCTCAGGCAGGCTCTTGCACACATACCAAGTGATTCCATGTCCGAGTTTGGGCCCTGGGGTATCTCCAAAGTCCTCGCCCACTCCTTCCGTGCCGCCATCGCCTCCTTAGACGTATCCAGAACATATATATATACATTCTTGACATGAGCTCTTATATCCTCCGGCAGGAGTGGATGTGATTGGCACCACCAAACACTGGGTAGCATCTCATGACGACCGGGGAGCAACATCGGCACTTCCGTGTCTTCAGCCCAACGAGGCGCTGGTGTATCTTGAATCTCTTCAACGATCTCCATTGTTGGGCCTTGTCTGTGTGATTTTTTGATGTGTCAGTTGAGCAGAACATTGCAGAGAGTACCCGATGACTGACCAGCAAGCAGATCGACTGGGGAAATATGGGGAAGCGGAGGCAAAGGAGACGGGAGCAGAAAGCAACGTCAACTTAGGGGCAAACTGCCTATTCTGGCCGGTGTTACGGTGCAGAATCGCGAATGCACCGTGTGACGTGACGGTGCAGTTGCGACTTACCCTCAGCCGTAATCCAGCAGGCGCTCATAGGCTTCACACAGGAGCAGTGCAATAAAAGTTCAAGGACATATATGTGTGCAAGGAATTTGAGACAGGTATGAGATGGTGAGGGTTGAGGACAAGATCAGACCGAAGGTTGATGTGGATAATGACGACTTTCGCACGAGCGGTGCCCTTTCTGCCGTCGACAAAGTCCTCACTCTATGCAGCTCTCGTCCTGGCTTCCACACCCAGAGAATGGACTATAAAGGTGTGTTCTTAGTGTCCTCAATCTTAGTGTTCGTCGCTGAAGTTACCAGCGTGCCAATTTCGCGTACCGCCTCCATCTCAACGCACCACCAAAGATCGCCTCGCTGTGCGGTCAACTCTCCTCCGTCCGGCAAACCGAGGACATCCCCGGAACCCCCCACGTCCCCTTCACACTCCCCATGCGTCAGCACAAGGGCGCGCCATCAGTGTTCGCCACCGCCGCCTCCCGCCACCATCTTGATGCGCCGCCAAAGAACACCTCGCCGCTGGTCCATTTCGCCGCCAGTCAGCGCGCCTAGGATATCCCCCGAGCCGCCCACGTCCCCTCCACGCTCCCCTTGCGCCAGAACGCCCGCGCGCCATGAGCGTTCGCCGCCGCCGCCTCCCGCCTTCATCTTGACGCGCCGCCAAAGATCGCCTTGCCGCGCGTTCAAATCGCGGCGGTTCGGCGAACCGCGGACATGCCCCGAACCCCCCACATCCCCTCCACGTTTTCCTTGCGTCAGAACGCCTGCGCGCCATCAGCGTTCGCCGCCGCCGCCTCTCCCCTCCACCTCAACGCGCCGACAATGATCACCTCGCCGCCGGTCCATATCGCCCCCGTTCAGCCAGACGAGGACATCCCCCGAACCGTGCATGTCCCCTCCACGCTCCCCTTGTGCCAGAACGGCCGCGCGGCGTCAGCGTTCGTCGCTCCCGCCGTTGCCCTCCATTTCAACGCGCCGCCAAAGATCGCCTTGCCGCGCGTTCAAATCGCGGCGGTTCGGCGAACCGCGGACATGCCCCGAACCCCCCACATCCCCTCCACGTTCTCCTTGCGTCAGAACGCCCGCGCGCCATCAGCGTTCGCCGCCGCCGCCTCTCCCCTCCATCTCAACGCGCCGACAATGATCACCTCGTCGCCGGTCCATATCGCCCCCGTTCAGCCAGACGAGGACATCCCCCGAACCGTGCATGTCCCCTCCACGCCCCCCTGGTGTCAGAACGGCCGCGCGGCGTCAGCGTTCGTCGCTCCCGCTACCCCCCTCCATTTCAACGCGCCGCCAAAGATCGCCTTGCCGCGCGTTCAAATCGCGGCGGTTCGGCGAACCGTGGACATCCCCCGAACCCCCCACATCCCCTCCACGTTTTCCTTGCGCCGGAACGCCCGCGCGCCATCAGCGTTCGCCGCCGCCGCCTCTCGCCTCCATCTCAACGCGCCGACAATGATCACCTCGCCGCCGGTCCATATCGCCCCCGTTCAGCCAGACGAGGACATCCCCCGAATCGTCTATGTCCCCTCCAAGCTCACCATGCGTCAGAGCAGTGCTTCATTGTCAGTATTTGTCGCCACCAACATATGCCTCACGTTGACGCGCCCACAGAGACCACCTTGCTGCGCGTCCATTTTGCCATTGTTTGGCGAGCCGAGGACATTTTCTGGACCCCCCACGTCCCCTCCAAGCTTGCCAGCGCCCTTGTTGGCTGTGGATTGTGACGGGCCGCGGCGGGTGCGATATCTCACTGCCCCAGCAGGGCACATGTCACCGCGTGCCCGCCTCGCCGCCGCTCTGCTCGCCGCCGACATCTATCTGTTACCCCCAATTGCCCCGTACACCTGCACGCGCAGAAATGACCATGCGCCCTCGCCGTGCGTAGGGATCCGCAGACATGCGATCTCGCCGCCTTGCGAGAGACCACAGCAGCGCACGCCCATTTCGCCGCCCCTTTGTACGTCACCAACAACTCGCCATTTCATTTCACCCACCTGTACACCAGCACACGCAGGAACGGCCGCGCGCTCTTGCAGGGCGCGCGCTACGCATGCGCGCGAATTGGCCGGACCTCGCGAGTACACGCCACAGCGCCCCCATCTCGCCGCCCGTCTGCGCACCGACCACATTTCCTCGCTCCCCCCCACCCATCTGTACATCAACAGCCACAGAAACAGCCATGTACTTTCGCCGGGCGCAGAATCGGCAAGCGCATGATCTCGCCGCCCCAGGAGAGAACACGTCACCGCGCCCTTGTCTCACCGCCTCTCCGCCCCTCGACCACATTTCCTCGTTCCCCCCCATCCACCCGTACACCCGCCCGCGCAAAAACAGCCTGTGCATCCTCGCCGGCAGTGTATGGCGGCAGGGCGCTATCTCACCACCCTGGGAGAGACCATGTCACTGCGCGCCCGCCTTGCCCCTGCTCCGATCCCCATCGACATCTCCCTGTTTCCCTCAACCCCCCTGTACACCCGCAAGTGCAGGAACGGCCGTGCACTCTCGGGCGGCGTGCATGTTGGCAGGGGCACGATCTCGCCGGCCCTCGCAAGGACACACCACGGTGCCCCCATCTCACCGCCCGTCTGCGCGCCGACCGCATTTCCTCGTTCCCCCCCACCCATCTGTACATCCACAGCCACAGAAACGGCCATGTACTCTCGCCAGGCGCAGAATCGGCAAGCGCATGATCCCGCTGCCCCGCGAGAGAGAACGTCACCGCACCCTTCTCTCACCGCCTCTCTGCCCCGACCACACTCCCCTGTTCTCCCCCACCATCCTGTACACTGGCATGTTCAGGAATGGCTCGCGTGCCCTCGCCGGCAGTGGATCACGGCAGGCGCGCTATCTCACCACCTCGGAAGAGAACACGTCACCGCGTGCCCGCCTCGCCGCTGGTCCGCTCGCCGTCGACATGTCCCTGTTCCTCCCAACCCACCTGTACACCCGCCCATGCAGGAAATGCCCCATGTCCTTACCATGCACGAGCATCAGCAGGCGCGCGTTCTCGCTGCCAGAACACGCCACTGTGCTGCCCTCTCGCTGCGGTCTGTACACCAGCAATGGCTCTACAATTGCCTCCATCTCCTGGTATACCCGTCATGCAAGAACCGTCATGTGCCCTCGCTGGGTGCGGGTATCGACAGGTGTGCCATCTCAGCGCCCGTTGCGAGTGCGGGTATCGACAGGTGTGCCATCTCAGCGCCCGTTGCGAGTCAAGGTTGTCATGTACAAGACCAGGATGCGCCTGCGCTCACAAGCATTAGCGGTGACATGTACATATATACAGATAAATCTACTGCTGTATCAGGTACGAATAAAGGTTTAGAGCTTCTATCCAGACATGGCGCCGCACATTCATATTCCTCGACGACAGGTCCGCACGCGCTGCAAGCTCGGTGTCAAGCGCGATCACAAGCTGGGGAGCTAGTGGACAGTTTGGTGACTCGCATTCAACATGGGACAGGTGAGGGGGATGGGCGTCGACCAGCTCCTCATCAGCGACATCGTCAGGATTGTTCTCAAGGAAGTGATCCATCAATGAGGGATCATCCATGGCCTCCCAGTCAATACCATACATCGCGGCACCTTCCGGTAGCTCTTCTTCGTCTGCCACCTCTGCTGGTGGAGCAAGCCCCCGTCGACCATCATGGTGTTGGCTGAAGAAGAACATCTGCCGAGGACTTTGCGGGTGAGAGTCCGGGAGCTGCATCTTGTGGTTGTTCCATGTTTCCGCCCACTCTGACGCGTCCTCGTTGATGGAGGCCATGAAGAGATGGTGTAGCAGCCAGATATGACCCGGGATCTGTGGGTTGAGGGCGTGCTGAACTTCCAGGGCGTAGAAAAAGGTCTTCCATTTGAGGCCAAAGCCATGCGTGACATCGTACCAGAGGCGCTCGATGCGTGTGTTGTGCACACTCCTGATAAGATCGTCTTAGAATTCATTGACAGGGATGGGAATGGTTGGTTGAAGTCTATCTAGATGCGGCGATTGCTAACACACCTCCCCCAGATATATGATCCTCGATGAGGCCCGCGGTTATCCTCCATCCACTGCGCCACATCCTCATTCTCCGTCCCAAAGTCTCCTCGAACACGGCTAGGCACTCCATGCACGTTGATCGCATCGAGGAACAGCGTAAGCACCGTGCTTTTGCGGTTGTTGTTGTGGACACGGATGCCGGTGATGAAGCGTGACTTGCCGTCGATGAAGCAGTGTATGACAAGCTTGAAGCGGATGAGGCCTGTCAGAAGCAAAGTGAGAAGAAAATAGAGAGGTGGAAATGCTGCAGGACGTACCATGCTGACCATCATGATGCCAAAGGGAGTTGGCGCCAGCGACGGAATAGTACTTGCGGCTGATTGAGCGATCACCGAAGACATTCGGAGGACCATGCACACGGAAATAGGACTGTCGTATGCGCTCGATGGGTATGTTGAAGCCATCAGCCCGGAGACGACCGCGGAGCATGTTGCGACCAAAGCGAGGGAAGACTTCGAGGTAGCGCGAGATGAGAGTATCGATATCGTCGTCAGTGATGTGTGCGCTAATGGCAGGGCGGGACGAGGAGTACACTCGGGAGACTGTGCCATCTCCGGCCACCTGATTAGTATAGACTGGGGCTCGAGGAAGGGATATGCCGGCCTCAAGCGCTCTGCGACGGACAGTGCGAGGGTGGACGTGGAGGTTGCGTGCTATCTCTGTGGGCCCGGCGAATGCCAGCGCCTCACGCAAGTAGTCTGGATCGATGCTGATTTTGGGCCGGCCCCTGGCGCCAGTGATAACCTCCTCCGTGAGAGTATGACTTGGAGCGTCGGGGGGATCAGACGACTCGTGTGAGGCAGTGTCAAGCGCCTCGATCATGACCTCCATAGATCGCTGAACAGTAGCATACTCTTCAGCACTGTAGAGTTGGCGATGCTATGTTCCCGTCAGACTGATGATCACGACAGTGATTTGAAGAGAGCGCACCTGCTCGGTTGACCGGACCAAAAGAAGGACAAGATCACGGGCCTCATTGAGACGTGCGGTATCACCAATCTGGGTGAGAAGTGCCCGGGATACACGGCGTTCAAGCTCATAGTAGGCGCCACGGAGATTCTCGATGCGGACATCAGTGGCCATGATGAAGGGGCGACAGGTGATGTGAGGTGCTGCCGTGGTTGCCTATATGCCTGGTGCGGTGGCTCCAGTGCTGCTGACCGGCTCGGAATGACCACAACCGGATAACAGCCGTCTTATCCGGATAATAACCGTGATGCTATGCATTCCACCATATGGAGTGGGAGAAGATCAGGTTCCGCTCTGCTGCGGTACCTGGAAGGCTGGATAAGGAAATACATCCATTTCATCAATATCCCGACAGATCCCAGGTGCTTCTAAGGCCCTTTGTGAATGCAGGGATCCTGCAGGAACCCCATGCTCTGCTCGCGAGCGTCAATGCAGATGAATGCTGGCCGATAAGCTGTTATGCATGTTCCTGCACAGCTATCAGTAAACATACATGTACATGCAAGACTCATCAGTTCACTATGATCAGATGCGATGGGATCCCAGAAAATCTTGTTGTATGCATGCTCAAAGCGCAAAGATCAGCATTAAAGTCTGCAAAACACAACGAAACTTGCCGGAGAGAGGGCGTGGTGCAGGACGCCATGAACGTCCTTCAGAGGGCGCGCCGACGTGCGCATCAAGCGCATCAAGCTAAGGCTCCAACCATATAGATTACATATACACCTTGAGCCCTATATAGACAGTATATAGTGAAAGTTAGTAATTAGTTAGTAATCAGTGGGCTTATACAGTATACTACATAAGTTAGTGTCACCCACTGCAGGGTATGTACTGTACTGTTTCGACCGTAAGTTCACGTAACGCGTAACATCGGCCTCTGAACTGAACTAATTCACTCAGCGTAACGCGTAACGCCGCTCGGTGAACGCCCTCTCGGATATTCTAATTTTTGCGTATTTCTTTACGATTTTTTCCTTCTTACATTCGAACCGTTTTGGGACATAATTTGATGCCTTTATTTGCATCCTGAGCCCTCAATCTTATTATATTACCTCCTAGGCCTTGAAAAGTACAGTAAAAGACTGGATTTTGCAGCGAAAATAAATATTTATGAACTAAAATTTCGGACCGTAACGGGCCCTTCGGGCCCGTGAACTGGGATCTGGGTCAGTTCAAAGCGTACTGTAGCATTTCGACCGTAGGTTCAGTCACGCGTCACGACCGTTTTCCGGGAACCCCGCCAATAATTTTCTTTCGATTTATCGGGTTTTTGGAGAATTCTCGGATAAATTTTACGTCATAATTGATGAACCTACGGTCAAAATGCTACAGTAACGCGTAACACCTAGTGAACCTACGGTCGAAACAGTACAGTAATGGTGCTTCTATATCTAAGTTCTGGTGCTTGGCTGAAGTACTACCATCTCTAGAAGTCTCATACTGCTCTCCAGCAGTGAGCCAGCGTAGAGCCATCACCATCTGCAATTTCTGATAACCTGCCAAATCCGGAGATAATATTTAATTTTGCAAATTCCACTAAATGTTTAGCTTATACAAGCTCTGTCAATATGGCCAGACAAGCCAGTCAAGAGACACCTTCTGAGCTGATGTCTATCTGAGGTTTTTAGAGTGCCAGTTATGGGATACCATATACTAGATAGTATACCATCTGATTACAGTCTATGGGCTGGGGGCGTATATAGAGGGTATAATTAATTAGTTTAAACAGTATAAAAACAGTATGTAGATAATATGGTTGGAGCCTTACATCAAGCGCATCAAGCGCATCAATGATGTGAAGTCTCCGGCCTCATTGTCTCGTCCCTCACCAGTATAGGCCTTGGCCACAGCGCGGCTCGTCGTCATGTCTCACCGACAGTTTTCCACAGGATGCGCAGATTTACTTGCCGATACGTGAGAGACGTAGTGTTCTCCGCCATATCGAGCCTGTACGTTCACAACAAGCTCAGTCAAGCTGTGATGGTCAAGTTCGAAGAGCGAGAGCGAGGATTTCGGGGGCGAGTCACTGGCGTTGATTCGACAAGGTACGTAGTCCGAGCCCGTCCGTTATGTAGGTACCGGGTGCAGTTACAGGGATATGGTAAACAAGGCCATACAAGCACAATGCGTGACGAGGGCAGCGAGTCGCGCGAGCGCGCTGCGCCCTCGATACAACACGAGAACATAAATACGAGTGTCCATGAGATATAAGTAAAGTGTCCGTGGGAATATAAGTAAAAGGCCGTAGGTCCGAGGACCCTGACCCTCACATCATCCCCCCTTTTAGGGCCAAGATGTGCCGTCGCAAGACTAGGAAGTCTCGGGGTCGCGAAGACGCGCCGGCGGTCGAGACACACGCCCGGAACGAAGCGTGGTCTGAGCCGGGAAGGTGTACTCAGATCTCAACCTCTGACGTACAACCGGAGGCGAGGCAGGGCGCGGAGCGGCGGCGGGAACGGCGGGAGCGGCGGCGGGACGCGGGGCAGGAGCGGACGGCGGCGGACCTGTGGGAGCAGAAGAGGAAGCATTAATAGGCGGTGGCTCGGTGTGAGCATCAGGGGACGAGGGCGGTTCGTTTGTAGGAGGTGGATAAGTATGATGAAGGACAATAGAATGAGGGCGAGGAGCACGAGGGTGACGACGGTGGAAGCGGTCGAGTAATTCGTTCTGGGAGGTGGGAATGTCGGATAACGGCACCCAGGAGTCCTCGGACTCGGGCTTGTCGACCCACCGCACGAAGTACTCGTAGCGGTGTCCGACCTTGCGGCAGTCGAGGATACTCTTGACGGTGAGTGCTGGATCGTCGGCATTGTCGAGAGCGAATGGGCGAGGTGAGGAGTGCGGGTGGAACTCGGAAGGATCGTGGTACGGTTCTAGAAGTTCGACGTTGAAGACGGGATAGAGTCGGGATAGGTAGGAAGGGAGGTCGAGTAGGTACGCACGCGTGCCGACCTTGCGGACGACGCGGTACGGACCGAGGCGGCGATGGTCGAGCTTGCCGGAAGGCCGAGTCGTCTTGATATTGCGTCGGAGGAGCCAAACGAGTTGGTCCGGCTGGAACTCGGGCGCATCTTGACGATGTTGGTCGAAGTACTTGGCTTGAGCGCGCTGCGCGAACTCCAGTTCTGCGCGAAGCTCGGCGTGGATCTGTTCTAGACGATGCGCGAGATCTTCGGCAGCTGGTACAGTCGAGCGCTCGGTGATCCTAGGTTCAAACGTGGGGTGGAAAGCGAGGTTAGCATAGAAAGGGGTTTGGTGCGTCGACGAGTTCTCGAGGTTGTTGAACGAGAACTCGGCGAGAGGAAGATAGTCGACCCAATCGTCCTGCTGATACGAGCAGTACGCGCGCACATAGGTCTCGAGCGTTTGGTTGGTGCGCTCGGTGAGACCGTCAGTGCGGGGGTGGTACGCAGTCGACGTCTTCATCTCGACGCCGAGATGCGAAGTCAAGGCTTTCCAGAAGTGAGAAACGAAGTGCGTACCGCGATCCGACACGATAGAGTCGGGGAGACCATGAAGCCGGAAGATACGGTCGAGGAATAACCAAGCCAATTCTTCTGCCGTCATGGATTCGCGGCACGGGATGAAGTGAGCGGCGCGCGTTAAGCGATCGCACACCACCCAGATCGAGTCGAAGCCGTGCGAGAGCGGCAGCTTGACTATGAAGTCCATCGAAATGGACTGCCACGGTCGCGCGGGTATGTCGAGCGGCTGGAGAAGGCCGTAGGGTTTGTGCCGAGGGTTCTTGATGCGCGGGCACGTGTCGCACGCTTCGACGTAGCGCCGGACATACGTGTTCATGCCGGGCCAGGAGTAGTCGCGTGAGACGAACCCGAGGGTGCGCGTTCGGCCGGGGTGACCTCCGATGACGTGGTCGTGTCGAGCGCGAAGGATATCCGCCCGAAGCGGCGCAGGTACGAACAGTCGTCCTTTGTGGAAGACGAGGTCGTGTTCGGCGCGGAAGTCCTGGTCGCCGTTGATGAGCGCTTGCCGCCATTCCGTGTCGACCTGGAAAGCGGTCTTGAAACGCTCGAGGAGGTCCGAGTTGTCGAGAGTGAGTGTCGTGATGGCGGAGGCGAAGTCGATGTTGGTGTTGGTGTAGGTTGGCGCAGAAGTCGGCTCGTCGGGAAAGAGTCGCTCCGTATGCTTCGACGTTAAGAGCACCTTTTGCTGGACTTCAAGGTGCTCATCCCCCCTTTTAGGGACGAAGTCGGGACGGCGGGAGGGCGCGTCTGCAACGTTAGCATGACCAGGGCCCCAATCAAGACGAAAATCGAAATCGGAAAGGAACATCGCCCAACGCGCCTGTCGGCGGTTGAGGACGCGAGAAGACATAAAATATTCGAGGTTTTTATGGTCGGAAACGACAGAAATGGGGAAGGGCGAACCCTGTAACCAATGGCGCATGTCGCGGAAACATTCCACAACTGCGAGAAGTTCCTTGTCATGAACCTCGTAGTTGATCTCGGCAGGCGTAAGCTTGCGTGAGTGGAAAGCGACGGGATGGAGGGCGCCTTGAGCGTCCGGCTGATGGAGAACACCAGAGATGGCGAAGTCGGATGCGTCGGTATGGACATGGCAGGGTAGATGAGGATCGAAATGGTGAAGGACAGGATAAGAAAGAAAGGCGGATTTGAGAGCGAGAAAGGAAGAACGAGCCGCGTCCGAGAAGACGAAGGGAACATCCTTGCGGACTAACGCGGTGAGAGGAAGGGTAATACGGGAATATCCATCAATGAAACGACGGTAGAAGTTAGAAAAGCCGAGGAAGGATTGAACGTCTTTGACGTTCCGAGGCTCGGGCCACTGCGAGATGGTGTCGAGCTTCTTGGGGTTCATCTTTACGCCGTCAGCGCTGATGATATAACCCAAGTATTCGACTTCGGACTTGTCGAACTCGCATTTGGCCGGGTTGGCGCAAAGCGAGGCGTCACGAAGCCGATCGAGTACCATCTGAACATGACGGTCATGCTCCTCCTGCGTACGCGAGAAGACGAGAATGTCGTCGAGATAGACGACACAGCAGACGTCGAGGACATCGCGGAGAACATCCTGGATGAACGCCTGCCACGCGGCGGGAGCGTTGGTGAGACCGTAGGGGACGACGAGGTGTTCGAAGAGGCCGAGGTGAGTTCGAAATGCCGTTTTCCACTCGTCACCTTCGCGGATGCGAAGATGGCTGTATGCGCTCTTGAGGTCGAGGACCGAGAAGACTTTGCAGCCTTGGACACGGTCGATGAGGTCGCTGACGAGTGGTAGCGGGAACCGGTTCTTGCGCGTGATGGAGTTGAGACCGCGGAAGTCGACGCAGAGTCGAATTTCGCCAGTCTTCTTGCGGATGAAGAGAACCGGAGCACCGGCGGATGAGGTCGAGCGTCGGATGTGGCCGCGCGCCAAGTTGGTGTTGACATACTCGGCGACTGCGTCGCGTTCCTGGGGTGTTAGCCGATAAATGGGACCAAAGGGCGGGGATTTCCCGTCCTCAAGTTCGATATCCACATCAAAGGGACGGTGTTCAGGAAGTTTATCGAACTCGGTGGGGTTGAAAACAGAGTCTGCCCATGGCTGGTACTTGGAAGGAATGAAGTGACGAGGGCCATCATCATCTGGTGGACGAAGAGGAGGATCCATGGGAGGATCAGATGGAGGAGGTGAAGTAGAAAACGAGTTAACGAATGTGGGGGTGGACGAGTCATAGAAGCGAAGGAGAGTGGATTCTGAGTCCGTATTCCTTGACAGTTTGGCAAATTTCTTTGCACTGACCAAGCGAACATTGGGAGAAGAAGAAGACGAGGAGGAAGGAGACGAGGGGCGAAGTAAACCAGGGTTGGGACGACCGTAGCCGTTGGACTGGACGAGGAAACGAAGGAACGAGATACGAGTGGGAGGTTGTTCATGAACATTAGAGGTGGATGAGCCCGCAGGCGGAGGCGCGGTGTAGCGCGGATGAGACAAAGCCAAAGTCGAAGGAGAGCCTTGTAGACCGAAGCCTAGGCCCATGTGGGTCACGGAACGAAACGAAGAAAGAGATTCAACCGAAGGACCGAAGCCCTTGGCCGGGATAGTGAGAGGATGGGTACGAGTCAGGCCACAGCAATCGAGACGCAGGTTCGCATCCCGCCAGTTGATACTGGGGTTATGCTGCTGAAGCCAGTCGAGACCGAGGATAACTGGGTATCCAACGGCCACGACAGCGAGAGCTCGGTGCTCGTCATGCGAGCCGACCGAGAGTTTGGCCACAACATCATGGGTGATCAATCCAGACGCTATGGGACGGTCATCGACCGCCATGATGGGTACAGGTACGTCCTTAAGACGTCGAGGGAGGCCATGCCTAGTGGCAAAGCGCTCGCCTATGCACGACGACGTTGCACCGCAATCGACGAGGGCATAGGTATTAATGGGTTTGCGATGAGGAAAAGAGAGACGAATCGAAATGAAGAAATGGTTTGGAGAGTGGAGAAAAGAATGAGAAGCGAAGACGTAAGACGGAACATGGCGCATAAGGGAAAGGGTATAGGTACCGTTCGCGTTACGAACGAACGGGGACTCCGGAACGCGTGGTGTCCCTGCACGAACCGGAGACCGAGGGACGGTGTGGTCACCGGTTACGCTTTTCCCGACGAAGACGTAGAGGTCTTCGCCTGGAAGCGCTTCTTGGCGTCGGCAGACATGTTAGGGCAGTCACGCGCGAAGTGTTTGCCTTGACCGCAGTACGAGCAAAGACCATCACGACGACGGCGGTCTTTCTCGTCCTGGGTAAGGGGAGCACGAGGCCTTGAGCCCGTTTTGGTAGCGTCAATCTCCATGGGTTCGCCGGCGGGGAGCACGACGGCGGGAGAAGGACGAGATGCAGGAACAGGGACGGTTTGGGTGCGAGGGGCAGATGACGAAGACGAAGATGAGGACTTAGCGGGTTTGTTCGAGTTCTGACGTTCCTCCTGCCGCTCGCGTTTACGACGGTGAAGGTCGTTGTCGGCGGCGATGACCTCCTGGCAGTACTCGTCGAACGGAAGTTGCTTGAGGCCACGGATGGAGACAAGGAGGTCCTTGAGCTCGGGCTTGAAGTGTTCGTAGAGGGTGTCGCGCTTGGTGGTCTCGGAGTAGTCGACGTGTTGGGCGAGGTCGATGAAGTTGGAGATGTAGTTGGCGGCGGAGCCGGTCTGGTGGAGGGCCTTGATCTTGTCCATCATGGCGCGTTGCAGATCCGACTCGTCGAAGCGGGCGCGGAACCGACGGATGAGACCATGGTAGTCGTCCAGTTGATAGTCTTCGTCCTTCTCGATGTTGCTGAACCACATCTTCGGCGTGCCGTTGCCGAGGTACATGCTGAGGTAGATGGACTTGTCACGGTCGGTGGGGAGCGTGGCGCGTTGAAGGTGGGTAGCTCCGCGGATCTCGTTGAGGAACGGCTCGACGCTGCCGGCCTTGCCGTCGAAGACGCGGGGTTCCTTGAAGCGCGGGGCGCCGCGGGGAGTGTTGGGATCATTGATGGGCTGGGGAGGAGGCGGCGGCTTCGATGGTGGAGGGGCCGAGAGAGTCTCGATCTTCTCGCCGAGGGAGTGCAGGGCTTGCCCGATCGCGACTTGCTGCTGCTGCAGGTTGGCGAGGGCGGTAATGGCGGCGTGGTAGTCGGCCCAGGAGGGACCGGGGGTAGGTGCCGGGGGCTGGGCCGGGGTCGCCGTCGCCTGCGTCGGCGTTGTTGAGTTTGATGGGTGCTCGGTTTCCATGTTGGGATCAATGTCGGCACCGTTGTTGGCGTTGGACGGCGCGTCGTTCCACTGGTCGTTGCCGAAGGCGCTGGAATCCTCGGAGAACATGAGGGGTAAGTATAAAAGTGCCCAAAGGCGGCGAGAGAAATTTTCAAAGGGGTTTCGAGGTCGCGAGCGATGACGAGAACAAGACGTTACCGGATGCGGCTAGTCAACACGTTGAGCTCGGCGTGTTGATGTTGGTGGTCGAATCAAACTGTGATGGTCAAGTTCGAAGAGCGAGAGCGAGGATTTCGGGGGCGAGTCACTGGCGTTGATTCGACAAGGTACGTAGTCCGAGCCCGTCCGTTATGTAGGTACCGGGTGCAGTTACAGGGATATGGTAAACAAGGCCATACAAGCACAATGCGTGACGAGGGCAGCGAGTCGCGCGAGCGCGCTGCGCCCTCGATACAACACGAGAACATAAATACGAGTGTCCATGAGATATAAGTAAAGTGTCCGTGGGAATATAAGTAAAAGGCCGTAGGTCCGAGGACCCTGACCCTCACACAAGCTGAACATGATCCGCTATTCTGTACTACTACTGGGTTGTTGATTCCCTCTCAATGACAGCGAGTGCATTGTCTACTATATACATGCTCGTTTCCCAGTGAGGGCATTGGCGTGAGCTCGTCGTTGGGCGCGTCGTTGCCGAGTCCCGACGCGGACGTGGACAAGACGCGCGGCGGTCACGTGCCTGCATGTTCGACTTGCGACGTCATTGTCACGCCGCAGGCTGGGACACCGGGACGCCGGGGCCAAGCGCCGGGATGCTGGGACTCAACAACATGCATCCTTCCATCTTTCTCTGTCGAATCACGCACCCAGGACTCAGCCGGGACCCTAGGACAGAGGCGAGGACACTGGTATACAGGAGGGTACAATTTGCGCGTCGCCCCAAGCCCGCGAGAGCACGCTGGGACCGGGGTTGCAGGCTGGGACTGCGCGCGGACGCGATCGCATAGCTAGTTAGCTTGGACAACCCCCACCAGTATCACAAGCTAGTTAGCTACGTTTACCGTGCTGCACGGGTGAATGAACATCATATGCGCCCATGTTGCATCCTACACGGCCGCGCAGTCCACACCTGATTTTCAGGTGAATCGACAACACCTGCACAACGACCGTGGAAGTCTAAAATCCATACGATTCAAATAGTCGGATATCCAGCTGGTTCCAACGACCTGATTTCCAGCCGATGAACGGGTGAATTTCAGGTGCAGAAAGTCACGTGCTGGCCTCGTGCTGCTCCGGATGTGGCGCGCGTTCGCCGCCGCGCTGCATTCGCTGCTGTTCTGTTCTCTGGCTTGCACGGCTGCACACAGCTGGGTAATGGGTGTGCACACATATATTGTCTATACTACATGCGCCAGACCTCGATACTACGTACTACAGGATAGCGGGCCCTTCTCCGAAGACGTTCGCCGACGCGAAAACATCCAACCGCTGCTCTCCGTCCTCGGTGCACGTTGGTGCGGGTCAGGGTTGCACGCATGATATCGAAAAGAGAAAATGACACTGTCGGTATCGTCAGGAGGACACTAAATGAGAACAATCGGGCCACATAGCGGAAGTCCGTCACCCCGCGATCCTTGGTGGGGCATGCGCAAGTAACTGCTGACAGAAATCAGCGAAATCCGTTACTCATGAATAGCACTCACCGGCAGGCCATATATCACTGCAGACACATATCAAAATAAAGGCAATAACCTGCCAACGGGTGTGCTGAGGCAGTCCTCGCTGAGTGTCGCGAATGTCGAGTAACGGTGACGCCGCTACAAGGCTGAGAAGCCGTGAGACAACAGTGCAGCATGCACTTGGTGGACTTGTATAAAAGCGCCAATGGCGGGAAACGACAGGCAATACTGGCCAATGTGCCACTGCCAAAGGTATCGGGCGGGCCAAGCAACGTCGGGACCCCGCTGATCTCGCTGGAACTTCTCGTCAAGCTCGGTATCGACCAATCCAAAGGTGTCTTGATCTTCGGTCCCAGCAAGGGCAGGATCCTCTGTGCATGCGCGGTCGCAAACTGGACAGACGCCAGCGCAAATGTGCCTTCGGCCGTCGTTCAAGCAACGAGGCTCGGGCAATCACGGTGATGAGGGAGTCAAAAAAATGGCAGCAATCGCGACGAGAGCGGCGGACGGTGGGAGGCGCCTGGGAGGCGCACCGCCGCGCACAGGAGGGACATGGTCGTCAAGGGCAGAAGACGGCGGGACTTGTCGTTTCACGCCAGTGCCCTGCTGACTCAGCGATCACTGTTGGCCGTGTTTGGTCTCAAGGTTGGTGGCGCTGGGGTGGCGTCGTGAAGCGCCAGATTTGGACGACGGCAGACGCCGAAAGCGCTGAAACGCTGCAGCATGTGCATGCAAACCTGAAATCCAGCTGGCGTAGGAGATACCTGAAAATCAGGCGTGCGCGAGTGGATTTTTGGGTAATGTCAACATCTGGATTCTTACTATCTGACCCCAGCTGAAAATCACCCTGCGACTACGCGGCCGTGTAGGTTCGGATCAAGCCCCTCCACGCGCGCGCACGCGAGTATACCTTCCTTTTTTGGACTATTAAAAAAGCCTCCGCGAGCTTGCGAGTGGAGGGGCTTGTGACAAAGTTCACGAAACAGACACTTTGCTCTGACCGCCATGGACATCGGTCGAAGGCGCCGCTCGCCGCCAAACTCGGCATATGGCTTTTTGAGATGCACATCTAAGCAGCTGTCCACTTCTATCAGCCTCAGGTACTCTAGTACATATGCAATACAGGCGAGAAGTGGAGACAATGTGATTTTTTCACTTTTGGCTTCCTTGTGTGGCTAAAGTGTGCTTGAGGTCCGGAATTACCAAACAGCAACGCCATAAAATACCTAAAGGTCCAAGCTCTCGATCTATGAGCTTTACAGAGCGCCTCATGTACTCGAACGACGTGTATGGACTCGTCTCTCGCCGGATGGGAGAAATTGGCCGGTAAATCGAATATTTTGGGGATATAATTCTGATGTATTTTGATAGCAGACGCGTCAAGTCACCTTATAAGAAACCATATGCCTTTGCTGGAATTTCCCAACCGCTGCGCTCGGATGCAGGACCGTCGACAAGGTGTTGTGGGCGTGTGCTGGGACCGGTGACAACATGTCACAGGCCTGTCACAGCGCTCTCGGTCTTGCGAAGAACCTCAACCTATGTACCGCGTACGGGTCTGATTTCGTTTAAAAGCTGAAATATATCATTCAATAGAGCTCTATCATGCACTGCCCGAAAACTGTGTCTTCACACGGTCTTGAGGATGAGCAATAGGTCCCGGATTGTGGGAGCATGTGATCTCTTTTAGCCAGCCTCTCGCAATTCAACGATGAACCGGTGCGTCAAAAGAGATTTATGGGCAGATAGCAGTCACTTCATAGTGCTATACTTATATTTTTGCGGGCACAGGCGTCGAGGATTACGACGGCAGCAGGGCGAACGTGAGTATATGACGTTATTTTTCACTAAAAAATACCATGCGCAAAACGTGGAAAGCAAATCGCGTGAAGCATTGATTGCTGCAGTTGCAGGATATGGAAGGCCACTTGCGAGAATCTATCGGCGCGATTGGCATAAGATAGCAGTGAAATTGCAGAAACATATATCAGGAGCATTATAGTCGTGTGTGGATGCACTTGGGACAACATCCATGCAGGATACAGTTGAGCGCCGAGGGCTGCTCGGGCTTTGCCGCTTACGGCTCCGGCACCACACGTGACTTAGCGCGACCCTGAGTCCTCAGCTCGTTTCTTGGCCTTTGTGAGCCTTACGGTCCTGAAAATTCTACGGAATAAAGCGAGAGGGTGCACGACAGTAGCTGGTGGTGTGTAGACATTGACACAGGGGGCAAGCTCCACGGCACACTACAAGAGATATTCAATGATCTTCAGAGATTACTGCATGATTATCGAGAGCTTATCATGTCTAAGTCCATAATAGGCAGTGGCAGGGGTGTAACCCCGGGTGTCGCCGTGCTGACCCCCACCCTGACCCCGGAGGGTTTCAACCCCTGGTGTGGGGTCAGGGTTTCCGCAGGGTTGGCAGGGGTTGGGGTCAACCCCAGGGTTTTTATTCATTTCTCATGATTTAGATCCTCTATTGTATATTTAAAATGCAGATATAGCACCTTCAAGATAACATACAGGTTAACAATATCCAGATTGCTAAGTAACAGCACTTAAGTTACAAATAAATCTTGTATAACGTACGTCTCCGCACCCACATCTGAGTCTGGGGTTTTTCCGGGGTGTCGGGGGGTTGGGCAACAGCAACCCGCACCCTGACCCCAGCGGGGTGGGGTGCGCAACCCTGCGGGGTTGCCCCAACCCCTGCCATTCCCTAGGACTCCATAATAAGGGCATATAGGTTATTGAGATGTATAAAGAACTCTGGCAGTCCTGATTGGCTGAGGATCCTTTATGCCACTCAATAACCTTATTGGCTTTGTTCTAAGTCTTTATATGATTTTATCACAATAAGCATGCAGTAAAGACCAGAGATTATTGTATCTCTCTTGTAGTGGCAGTTGAAGTCAACTGCGTTACACTCACTTGAAAACTCACGTATCAGAACGTCGAGGCAAACACGTGGTTGCGATATGGCGCAAGATTGGCCGGAGGCTGGCCGAGGGGCGACCGAAGGGCCGGATTTCTAGTACAATTCCTGCTCTCATAGTCTTTGAGCTCGTAAGAATTTACCATGTACAATCATTGTCTGTAAACCATTGCCCTTGTGTCCTCTTGTGATAACATAATGAGAGCTGTATGAGTTGGACATAGCCAACAGGCCGAGGGCACATCGTGACCATCTCGGAGTCGATACTTCCTCACGTCTAAGTGTGATGGCTGTGACAGCTGTGGCGCGCCGTGGTCGGTCCGAAAGACGCACAATAAGGGCCACATCCGGCGAGCAACATCGAACTTATTCGAACGCCAGGCTGTATGGTTACCCGTCCAGTCCTCTCAAGCATACAAATTAATGGACTTCAAGACATGTTGCTAGGTGTAAGATCATCGGTGCAGCCAAGAAAGCCAAATACAAGCAAACAAACAGTATTGATCGAGATAACGGGCTGATTGCCCGGCTTCCGGCCAGCCTCCGCCCAATCTCGCGCAATAATCGCAGCCACGCGTTTGCCTCGACGTTCTGATACGTGAGTTTTCAAGTGAGTGTAACGCAGTTGACTTCAACTGCCGTGGAGCTTGCCCCCTGTGTGATAGTGAGGGTGATAAAGACGCAAGTCAGGACGACGCGAGATTCGGCAATTGCCGTAATAGCTCGAACCCTCCGGAAATGGGAATCTCAGCACCCCCGGGCAGATATATGAAGATTAAGATACTGAGGCGCTGAGATAGCCTCGGTTATCCTTATATATTCAACGCCAATGTAACATCAGTGGTCCAGTACGCTCTCAGGTTGCTGCAGTGTACAGCAACTACTCGAAAAATGCTTCTGGAAACACATATTTTGCTTTGACAGTGTACAAGATTACTGCAGCCTGATAATTTTTCACTTTTGCTATGAGAAAAATGCTACAGATGCGCTTTCAGGCTCAAATAATGCTCCGGACATGCTTTCCATGCATGCTTTTCACTACACACCATGCTTTTACCATTAGACCGTATTTGCACCAGGTTATATTGGGTTTGTATTGCACTTACGCGGCGCTCAGATGTACTGGAAATTCGGCCCGTTGATGATTTTTGAAGAGCCGAGAATACAGACCGCGCGGCCTCCAATATATTCAAAACGACGGTACCCGCTTCCGCGGACTTCTTGCGTGCTGTGAGCAGCGCTCGACTGCCCGGATCGTGCCCAGATGATGGGGACCTGTACACGCATCGTCGTGGCCAAAGGCCGCTGTCCGTAAACCTCACCGATGGCCTGATAGAGGTCGTTGAAGGGTGCCCTGAGCTCATGTTCGGATCGAATTATTATTTTGCTGTCTCAGTTTTTTGTTTGCTCTTCTTCATATGTATTGGGCACTTCATTGGAAGTGGGGCCAAAATTCAGATGCGAAAGTCAATATAACCTGGTGCAAATACGGTCTATTATCTAGTGAAAAATAAACTCATATGAGTACCTCCCGATTAGGACTTTGTCCCAAGCCCCTTCTGCGAAGGACGCGGCACGCCGCGTGCCGGAGCGCGGGGCTTGCTCCGAACCTAGTTGCATCCATGGCCGTCTGCGCTCGTTTACCCCAATGACCCCAAGTTGAACAATGAGTGCCATTTTGGGATGATTTGATTTTGGACGGAGGCAAATGTGCCTTGTCAGACTGCCGTTGCGCTGCCGACTGTACTTAGGCGTCTGCAGGCCGCCGGGGCGGACTGAATGAACACATTGTTCAAGATTGGCGCAGCTGATCACGTACAGAAGGTGCTGCTTATTATGCCATGAGCTCAGATTCACGTCTTGATTCCTGGCAATCAACATACGCGCATACCCGGGGCGACCTGGTGGTCCTGATTATCCTTCTTCCGTCTCCCTAGCAGCATGCCCCCAGACAATGCAAAGGCGAGCCCCGCACGCAAGAGAAAGCAGCTCTCGGAGGAAGAGCAGCGCGATATTGAGACGAAGCGCTTGCGCGGTGCGTGTCTTGGTGCTCACAAGTGCACGGCGACTGAAGCTCTATAGGGGAGCTGTCTTGTGCAGAGTGTCGCCGGCTGAAGCTCCTATGCGACAAGAAGGTCGGGCCAGCCGTTTTCCATCGCCCGGACGAGACGCTTAACGCGTATACAGGTGCCCTGCGCGTCGTGCGTGCGGAGAGGATGCGAGAGTATATGTCCATTAGGTGCGTAGCCGATTCATCGTCTACAGCCAATGCTCATGCCTCCTTTGCGCAGGAACATTGTCTGCGGGCCAAGGGACGCGATTCATCCTCGCGGGAACAGACAAACTGCACGCCAAAATAGCCGAGATGTCCCATCGCATACGACAGCTGGAGGACGGACTGGCGATCACCCAGTCTTCGGTCTCCACAGATCGTCACCCCCTTCTCGACGACAACCTCCTCAAGATCAAGTTTGGGAGCGAGGTTCTCCAGAAGATCAAGCAGGAAGACGAGCCTGAACCGGCGGATCCACTCATAGACACGCTCGGTACCCTCACATTGAATGACGAAGGCGATGTCAAGTACTTTGGCCGGTCTGGGGGCTCAGAGGTGCGCCACACCTGCTTTCTGCCAGTTCAACTTTTGCTCACACGTACTCACAGACGCTTATGCTCGTACGCGCGCACCCGCTTGCCACTGATGCCAGCTCACCCTCGCGCTTCACAGGCCGGAGAAGACCTCAGCGCCCTTCTCGATCCGGGCAGTCCCTCCGACGATGTGCCCTCGGACTCAGACGGACCGCAGGACCTGCCCCAAGAAGTGATCGAACTGGCGAACCGCCACCCCTTCGCACGCCATAACAGCAGCGTACGTTATCTGCCCATCATCCAGAGCTTCCTCCCCCACAACACGCACGCGAACCGGCTCTGCCGGTCGTACATCGAGCACGCGGCACTCTTCTTTCGGCCTATCAAGAGCGACGATCTGTTCGGCACGTTCTTGCCCGCGATCTATTCCTCTGAGACGCCTACGGCGCATGCCCTTGCTACATGCTTTTTGTTGCTGGCTGTTGGATGCTTGCTTGATGTGCATACAGCACCGTATAGCGCTGAGGCGGAGCGCTACTATCATCTCGGTCGTGCCGCGCTCGCCGTGCGCTCTCTGTATGACTCACCGGAGACCTGGACGGTTGTCGGTGTCGGTCTTTTGGCCACATATCATGCCCTTGCGGACAAGCAATACTCTCGGGAGAGCGCCGTAAGCTCACGTATTTTTTTTCCGTTTGCGCCGCTAACGACTGCAGTGGACCATCATGAGCATGGCTTCCAAGTTGGCGCAAAGCGTACGTTCATTGATATCATTCATGCAATCGGTTGACTTACTGCAGCTATATAGATGGGACTTCGTGAGCCTGCAGCCTGCTTTTATGATAACGTGACCGCTGACGCAAAAGCGCTCGATCCCAGATCGCGACAGCAGTCCATGGAATATGGATAGTAAAGTCATACAGCAGCGTCGAAATCTCTTCTGGGAGGTCTTCGCCGCAGATGTATCGAACGTACGCTGTCTTCTAGTCATCTGTCGTCGTAGAGGAGCTGAACACGTCTTCAGTGCCTCGCCCTTGGTCGCCCACCTGCAATACACCTCTCATACGTTGACTGCGAGTACCCATTCGACCAAGAGGCCACACTCAACCCTGCAGGCGAGCCAGAAAGTGGTTGTACGTCGCACAGCTATTGCTTATATACACTCCGACTGACATTCTGTGCGGCCACCAGTCTGGCGCATGAAGCACACCTACGCAAGAGATGTCTTCATGCCAGTGATCGGCGTCACCCTGTCCGCTCGGCCGCAGCCCTACGCAGCCGTCCTTGATCTTGACAAACGCGTGCGAGGGATCGACTTCCCTACCTCCTTCCGCCCGTACGTGACGCTGGCGGAAGCGGGGCCGGCGGAGTTCCACAGCAGCGCGCTGAGCCTGATGGGCTTCTATGCAAGTCAGCACCGTACCGTCAGTGCGTATTCCTGACTATATTCTTACGGCGTACTGTGATCTGACATGTCGTGTGTGCAGCGATGCTCTATCTTCACCGGTGGGTGGCTTTTCAGTGTCGGCTGCTGTTCGCATGTCGCTGATGTGTTTTGGCAGATCTTTCTTCGCGCAAGCCTTGTTGGACCATCCGAGCAATCCGCTCGCCAGCCCGTTCGCCTTGTCGTTTCAGACCGCATTGCGATGCGCGTCTATCATTATCAAAGGCGCCGCACACCACTTTGAGCGCTGTGAATCGATCGCAGTGCGGTGCTGGTTTTTGTTGGGCCATGTTTTCTCAGCTGCTGTAAGCTGTATTTGCTGCGCTAGAACTCGCGTATACTGACCATTCTTTTTAGGTGATCGTAGCGACTGTAGCAACTCGCTCACCGACGACGCAACTGGCAGCTGCAGGGATGCGAGACCTTACGCTCGCTATCCAGCTCTTCGAGCGGAGCGCATCGCACTCGCAACGTGCACGGATAGCCTTGGTAAGTCGGTCGACTAAATCTGACGACGGTGCACTCATCGTCGCTTGCAGAACGTTCTACGCAAACTGAGCGAGAAGGCGAGCCGCGCGGTGGACAGTGAGGACAAAAGTAAAGGGAAAGGGACATCGAGCGACTTGTCAACCATGTTCAACAAGCAGCAAGACGCCGACGACGAGCTCGCGATATTTGGCGGCCAGGCGAAGATCTTGTCGTGCAAGGGCAAGAAAAGCCCCGCGGCTCAAGATCGGGCGTCGAAGAGCAGCTCGTCGCGCAGTTCGTCGGCAGGGCTGGAGACTGCGCCTCGCCCGCTGCAGATCTCGACGGACTGGTCGGATATGGCGTCTGCGGGCTTCAATGATGGCGCTCAGCGGCGCAAGTCGGACGAATTTCGACAGCAAGCGTACGCGTCTGGCGTATCTGCTGCGATGTCCGATGTGCGGGGTCTCTCGTCTGGAAACTCTGCTCTGAATCCCACATACTCGCCCAACTCGACGTACTCGCCCTCCAATTCGCAAAACCCGTTCGCCGCTGGTCCAAGTAGCATGCCCTCAGGCAGGCGGCCGTCGGCCTCGTACCCCTCACAACCACCTCTCGAGCAGCTGCGCATGCACTCCCCTGTGCATGACTGGGGGACGCCAACATTGCCTGACGCATGGCGAGACCGGCCATATGTGCCACCTCTGCAGACTCTCAGCCACACGCATGCACAAGGAACCCAGCCCCACTCGCCTGCCCATACATTGCCTCCTCTGCACACGCAACTGCCGCCGCATTCTCGACAGCACTCGTTCTCCCACACCATGCCGCCGCCGTCACATCCCTACGCGCTGCCTGGCATGGACGCAGCACACTCACAGCCGCCATCTCCCTACACGACTCATCGTATGACGATGTTCCACCCGTCGCAGGCGCCGTTCGGGGACCCCATGGGCGCCCCGGCCCCGGCCAGCTTGCTCACATCGACGACGCAAGCGCAGAGCATTGATCCTCCGTGGACGTCGCTCATGCGGGAATGCGCGTTCGGGGACTGCGACATATCGCACCCTGGGCTATCAGTGCCGGAGTATCGTGCTGCACAATGAGTTCCAGTCATTATAGGACATTTTTTATGCCGTAGTCATAACCATTGTACTGTCCGCATCCTCTAGACAGCTATACATAACGTAGAGCGGAGCCAGTGTGTCCTGGAACTTGAAGTCAAACATATGCCGGCAATCACCGTGCGGCGTAGCGCCCGGAGGATCCGTCCCGAGATGCGGTGGCGGCCACGCTGTCCCCTGGTCGCTGTCCGAGTTGCTCTTCCCATGGCCCATGCTCCAACCGCGACTCAGTAAAGCACAACGAAGACGCGCAGACATGCCGCGCGATGAAGAATTCAACCAGCCCCTGCTTTCCCGCGAGGACGGCGAGACCATCTTCGCCGCGGACGACTCGGACGACGAGGGAGACGGCGTCGTCAACAGACCCCCGCCGCCGAGGGAGCCGCGGAACGTGCGATTCGAGGAGGCGCCGCGCGTGATAGCGCCCAGTTTGCGGTCGATGACCTCGAGCAGGGAAACAGGTGCGTTGCACCGATGTAGCCGAACGGAAACGCCGTCCTGACTCTGGCGCTTGTTGACCAGAATTCGACCTAGACGACGACGATGTAGAGGAATCCGACATGCATGCACTCGAATACCTCCCTACGCGTCGCTCTTCCACCTCGCAGACAATGCCGCTGCTCGTAGGGCTGATGGACGCGTCCAGCTCCCGCCACGGACTTGACGCACTCCCCCTACGAAGTGGCGATGGGCAAACGGACGAGGACCTGGAGGAGTTAGCCGCCAAGCGGACAGCAGGGGGCAACATGCTAGACTCTGTCGCGAACATGGCGAACTCGATTCTAGGAGCTGGTACATAGGTCGCCCACTTCACGCGCGCGGTATATTCTCACACGTCGCATTACAGGTATCATAGGTGATCCATCCCCCATGCTATCTCGCAGGATCTGCCGCTGACAGTACTCAGGCCTTCCCTACGCGATAAATCAAGCAGGCTTCTTTGCCGGCCTCATCCTACTGGTCGCGCTCTGCGGTGTCACAGACTGGACGATACGTCTCATAGTCATTAATGCAAAACTCAGCGGAAGCCAGTCCTACATCGACATCATGACGCGCTGCTTTGGCTCTAGCGGTCGTGCCGCTGTGTCGTTCTTCCAATTCGCCTTCGCTTTCGGAGGTAAGCATATTGCACCCATGCCTACAGCAACCATCTAATTTACATCTCACCTCTTGCAGGCATGTGCGCTTTTGGCATCATCATCGGCGATACGATACCCCATGTCATCCGCTCTATATTCCCCCGCCTACCCTCGATGCCTGTACTCTCTCTATTCGCCAACCGCCAGTTCATCATCGCCTTGTGTACGATCTGCGTCTCGTATCCACTTTCTCTATACCGCGACATCCACAAACTCTCGCGCGCTTCCGCCCTCGCCCTCGTCTCCATGCTCGTCATCGTCGCCGCAGTCACTATCGAGGGACCCAAGGTACCTGATGAGTACAAAGGCGACCCTTCCAAAGGATTCTCCTTCCTGGGACCAGGCCTCACACAGGCTGTCGGCGTGATCAGCTTCGCATTTGGTCAGTCTTCGTCGCGAAATCGCGCCACATATCCTGATTGCCACTTAGTGTGCCACCATAACTCGCTGCTAATTTATGGAAGCCTGCGCACGCCGACCCTGGACCGCTTCGCGCAGGTCACTCATCTCTCGACCTTCATATCGCTGGTTGCATGCTGCACACTGGCGATTCCAGGATATATGACATTCACGGACAAGACTCAAGGCAACATCCTGAACAACTTCAGTAGCGTAAGAAGCTTCCTCTGCATCCTTCACTGTACTCATCGTAATACGAATAGGACAACACGTTCATAAACGTAGCGCGCTTTTGTTTTGGCTTGAACATGTTCACCACTTTGCCGCTAGAGCTATTCGTATGTAGAGAGGTGAGCTGATGTTCCTTTACGCACAAATATTGTGGGGCTGACGCGTCCAAGGTCATCGAGCACTATTTTTTCTCGCACGAGTCATTCAGCATGCAACGGCATGTCTTCTTCACGACGGTCATCCTGATCGCTGCAATGTTCGGTGAGCAGGCATTGCTCGGCGCCTGGTTCCTGTCCTGATCTCCTGCCAGTCTCCCTCATCACCTGCGACCTCGGCGTCATGCTCGAAATTACAGGCGGCGCGTCTGCCACAACACTCGCATTCATCTTCCCCACAGCTTGTTACATACAGCTTTCTGACCCAGCGCGACCATGGCATAGCCGCCAAAAACTGCCGGCGTACGCGATATGTGCGTTCGGCATCGTAGTCATGGTCTTTACACTATACCAGGCGCTTGCCAAGTCATGGACACCTGAGGGGGATCCCAAGATCTGTATGTAGGATAGATAAAATGGACATCTAATAGTTACACATTCAGTACTGAGTATTCCATACTGTCAGTAGATGCGGCGTGAGACCATGATGCGTTCATGAGATGAGGTGGCAAGATATGAGAGCTGTCCGTCCGCGCCTTCCTGGTTCATTTCGGGAGCTCGGTCGCCTGCCCGAGGCCCTGGACGTCCTCCATGCGCTCGACGCGCGCGCCCTTTGCCTTGCTCTCCCGCGCCAGCAGCGGCGACACATCCAGATCTTCATACTTCGTCCAAACATGCTGCACCCGCTTATACGGCGCAATCTCCGGCGACGGATCGACCGGATCGCACACCAGCAGCCATATCGCATCGTAGCCTCCCGCTGTGCCACAAAAAACCCATCATCAGCACCATCCTCCCGCGAAACATGATATATCGGCGGTACGCACCCCCCGGGACGCCGCCACCCACGACGCCTGACATGGTGATACATTTGTCGAGCAGGCGCGTCTGCTCCGGCGGCTCAATCGGTACATCGCACAGCTGACCCATCTCGCGCATGCGCGCGCGGATGTCCTGGGAAGTCCGGAGCGATCAGCCGTGCGCGTCGGTGGGCGCCGCGGAGTGCACTCACCTCCGTAATACGGTGTGCCTCGTAGAAAGTGGAGATGATGGGGGCCTCATCTGTCGGCGTGAACGGGTTGGCGAGCCACTGGTGCAGGCGTCAGTGTGGGGCGCGGGAATAGGACGGGAAAGACGGGTACCTGGACAGCTTGCAGGGAAGATATGTACTTGACAGCGCTGGCGTAGCCCTCGGGGTCGGCGTCGTGCAGTCGCGAGAGGTGCATGAGCGTTTGTGCAAGCGACTGGTTAAGTTGGTCAAGGGCGGTCCATAAGGTCTTTGCTGTAGCCCAGATCAGACTGGACGAAGGTAGTTGTACAGGAAGCACTCACATTTGATGGTATCGTCCTTACGCCACTTGAGCACCTTGCCGACGAGAGAGGGTGTGTCGCTACCAGCGTCGACGTCGGCGAGCATGATCCGTGTCAGTGGTGGCAGCTTGAAGTCCTGCACATCGTAGTTCCACGCCGCGTTCGACGGAGAGAGCACTTCCAGCAAAGGCATCTTCTGAGAGGGAGGGGGAATGAGTCACTGAGACAATGGACGAGAGACCGGATGGCCGACCCTTTAAAGGGCCTGCGAGTTATTAGGGCGCGCGCTAAAATCTACGCACCGCATCGCCATCCATCAATGGCTGAATAACGGCAGGATCGAACCGCGTATAGAGATGGCTCCCGAATATCGCGGCGGACACATCGAACCCGCTCCCCACCTTCCCCTGCGCTAGACAGTGCACAAATTGCGCGAGGTTATGCGAGAGGCGCCGGCCCTTGCTCTTCCCGCTCGTGTCCGCGAACTCCTCGGCGGTGAGCACACCGAGGCGAACGAGCAGCGCCGCGACGAGCGAGGTGATCAGCGCGGCGGATGAGCCGAGCCCGGTCTTGTGTACGTCGGCGAGTGCACCGCCGGTGGGTATAAACTTCGGTAACTGCTCCAGGGATTCCATCGTCCGCGGGAGATGCTGTAAGTCGAGCTGGGCAAAAGTCCCCCGATTGTCAGCGGGCGCCTATCATGAAATGGAGCCCGCGCCCACACACCTGCGCACGCTGTGAGTAGAAATCGTTGTCTCCGACTATCGCAATATCCGTCCCCGCCTTGAGGGCCTCCGTCACGGCGGCGGCGCCACGCATCTCGGCGGCGAGTGCGGCGGTCTTCTCGAGCGCAAGCTGCACGAACTTGTTCCTGCTCTCACTGAAGCGCGCGTACGCGTTCTGTCACCGGACGGGGATCACAGGCGGCGCTAGCTCACTTGTCTGCGTTTGGTGCCACGGTCACCTTCCCATCCGCCTCGGAGGTTGCATAAAGCCAGGTTGCGTTCGTGAACTGGGGCGATCGGACGCGTATGTTCCCCGTACCGACGTCTGTAGCATCGCGTGCGACGGTGTAGAAGCGCGAGGAGGTGGAGACGACGACGCCCGAGTACGCTGGGTCGAGGACGAGGTAGCCGCCGGCGATGAGAACCTTGCCAGGCGCGGAGACGATGGTGGGCGCGGTCATGGGTATGGATGAGGGATCAGGACAAGATGGTATCGTGCCACTCGCGCTGCTTCTGGATCCTGGCGCTGGCTACGGACTCTGTGAAGACGCGAGGTGCGCGCACTTTACGAGAGCCGGCGCCCATTGTGGTACGAGATCGAGTGATTGGCATCACTGATCATCCAAACCACCGATATAGCTGCATGCTCGTTTACGACCCCTCAAGCTCAGGCTTCGGTTCTCACTTATTGCATGAGGTGAGTGCTCCTCTCATTATTCCAAAATATACAGTATATGTGCAATGGTACCAGGAATGTCCATCAACTAGCGACCGCCACGCTCGAACCATGTCTTCTGGGACCCACACGTCGCATTAGTGCAGCCCGGGCAGCGGAGTCCGAGCTGGACGCTCGTCGGCCCTATCCTTCCGGCGCCATAGTCGCTCAGATGCTTTGCCGCAATGTCCGCAAGCGCGCGAATGAATACCGGCGAGCCATTCAGCGACTCCGCCCTATGCACTTCCATGCCAAGCTTTGATGACGCATTAGTCTCTGCGCGTATAGGAATACCGACCGCTACTCACCTCCCTACCCTCCTTGACGTACTCCAGGTCGAGCTCGTACAGGGTCTCAATGTGGTCGCTCGTGAACGCAATGGGAACGAGCACGACTTGCTTTTGGCCCAGCCGCGCGAGGCCCTTGATCGCGTCGCTCGTCTGCGGACCCATCCACGCAGACGGCCCGACCTGCGACTGCCAGACGAGCCGGTACGGGTTGCGGTGCTTCAAGCGCTCCATGACAGCCGCGACGCTGGCGGAGACCTCCAGCACATACGGGTCCCCGCGGTTCACCACGGACATTGGCAAAGAGTGCGCGGAGAAGAGGATCACCGCGTCGTCCCGGTCGGAGGGGTGGAACTTGGCCAGCGCATTCTCTACGTTCTGTGCCACCGCCTGTGCGTGATGTCAGTTTACACCCTCGATCATGAGACGGCCGACGCACCTCAATAAACCCAGGATGCGTCCCCCACCGGTCGATTACGCTCCACTCGACCTCATTCCCAAACTCCTTCCCCCTCCCCTGCCTATACAGCTCATTCAAACTGCTCCCCGTCGTCGAGCAGCTGTACTGAGGATACTGCGTAAACGCCACCGCCCTCTTCACACCGTCCTCCCGCATCTCCCTTGCCGTATCCGCCGTCAGCGGGTTTGCGTACCGGAACGCCACGTACGCTTTGTGCGGCGCGGTCTCCGGGTGCAGCTCGTCGAGCAGCTTGGCCATGCCCTCCCCCTGCATGCGCGTGTACTTCAGGATCGGCGAGCCACCGCCGATATCCGTGTACTGCTGCTCGATCTGCGGCGTCCGCCGCTTCGCGATGATGGGCGCCGCGTAGCGTTGGAAGGGGAGGGGGATGAGGTCGCCATCGAGAAACAGGTTCTTGAGAAAGTCGTACGTCTCTGCGACCTAGTAGCACAAATTGGATAAATTGAAGCGCAGAGTAGGACTTGTCCACGTACCGTAGACGGTCCGCCCATGTTCAACATGACGATGGCTGCGTCCCGCGTCAGTCTGGCATTGCGACATGCCCCCTAGCACACTCACCTGTAGGACTGCACCCTCGTCAGTCTGGCACATCTTCTGTCCGCACACACCCACGCACCTTTTTCGCGAGGGGAACAACGACGCGTATGTTCTCCGAGCTGCGGCCATCTGGGCACCTTCGGAGACCTTCACAGCTGTCCTGGACGCTGATACACTCGTCCTGGACGCGTGTGCGTGTGCGCACGTCTTAGACGCGTGTACGCCTGTCCTCGTCGCCAATGAGGCCATTTTCTGCGCGTCGAATGTCAAGGGCTTGAAGCGTATGCCGTGCCTTCAGTGTATGCCTTAAGCTTCAGTACACGACTGTGTAAGCTTCGGTGTACGACTGTGTAAGCCTGAATGCACGACTCGAGCCAGTCGACGGCGGTAGTGGGAAAAGAGCGGTAACCCGCTGGGCTCGTCAGTGGTGGTGACATCTCGATGAACGACGTCGGCGGTGGGCGCGATCGGCGAGTCGGATCGTATTCCGGACCGGCGAATACAATGCGCGTGCTGTGATTTGTTGAAGTTCGACGCTTTGTACGCTGCCATTGTTTTCTCTTTTCTCCCGCAGCTCTCCTAGGAGGAGCCTGCTATAGTCTTCTCTTTCGCCTTCTCCTTGTTTCGCTCCCGCTTTTTCTTTGCCTTGGAGAGAACGCAGACAATGGCTATGGCCGGAGCCCGCGTACTGCATTAATCCGCAACTAGATATATCACTAGTGGTTTCGAATGAGACGCGTTTGTGAGCTTTTGTCTCCTGCCTGCGATCCACTTCTCCCTCTCTCAGCTGAAAGTACCTCCCTTCTCAGTCCAGACCGCCGTAGCGAACATCTGCATGCGTCTCCAACCACGCCAGCCACTGCTTGAGATACTGCCCACCGTAGGCCACCGTCCCAGAGTCCCCGACCACGCACAGCTGGCGCTTCGCGCGCGTCATGGCCACGTTCATCCGCCGCTTCTCCTTCAGGAAGCCCACTTCGCGCTGGTAACATCGTCAGCGTTTCCCCTGCAGAATTCATGCGCAGACCCCCGCGTCCACCGTCCACGAAATAGAAGCTCACCTTGTCGTTGCTCCGTACCATACTGATGATGACCGCCTCCTTTTCGCGCCCCTGCATACCGTCGACAGTGCCTATCTCTAAGTCGGGGCCGTGCAGAGGGCGCAAAAGGGACGTGAGCAGGCCGACCTGCGCCTGGTAGGGCGTGATGACGGCGATTTGAGATGGCAAAACGCCCGCTTGCACCTGTCGGCCATTAGCGCGTAAGTGTCATGAATTCGATGCAAGCATCGAGGTATAGAGAAACATACCAGTTCACTGACCCAGTTCTTCACTATAGTTGCCTCGTTCTCGTTACAGCGGCTACCTTCGTCTGCATCACCTTCCAGGCGCTCATAGTACTCGCAGCCCGCGGTGTCAAAGAAAACAACAGGAACGGCTAGTACATCGTCCTCTGTCTCCTCCACGCCAGCCGACTCGCGTGCCAGCCGTATGGCCGGCAGGTCGTGTAGTAGTCGCTTTGCAACGGCTGGATCAGGATGTAGCTTTCCGCCATATAGGGTCTTCGACGGAAAGTCGCAGATATCTTCGTGCATTCTGATGAATAGGAAGATGAGCGAGCGGTATCACTGGAAGCTGAAGAGCGACAACAAACCTGTACTGCACCTTGAGCATGCGCTTGATTCCCGGCCCGTGCATCCTCTCAAGGCGGTCGAATAATGTGGTCTCGAGCGTACGTGGCGGGCGCAAGACGGGGATGCGAGGTCGATTTCTGGATTCCGCAACGGCTGTCGAGCTTGAAGTTCCCGGTGCATCGGTCGCACCCTCATCCAACTCATGTGCCATCTCCCTTTCCTCTTCGCCATCATCACTAGCATCACTGTCCGGAGGAGGTTCTGGGAATTCATCGACCTTCTCGACCTTCGCATTATCTTTCGGAGCAGGTTTAGACCCGGCACTCCCATTCGCCTTGTCCTTCTTCTTGCTATCTTTCGACTTCTTGTCGAGAGACAGGATCGTGGGCGGTAATTGCATCGGGTCGCCGGCCAATATGAGTTTCTTCGCCTTGAAGGTGGGCACCCAGCACACTGCCTCAACGGCTTGCGTAGCCTCATCGATGATGACAGTGTCAAAGTCTAGTGGTCTGAGTGGTCTCCCGCCGGCGGTATGGCACGTAGCGAGGACGACCTGGGCGAGGGGATCAGTCCGCGATCAACTCTTTGATAATACAGCGGTTACCTGCGCCTCTGAAAGAACAGATCTGACTACTCCGCCCTCTCGTTGCCGATATCTGGAAGAACTTAGGACACTGCGTGAGATGACATGAGAGGATCACTTACTCCTTTCTCAGAGCCTTGACTTCCTCCCACATCTTCTTGCGTTCTAGACCGCGAGGTGCTTTCCCTTTGGCGCCTTTTCCCTTTCCGGACAGGACGCCGAGAGCATTCTCTAGCTCTGCCTTCACATCTTTCGCGAGCGCAGCCTGACATATTGGTCAGAATTGGCCTGAAAAGAGTGAAAAGACTGACAGCATCCGTCCTCCCGGCCTGCACCTCTAGCGTCGCGTCCAGGACGCCCTCATGCGACATCACACGGGCAGGATGGCCAACCCGTGTGACGCGCAAGCGCGCCGTACGGGAGTCCACCGGAAGTACAAGTAATCGCTCGAGGATGTTGTCGACAGCAAGGTTAGAAGCGCCACATACGAGCAAGCGTTGGCCCCGAGCGCATAGCTGACGGATGAGCTCGATAAGCGTATGCGTCTTTCCTGTGCCCGGAGGGCCGTGGATGCAGGCGACTTCAGGCGAAGCCAGACAGAATCTGCAGCACGTTCAGTTGACGGCATAAGACAGAAGGACTTCCGAGAAATAGACCTGATGGCTTCCTTTTGACTGTCATTCAGCGACGGGTCCAAAAATTCCAGATCTATAACCGGTATTTTCGCAGATGGCGATGCCTGGCCAAGGAGGACCCGGTGCATTGTGTTCAGGCGCGGGAATGCCTTATCATCTGGAGGCTTCGAAATAATTTGAGCTGAAAACCTCGTTTCCTTCAGAAGTCCTCACGTTGTCTGAATTCATCTTCTCCAGCGTGTCCATGGCCTTGTCCATCCTGGAATATATCTGGTTCGTTTTTCGAGGACGAAAGATCGACGTTCGGCGTACCTATCATAGGTGACGTTGTTCGCAAGCTTGAGGATACGCAAACGGGCTGGCAAGTCTAGCTCCCCATCGGTGTCTACTGCAACTGTTATACGTGTATCTGATATCTTGCGTGCACGTCGGGAGATTAGCCGTCCAAGTAGATGGTAATGAGCTTTCCATACGTACCTTGTATACGACGCCCTCAGCAGAGCTCCCCTTGGGCTCAGTAGATGCCTGCTTCTTACTTGACGTCTTCGTTTTCTGCGCGCCGGTAACATTGGCTTCTATGCGTGCCAGGTCACCGGACCTGATGAATGTGCGTTGAAGGACATGTTGATGCAAAGGAAGGGCAGCTTACCGGAGAGTATGCGGAGGAAACAACGGGCTCGTGTGATACGCAGTCGGCCGCTCGAGCTCAACGAGACTGCCTTTGCATGGCCGTCAGTCCACAAGTGATATCCAACGTGAATCCCACGTTAGACAAAGAAGACGAGATCGCACGTTTTGCCCCCGAGACCGATGTTGATAGAGACAACCCCGAGATTTCCGAGCGCCAGACCCTTCTGCTCGAGAAGTTTCGGACCACAGTTCGAGAGCAGTAGGGACGAGCGTTCGATTTCTGCCTGACGCTCGGCGGCGAGAAGTTTGCGTTGACGAGCGATGAAGTCTGCCAGACGAGAGGGTTCGGCCATGTTTGGTGGACACTTGATACGATATTGTAAGATGCGGTTCGCTCGTCGGATGAGAAGACGATGATGGTTAGGCGCAAGTTGACTGTTGGGGAACGTATCTCGATTCTCGGCGTTGGCCGACTGGTGCCTCACAGTCACGTGCTGTTCAAGTTAAAGGCCGCTGGGCGAACGGCCTGCTACAGGACACCCATTTGGGCCTGAACGACGAGGCGCACTTCATAGTCAGAACAAAATATATCATTTACAAAGTATATTATATAAGGCTACAACCCCTCTACCACTGCGCAGCGAACCCGCTGTTCGGATCCGGCTCTACAGCCCGATACTGCGTGCGAAGCAACCTCTCCGCCTCAGACGGTGTAAGTGTTGCGAGTATGCCCTCCGCCAACTCATCAGCCCGCGACAAAGTAGCAGCACCATCTCGCGGTGCAGTGTCCCTTGCCTCGGGTGTCTCCACCCAGTACAGCTCCTCCACCTTGCGGGTCCACTCCTTGTCGCCCCATCGCGCCTCTCGCGCCTCTTGACCGTCCACATCTAGACCACCAGTACCAGCTTCACTCGGAAGCTCAGCCCGCGTCGGCTTGATCTGTCCGCCGCCATTAACGCAGCCACCCGGGCACGCCATCACCTCCACGTAGTCGTACGGTCGGTCTCGCTCCGCATCGTCTGCAGCCACACCACCATTCTTAGCCGCCCGTCGCCGCGCGACGACGTCTCGGATGCTCGGCTTCGCCGCCTTGCCGTCCTCGGCGTCGCCAGTCGGCTGGACGCCTTTGACGGCGGCTCGCTTGGCCACGACGCGCCGCGGTGGTGCACGCCCAGTCTTCCCGACCTTGCGCACGAGGTTCTGCAGGTTGCGGAAGCCGTAGCACTTGGCGCCCTTGAAGAGGACCTCTCCGGGAGCTGCAGGCTCTGCGGGACGACGGAGGATGTACTCCACGAAGTCGTCGTTGCGACCCTTGCGAAGTTCGAGTTGCAACGGGATGGTTGTCTCTTGCATGAGGTGGGCTATGATGGCGTGTAGGTATGAACCGGAAGAGGTGCCTGGATGTACAAGCAGTTCTGGGAGTAGTTCTTCGAATTTGGGAAGGTTCGCTGCAGGTGAGCGATGCTTGTGGTGATGATGGCCGTGAGCATGGTCGTGATCGTGGTCATGGTCGCGATCCTGGCCGTTTGAACGTGAGTGGGTGTGCTCGTCGGCATGGCGGTGCGCCTCTGCATGTTCATCAGACTTGTCTGTCGATGCCGGATTCCCGTTGGTCTTAACCGCCTTCGAACAGGAGCAGCTGCCGGAGGACTTCGAGCAGGGCTTGGGCGGTGACTGCTTCTCGCGTATCAATCGCTGGGTGTCTTCTGACAATGGCGAGTCGCTCCCTTCCAGGCCTACTGAAGAGTTCTCGTCCGCGACTGCAGCGGCCGGGTCCCAACCTCTACTCCGTAGCATGCCCTCGAATTCTCCGGAGGTGATAACACAGTCGACTTCCCGTACGTCTTCGTGCGGATGTTCAGCGAGGAAGTCCTGGCGCGACGCTTCGAGCTTCTTGTCGTAGCAAGGCATGACGGAGAGGTGGTAGATGTCGTTTGGTCTACAACTCTACGTCAGCATTATGAGCTCGTTGAGCTGTGGAGGGCGTACTGTGCACCGCATCGCTCGCCCATCCATTGCTTCACGAGCGTCCCCATGACCTGTTGCGGACTCTTCGTCTTCGATATGTAGGGAAGCATCTCGGCGTGGGCCTTCTCCGCGTAGCATATCCATCCGGGGCACGCGCTCGCGATCATAGGAAGAGGATCAACACCTGCCGTGGCAAGATCAGCCTCGTTCGGATGATTACAGGCATACTGACGCACCCTGTATATCGCCAGTGCGCGCAGCGTTTCTCCTCTGCTGCCACTCAGTCACTGTGTCCTTGAGAGCCAGATGCCTCGCGAACGTGGTGTCGAAGACAGCCTCGAAGCCCATGTTCGCTCTGCAGAAGCTACGCACGCGACGCAGCATCTGGCGTGGGGATATAGACGCGGAGGTAACGGAGGCCGCTAGACTTGCTAGCACCTGAGGAGCGATGGACATGACGGGGATGCGATGTCCAGGTTGATCGGCGGGCGGGTTCGCGTCGACGAAGGCAAGAACTTCAATGTGCGATTGTAGCGTTATAAGCACGCTTTCTGCAGATGTGATGCAGCCGCTACAACGATCGTATCAATATGGAGTATGCATGTAGTAACGGGGAGCGCACCTGCATGCCAGACAATCATTCAGATTGATCTGCGCCTGCTCCAGCTTGCGGCCCTCTGTCGTCTCCTTGGAAGAAGACACCTCGTAGTATGCACCACTGGAATCTATGTGTATCTCTGTCTATGACATGAGTCAGTGCTGCCGAGGCGCGCATACGTGGGGAATGACGGACAGCAGCTTGGGAAGCGTTCTTCGTCGGTGCATTGATCTCGGTCACAGGCTTGATGCATGCTTGCGAAGGGGTGATGAAGTCGTTCAAGTCGGTCAAAGTCTTCAAAATCGTCAGCATCTCTGCCCAATGAAGGGTATGATACACATACCAGAGCGCCGGAGAACGCCATAACGGCTGATCGTCTGACGAGAACGCTCTACTTTCGCCGGATTTGTGGAGCCTAAGTCCTAGGGTGACTGTGCAACTAAGGGAGACTGTCTGTGGCAAGAGCAATGGGGCCTTGAAGCTCGAGGGATTGAAGATGCGATGGAAGTGCTGAGCAAGGTGCAATTCAGCGCATCTGATTTGTCAGTCCGCGTCCCAAGTCCGCGGACGGCCGAGGTGATAACAGTCACCACTGTTCGATCCAGTCTGCTCCAGACTGAGACTATGTACTGGTGCAGGCCAGGCTTCAGGCCTCAGGCTTCACGATGCTGAAGCGCTGACAACTCATCTTGGTGGACGACTGACGGAACAGCGCATAGTATTGGGGCAGCTGTTATACACGGGCACCTGTAGATACGATACTACACGAATGCAGTTGCGTCCGGCACGATATCGATTCAGAACAGGGCAGCGTCAGCAAATTCCAATACCCAAAATTACTGCACCATAAGAGAGACCGTGACTATATGAAGGACTCCCGGAGGATAATCGTAGGCTCAAGGCGCGCGAAAGTGGAACTGCAGCGTGAGGTATGGCTGGGAAGGAGAGCACGGTCGATTTTTTTTGCTACCAGAGGGATCCGCAAAAGGAGGGCATCCAGAGCTGCTGGTTATATTAGGTCGACAAAGGAGAAGAGGGAGGATGTACATACTTAGCTTGGCTAGTCTAGGCCCCAGTAGGGCCCGCAAAAGAGACGATGCCGATGCTGCAAGGGCGTAGTCGCGTGAAGGGTGCGCAAGCATCAGAGAGCAAAGGCCTTGGAAGAGTATATCGCGACAGATGTCCGCGTAAAGCAGCCTGGGTGCAGCTTCGCAAGGTGTTGGGGAATACAGAGACAGCGAGGAACAGAAATCGTCCCGGTCAGCCAGAGAGGAAGGAAGGGGAGAGCCAATTTATCTGAGGCATTTGAGACCTCAAGATGGTCAGAACGTCGAGGCCGGCGCGGACATGCGAGGTCTGGAAGCTTGGGATGATGGTTCGGGAAGGAAAGCCTGAGGAAAGCGATCGCCGCGCTCCTTCACCCGCTCCCTCATCCAGAATCCGTCGAATAAATCTGAATATTATTATACGAAGCAGGCTGCTCGATACTGACATGGACATTGGAGATGCACCCTCGGGCCTCTGATGGTCAAGAAAGGCGTCAAAAACCGTTCTGAGACGACGCGTGCAATGTCGTTCAACGTTCACGGCGCGAAAAGCGGACTTACTTCCTCAGAGCGGCCGTCCATTGAAGGGCATGCTACAGGCTTGTAGCAGCCGTACAGGAAACAGGTGTGTAGTCTTCATTCTACGTAGGATGCAGTCAAAGTTGAGCGACGTCGTTGCAGCAGACGCGCTGGACCCTTGTCATGAACGATACTTCCTCGTCCCTGTTCCCCGGATTTTGCGCCTATCTGACTTCACCCTCGCCTATGTGCACTTTCATCATGAAGGACGGCCTGTCTAGCCTAGACGATTGGAGTGACACACCGCCAACTCCTCTAACACAGGGCAGGTGTCATCGACAAGCAAGCGCCCCCGTCCACATAGTCAAGGGTCTTATGATTCCAAGGAATATTGCTGACCACTGCAAATACTGTGTAGGCGATGAGAAGCATTGAACGGTCATAGGACCGTTAATACTCCATCGTACCTGTCAAGGATGGTCTCGACTCTCGACAAAGATTTGGATGCACCTAATATCTAGTGAGTATCGCGTTCAATTACTACCTGGCACTGCTCACCTGGGGAATGCAGATGCCCGCGAACATCCCTTCTCTATCGCGAGATAGAGTAGCGGACACCCGCCAGAGTCAATGCTACCTCGTCCGCGCGAACCATGGTCAGATCCCGGCGCCGAGCAGAGCATCGCGAAGGCCCGGCAACAGGTTCAAGCATCGAAAAGCACGGTCTGCGCAGGGTTGTGTACCTGTGGTTCGCTACTGCCACCCGGTCGCGACGGCTGGCAGGTTTGTGACCAGCTGCGAGATCCTATCCGCGCCACCGGTTGCAAGACCAGGTCCAAGCACCAGTCATATCGAGGATCCCAGCACGGAGATACAAAGAAAAGGGCAGGCGAGGAGAAAGCGGTATAAGTGGCACCTCGCAGCAGAGTTCGCGACGACGGGTCGACCGTTGGTAGTGGTTGGAAGTCAACTTGTAAGATTTCTATGTTACTGGTAGAAGCAGGCGTCGCTAATCTTGGAGAGCTAGCTTCACAACCCTTCGCTGACTCCGCATATCGTGAGCGAAGTTCGCAGAGAACGAGGGTGCTCAGAGACAGTGGCGACGACTCGGACCCGACGAGAACACGAGGAGAGAAACGATCACGTGTGAGGCAGGTGACCAGCAATTGAGGCCCAGCGCCTCGTCAAAGCATTCTTGATCGGATGCCAGGGCCCGAGCCTCCTTTCTCCTCTCTTTCAACGTTCACCATTACGCCTCGTAGAAATCTCCCCCGGACCGCATCCTTGACTCGCGACTTGCATCTCCCATTCGCTCTTGTAGCATCTTGTCCTCACAGCCACTCAGCTGTCGGACATCATGTCTCGGCGAGTGCAGAGATGCACGTTGAAGGAGTTCACGGGCGCGTATATGCGGAAGATGGGCTGGAGGCCGCCGGGGCTCCTGGAGACGGGGATCATCGAGTCGCGCCTGATGATGCAGGGTGTGCTCAACGAGGATGGTTGGACGGCGTTCCCGAGCAGCCCGCCTCGTCGCACGCGCTCTTCACAGGAAATCTGGGCGGAGATGGAGGATCTTGTCCACGCAGTCGTGTCTGCCGCGGAGGACAGGCTACCCAATCGCTTCAGCCGCGAGGCACGGACGACCGACTTCGAATGCCGGTACAGCGCGGAGGCCTACTTCGATGCAGGGGAGGCGGATTCGGTGAACATCGATGGGTTCACGGTCCTGCGCGAGACTGGGCCTCGCGGTACGAAACCGGGCTGCGCGTCGGACAAGCGGGTGCACGGCGGCCACGATCACCATCGCGGACCTATCTATGCCGCAGATATTGGAATCACCGTGTGCTGGGACGCTCACAGGGACGAGCAAGCTCGACTTCAGGTGCGTCATCATGCCTCCCTTGTCAGAGCAGAGAACCAACAAATACGCAGAATTTCTACAGCATCATGGCTGTGGCAAGCTATATATTCTACAATGACCGCAGACGGGCCTACCATCTCTCGATCACCTTGGAGTACACGCGCGCACGACTTTGGTTTCACTGTCGCTCCCACTCAGTCTACAGTGCCTCGTTTGACATCAACGAGGTACGTTGCTCCTTATGAAGACAACAACAGGCAGCTAACTGAATCCTCAGTCATATACGGAATTCATTCATTTCATCCTATTCGTCATATACGCGAACCGGCAGCAGATGGGCTTTGACCCTTCCGTCACCCGCGTTGTCGACGCCGAGGACCGCCTGCAGTACCAATTCGACATCTGCCATACGGGTGAAGAAATAGCGCGCACGTACCAGACTATCAGTGTACTCCACGAAGTCGCCGCCACGGCCGACCTGCACGTCCGTGCGATGGCCGTCTACCTCGTCCGGCCCGCCACAAAGGGTGACGGGCTTTCGATTGCGGAGGACAGCGCCCTCGACCGCGCATTACGGGACTTCTTCCAGCTCATGGATCAACCGGACGAGCAAGAGGCGCGGAATCACATCCTTGGCAAGATGCGAGGCAATGCGATCAATGAAACCGAGCTCCGGGATTGCGAAAATTTCTTCGTGACCGTGCTAGCGGATTGCGAGGTGCCATTCGACCTATGTTATGTCTCCCCTCATCGCGGGAAGATACTGGACTTTGTCCCTCGTCAGCGGCGCCGAACCTTATATGGGGAGGTGTGCGAGGATATGTATGACATCCAGAGCGCGCGGCTCTTCTTCTTCGCGCTCACAGAATGCTGTAAAAGTGGGTTAAGACATTGTCCTTCGGTCGTATAACACCTGACGTCGTCCCTTAGTCTTGATGTTCTTCCTTCGCGTGAGCTCTATACACGGAGACATCAGTCCCGGCAACTTCCTGGTCCATGCTCTGCGCCTCCTGCGCGCGCTGGCTACGGACCCCGATCTATGGCAGAGCTATTCTGTGAAGATTACGGACTTCGAATATTCGACAGACTACGATAAATTGACTGCGGAGAGGGGTCGCACCGTACGTGCTATCATTGATCCCTTGTAAAATAATCTCACGACCGCACAGGGCACAGACTACTACATGGCGGTCGAAGTCCAGGCTGGGTGCCACCTCTTCTACGGCGAATGGACGCCGCCTACGCTCCTCGCACGCAACCACTTCTCATACAATTTCTACCACGACCTCGAGTCCGTCCTCTGGATGGCCTTACACTTTGCGCTTGGACATGTCTCCGCGGACGTCATGCGTGCCACGGAATGGGAGACGCTCTCTCAATGGCTCTGGTGGCAAGCGGAGTTCATGAAGCTCATCTTCGTACGCAACGGTTCCGAATTCCGCGAGGCGCTCATGCTGGGCAACATGCGCGAATGCGACCGCCTTCAGCTCGTACTGGAGCGCGCTTACGGAACAACATCGCCGATGGTACGACTAGTGGAACTCATCATTGCCATGGGCGAAGCGCATCGCGCTGTGCAGTCAAGCCAATTAGATCCGGACCTGGTCGCCGATCCCTCTGCGCCCGAGGTACCGTTCAAGCAACTGGACAAGGAGAACTTTCACGGGGAGATATACTGCCAGATGTACAATGCCTTCATCGACATCAGCGAGTGCTTTACCGGCGAGGATGGCGAAGTGGTGCCCTTGGGCGGACTTCCCGCAATTAGTCCTGAAGATCCGCAGCGACTTTGGGACGAGCTCGATGTGGTCGTGCCGAGCGAGGACGAAGAGCTTCTGTATGAGCTAAGTTCTGACGATGAAGGCTCGGATGCAGAAGTCGCGGGCGAAGAGATCACAGAAGAGTTCAGCAACGAGGAATTACACGTCTTCATCGCCCAGGAGGCGGCTGCAGCTCAGCGCGACGCAGAAGAGGCGCCCGATGAGTCGGACGTGTCTCTGCAAACGCCCATAGGCGTCAAGAACCCCGCTGTACCACAGCTCATCGTGCACGAAACCGAGAAGGTGCTGGAGCCACAGGAGGGAAGTACTGCAATCACCGGGCATGTCGCGCATATTCCGACGTCAGAGGAGAGCAAGGAGGACATCCAAATTACGCCGGTGCAGCCTGTCATGGATAACAGGCGTTCGCGTTCGGCGAATGGAGTGGAACGAGCGAATCAGCGCGCCCGGGAGAAGGAGAATAAGCCTCAGGTGCTGCTAGGAAAGACGCAGCCAACTACGATCAGTGGACAGAGGAATACCTCGGTCAAGGCTCGCACGAAGAAGGATAGCTTGACTCGCCCTCCCTGGCGTTAAGTATATGGCCCTCACCGAGGCGGAAGTTAACTTTATATACATAATCGTATCGCATTAGAGTGTATTTGCACCGGTATATACCGGGTTTGTATTGCACACAGAAGCTCGCGATATGTACCGAGATTCGAGTCGTTGAATACATTTCGGTGTTCCACAACGAGGACCAAATGCAATACAACAAGGGGCTAGTAAATACATCCGAGGCGGAATATTAGACCGTATTTGCACCAGGTTATATTGACTTTCGCATCTGAATTTTGGCCCCACTTCCAATGAAGTGCCCAATACATATGAAGAAGAGCAAACAAAAAACTGAGACAGCAAAATAATAATTCGATCCGAACATGAGCTCAGGGCACCCTTCAACGACCTCTATCAGGCCATCGGTGAGGTTTACGGACAGCGGCCTTTGGCCACGACGATGCGTGTACAGGTCCCCATCATCTGGGCACGATCCGGGCAGTCGAGCGCTGCTCACAGCACGCAAGAAGTCCGCGGAAGCGGGTACCGTCGTTTTGAATATATTGGAGGCCGCGCGGTCTGTATTCTCGGCTCTTCAAAAATCATCAACGGGCCGAATTTCCAGTACATCTGAGCGCCGCGTAAGTGCAATACAAACCCAATATAACCTGGTGCAAATACGGTCTATTTTCTCCCTTTTCAACTGTACCCTGCTGCGTCGAACCTACCCGAGGATAACGCACCGTGCTGGCACTAGAGGGCCCGCTTGAGGCAGCCGCGGAACCTGAACTTCAGTACTCTGACGTGCTTCCCCTCAGATGCAGTGTCATTGACGGTGCTGCCGGAGCTGCTGCCTGACGACGGGCCCTTCAGTGTGCCTTCAGCCCTCTTCAGCCTCGTTGTCGGAGCCGTCGGTGTCGATGCGATGAGTTCAATATTACAAGCAGGCCTCGAAAAAACATCTGGAGGTCATTGTTTATACTGAGCGACCGTCGGAGCTCGTCTATATTGCATATAGCGTATATTAGTACAAGAGGCAAAATTCAGATGAGAAAGTCAGTATATCTCGGTGCAAATACACTCTATTGCTTGGCTGTTCACAATGTATCAGATCCTTAGTACAAGATTTCTATGTCGAAACATATGCGTTCACCGAAGTGCCCTTCCTAGAACATATCCGCGTAAGGCTGGTAGGGAGATCCGTAGAAAGCAATCATGAACTCCTCGAAGGTGGGCGCCTTCACATCCGGATAGAGCTCCTTGAAATCGAGCACGCCCGCTGCCTTGGCCTTCGCTACGGTGTTGTCCCCGCGGATGTACAAGCTGTACCTGTACTCGGTGATGTAGCGAAAGATTACCTGCTCAGGCGGCACAGCCCGAGCTGCTTCCAGCTGCTCCATAAACTCTGCCTCAGGGATCTACCAAGATGTCAGACCGAGCGTTCGTCGTCAGACGATTACACGGAAAACATACCACTTTCTTCTTCTGCTGCACAAATTCGCTTCCGAACTTGCGCTCCGCGATCGCCCAGGCCTGATTCTGAGTCTTCTCGTCCTCCCAGATGAGCACCGTCTGGTTAAGCGTGCGGTCGTCCTGGATGATGCGCGCCACATGGTCGCCGATGTGAAGGAGGTCTGTTATCGCGAGTGGCACATCGCCGGTTCCAACGACGTCGCGCGTCAGGTCGGCCACGAAGCCAGACAGCTCCGCGGGCCAGGGTACGACGGTCTGCATCCAGTATCCGACTTCTATGAAGGTATAGGCGAGGCCGGACTTCTTGACATATTCGCGGATGGCAAGTTTCTAGTCACGAAGGTCAGCCGATAACGCGACGCGCAACAGAAGTGGGCTTGCCTTGTCGTGCAGGATCATAACGCCTGTTGGCGCCTCCGTGCCAAAGTCGTCGGGGACGAAGCGCTTGACGCCGACCGCCTTGGCGGCCTCCACGATCTCTTTCTGCGCTTCGATGCAAGTCGTGGGCAAGGTAGCGATGGCGCAGTCAGCGCCAGCCAGGACCTCCTTCAGCCGTTCTTGGGTGACGGCAAGAAGATCCACCTGATGGACGGTTACGCCGCGCTCCGCAAATTTGACAAGAGCTGGCTTGGAGGGGTTGCGAGCGACGGCGGCGACGCGCTGAGATAATATCAGCTTGCCAGTCGGCCTGAATGGATCAGAATTGTAACTTACGTATTCGCCGCTGCGCAGGAGACCTTCAACGATGGATCGGCCTGTCTCTCCGGATGCACCAAACACGACAACGAGGGGCTTTTGTTGGGACATGGTTGAAAATGATGAAGGTTGCAAAAAGGCTGGAGGAAGGTGTTTGCTTCACTACGATCTTGGGCTTCTTATAGTCGCAGACGAGTCTTGCCCTCGTGCTAAGATTGGCGTCGCGGAGGGCGATAATCTGAAGGCATTACTGTACATACTGTCAACATAGTCGCACGATAGACACGGGGAATAGACGCACTGCACGAGCTTTGTAGGCCGAATTGCTCGGGCTAGAACTTAGTCACCGAGATTCTTGATATTTGTCTCAAAGAAAGAACCAGTCATTGTCGTGCGATGAGGTGATATAGCCAGCTCGTAAAGCTTTGAATACAGTCGGCGAGCCTGTGTCGTGTTGTTTGCCAGGATCCTGCCAATGCCAACGCGTCCAGTGCCTTAGATATATAAGCAAGTTCATTGCGCGTGCGGCACTCAGCAGCAAATAATGTCGAGGAGCTGATGGTACAGAACTCGAGTTCAACAAGTCGCAATCAGTAAGTACGGTGCAGTGATTGGAAAGAACAAGGCGGGAACAAGAACAAAAGCTGCCTTTTCGGGGTGATCGACGCCACAAACAGACATTACTCTGTCCTCCTCCCCCATCGTCCGAACGGCTTCGGGACGCTAATACGTATTTCGACGTATCGTTTCTGGTTGTTCTGCTATATCACTGCCTCATCTGCATTGTCTACTCGACTACGAGCTCTCCTTGGCACTATCACTCGCTTCTTTCGCGAACTTGAACAATGCAAGCAGACGAGCTCCCTGCAAACGTCACTATCCGAGCCCTGGAGAAGGACCGTGTAGACTTTGTCCTGGAAAATGTTGATCTTTCGTGCGTCCTTCACAATCTTCTTTACAAGCCTGCCTGCTGACTATCTCACAGCTTTGCCAACTCGTTCCGGCGGGTCATGATGGCAGACATCCCCACTGTCGGTGAGCGCCCTTCGCCCGCCACGATATTACAAGGCCCATATCCACCAGCCATTGACCTTGTTGAGTTTGAGGCGAACACGACGGTCCTACCCGATGAGTTCATTGCTCACCGGTTGGGCATGGTTCCGCTCATAAGCGACAACTGCGAAGAGTCCATTCGTTATAGCCGAGTGTGTGCTAGTTCCGTATCATCATGAGCAACTCGCTGAAGCTGTTACAGGACTGCAACTGCTTGTCATGGTGCCAGTATTGTGCCATCGAACTCGTCCTAGATGTCAAGTGTACAGAGGACAACACGACCATGGACGTCACCAGCAGACACCTCGACGTGCAGAACGTGCATCCAGGTCATGGCGCAGGAGAGGAAGGCGAGGAACTTTCAAATCGTGTACCAAATTTTGGCTTCCCTACCTCCCATCGCGAGCCGGACGCTGAGCCCATCGCTATTGCGCGCATTCGGAAGGGTCAATCCTTGAAAGTCCGTTGCATTGCGAAGAAGGTGCGCCCGGCGTTGTTGACCGTCATTGTAAGCCAATAACAAGCTTTAGGGCATCGCAAAAGAACACGCGAAGTGGTCACCCTGCTCTGCTGTTGGCTTCGAATACGACCCATACAACAAGCTCCGGCATACAACATACTGGTTCGAGAAGAGCATCGAGGATGAGTGGATCCCGAACCCGCGCAACACCGAGCTAGAAACGCGGCCCCAACCTGGCGATGCTTTTGACTTCAACGCAAAGCCAAACCGATTCTATATAGACGTCGAGACGGACGGCAGTCTGGGCCCGCAGGAAGTGGTAATGAGGGTGAGTAATATCTATAATGACCTCGCACCTTGTCTCAATTGTATGTAGGGCCTGAACGAGCTGAGCACAAAGCTTGCGAACGTCGTACTATGGCTGAAGCACCAAGGCCAACCCCCTGAGGATAGCGAAGGCGGCCAGGGAGGCTGGGGCGCACCAGCAGCAGCTGCTGCAGGAGGCGCCGCTGGTGGCGGCGGCGCTGCTGCGTGGCCCGCGACCGGTGGAGGCGGCGGCTGGGGGTCATCTGCAAGCCCTGCGCGTGGTGGTGCGGCCAGTGCCTGGGGCGGCGGTGGCAGCAGTCCTGGTCGCCAGGGCAGCGCCAGCACATGGGGTGGAGGATCGTCCAGCCCGGGCCGCGGGGGTTGGGGGAGCAGCAGTGCCGGTGGTGGCTGGGGCAGCCCGAGCCAGCAAGCGAACGGCTGGAATGTGTAGTCAAGAGGTACGACCCGAAGAGGGTGTATTCGATTGGTTGATGTTACTTACAGGTCTGGCCAAAAGTTGGATTGTACTTTAGATCTGTATCAGGAAAGCGCGCTTGGCCTTCGGCCGCTCGCCGATGGGTCAGAGTTGGTTTGCAGACTTGTTCGATTGTCTGTGACAGATCGTCTCGAACGACGAATGAGGTGCGTCCATGCTTATGCTTCGGTCCGCGTCAACGCCACAATCAGTGGGATTGAGAAAATGGAAGGCGCCTGCTTTTCGCGCGGTTGAGCTCCTTCTGAGTTCTCAGCAGGAGCAACTCACTCTTCTACCTCACCCGATCGCGCTTGGCCGCGTTCATCGATGGTTTTCTGTCTTCATTCGTCATAAGCGAGAGGCCTCCATTCTCAGGTTGTCCTGTCTCGCCCTGATTGTGAAGCTATCTTCCCCGCCGCTCCCATCATTCGGTGGCCGGGCGCCAGATTCAAGGCGCGTTGCGACGATAGCCTATATAAACCAATGCGATCGTTCGAGGTAGACTTTCCCGGCCTTGCACCTCCTCCTCCAGCCGCCCCCTGTCCCCCTCCCCTACCCCTCCGTCCGCGACTAGCTCGCGCTGGTTATGAGCACGCCCTTGAGAGATGTGGATGCAGTCTTCATCGCCGCGTTCCTCTCCACATTCTTTTTCGGTGCGTATTCCCAACCTAAAATGCGTAGCTGCGCCTGATTTTCCCGTTACGCAGGAGTCTACCTCGCGGTCGCATATGAGTGCTCGCGCATTCTCTGGTCCCGGCGGCGGCGACACCGGCGGACGCACTTGTATCTCGTCTGCACGCACGTCGTCCTATTGGTCCTGACCTTCATCGTACGTCACAATCCGCTCGTAACCTGCTTCATATTGACGCATTCCCTGCATTGCCATTCATCCCTCAATCACTTCTTCTTCACCCCTTCTCTTCCTCTTTCCTCGCACATATGTTAGCGCTGTATCACTGTGCTCGTGCGCACACTAGATGGCCTGCGCTATCACCAAGAACCGGACGGGAACATCGACCAGGGACCTATCAATGACCAAACCGCGATGGTCACCAATGTGTGCTGGGTACTCGCGATATTGGTCTCGGACGCGTTCATTGTCAGTCCTTTATCAGATACATCTCACTCGGACATCCTCTCCGCGCTGGTGCTCACGCATCCTGCAGATATACCGCGTCTCTGCCGTCTGGCGTTTCAATTATCTTGCCATAGCCTGTCCGCTCATGGGGTGGCTTGCAGGCATTGGTGCGTCATGTGCTTATCCTTGTTCATGAATGATGCGCTCAATGTCAAGATCTATTCCGCGACCTGGGCGTCATTGACATCCAATGACTACGTCTTGGTAAACCTCCTTCCTTATCATCACACGCTCGATACTGTATACGACGTACAGCTCTCGGCATCTTCTTCTTGGACACTGCGTCCAAATACGGCGAGGGTGCGGATCCCTTTGAAGGCCAGCTGTTGTTGTCCAATGTCATGTTCTGCGTCTGTACCCTGGTCATCAACCTAATGTCTACTGGTGAGTTTCTTAAGAAGCTCTACCTCTCCATCTACTTTGGCATTTCAACACTCCTTCGTTGGCCCCTCTGCTGAGCATACTAAACACAGTGCTCATCGCTGGCCGCATTTGGTGGGTGCGCCGCAAAGTGCATTTCCTCAGCGGCGACGCGCGAGACACGGTCAACAGCCTCGTCACCGTCCTTCTCGAGTCCGCTGCATTCTACACCGTCGTTCTCGTCATGCACATAATCTTCCTCGCCACCGACTCCTTGCTCAACTTTATATGCATCGACATCGAGACGCCGATTATTGGCATCGTGGTGCGTCGCACGACATCTCTGATCTTCAGCCCGCGCGTTTATATCGTATCACCTTGCAGTTCTCTTTCATCATCATCCGTGTCTCTGAAGGCAAGGCGCACGGCAACACGAGTGACGGCGAGCCGCCGAGCGCTGGCACGTCAGGCCCGCGCAGCCACACTCGAGATCGATGGGCCTCCGGCAACCGCAGCGACCGCATCGACACTACTGGCACGATTGACGTCGCAATCCGGCTTGAGACCGTCACACACCGCGACGGAGAAGATGTAGGGGATGATTCGATTTCCACGAGGAAAGGCAAGCCAGGTTCGGAGTCGTGGTAAAGCGCAATTCTCCGCCTCTGATGTGGGATATGAGAAACGTGGTGATATGATGGGAGCCTGCGCTGTACGTCCGTATTGCCATAGGACCTCCGGCTACGTGCGCTCTCCCACTTGAAGCCGACGTCTATGTATTATACTTATTACTTATGCCTTGGATATGCACGAATATGGCATCGACACATAGCTGTAGACCACACATACTACTCTTTACGACTGCCAATGTACGACCACGACAAATACCCGAAGTCATAAACATGCATTAGGTTTCGGGAATGCTGGAGCCTAGCTGAACATGACCGACTGGTTGACCTTGGGAGTCCCGTACGAGCTCGGCGATACCGTTCACAAATGGAGAAACTGTTATCTCCGATGCTCTCACACTTCTCTTATGTGGCAAAGAGCGTCACAAGGAGCTCTTCCAACATAGAACCGGCACAGGTATGTGGGTATATAAGCAATCGACGACGCTCCGTTCTCTTTGTGACGCCCATATTTCGAACTCGAGTCCGAAGCTGGTCCAGCAATTGCCTCGTCGATACTGACATCTTCCATGATTTCAAAGTAACCGAATTCTCAACAGAAATAGGTTTATCGCGCCTGCGCCTGAGGCCTGAGTACCTGAGTCTAATCGTTCCTCATAGTACCCACGCTGCTGCCACTGCCAGCCCCATCGCCAACATCACAGCAAGCACGTCAGGACCGCCATTCCTGCTCGCGCGGTTGACCGACCCCGTCGAGTTCGACGCTTCCACCGACCCCCACATCCGCATGTTCCGGAAGTACGTATGCGTGGTGTTGGGTGTCGCCCAGCTCTCGTCGGAGCCTCCGAAGAAGGTACTGGGAAGAAAATCAGTACGGTGAGTAGAGCATCGCAATACAGCAAGACATACGAGAAGAATAGCCCGTTTGCTGATACGGCGGATGTGGCGCGGAGTCGTAGGTTCTGCTGCGTGACCACTGGCTGGCCGTTGTAGCTATGGAGAGTTGGTCAGAGTCGACACAGGGACACAAGCGAGTCTGGACACGTACTACAATTCAATATTCCCGTTCGAGGCGCTCGCCGGGCTGTTCAACTGCACCAGCATTGCGATGCGGTTCCACCTGCGAGGCGATGAGTGCTAGCTAGCCGGCCGCGCATCTTCCAACGTACCGCCCCGCTTGGAAACCAAACCTGCCACGCCCCATGCTCACGCCATAATCATCGTTGCAAATGATGTCGTCCTGCTCGCACAGGCTTTCCGTTTCTGGTGCGTATGCATATACTGCGACGACGGATAAGTACACCGCATATATGCGCACAAAAAAGCCCGCCGTACCCTCGCCTGCGCCTTCCGTTCGCCACATAAGCCGCGTCGAGAAGCAGGAGTCGCCAGCAGCCACCCCGGGCTCACTGCCGCCGCTGCAGCCAGTCGAGTCCAGTCCGCCGCGCAGCCCCGGGAGCTTCCCGCCCTGCACCCAGTCAAAGTCGGCGTCGAACGCGACCTCGTACTCCAGCAACAGCGAGCCAAAGCCGATGTCCGAGCTGTCCAGGTCGGAGAATTGCGCGGTGGAGGCGTTGGTGCTATTCCAGAGGTTGATGAACTGGGCGCCGCCGGTGCTGTGCGAGAAGCTGCCCGCGGGGTATGTGACGCGGAGGACGGGTGCAGAGGTGGATGAGGTATCTTCGCTGGAGCCGGGCGCGGGCTGGTCGGGGAAGGGGTCGTCGACGAAGGCCAGGGTGTCGTTGCCGTCCTGTATGCGGCCTTTGATGAGGCCCCAGCGGCTGGTGAGGAGATCCTGCGCGTCGTCCGGGGACATCGTGGCTGTGGGGAACGGAAACGCGGTACTTGTGGTGAGTGAGTAGAAAGAGGCGAGCGAGGCGGCCGGCGTCTGGCAGGCTGTAGGCGGGGCGAGGGCGAGAATTGCGAGCGCAAAGGCGAGCGTAGAGGAGGACATGGCGAATAGTGATAGTCGATAGTAACGAGTAGCGGCTGAAAGGTGATAGGATCGTGAGTGTCCTTGTCCTTGAAGATGACCGTGAGCAGAGAAAAAGCGCGGGTCGTCCGTCAAGCAGCATTCGTGACCGCCTGCCTCTTGTACGCTCTATCTGACAGTGCCGACCCGCCGTCAATGCGGAACGATGCAGCTGGCAGCTAAAATCGCCTCCTAATCAGCGTGAACGACGGGCAATGTCCCACCTGTCGCTCCCCGCCTCACAACGTCCACTTCCCCTGAGGTTCATTTGATCGACGGGTTCGCATACAAGTCCGTGCGGTCTGTCGATGGAGAGATGCAGGAAAATGAAAGATAAACGCAAGTGAAGGGCGCGTAGAACAGGCACGTGAGCAGTTTCAACATACACGTGACCTGAACAGCAAGGCATCCGATTCCTCACTCGCGAAAATCCGGCAGAGATGCCTGCATATACATAGCGTACCACAACATTGCGCGCGTACAGAGCAAGTGATACGCACGCGTGTACAAAACAACGATACGCAACGTGTAGCCACTAGACACGCTGGCGTCCGGTGACAGCTTCTACGATATTCCATCCTTCGCGAGCCGGCATCGATGTCGATATAACGTTCGTCGTCGGATCGCGATGCTGATATCTGAGCGTCGGCCGCGGGGGACTGGCCGACGTCCCACCGGGTTCAATCAGCAGACACGCACGAAGCGTGGGGCTATGTCGGCGCGAATGGGCGATGGGCAATAACGACCGATAGGAAGAGTTCGAGGTGACCAGTTGCAGCCAACTGTAGTTGGGTGCTACCGTGGCTCGCCCACGCTGGTCCCGCTCGCAACTGTCCCGCTCGCAACTGTCGTCCCATTCGTATCTGGTGTTCCCATCCCGCCATCGTCGCCGCTACCTCGTGGTCGTACGGCAAGCGCTGTGGCGACGGCGACGATGGCCAAAAAGAGGAGGAAAATGCACGCCCGTCGGCCGCTGTTGCGCTGGTATCTGGAGAAGAGGAGAGTGTGTCAGCGTGGGATCGATTGTTGGGCGGACAAGGTGTGTGGATACAGGTCATGGGGCAGAGGTATCACGATGAAGAAGGCAGACAAAGACCAATGTCGAGACAAGGACGAATGAGTAGACAGTGCGGATGGTGAACGGAGATATCGGAAGGTGGAGGGCAGCAGTAAGCCCCCGACTATGTTGCCCAGAAAGGCCGCAAGAGCGGTGTGTTATAGAGAATGAATGGACCAGACGACGACGTCGCTGTTGGATGGAAGCGCTCTTCGCGGGAGCGCAAGAAGTCCGGAAGACTCAAGAAGACCGGAAGACTCGAGAAGAACGGAAGACTCAGGAGGTACGAGAGACTCGTGAAGTAAACTTACGTGACCGCCGTATTCAGCTCCTTTACCGAATCCTCCATATGCACGGCCGTCTGCTCGATATTATACTCGACGCTGTCCAGCAAGGTCCCCTGGTCGATGACGAGGTTCTCCAGCTCGCGAAACAGCTCGGCCAGCTGCGTTATCGAGTGCGCAATGTCGGACAGCTCGCGTGTCCGTTCCGCGTGGGCCTGGTCCGGCTCCTCCATCTGATAGGCAAATGCTTGTTGCTGTGTTTGGCGCTAAAGGGAGGTCAGACGGGTGACGGGTGGAATATGGACGAGCAAGGAAAGGGGATAGAGTGGACGGAGCGGACACGTACTGCGAAGCGGAGATCATCGTCGACGTTGGTGTCCAGGTCAGGAGTGCCTAGGCGTGGCGAGACGGGGGAGCGCGGAGTACCAGGTATGCCGGACGCGGAGAGGCCTTGGCCCTGGAGCTCTGTATGGACGCATCAGGAGGGGCGGAGGATGGTAAGTGGCGCGACTGACTCTGCATATAGTTGCGCTGCTTCTTGCGAAAGGTCGCGGACAGCGTCTGGACTTTGGCGGCCAACGCGCGTTGGACATTGCGCGCGGCATGCGAGGGGCCTGCAGTTGGGGGGAATGCGTGCTGAGCTACACGCGTTACTTGAGAATGACATGCGCGGAAGTCCTATGGAAATGCTTAGCGTGGATTTGTGAATAGAAATAGGGGGACGCACGGCGGTGATCTCGCTGGTGAGGCGGTCAATGTCCTGCTCTTCCTTGGACCGGTCCGCAAAGGCCGGGAGCAGGTGCTTTGCATGAAGCTTGTCGAGGGTCGTGACTGCGACGCGTGAGACGCGCTGAAGCACGGGAGCAGAGACGCGCACTTTTGGTCTGTATCCCGGCGAGGAGGTTCTCGACGTTGTCGGCGAGATCTGCCCACTGCGGCGCGAGGTCTACGTCCACGGCGACGGCGCGCCGCTTGATGAGTCCCCCGCGCTCGTCGTCGTCCTCGTCGTCGTCGTCATCCTCGTAGAGACGCGCGCGCCGGCGCTTGGGGCGGCAGGAAAGGAAGAAGAGCGTGCGCGAGCGGGTCGTGGGCGAAGACATGGAAAACGTGGCCGAAGTAAGTAGGTTCGTCCGACGTCGTAACCCGGATGAGGTCATTGCCCGAGGCCGTCTGGCACGTGGCTGCCTCCGTGCCTGCGCCTTTAAAGCCGACGGGCGGCTGGCCGGCTGCAGCAGTTCTTTGACGAGCTCCCCGCTCCTGCGCGTCCGCCTCCCCCATCGATCTCACCGCGCCGCCCCCTCGAGCCATGTGCAACGCGCGCACGTACGTCGTCCCCCCCGCCGTCCAGCGCATCCCCCGCTGACCTCCCCCCCAGCCAGGGCATTCAGAAGGGCTGTGGCCACTACGTCGCCGTGCGTGTGCTCGGGCACCCGTCGTCTTCCCTCCCCCTCATGTATCCCCCCCCCTTCCAGATCAAGACCATCGAAGTCATAGACTGCGGTCGCCCCAACTGCCGACACTCCGCTCACCACGCCTGCGGGCGATCCCGCTCGGCCTGCGCGTGCGCCAAGGTGCGTGTCGGCGCGAGGCGTTCGCGCCGCCCCCGCTGATCCGATTCGCAGTACTACGGCCCCGACGTGGAAGAAATCGTCCGCACGGAGACCGCCTGGTGCGACCACTGCTCAAGCTGGTACGAGGGCAAGGGCGCGCCTCGCAAGCGCTGATCGCGCCGATCGCGTCGGTGACGCACTGATTGCACCCGCCCCCCGCCACCATAACGACGCGCGCGGACGACCGCACGACGACCGAGACGAATGCATCGCACGACGACCTCACGCCAACGCACTGTACCACCACGCCCATCGCGTCCTCTATCTATTGACCGCGCTCTCGCTGCTCTCGTCGCGCGCTTTCCCATTGTTCCTTCCCCTTTCCCCTAACAGTATCTATTCGGTCGCCAGTCATTGGCTGGTGCGCCTGCTCATCATCTTTATCATCATCATGCTCTCATCCCTTCCGCTCTTCTATCCTAATTATATCCCGATCCATCGCAATCCTCGTTCGTGGCCGCTTTCATGCGGCGCGGGCCCCATTTCGATGCTCTAATCATACAAGTGCTCCAGTCGTCTAATCGTCTCCATCCCTCGAGCGCTGTACTTGTATCGCTGCACGGCACGATATCTATTTCGCCATTTCGCTCTCCGTCCTGTATCCTAATATTCTAATCCATGTCCTTTGCGCGAGCGCTCTACCCACTTGATGACATCTCCTCCGACGGACACTTTGCTCGTGCAACCGATATCAGGGAAGAGACGGCCAAAGCAGGGCATTTGTATGCGCAGACTGCCCACGTCAAGGAGGTGCGCCTGAGGTGAGCTTGTTTGAACACATCGCCGTCATTCTCAATGAAGCAGCCACGACTCGGTCGATGAGCGCGAGCAACGGTAATCAGAGGAACAAGGCCACGATGAGAATTGCTCAGCATCATCAGACAGCAACAGTTGGCCCTGTGAGCAGAGCGTGTGAGCACGACGACTCCAGCACATGCCGGACGATATGGCCTTTCTCCATTCGTGTTGTAACACCGAGCGCTCACAGTTGCCCAAAAAGCTATGAGTGGTAAGGCATCCTAGGCGCACAGTTGGGGGTCTCTTGACACTATTGCGCAGGACCCCTGCTGTGGCGGTACTCCGCATGCCACACAGCTCAGAGCTGTCTATCACACGAACGGTTACTATATTGGGCTTATTGGTATATCTCTTGCGCGTTCCCCATACTTATACCCACAATCTACCGCTTCTAAATCCTGACTGACTTCTCTTCAGCACTTTTAACCAGCACCTCCATATCGTGAAAGAGCCCCCTGCGACGCTCTTTGCCACCAGTGACCAGAAGAGAAGTGTGGGAGCATCGGAGATATTGATTTCTCCATTTGTGAATGGCACATATCCCCGAGCACGGCCCGACCGAGATCTCATGTACCGCTCATCTCAAGCTCAGAGTCCAGCCTGTGTTCAGCTTGCTTCCCAGTTGCTTCCTGTTTATGAGATATATTCAGTAATTCATTTCTAATGATGGACATAGGCAGGAAGTCGCATTCTGATATGCAATAAGATCGCGCAACAAAGTAATAGGGGAGTGGTTGTGGGATATGTGTTCTATAAGATGCGGGTGTACCGTGCTAGATGTTAAGCGATAGATGAATGCAAGAGTGCGATGGACAACAAGATGGAACACTGATGTACACGACTTGAGCCAGGGACTCATGCCCCGCCCCGTAGATCTGGATAAATACCTGTCCGTTTTTTCTACAGATGTAGGCGCGCTGCAGCGTTAGCGCGACGCCATCTCGAAGGACTCGTTGGGCGCAGGCATCCCCGGCGGGTACCGCGGCGAAGACGAAGAGCTCGCGACTACCTCTGGCATCACCGGCCCCGACGCAGACTCCGCGGGCATCTGCACGTTCCGCTGCCGTAAGCTGTCATCCGTGTACCCGCGCCTTGGCCCCATCGACGACGACGTGAACATCTGTCGGGCATATCAGCACCGTACCACCTACGCGGCCCAAATGAGACGAGACATCAGTCGCTACCCACCTCCTCCGTCTCCCCAAACACATCCGCGATCTGGTCGTGAAACTCGACCTCCCGGTCCGTCAAATGCCAGCCCGCATAGGGGACCGCCGGCTCCGGGATGCCCGTCACTTTGGCCTTCTCTGTTTCCTCCCTCTTCCGGTCCTCCTCCTTGACCACATCCCAGGGCACCTCCGTGTACCGCTTGGGCGACGCGAGCTTGTCTGGGTTGCCCCCGGGACCGTAGATGGCAACCTCGGCGAGTGTCGTTTTGAGCGCGCATACCCACTTGTTGCGTCTTTTGGCTAGAGTGGAAGAGTTAGCTGGCCGAACGAGGAGAGCAATTAGTGAATAACGCACTTCTCAATCCACTTTGCTGGGATACGCTCTTGTACATGATGTCGGCAGTCAGCGACATTTTCTCCTGATCAGGGAATTCTGCAGGCGCATGAGATATGTGGCTCCAGATTGCTGACGCGAACGTACCGATGATGTTTACGTCAAATGAGGGCAGGTAGTCTCGCCGCTCGGCCTTCAAGAAGGCAATCATCCTCGTCCTCAAATCCTCCAATTGCTCGAACGTCGTGCTGTACGCCACGTCAAACGCAAATGTCTCCGACATTTGAGGGCTTCTTCGTAGGTTGTACAGGAACTGCGTCGACAAGAATTAGAGTCTGGCCATCGTCGCACGTTTGAAACCCACCAGATCGTTCAGCTTGGTATTCGGCGCCTGCACCGATATACCATTTCCGTCCAAGAAGATCGTGCTCAGCAACCGGATCTCCTTCACGGTGAACAGCGTCTTCTCAATCTGCACCTGGTCGCCGACATCGAAGGGGTGCTTGATGAAGAGGAAGATGATGCTGGTCAGCACCTCGGCGAGCGAGGAGCCGATGAGCCAGGAAAGGCCAAGAATCAGCGTGCCCGCGGAGGTGACGAGGGTGACGAGTTGGGCCTCCTGAAGTGGGATGGAAGTATTAGAAGGGGAAGGGGAAGCAAGCGGTGTATGACATACCAAGCAGACGGCGATGATGAGGATCGCGACGATGACATACAACGACATGAGAATGTTGTCGAGACGACCGACGGCACTGTCAAGATCCTGCATGGAGTGCTCGATCGAAAGCTGTTCCCGATGACAGTCCCTTTGAGCGCGCATTAGCTTGATGGTGTATAGCGCGTATTTGGAGTGCCTGCGGAAGAGAAAATGACGACTCACATAAGGGCCATCTCAACCTCCTCCCGACTGGCGTCTCCATTCCCGTCCCGGTCGAAAATAGAAAACACACGATCGACGATGTCGTCCGGGAAGAGGCGCTGAATGTCCTGGAGAAATATGAAGTCCGACCCGGGCCTGGCGAATGAGTAGAATATACGGCGGGCGAGCTACGAGGACGTGCGCGTGCGTGAGCCAATGTGTAATCCATGTATGATCACTTCACGCACCTGTCTCGACTTATTCGCGCTTTCCAGTGCCGTCTTCACCATCGCCTGAGGGGAGTTTGGCTGCAGTACAGAACTACCGGCGATTTCCGAGGCAACGTTGCCAAGCGCTGTGGTTGTAGTCGTCGCGGCATTCCGGACACCCTTGATGGCTTTCTTGAGAAAACGCGCTGGGTTGGCCTTGTGAGATTAGGTTAGCTACGACGAGTCCATAGCAATTCGCGCAGATGGAGATACCTTGTCCTTACTCCGCTCTCGTGCGCCATTCATCGTATCTGAACGTCCTGGTATGTCGCTGGAGTGCCTGTACAATACGACGAGGGCTCGCACGGTGAACTTCTGTTCCGCGATTCGCTCTGTAAGTGTCTGATGAGACGCGACCAAGCAACTCCAGGAATAAGCACGTACCAGCATAGCTGCGCTCGTGGAACTTGCCCGCAATCCATTGGATACTGAACTTCTCGAACGCAAGGAGAGCAGCGCAGAGGTAGAATCCGAAGAGTAGCTTCCCGATCATGTCAATGATGTCGCGGGATTCCTCAGAAGCATCGTCTCTTTGCCTGGAGTCGATGAGAGGGTTCCACGAGATCCTGCGTGATTCGTGAGTATGAGAGGGGTACCACTGATAAGATATTTACGCACCAGATGGCAAACGTCCAAGCAAATACAGCGACATAGCGGTGTAGCACGGCCATCCAGTCGATATAGCGGCGCGAGGACACGGCTGCATATATATTGAAGACCATCATGATCAGGAAGGATGCCTCGCGCACGCACCTACTACCCCAATAGATGCTCTAAGCAATCCGGGAAGCATAAGTGAGCCTGCGAGAGAGGACCACCAGCCTCCCCAGACGATGGAGAGCCATACAGTCCACCAAAGTAGATTGACGCTCCAGACCTAGCATATACGTCAGATGGGGGTTGGGGATAGTGCAAACATGTCTTGCCGTAGCGTCGGGGAAGCTGGTGAAGTGTAAGATGCCGGGGATCCAAATGAGTCCCATCATGGGTACGATGAACAAGACCCAACGGGTGACGATGGACACATTGATGAGGTAGTTGTATAGTCGCGCGAACTGTAAGCCCAAGCAGTTTGTCAGAGATCGTCCACGCAACATGTGAAGCGCTGCGCACCTTGTTCTGCGGCATGTCTCCGTCAGCGAAGGCTAGATGGTCCTCTGTGGCCTTGCGCGAGTCAAACTCTTCGTACGAGTTCTCGAAGCGCTTGATACCGTTGAGAATGTCCCAGGACGGACTCCTAGACATGCGCGGACGCGGCATGCTCGTCCCTGGTGTCTTGCTGTCGCTCGCATACGGCAGCCCGGGCTCGTCGCCTTTCCTAGCCTCGTAGAGAGGCAGCGACGCGGAGGACATGGCGGTATGGGAGTAAGGAGGGTACGTAACATGGGTGTCCTCCGAGCCAGGGGCCGAGGGGGCGGGATTTAGACGGGGATGCGCGGGTCCCGGGAGGCTGTACTCGTAGGGCATGCCAGCTGTCCTGGGTGTCGGCTGTGGGCTGTCGGTGCGGCTCGGATGGCCAAGCTCGACGGCGTCGTAGCCGGCGCGAGTGGGTGAGCGGAAGGGGTTCATTGCCGTCGACGGCGGCGGCGGAGGTGGCGAGCGGAGGAGGCGCCCCGGGCTGTCGCCTTGGCAATTCAAATGCCTGACGTCGTTTCACCAACAAAAAAGGGCTTGCCCGATTCGGAATACAATGGAATCAAGCAGGTCGAACGACGTTGCTCGTGGCTCCTGAAGGATGTCAGAGTAGGGGACAAGGTGGAAGATAGAGAGAGAGATTTATTATTGAGCGCTGAGCACTGAGTAAATTGAGTGTCGAGGTTCCTGGGCAATCAAGAACGTGTTCGTCGTCGCGGTCGCGAACAAGTCGTGAATATCAGGCGGCGACAGTGACACGCAGGCAAAAAGCGCCGCGGCAGGGCATTTATCCTTCTTGCCAACTTGTTGCAAATGAGATGGTGCAAGAATCGGAGTGAATGGTAAGTAAATGGACCGGCGAAGAGCCCACGCTAAGCGGAACTCGTACATAAGATACATCCAGTCCTCAACGCTCAACACGCGCATGAAAGCAATCATAGTCGTGAACAAGGGGCGAGCGTCCGACGCTCTGTATCCCACCTCTCCCTCATCATTTCCCTCAGCCCATGCTTCACGATCTTCCCAGAAGGGGTCATTTCTGTGCCGATTTCTGTAAGCGTCGACAACAGAAACTGCGGCCACTCTAGATCTTACCTAACGGCTCGCGTTGTACTATAACCATCACGGGGACCGCAAACCGAGGCAAACTGGTAGCATCTTGAGCCTCATTATGCCTTGCCACAAAACGACCCTCACTCACCTCTTCCGGCAACTCGCCAAGAGAGCCGCACTCGTGACCTCTCGCGCGCCTGGCTGAACATGCACGACCGCAGTCACCAGCTCCCCCAACCGCTCGTCCGGAACACCCACACAGGCGGCCTGCAACACGCGAGGGTCCTGATAGAGCGCGTTCTCGACGGCGACGGAGTCCACATTTTCTCCTCCGCGGATGATGATGTCCTTTACTGGCGAGGGTACGGCTCAATTAGCACCATATTATCTTTGTCAAAAAGGCATGAAGCTGGCTAGCACCACGTACTTCGATCCTTGATATACAGAAATCCCTCACGGTCGAGGTAGCCGACGTCTCCTGTGCGGAGCCAGCCGTCGCGTGTCAGCGCCTTCTCAGTGGCCTCGATATCGCCATAATATTCTTGCATCACGTTCGGTCCGCGGCTGGTGGGTAGTGAGCTTTGATCTTCGAGAAAAGCAAATAGGTTAGCCACGCACATCAAGATTTCTCCCGCCTCCCCCACAGGTAAAGAAGCCGTCGAATGTCCACGAGGAGCGACGATCCGAACTTCGTTGACTGGCGACGGCCGGCCGCTGCGTATTTCGGTGAGCATAAAGCGCACGATGGCACGCCTCAGACAACCCCTGCGGCGCAGAGCCTGTGCAGTCAACTTACACAGTAGTGGGCCGCGCCACATAGTCCTCGCCCGCGATCTATCTTGTAGTCAGCAGAAAGATCGAGCGCCAGAGGAATGAGTCAAACGAAGGAAACTAAGAACATACCGAAACCGCAATTGAATTCGTCTCCGTCAACCCGTAGGCTTGGGACCTATGGAGCCCTTTTCAGTATATCCGATGACGAGGAACAAGGACTTAGGAAGTCCAGATCCATCATGGTGATTCTGCACTCACATTGAGCTACCGGGAAACTTCACCCTCACCCTCTCCACCAGGCTTGCCGGCGCCGGCGCCCCGCCAAAGAGCAGGCTCTCTATGGGGTGACCGACAAGTGAGGATTGAAGCAGATCTGCAACCATAGCTGGTACGCCGCCGGCGACTTGTACGTTCTCGTGGCGGATGAGGCTGGATTTTTAGTGAACATGGCAAGGTGATAGAGGAACTGGTGAGCCGAAGATGCATTTTGGGGGATATGGGCACCGTACCGTGCGCCTGGAGAGAGGGGAGACATCAGCGATCGAATGACAGGCATATAGGAAAGAAAGAATGTACATATGTAGGATGCACGCACCTTCGTCAGGGATCCATTTACGCATGAGGACGATCTTCATGCCAGTCATCGTCGCCATCATCTACGATACAATGGGTCAGACAATCCTGGAGTCTGCAGGAGCTTTGGGCGTTACACAGTGGCCGTGTCGCGCGAATAAGCAATGGTCCACTTACCGCGTACGATGTGGTTCCAGTAACATGGAACAACGGTACCGCGACCAGCGCTCCCTTTTGTGGCACGTCGGAGGTGGAAGTGGAGGGATCTGATATGGTTTCCCCTCTTCGCAAAGCAGCTCGCCGACTACCCACCAATACCTGTACACTTCGAGTCAGTATTAATGCCGCTTGCACGTAGGACAAGCAAGCAATTCGACTGAGCGAGGAAACATACATTTAAAACATTTGTGAGGTATTGCCTCTGCGTGCTTAGCACACCCTTCGGCATACCGGTCGTACCTAACGCGTATTTCAGTGGAGAGCTGCTGATTTAGAGACACTATACGCACCCGACGTGAACATCACCGCGCAGTTATCTTCCGGCTGGACATCCACCTCTATCTCGCGCTCCGCGTCCGCAGTCGCAGCAAACCGTTGTGCGACAGCGCCGTAACTCTGCATTCCCGCCCACCGTACGTTAATGTCCACTTCGTCGGAGAGGACAATAAATCCTGCCACGCCGCTGCCCGCCAGCGTGTCGATCGCCGGCTCTATCATGGCAGCGCGTTCAACGTCGCAGATGACGACGCGACATTGGGTATGTGTGACGCAGAAGCAGAGCGGGTCGGCGGGGAGCCAGCTGTAGGCCATACAAATCGTCAGTAGGGCTAAACGGCGCTTTCAGGATTTCTTACGCATTGACAAGCACGACAACCGCGCCGAGAAGGTCTGAGGTAAGCGGTCAAAGGAGAACGCGGATGCAGAGGGTTATATACGAACGACAGGCCCAGAAGGCGAACATGTATTCAGGGCAATTCCTGCTGACAATCGCTATGCGATCTCCTTGGGAACCGTCAGCTACGAATGAACTGCACAGGTGCAGTAAAGGGTATAATAAGACAACGCGCACCTTTGCGTACTTCATACGCGCTTCTCAGCGCCGTCGCCATGCGCTGGGCTTGGACGTGTGTCTCCTCGTACGTGATGTAGCGCCCCTCAAACACGATGTACGTCCGCTTGCTGTATTGGCGTACGGCGTCGAGCCAGAATGAGTGCTGCGTGGAGGAAGCTTGGTCAACGACTTGGCTCGTACGCGCGCCTTGGCTTTGCACACGTGGACTAGCCCACTCACCATTGATGGCCAAAGGTGCTTATACACCTTCTGCCGCCGCCCTCGAATCTCGCACTCGGTGACCTCGTGCAAGCTACCTGGCGCGGTGAGGATGGCCTCGGCTGCATGAAGCCATTAGCGGTTCACGTTGCAGCCTGCCCCGCAAGCATTCCCTACTCACTCTCTTCCAACGAGCGCTTCGGTATCCAGCTCATAGCCCGGGGTGAGGGAAGCTCCTCTTGTGGCGAGAGGTGCTCTGATCGTGGCGGGGAGGCGAGCTCCGACTGTGACGGTGCAGACGAAGACGTGGGTATCATGACTCCGCGATGGGTCTGCTTTATGAAGAGACGCGCGCGGGGATCTGTACAGCACGCGTCAATGTCAGACGCACAGCTGCAGTGGATGGAAGGGGAGCGCAAGGTTCAAAGGCCCGCCCGGACGCCGATATATATATGCGGCCCCACTGACAGTGAATAGGCACGCTAGAGGAGAAGACGCGCACGGCCTGCACCCTGCCAAGTTCCGTTATCCTGTCCGACTTTCAATGCGCCAGAGATGACTTCCAGGGCGCCGGAGGTGACTTCCAGGGTGGCGCGATAGGGCGCTGTGATACTCGTCCGCGGATATGAGCACCAGGCCATATGTCTCCGCGGGTTTCCCAAGGAGGGGCGGTGGCAGGCGGCGGAATGTCATGCGCAGTCATTATGTTGCGGAGAAGCATGAGATGCGCTACATTGCAGGGCGCCGTACATTGCGCCCGGGAGTGCGCTCCTTCACGCAGACCTGGGCCAGCTAAGTGTGAACGAGACTGAATGCGCGGCAAGGAAGGAAGGGCACGCACCTGGCCGGCTGCGAGGCTCGCCGTCAGCTGCGCGTCCAACTGACAAGCAGGAGACATACTCACACAGACCGGGGCGCGGCATCCGAAAAAGGCGCCACTCGTGGGGGCCCGATATACGACCTTTCAGGCTTACCGGGCAATATCATCCCAGCCAGACGGCATTCCACGTTAGGCGCTGATGGGCACTACCGCTACTGTCGCGCTAGGCGACATGCGGTAGGGGGGAGGAGCCCGGGGTGACAGGCACCGGAAAATCGAGAGGCTGACGAGGCTGCTGCCAGTATTCCAGAGAAAGGTGAGAGTCATTCGGAGACAATGATAGAGGTCGGATGCTAGTAATAGGACGGCCAGAGACATCGCGACTTCGATTGAGAAGGGTGTGAATGACAGGGACGCTCTGTGTAGGTTCTGCTAGAGATTGAATCGCGGCACGATGCGCAAAGTGAGCTCAGCGAGGTGAGTTCACCGATGAATGTGTTGATATATTGGTTCCTATGGGCATGGGGCGGCGCAAGTTCTTATTGTTGGTCGAGATTGACTAGCGTACAATGACGTGGATGCATGCTAAAGCCCAAAGACGAGCTACACCAAGGCTCGTCAGTGATTGCAAGATGAAGCTAACTATAGAGCGATCTCTTGGTTGAGCCAGCGCTCGCCTGCCAAGCCTTGGACGTTGGACCTGCGAGACAGCGTCCTACATCAAGCGCGAATCCAAACGCCGGCAGGAGACCACAACAGCTCACCTTCACGAATGGAGCAGCAATGTAGGCTGCGGCGCGGTACCGAGCCTTCGATGCGGATTGTTGAATTGGCTAATCGACGAGCGACGTGATAATAGCGCATGCAAGCTATGCTATCTGCAGAGGCATACCACAATCTAAAAGCTGTCAAGCCTGTCGCTGAACATCTAAGACTGGAGCGCATGCTTTGAATTAGACCTCATGAACGTCCTGGATTGAAGAGGGCGAGGGCCAGTTGAGGGCATCAGCATACATAGTGCACTTCTAAGAGCATGGTTCAGTACAGTCGCTATGCATCGAATACCTCCAGACATCCACAAGCGCCGGATACAGTTGAATTTTCTAAATGGGAGTTGAAGACAAGAGCCGGCCTAACGGGCCGTGGAAGCCGTCAATGAACATTATGAACCGGATCAATGGACGACCGGTCGCTCGATCTCCGAGCACATTTTCTCACTTTAGCGCCCACCAGTAGCGCGCTACCACTATCGTGTCTTCGCCTCCCGCACCGTATCCATGAGAGGCGTCAATGAGTGGAGAAAGCAGCGCGCAGGAAGCTGAAAATGATTTCCGCATATTTCTGACCCAGTACCGCCAGCACCTCAAGGACATCCGCGCGCACTTCGCGGGCCAAACATTGGATGGAGCAGACAGTGAAGGCCAAAACGAGGGTGGGGATGAGACAGACGACGACAATATCTTGGAGCCAGGATGTGGTATGCAAGCAGCGACGGTAACAGAAGATAGCAAGGAGGAAGCAGTCGATCAGGACCCGTGGACTGCATCGGAGAAGGACGCGTTATTCCACGGTCTGGCCGTGCACTCCCGCTTGCGACCAGACCTCATCGCTTCACGTATACAGACCAAGACTATACCCGAGGTCTGCGCATTTCTGGAAGCTCTGGAGAACGCTGCATCCCACCATCCCCTCCCCGATCGCCGACGCGACACGCTTCTTCCCGCGATGGAGGTCACGGACTCTTGGATCACCTGGGAGGAGAGACAGGCCGCACACCTACTCCTCGCCGAGCCAGAATGGGAGGCATACGCTCAGGATGCCCAGCGGCAGAGCATCCTCACCGCTCATCCCGAAGATGCTCCCGACTCCCCACGCACCCCCCTCCTCGCGCAATGGAAGGCTCAAGACGCACTACGCGCCCTCGATAAACACCGCCTGCGTGCTATGGCGCGCATTCTACGTCACGGCGAGGCCTCAGCGGAAGACGGGTCGCCGCCAGCCACCTCTGTCCCCGACGATGCGAACCTCGACCCCGTCGTCCGCGGCCGCTCGCAGTCGAGCACCCCCTCCACCCGCGAACTGTCCCCTAAGTCCCGCCGCCGGCTGCAGAAGCGGCTGTACATGCGGCGCAAGCGCGCGGAGAAGACAGGGACGGAGGCCGTGCAGGACGAGGGGCTGCTGAAGGTGGGCCGGCCAGCGAAGGCCAGACCACCACCGAAGAAGACAGGGCCGCCGAGGAAGAGGGGACGGCGGGGTAGTGCGGCAGAGGATGCGGATGCAACTCAACGGAACGGAGATGGTAGTGAAGAGGGAGAAGATGAAGGAAACGACGAAGGCGACGATGGTGAGGAGGAAGCCGGTAAGGGCGACTACGCGCACCCGCACAAGGGCGGGCTGACGGCGCCGTACAAGGCGCGACGACTGCTCCAAGAAGCGGGCATCACGCCGGCGGTACTGGCAGAACACAAGCTGGATATGTTCGACGGGATTGGGGTTGCACGGTTTCTTGAGTGAGTCTATTTCATCTCGTATCTCCTTCTCTCTACTTGTACTCTCTTCCATCTGTTACTCTGCTCGTCTGCTCGTTTTCTACTTTGTTCTTCGCATACATTCTCATATCTGCTCATGCTTATACGCATAGTTGCAGGCACGCCCGAGACGACGGTACCGCAATTTCCATATCCAGGAACACTCTCGCTCTCCTGTACGATATACTGTACGACATCGTCACCGAGATCGTGCGCCGTGCGATCGTGTCGCGAGAGCAGGAGGTCAACCTCAAGGCGGGGAATAAGGCCTGGCGGGTGAAGAATCCTGACGGGGTGCGTAGCGATTTTCTTAGTGATTCATGTCGATCTTCTCTTCTCCGAAAGTTTTGCCCTCCTCTCTAATTCTACGTCAATGCTACTGCGCCCCATATCATTCTCCCATCATTGACATCTTGCTGTCAGATCCTGCCGAAAAACGTCGAACACGCCCTCGAGATGATGGGTGCGGGCGCGCCACCCCGGCCTGGCAAGCGCAAGCGATCCGCTGACAATGAGGAAGATGACGGGGACAATTGGGGCGATGAGCAAGAAGACGGCGACGGCGACGAAGCATCTGCGTCCGACACGCAAGTCACGTCAGACGCACAAGACGCGAAGGATGCGCAAGAGGCGCAGTTCGACCTCGCAGAAGACATCTATCCCGCCTTCTTTCGTCTACCGTCTGCGTACGCTGAAAAGCACGGCGACATCTTACCGGACGACATGGACGAAGAAGCTTTGGAGCGCGAGCTCGACGAGGAGGACGAGCTTGACGCGGAGGACTGTGTTGCCCAAGAGACGTACGAGGAGAACCTTTGGCTAAGTATGCAGGAGCAGCCTGCGATCAACTGAGCGCAGAAGCGGGTTGACCGAACTCAGGGGCATGTTGCAGAGTGAACTGAGGGGCGCATCTGTCACCCTTCCACAAAACCTTTCCGAACGCCCAACCGGACATTATTGAACTCCTTCGTCAGCGGCATGACATTCTTGGAAATCGTTTGCGCACCTTCTTGACTACAAAAACACGTTCTTGGACTCCTAGCCTACTCACATCATCTTATTGTAGCATAGACGTTCATCATCAATGCATTCTTATATTGTTACATACATCCATACTAGGCACTAAATCGCGCACGCTGGGCACCCCGCATGCCCCTCACAATTTGGCAGCCTGCGCGTTCACCGGCCTACCGCTCTCCTCGCGCACGCGTACGATGGCCTTGCCCCACGTCTCGCGGCGCTCCAGCGCGGTCATCACGTCCACGATGCGCTCGAGTGGATAGACCGTGGAGAAGATGACAGGCTTGACCTTGCCGGCGGACAGCATGCTGAGGAGCTTTTTCCATACCTCCGGTACGCGCGCGGGTTCATGGACTGCAAGCACATCGTAAATTAAACAGGATCATGGCGGCTGTAGTATGGACGAGACGTACTGTTGTAGGCGCCCCAGTGGAGACCGACAAGAGAGACGTTTTTGAGCAGGACAAGGTTCATGGGCACCTTCTCGATTTTGCCAGCGGCGAAGCCGATGACGAGCGCGCGACCTTTCCAGGCGATGCACTTCAGAGCGTCTATAATAAATTCATGAGCCTCAGGAAGGCCGCTCAGTTTTCAGTCGTGCGTTACGCACCCGTTATGAGCCCGACTGGGTCGTATATAATGTCCGCTGCACGAGGTGATTAGCACTGGACACATGTGCAGAAAATGAGCAAAAGGTCATACCTCCATGATTTTTCGTGATTGCCATGACTTCCTTCTGCCACCCAGGCTTGGTGTAATCAACGACGTGGTCGGCGCCACCCTCCGTCTTTGCGATCTCCAACTTCTCAGCCGAGCCTGCGGCGGCGATGACACGGGCGCCAAAAGCTAAGATGTATGAATATAAGTCCACGCTTCCCAACGTCTCTGCAGGGACCACGTACACTTCGCGAGCTGAACTGCAGCTATGCCCACGCCGCCCGCTGCCGCGGTGACAAGGACCCAGTCGCCCGCTTTGATCTCTCCACGGCCGACGAGTGCCTCGTAGGCTGTGGGCCAGGTCACGAAGAGCCCGGCACCCTGGTCATAGGTGAGAGTGTCGGGAAGGGGGAGCAGCTGGGATACGCTGATGGCAGCCTGGTCGGCGAACGTGCCCTGTCCGGCGCCGAAAACGCGGTCGCCAGGCTTGAAGGGGCAGCCCGCAGGGATGGGTGAGTCGGCAGCGATGCGACCAGCAAACTCAGCACCTGAAAGGTATTATGGCTCAGTAAGGGCGCGCTCCTGGGAGCCTGACTGCGGTACGGACCTCCGACGAATGGCAGCGGTGGTTTGTGCTGATACTTCCCTTGCGCTTGCAAGATCTGAGCCACTGTCAGCTCTCATTGCAATCGAGCCATCTGGGGAGGTTCGCATACATCGAAGAAGTTGAGGCCCGCACTGTAGACGTCCACTAGCACCTGGTTCGCGCCCACGATGGGGACTGGCGCGTCAGAGGCGATGGATATCTCGGAATGGTGCTTGAGCTCGGAGACAACGAAGGCGCGCATTGCAGCAACGTGAAATCACGGACGAACGACTAAGACACCATCGTCGACGCGAAGGACATCATGAGCCGGATGACGGCACGAGACGTGCTCTGCACCGGGTCGGTAACCCTGTCTCCCGGAGCGGGCCGCCATTCCGGGAGGCGCGAGCTCACTGACTGGTTCACAAAGCTCAGGGAGGTCTGGCACCTAGCGGATCAGAAAACAGTGCAGTAGAATTATGTATATACAGTGAGATATATCGGATGTCTTGTACAATGTGCCTCTTCTTCGTAACAGCCAATGTCATGTTTGATGCACGTCCCTCGAAGTCCTTTACGCAAACGCAAACCCAGTCCCACCCTCGCTAATTGCTAGGAGCAGCTGTTGCCGAAGCTTCTCGTACGACGAGTACTGCGGAAGGTCGATTTGGTTGAAGCCTGTCACAATCAGTCAGTTTGCGCATCCCTCAAAGGCTAGCAAAGTCACGTACAGGTATGCGCCGACGGCAGTCGGTCCTCCTCCCCGTATGCGCGATGAATGGAGAACTTCTGCGTCCCTTGCACGCCTTGCAGCTCGACAAAGCCCCCGAGCGGCACGCGCGACGTGCCCGTCGCAAAGCTGAGCACCTTCGCGCGCTCGTCACGGTCGAAGGACTTCAGCGCTCGCCACCACCAGACGATGTTCGGGTCCGACGACGTGTAGCCGTTGTACTCCGTCGCAGCGCGCCACTCGTCGACGTCGATGTCCGGCGTTCCCGAGATGAGCAGCTCGAGCTCCTGCTCGTTGAACTAGAGGATAGTTGTCAGCACGAGGGGATTTACGCATTGGAAGCAAGCCACGCACGATAGTGATCATGTCCTTGGGGATGATCTCGTAGAACCCGGTAGACAATGCCTCGATCTGCGACTTGATGGACGAGTAGAGGCGGTACTGCGCAGAGAGCTGCACAAACTCGCGCTTGTTCTCGTTCGTCACAGGAAGCGTCTCGCCACCCTCCTTCAGCGGCACAACGCGCTGCACGCCGAACTGGAAGATAGTTAGCACGCAGAACCATCTCATCCACGTCGAGACTCACCTCATCCGCCTCGACGCTGAACATTAGCTCCAGCGGCGTCGGGTCGTTCTCGAGGATCCAGCACAGCGAGTTGTAGTACTCCGGGTCCACCCACTCGACGTCCTTGTAGTCGACAGGCTTCCCAAGCAGCTGCCTATACAGACTCTTTGCAAAGTACGCGTCCAGCAGCCGTCCGTCGTAGATCGCCTTCCCGATGACACGGCCCACGAACTTGAAGAAGCTCAGATGCTCCGGGTTCACCCACGAATTCTTGTTGGGCTGGTACGTCTGTCGGTCCGCCGCACACGGCTGGAACAGCGCGTTGTTCGGGTCGAACATCTGCCGCGCGAGGATCTGGAACCACTCGCGCGTCACGCCGCCCGCGTCGACGCCCTCCTCGTCGTAGAAGCGCACGCTCAGCTTCCCGTACTTGATCTGGTCGCCCGTCTTGCGCTGCAGGTGCTGGAACGAGTCCTCGAACACACGCGCGCGCCGCACGTTGAGCTGGATCGTGCCGTAGTGCTCGCGCGCGTGCAACCGGCGGTGCAGCTGTTGTGTAAAGTAGTTTCGCTTGTTGTCGAAGTCGAGCACGCGCGGGTTGTTGACGAGCAGAGAGAAGGAGCCGCTCATGAGCGAAGGGTTGTTGCGGACCATGAGGTTGAGGATCTTGCGGTGGGCATCCGTGAAGGCGACAAAGAGCTCCTCCATGGAGTCACGCGACGACGTCGGCGAGCGAGGCGACCGTGGGGACATGGAGCCACGTAGCGCAGTGATGCTCGACCCGTTCTTCGTCCCGACGTACTTGCACACCACCATCAAGCTCTCAATCAGAGGCAGTAGCACAGTGGCCACGATCTCGGTCTCCGGCTTTTGCTCTATGATGGCCAGGCAGTCGCCCAGACGCTTCCAAAGCGGCGTGAAGCGGAAAGACTCGTAGATGCCCTGCACCTTCAGCGCGTCCTCGTGGGCCGCCGTCTCCGGTGAGACAGAAGCTGGGGACTTGGGCGTGAACATGTAGTCGATGGTCTTCAAGACGCGCAGCAGCTTCGCCTGCACTGAGGAAGACGCAGAGAATTTGGACGCGACGGAGCTCGATATGACGTCGCCCTTGTCGGACTTCTGCATAGCGGCGGCAAGTTCGTCGAGGTCCTGGTAGAGGATGTGGCCGAACTCCTGCGCTTTGGTCTTCAGCTCCTCCGCGATGACGTCTCGTGCGTCCGGGATGTACGACAAGTGCTGGATGAGCGCCAGGCTCTGCTGGAATGTCCGGCCCGTGCACTCGCCGATGGTCAGGAAGTTGACGATGAGTCGCAGAACATTATGAGGAATGGTAGGCGGCTGCGTAAGGGTGATCTTCTCCTCCGGTGCGCTGGTGGCCTCAGCTTCCTTCGGCGCAGTTGCTGGCCCGCCTGACATATGTTAGTGAACAAGCTTATCGTGCGTGTAGAAAGACTGACCGGCTGCGGAAGTGGGCAGTGCCGTGGCCTCTGTAACCTCCTCCTGAGGAGCGGCAGTCGACGGAGCTGGTACTGGTGCGGATACAGCTGTTGAAGACGCCGATGCCGAGGCTTGTGCCGTCTCCTCCTGTGCCTTCTTCTCCTCCTTCTCCTTCTTCTCTTTCTCCTTATCCTTGAGAGAGGTGAGAGGCCGAGTGACAGTTGCCAACAAGGTAGCAACTTGCTCCATGATGGAGGGGGTCTTGAGCAAGGTCGGTCGATCCAGAAGGCTCAGCAGTAGGATGACGGGGTATTGTAGTTGGGGTGCTTGGCGCTCTTTGCCCTTCCCCTTCTTCGACATCGTCCGACGGAGACCAGCAGACAGCTCGTGCTGTGTCAGGAAGAACACCGCCGACATCTCGTTCTCGTTGACGATGAATGAAAGCGCTTCCAGGCAGCGTTGAGCAATGAGATCCGGCACAACATCGTTCTGCATCTTGGGAATAGGTAGCGCGGCCAGATAGTCCGAGGTCGCGCGTTGTTTACCGATGGCCTTCGGCGTCTGCGGCTTAGACGTCTTCATGGAGAGCTGAGAGAACCGGCTGTCGACCGTCGCAACGTCCACCGTGCCGTCATTGAGGATGTTCAAGAGGAGCGTGAATAACTCGGTGCGCGTCTTGGCATTCTCGCACAGGTTCACAAGCACCTTGTGCAACAGGCTCTTCCGCATGACCTGAGGGAAGAATAGCAGGCGGACGAGAACTGCGACGCCGGTCTTGTCGAGCAGCTGGATGGCATCGTGATGAGCAGAAGGTTTGCGAGAAGTTCCCTGAGTTGGCCGCAAGGTGGATGAGACAGGACGAGTAGGGCCTCGTGCAGCGCGATGATTATGGTCGTCGAGGTAGGTACCGGCCTCTGCGATCATGTGCGAAGGGAGGGATTGAATAAAGCCATCATCTTGGTCCATGAGGACGGCCTGGCGAAGAGTGGGATCCAAGCTAGCAATGAAACTTGCGTTGTCAATGTCCGCAGGAACAGCAGCAGCAGTCGCATTGCGCGCCAGTTCTTCAGTTCGTCTGCGTGCACGCTCGACGGCCTCCTGCTGGATGATCTCGGCACGCAGTTCTGGGGGTAGTGCGTCCAAAAACTCCGTGCTTATCTGCGAGTCGGCGGGCCTCTCAATCCTCGACGCGCGTTGATCGCGAATATGCTGGTTGAGGACCTCCTCCCTCATGTCGTCGGGCAAAGCCTCGAGGAATGTCGGATCGATCCCCGTGTCGGTGATGTCGACTGGACTGCCGTTGATCATGACAGTCACGCGTGCGGGAGCGGGAGCGGATGTCGACGCCTCAGCAACTGGCTCTTGGGATGTGGATGGAACAACATCAGCCATCGCGGTATCGGCAGGCGTCGTGTCGGTGGGTCCGGCGTCGGGCGTGACGTCCATGGGCTCATCCTCGAGTGCAGGCGCAGTGCTGCTCTCGGCTTCCGTTCCTGCAGCAGCTTCTACTTCTTGAGCAGCAGATTCTGCTTCTTTCTTGGCGTCCTCTTCTGCCTTAGCCTTGCTCGCTGCTTCTTCCTCGGCCTTAGCCTCCTCTTCCTTCCGACGGGTCTCTTCCTCCTGCTCCTTGATCTTGTTCAAGCGAGCGCTCTCGATTGCTGCAGGCAAGAGGGTGAGAGTAACGTGGCTGGCGAGCTTGATTGCCCTCTCGTTGGCGAAGTCGCCGTTGACGATCTTCAATTCCTCAGCCCAGCGCTGGATTGTCAGGAGAGGCTCCAAATCGCGGCTGGTAGCTCCTGCCACTTGCGCCACACGAGGGTTGCGTTCGCCTCGGAAGGTCGCGGACACTGCTCCTGGACGCCGGAGTTGGAATACATGACGATCCAGGCCCATCATGGCAGCGGTTGGACCTGATATACCGAGCTCCGCCCCACTGCGAGAAATGACGCGGTGGAAGAACTGTGCCGCCCCTCCACCAATCAAGTCGTCGATGGTCTGAATAAGACCGTTCTGAGGTGAAAATCGCTGAGTGACGCGAATGCGAGCCTGCGGCATATTGGGACGTCCGCCTGGTGTTGTGTCCAAAAGAAGAGGGTGCGTGGTCGCCTCTGGTGGAGGAGGTGGACCACCGCGCGGCCGGCCGAATACCTGAACTGTCTCATCTGATTTATATTAGAAACGCACTTGTCAACTGTACTGTAAAGAGACTTACCAGCTAAGCGAGAGCGCCGCTGAGGAGCGAAGATGCCTGGCGTATCTCTAGGCGTGATGCCGTTGGCGAGAGTTGTCCCAATTCCTATCAGATCTTCAACGAACGCTCCTGTGTCGAGAGGACTGCACGATCTGTTAGCGTAATCTCACCTGACGGCAGGACTCGACTTACTCGTCCTCGTCCGAGAGGTCACCCTGGTCGTCTTCACCGTCGTTGGCAACAAGATTGATGTGGTCTATGATGGGGGGTAACTATGGCTGCGCTGAGGACGAGGCTCTAGTTCTTACCTTGCTCGTCATCGTCGTCCACATCGTCGCCCGTGATGCGCGGCGCGCGGAGACCTTCGGCCTCGAGGTCCTGCAGAAGAGTCAGATCCGATCTCTAACAGGCTATGCTGTACAACATACCTCCCAGACCATCTCCCCTTCCTCATCTTCGTCGTCGTCTCCTTCATCGTCGGGGCCTTCATCGTCAATGATCTCCTCTTCGTCGTCGTCAACCTCTTCACCATCGCCAACGTCATCGTCCTCGTCCTCGTCTTGCATGCTGGCATCTTCCTCGTCGTCACTCTCTTCCCAGACATCCCCAGGACCTTGCACTTCACCTTCGATGTCGTCTTCTTCATCTTCTTCCGTCGCAGAAGTATCTTCGCTGCCCGTTTCATCGCCGTATTCCATGTCGACGTCGTCCTCGTCCTCGTCCTCGTCCATCATCTCGTCCTCGGGATACTGAGTCTCCTCCATTTGCTAGAAACTTGGATCGGTTATTATTCCCTATTTGAAAGCTCATCACTTACGCCGGTGAACATGCCCAACGCCGAGTTGCGATATAAATCCGGGGTCTCCTCCCGCTGAGCAGCTGCCACATCCTCGGGTTCGGATTCGTCGTCTTCAGAGGAATATATCGAAGGCGGCTTCTTGTCTTCCGCCGTGTCCCTGTACTTGCCTGACTTGCTCATCCTAATGGCAACTTTCGTTCTATAGCCCATTGTTTTCAGCTTACATAGCTGCATTCGAGCTAGAAACTTACAGATGCTCGAGCGGACGAAGCATCGAAGCGACCAGTTGACGGACATGAGGGTAGTTGAGATCGACGTCGGACAGCGCGGTGGTGAGCGTGGCGACGAAGTTCTTCTCGAGCATGACCTTGGCAATGTGGGTCGGTGTGTCATCTGCGATCTTGCGCGAAGTGGTGTTGACCTTGACGGTGAGCAGGCGATAGCAGAGGTCAGACAATGCGAGAAGACGGCTGTATCGCGCCTCCTGGCCTTCAACACTCTGCACATCCTTGATAGACCTATTGATGGCTTCGAGGACGAACTTGCGAACGGACGCGAGTTCCGACGGGACCTCCTTTGTGTCGTGCGTAGTCGCACTGTCGACACAGAGCGCGACGAGTACTGACATTGCCCAATTGCACAGAGCAAGCCGGCTCTTGGAGAAAGCGGGCGATTGAGGATTGATGGCGCCGTAGGTCACTAGCTCCGAAAGCAAGAAGTGTAAGGTGCCCGACTTGTACTTGGTGGAAGATTCCTTGGCCGGCGTCTGCGTGCGCTTCTTCGGAGAATACGTGAGGAACGAAATCTTGCACGAATCATACGAGAAGAGAAGCTCTGCGAGGCACTGCATGAGGAAGCATGCGTACTGCTGCTCACTGGCCTTCGGATCGGATGGCGTCGGCGTCTTCTCTGCCGCGGTTTCCGCCGGCTTGGGAGGGGTGCCCGCCTCACCAGTCGCTGTTGACGCAGAGGAAGTCGCCGGTGCAGATGTCGACAGTTCAGACGACGAAGGCGGTACCGCAGGGTCCGAGGGGGTAGGGATCGGCTCCTGGACGGTCTTGACAACTCTCGTCAGTTCAACAATCAGGTAATGCACCATAGCATCGAAAGTATCAGGTATCGTTGTCGCCGAAGGAGTGAGGGCGTCCACTTGCATGTCCGCGTCACCTGACCTTTCCGAGGCCTTGCCTGCTTCGGTGGCCACGCTTGGCTTCAATGAAATGTGCGGTGATGCGGCGTACGGGCTCGCGAGCTGACAGAGCGCCTCTGTAGCGCGAAGGAACGTCTTGGGATCCCGAAGAGCCATAGCGCTGCAATTGCGAGTGAACGATTGAACATCAACATTTCGAGCACGAGGCTGGGTGAGGAAACGCTTGATGTTCTGCTTCATAATTGTCTCCACGGTGCTGGCGTCCTCGGCGATGTGGCGCAGGATGATGGCGACGTAGGAAGAGCTACCCGGGATTGCAGAGGCCCCAAGGCGGCGGAACATGCGATTCAAGCCGTCTTTCTTGACGAACTCGCAGGCCATCCCGTGATCGCGAGTACAAACGACGAAGATGCGAAGGGAAGACAGCACCGGATCATCTGGAAGGTCGGGAATAACCATGAGGCGCAAGCAGAAATCAAAGACAATGTTGCGTGCTTCGACTAATGGTGGCCCAACGAAGACGTCCTCCTGCGAGACTGGCTCGCCCTCCTTGGGCAATGCGATGGCCTTCGGAGAAGCGGCCAGCGTCAGTAGGCCTTCGACTACAAGGAGATGTGCGGCAAGCCACTTCGGAACGGGAGGTGAGTCAGAATCGGCGTTGGTTGGACTAGACAGTAGGAGTGCCAGCAGATTGTCCAATAACGTCTGACGGAGGTTGTCGCCGAAGCTGGACGGTGTTTCGCAAAGTGCAAGCGCAAGTAACCGGCATCTGTTGGCCAATGGCTGCTCCTGGACGTCGTAGGCGTAGGGCGAGAACGTCTTGATGTCGTTGACGAGGTCGCGCACGGCTTGCTTCTGATGGTCTCCCGCCGGCTTGATGAAAGCGGAGTGTAGGTCGAAGATTAGGGACGGGTCTTCGTCCACGATCATGAGCGCCGTCCGGCTGACGCTTGCACGCAGAGGATCTCGCGCGGCGTTGAGCTCCGCGCGCCGATCCTCGGGCTTCTTCTTGGGCTCCACGGGCTCAGGCGCCGCTTCACTCGCAGGGGCATTCGACGGGCCGGCCTCAGACGTTTGCATGGCATCTGCTGGCAAGGCTTCAGCGCCCGAGACAGCTGGTTCCTCGCTAGCCGGTGCCGCAGGCTCAGCAGGCGCAGGCTCAGCAGGCGCAGGCTCGGCAGAGGCGGGTTCGGCCGGAGTTCCGGTAGCAGTCTCCGGATCTGCTGGCAGCGGGAATGGATGAGCAAGCAGGAGTTCCGTCGCGGCGCTGATGTTGTTGTGCGTCCTTCTCAAGGCACGCTCGACAGCCGACCGAGGGAAGCCCATATCCGTAAGTTGCCGGATGCGGTTCTCGTCCGGCTCTGCAGGACGCGTCCATCCTGTTGCGGTGGGGAGCGCATCCGCGATACCCTCGGTCTTCGCCTCCTCATTCTCCGCTCCGACGAGTTCCAAGATACAGTGGATGACCGGTTGTCGGATCGTCAACGGCACATTCTTGATCCAAGGCGCTTGCCACATTGATTGCAGCAAGGGCATGACGGCGAGGCGCAGGCGCACTAGGAAATCGTGTGGCTCGAAGTAGTCGTCGTCGGTCTCGGGCTTGCCACGAACCATGACCAGCGCCGTCTGAGCGGACTCGAACAACGGCTTCGAAGAGATAAGGGGCTGCAGAAGGTGCAGTGCCACTTTCAGTACACCCAGCGCGTGCGCCAACTCTTGTCGGGTGGCATCATTGCGCGCTTCCTGCGGGCTGCGGTACAGCCCGTCGACAACCGCAACGTAGCGCTGGCAAGTCTCAAGGACACCCGTCAGTCCGCCTGCTCGGTACCAATTCCATAGCTGGATGGTCTGCATGGATATGGATGTGGTCCGCTCTGAAAATTTTGCATCAGACGGGAGCCACATCGAGCAAGCATGAATGATCTCACCGTCGACGAGGAGAACGGCGGTGAACCCGAGCATAGCGGTGTAATACGTCGATACCCGAAGCCTGTCAGCTCCCTCCGCTGTTGGATATCCATGAACAATCCATCTGACACTCATCCGTATAAACTTACTGAACTGCGCCCGCTCGAAATGGTCGACCGCGATCTTGGAGATGATGCTTGCCGTGTCGTTGATCTGCTTCTTGAGAATCTGGTCCGTATTCCTCCTCGTGTAGAACATCTTGACGATGGCTTGACACGCAATTCAGTACAAGACGTACCGAAGTACCGCAAAACTGACCTTGGAAGAATGGTGCAAGAGCGACCGGGAAAACATGTGTCAGATGCTTCAGCGCCGCGGCGTTCCGGTAGCGGGTGTCTTCCTTCTTCGAGGACTTCGGGGTCTTCGACGCCGTCTCTGCATTAGCGGTCGTTGACGTAGCAGCGTCATCCGTTGCCGGAGGCGGAGCCACGCTGTCTGCCTCCGGCAGTGACACAGGCGGCCGCTCAGGCGAAGCCGTCAGAGGCGACGTCGAGCGTGACTCAGCAGTGGTCCCCAGGTCAATCCCGAGGGACGCAAGACCGGCCTTCATCAAGATGTTCTCCCAGACGGTAGCGCGATGCAGGGTGCCGAGGTCAGCGATGATAGGCGCCGATGTGTCGCTCATCAGAGCCTGTAGAAGAGATATCGCAGAACGTCCGTGTGCGTAGCTCGCTGTGGCAAAGACGTCCGACAAGAGGGTCAAGCGGATATGCAACGTGGTCAACAAGCGGAACCGGCGGTTGACGTCCTCGACATTCTCGGCTGGGATGTCTTAAGACAGGATATGAACGTTTTGCAGAACACACTCACCAGTCGGAGTGACCATGGGCACAAGAGTCGACTGCGGGCTAAGATCCTTCCAAAAGAAGGCCGCGTCGTCCAGAGACGCCCTCAAAGCCTTGGTGAGATGGGCGAGGGTTTCCGTCGTTGAAACTTCCGCCATCGTTCGGATCACTTGTACGATGGAATCGGAGGCAACGCTGCTGGCAAAGTCGTACGGGAGGCAAGGCAAAGCCGTCAGCTTTGACAACCGCTCCAAGCCATCGGTCGAACTCGTGAACTCCCGGCAGTGCGCCGTGTGCTGGAAGAGCCCCTCCAAGAACTATATGTGATGATATCAGCATGGTCAAAAGCGGACAATGAGTCGACGTACGCGGTTGAAGATGTCGACAAACGAGACGATCGCATTGTCATGGTTGGCCGAGGCCGACTCGTCCGAAGATGACGATGCGGACGTGCTCGCCTCCGCTTGTTCCTCTTCAGCAGCAACAGTAGGAGGCTGTGTGTCATTGGGACTGCTCATTGTGACATCCTCAGTGGTGGTCTTCGCAGCGGTGACTCCCACAGGGCCTATTTGATACCAGTGCCGGATGTCGTCAGGTACGACGTACGCGTTCCCGAGCGCTTCAATCTTGGCTAGGGTCGTAGTCATGGCTTGAAAGACTGCAGTCTTCAGCGAAGGGTGGTGACGAATGAGCTCATCAATGGCAGATCCAAGGAGCACTGCATTCTCCTTGTCCAACAACACTTTGATATGGCTCTCCGACGTGAAGATGGAGAAGATCGAGGGAATAATGCTCGGCCGCGCCGCCAACTGCGCCTGCCCCGCCTCGTTAAGACAGAGAGCCCCAATTGCATTCGGGATCGCTTGGAGAGTCTGAGGACAGGTCAGATAGATCAAGAGTGTGTAAGTAGGCTGCATGCCTCTATTGCAGGCTCAACACCAGCCTCAACGGCCCTGTAAAACGACTCCGGAAGACCCGCCTCTTGGATAATGGGCAGAGCAGTGGGCTCGTTGTGGACGAATGTCGCCATCACGTTGATAGCTAAAAGTCCCTTAGTCTTCGAGTTGCTTGCGGCTCAAAGTCTGCTCACCAATGGGATACACGTTTGCGCCGAAAGTCGTCCGATGGTCGATGATCTTCTTGATGGACTTGAGAATGGAGGTGTCGATGAGACCGCGAAGGCCTTCAGACGTCCCCGACGCCTGCATCATCCTGTGCAACGAGCGCAGTAGATGCTTGAGGACCGCAGATCGTGCGACAGGCATCTCCACTGTGAACGGGTCAGCACAAGGGCTTGTGGATATGCATACTGAACGCACCTGTGCCGGCCTCGAACTCCTTGATATCGTAATCCACTTCAAACTGTGGTCGTTGTCAGTATCTGACCCTTATTCAAACTGGCGAAGCAGCTCACCCCGATGCGATCGACTAGGGTCTCAACACCTCTGGAGGTGCAGAAGAGGTGGAAGGCGTTGGTAAAACTGTAAAGAACGTTGTCGACTAACTGCATAGTCTTGGAGACCATCGTCAGCCTGTGAGGCAGGCGGTTGTCAATGAGCTGGATGAGCAGCGGGACGATGCCCGCCCCGACGATCATGTTGCCGCCCGACGCATGAGAGGCAACATAGGAGATGAAACCTAGGACAGCTTCGACGTAAGAGTTGGTAATCGTCGACTCGGGTCGAGCGATGTCGGCGACCACTGCGCGGACGAGCGACATTATGATGCCATGGTTGATGCCTGCGTTCACAGCTGCAAGAACCTCGGACAGTTTGGAGCGGTAGCGCGCCAACGCGTCTAACGCGGCGATTGCAGCTGTCTGTATACGATCGGAGACGCCACGATCGACTTGCAGCAGTTCGGCGATACTTGTGACGATGTCGGGCTCGTACAGGAAAATGGAAGAGGACGCTTGATGTTCTGGATGCGTGTGGGCGAAGATGGCGATGGCAAGGAGCCGGGAGATAACCAACTTCTGGCGGTCTTCTTCCTGTCCCTGGACGAAGCTCTGCGCGGTGCGAATGCGGCAGAGCAGCTCCAGCTTCTCGGAGTCAGGAACGGAATACGTCTCGACTGCGTCTGCGAGAACCTCCATCGCGGCCTTGGACTGCAGGGTCTGCTCGTCAATGTGAATGCTGACGGCGCCTTGAGCCGCAGATCCCGACGTAGACCCTTTCTTGGCGAGAGTACCTGTCACGTCAGGCTCTGTATCCATCTTGCTCTTGTCGGCAGACGCGGCCGCATTCTCGAGCCGATAGAAGGTAAAGTCGACCTCCCGCGCCTCGGCCGGAAGCGCCTCGACTTTGGCCTTGCCTTTGTCGGTTGCAAGGTCATAGAGAGAAAGCCCGTACTCGCGAGCGCGGGGCCATCGTTGCGCAAGAGATAGCAATCGGGGCGTCTGGATGTTCAAGGCATGTGAGACGGAGGGTTGGGCGGAGTACTGCTGTGAGGGACGCAGCAACAGGTTCTCCGCGAGGATCAGGATGTCCAGGTCGGACGTGAAGAGCAGACTGTTCAGCCGCTGCGTACACGATGTCAGTACATGCTTAGCCAGATGTATGACAGGAACGCACGTCGTAAGAACAGAACATCTTCCGGTTCGTCGAATTCTCCAGCAACATGCGCTCAAAGCGCAGAATCTCGGCAACTGTCCGCTTCGTCGCGGGTGTGAATGGGTTGATCTGGAGCTTTTCTACGTCGTAGTCGCGAATGACCTCCTCAAGCACGGCGTCGAACTTGTTGAGCACTTTGATCCAGGCATTCAGGTCGGACCGCGGCCATTTCCACGACTCGATCTTCGAGAGCGCGTCGGCCAGATCATCGTTTGGTGTCGCCAAGAGTTTGTTGATGAGCTCTGCGACCTGCGGCGACTACAACAAAGTAGTCAGCACGCGTGTCCGATGCGCCCAACGACTGTACGCACCGGAGCGACCGCCCGCTTCGACTTGTGCAGAATTTTCATCCCGCGCGCCAAGTGTGCGGACGATAGTGTTGTAGATGGGTCTGATCTTCCAGCTGCGGTGCTGAATGCGCGTAGCGGTGGCGGGAAGCAAGAACGATGGGGTAGAACTTGGGAAATTTCGTCCCATTCCAATGGCTGACGACTCCCTGTCACGCATGGGGATAGCTTTGTCACCACGTGACATGACGACCGACGCGTGTTGACGCGCCTTGACGCGTTCCGGGTCCGTCTTCACCACCATGGCAAAAATCCCACGCAGAGTTCAGCCGGTTGACGAGTCCTCTGACGAGGACGAGAGCTCAGAGCAAGAGGCGGTGCAGACTGCCAAGAAGCGTAAAGCCAGTGGCAGCAATGTCAAGCTACCTACAGCCAAGGTATACCACCCCTTTGACGCGTCGCTCAGCTACTGCTCACTCTGTATCAGAAGTCCAAAAAGCCAAAGAGTGAGAGCGAAGGAGACGAGGATGCAGAGCCTGAAGTCAAACCCCGCTCATCAAAGGTTGCGAAACAAAAGAAACAGGTTGGTCGTGTGCGCGGAAACCATAACGAGTGCGCTCACGTCTACTGCAGAGCGACGTCTCTTCTTCGGACGTCCCACTCAAAGAGGATGGCGGTACAAAATATATTGACCTCGGCAAGATGAAACGTGCCTCCATATCCGAATTCAAGGGCCAGCGCTTTGTGGACATTCGCGAATACTACGTGGACAAGTCCTCTGGCGAGGGCAAGCCTGGCAAGAAGGGTATTGCCCTCAACGCTGAGCAGGCATGTCTTATTTCGTAAAGCCCTTTCCGTATGCTGATTCCCCGATGTAGTGGAAAATGCTCAAGCAAAGCATCAGTACCATAGACGAGCTATTTAGTGGCAAGTAACGAGCTGCTAACGAGCCACCTTGAACGCAGACCCTTCCGATTAGTTTTGACTAGATGATACTCTATGATTATATACAAAGATGACGACCGAGCGGATCACATCAAGCCAGCAGCAGCTTGGTGTGCGCCTGCCAACTGCCTTGTCCGCAACAGCCCGCGGACCCAGTCCTTGAGCACTATCAACCGCGCCTGGCCATCGAGGTATAGCTCCATGAAGGTCAGGGTCGAGTATAGTTTGCTGAACCGCCTAGGAGACACCGACTTAGCGTCAAGATCAGCAGGGTCAAAATGACACCCACCACCATGATCCCAAGTAGCTGCTGAGGAGCCCAAAAGCAGACCTTCCTTGCTCGCCAAGATGCTGCCGCTCATCTCGCCATATCGCATACGCGCAGCATTTTGTCGAAACCAAGAATATACGAATACCGGAGTGCGTCGTGGCGAGCGCGTAGTCCAAACCTCTGCACGACATTCGTCAGGTCTTCGCACTTACGACGAACACACCCTACACGCACCTCGTGAGATCGTTGAGCTTCAATACCATCAATATGCGTCGAGGTACCCGCCGCAGGACATCGAGGACGGAGAACAGGAGACCCTCCCGGGTGACCATGGCATTTCTGATCATCTCGATCTCGTCGTCCGTCTGCGCGGTCATGTCGAGCATGCCCGAGGCACGCTTGACGGTCTCGGGTTTACCACTGTCGTCAGTCGTAGTCATGCTGTCGTCCATGATCGCGCGCCCCGTTAAGGCAGCTTCGAATACAGGGTACTGCGAGAAGGACGTTGAGCACAGGGCATCGCTATAGGAGAGTATGTTCTGCTTACGAGATCTGGTCCAATGTTACCGACGAGCTCGGCGTACTTCCTCCTCGCAGCAGCGACTTCTGGACTTGCGGGCGAGGCGAGCGACAGCCACAGGTGACTGTAGTTGATCCTGAGTTCAGGGTCTAGATCAAAGTATAGGCCGTGGTCTAGGAGCACGATCTCAAAGTTGAACGGAGACCGGGAGGATGGTGGAGCGGAGCGAATGAGCAGGTTTCCGGGATGCGGGTCGGCGTGAAACCAGCTTCAGGGGATTTAGCAGGAACTGGCAAGGGAGAAAGGGACCAAAACGCACCCATTGATGAACACCATGGTGCTGAATATGCGCGACAACTCGACCGCAACGGTATTGCGATCGATATTTGCCTTCGACAGGTACTCCAAATCGTCGACTCTCCCGCCCTTGATGAACTCCATAACAAGCACACGCTTGGTGACGAGGAGGTTCTTAGGGATGTAGAGCGGTGTTCGGGTGTCTTTGAAGTCGTTCGCCGCCCGTTCCGCATTCTGAGCCTCTTGCACAAAATCCATCTCGCGAGGCAGGTTCTTCCGCATTTCGTCCTGTTCGGTTCTTGTTGAGCGAACAGATGTCGTGATGGGATACGAGCACACCCACCGCCAGCCATGTGAACTCAAAGTCTGGGAACCAGTATGTGATCCATCCTAGCGAAGCCTCTGTCGCATTGATGTCGATAGTACTGAATTCTTGCACCATAGGCAGTTGCAGCTTCGCTGTCGTGAGAAAGGAAGTAGGTTGTAATCGTCTGTGACATACCTTGATTGCGACGTCCCTGTCCAATGCTCGATGATGCGCCTTGTGCACTTGAGCCAAGCTGGCCACACCAAGAGGTTCCTAATGACCGCAGTCAGACCTGGCAAGGGTGACATGGAGAGCATGTTCACGAACCGGGTCGAAGTTGTCAAACACTTCATCGAAAGTTTGACCGGTCTCCGAGATGAAAACACCTTCTATAGCTTCTATAGAGGCAGGTTCACACTGATCTTGCAAAGGCCTCATAGTGCGCGTCCATTCCTATGATCTTGATGAGAGGGGGAACTGCTACGGGCCAGGCAAACGCACCAGAGGCAAGAATAGAGAGGAACCGAGATGCTGCCCAAGCTTGATGAAAATGCCCCCATTTGCTTGAAGCGCCTTCAGGACACGGTTCGCACTGCGCGTATGACATTCGCTGCAGATTCTTCCCATCAGCGCAAGGCGGACATCCCATCACACGACACGCACGAATACGCCTCCCGCTGCTCCTCGTCGCTCGCGTACGTTCGCGAGAACGTCCACTTGTAGTCCACAATCCCCACCGCGGCCGCCCCCGCGATCCGCGATGAGCGCACAACCGCGAACACAGAATGGCGAAAGGGTTTGTAGTTTTCATATGCCAAGTAAGCGCCTCCCGCGAGGACCAGAGCACCGCACGGATACAGCAATCGGGCGTTCCCCTTATTCGGTCTTGTGGGTGCCTGTGTAGACGAGCATCTTCGTGGCGGGCGGTGGAACGCGGAGGCAAAGTCACGGGCGGCGGACTGGCGCCAAATGGAAGGGAAACAGCGCATGCAGCAGCCAGGAATATGATTGTTCTTTTCTCCATCACCGGCACCGCGGACCGATGAAAAAAGGAGTCCCAAATTGGAAGGCATTGTTTTCTCATTGCTCCTGCATTCGCGACTATGTATTCGCGACCGCTTGTGCGTCCGCGTCATTGGTCTACATAGTCATTATCAAGACTATGGAGTTATAGCTTGTACAGTAGTGTACCACAGTCCACGGCCCAGCCAGTTGCGGTCGTTTACATGTGTACGTCGCGTTCGTGAGGCTACATGACTCGTGAAGGTTCGAACCTAGTCCTTCGCAGCGTAGGCTCGTGGCGTATGGGAACAAGCAGAGTGGCAGCAAAGCCAGCAAGACCCAGCACTGTTAATCGAATGGACACCGCGAGATGAAGAGATTGCGTTCAAATACTGATCAGCATTACTCTCTTCACGACCAAGCAACCACTCACGGAAACCCGTAACCTTCTCCTCCGGCGTATGGAAGTACACGCTCGTGACGCCAGCCGCAAAGAGCCAGAGACCAATCATTCCCACGTTCGCTGCGATGGCCAACCCGCGTGCCATGGTCTTCGGCGCCTGCGACTTGAGGAGCGGCCGGAGCTGATCGGCGAGCACCAGGATGCTCATCGTAAGCAGGAAGATGTGTCCCGACACGTCGTGTCCGCGCCTCAGCCTCGGGCGCCCTCCCCAAGACGAAGGAATGACGTACGACCCCGTCGTCGCGTCCAGCTGCGCGGTGAAGAGGTCGGGGTGCGTCTCAGGCGATACCTTGGTACGCTGGAAGCAGTACTCGTGAGGTAGGACGACGATCTGCTCCATATCTTCGTACGGCACGACCAGCACGCACTCGCCGCCGCTGGCCATGGCGACCCGGTCGATGAGCGGGGGACCAAAAAACCAGCCGGCGAACGCGAGCCAGACGGCAGTTGCGACCACCCAGCGCAATATTTGGGGCAGCGCGCGTCGTGGCGGACGTGCAGCCACTGCTGCCGCTGCCGCCGCAGTCGTCCATCCCCACGCGTTCTTGATGAAGACGGTGTTCAGGGAGTTTGCTTTATTTGCGAAGACGTGTGTGTGGCCGAGGGGGTGGGGGAGATGGGTGAGAAGAGGGTCTGATGTGTCGACATAGCTGCTGGCAATGACAGAGTACAGCGTCCCCAGTGCGACTGTCGCAGTCGTCGCCGCCAGCGCCTGTACGCGTACGTCGTGAATGTTCATGGCAAGATGCGTTTGGCGCGCAAGCCTCGAGGTGACGTCAGGTTAGACAGGGCGGAGGCTTCGGACCGCACTGGCCGTTCGGAGGCAGCAGCGAAGGACGAGAGCTCTTCATCGACTGTTCTCGCACGGTGTCCTTGCCAGATGATATAGATTTAATATTACACGCAGTCCATAAAGCAAGAAAAGCACATAAATAGGCGTCACTGGAGATAGAGGTACTCTCTACTGTTACACTGTCCTTGTTCTATTTGCTCCTTCGTTGCTCCATGTGTTCGGCATGGCATTCGACATTGTCCGCCTTTCTGACTCGGAGGGCATCTGGCCGGTCGATGCCACGAAGTCGTCGACGCTGTGGCTAGCGCTCAAATATCGCTGCCATGCGTCAGTCCTGCCAACCAGTCAGAAGAAACCGTTAAAAATATGTGGCACTCACTGAAACGGACTTGGCGCTATCCCCCACGAGCCACCATTTAAGCTAGTCGAATGCGAGTTGGCACTTTCATCGTGGACACCGGCATCCAGACCCGCACCCGTCCCCATTCCACTAGGACTCGCACCCATACCAGCCGCCGGGCTTGCGCCCAACCCCCCAGAACACACACCTGAACTCCCCGCCGAACTCCCAAAGGCCCCATCGGCGAAACCCATGAGCGACTCCTGGTACACCCCCGCAGTCCCGCTCCGCGCATAATCCTGCGTCGACCCGGTCACATACTCGGGCGACGCCAGGCCGAAGTCCGCAGGGAGGGTGTACTGCCCGTTCATGTACCCGTTCATGAAGTTGAACGTCGCAAGCTGCTCATCGCTGAACCCTGGCATCTCGGCTTGCTGTTCGAAGCCGCGGTGATCAACGAGGCTTTCGTCGTGTGCGTACGCCTTCGCCGCCGCGTTGGCTTGCATCGCGAATTGTTGAAGAGACTGCGCGTATGCCGCGGGCGTGGCATCGGGTGGGCTGGGAGGTGTCGATGTGCTCGAAGCAGGGGAATGGGTCGCTCCAGTCGGGTTAGGAAGTACAGAGGCGGATTCCCTCGGACGCTTCTTCTGCTTTTGCTTCTGCTTATCCTTCTCCTCCGCTGCAAAAACGTGCGCGCCGATATCCAGGTCGCCTGCTGAGGCGATTTCGCTGAGTATGTCCCTGTGCGGCGGTTAGTGTATGGTATATTGCGAATGAGACCAGAGGAAGTACCAGAGCTTTCCAGCGACGTGCCACCGCTTCTCGCATACGGACAACGTCTGCATGCACCTCCATACGTCTTGCGAGTCCCGTGGGTTGATGGTCAATCCCGACTGCTTGGTGATCCAGATGTTGAGCAGAAGCGTCAGACCGGAGATGAAGATGGCCGACTAAAAGTAAGATGAGTGTTGCGTCTTCCAAGCGAAAGATTGAGATGTTACCTGAACTACAGTCATGGGAACGGGGCTTCTCTTGCTCTGCGCTTCGACGATACGTGCACACGAACGCGCCTAAATTTCGAATGAGCTCGGGGGTACGCAGGAAATCATAGTACGTACCGCAGATGTGCAGATCGCCAATGAGGGGAAGGTCATAGAAGCTGGATCTTGCAAGGACGTAATGAAAGGTTTGTGGATGAAAATTTGGAGGTGATAGAAGACGGAGTATAGGCAGGCGGACTGGTCAAAGAACAGTTGATCCTGCCGATTCGGATCCCATCGCACTTTCGATGACAGATCAGCGCACATGTACACACATTGTTAGACATAAATGAACATACGATGCGAGGGTATATTGTCCAACCATGCGTTGCATGCCGAATCAAGCTTGAGTATCACTTGCGTTGGTGTCGTCTTATTGTTGTACATTGCAGGTTTCCTCGTGTAGTAGAGCATCCGCATTGCGTAGGAATAGATCTCCATGAGTCTCGCATAGCAGTTAAAGAAGGTGATGTAGGAGGGCTTTCCCTCGGGCTGGCGCATCGACGTGCAGGGATCGCCGGTGTCCCAATATTCATCGTCGCATTCAGTGAGCGTGTCAAGATCGTATCTGAAGTCGTCAGACGACGGATGACCAGTGCATCTTGAAAGCTCACTCGTCGCTGTGCAAAGTACACGGGTGGCCAAAGAAGGAGCTTAGTCCCGTATCCAGAGTATGCAGTACCCTGGCAGGACCATTAGTAAGGATATTCGATACCGAGGAACACATACACTAACCAGAACGCCCTCTTCCACAATTCGTACTGCGCGTTAGGTCTCTCAGTTCGCCGCCGATGTGCACCGACATCCATCGCCATGCGCAGTCCGATACCTACTTCGGTCCAACACCCCTGAGGCCTGGAACTTCCTTGCCCATAGGTCACGGAAAGCTGCCGATAGTCAGTCTGCTCGCTCGCATGGACAAGTGCCCCGGTAACTTACAGCATACATTTGCAGCTCGTATAGCGTAGGTTTTCGGAGCAGGTTTTGGCGCACGACGGTGACTTGTTGAAAGTACTTCCATCCAGCGCTGTGTTGCGAATTGGCGCCAGGTAATAGCACGCGCGGGTCGTCGGAATAGCGAGATGCATTGGCGCATACTGCATTTCGTCAGGTGGTCGTGTGACAAAACCCTACTCAGTGCCATACCGAGCAGTAAGACTCCACCAAACTCCCGGTCCTTGAAGTGCAAGCCCTGCCGTAGGAGCGTCTCGAATGTCGGCTGAGAGGTGCATTAGCATACCTGGACTTCGCATGGAAGGTACACCATACTCGATGCAGCAAAGGTAGCAAGGGGTTGATATGCCTGAAGTAGAGCTCAATCAAGCGTTGCATGAGGTCGTCCTCCGGGAACTGGTAGATCCTGTGCTCCTGGAAATCGGAAGCCCGGACCTGCCACTATTCGACCTTCAGTATGGTTAGCGCATGAGAGCGCGAGTGTGCGCACTGGACAGGGATTCCAATATTCTGGACGCCTCCTTGCCCGTGTGCGGGGACGAGTGCCCGGTTTAGAGGCAGTGTACTTGTCCAACACGTCAATGGTGGCTTTCATAAGCATAATTCCGCTGCAAGGGCGTGAGGGGAAAGAAGCGAACAGGAATTGAGCGTAAACGCACCTGGACTTCCCATAGAATCGGTGTGCCTCAGGCTCGAGCTGGAGTTTCTGAAAGGGGGATACCAAGCGGGCTTCTGGGGAGTCGTCGTCGTTTCTGGGCAAATTGCCTAGGTCGGCTGGGACTTCGGCCGTGTCTTCGACGACGTCTGCCTTTGCGAGTTCTTGCGAGATGTTGAGTCCAGGAAGGAGCTGGGTATATGCGCGTCAGAACACTATAGGGCGGGGCGTATGCGCCGCGAACCTTATCGAAGAGCTTCTCCATATTGGCAAGGCGTTGCTCAAGACCCTCAACATATTTACGTCTGTCGCGGTATGAGCGTTGAGTTCAAAGTCAGATCGTTGAGCTTACCCTCGTCCCGTATCAAGATTCTACCAAGGCGGTCAACACGGAACATCAGTGCATAGTCTAGTAGACGCACCTTGGTGACTTCATGGTGTGTGCATTCGCTCCCCGTCTGCACACAGTGCGTACACCTATTGTTGGGCATCTGGCTGCTGTCACCTAATCATCTTGTCCACATTCAGTCGCTCGCGCTAATAAGGGGGGGCACTAACACTTGACTGGGGAACGCGGGGTCAGTGCGCGGTGGACGAGGGGCAGGGCCTTAACGCACTCTTGCGTCGCTTGCACAGGTCGCAGGCGCCGGGCCGCCGCTTCTTGCGCGCCGGCTCCTCGTCTTCCATCGTCGGTGTCGGTGGCGTGTTCATCGTCGTAGACTGCGAGCTTGGGCTGTGCGCACCAGTGCTGGAACAAACGTCAGGAATAAGTCCCAGATCGGCAATCGCCACACGGACCAGGCGGCCCGCTCAATCACTGTAACTGACTCATATGTTGAGGAGCCTTGACGTTGAACTTCAAGTGAAGCTTGAAGCTGGGTTGAAGTAGCATCGAACTCTGGTCGAACATTCAATATTCAATATTCAAGGATTGTGGGTCCAGTGTGAGTTCCACTTGCCTGAGTAACCTACATGGGATGTCTCGTACATGCGGCCCTGGACCAGCCCTGGACTCCTACACCTCAGAGTCAGACATAGTAAACAGTTGCACTGCAATGCAGCGTGTAAGTACCACCCTGAGAGTCGGGCCCGGAACCGAGGCAAACAATTCAGCTCAGTAAGCAAGGATTATTGTGGTCTATACAGTAGATATGAGAAATGTAGCAGTGCAACCATCTAAATAGACCCTTGGGAGTTCCTGTAGCAGATCAACCACCCAGGCTTATCAACTCTTCACTCGCACCAGTCAGGCGATTGAGCTTGTTTTGCAACTCCTCCCGCTTCGCAGCCGCCTGCGAGCTCTCCTGCGCATACTCGCTGCAGACGCGCTGCCCCTCCGGCCCACTCACGCGCAGGCCTGCCATGAGCGTGCTATATATCTCCTTGTCAATCCCCCGGACGAGCTCCTTGTCGATCGCCTTCGCCACATTGTCGACAAAGCGCTTGTACGCCACTGTCAAAACAGCCACTTTGTCAGCTGCGCGAGACGCGCAGTAGACAAATCGGCGCACCGTGAAAGTAAGCGGACACATCCGCCATGATCTCGAGCGCGGGCGTCATCTGGTCCGCCGGCAAGAGCTTGGGAAAGTCCTCCGGTTTGATCCCAAACATGCCCAGCTCGGCGAACCCTTCCAGAATCTTGCTGATTCCAGAGATCTGTGCCTCTTCGCCCGGCGCGCTCGCCGTGGCTACCGGAACGTAGTTTCGAATGCGCTCCATGATGTCGCCGTGCTCGCCCGCCTCCCTCTCACCCTTGTAAGGTAGCGGTCACCAGGAACTGTCACCCTTATGTAAGCAATGACGTCATCGATCGGAGGGACAAATGTTGAGGTCGGGTCAAGGTCAACCTCATCGTCGATGCCACGGCGGAGGGTCCGAGGGCGAGATCATGTTTCTACTGACGGGCAAGGAATTGACTTAGCTGGAAGCATCTCGTAAATGCACAGAAATTGCCGGGAAACAGGAAACAGCATTCGACAGCGGCCCAGGGCTGTCACCGTGAGTCACGTTCGGAGCTTACCGTACAGTGCACGTGACAAAATGGTGACGTGTGGGGTCACGTGACTGGACAAATCACCGTCCTCTATTTTTCGAAAACCACTCCAGTAGGCATCCCCGGGACCTCCCAAGTCGTTTCCTGTCGATAGCAGTATTTGGCTAACAGTTCGGTCATTTTTTGAGATATCGCAATTTTTCTTTAGTAGAACTGTACCTTCAAGATGTAGCTATCGTTTGTATAAAGCAGATTGACGAGAAAAGTGGAAGGGGGGGACGACATAGACGAGCAAGGTCAACGATTGATCTGCTTACATAAGGGGTGACAGTTCCTGGTGACCGCTACCTTAGTGCGCGATATACTTCGCGCGGTAGTCGGACAGGTAATGGGTGTTGAGTGTCGAAGGATCTTGCTCAGCTTCGACGAACCAGGTGATCTGCAGTCTCGCTTTGTCCAAACATTTCTTGAGCAGCCCTTGGACAAGAAACCTGCACATCGTGAGCAGGTACTTTATGCAACACGGTAGCAAATGAGGTGATGATGCTACTCACTGCACACGGTGTTCCAGCCGACCCTGACCAAAGTTGGAGAAGTGGTGCGAGACAAGCGCACTGATCTTGTGCGAGATGATGTTATAGACAAGATCGCAGAGCCTGTGCGCAGGCTCCCCCCAATGTCGAGTGAATTTCTGAATGAGCTCTTCCTCCGCTTCCCATGGCACAATGCCCGGAAGCTGCCGCGTACGCGCTCTGCAATAGCGTTAGATTGTTAAGACACGAGGGCGGCTATCAAGCACACCTTTTCGATGCATTCATGACCTCGTCCACGTATATAACATTGCTCGACGGCTCCTCAGACGCGGGCACTGCTGCTGGATCTATATCAGGGCGATCCTGGCCGTCCTCCGCTTCGAAAAAGGCTTGGCTGTACTTGCGCTTGCCCTCACTGCGTCTGGCGTATGGGCGAAAGTCCGGCGCCGTCGCCCGTATCAGTTTGCGGAACCGCTCCTGCTCGGGCCGTATCGTTTGCAGAAGGCCGTTCTCGTCCGGCACGCCCTTGACGTTCTCGTGCGCGTCTTGTACGAATGCGTTGACAAGGCGGCTGATGTCGCTAAACGGGTCGGCCGACGGTGCTGGCGGGAGCTCATCGAGGGCCTGATGGGTGCGGCGCAGCGTTGCCTCGATTTCTTCGTGAATTTCTGGGAGTCTGGGGCATGCGGTTGAAGACAGCAAGAAAGGGGGCAAGCAACAACAGCCCGCACCTCTTGGATATCAGATCAGACAATATGTCGCTGAGGCGCCTTATCAGGTTCGACGTCCGCAGGTACTTCTGGTACATGGGGTCCAGGTCGGACCAGGGCGCGGTGGATGAGAAGAAGTTGTTTTCGTTCTCGCGTGCCGTGGTCCAAGTGATTCCTTGCTTCAATTCCGACGAACTGGGCTGCTTGACACTGAACCAGTTGTGCTCCAGGGGCTCCTTCTCGTTTCTGATGAAGGATATCCATTGAAACTCCTCGCCCGGTGGGATGCGGTCAGGCTTTGTGAGCACGCCTGTCAAGCTTTAATATGCTGACACGAGTCCGAGTCCCAACAAGAATTAGGCTTACCGACAGTGCGTCTGCCCTGTGGATCAAAATCTTTCGCCAGTCGGTGAGCGCCTTGATTCTCGAAGTCGGCTATGCAGATTGTCAGGCTTAAAACTGGAAGAAGCAAAGTGGGCTGCTCACTTTCGCAAGCAACAGTGAGAAGAATGACACAGCTAGGCTTTTTGATGTAGGACTTGATGAGGTTCTCGACCAGACTGATGTCGCCGGAGTTGCCCGAACGTCCAACGCTGGCAATCAAGCCTGCCATAATCCGTCAACCCTTCTTCCTGAGTATCGGCCATCGCTCTTACCCGGAAGGTCACAGAACGACAGGTCCGCAACGTCAGGGCCACTAATCTTCAGCTCGACGCAATTGCTCGAGAAGGTCAGTTGCCCCTCCGGATTCGTCTCGTCGTCGAAGTCTGCCTTCAAGAAGTGGCTAGGCTTGCTTGTTGGGTTAAGAATGGCTTTCTGCGCGCGCCGTATGCGGTCCTCGACCTGCGTCTTGTCGTAGATAATGTCGCCGAAGGTCACGTTGCGAGCCTGCCCCAGCGCCTGGCCCGACTTGTCTACCGTAAAGCGCAGCGTAACCACGCACTGCCATCGACCCTCCGACCGTGAGAGGCGGCACTCGGTCGGGCACCTATGTAAAGGGGCAAGTCAGCCGTGCGATTCAGGCAAGAAAGATCGTTGCATTCGGCGCACCGTGTGCAAGTTCCCGCGGCGCGAGGCAGCGTTATACCGGATATGGACTCTATGAGGGAGGACTTTCCGGCACTCTGAGAGCCTATGACGGCGATCTGGGGGAGGTCTGTGGCACTTAGCAACGGGCGCCAGTGGGAGGCTGCGGGATGCTAGGGGCGTACCAATGTCCATCTGTACTCTGCGGTGGAGAGTCAGTATCGAGAATGGTTGCATAGAGCTTAGCACGTACCCTGTGCTGTGTAAGTTGTTGACAAGGTCCAGCATGGCGCGGCGGCCTGGCGCGAGGGAGGGGTCGGATAGTCCAACACCATCTTGCTCGGTAGAGTTGAACATAGCGGCAACGCCGGAGGCTTCCTGCTGCTTGTCCAGAGGCACAGCTTCGATTAAAGCGCGAAAGACAGTGACGAGGGTTATACAAAGGATGTACGCAGGTTGAAAGGGAAGGCTGGCCAAATAAGCGCCTGGCCAGAAGGCGGCCCGAGGAAGCCGGTTCGGCCCCCTTCCTCAAGCTTCCTCCTCCTTCGCCACCTCTCACATCGAGTTAGCCCAATTTCAGATCTCAGTGAGATTGAAGTTCATATGCAGCAAGCCAACGCGCGAAGAATAAAGTTTGGTGATGCACAAACCACTCATACGTCCATGTGTAATGTATATAGCTCACAGCGCTCGGGGCCATGTAGCTATAGGTAGTCGGCGACGGCAGGAAGGAAGAAAGTGAGGCATTTATGGTATGTTGCGCCCAAAGATCGTTCGCCGTCCTCATGTCGGACGTCCAGACACTGAATCACTGAGACGGAATGACTTGACGGACCCATACGCGTAGGTATGTTGCGGAGGATCAGTGCGCCGGCAGAGGGTAGCGATAGAGGCAGACAGGGTCACAGAATGACGTGCAGATTCATACAATCATCGAGGACAGGTACAGCGTGGCTCACTGTTTTCTGGTCCTCATAAGCGTCGATCAGGGTGGTAAAGCGAACCCGTCTACACCCCAGCAGTGTGGACGGCCTCCATTCTTCGCAGCGTATAGCACTTTAAGTACAAGCGCAAGGGGCAGCCCGGTTCTTGGTGGAGCGCATTCTAGACACGCCAAGACGGCAATTGTGCGAGCCCGACCACGCCAGCGACCAGACTTTGGCGATTCACGGCAGCGGGAAATACGCGAGAGTAGAACGGGATGGTTCCTTTGATGCAGATTGATACAGTGCTACTGGGACTCGCTCTAGTGGTGAGAGTCATGCTCGTCGCCGTGATGCAAGAAGGGATGCTTGCCCTGTAGGAAGGTCAGGGATTGCAATGAGAATACTGCATAACCACGCACCATAAACACCTTCCCGCCGTCCTCACTAAGGGTCTGTCAGTACATAGCACTTGTGAGGGGATATAACACGCACCGGACGCGGTACATGATGAAGAACCACATTGAAGCGCCAATAAGCTTGCCCAGCCACCTATGGCCGGCACCTGGGAGGTGTGGGTGGAAGCCCGGAGCTGCGACGCTGATCAGTAAGTATTTAGGGAGAAATGCGAAGCGCTTACAATGCGCTCCGTGGGCCATGGGATGAACGTTCGGAATAACGAGGGCAGCTGTTGACGCCTATTTTGGTCTTGTCCGGGACGAGCTGCCGGAAATTTCGCGCGTCCAGTGTTCGCTCCTCCGTTCACTCTCCCGACGCGTTAGTGGGTGTCCATGGACCACCAGAAAAAGCGGAAGCGCGACGTTGAATGCCCGATTATCACTTACCGCGTCGGCAACCGCACGTTCGAGCGCCTGTTGAAGGGTAATACGCGCTGTTTCCCTTGTCGTGGTTGTGTGGCTTACAGAAGGATCGGACAGAGGACTCGCTGCAGGAGACACAGGAAGCTATCAGGCAGAAACTCAAGGTCGGCGATGACGCGCGCGTCACCCTGGCGCAGCTGCGCGGCGCCGTGGTCATCGATTTGGACGACGGTTCGTGCTCGTGGCCGCTGTGGAAGCCGGCGCCTAAATTGTCCCACAGAGGACGACTTTGACGCGTTCCATACCGCGGCTCACAAGGCCTCTGGTGCGATCGTGAAAGTGACAGTGATCCAGGAGAATGGTGTTCCTGCTTCCCACTTCAGCGTCGCCGTATGTGATCGACTCGCCTTTGTTGCGTTTGCCGAACTGAACATCACCGGTAGCCAAGTGAGAGCATCTCGAACGCTGCTGCCGCCTCGACGCGTTCCGTTCATTTTACTTCGCCTGAGGACGAGCAGCCGGCGACAAACGGCAAGCGCAAAGTCTCTGCTATCGAGAGCGTCAACGGTGACGAAAGCGCTTCTGCGCCGCGCCGCGGACGCCCACCCAAGAGGCGCAAAGAGGACGCGGTGGTGTCAGAGCCGCCCGCCGCCGACCCCACTACCGTAGAAGAGCCAGAAGCCCCAGCTCCCGCTCCCGAGAAGAAGAAGCGTGGCCGTCCACGGATCCATCCCCGTCCTGAAGATGTACAATCAGCCTCACAGACCGGCAAACCGATCGCCTCTGGGGTCACTGCGCGGGAGCCACCTGCAGAGGACGCGCGTGTGGACACGCCACGCGAAGAAGCGGCCCCGGTTGTGATCAAGAGGAAGCCTGGCCGCCCGAGGAAGCACCCTCTGCCTGAAGAAAAGGCGCAGCAGACTGTACCCGATGTCGTCGCCGAGCGACAGCCTCGTTCGCGTAGTAGAAAGTCCGCTGGTGTTGGCAACGAGGAATTCGCGCAAGAGCTTGCTGATGCTATAACAAGTATGTTTATCCGTGCATTGACAGGTGCTGTTCTAACGTTGCCTTCCTACGCAGGCGGCGCAGAAGCTAACGCGGCGGCAGAAGAGGCGTTGAAGAAGGGTGCGTGTGTCGTGCTCCTCGAGCGGCTTTGGCTGAATACAGTCACTCGTCAGGCAGACGGACGCGGTCGAAGTCGAGAAGTCGCGCCGACGGCGCGGTAGCTAAGCTCAAGGCCGTCCTTCCTGACCCAGGTAACAGTCTCAGTACTCTTCTGCCTTCGTCGCTCACTATCCACGAAGCCCCTACTGATGGCGCCGGTGATGCTCCCGCGGCATCTGCACCCGTCATTGACGAGGATAATGAGTCGCCTCTGCCTCCAGTACCGAAGCCTCGTAAGTCGTATAACTAGCTACAACGCGTCGGATACTAAGGCTCTCCTCCAGGCGGTCGCAAGAAGAAGCCTACGCCGAGCGGCGTGGACGCCGATGACGAGGAGGCGTCTATGGACGTGGATGTCGCGCCGCCCAAGGGTAAGTATGGTCGTGGACGTTGAGTGGACGTCTCTTGACCCAATGGCAGAGCGGCGGAAGCGGAAAAAGCGCCACTCCAATGAGGGCCCTGCCGCGGATGATGCTGTCGGTAGGTACCTTTGTTAGTCGCGCAATCCAATGCTGTTCTCAATGCAACCGTCAGGACCAACGCAATCTTCAGAGCCGTTCGGGCGCGAGATTCAGAAGGCGGCGGTAAACGGTGACGTGCAAGGTGTAGACGATGAAAATAATGAAGGCAAGAAGAGCGCCGTATTCCTTCTGCCCGATAGCTGCTTACAGGATGCCAACTCAACAGGCCCGCCCAAGAAGGCACGCAAGAAGCGTAAGAAGAAGCAGGACGCGGTTGAGGACAAGACGCAGGATGTGGTCGAGGAGTCCGGCTGTGGGTGAAGGCACCCTTCCGGCGTACACCATTCGCTAATCAAGCACAGATAGAACGGGGGAATTATCCGAGGCTGAAATTGACGAGGCGCGGGGTGCGGCGAGGCAGCGGTTTCTGGATTTGATGGAGCAGCACCAGTTGTCGGCGGTGGGAAAGCTGTGGAAGAAGGAGAAGAAGACGAGGAAGAGGGTGGAGACGGGGCACGGGGCAGACGACGCGATGCGAGGGAAAGATGGCGTGGAGCAGGGGGAAGAGGAGAAGACTGCGGTCGCGGCAGAAGTGGATGAGGAAAAAGTGGGCGAGGAACAGAAGAGCATTAACAACAAAGCCGCGCGGGCACTGCCCGTCAAGCGCAAACCCAAGAGAAAGACCATCGACAGGAGTTCGCCATCACCCGCGACGCATGCCGAGATGGCAGGCCTGCCCACGCCCACTAGGACAGAAGACGTCGCAGATCCCACTGTATCTCGATTGAGGAACGCCGAATCCGCCTCTCGAAATACACCACCAAACTCACCCCCACTCTCACTGTTGCCTGACCCTACCAATCTTGAGGCCATCATTCGAGGTCCCCGACATACATTCACTCTGGCCGACATAACATCCGATGACGACGAAGAGGAGCCCCAACGAATAGACCTCGACCCTGAAGAGGACGAGGAGGACGAGCTAATGACACGGGGAAGGCGAAAGAAGCGGGCACTCACCAAGCGTCACGCCTCGGAATCCTCCGATGAAGATCCCATTGCTGAAGCCATCGTTGGTGATGGGGAGGAAGAAGCTGACGAGGTGGTCGACGATCCTACAACCAATGTTGAAGAACAGGCGCTTGCGGACGAGGCACATCCTGAAATCGCGCGGCGGTATCAGAACCGTCCGCCGCAGGTGCGTCGTCGGTCATCGGGCCAGCACCGCTCTTTCGCATCGTTGGATGGTCTGGCGTCGTCGTCTGAAGTGGATCGCTCTGCAGAAGCTGCGTACAGCAAAGGCCTTGCCGAAGATCATCCATCCGACGTCGAAGACGCGGTGAGCGCGCCCGCTGTCGCCGCCGTCGACGGTCACGAGACGGATCCTGATGACCTGACGCTGGGCTATCCCGCGGACGCCATGTCGGACGCAGCACCGCCGACCGATCGCGAGGGCAGCCCGACCAACGCGCAAGCAGAAGACGTGGACCAGGTCTTCCACGATGCGCCCGCCGACGCCATGGACGAGGATCCGATTGAGGCGCCGCCTCCGACCCAATCGGCCCCGCCGAGCCCAATAGAGTCTATAATCCCTGATCTGCACTCCCCGTTTCAATCGACCCCACGCCAGACGATAGCGGGCAGGATGAAGGACCGGAACGGGCAGATACGGAGCATCATGCCTTCGCCTGTTGCTGACGCTATCCGGGCCGCGAACAACACACCTGACGGTTCCTTTGCGATGAAGGGCTTCCTATTACCGCCCTGGACGCAGCCGGAGCGCGACACGCGCCAGTCCCCCCGCCTCCCCGTGCGGCGCCAATCTGTCGCAAATGGCTCGACTTCCCTCATCGGCGCGCGTGCGCCTCCCATGCCCAATTTCCAAACACCCAACGCGCCGCCGCGCGTCGGTCTTACGTCCTCTTCACAACCTGTGGATGACACGCAGCCGTCATTGACGCAATGGACCACCATGCCCAATGTGCCGCCGTCGCCTTCGACCGTTCCCGAGGACTCCGTGCTCGAGAAGGACCAAATGCTGGACCAACTGCGGTCCAGTCCCGAGGCTGCTGCTTCGTCACCAGAGTTGCGTAGGAAGAGTGGCCAGGCACGTCCTCCGCTTTTCTTTCCCTCGGACAGCCAATCGAAATACCCTTTTTCGCAGTACGAGCCTCCACAGTTACAAGCTGCCCCCGAGCCGAACGGGCATTCTCCACCGCCAGACGACGGACCTTCCGGGGGCGAAGAGGAAGAGGAAGTTCCGGGCGATGCAGACGAGCAGGTGTCGTCTGAAGAGGAAGACTCGGAAAAGGAGATCAGGGAGTCCATGCAACAACTCTCGCGGGCGCCGAGCCAAACTCGTCCCAGTCAATATAGGACGCTGACCGACATTGCGAGCGGCACGACGTTTGGGACGGGGCTGAAGCGACCCGAAGTCGCGAAAAAATCCGAGACTCCCCCCACTCAGGATGACTTGCTATACGGAGGGTTGGCCCAGGAGAGCGATGAAAGCCCTGATGAGGATAATGATGATGCAGCTCAACGAGGGCCATCGCATATTCCCAAGGCGCGACAGGCAGGCCGAAAGTCATCAACGGAGAAGACCGGCCTCTCAACTTGATTCCTTGTACAGACTAGATGCGGTGTACCTTCCCCTTTGCTTTCTTGGACTCCGATGACTATGTAGTACGTGACATAGCGCATCGCGCGTTGTCTCTTCTTGCAATCCATGCAGCTTGCTTGGCATCTTTTCTTGTTCGCGGTGCACGATGCCAGGTACGTGTGGCAGCGACATCTGCATGAAGCTCGAGAACATACGTCGGTCCACAACCGGACATCGGTACGCCTGGATGAATACTGAATTGATAGGTGCGCCATGTTTACTCCATATTCTCACACCGAGCTTACATTGTTCGATAGGATCGGACTTCGCTGCGGTCATGAGCACGCCGCGCTGCAGCAGCGTAGCGCAATCTCGGCGAACGTCGCATCTGGGTCGGCATTCTGTGATACGCCTCTGTGCATGGTAAGAGATCCTGACTTGGATAGGCCGAACTCATGTACACCTAGGGTCCATGGATGTCGGACAATACGTCTCCCGTTCAGCGATGGATTGGAAAGCGTACCGGGAGCGACTTTTTTGGGAACGGCGGCGCGCCTCTAGGTATCTGATTACACCAAAACCACGAATGCCCAGGACTTTGGGCCTTGAAGGGTCAAAAGGGAAATAGCCTTCACGCTACGGTAAGACCGCCCCTTACATACGATGCCTGCAGGTTGATGGAGAATCTCGCGGGGCCGGCGTCGTGTGTGTGCGCCGGCAGAGTGCACATATCACTCCTCGTCGTGTCGCGGAGCCAGCCCGTGCCTGCTTAGCCTCCCGATGTTCCCGTGCCCCTCGCGCCTTCGTTCTGGATGTTCGATATGACCGCATTGTATTTCAGGCGCAGCGCTGTGCAAGCGAGGCTGCCGCCATAGTGTGATGCGCGCAGGGGCGGATTTGCACGGCTGTTCGGGCCTACGCAGAGTACTTAAGGACCGCGAGCGCAGGCGATGTACTGTGTCCCCCTCCGTCGATTTCAACATGCCTACACGATCAACGAAGAAACCGATCCGAGTGGCTATCTGGTTCGTGTCATATACGGGTGGCACGGCCTTTTATTGACGAAAACGGGCAGCGGTGGTGGAATTGGAGGGCTTGTCCTAGCGTTGGCGTTGTCAAGACATCCAACCATCATTGTGGATGTGTATGAAGGCGCAAGCACGTTGGGCGAGGTGGGCGCCGGTATAGGTGAGCCTTTCACTTCATCCTCGTCGCCTCGCACTGAACTGTTATAGGACTTTGGCGAAGACCGTGGCAGATTCTGGCGCAACTGGGACTCGAGGCCGACATGAAGAAGATAACCAATTACGAGCCCTCTGATAATTTTGGTGCGCGGCGTCTGGATGGGTGATGATAAGGAAGCTCACGTCTGCCAGTGGCCGCCTTCCGCTACCGTAAAAGCGACCAGGAGACCGGTCTCGACTTCTACACCTTGCTTACGAAGGGTGAGTAGTTTCCGCTGGATTAGTGGCACGTTGTTGACGTCGTGTACAGGCGGCCTCGCCCTGGCGCACCGCGTCGACTTTCAGCGTGTTTTGATCAACCACCTACCGAACACGCCGCACTGCTCGAAACGCCTCTGCTCGTACAAGGAGACGTCTTCTGGTATTCGTCTGTACTTTGCCGACGAGACGTCGGCTGTATGTGACATCCTGGTCGGCGCGGATGGCATCCGCTCCGCCGTCCGCCGCAGCCTTCTCCTTCGTGAGGCGCAGGAGGCCCCGTCGGATGTTGCGGAACAGCTGAGAAGTTGCATCGAGCCTTGCTGGTCTGGCGTAGTCTGCTACCGGGCAGTATTGCCCGCGGCGCGCCTCGCTGCGATCTCGCCGCACCATCGGGCTCTACACCTGCCGATGCAGGTAAGTCGCCTCAGCGCCGCGGAGTTCATCACCTCGCTCACCCTTTACCCTCGTCCAGTACACGGGCACCAGCAACGTGCGCACAATTGCCATGTTTTATGGGGGGAGCTAACGGCTGTTGCAGCATCTCGTCGCCTATCCTATTAGCGGAGGGCAGCTAATTAATGTGGCCGTCTTCCGGGCTAGATATGACCGTGAGGACACGGTCTTTGACGGCCCTTGGGTCCACAATATGCAGTGCGACTTCATTCCAGCGTTCGGAAAGTGGGAGCCGGAAGTCCGCCAACTCCTCGAGGTGCGCTTGTCTTTTGTATCCGAACTCCTCGTAAATTTACATATCCGGTCAGTGTATCGACGAGTTCAAGCAGTGGGCGATTCATACCGTGCGACCACTGCCGTCTTTCGTATCACGTTCGGCGCGAGTTGCTCTCTTAGGCGACGCGGTATGTGGTGGTCGCGAGCGCCAGATTTTAGCCATCTCACTATCCTCTTCAGGCCCACGCGATGCAACCTTTTCAAGGGTCCGGCGCGGGTCAAGCTATCGAGGTTCGTGTGCATCCCGCCTTGCTCGTTCGGTCTCTGAAGCATTCTATGCAGGACGCATATGTGCTTGCCTCCCTACTTGGTCGCGCGGCCGAAAGCCGGATGTCGCTTGACAGCGCCCTACGTCTCTACGACGATATCCGCCGCCCCGTTGCGCAAGACGTCGCATGCCGCTCTAGAAGAGCCGGCATGTACTATCACCACCTTATTCCACCTACCGACGCCACCGGGGGACTGCCCAGCCTCCTCGTGCATGATGAGGACTCTGAGCCCGCTGCGATTGAGAAGCTCGGCCGATTAGGCGACCTGCTTGCGTGGGAGTGGCAGTGGGCGTGGACGCGGGAGATTGTTGAGCTCGACATCGCTGTGGAAGACGCTTGTGCCAGACTGTAGTCTGACGTACTTGATTTATGCGTTTCTTGTTCATGTATAATGTTTTCTAGTGTACTGTATTTTGCCTAATGTTCTTCAACTTGGACTTATAACTGTCAACGTGCTCACTGTTGGCGTATTGTAAGCGCCTAGTAGCTTGTCGTATGATCTGGAAGCAGGACATAATACGTTGTAGGTTGTCCGGAGAATCAAGTTCCAAGTCTTGCGCTAGCAGAAGCCCGTCCTGTAAGTATGGCGATTCCAATTGTGGCACCGGAGTCTTCCGGGCCGCTCGCCCGGTGCAGCCTTCGAAACTCCCTGGCACCAACCACAGGTGTCGTCGGTCCATGGACTTGTGCTGAACGTACTTTCGGTCGCAGTGTACGATCCCCAAACGATTCCTTGACTCTAGATTGTTCTCCGACCAAGTGCTGGCAGCCGCAGCATCATCGATCACGCGGTGTTGCGAGCGCCGCAGCGACTTGTTCTCATCTCCCACACAACAGCAAGCAAGACCCATCATTCCACAGCCTACCACCTCGAGCGTCTCTCCGACCCGTGAATCAAACACAGAGTCATGAATTTTGTCGATCCGTTCGACATCGCCACCGCGAGCAGTAGCACACCGCCACCTCAGACTGGCAACGAGCAGTCGCTGAATGAGGAGGTCAACCAGGTCATAGGCCAGCTGGGCCGCTTCTGGGGCGGGTTTCGGCAGCAGGTGCGTTGCGATGCCTCCGCGGAGACTCCATACTTATACGATGATGCTACAGAGTCAAGCAGCCCTCGAGATCGCACGCAAGGATCTCGGCGACGTCGTTGTCCAGGCGCAGAAGGAGCTCACAAAGCTCACGACGGAGGTTACCTCACCTGCCGCACCAGAAACGCCCGCATTCGAGCCCACCCAGGACGAACTCTCCTCCCGCGAGTCGGTCGACAAGACCCCTGTGGCCTCTCCCAAGGCAGAACATGCGCCCAGCACCTCAGCCGCCGCCATCGCTACCGCGCAGGTCCAAAGCATCTTCAACCGCCTGCAAGCCGCGCTCCCACCTACTGTCGTCGCCGCCGTGCAACACAACCTCGAAACGGTCCAGCACACCGTCCAGCACAACATCGAGAATCTCCAGCAGACCGACCTCGCTCAGCTGCGCGCGAACCTCTCCGCGGAGGTCGCCCGCGTACAGGGCGTGACGCGCGCGCAGGCGGAGGAGTACATGCACCGCAGCGAGGAGCTGCTGCGCGAGGCAGGCGACGTGCTCCGGGACGCGGTGCGCGTTCTGCCGCCAGAGGACGACATCGCTGGCAGCGCGATGCGCACGCAGCCGGGCGTCGTGTGGGACGGGTCGGATATATGGATGTTGCCGGAGCCCGCGTCCAGCACGACGAAGGGGAAGGGCCGGGCGAGCGGGGAGACGCAGAGGTCGGTGGCGACGCGGGCGGAGGCGCTCCTCCGGCGCTTGCGCAGCGATCCGGACATCATGATGCACGATCCGGAGGCGGATGAGAAGGTGCGGGGGATGTACGAGGAATGGCTTGGGGGTGCGAAATTTGCGCTGAATGGTGAGACGGAATGGGATCAGAAGGTAGAGAGCGCTCTAGGGGACGAGGCGGACGGCGCTGCGTTGAAGGAGACGCGCGACACTCTTGGTGAGTCGTATGATACCCTGCAAGACTTTGCCACTGCTAACGGCCTTATAGTACCGTCCAAGCTCACAGAGGACGTGTTCTGGCAACGGTATTTCTTCCGGGTACACCAGATCGAGGCCGAAGAGGCAAAGCGCAAGACACTCTTGCAAGGTAAGCAAATTTATCGGCACAATAGCGATACCCGGCTGACATAACCCAGCACAAGTCAACGACACGGATGAAGAGTTCAGCTGGGGCGAGGAAGACGAGGAGGAGGATGTGACCACGCAATCAAAGACGACCGCTGGCGAGGACATTCCGAACGCGGGCGGGGACACCCCGACAAAGGCTACGAAGGCAGCAAAGTTGGCGCGTGAGCCATCCCAGACGCAGACGCCTAACACGATGAGCCCTCGGGGAAGCAGCGGAGACGAGAGCTACGATGTTGTGTCGTCGAATGTCAGCGCTGCGGGCGAGGAACGCAAGAAGGAGTCCGAGGAGTCTGAAGAAGATAGCGATTGGGAGTAAGCCCAAATACATGTACTTACATTATGCTTATGAGCGGATCTTACCTGTACTTATACCACTTTACGAACGTCCACCAAGTTGAAGTCGCAGTTCATTTTCTTGTGCCTGAAGTCGAACCATCAGCGTCACGCGTCGCACGTGGCCGCGTTTCGATCGCCGATCCTACATGAGTCGAATTTTCGCGACTTGAGTTCCAGCTTTCGACCACCACGACGCCGCCCGCCTCGTGCTCAGCGCTTTAAATTGTCCGAGCGTACACTCGGTACATGATCTTTACGCAAAACACCCGCGACGAGTGAGTTGCGTATTTTCTTCTTCAGAAGTCGTGGTTTGCTGACTTGATTGCTCCCCAAAGTTACCTCAGCGATCTCGTCTTTTCCCTCCTCAGTCTTTGATACTCTATCTCGTTCAAAGATGTTCGCTCGACCTCTCATCCGCATTCCTCACCTCTACAAGGGTTTCCGGGGTATGGCGACGCATGCGTCGACCACACCCGGTGTCCTGCACCTCAAGACGGGCCAGTCGTTCACTGGGCGGTCCTTCGGCGCTCCCAAAAGCATTTTCGCTGAGACCGTGTTCTCCACGTCTATTACTTCATGTACGTGTCACTTCTACCCTTCCACCAACGCAGCTGACCATACCCCGCAGACACCGAGTCCATGACCGACCCATCATACCGTGGGCAAATACTCGTCTTCACCACTCCCCTCATCGGCAACTACGGGGTCCCTGCGAATACCGCACCCTTCGACTCGCAGGACGTGGGTGTCGTGCTCGAATCCCAGGGTATACAGTGCGCGGGTGTCATCGTCGCTGACGTCGCCGACCGCTTCTCCCACCACTCAGCCGTCGAGTCACTAGCGTCATGGTGTCAGCGGCACGGGGTCCCTGGCATCAGTGGTATCGACACTCGCGCGGTCACCAGCCTGCTCCGTGACCAGGGCACTACCCTAGGCCGTATGGCGATCGGCGCCGACGTCGCCCTCAACCCGCCTGCTGAGCACGAGTATTGGGATCCTACCGCCGAGAACCTCGTCGACCAGGTCTCCACCAAGGAGCCGTATGTCCTCAACCCCTCCGGCGATGTCAGCATCGCCGTCCTCGACTTTGGTGCCAAGGCCAACATCCTCCGCTCCCTCGTCCGCCGAGGCGCGAAGGTCACCGTCCTTCCGTGGAACTACAACTTCAACGCCGTGCGCGAGCAGTACGACGGTCTCTTCCTCTCCAACGGCCCGGGTGACCCCGCGCACTGCATGGACGCCGCGCTCCAGCTGCGCACGACGCTCGCGGAGTGGGATCGCCCAGTGTTTGGCATCTGCATGGGCCACCAGATTATTGGCATGGCCGCGGGCCTCGACGCCTACCGCATGACGTTTGGCAACCGCGGGCACAATCAGCCCGTGCTCGCGCTCGCATCGTCAGGCTCGATCCGCGCGGGGCGCGTCTACGTGACGAGCCAGAACCACCAGTACGCGCTGAAGCTGCAGGACCCGTTCCCGGGCGGCTGGGAGCCCTTCTTCATCAACTGCAACGACTCGTCGGTGGAGGGCATCAAGTCGACCGCGGACTCGGGGCGCAAGGTCTGGGGCGTGCAGTTCCACCCGGAGAGTGCGGGCGGGCCGCTTGACACGATCGAGATGTTCACCGACTTCGTCAAGGAGTGCCGGGAGCACAAGGCGTCGGCGCTGCCGCTGACAGGCCGTACGCCCATGGGGGATCGCACGAATATAGACGTGACGGAGGAGTTGCCGAAGGAGGCGGCGCCGCAGGCTGCACAAGCATGATTAATGGACTTTCTTTCTCGATATTCTCTGTTGGATGGGTCTGTAATATAAACGTGAATATAATGCACATCTGAAGGTACTCAATCATAAGTATGTCGTCGAACACCCCTCCCTTGGACGGCAGTCCTTGGCAGAGGACTTCACTGGCGCCTCAGGCTCAGCGGTCATGATTCGTTGACTAACGGTGACTCGCGCAATATTCTACTGAATCTGTTTACAGCATTTCAGGTCTGCATAAGCATTCAAATATTCACCATGCCCACTTGCCCAAGCCAGTATAGTCTACGAACTGACCACCGTGGGTCTCCCGGGTGGCAACGTCGACCTGCCCAAGAATGCCGCGTGCACTCTCATTCGCTGAGATCAGCGGAAACTTCTCCATTATCTGCTTCATTCCCGGGTCTTTGGCGAGGGAGTCCTTTGCCATGTCGGTGTCGACACCGCCTGGGCTGATGGGGAAGACAACTGAATGAAAGGTGAGTGTCTGGATGTACAGAGGCCAACTTGAAATCGCACTCAGATCGGAATAGCTGTGGTGCAGCTTGCGCGTCATCCAGTTGAGGGCGGCCTTCGACGTGCCGTAGGCCAGGACATTCATCGGCAAGTCAGGCCCAATCGTAATGCTGGCGAAGCCAGACGTGACGGGCACGAACTTGGGCGATGGACTAGCGCGCAGGAGCTCGTACGTCGCCTGGAAGAGTACGAGCGGACCGTTGGTGTTCACCTTCACATCATGGGTTACTGGTGTGCTCTTCTTCTCTTCCGAGGATCACTCACGTCGAAGTGCTTGATCATCTCTTCGGGCGGAGTCTCCAGAGGGCTCGTGAAGCAGTCGCTCATGCCCGCGTTGGCGATGACGACGTCAAGAACGTCCGGTGACCTTCTTGATTTCTTGCATGGCCTCGTCATTGTTCTTTCGATCCGCAGAGAAGACCTTGAGGACATGCACTCGGCCAGGATGGGTGCTGACGAGCGCATTCAGCTCATCAGCTGCGGAGGGGTTCCGCACTCCAGCAAAGACTACCGCGTCCGACCTGGCGGCCAGCTGCGAAGTGATTGCGAGGCCTGAGGAATAGGTTATCGGCGGGGATTAGGGACATGAGGGACATACCAATGCCACGGTTCGCACCGGTCACAAGATAGACAGTAGAGGGCATGATTTGGGGAAGGGCAACTTGACGGTCACAGGCTCGCCAGATGCCTTTTATATGCTGAGTTTGCCCTCCAATAGGGACTGAAGCATCGGCATATAATGATCTTCTCGTGCAGCGCGTTTCCTGATTAACAAGCAGTCTCTATTGCTGACACTACAGGCGGACGGGAATATGTCATTGGACATACTGTTAGTCATTTTTGTTACCATATATTCTAAATTACTGCTGCAAAACTAAGTCAATATCGCATGTGAAGAATAATGTTTGTCTTCAGAGAAACATCAGGTTTGACCTCCGGACATATGTCACGTATCCCGGCCGTCAAAGGCTTCGGGATATCTTATCTTCGCCCACGGGCATACGTCAGCGATAACCACGGATATTTTCAATGTATGACCGGAAGAACCATTGTTCTTCCGGTCATACATTGAAAATATCCGTGGTTATCGCTGACGTATGCCCGTGGGCGAAGATAAGATATCCCGAAGCCTTTGACGGCCGGGATACGTGACATATGTCCGGAGGTCAAACCTGATGTTTCTCTGAAGACAAACATTATTCTTCACATGCGATATTGACTTAGTTTTGCAGCAGTAATTTAGAATATATGGTAAAAAAAATGACTAACAGTATGTCCAACGACATATTCCCGTCCGCCTGTAGTGTGAGTCAACCGCACAGGCACTCAATATCTATGGCCTCATGACGCAGGTTCTCTGGCCCGACTCGGCTTGAGTGGCTACTCACAGTGGTGAAGAAGTTCTGGATCTGACAATACTTATCCTGCCGGCGCACGCGGCAGGAATCGTACTCTGAGTCTCCAAGTAGTAGACGACTTGAAATTGACTTGAAAATCGAACTTGTGATGTCACATGACCGTGAGTTAAACCAATCAACTTGAACTTCGTCGCGACCGACGTAGCATGTCCAAGGTTGCGATGCCCGTAGTTTGAAAAGCTGGCTTTATGCCACGAACCTTGATACTTCGACCAACTAATCATCGACATCAGAGCGAAGGATTTGTCTGCCCGTTTCCTCAAGGTGCACCCCATGAAGACTAAGGTGCGCTCGCGTATGCTACAATCACAACGCCAGCCAGTACAGAAAGAAGTCCGCGTTATGGATAAATTACATGCGAAACCGTCGTCCGTCTCAATACGACTTCCACGCAAGGAACGTCCACGTCACGACCGCCACCCACAGCACGCTCAGCGCATCTAGCGCCGTGCTCCCCAGCAATCCCACATCAAAGCTATCCGCTCCGCACCCCAGAACCCCGACCGCGTCCCGCGCGCCCCGCATCGTCAGTGACGGCAGCCGCAGCGTTATACGCCGCCGTCGCCGGGCGAACACGAAAGTCCACGTCCACGACCACGGCCGCTTCCCCGGCTGCCGCAGCGCAGGCGCCTGCTGCAGGAAGTAGGAGTCGGCAGCCTCTTGGTCGACGCTGCGCGCGCCTTTATTGTGCCGCGGCGTCCAGGCGTCGTCGTGCTCGAATGCAGCGCGACGGGTGGCATATTGTGCTGGAAACGTCTCGTCCTCGTCCTCCTCCGCGTCGCCCGCTGCGGCCGCGGAGGGATGCAAGAATGAGGGCGACGCGGGGCGCGAGGAGGCACGCATCTGTGGGCCCGCTGAGGAAGTGGGCGTGCGCACCATGGGTAGAGAGCTTGTTGGACTGTCAGGCGCCGCGGTGAAGGGCGTCCACACGGTGGGATGGCGTCCGCGGTAAGGGCTTGCAGGTGTGAGCCGGGAAACGAGGCCAGGGAGATGACCAGGCCCGTTGCGGAGGTTCAGAAGGAGCAGGAGGAGACTCGTGACGACGACGAAGGGCCAATAAAAGTGGGAAAGTATGCTGGACTGATCGGGGAGGAAGCACGCAGTGTCGGATAAGGAGGGTCCGTCGCTGGATGGGTCTGCGAGTGAAAGTAGATGGAAGCCAGGATAGTGAATGCTCCTGGCCATGGAGAAGGACTTGATGGTGACCTCTCGTACGCTCTTTTCTAGGATCATCGCGTTCGTCTCAGGGTCGACGCGCCTCGAGGTATGATTGTACTCGCAAAAGTCACGATTGTCGCCACTGCGTGGCTCGCTGAGTCTCAGGAAGGACAACAGGCGTAAGACAACACACACCTAAACACTGCCACTGGATGGAGGGTATCAAGCAGGAAGTACGACGTCTGCTTGCCGAGGGTGTTCTGGTACCCGTGACCCACCCCTCTGCGGATTGTACCCTTCTCTCGGAGGTGCCCACACGTTGCTGTATCAGGTCGGAACAAGGGTATGTGCGACAGCAGCACCACCGGATATTTCTCTATATGATCAACAAACAAATAAGCAAGAGCCTGACCTGGTGCGATCGTCTGACGCTCACCTGTATCTAGTTCCCTGACGAAGTCGACAGAGCCGTTGAGAGTCGGACTCCAGTGTTCATAAGACAGCCCGCTGGCGGAACGGCGGTAGTCCTCATCGACGAGACCCGGGGCGTCTAAGGCGACAAAATTGTGGCCGCGAATAAGGATGGCTTGGTTGAGTGGTCCAACGTACTTCTTGTAGAAGGCTCGGACATTCGTGGCTAGCGATAGCGAGGCCCCCATCCTGTCCGTAATTAGCAACGCGTGTACACAGCAAAATGCGCGTCACGTACCCAAAGTCGTTGTTCCCCGGCAGGTAGTGCACCTCCGTACCGTTCTCCACCTTGCACGTGTCCAAAAACTTCTGCCAGTACTGCTCAAATCTGCCCCAGTTAGCAGGGCGCGATGAAGAAACGGTGAACGAACGGACTCTGGCTCGCTGTGGACGTATTTCCCGCTCGCGAGCATGTCGCCAAGGAAGAAGATGGCCTGCGGCTTCATTCGGCGAGTGACGTGCCAGTTGCGCTTGAGGTTAAGCTCGAAGAAGAGCTCGCGGGCGGACGCGAGCCAGGAGTTGTCTTCCCAGAAGTCGCGCGGGGGTCGTACTTGGGGATCCTGCGGCCGATCGGTGAGTGGCGTAGCGCGTGCGCTCTACGTAGCTACGCACTGAAACCAAAAGGACATGAGTGGGGGGCGCATCCTGCGTGCTCTAAGGATCATTCAGTGAGTGCTTTCCCGGAGAGATGGGCACTACGCACCAGGTTCTTATCCGGCCAGCGACAGGATGCGAGGGACCAATAGTAGGTGCCGAGCTCGCCCCAGACAACGACGACGATCCAGAGCACACGGAGGACATTGAGCACGAGGGGGCGCGAGTAAATGCGGCGCGCGGTCGCCTGGTATTTGCGGCGCTCACTGATTCCCATGAACGCGGAGGACAAGTCGGAGACCCGGTAAGCGCGCACATCCGAAACAACGTGGCAACGAAAGTAATCGGTAGCGGCGCGGGGCGCCAGTTCCCCGACTCTCTTTACAGTTTTGAATTGTTGTCCCAAGCACACTGCACTTGCTTCATGTCGATATTCTACGCGCGTAACTAGGCGGTGATCGATTGATCCTCAATGGGCGAGCGTTGCGCGTACTCTCGTCTCCCATGGAGGATCGAGATACCATCGGTAGCGCGGGCGATTTTGCAGAGTACGCATGGTGCCCACGATGAGTTTATGGACATGTTAGTATATGTCCCTAACATCCTCACAATGACTGAGGTACACAGCACTTAGGCTACAAGCGTGCTGCTTCATTGCGCCGCACCGCGCTTGCCGGAAGCCGGGTGCCATCTCGAGTCTCGACACCGCGCTCTCAGTCATCCTTATTCATATCGCCCACGTCTAACTCCCAAGACTGTAATACGATACGCATGAATCCTCTACCTACCTGTGCAGTGCTTATGACTCTATTTTTCACTAGATAATGCTGAAAGCATGGTGTGCGGTGAAAAGCATGCATGAAAAGCACAGTCAGAGCATTATTTGGGCCTAAAATCACGGAGATATCTGCTTTCCAAGTTGTCTGCAGCATTTTCTCATAATGAGAGTGGAAAGCTTCGAGGCTGGAGTAATTTACAGCTGTTTCAGAGCAGAATACATCTTCTCAGAAGAATTTTTCCAGTAGTTGCTGCATGCTGCGGCAAACTGTGTGCATTTTCGGACCAGCGGTGATGTGTTCATGGCTTCAAGTTTCTCGCACCAGTCTCTTTGCCCAAGGACTCAGAAATCGCCATTCCAGAGGGGTTCCATTAGGTTCAAGTTATTACGGCAATTGCCGAATCTCGCGTTGTGCTTCATTCCTTCGTTAGTAATGACTTAGACGCCGGCTACCAAATCTCTCTCGGTCTAAGAGACTCAGAAGGGAGCCTCGCCTTAAGCTTCAAGACTGACGAAGGTTGAGAGACGAGGGGAGGACTCACGCCTGGGGCTGGTGCCAAGTCACGTGTAATGCCGGAGCCGGCTAAGCCCGAGCGGCCCTCGCTCGACTGTCTCCTGCACGAAATCAAGATGTCCTGAAGTACATCGACTCACAACTATGATGCTCCTGATATACGCTTCTGCAAATCCATCACTATCCTGTGCCTATGGCCCACAGAGCCTCGCAAGTGACCTTCGATATCCTGCAACTGCAGCAATCAATGCTTCACGCGATTTGCTTTTCACGTTTTTGCACTTGGTATTTTTTAGTGAAAAATAACGTCATAAGTGCTGGGCCCCCATTGCTTAACGCAGTCAACTAAATTCCTTGCTGTACTCAGCTGAAATCAAGACAAGTGCAAGGGTAGACGTGATTCATAACCAAGCAAAACCTAGGTTCACACACTGATATGCCTTATCGGCCGCCGCCTTCATGGTTCGATGCGTCGGGCAGGACTCAGGCAGCAGTGCAAGCTGGACGCGCATCAGACTCGAAGGCTCCCGGCAGTTTAACTTTCCTGGAGATGTTGATATGTCACGACTCACGAGCAGGTGTGACACGAGGCCCGTAACCTCCCGTAACAAGTCGTGACCGCCCGAGTCCACCGTAACGCTACGGATTCCGCGCACTTCAGTGCGCGTCTGGGTGCCTACACTTGTGATATAGCTCGATCTGCTAGGTAGAGGACGAAAGGGGAGGCGGGGACGGGGTCTCCTGGAAAGGGAGATGATGGCAAACATAACCAAAGGAAGTGTCGGACGCTCGGCCGAGAGGCGATTACCAGGAAAGGATTAATTGCGGTCGCTTGTACAGAGTGCCTGACCGTTTCTTGCCAGACAAACCCTCCTTCCTTCGGAGAGTCGGGGAATCTCATAGATTAGAATATATTCACGAGTCTGTGAACATCCACCATGTAATGATACAAAATATAGTAATGGGAAAGACAGCGACGTCCCTCACATCGTACAGCACTTCCCTGACAAAACCCCTCGATCTCGATGGGCGCGGGCTATGAAGAACGCTCTGCAGAGTCCGCTTTAACAGGGAGGCAAAGGCCTGCAAAGCGCGCGGCATAGTACCAATAGCCCGCTCCAATGGACCGCTAACCCGCTGCAGCGGCCTTGAGCGTCGCGCGCGCGATGAAGCTGGCGCGGGAAGGGCGCCACGCGCCTTCTCGTCGCTGAGCCTTGATGGCGACGCGAGTTCAACGTAAGACTCGTCTGTCATCACGTCCTGCTCATCCTCGCGATGATGTAGCTGCTGCCAATTCGGGCTCCGAATCATGTCGAGGTCAACCCCGCGGGTGAGGGGACGGAACGTCTTGATGCGAGGGCGGGGTCGAAGGCGGGACCTCCGTTGCTCTAGCGCGTTTATGAGGACGACGGCTGCGAGGGAAATTAAGAGAAGGGGTATGTAGATGGCGAGGTATATGCGTAGCTGGTCCGGGAGCAGGCAGTGTGTCGTGGCGTGAGACGTTGCTGATGGGGCGGAGGGGGCAGCCAGCGAGAGCAGTTGGTAGCCCGGTTGCCGGATGCCCATGGCCATGGAGAGGCTCTTGACCGTGATCTCCTCCGCCGTGCGTCCGGAGTAGCGATGGCTATAGGCGCAGTAGTCGTGATCGTCGCCACTGTGGCCCTTCAATGAACGTATCCTCGGGTACAACGCCCACGCACCTGAAGATGAACGACGGTCGAATAGTGTCCAGTAGTAGCCGGCTAGCATCGGCCCCAATGGTGTTCTCGTACCCGAATCCTTGCCCAGCGCGGATAGTGCCGCGCTCTCTGAGCGGGCCACAGTCGCTCGCCGGAGGACGGTGTAGAGGGATATGTGTTAGGAGTATGCGGGGTACTGTATCCTCTGCAATTCGCATGAGGCGTCATGTAACTGGACATTCAAGGCGTGTGCGCACCCAATTGCCGAGCGAGGCCCTTGACGAAGGACGCGGTACTGTTGGGCGAAGCAGGCCAGTCGGTGAACGTCTGGCCGCGAGCGACGCGCTGCCGGTCTTCGTCCACGAGGCTTGGCGCGTCAATCATAACGAGGGCATGCCCAGCCGTGTGGACGACCTTGTTCGGGTTACCAAAGTGTGATACGTAGCGCTCGTCCGCCTGCGCGGACCGCGAGTAGGCGGACGGCGCGCCCAGGCCGATGTCGTGGTTGCCGGGGATGTAGTACACGGTGTCGGCGTCGCTGCCCTTGAAGACTCGACGGAAGCGCCTGTAGTACGCGTCGTATCTGCACGGGGGTAGGGGGATTAGCCATAGTGGTGGGGAAGAGTGCTGAGCGACACACTCTTGTTCCCCCATGCTCATTCTTCCATTGTCCATCATGTCGCCAAGAAAGATGGTCTTGTCGGGGCGCGTGCGCAGGGCAGCGCGCCAGTTCTTGCGTAGATTGAGGTCCACAACGACCTGGGAGAGCCATTGGAGCGCGGGGTGGCGATCAGGGTACGAGTTCATGTCCAGGATCTGGGGGTCCGCGACGAGTAAAACATGCTCAACCTTGCTGGAAGTCTACAGAGCGGAGGATGTCAGACGTAACGACGCGCGCGCGCACTGAGCACACACCTGTTGGTCGATTATTGGCCAGGTGCAAGACGAGGCGTGCCGGTAGAATGTCCATAGCTCGTAGTAAAGTGCAAATGCAGTCCAGATGATCTTCAGTGTCTGGACAACGGCATGACGACTAGGACTCAAGGTCATTGGAGGCCCAAAGGCTCGTTGTTATACAAAAACGGAACTCAATGGCGCGCAAATAGTGATGGGAAAGACCAAGAACAAAGGCTGCCTTTTGGGGTAATCCTTCGGAAGGGAAGCTGGAGGATGTTCATTGTTAACTACTTACAGAAGTACTGAACGTTGAAAACGTTGAACGCCTATGCTTGAAGTTGAACTGATATTACTGTCAAGGTTATTCTCCTTTCTCCTTACGTATCATCTCGATAGACGTCCGTACTTTATCCTGTATGTATGTACTTTGACAAACTAAGTATTATAGCCCTCAACGTCAACTCATGCCGGCCCCTGCGTATCCCTCCTCAGCCCGAAGCTCACAAACCGCCTGATATCTGAGAAGACCTCCCGCTTCTCACCCGGTCTCCCGTCCGCAGTATTCACCGACTGCGGTGGCGGCGACGCCAGCCCAGCAAAGATCCCCTCCCTCCCAGGGCCCTCGCCGCCCTCGCCCCAGTGCAGGGGCCGCGGGCTGGCCATCGCCAGGCCGGAGGTTTGCGGGTCCATGTCGAGGGAGGTAAGGAAAGACGAGCCCTCGAGCTCGGGTTTGGTGCTGGTGATTGTGAGGAACTGATCTAGGAGCGTGTTCTGCTCTCCCTTGGGGGTGCCCTTGAGGTCGAGAATCTGGCGACGGAGTTTAGCGGCGGTGTTCGTCGAGGGAGTAGAATGGATGGCATGCATACCTTTTGGAAGTTGGAGAAGGACGCATCGCCGACGAGGACGGTATAGTTCAGTATGAACCCTTCTGGAGGATCCTGGTCAACCTATGTCAGACTACTTAGACGCCGGCGTTGTCATCGAGGCGTACCACCAGCGTCATGACGACCTTCAGCAGCGTCTCCAGCCGCGTGGTTGCTTTGTTCACGCTCTTCGTGTAGCCTGAGCTGACGAGATCGCCGGGTAGCTTCAGCAGATGCGCTTTCAAAACCTGAAGGTCGATGAGGAGCTATGATGGGTGCTATGTCAGCGCTTCGTATTTCAAAGCAGGGTAATATTCCTCACCTGCTCGGCGCCGGTCTCCTTGATCGGCCGACTCTTCACCAGCGCGTTCGTAAACTTCGCCAATATCAGACTGTATTTCCAGTTCAAATGATGTAACTGTAAGAGCACAGAATGCGTGACGCACCTCGCGGCCTTGTCGAAGAAATTTCTCAGATACCGCTTCTGTTCCACGAGCGGCTTCACCGCGCCCACCGCTTGCTCCGTCGCAGTCACCAGCTGACTGGTATACAAAGAAGGGCCTGTCACCTGTTGTAGGCTTGCCCACGACGTGCGCGTCATCGCGAGGAAACCGGGCTCCGCCCCCACCTCAAGCTCGTGCAAGAGAATGGCGATGGCGGCAGAGATAACGCTGATGGGAGCGCATGTCTAGCATTAAACATCAAGGCATGCAGCTGAGACCGCACCTAACGAAAAGGTCCGCCTCCGCCTGGAAGGAGACCTGCTCCTTATAGGCTTCGTCAATGTTCTCGCGCATTTTCTCCTCAAGCTCGGCGGCTGTGGTCTGGCAGTAGTCCGCAGTGTTGATAATGAGGCAAGCCTGCTTGAGAGCATTGTCATCCATGCGCGACTCGGTCGACTTGCGTGATCGCGGCGTTGTACTGGATGGAAAGTCATTCAATGCACTTCACCAAAAGTGACAGGACCGCACGCCTTGAGCCCGGGTATGAGAACATCCTCTACAGCACGAGGTGTCAGTATACTGAGCGTGCCACGGACTGAGTTCCGCGCTGACCAGCATAAATTTTCAGCCACTTCTTGTGAAGGCCGGCGAGATCAAAGAGAGGTTTGCCCGTAGACAGTTTCGCGCATTGCTCCAGACTGCCTGCGTAGGCATGGAACAACTCCGTCGAGGATGGCAGAACGGTGATGGCAGTCATGCCGTCGTCTGCGTCTCCTGACGAAAACATAAGAATTCGGGCGTTGACAGAACAATGAAGAGACGAACATACCTTCGCTTGGGACATCGAGGGAAGGGCGCGCCTTGGAAGCCCCCTTGGTACTACTGCGATGAGGAGCTAACAGAGCACCAAGAGCTCTGTTCATACGTCATTAGACAATTGGTTGGCATATGCATCGTCTAACATACTTATCCTGTGCATCGATGAATACGCCCATATGCGGTTCGAAGGCCGCGGAGATAGGCTTTCGTGGACCGACACCTTGCGTCGTAGCATTGGTCGCGTCAAGGATTTCCTGGAACTGAGCGCAGCATAGGACCCTCAGCGACCTCGCAAAATACGCAAGACGACGAGGTTCCTCACCGGCGTAGCCCATTTCTTGGCAAGCCCTGCCTCAAAATTAGTCGTCAGCTCGAGGTTCTCGAGGAGGGACTTGGCGGTGAGCGTCGGCGCCGCCTTTGACAATACGACAGCCAGGTCATCACTATGATATTTGTTAGCTCCATGGAAACTCAAGTCTCTGACTCCCTGCTGACCGCGTTATGTCTGCAAACCGGGCAGCGAGGTACCAGCCCACCCGCCATTCCGATGGGAACACGCGGCCTTGCTCGAGCTCATGCGTCTGAAGAAGGCGATGAAACCAGGAAAAGCGCCGTGCTAAGTTGTCTAGCTGACCAGCTTCGTCGGTCTGGCAATGGAGGTCACGCATGTTAGTAGACTATCATCGGTCGCTGGATTCACGTACAGGACGAAATATGCGGCGGTAGTCCTTGATCTCCAGCGCAACATACCGGTCCACCAGATGCGCACGCACATCAGGGCCAAGGACGTCCGCAACAAGACAAGCATCAGCCATGACCGTTGGTCTGACAGGTTTGGTCGTATCTTGCATGAAGCTTCGAGGTTGCTCAACCCCTCGTTATGGTCATATGAGGCATGGGTACGCACAATGCATCAAAGTCCTCGTCCAGTAGTCCTCGTATGCGCCCTTGTAGCTCTTGCATGCGCTTCCATATCTGTGCGATGCGGGGGATGGTAATGTATGGACGAAACGTGTTGGAAATTTGCTTGACTGCCTACGCAAATCTAACTGTGAGCAAGCATGATTAAGAGAAGCAGAGGGTGAAGAGGGCGCACAGCCAGTGTCTGCGCGATCTCGGCGTAGCGTTTCTCGGGTACCATGCCCTCGACTTGAGTGAGTGCATTGACTGGAACAGAATGAGTAGTGTTAAGCAAAGCAGCAATAATGTCGTACCAAGCATCTGCAACCTCTTCAGCGTCGTCATACTGTGAATGAGGTTCTTCTTGGCGAGGTCCAGGACTTGTATGTCCTTCGTGATATTGCGGACGACGGCTTCAGACTCCGTTGCGTTCTCCCGTATGCGCGCCATTTGATGAAGGAGGTCCTGAGGGGTTCTTCAGTATGCATGGTACCAAGAGTAGACGTCCACGCACGGAAATCATCTCCTGCAATAACTGCATCTTGGAGGGATCCTGCTCTCGCTTAAGATCGTCCCTCAACCCTGCAATCTCTTCCTCAAGCGCGGCGCGGTCATCGGCGAGCGACTTCCGTACGGCGTCGAGGTTCGCGAGTGATGCTTCTGTTCCAGGAATTGGTATTCAGGCATCTGCGGTGTTATGACGGTCACGTACCATCGGGGAAGAAGTTGTTTAACGCATCGACTGGCGCAAAGTTGGACCCAAGCGCGTCTGCCGCGGTCACGTCAGGGTCGTCCTTCAGTTCGAGGACGCGCTGAATCGAGAGCAGAAGCTCGGGCGGAAGTTCGCCAGGCATCTTCGTTTCAGGCCACTAGTAGTGCTTTCCAGATTGTCCGAGGAGCGCAGAAATCTTAGGAAACCTTCCGTGCAAGCTCGAGGGATCGCGAATGTGATGAGTAGTGAAGTTCAAGCTTCAAGGCGGCTGGCGGGCCGCGGACTGGCTTGATCCTGGCCGGCAAGAGCAGCCGTTTGCCGATGTACCCCATGAGGAATTCTTTGTGGCCCGGAATGGCAAGTCAGTGTCACTAGTAGTAGGTAAGTATGTGTTTTCCAAGTCGAACAACTCCAAAGTCAGCTCATTCAACATGTCACTTTTCATGAGTTGTCTGAAGGGACACGTCGGATCAATGTTAGATTCCCCAATTACCCTCAAGTGCCAATGTGTACATCATGTCTCCAAATAACTTATGCCCCGTAAGTAGTCCCATCACTGTCCTGACGACTCTACACGGTACCCCGATAGCAAATCGACGTCCGTCTCTGCTTGCGCGGCCTCCCGCGCAGCCTTGCGCGCCATAATTCTCTGGTAAGCCTCGTCCTTCGTCGATGTTGACGTACTCATAACCTTCGCCGCGACATTCCCGATAGTGTCGCGCATCAGCTGCGCCCACTTCCACGGCGAGCCTGCCTCGGGAATGGACGCGAAGTACTCCCAACCAGCAACTCCACCGAACTGCTTTCCGTACACGGCGATGAGATCCTGGATGCTCTGCACGACACTGTCCGGCGAGACGTAACCGCCGCCAAGATTCGGGTTCGTGAGCGTGGTCGCAACGACCTTGTTCGGAGGGAAGATGCCATCGGCGTGTTCAACGATGCTGACATACTGATCGTCGGGGAAGATGGAGCCAAAGCCGGAGTAGAATTGCGCGTTGTACCAGGAGATGTTCGTGCCGACGCGGCTCTCGAGTTCGACATAGTCGAAGCCGGAGAGGTTGCCACCCTCGGTAAGCGCGGATGCGACGGGTGCGAGCGTGATGATGAAGTCTTCGCCAAAGTCCGCCTTGACAAGATGAGTGAGCCGTCCGTCATTTCTCTACGACCCCAGACGCGAGACTGACCTTCAGCTGATTGATGAGCCGGGCAACGACCTCAATATCGGTGTATTGCTCGACGTCGAGGTCCATGCCGTCCAGATCATAGCTTGGCAGAAGTCAGCCGACCAGCTAACCGATCGATATAAAAACGCACTCGAGGATCGTCTGGTAAAGGTCCGGATAGTACGTGTCCCAGGCGTCGGGCTCGAGGCAGGAGTACGTGCCCGGCGCCGCCCCGCCTAGCATGCCCACAATCTTGATATCGTTGTCCCTCAAGTCCGCGATATCCGTCCACATCTGGTCGTAGTACGCATCGACCGGCTTGTGGTCGTTCAGCGTGATCGAGTCGCCGACCTTGTTCGAGTTGATGTGGTACGCCGCGAGATAGAGATGCGTTATGAGCCCGACCAAGGGGAGCGGGGACACATAGGCGCCGGCATCGTACTGGGTCTGGTAGTAGACTGCGACACGCGAACCGTCCATGGCGAGAAGCGATATGGAGGATGGCAGCGTCCCGGCGAAGCTGACTTATAAAGAAGTTCGAAGGCCCATGCTAGTGTATCTTGGCACGAAGCAGCGACCAGGTACGCACCGAGGCATGCGGCCGCGCCTTGCGGCGTGGAAGGCATATAAAGAGATACCAGGGGATAACAGCACCGGAGTATGAGAGATCGCGCCCGCCAAAAGGTCACCCACGGCCTATGCCAGGCCAGTGCCAGGCCTATACAGCGCGCGCATGAGCCGCTAGACGTCGAAAAAAATGGCAACAGATGCGTCACGAGTTCCATGGAATTTCTTCGAGGGACGACCGAGAAAACGAGCACGAGCGGGGATGGTAATTGAAGCGAGCACGTAGAAGCATATAGTCAGTCGAAATAGGTGATCCGGTGCCTCGAGGAAGAGACGTCCTGCAGCCGCCTGCAGCCCCCTTGCGCTCGTGGCAGGGGGCGGGAGAACCATGTGGTGATGAGCATGCGGCCGGCGGGTCAATGGCCCTCGAGCCTGTGTGTGAGCAGCGCGGCTGAGCGCTGACGGAGACGGACCGCAAAGACCGGACATAAGGACAGCAAATTAGTCGAGGCCAGAACTCGTTGATTGAGCGAAGATGAAAGCCTGTGCGAAACTGACGGCAGCGGCACTTGAGAAGACGCCTGTGATCTGGACTTGAGATCGTAAGACAGTGGAAAAGTAGCAGATTTATAAATTATAGAAGCTGCACGGCGCTGGTCCGAAGACGTCCTCGAACACCCGTCGTTCAAGATGGTAGCGAGACGCAAGCAACGGCGAACTCCGAAGTTCGCGTTGCATCACATGTTGTGACCAAACAAGTCCAAATATTTGTGACTGAGGTCGCCCTATCAATGTCATATTGACAGAGCACTACTTCGTCTCAGCTTCCAGCTCTCGTGCATGATCCCAGCTAACAGCTGCAGCGTTCCATGAGCGATGTCCTCAGAGGTAAAGAATGAATCAGTACTTGCGTATGAAGGCAGACCCGTCTACTCCTGCTCCAAATGTTCCGCCGTTATCGTCAGTCCGCACGATGCGCTCCTACCACAGTGAACGTGCAGCTCAGATTTCGTGGGGAATCTTCCAGACATTACAGGACGAGCTAATCAGCAAGACGTTTTCCGGACGGGAGGGACGCGGTCTGTCCGTTATCGACGCCCTGTGGCTCGGAGTACACGCTGACTTGCAGTGCAGTCTCGCGCACTCCGCCACCAATGTGCGCCTAGGGAAGAAGGAGGACCGACCGCTGATGCACGTCGATTGCACTATGTAGCACCGCGCAGGCTGATGAGAGCGCAGGACGGGCGTGCATACCGTCGCCGACATAACCTGCCTCGGTTGCGGCGACCGGCTAGGCTGGTTCTATCACAAAGCCGCCGACCCGACCCAGAAGTACAAGGAGGGTGAGGCTCAGGGTCCTTGGCACAATGAGATGGTTACTCATCCCAGACAGGAAAGTACGTGTTGGAGAAGGAGAAACTTGTGAAAGAGAACAACTGGACCCTCGAATGAGGTTCGCTGGCGGCTTGTCAGTCAGGCTTGTACTATGAACTTGCACTTGGGAATGTAACAAGCTTACTATTGGGAGATCGACATTGCGCGATCCAGCGCCTGACGCGGTCTGCCCTGCGAAGTACAGCGCTTCACTGCTCACACGCGGAAGACTTCAAATCCGATACCGTGTTCGATGATGACAGGTGTGGATTGCAGATGACTATAGCTTTGTAGGAGACATCATTGATGTGGGAGACATCATGGACGAGGAAGACATCATGGACGAGGAAGACATCATGGATGGGAAGAAAGGCGGTCGCGGAGGCGGTGGCCCTGGAAGCCAGCCATTCACTTCCCCTTCAGTGACCCGCCCCGTGATCTGTGAATTTCGATCGAGCATCACAGTGTGCACCTAGAAAGAGTCGTCAGTACGACGCCGTCCTGAGCTGGGGTCACACTTTCGTACCTGCATCCTCAATCCATGTAATGCTGCGCGCAAGGACATCATTTCCTCGTTCAGCCTGAGCGTCTCGTTCGTCAGTGAGATCTCCGACCGCCGAGCCAACGAGTCAACGGTAGAAGCCAGGGTGACCATGGACTCTCGCAAACCGATGAGAGCGCCTTCGAGATTCGTGCTGAGATCGAGAGGCACGATAGCGGCGGACGCAGTTGACGTGGTAGCATAGTTGCTAAGATTCGTCGAGATGGGCCGGAGCCGTCTTCGCTGTGCCGCCGTGTCGGTTGGGGTATCGTCGGCGGGCGGGAAGTAAGACTCTAAACCTTCGGTTTGTATGCGTAGCTCTTGGGTAGGCGGCGCGAATGGCATAGGTCGACGAGGTGCGACAGGGGACCGGAGGTTTCCGACCGGCTCTGAACGATACCACGGGCCGAGGACGGAGCGCATGGAATCTAGCTCTCGTCTCATGTTCTTGAGCGTGTGCTCTAGGCTTTCGACGCGGTGTCGAAGTAACAAGTTGTCGCCAGTGAGGTTTGCAACGCGGGCGTCGTTGATAGCGAAGAAACCTTTGATGGCTTCGTATGGGCATAAGGGTATGTGTTCAGATGGTAGCTGGCCGCGCCTGCCCGTCCAAGGGCAGCCCTGGCTGGAGTGTGTGCATGTAACCTCCTGCATAGGGCAGGTATCGATATGAGAGTTGAAGGAAGGCGAGGGTATGCTTAGAGAGCAGTGCGGGCACTGTACAGTGTCCACACGAGGATTCTATGTTTCACAGTCAGTACGTGCTAGGATACACCTTCCGCGACGCACCTGGTCAGTCTCCTCCGCGGACGCATCCTGCGATTCCTGGTCACCCCGGTCTTCAGCGACCGCCCCGTCTTCGGTTGTGGATCGGTGGTATTCGCACGAGTCCTTCAAATGCGCCGCGAGGGACTGCCGCTGGCAGGTATACTTGCATCCCTCCGACCGGTGTAGGCATTCGACCTCCAGTTCGTCAAGTAGCTGTAGTAAATGCTTGTAAGCTTCACGAAACGCGCGCGACACAATGTATAACTCACCGCCACGACGATGGGACTGGGCAACACGAGGTCGTCGGCGCTGAGCGGGGAACGATCGACGGGACAGTGGGGGGAGTGTGCTAGCGCGCGTCCAATGCACTCGCGGCAGAATGTGTGGTAGCACGTCGTCGTCGTCACTGGGTCGATAAATGCCGCGCTAGGACGTCCGTGAGCACTGTGCGGGGGGTAGGCAGTCGTGGCGGATCGCTCACCGACATATACAGCAGACCTGGGAAACATGAGAGCCTGAACATACATTGCAGAGCAGCTCTACTCACCAGATTCGAGTTTGGGGTATCAACATAGTTGTAGAAGGCCATGGCTGGATGTCTAGCGAGGAGTCGAACTCCGAGGAAGAAGGAAACAAGGACAAGGGGCCGGCCCGGAGACCGAGCTCATGTATTATGTACATTGACTTGTAGGTCCACCACGTGGCACGCGCATCTTCCGTTCCGGCATGAGCAGCCGCTTCGGCTTTCCCGACTTGGGCGCTCCCAGTCTGAGTGTAACCTTGCGCGTCATCGCAAGTGATTGCTTAGCGATACCCCTGTATTTTGCCTGTATTTAACCACCTTCACTGGAAGTTGTGAACGTAACTCCTTCATCATCTGAACCACCATGTCTCTCACTCTCGCGTCGACGGTCAAGCTCTCTACTGGTCAGTGTCACTGCGAGGATTGAGGTAAATTGTGTTGATTGGTGATGCTCGGACAGGCTACACGATGCCCCTGCTGGGCTTCGGAGTGTACCAGAACTACGATGCGAAGGCGTCGGTGCTGGAGGCATTCAAGGCCGGATACAGGTGAGCTACGTCAGCTCGTCTACGAAGGTGTCGATGTTTGACCGGTGGCCGCAGACACATTGATTCAGCACAGATGTACAAGAACGAAGCCGACGTCGCCGCAGCCGTCCGCGAGAGCGGGCTCGATAGAGGAAGCGTGTTCATCAGTGAGGCAATCTTTCGAAAGCTTGGACACTCTAGTTTTGCTGACGCTGGACACTTCCAGCCACCAAGGTAGCCTCGAAGAGCCATGGTTATGAGAGCACTTTAGAAGGTGTCGACGAATCTCTCGCCAAAATGCAGTTTGGTAAGCACTGCATGTTTGGCTTGTTCCCCTGACGCTAAGCATCTCATCGACCAGACTACGTGGATCTCTTCCTGATTCACGACCCTCTGTCTGGCAAGGAAAAGCGCCTGGAGACTTACAAGGCGCTGTTGGAGGCAAAGGCTGCCGGCAAGATCAGAACCGTCGGTGTTTCCAACTAGTATGTGTCTTCCGGACCGGCAAGCTCCTCGTTTTAACTGACCTCACCATTTTTCCAACTACAGTGGTGTCAAGCACCTGGAAGAGCTTCGCGCTGCGAGCTACGAGACGCCGGCTATCAACCAAATCGAAGTACGATTTCGAATATTCTCGGAATCTTCGGTTACTGATGCATAACCGCCGTCTATAGCTGCACCCGCTCTGCCAGCAGAAGGATATTGTTGACTACTGCCTGAAGAACAACATCATTGTCGAAGCGTATTGCCCGATTCTGCGCGGCCAGATGGACAACCCTGTCATCCAGAGTGTGGCGAAGAAGGTATATCGAAAACTGCGAGCAGAGATTAGGGCGACTTATATTAACTATCCAGCATGCCCGCGATCCCGCGCAGATTCTCGTCCGATGGTCCTTGCAGAAGGGGTACGTTGAGTTACACCGAGCTTTTCTGCCCTTCTCATCCGTCTTCCGGCATGCTGACTTTACATCTCAGCTTCGTGCCGCTTCCCAAGAGCGCGACGCCTGCGCGTATTCATTCGAACGCGCAGTTGTACGACTTTGAACTGTCCGCGGACGAAATGGCGCAGTTGGATGGCCTCGACCGCGGGAAGGACGGTGCGATCAGCTGGAACCCTGTAGATGCGGATTAGGTGAGCTGTGCGTGAAGTACGTCTATAGCCTCATTGACAGTGTTTGAGGCATAGGCGGCTGTTGTCTAGTAGACGAAGCAAATGAATGTATTTTACTGTCACAGTGCAAGCTATGTCCCAAGCATGAATCGCACCGCCTTCTCGCGGGAATGCTATGCAAGAAGGTCTTCGACTGGGTGGTGAAGCCTGAAGGATGCGCGACCAATAACTTCCCTCGAGAGCGGTCTTTGCGCTCGTGCAGTCCAAGAGTCGTTCACAGCTACGGAACCATGTCTCGTATTCATGTATGCAGTCAAGCGGGTATCGGAGAACCAGGCCTGCTCGTGTATACAGCATGTTCGAGGCGCGGACTAAACACCGGACAGGCGGTCGACCAAGAGAACCAGACGAACTTCGAAGACGGGACTGAAACGGCAGTCTTTTGAACCGTCATGGCGAACATCTCGGTTACGACGCGCTACGTATCGCCTCAGGACGACAGCCTGCCTCCGTTGGCGTTGCAGATAACGCGGATGGTGGGATCGTACATGCTGTGGGTGGGGATGGCAGAAGGGGGTCCGGATCGGGTGGCAGAAGCGCCGCTGCGGGGGAATTTGTGCAAGGACTGGGCGTGCGCTATGCCATGCGTCTCTGTGAGCACCAGCACGCACTCAGCGTCGGCGGAAAGGGGCTGAGAACACGAAAGGGCGGGGCGGGAGCAGCGACTGCGCTATTTCGCACCTCTGGGTCTGATGTCGCGCTATCGATGGCGCAGCGGTTGGGTAGGGCCGCTCGGTGTGCCGAGCTGATGATTTTCTGATGTTCTGGCAGCAAAACGATTCAAGAAACAGATCTTTCTGTCCGTAGATATACCGGCCTCGTTCCTGACGCTGGGGCAGGGTGCGCGGGTGCTGCTGGAGGCGGAGAAGGGCGTGGTAGCGGCGTTGAAGGAGCTGGAAACGGGGGAGTAGGGTGGAGCACGACAGGCAGGCGGCGTGGTGATTGGCAGATATAATACTTAGAATTAGATGGGTGCGATGGGGGTGCAAACAACGCACAGCACGCGCCGAGGGCCGTGCTGTTGTCTGGCGTTTGCCGCGCACGCTCTTGTCAGTTGACCTCGTCGACTCGTCGACCCGCATTTTCGCTTTTGACCTGGGCATCGCGCCCAGCGTCGTCCTCGAATCGCACCCGGCGCCGGCCAACAGCAGCCGTACCTTGACCTGATCTCCCATGTCTGAACCCGAATTGGCGTATATGATGACGGACTCGAACGACGGTTTCGATCTTCCCCGCTGGCAGTCCGATATCGACCCTCTTTCTTCCTCCGCCCAGGCCGCCCACGCTGCCCAGGCATCGTACCTCTACTCCCCAGGCGGCGCTCAGCAGCCCCCACAGTCGATGCCCGCAACCTCGCCGCAGCGCCTCCACGCATCTCCACCAAGCTCGTCATCGCGCCAGCCCCGCATCTCACAAATTATGGAGCAGGGACAGCCGATGTATCTGGGCCAGGGCATGGGGCAGGGCCAGCTTTCACGAAGCGCCTCGCTCGGCGCCAGCGCGCACCGCGCCCCACGGAGACATCATCAGCCTGATGATCTCGAAGGCGCCTTTCATGGCGACGGCCAGGGTTTGACGCCCCAGAGGCAGCAGATGCCGGGATCCCAAAACGCCTTCTATTCCCCAGCCATCGGATATCAGCCTCAATCGTCCATTACCGCGCCCAACTCGGCCGTCAACACGCCCTTGGTGCCGCCGGAGGCGTACGGGGACATGTACTACGCCGGAGGAAACGCGCCACCAAAGGCGGCGCCCGACGCCTCCGCCGCCACAAACACGGCGCGTTCGCCGACAAGCATGCAACAACAACAGCTGTTGTCAGATCCGTACGCGCCTTCTCAGCAGTCGCCATACTCACCCGCGGGCCCGTACTCCTACCCATCCCCGCCCGATCAGCGCCAGGGCTACCACTCCCACTCCCGGACGCACTCGAGCGTCAACGTAAAACGCGAACCAATGACGCCTCCCATCGCATCGCCGTACTCCCCACAGGGGGCCGGCATCCAGGCTGGGCTCGCGGTGCAGACGCCCATCAAGCATTCGATGTCCAACCCGGCGACGCCTCTCTCGTTCATGAGCCAAACGCAGGGCTCGTCTTACTATCCACAAGACAACGCGATGGCAGTGGACGTGCCGCCACAGAAGCGACGCGCATCGGGCTTCCGCCGTGTGCAGGGTCCGAATGATCTGCAGCCACGGCTGGACATTCCGGCGACGGGAAGGAGAATGGCAGCCGATGGGACATATCTGACTGTACGTGATATACCAGCATTGAGACGCTCGTCTGACGCCTTTTCCGCGCAGCCCCTTCGCCAACTCACCACGAACATCTTGGACACGTACCATATTTGCAACCCCCAATTCCGATACGAGTCCGCGCACAATCCGCGGCGCGTACTTACAAAGCCTAGCAAGCCTTCGCACAACGACGGCTACGACAACGAGGACTACGACTACATTCTCTATGTGAACGACTGGCTGGGCACAGAGGAGGGCCACAAGTACGCGCACAATCTTCCTGTTTCGAGATGACCGCTCACTGCGCATACAGGTACTTGATCTTGGATATACTGGGACAAGGCACGTTCGGGCAGGTCGTCAAGTGCCAGAATATGAAGACACACGAGATCGTGGCCGTGAAGGTCGTCAAGAACAAGCCGGCTTATTTCAACCAAAGTATGATGGAGGTCACCATCCTCGACTTGGTCCGTCATGCGATTATAAGGAGACCTCCCCTCCCTAACATCAATCCCAGCTGAACAAGCAGTGCGATCCGAACGACGAGCACCACATCCTCCGATTGCGCGACTCATTCATCCACCGGCAGCATCTTTGCTTGGTGTTCGAGCTGCTGTCATCCAACCTTTACGAATTGATCAAGCAGAATCAATTCCAGGGCCTCAGCACACAGCTCGTCAAGGTCTTCATGGCACAGCTTCTCGACTCCCTGACCGTCTTGAAGGACGCTCGCCTCATACATTGCGACTTGAAACCGGAGAACATTCTTCTGAAATCGTAGGTCATTACATTGCTTCATCCGCGCCATTCTAACCTGCCGATAGGCTGCAGTCGCCTCAGATCAAAGTCATCGACTTCGGTTCCGCTTGCCATGAGCGGCAAACGGTGTACACGTACATCCAGTCACGATTCTACCGGTCACCGGAAGTGCTGCTGGGAATGCCGTATACGACCGCCATCGACATGTGGTCCCTGGGCTGCATCGCCGTCGAGCTGTTCCTCGGCTTGCCGCTTTTCCCGGGAACGAGCGAATACAACCAGCTGACGCGGATCATCGAGATGCTTGGGTGATGATACCGTCTGCTGCATTACGGAACATCACTGACCGTCCATCAGGATGCCGCCTCAGAGCATGTTGAACACAGGGAAACAAACGAACCAGTTCTTTGACTCTGTTGACACGTACAACTCTGTGACGGGCCAGCCAGAGAAGAAGTATACCCTTAAGAGTCTAGCGCAGTATTCCCGGGAGCACAACACCAACGAGCAACCGGGCAAGCAGTACTTCAAGGCGACCAACCTTCCGGATATCATTTCGGGCGCTCCGATGCCCGCCGCGAAGCCGAACCGTCAAAACGAGATGGAGAAGGGTATGTTGCAAGCTATCATGTTTTACAACTTGTTCATCGTTTTCAGAGCTCAATAACCGCGCGGCCTTCATCGACTTCTGCAAGGGCTTGCTCGACTTGAACCCAGTCACACGATGGACACCCCAACAAGCGAGAGGACATCCCTTCATCACTGGCGAGAAGTACAAGGGGCCTTATGTGGTACGTTACATGGACGTGGTACGGAACTTCATCTGACGTGGCCTATAGCCTGGTGGCATGCCTGTACCGTCACCAGCGCCGCCTGCGAGCGGCTCTCCTGACCCGAAGCGTCCGTATGGCGGTCTCGTACCTCAACAGCCTAAGGGTACTCGTGCGTTCCAAGACGCGGCGGCCTACAACCAGCATTTGGCTCAGCATCAGGCTTACACCGCCCAAGCTCAGGCCGCATCTGCCACCACGTTCCGCAACCCATACATGACGCCGGGTAGTGCCCAGCCGGCCACGCAGCCGCCACCGCCAGCTTATACGCAGGACGGGTCGAACGCTGGATACCCACCGTCGGCTCAACCACAGCAGCAACAGCAGCAGCAGCAGCACCCGCCGTCGCAGGCGCCGTCGAGTGCTCAACAGGTGCGGTACGGCGTTATCCACCCGTTCCTCATACTCACCGCGGGTCTACTCATCAGGCATCGGCCCAAATGATCCCGAGCAACTCGATGCCCCAATACGCAGGACAGCCGCAACAACTGCAGCCGAACGTGCCCGCTAACTCGTACTACCCGAACCAGCGGAGTCGCGCGAACACCATCAATAACCAGATGGACAACATTCCTCCGGCGTTGGCGAGGTTGCAGCACATGAAGCAGGACGTCATCGGTGGTAGAAATGCGTTGACACCGGTGCTGAATCGGGACGACGCCATGCGGGAGTGGGAGCAGCGGCAGCAGCAGGGCAAGGCGAACAAGTACCAGCCGTACCCGCAGCTGGAGTATCTGCAGCAGCAGGCGGAGATGGCCGCTGCGTCCGGACTCGCGACATGGGCCGGTCACAACCGCTACCCGCAGCCGCATCCGCCATCGAAGCTCATGCAGACGTACCATCCTCAGCAAGTTCCCATGATGGAGGATGACGGCAGCAGGCGCGACGCAGTCATGTCCAATGTCCGCGCGGCAGCACAGAGCGGCAGCGGCAATGCCATGTTCAGCGGTGGAGGTGGCGTTCTAACGAGCCCCTCGCAGGCCTACAACGGCGGCTCGAGCATGTCTAGCGCGTCGCGATACGGCAACGCCTTCGGTCCGCAGCACTCGCCGCCTCAGCAGACGGGGCAAGGCTCGAATGTGTTCGACTCCCTGGATCGGCGCACGGACATCGGTAACATGTACGTCCCGATGCAGCCAGACCAGTTCCAGCAGCCACCGCAAGGAGGCTACGCGAGCGCCCCTGCCGGGCATGCTGGCATGGCCCGCGGCGCTGGTCCGCCGCAGGCGTCCATGCCGACGTCGTTCTACGGGACTGGCGTGCAGCCTGCGGGGTCGTCGCAGCAGCAGCAGCAGCCGCAGAGGAACCCCTTCGGAGTACCCATGGACACATCGGGCGCTCCGCCGAAGGGCGACCTCTCGAGGCGAGGAAGCGGCATCGACGCGTGGCAAATGAAGTCGTAGAGTAGTGGTCGGACACTGATAACGCTGGAGAACGGTAGCATCTTTCGCAAAGATCATCGTCGGTAGAGCGATGTGTATACTCACGTACAGTATCTCTCGTACATCTCACCTGCGACCCGAACGTGTTTGTTCCATTAGCCTGCATGTAATCTTTCACTTTCCTTATGTTCTCTTGTCGCGCAACGTCACAATACACTGCTATGTTTGCAATGCTATGCTTGCACTTCTTGTGTACTGAGACCGGGCAGCTGTTTCTCAACATCCGAGCAGAAGCGTGGGAATTATTAGGCAGCGCGTTATTTACGCTTGTTTTCCGAGACAACGCGTCAAATTAGGACTTCGCGATCTTGTCCTTGCCCGTCGCGACCATTCCTGCACTTCGACCACCATGACGCGTCGAGCTGCTGAATCTCCCGACAACGAAAGTCTGAAGGAGAATGCTGGCCCTTCTCGCACTCAAGTGAAGTCCGAGACAAAGGTCAAAGAGGAAGGCTCGCGCCGAGGCCAACAGCAACGCGAGGCGCCTGAACAGACACCTGACGCAGAGGGCGATGACGATGAAGAGGATGGGTCTCCCAAGGGGCGCAAGCGCGCACGCGTCAATACCGACGGGGAGTCGCGTCCCACTGGGGACGACGGGGAGGAGGAGCAGCAGGGGGTTCCTCTTCTCAAAGTAAAGACTCAGCCGCGAGATGATGACGGGTGCGTGTTACTCTATTCGATATCTAGCAATAATACGTTCTCTAACTGGTGACATAGCTACATTCCTGGTTCCATCGTGCGCATACAGCTGCACAACTTCGTCACATACGACGACGTCGAGTTTCGCCCAGGGCCATACCTCAACATGATCCTCGGTCCCAACGGAACCGGCAAGAGCAGCATTGCCTGCGCAATCTGCCTGGGACTCAACTGGCCTCCTGCCGTGCGTGGTTCGCTCGCTTATTTGACTTGGCTCATTTATGCCCGTACAGGTTCTTGGCCGCGCCACAGATGTTCCTTCCTTCGTGAAGAACAACGCTGTAGAGGACACCGGCTTCATCGAGATCGAGCTGAAGGGTCCGAAGGGGAAGGACAACCTTGTTATTCGTCGGACGATCCACAGGAACAACAGGGCGTCTATGTTCACGCTGAACGGTCAGAGCAAGTCGGGCAAGGAGATTGGCGCGAAGATGGCGGAACTGAACGTCCAGGTCGGCAATCTCTGGTACGTCGCAACACGCTGGATTGCGTGCAACCCGCTGACGCCATCGTAGCTCGTTCCTGCCGCAGGACAAGGTGTCAGAGTTTGCGGCCATGTCTCCGCAGCAGCTCTTGCGGGAGACGCAGCGAGCGGCTGGAGACGAGAATCTCGAGAAGTGGCATGATGATCTCATTACGTTCGGCAAGACCCTTCGTGGGGTGCAAGATGTATGGTTTTCTCTTGATTTACCAGTTCGACGTTGACAGCGACCACCAGAAACTTGCCGAGGAGCTCAATCAGCTGAACCAGATGAAGGAGCGCAACGAAGCCATCGAGCGCGATGTCAAGCGGTTCCTCGAACGCAAGGAGATCGAAAATGCCGTACGTTGTCAAAGTCTTATATTGTTGCGCCTTATAACACCTGAATTTTCTAGATTACCTTCCTGAAAGTCATGATCCCGACGGTCATTTACGATGAGATGCGCCAAGAGTACGCCAGTATCAAGCTGCTTCAGCGGAAGCAGCACAAACGAGTTGCGAAGTTGAAGGACAAGAACGCACCTGCGCATACCAAGCTCGGGTAAGCCCCTTAGACTCCTCGCATGATGCAGGCCACTGACATTCTCCTCTTTCTGCGCGTCCTCTTTCACCTCCGTTGCGGATTCAGGGAACTCAAGCAGAGTGTCCAAACTCTTGTAGAACAGAAGAAAAAACAGAAGGATGGCATCAACAAGTTTTTCACCCAACTCAGCAATGCGACCAAGAAGAGCGAAGAACACGTACGCGACATAGCCCAGACGGAATTCACGTTCACTTACATTGACCATTCCAGTACGACGAAGCAGAGGAAATCAATCGTAAGCTGGAAGAAGTGGACCAGGAAGAGAAAGGCCGACTTAGCAAAATCCGAAACGCCGAGCACGATATAGCCAAGATAGACGAAAAGCTCAAAGAAGAAGTCAAAGTCGAGGATCCAGCGGCCATCGAGGCAGAGAGGGTAACGTCTTTCACCTTTTTCACTTCCCAACCTTCTCAAATGTCACCAGCGGGCGATCGATGAGCGCGACCGTGTTTTGAGGAACGAACACGGCGCCATACGCGATAGGTTGGATGATATGTTTAAACAAAGGGCCCGCCGAAGCGATATCGCGCAGAGGAAGCAGCATGAGTTCGTCCCTTTTGTCGTATCTTTGCCTCCAGGTCCTCATCTCTCCGCAGACTCAATGGGCTAGCGCACCACGAGAATATGCAACTGGTCAAACTCAAGAATATGGACAGGGACGCTGCAGACTCGGTCGTATGGCTCAGACAAAACCGCGACAAGTTCCGCATGGAGGTCGTCGAGCCCGCCTTCATATCTCTTTCCGTTGTGAAGGCTTACAACGGTCGGCCAACGCCGGCGCTGATCGCGGATGCGGTAGATGCATGTCTTACGGGGTTCATGCCCAGGGTTCGTGTCGATTTTATACTCTTTGCGGTAAAGCTCATATCGCTATTCAGACCTTTGTCGCACAATGCCAAGAAGACGCAGATACTCTGAACCACTGGGTGAATGATACAGACAAAGCACTCAATAGGAAGGGTCAGATCTCTGTCTGGTTCAAGCCTCATGAAGCGCTTTCTCCGCCGCCTGTGCCCGCTGAACAGGTTCGTCTACCGACTCCTGACAAATACCATGCTAAGCTTGCCCTTAGCTACCCGCGATGGGTTTCGAAGGATACGCCCTTGACTTCGTCAAGTGCCCAGACGCCATGCGTTGGTATCTTTCTTCGCAGGGTGCCATGCATGCAATTGTACGTATATCGCATGGTACACACAGTCCAAGCTCATAGTTCATCAGCCCATCGCCCTTTCGGAGCACGGCGCCAACATGAGGCAAATGTCCGAGCTGGTTGGTAGCAGAGGCGGAGGATCGTATATCGTCGAACATGTCAGGCACAATGTTACGAGGTCACGCTACGGCAGGCGGGCACCGACGACCTCGACGTACCCATTCGGACCAGCAGCAATCTTCGTACTCAACGCGCAAGGTCAATCGATTCACTTCTGGTGTGCTTTCGGGCTCACACTTTCTCTGCAGTCGACGAAGGTTACCGACAAAGGCTCTCCGCGGAATTGGCGGAAGCTCGACAAGAAGTTTCCTTGCTGGACGAGCAGATTAAGACGGTTGAAGCAGAGGCGGCCGAGGTCAATGCTCGAATCAAAGAGCTGAATGATGAGAAAGTACGCGTTGCTGCTTTTGAAGAGAGATCGCATCTCATATGTCCACAGGATGCGCTCAACAAGCGCAAGAAGGCGATCGACCAGGCCAAGAGCAAGAAAGCGCAACTGCAATCGCAAAAAGGCCAGTTTTGTACGCGCAGCAGCATCCAATAACTGACGTGGACCATAGACACAAAGACTGCTCTACTTCGGCGACTCAAGAATGCTCCATCCGCCGATGAGAAGCGTGCAAGACTCAAGAAAGACCTCCTTGATCTGGGCAAGAAACGCATCAAATTGACGAAGGAGATCATTGTATGTTTATCCTAGTTGGCGTGGAGCCACTTCTCAACAGTCTACAGGACCTTGCCCGCACGATTCGCGATGAGCAAACCAAGAACACCAGCACTGGCCTCAAATTGCTTCAGGCCGAGGCGAACAGGGATGCCCTCGAAAGGCTGTGCAAGGTCAAGGACGACAAGTTCCAGAAAGCTCTCGCTGAATTTCACGCCTGTATGTCGAAGCTCCTTTTGCCTGCTACGCGATGACTTACTGCCGCTCAGTGGATAAGAAATTCGTAGCTCACAAGGCCGCCACTATGGCGGCCCTAGAGAACAGCCGGCAGGCTCTTCTGGATATCGACCCGGAAATTCAGGCCCGCTATACCGAGGAACAGCAGAAGCGCACAGCGTACAAGGATGCTGTCGAGCAGGCGAAGAAGGACGGTGTAGAGCCGCCCGAGGCCGGCGATGCGCCTCTGTCATCGGAAGATCTGCAAGGCAAGCTCGAGACAGAGGAAGCTAAACTTGAGTTGAACGCTACCACCAATCCGGGCGTGGTAGAGCAATACGAAAAGCGCAAGCGCGACGTGAGCACTTGAGACCTGCTCGCTCGCTGAGACTGACGTAGCTGCTTAGATCGAGCTGCTGGAGAAGACCATTGAGAAGGAACAGAAGGAGGCGGCCGGCTATGAGAAGAGGATCAAGCGCGCTCAGGACAACTGGAAGCCTGCGCTCGAGAAGCTCGTCTCTAGCATCGGCAAGAAGTTCTCGGCTACCTTCGACCGTAAGTGCCGATCCGCTGGTTGCTTGAGTGTTCCTCAATATGACGGACAGGTATCGGTTGCGCCGGCGAAGTTCGCATTCGCGAAGACCCGGACTACGAGAAATGGGCCATCGACATCCTCGTGAAATTTCGCGACAGCGAGAAGTTGCAGTTGCTCACCGGCCAGCGGCAGTCTGGTGGAGTACGTCTCGTCTACTAAGGACATTATGCATGACACTGACGCGTATGTAGGAACGTTCGCTGACCACGATCCTGTACCTCATGAGCTTGACTGAGGAGGCGCGCGCGCCGTTCTCCCTCGTCGACGAGATCAACCAGGTGCGTATCACGACGCTTCGCGCTGATCCTGTCGCTGACGATGCTTTAGGGTATGGATCAACGCGCAGAACGCATGGTCCACAACTCAATGGTCGAGGTCACTTGCAAGCCCGAAAGCGGGCAATACTTCCTCATCACTCCGAAGTTGCTTCCCGATCTCAAGTACCACGACCGCATGAAGATCCTCTGCGTCAACAACGGCGAATGGCTGCCTGAAAACTCAGACGACGGCAACATGAACAACATGATCAGCAAATTCCTCCGCAGTCGTACGCGCAATGCTAGTGCGGCGTAAACGATGTGGCGTGACTTTCGGACCTTCTGCACGATCGACAACCTCTTGACTTATACTATATGTACTGACTGGACTCTAAGCGCGTATCATATCCTCTGTCTAGTTCTTACTTACCTTCACCTGTAGATGTCGTATTTCCACAAGTAGAGCGAATTCTTGGTGTCTCGTCACTCTCCTCAAATGCTCTGTTCACACTGTTCGTGGACTTAGGCGGTACCTTCCCCTCTTATGGCGACTGCCAAGCCTTTCGCTTTCTGAGATGCGCCCGCTGGGTCATTGGAGCTCTTGAGGTGTGTAAAGACCGCATCATGTCCATTGTCGTCGTCCACACGCAGGCGCGGTTGGTAGCCGTCATCTACAACAACGCTTGCCGCTTGTCATCCGTAGAATTGAAACCGCTGAACAAATCCGTGACTGCATTGTGGGAGCGATCGTGGACGGCGACCTGCCGAATCGGCGGTCCCTTATGCATTATGACTTCGCGCGAGACAGCCGTCGGGATGGACATCGGCCCGACTCGCAGGGGCCACATAACAAGGACATCCATAAACTTGAACCCTCAGTCATCTTCTGAACTTCCTCGTCCTATCAGCAGAAACGCTCGACATGCCCGCGGGATTCAAGTCCATCGCCATTGCGGGCGCTCAGAGTGCCATCGGCAAAGCTGCTGTCCTCGCTCTCGCCGCTACGCCCGGCGTCTCTGTGCTCGTGCTTACTCGAGCTGTAACTGCTCGCCCGGCTTTCCTACCAGACAATGTTGCCCACTCCGGCATCGACTATGCCGACGTCAATGCGACCACAGCCATTCTTCAGGAGCACCAAGTCCAAGTCGTTATCGCCCCGCTCAACAGTTTTGCCATCATGCAACAAATTCCACTGGCAGACGCAGCGAAGGCGGCGGGCGTGCAGCTTTTCGTGCCCAGCGAGTTTGGCACTGTGAGCAAAGGCATCCCTGACGTTGAGACACCGCCGTATCTTCGGGTGAAGATGCAAATAGCAGGCGGGTTGACCTTGTCGTTCATGGCGTAACGCGCCGCTGATCCCTCATGCAGACCACCTGCAGGCTATCGGGCTGCCGTATCTGCGCGTCTTTGTGTGTGCTGTGCCAAGCTGCATTGCGATCAAGCTGATACCATATCGCAGCCGGGCTCGTTCCAAGAGTTCATATACCCGCTTGTGGGCTATGGCGTCAACAAGAAAGTCAATATTCTCCGCTCGCTCAAGGGTGACACGCCATTCTCAGTCACTACATGCGACGACATCGGAGGTCTGTACAGAGAATTGTGCGAAGACAGAAGAAGAACTCATCTTTGTGCGCTCTGCGCCACCCAGGCTTTGTCGCGCACGTCGTGACGCATCATCCTTTGGCAAGTCTCGCCAACAAGTGCTTCCGGATTGAGGGCGATCGCACCACGCTGAACGGACTTGGCGCTATCCTCGACGCGCCTATCGAGAAGGTCAACGATGTGCCAGTTCCCGAAGGACCTTTGACGTCCTCCTTCGTCGGCGAGCTACAGACGCTCGTCGATAAGGGTTGGCTGAACACGGAGACGCGGTTCGTTGATGGTGATGGCAGCGGCGGGGCCAACGCGCTGTGGGAGGGTCATCACTGGACGACGCTCAGAGAGTTCTTGAAGTTGTGAAGGGGTACGAACGCCATGCAGGCCATTTTTGAAGGTCATCGAGGACACAATAGTGTGCTGCACCACCGGCTAGTACCAGATAATTCGAGACAGAAGTTTGGAGTATTGGTACAGAGCGATGGTTTTCACGTTCTTCGAGACCGTCCGACTGCCTTGCTATGCGGTCGTGTTATGTTCCGAAGCTGACTCTCTACAGGGCATTATTTTGAGGGTGATAAGTAAAAGCCGCATTGCAGCTGGATCGTCGAGTCGAGGAGCGGCGCTGTGAGTGGGACATCCAAAAAGATGTGGCACCACGTGCTCACGTGCAATCTGTGGGTCCATCTCGAACCACCATGAGCGGCGATGGCGGTGTCGCCCGAACGCCCCACGTAACCCTCAGCGCGCACAGAGGGCCTATTCACGTCGCTCGCTATGCCAAAGGGAGCGCGAAATATGTTCTTACAGGCGGCCAGGATCGCACCGTTCGCCTCTGGAACGCCGGCACCGGGGCGGCAATCAAGTCCTACGCTGCCCATGGGTACGAGGTGCTGGGGATCGCCGTCGCGCACGACAATGCGAAGTTTGCGTCCTGCGGCGGCGACCGCTCCGTCTTTGTGTGGGACGTGACGAGCGGGAACACGCTGAAGAGGCTCTCGGGGCACCTCGCGCGGATCAATGTGGTGGACTTCAACGCCGACGCGTCCATCCTCGCTAGCGGGTCGTTTGACGCGACGGTGAAACTGTGGGACCTGAAGTCACAGTCCTATAAGCCGATACAAACGTTGGATGACTCCCGGGACGCGGTGCAGGCGCTTGTCCTGGGGTCGGGGAGTATCATCACGGGGAGCGTGGACGGCCATATCCGCACGTACGACCTTCGTATGGGAGAGCTGAGGTCGGATTATATGGGGAGTGAGTTCTTTCGCCTCTGATGAATTATGACGCTGTACTAACATCGACCAGGCCCTGTGGTGGGCCTCGCGCTGAGCAGCGACGGTCAAACTCTGTTGATCACGACCCTGGACAGCACCATTCGTCTGATGGACATGTCTACCGGGAAGATGCTCAACAGCTTTACGGGGCACAGCAACGACGATTACCGCTGCCGTGCCTGCTTTGGACACAATGAAGCAACCGTCATATGTGGCGACGAGAACGGCGCCGTTTGGGCATGGGATCTACTTGAGGCCAGTATTGATTTATACCGCAGGAAAGGTACTATTGACTAAACGACCTCCAGGACAAGCCACTGCCGCCGAATCCCCCGCCTAAAGTGAGCATTGCCATTCGGCATGCATCTGCTCTGTTCTCACATCGTGCAGGTCCATGCAAAAATGATTACTTGGACGGAGCACCATCCGACGGAATCCTCTGAACTTTTGACTGCCAGTGCTGACGGAACTGCATGCATCTGGCGCGGAAAATAGGATCGACAAGGACAGCACGAGCTCCTTACCTTCATCGTAGATGCACGTCGTAAGCAGCGCTTATTTTCGGTCGATGTCTCATTTTCTCATCATTATGCAGTCGATGGGCCACATTGGCATCTCGATGGAAAACAGCAACCAAAATGGGGGAATTGTCGCGTGATGGCGAGGCTATTCTTGTCTGAATATTGCGTGAGCGATGCGCGTCTCGACCCGCGGATGGTAATCCTACCAAGACGGAAATTGCTCTTCACTTGTTTCATGGGCCGCACCAACAGCTTTATCCCATAGGCCGATGTCCAGATCAGGCGTGGCCCTTGCCAGCAACGCTCTCAATACGATGCGCGGATCAGGATGGGGGGCCGCGAAACGACCTGCGACTGTAGGAACGGTAGCTCCTTTCTACATGCGGTCGGAAATTGTATATCTTGCACAGCTCCTTGCTCACCTCAAGCGCCTCGAGATAGCCCGTGACCATCACACAACCTTGAAGGGCATCCCTGATCCAAGGTCCCGCACACAGTGATAGATCGACGAGTACAGCTGCTTCCTTGCTACATACCCTGCCCAGACATGTCGGCAGATCGTACGACAAGAGTCTGTTTCGCGGTCAAACGTCGTCAACATCCGGGCGAGCGAACGACGGAAACTGGGCACCAACCGGCCAGCGACCCGTAGTTTGCGTCCAAGGTGTGCCTCTGAGATAGAGGAGATTGTGGTAGTCGTTGCGCGCTCTTGCTGAGGCATTAGGACCGTTAAATTCCCAGAACCGACAAGCCGAGGGCGATTTGTGAGGTCAAAGCCGAGACGAAGTCAAGTTGAACTTACACTGGCAGTGCTCCGAGTTCCGATCAATATTCGGCCCCGCGGTCCGGATCGAGTGGCGCGTCTCCGGCGTACGCGTTGTCTTCGCCGAATTGTGATCAGTGCTGACAGTCGTCTCTTGCATCTCTCAGCGGGTTCCCGCTCAACCTCCTTGCTATCTGAACCGTCGTGCGTTAGACCACGGAACACAATCGTTTGCTCCCGCTTTTCACTTAGGATTTATCTGCATGAGCACAGAGGGAACGGCTCCCACGACGGGGTCGAAGAAGCGGAGATTGCAAGGTATGCCTTGTCCTAAGCATCGGCAGCACAGTCGCTTGATAGCTCCTTCCTCAGGCGCATGCGACATATGCCGAAGGAGGTTTGTGACCCCAGAGATGAGTCGGCCGGGCGCTTACCATTCCCCCTGAACAAAACAGGAAAAGTGCGTCTTATGTAGAGCCTTGTGGCGTGAGCTGACACTAAACCACAGTCAAATGTGAAGCCCCCTTGTCCTTTACAGGCACTCTATCGCGCACAGGCTGAACGAAGATTCCCCAGGTGACAGTGCGAAGAACCCAGGCGGTCGCTGCAGCAAGTGCGTACACCCCCACTGTCCCCTTTCCACAGACTTACCTGTCCCAGTTGTGTCGCTTTCAACTCTCTATGCACACATTACGCTATACACTCCAGGGTATGCGCTCACCTCGATCCCGCGGATGCATGTGCACACTAACCTTCCCGTAGAAACGTGCGCCCTCGTAAGCACTCCCCCTTCATCCTAGTTGACATGTCTGATATCCCGGCTTCAGCAAAGATGTCGAAGAGCCCGCACCAGAACGGCTTCGCGAAGTGGAGCGCAATTTTGGGATGTCTGTTGAAGATACGAACAACTTCCTCCTGGTGCGGCGACCGCCTCATACCCCGCAACCAACTCTGACTTGTTCCAGAACATGGACACCGAGTCCACATTCATTGACTCCAAAGCCTTGGTCACGAGCATACTCGAGGACTCGCACGCGTTCTTCCAAACTGTAGACCTCTCGTCTCTGCAGAAGGCCGCTGTGCGCCTCGCCAAGTACGCCCGCAGCCTTGAAGAGACGCAGGACTCTCAGTCACAGCGCCAACGGGATGTGGAAGACGACCACGACTCGGATGTGCCCGACCTGACGATGCCAGACTCGCACGAGGTCCCAATCTCGGACGAAATTATCGATGGTGCCAATGGCCTTAGCGACAAGCTGTGGCAACTTGCTTTGGATTCGGGCGAGGGCCGGTACTTCGGCAACGGCAGCAACGTGCGCTTCATTAGGAATGCGCTTGACTTACGGGCTGAGTACTCTGGCGCGGTAAACAAGAGCTCTGGGTCAGCTACAAAAAGGCGTCAGGAATTCTGGACGATGCGGCCGGTAAGTGCGCGATCTCACATGCGGGCGCATACAGGCGTTGATCATCTACCAGTGGGAGTTGGAGTCCTGCCCAACTCAGCCACCACTCGACTTCCCTGAGCATAACTTCCTCCTCGAGCTCGTCGACGTCTACTTCTCAGAGCAGGAGAAGTTCTTCCCGATCATGCACCGCCCGACCGTCGACCGTGACCTAGCTGCGCGCCGATACCGCAAGGATTACGCATACGGCAACCTCGTCCTCGTGATGTGTGCGATCGCTGCGCGCCACTCAGACGATCACCGTGTGTTCGCGGATCGGCGACCCAACTCAGAAAACAGCGCGGGCTGGCAGTGGTGGTCGCAGGTACAGCTGCACCGGCGGAGCTACCACACTGCACCCTCGCTCAGTGAGCTGCAAGCGTGCGCGGTGCGTGGTATACTGGACTTCATCTCGAGTCTGCCTCATCGTCGTCGCAGCTCGCCGTCATTTACGCCTACGGGACTTCCACCGCGGAAGACACTTGGAACGGTAAGGGGTGAACTTGCTGGATGAACGACTTGCTGAGGATGCGATTCAGCGCTGTCGCTCGGCATTCGGCTTGCGCAAGAGGTTGGGGCACACCGCAAGCGTGCAACGGGCAACGCCATCGAAGACGAGCTATACAAACGTGTATTTTGGGCATTCGTCGTCGAAGACATGCAGATTTCTGCGTTCATGGGCCGTCCGCGGGCGACAACGTGCGACGATATCGACCTTGACCCGGTGCTCGAAGTTGAGGACGAGTACTGGCATGACCCAACCAGCCAACCCGCTGGACACGTTGGACGCGGCGCTTTCTACAATCAGCACATCCGAATCATGCATATACTGGTAAGCCATCGTTTTCCTTTGTTTTAGCAGACGTCATTGACATTCCTCCAAGGGTGTCGTGCAGAAGACCATTGTATGACCCCAATCTGACTATTCCCGTTCGTGCATAAGGTGACCTAATTTGCCTAGTATTCGGTCAAGAAGCCGCGCCTACGGGCGAACATGTCGCGCCGCGACTGGGAGATGCGCGTCGTCACCTGCGTTGATTCGGCACTGAACAATTGGCTAAATAACCTGCCCAACCATATGCGCTGGGACCCTGATCAGCCCGTGGCCGAATACCGGGACCAGGCTGCGATCTTGTACACCGCTATGTACCTCACGCAGATCCAGGTGTGTACTCGTGGGCAGCCCTTGGCATGTCGAGTCTGATGCAAGCGCAGGTCCACCGCCCCTTCATTCCATCAGTCAGCGACAGTCAGTCCTTCCCGTCGCTGGCCATCTGCGCCAACGCGGCGCGCGCGTGCCTCCGTCTCATCGAGCAACATTCCAAAGGAGGCTTCATCCCGTATCCCCATGTCATGGTAGGGTGCCCGCTCTTCTGCAGCTGATGAAGTATGTCAATGCGTCTTGCAGATGTCCATCTTCTCATCCTGCATAATACTCATCCTGTACGTTTGGCGACGGCAGCAGATGGGGTATACAGCGGAAGGAGAGAGGGACGTCACCAGCGTCTTCGCCGGCTTGCGCGTCATGGCGACGTACGAGAAGAGGTGGCAGTTTGCGGGCAGACTATCGTGAGGGGCTTGTTGTGACAAATCAGGATATGGCAGGCTGACCCAGGCTTGCGCAGGGATGTCATATACAACATGTTCCCTACGGGTGGCTTCACGTTCTCAAATAACACCAGCTCACAGGGTAGCAAGCGTCCATACGAGGCGGACAGCTCGACCGTCGTACAAAACAACACGTTGGCCTCCGACTTTTCCTCGACGACGCAGGGCACATTGCCCGGACTTTCTTGCGATAGTATATCGGAGCAAGAGCTCATGCAGATATTCTCCTTACCCCTTGGCGGTATGCAGCAGACGTTCGGTAGGGCCATCCAGTCCGTGTTCGACAACGGGATGTGGAACTCGATTGAAGAAGGCCAGTTACCAAGTGACTTGCACATCGCAGGCAACGAAGTCGATGGCGCGGCGCAATTGCCTGGCTTTGATGGTCAAGAACTCTACGAGCAACCGCTGAGTACCGCGAGCGATGTGTGTCCAGCTGCGCGAGAGCAGAGAGGTGAGCGCATCTGCTTACAAAGAACGAGATCAAGCTCAACGATGTCCGTTAGACTTCCGTATCGAAGAACCGTTGATATTCGACGAGATGTTGAACGGAGAGTGGCCATTTTCTATGGCTGCAACACAAACTCCTTATTAGATACATTGAATATATTTACATACCATTGTACTTCTTTCGTGGCACCAGTATGGACTTCCAGATCCACGTTCGCGTAAGTATGTTCGGCAGATGCCGGCCGACCCAAATCAAGCGCGCCACCGCCTTGCTAATCACCATCTACTCCGTCTATAATCCGGTCGCAGATATGGGAAAGCATACGCTGTCCCCAGCGCCTCTCCCCCCACGCAAGCGAGCACAAGTCGCGGCCCATCAGACACCCAAGTCGTCTCCAGCCCTCACCTTTGACACCGCGCTTTACGACGAGCTCATCCTCCTCTGCTTCTCCTTCCTCTCGTATACAGACCTCTGCCTCTCCCAATCGACGTCTAGAAACTGGGCCCGTCTTTCCGCGGACAATCATCTCTGGAAGGGGCTCTATCTGCGCACATTCGGCCGCGCAAGACTGCGGGGGACCCGGGGCTTCATCGGGCGCACGGATGGACGGGAGGTGCGCCCCCTGCCCGGCAGAGCCGTGAGGGGCGGGGGAGGCGAGGGGAAGCACGCGGACTACAGGGACTGGAAATGGATGTTCCGCATCAGCGCGAACTGGAAGTCTGGTACGAAGAGCTCTCAACCGCAGTCGGGACTGCTTATCCATCCGTCCTGAACAGGGCGCTGCGTCGCGGAGCGCTTGCCTCATGCCTTTTCCCCTCAGCCAGAAGCAAGTCTGGTGGCGCATGATGCTGCTGTCCTTGCTGCACGGCCGAGAGCGCGCACGCACATATTGCTCGCAGGGGCACTCACGATCACCGCGTCCGCTTTGCCATCGACGCCCCCCACCATCAGACTACAGAGCCCTACCGCTCATCACACGATACTCTGCCCGCCAAACCGGAATAGCGTACCTCACGCCCCTCACGCCCCCAGTGATGCGAGCGCTGCCATTACCGCACTTGCCATGGACCAGTCCCCTCCCGTGGCTGGACACATCCGCATCGCAGCCTTCCTGTCCACCGGCGAGTTCAGAGTTTACACCATCGACCCTGCACACCTCCAAGCCGCACAATGCTCTATATCGTACACTCCTCTCCGCGGTGCGCGGCGCGTGCAACAAGCAGCGTACCATCATCCGCTCCTCACCACACTGTCGACGTCGTTCGACCTGTTTATATATGACCTGTCAAGCACGCCCGTGCGCCGCGTGGAGACTCTTCAGAGCTTCACGTCGTATCCGCCTAGCGCCATGGTGTTGTCGGCCGTGCTGGCCAACCCCAGTAAGCCCGCTGCAGCGTCTGCCGAAGCGACACCCTCTTCACAACCCTCGCGAGCTACCCCTGCAAGAACAGGCGCGCTCGGCGCCTCGTCGTCGCACACGGCGAACTGGGCCTCTGACGCCCTCTCCGAGGACGGGCATGCGCCCACCTCACCCACAGCATACAAGCTCGTGCTGTCTTTCGCCGTGCCTGTATTTCCCTCACACTGGTCTTTGGGAACTACGGAAATCATGATCTCCGGATCGCACGCGCCAACATCAGTGTCCAGAACCGTCTTACCCTCAGCGGCGTCGCTACTGCACGCTGACTCTTTCCGCGCGCCACCACCCTTCACGATCACCTCAACACGCTCGGCTCGCGCCCTCGATGTGCCCCAAGGCTTTGTCGACGACACCAAGCTGCGCTCCATGCGCGCCCAGTGGAGTCGCCGCGTCGTCGCCGTCGCTGATACCGCCACCGACGGCCGCTGGGTTGTGCTGGCAGGCGGCGAGCCGCCTCCGCCTGACATATCGTCCTCCATCCCCGATCCCTCGTCGCCCTCGTCGCCTCCCTCCTCACCCTCGGCATACCTGGCCTCCCCGCCTGTCCAGCTATATCGCCTCTCACTGCCGTCGTCGCCGTCCGCGCCCGCGAAACTGACGTTCGTGCGGCATCTGTACGGCGCGGAGGGCGCGCTGTCGGCGCTGTCGCTGGCGGACGGACGCTGCGTCGCGCTGGGCGCGAACGGCCGTGTGTGGGTGTGGGACATTGAGGGCGGGAGCGAAGGGGTGGAAGTGGGCGTGGGGGAGGACGTGGGGGGTGTGGATGACGAGCTCGCTGTTGGCGTCAAGGGCACCGTTGCGTTCGACGAGCGCACGATTGTCACCGGTAGCGCGGCGGGTGTGGTGGTGCGGAGGTTTGACGTGTGATCTCCTGCCGATGTCGGGTCCGCTGCCAGTTGCCGTCTTTGCCTGCGAGGGTGGGGGGATCTGTGTACACAGATGATGTACTACCTTCTGTAATTTTGTATGTATCATGTACGTCTCTTTTTTGTCAGTCGATGTGATCCATCAGGCTGCTGCCTGCTTGTTGATTGCAAGGTGTTAGCAGTGCGGTTTGTACTTATGAGTTTCGACGTAAACATACTAGCGCAGCGCCGCGGGCGGTATGTACGTCTTATTCGTCCAAAACGACTGTCCAACAGCCTCGCAACTCGACTTGTCATTCCATCTGCTTCCTGTTCTCGGTGCGTTCGCTGACATGTTCTGCGGTTTCCGACATGTTCTCATTTCTCAAACGATGTTCCGTCAATCTAGCGCATGTAGCTCGGAGCGATAGTGACTAGTAGGACACGCGTCGGATGCCCCCCTTCGCCGTTTACCCTCGAGAAGGGTGCGAGAAGGCGCGACATGCGCATCTATCACCGCGGCGCGGCCCACGATGAATTTACGATGTCCAGGCATCTAGTCACATCCAGCTCATATCGCATTGATTATCTCGTCGATGGTCGATGATGAGCTTGGTGCGGGCTTGGGGGAAAGACATCGATCTATTAGCACCCTTGTTTACCTGCTTGCTTCGCGGCCTGCAGCAGGTATATGTATATGTACTGCAGGGCAGTAACATGAAGACCAGCACCTTTACCGAGCGATGCTGTACCGGCTCGTCGAGGAGATCGAGAACAAGGGCGCTCGCGTGAGCAGCCATTGTGCTCTTCTCGCCGTAATCGGCGGCTCGGCACCCGGGTGCATTGAGATCCCCGCGTGATCGGCTGGCATTCAGAGGGCCATGGCATCATACTTGAAGGGTCCCGTACTGCAGTCTGCGTCCGTAGGGGCCTTCGCAAAATAATAGACATCGTTGGGCCTTTGTACCGCATCCCTTTGTCCAAGACGGCCCCTATTGTCCGCATTCGTGATTGTGATTGTTGCGGAGAACAAAGGCGGACCGATGTGTTATTGTGGGCACGTGGGGGAACGGATTCAGAAAGCACGTGCGGGGCGCCTCGAGTGATTGAAAGTAGCGCTTCGTGCCCGACGCTGTTTGACCAGAGCCCCCACCACCCGCGCGCGCACCCGCACCCTGCTTCTCCGCCCCATCGACGCGTCCCCAGCACCAGACACCCAACACAAACTCTTAGACTCCCCTTCGCCACACCAGCCGCCCCCGCCGCTTCCCCCGCCAGACCGCCCCCACCGGTCCCAGCGAATCTACCCCATCGCCCGCCCGCCGCTCGCTCACCCGATCCGTCTAACCCTCAGGTGTGTGTCTAGCGTCTGCGTCGACGCGTGCCCCCGTCTCACGCCCGCCCAGCTCCCCAATCCCCGCACCATCCGCACCCCCGCCCGCGTAGCCCTACATCCCAACAACAAACATGGCCACCACATCCGCCATGGAGCTCCTCGAGGCCAAATATGGCTTCTACTGCCCCGTCTACACACCCATCGCGCTCGGCGTCCTCGAAGACCAGCGCGGGAACGTCGTGCTCAGTGCGGCGCACCCCTCGGTGCAGGACTACCTCCAGCAAGCGCGCCAGGACCTCAAGCTGCCTCGCGACCGTGACCGGCGCGTCATTGCTCTCGCTGCTCTTGAAGTCTTCTACAAACCCTTCGACCCCGCCCACTGGCTTTTGTGGGGTCGCCGCGAAGCGCCCATAGTCGGGGCCCTCATCGACAAGCTTGTCTGTGCGTGATACCACGTGTTGCAACTCGGGCTACCACTAATCAAAGCCATTGCAGTGAAAGTCAAGAACCAGGCCATCTACCACGGCAACGCGTGGAACGGCTCCGACACAATGCTCTTTACCCTCGGCACCCAGCGTCACCCAGACTGGATCAATGCAGTCAAGAGCCGCTCCCCTTGGTTCGAGAAGATCGTCGCACCCGGCGAGACCTGGTGGGCTAAGGAGAAGAAGATCCGCTCGGGCGCCAGCCGCCCGACGACGCGCAGTGCGACTCGGCCCACGAGGCGCGTTACCCGGGCCAAAGCAGCGGAGGACGCGGCTGCGAAGGCTACTGCTGGGACCAGCGACCCCCCGCGGAAGCGCACGAGGGCAGCTGCCGCTGCCGCCACGAATGCGGAGGCTGGTCCCTCCACATCCACGCCTGTCGCGCCCCGGACCGGCTTGCGCTCGCGCAAGCCCGCTCAGGTCGCGCAGCCCATGGCCTCCACCCCAGAGCTCTCGCGCACGATCTCCTCGGAGAGCACGCCCACGCTCGCGACCCCGCCGTCGGGCCCTGCCATGTCGTCACCCCGAATCATCAGCCGTCCCACGCAGCTGGTCACGGACTCTCGCGATATCAGTCCCGGATCGACGACCACGGCGGTTGAGGTTATCCCCATGGACCCCAGGGGCAAGGGCAAGGCCTCTGCTCTCGAGCTCACCGGCGTGACGAAGAAGGGCAAAGGCCGCGCTGCTGCACGCGTCATTGCTAAGCCTGCCCCGACCACTGTCAGTACGCGACCGTCGCGTGTGAAGACGCCGACTGCGAAGGCGGCCCTGGGAAAGCGGAAGGCTGACCCCGATTCCGAACTGGCCGCGCCCGCACCCCGCCGCAAGAGTGCTAAGCGCGCATAACGTCCTCGGCACATCTTCGAGCCCTCCTCGCCCTACCACTCCCATCCAACCCTCATCGACATCGATCCTGGCTATCCGACTTCATCAGCGTGTTCTCTTTCTCCTCGTCTCTGCGTTATCCCGCACATCGCTATTCATCCGTCTGTACCACATACACATCTGCGCGGTCTGGCAGGCGGGCGCTACACGGCTCGTCAGACTTCGTCATGGCTATAGGGACATTCCTTGGAATCCTACGCCTATACCCCCCACAGTACTTGCTATTATATCATACAACTGCTACCGTATCGTCCCGGATTGTTCTGCTGCTATCGCACACCTGTACAGTACTATACTATCAAGGATCTGGCATCGGACGAGGTTGTGTGACCGCACTGTGAGAAGCAACCAGCATATATGCGCCTTTGCAAGGCTAAAAACGACGCGCGAGCGTCCGGCGCGTCGCTTATGGACCTGCTAGGCACCGTATTTAGTCACGTGATCGTGGTTTGTTATGACGGCAACCACGTGTCGTGCCTACCGATCGTTCCCATTGCCGCCAGCGATCCGCCGGCATCTTTCATCTGGGCGGCATCGCTGCCCTGCATGTTCAGTGCAGTGCGCTCGACTCGAGCAAGCCTGGAAGACGCGCGGACGACCACGGAAGCGCTCCCGCGATTTCTCAGCACGCATATGCTCGCGCGCGGTCCATGTGCGGTTATCTGGATGGACGGACGCGCGTCGTGGACGGGCCGCTGGCAGGCTCTGTCACATCGGCAGGACTAGACCACGTCGGTGAACCGTTTACGTGCGGCGGGGCTGGGCTGTCCCCCGTCTTATCTGGGCGCGGTCTGCTCTAGTTTTCGAGGCAGGCGCTCTGATTTGTCCGGGGGAGGGCGGGGCGTGGGGGGGCTCGCGGCTCGCGTCGTGATCTTCATTGTTCAGAATCATTGTCACGTTCGACGGATCCGATGGCAATGTGGCGCTCGCGCCCGAGGTCTGCGATCGTTCTCGCCCGGGGGGCAGCCGGGGGGTGGGTTGAAGAAAGCCGACGGGATACATGGGTTGAGGGCTTTCGTCTATGCGCGCGCGCTGTGTTCACTGGGGTGGCACCTCCCGCCGACCCGCCGCCGGCCGGTCGGAGTGCTGGATGGGGATGGGGTGGCGGCGTGTGGGTCCAGTCTGTCACGCCCGAGGTTCGACTTGGACAAACACACCCGGGGGGCGCGTGTAGGTACATGCGTACCTGCGGCCGACCGGGCGCTGCAAGATACGCCCACGTTCGCAAATCCTTTCGCCTACCCTGGGCTGCCGGGGGTTCGTACAATGAAGGAACCCCGTGCGCGTTCGTAGCACCCCTTCAGACCGTTCACATTTGGACGGGAGTTGTGGCGCCCGTCCGGGCTGCGTCGGTGCAGTCGGGGTGCCGGGACGCGACGAACGTGAGGCGGGTCAGCCGACGGGGGCGGGGGACCGGCTCGCGCCAGCTTCGTTCTTCGTTCTTCGTGTACCATGCGGGGCCGCGTGCTTTCTGCCGCTGCAGAGGAGGGTGGCGTGACAAGAGCAGGCGGACAATTGAATGGAATATGACACCGCCTGGTAATATATGCTCGTCGGAGTCAGCTCAGATACGCCGCTAGGTGACTGGCATCGAGCTAACGGATGGAAGCTACCGTGCTCTATGATTTCTGGGGGGCGCTGCCATGGAACAGGTGCTACAAACGGTATGGAAGAGCAGCGATTCCGCCGTGTATCGCAGCAGCAGCGCGGTAGACGCGAACGAACACCGTGGTGTTGCCGTGCTGCTCCCACTGTGTCAAGCACCGTGGGAGCCGTGACTGTTGATGACCGCGGTTGGAAGGTGTGGCACGGGCCGCCGAGCTCGAGCTGTCCCTCCGCTATCGCCGGTGCCGCCAGCAGTGCCTTGGCAGCTCGCGCGCGACGAAGCGTCCGCGTCAGGTGCGGGCGTCTGGATCGCGCGCGGAGGGGCGTATGTCTCCTTTGGCCCATAAAACGCCGGTGTCGGTCCGTGGCGAGATCAACCCTCGCATTATGGCGGGGCGGGCATGTGACAGGGGGACCTTCAGGTCCGAGGACGGGAGCATCTTGGCGCGTTGCTGGACGCCGCGGAGCGCGTTGTTGAGCATAGCTTGGATTTTACTGTGTGCGCCGAGGGGAAGGCTGTAGTTATGATGATGACGGGCTTGTTTGGTACTTCATTGAACGACGTACAATAGACGTGAAATGGCGGAGTGGTGCTCGACTGGTGCAGTTGATTTTGAAACGGACCTTTTTGGGGTGATCTGAGATTGGGCGTGACAGGGAGGCTTTTCCGGGGGAGAGGTCTCCCCTCCTCGCAAGTGTCGCGCCCGGTCGGCGGTCGGTGCTGGCCACAGCGGTGCAGTGGTCGGCGGAGAACACGAGCGGTCTGGACTTGCTGTGGCTTGACTGGGGCACTGGCCTGAGTAGGCTGGAGGGGCGTCATGGGCATATTACGTCCGGTTTGTAGACACAAGCGCTGGTCAGAGGGTACCGGTATAGTTCATGCAAAAGTCCTTTATGTGCGTTATTCGCCACCGCGGAACGGTCCAGAGTATTGTCGTGTAGTGAGGCTGAAGTGCGGGCATGAGCAGGAGACGGTGCATTGTCGGGGAGGCTGGGCCGTCCTCGAGACTTGCGCTGGTGCTCGCAGCCTAGCTTTCTCCGTAGTTTCAGAGGATAACGGGGCGTGTATCGCGCACAAACAAACGTCGGAGGGGTTGGGCGAGCATCGGCGCCTGTGTGCTGGGCCCGGGGTGCGTCCCGGCCGCACGGCGGTTGGTGTTTTTGATTAGACGCTGTGACCTTTTGTTCGAAATGGGGGGGTGCCCGTGACTGAGTAGGTTGTCACGGGGTGTCACGGAGGAATTCCAAGCGACCAGCATTGCTTTCACATCCCCTTGTCTCCTCCCACATCGTCGCTGCCGCCGCCGCCGCAAAAGCCCGTGTGTTGCCCGCGCCGACGAGCTCAGCAGCCATGTCCGCCGCCTCCTCATCCCACAGACGACGGTGAGCCACGGATCGTCGGCCGCCTCGTGCCTGCCCCCGCTGACGCTCAGGCCAGCAGTCGCCCCACCCGTGAACAGCTCCAGCGCCGCCTCAAGGTCCGTCGCTCACCCACCGCCGATGCCCGCACTCCCAACTGACCTCGTCGCCCTCGCAGATGCTCGCCGAGATGCCTACCCTGCTCCCCGCCGAGCTCCCACCCTCACCTCATGCGTCATCACGCTCAGGCTCCCCCGCCGTCGGGTCCAAGAGGAAAGCAGACCCGCGCGCACCGTCCCAGGAGTTCGCCAAGCGCGCGCGCACGGGCTCAGCACTAGACGACCCGTCAGCCTCTAGCTCCGCGCCATCGACTTCTCAGCCGACCTCATCGCACCATCGGCCTTCTCGCGCACCCCAACCGTCCCACCTCTCAGTCAGCACCCTCCCGGACCAGGTCGAGGACCCTGATGCCACACGCGACCAAACGTCCGCCACGACATCGGCGATCGGCCCCGGTCCCGCCGGCAGTATACCACTCCGCCGTCCCAAGCGGAGTAAGCCCGTCGACCGCAAGGCCATCGACAGCGTACACAAACAGTACTTCGAGATTGCGCGCTTACTCAAGTGGTCAGCTGAAAAGCGATATTACGCGACCTTCCCCTCCAAAAGCGGCAACTTTCGCCCGCTGCAGAACCCGCCCCCACCCAACTCCCCCTACCACATCCACAGCAGCACTATCGCCCGCATCGAACTGCTGGACGCCATCCTGCACTTCGTATACGCCATGTGGTGTCGCGACAACTTCTCACATCTGTTTGATGAAGGCTCATGGGACACACTATACCCGTTGCTGGCCTTGTGTCAGACCCGTTGGGCAGAAGCCATGACGGAGTCGGCAATGGACAAGGCATTCATCGGTCTTCTGTACGCATGCTTGTGCCCGTGTGCAACACGACGAAATACTGACCTCCATGATAGGGCCATGATCAGAGGATACATCAAAGCGCGCGCCGTCGTCTACCGGAACAGGAGAGGCCACAAGAAGCCAGGCCTGAAGGTCCGCGTCGATGCCATGTTCACCAGCATGCAGGACTCTATGACTCGTGCTGCGAAGGCCGCTGCCGAATCGGCACAGCAAGCTTCGAAGCCAGCGAACGGCGCGAACCCGGGCACCCCGCAGATGCTGCCATCACCAGCCAGCATCGCTGAGGCGAAGAGCACGAACTCTACACCCACAGGCCATGACTCTGCGACACCTAATGCTGCGCTACCTCCCTCGGAAGAGCCCGCCTCATCTGTGCCAACTGTCTCCGTCTTGGAATCCGGTGTTCCCCTCAATCTGCTACCTGAGGGTCACCCTCCTCGAATCGAAGTGTCTGTCGCGCGCGCCATGATGGAGGCCAGAATACCCCTAGCGCCTAGCGAGATCGCCGACTGGCGGATACAGACAGACGACCTCCACGACATCGCGCACACCATGCAGAAGGCCGAGACTTTGCTCAACCTTCCCATCCTAGCGCGCAACTTTCCCCGCACCTTCACCCGCGCTACGCAGACATGTCTCCTGCCAGGTGATGAGTGGGAAGTCGAGTTTGACGACAACGACGGCGAACTCTTCTGGCCAACTTCCTGCGCGACCGGCGAGGGTCTCGGCTGGGTCGTCCTCCTGGGGAGGGCGATGCTGAACGAGTTCGCCTCGAAGTACGGATACGTGGGACTCGACGGCTGCATCCCAAAGCCTCCGCCTCCCACTGCCGCGCCCAGCACAGCGCCGCGGTGATGTCTCGCCGGGTCCTCGTCCGTAGCCCGTGGCGCCCTCTGGCGCCCGCACCGCAGCTCCCAGCTGCCGCGTTAGCTCTCCGGAGCAAGGTGGAACAGATCCTGTGAGGGTCGAAACGTCTGGAGATTCTGCGACACCCGTCGCCTCCTCGACACCGTCATGCCACGCCGCGTCGCGTCGCCGCGCCACCCCAACGCCTCTGTAGCCCTAGACACGAACGACCTCTGCGCATCTGTATCCTGTCCCATCCACCGCAATCCCCCTGCTCTGCTGTCGCCCCGTCGCAAAAGCTCTCCATTATACAACATATTGCGTATCCTATTTATTCTGCGCTATTCCTCCACCTCTAGTCCCCTACCCCAATCCATCCATCTATCCATCCACTGCCGATCCACAAGCCTCGGGTGGCGTACTCTGCCGGGAAAGCCTTCGCGTACACGCTATTGGGGCTTTCCTTCGCCTGCTATCGGGTTGCTTTGTCTTTCGCCTCCGAGAGCCAGCAGTACCTAGTACTTACAGAAGGCTGTCGTGGATATCCTTTCCTACATCTTCCTCGTGCAAATATCGTCCACTGGGATCTTGGTTTTCCTCCACTATCATATATCGTCCGGTCTCAATGTCAATCTGCCTGTCTGGAAGGAGTCTTTCCATAACCTGTATCACAACGTCCGACTGATCCTGGAAATCGCACAACAATATCGCGGCACCGGCGTGTGTGGGAGCACGGCATTTAGCGTGCGATGTGGCCTGAGATGCGAAAGCGATGGACAATCAGTCAGCGATGACCGAGCATTGAGTCAGGACGTGCTGATATACTCAGAGAAGGTGCTGATGTACAAGTCAAGTTGTACGTCAGTTTGACTGGGTAAATTGCGGGAGATGAACTGGATATTGCCCGGCAAGAGCAGGCGAATGACAGCCGGGTGGCGAGCCACATGAGGAGTTGTGTACGCATTTCTATAGCTTTTGAGACACGGCGAACGTTGCGAGCGTCCACGGATGGCAGTCTGATATCCACTAATGAGCTGTCCCCGCATGCGCAAGGTACCGCGCGCGTCACAGTTCGAGCGTGGCAAGTAGAGCAGAAGCCACGGCGCAATGCGTGCTCCATTTGCTACGTAGCCTCCCCATGATACGCACGGGGGCCCTGCATGGGTGGAAGACTGCACATATGCAAGGGGGACTTCGTCGCAATGCACAGAAGGCGCGCGCACGCCGGCATGGAGAGTAAAGCGCATGGGTGTGACATAGTGGTCATATGAGTACATGCAAAGGCAACCATATACTGCAGCGGCCGACGGCGCCCCCAGTCGCGTCCGCCGCCCCTGGAATCTGCCGTCCAAAGACCGACAATCGGCAAGAAGCGATTACCGGTTGGACTTGGCGACACGCTCGAGCTCATCCTTCTTCTGTTGAATAGAATAGAGGCGTGAGTAGGCATCGGGAGTATTGTTTGGACAAGACTAGCCTTGATGGCATACGAGTTGGACGAGCCCTTCGCGGCGTTGATGAGCTCATCGGCCAAGCACTCGGCGATCGACTTCACGTTGCGGAACGCGGACTCGCGCGTCTGTTGGAGTGTCAGGAACCGGGGCAGGTAATCGGATTATAGCATGTGTACGCACGCCGATGGTGATGAGCGATATCGCCTGGTTTACTCTGCGGAGAGGGGACACATCGACGGCCTGGCGACGGACGGTACCCTGCGAGCCGATACGCGTGGAGTCTTCGCGCGGGCCGGTGTTGACGATAGCGTCAACGAGAACCTGGCGCGTATTAGATTGACAAGTAGCGCAACATGCGATCGGACACGCACCTGGATCGGGTTCTGGTCGGTGAGGAGGTGGACGATCTCAAAGGCGTGCGCGACGATGCGGACGGTCATGAGCTTCTTGCCGTTGTTGCGGCCCTTCATCATCAAACTGGGGAGGATGTCATTCACAGGACTTTGCGCATTACCGCACTACTCACCTGTCGACGAGGCGCTCGACGATCGGCATCTGCGCCTTCTTGAACTGCTTCTTCTGGTAACGGCCAGCAGTGTGGGGGACGTAGACAGCATGGCGCGTCTGGATGTAGTCAGTCAAGGAGATGTCCTTGACCTCAACGCTGCGATTCTGATTAGTTCATTGAATCCGCACATATGCAAGTCCACGCACTCCTGGGTGTCCCACTTCCCGAAAAGCTTGACCTCCTGGTCAAGCTTGGAAATGTCTTTTGGCAAAGTCGTGGCGGCCATTTTGATGAGTCTTGAGGGGGCCGGCGGTGGACCTTGCTAGATCAAAATTTGGGCGGCGAGCGGGACGTTGGGCGCGACGAGCTCACTGTTCGCAATCGCAAGGCGTAAGTCACGTGGAGCAAGCTGGCTTGACCTGTACAGCACTCGGCAAATTCCGACATCTTTGTGGCGTTTTACGGTCGATGGACCCACAACTACTTACGTCCAATTTACGTTCATTTTGGCGGACAAGAGGGAGACTCATTGCGAGAGCCTCATAAAACCTTCCAATTGGTTCAAACTTGATAATGCTACAGTTGCCTCAGTCAAATGCATGCGAAGCCCGATGTCCTATGCGCGTATATCAGCGATACACTGTTGACTGCGAGCCACTTTCTCGTTGGGAATAACTTCCGTAGCCGTAGGATGGCGTGTTGTCGGCTGCCGGTACCCTTCCGTCCTCCTGCGCCACCTGGTTGAATAGTCTTGCAAGGTCCTCCAGCAACGGTCTACCCGCCCTGCGCTCCGCCTCTTGTCTGCGCTGCTGCTCCTCCGCAAGTGCGTCTTGGACTCTCCGACGGGCCTCGACCTCTTGCCGTGCTTGCTGCAGTGCGGTGGCCTCCATGCGCCGGGCAGAGTCCCTCTCCGATTCCATCTCAGACAGCTGCCGTTCCAATCGCCGCCGCACGCTCTTCTCGTCCTCCAGGTCATCTTCTAGTCTCCGCTTTCCCAGGCGCAAGTCCTCGATGGTGGCGATATGCCGTTTTTGCATGTCCCGGAGGCAGCTGATCTCACGCTCGAGCATTTGATTCTGGCCGCCGAGGCGCGGTCCTGAAGGCGGAGAGCCACTGACACCAAGTCGCTGCTGAAGGGAATGCGGCGCTCGAGGCGGCATGTCGTGCATCTTGCTTTGACGGGAGGCCGCTGCAGGAGTCGTCATCGTTGAAGAGAGCCGGGAGCTGACCTCGGGCACGTTAACACCGTAGACCTTCTGCAGCCAGCGTTGTGAGCTCTCAAAGTGCCGCTTCGCCTCTCCATTGCCAGGGTCCACGCGCCGCACGGTCTTGCCCAGGTCAGATTCACAACCGGCGAGCAGGATATACGCGGGGTGCTGGTCCCGCTCGGACACGTCGTGCGCCTTCATGACTACTTGCGCGTTAGAGGAGAGACGGGCGAGCAGTGCTGAGCAATACGTCCTGACCTTCGATGAGGGAGTTAGTGATAGTAATGGCGGCTTCAGGATTACCGGCGCGTCGAAAATATACCGCTGCGATCATCCAATTGGCGCGCTCCGCGTCCGTTGCTCTCAAAAGCTCCGTGATCACCTTCGGGTCGTCTTCGAGAGCTCGTAGATCCAATGTGATGGGCCGTCCTTGGATGCTGATGGAGATGCGAGTGTCGAACGAGAAGAAAGTTTGAGGTAGAATGGATGTTGAGGATGGTGTCTGGGCAAGGGCGTTAGGGCGCATGGGGGCCAAAAAGCTGCTTGGCCTTATAGGAGACCTGTTGGTAAGCGGAGGGGTAGGGAGAGAGAAGCTTGTGGAGGGAGGATGATGCTGGTCGCCTGCCACGTCCATCTCCATCGCCATGGAATCCTGCATGGGTCGAGCCAATGTGGTCATGGCGGCGTTTGACAAGAAGTCTGAGGTGGAATGTCTTGAGGGACCTGATAGAGCACTGGGCAATAGCGTAAACGCGTCGTGACTTTGAGCAGCGCGGAGAGGTCGCCGCGACATGGTATCGTGATCGTCGTCGCGTTCTACGCTTGACCATGAGGGGAATTTCTTTAAATCCTGTCCGTGCATTGCACGCGGACCTGTAGAGCTGCTGCCGTGCATCATGAGGAAACGCCAAAGGGATGACAATGGAGGACGGAACCAAGCGTATGCCGGAGTGGAAGGAGCACAAACAAACAAGACCATATCGGGACGTGTCATTGTACTTTTCAAGCGCTCTTTGCTTCCGTCCCTGTATGTCGCCCTCAGGCCCCCAAGAAGTACAGAGTCCGACTCCATCGCTCTCCAGGACTCCACAGTTCATGATAGATCGCCCCCACGGGCTCCATCTTGAGCTCGACTCAGACGTCCGGGCTGTCTTCATCGCTGAACGGCAGTTGCCGGGGTGCGATAAGGGCATGTCCATGTGAACTTTGAAGGGGCCAGCGCGCTTCTCAGGCTGCGCACACGTCCCGGAGGAGGCATTTTCTGACTCTCGACCGTATCAGTGATGGTGCTGATGCCCGCCGCGGCCGTACGCCAGCCGTACGCCGGGTTATATCCCAGGGGCGCCTAATCGCTAGCGCTTGTCCTCTCCCTCTTCCTCGAACGCACGCGTCCAAGTCGATATGGCGGACCGAGAAGCTCAAACGAACGAGATGCAGACCGGTGATGAGGCGGAGCTGGCACGCATGGGCTACAAGCAGGAGCTCAAGTGAGTGCGCGACCTTACCTGTTTGGAACGAGACTGACGACGCCGGCAGGCGTGAGCTAGGAGTGCTCCAAGTGAGTGATTGGCGAGAGTGTATGTGCCAGGAGCTGACCAGAACGTTTGCAGAACTTCGGGGTATGTTGACAGAACCTCGATACACCATCCGTGTCCTGACGCGTCGAGAATAGGTGTCGTTCTCTATTATTTCCGTGATGACGGGGATATCGTCCCTCTTCGCGTTCGGCTTGGTGAGCACGCTTTCCCCCCTTTGCCGATGTCCACGCTAAACATCCTTAGGTAACGGGAGGACCGGCCGTCATGGTCTGGGGTTGGGTCATCGTCTGTCAGTCGCGCCGAACGCGTCCTGTCTTAGAGTCTGACGCGCGCATATACAGCCTTCTTCACCATAATGGTCGGGCTGGCCATGGCAGAAGTTTGCAGGCGCGTCACTTCCACTTTTCCTCTGCTAGACCTCTTGACACTTCACGCAGTGCCCACCCCACTTCCGGCGGGCCGTATTTCTGGGCGGCCATGCTTTCGACGCCCAGGTCCGCTGCGTTCATGTCCTGGATAACCGGCTGGTTCAATCTCCTCGGCCAAGTCGCCGTCACCACTGGAATCAGCTTCGGATGCGCGAACTTCATCTCGACCGTGTGCACATTCAAGTCCTCCTTTGTGCCCACCGCGAACACCACCATCGGCAAGTATTTTCCTTAGCTGTAGGATCCGGCTGAGTAACACTCGCTGCAGGCATCTACGCCGCGGTGCTGGTGACCCAGGGGCTGATCAACACCTTCGGCGTTCACTTCCTGCACCACTTGAACAATGTCTCCGTCTGGTGGCATGCCTTGGGCACGTTCGTCCTCGTCATTGTTATTCTGGCGAAGGCGCCCACACACCAGTCGGCGCACTTCGTCTTCTCGACCTTCATCGACGGCACTGCGGAAGACGAGACCAGCGTTGGTTGGGCGTCCAGGGCAAGCAGCGCCTACGTTGCTATCATCGGTGTACGCAAGCAACTTTTTCCATTTGGCTGCGATTGACGAGAAAATTACATAGATCCTCATGGCGCAGTACACATTGACTGGTACGTGGTCACCGAAACGCTGAACGACGCAGCGCTGATGGTCAGTAAAGGATTTGACGCCAGTGCGCATGTATGCCACAAACTCATCCTTCAAATTCGCGTGTTTATCCAGTTCGCAGATGACGGAAGAGACTCGCAATGCGGCTATGTCTGGATCCATTGGTATCGTCATGGTAGGCTCTTACCCACGTCTTCGTAAGTAGTGAAAATAAGGTTTTGTGCAGGCTATCGGTGTCTCGGCCATCCTTGGCTGGTATCTGCTGCTCGGCCTGCTATTCTGCATCCAGGACTATGACACTGTTGTCAACTCGCCCACCGGGCAGCCCGTCGCGCAGATCCTTCTCGATGCGGTCGGCGTCGACGGTGCCATCGTTCTCATGGTAAGCAAGATTCCGCTACTACGGGACGACAGCTCACGGTGAATGTTGGCTGCTAGGTCATCATCATAGGCTGCATGTTCTTGTGCGGGTGAGTAGAGATCGTCCTGTCTACTTGCTTGCCTAAGCTGACCGACTTTCAGTACTTTCTCTATCACGTCCAATTCGCGGATGATGTATGCGTTCTCCCGTGATGGTACGCCGGCGGATACTGGGCGACCATGCTTCATTGCTCACTCATCCCGACAGGTGGCATCCCCGGCGGGAAGTGGTTTGCCTATGTCGACAAGAAGTGGAGGTCTCCCATACGAACTGGTATGTCGCGCTTCGTCATTTTCGAGGAGACTTAACTGAAGAACCGTACAGTCTGGCTCGCATGCACCCTGAGCTTTATCCTTGGCCTCCCGAGTCTGGGAAGCGACGTCGCCTTCTCTGCCGCGACATCCATTGCCACAATTGGCTTGTACACATCATATGGTACGCACGCACGCGCTACACTCACGATTACTGTATGCTCAATGTTTGTCCAGCCATCCCGGTCGCCCTGCGCGTTATGAACCACAAGAGCTTCGTCCGGGGACCGTTCCACCTGGGCATGTTCTCCTTCCCCATCTCAGTGATAGCGGTGCTTTGGATCATCTTCATCACCATCGTCTTCGTTCTGCCCACCGTCAACGTGCGTTGATGCCTCTCTTTCGCACCTGTGGGGCCTCAGACTGATCTTCGCTTGCAGCCCGTCAACAGCCAGACGCTGAACTACGCCGTCGTCGCAGTCGGCATCGTCATCACGTACAGCGTCGGCTTCTGGTTCATCAGCGCCCGCAAATGGTTCACCGGGCCAGTTAAGCAGATCGAGGCTGAGCAGATGGGCGTGAATGTCATCGAGGGCGAGGACATCGACGATTTGCGAGAGAAGGAGCCAGCGACGGTGTCGGTCAAGGATACGTGATCGACTCGGGCTCAGAATGGATATTGAACATACTAAGTATAGCTATAGACATCATACACTTATCGATTCTTCTGTTCCACAGTAGCGAAACTGCGGGACGACGTCTGTCTTGGCAGGACATAGACGAGGTGTTGTTTCAGGGCCGCGGGGTGAGTGTTAGTATTTCCGCGACCGTGCACAGAACGCAGCATATAGCATGTTACAGCGCTCGTAGGTGAAGTCCCTAATTCATCCATTCTCAAGCTCTAGCATGCCAACCCTAAATACTGATGATGCGCGCGTATGCGAACAGACTGGCTTTCCAGGTCCGAGGTCACTCTCCACTCGCCCACCCTCAGCTCTGCGTGACCATCGATGCTATACATCCTTGTCCCCCCCACTTTCCTTGCCCTGCACAAAATCCTCCTTCATCGCCTCCGCTCGCTCGCCTACGCTTTCGGCAAGTACGTCAAGGATGGCTTTGGACACGGCTCCCGTTTCGTCATACGCAGACGGTGTCTTGTCGTCCTGATCTCGAGCCTTTGGTGCCGCCCTTCCTTCGGTGAGCAGAAGGCGGGCCAACTCGACATGACCCTTGATTGCGGCGATGTGTAGGGGAGTACGGCCACTGCGGTCGGGGGCGTTCACGTCGGCTTGCCGCTCGATGAGTAGACGAGCGGCGCTGAGGTGACCGGCGGAAACTGCCCGGTGAAGAGGGGTCGTACAGTCGGTGATATCCGGATCGTCAAGCTCCATAGCACGGCTGACGTCCACGTCTTGCTGCACTAGTATCTTCAGCAGCGAGACGTGTCCAATGTGTGCCGCCGTGTGGAGAGACGCTGCAAATACGTCTTTCTTTTTTCGGCTGCTGCTGACGACTCGGACGACGTCCTTCTCGAGCGCAGGGTAATGGTCGTCTGCCTTGACTCTGGAGGCATAGACAACCCACGTCCAAGTCAGATGGTGACGGTGTGAATCCTGTGATGAGGAGCAATCCGTCGCCGATGTCGGAATAGCATCAATGTAGGCGAGCCCCGCTCGCGCCATGAGACGATATGCGCGGGATTTGTCGATGTGGAAATCTGAAGAGCCCTCGAGACGAAGAAGAAATTCCTTTACGGAGGCGTGCGCGATGCGGACTTCACCGTCACGTTGGGAGAGGAATGTGTTGTCGATTAGGCGCATTATTTCCTCCTTTTTCTGCGGGGCTAGGGAAGCTTTGAACTCCGGTATACACTCCCAGAAGTCTTGCTGATCGTCATAGATGAAGGCTGTGAGTTGAGCGAAGTCCGCTACTGACAGCGGCCGATGAGACAGAACGACCCATATCAGCAAGCGGCGGACGTCCGCCCGAATTTTCTCGTCAATGAGATTCAGGCGAAGCTTGTACATATCGACCAGATCTGTTGGGAGGTTCTTAAGACGCTTTAGAACGAAGGCAGGGAAATTCGCCCAGTCCTGAACTTCTTTCAGATGGAGCATAATGTAGCGAAAACTGGCAGTATATGCAAGCATTAGTTGTAGTGTGCGTGACATGCTGTTTCACTCACTTGTCGTGCGCCTTCGTCTTAAGTTCTGTGATACCATTCTCCACCTCCTTGTTCTCCATGGCCGCCTTTAACACTCCACCTGGCCCCAAGTAATGATCGAGAGCAATCTTGATATCTCTAGCCACCAGAGCTTCATCCATAACCACTTGAGTGTCACAGATTTCCTCTAGTGCGTTCCGAAAGGATACGTCTTTGCGGCTCGAGACGAGAAGCGAGACTTTCATAAGGTGCCGCAAACGTCCGAGGAAGGGAATGATATCCTGGCAGTCGGCCTCGTCCAACGCATCGATGACGATAAATATGCGCGAGCGCTGTATAGTGCGAAGCATCTGATTTAGATGGATGTCAAGCTCCTCGACGGCGGCTTCGGCGCAGCCAACTGAATGCTTGGTACGCAGCGTAAGCAGCGCATCCAAGCATTGAGCGTTCCTGCTTGCGAGCTGGCAGAGGATCGAAGATATGAGCGCGCGCAGGTCCCGACGATGCTTGACGTTCGTGACGTCGAACATATGGCTGACAACCTGTTCAGTCTTGCCGAAGGTACTCGAGGCTCGGAGTTCTTCCATCGCAGCTGCTCTGAGCAGTGAGGGTGCATGCATGAGTGACGGTAATAACAAATTTGCACGTATAGACACGCACATCATGGTACTCTTCCCGCATCCAACTGCAACAATATAAGTTGATAGATCAAGTAGTTGCAAGGTGATACAGTACCATTCCCTTGAAGCCATATGGCCTTCTCTGTCCCTGCTTTGAAGCCAGCGAACTCTGTGCCCATCAGAAACCACGAGCCAGTTGATGCATTGCGATCCTCAAGAAGGCTGTTCTTCTTGGCGGACGAGTCTGGGTAATGAAGCCAATCGAAGATTTTCTCCAAATCTGTGGTCCCTGCGCAGAATAGAAACTGTTAGGACGAGGTATAGCCGATCTGACGCAGGCCAACTAACGAAGCATATATTGCACCTCTCCCAGCTGCTCGCGCAATGGCCCAAACTTGCCTGATAACGTTATCAGTTGGTCGCTCGAACCGCGCATGCAGTTCGTTGTTACCGATAATATCCTTCTCGATCTCTAGTAAGTCCAGTTGATATTTTTGTATGGCGTCTACGACCTCACCGTCCTCTAGGATATCAGCCCATGGTCAGACACTGATTCGATCTCATAGCAGTGTTGACTCACGACTGAGACTCGCATTGAGCGTCTTCAGGATATCTTTCGTCGTGTCGAGCGTCACGACAGATGCAGCATGATGATGGCTTGATGCGAGCTTGCCGAGCTTATCCAGCGCGGAGGATACCTCGTCCGATCGTCCAAATTTTGACAGGTAGTGCCCTGATAGCGATGTCATTTTGACAAAGCTGGTAGTACAACACAGCACGTACTCATGCGACCATTCTTCCGAAGTTTGAACATGATGCCGAGAATGGTGAGAATCTGGACAAGCAGCGCAATGGAGGCGTCGCGAATGATGCTGTGCGTATCTTCTGCCGCGTCGATCTGGATAATGCGCATATGCACGCGCATGGTATCGAATGCAGCGCAAACCATCTCAAAGTCATCATGGACAGCTATAGATGCCTGGAAGCAGTATAATGTCAGACCATGTCCGCGACAGGGTGATGTGGGAGGGAGTGCCCACCTTGAGCAGCATGCCAATCGCCGAGAATATCATTTTGCCAGGCGCAAATACCTGTGAAGATCAACGTCAGAATCGCTTCCCCATGGCTTGCGCATAACTCACGGCTGCGACGGTATCTCCGACCACTGCACATAGACCCTCCATGACCGTCGTAACGGGCATGACACGTTCACGTATTCGTTCTAAGCCGTCCTGTCGGAAATTTTTGAACTGGGCTTCGTGCTTGTTGAGGTACTCCAAGACGGCAGCATTTGAGTCGATGACCACGCCTTCCTGCGCGCATAGATCGATACCCGTGTCGGTCTTATACGAGGTGAGGGCCTCTTGCCAGAGGATGGTGAAGTTGTCATGGTGCGCTGATGATTGGAATTGTTCAAGCGGCGGATCTGGCGGGCTCGGCGGTTGAGCACGGACTGATCGCCACCTTGAACGCCAGCGATGGAGTAACGCAGGTAACCATTTCTTCATGCGTGGAATCACCCGCCGGCGCGACGTAGAGGTAGGTGGTCGAGCCATTCTCGACAGGTGCGGCCGTGGTCGGCGTCGCGTAGCCAGACACAGGTTAAGAGGCGGTCGTCGCACTGCAGCTACGTGCCGCACGTCAACTGGTGGCCAGCAGCGAGGCTGCGCTATCGGTACCGCGTGCCCTCGGTGATTATGCGTCCTGCGGTACAATCGGGAACTGTACGCATCTTGTACATTCACAGACCGTCTATTATTGATGAGCGCGGGATGAACGCGGTGCCACAACGCATAGAAAGCGGGCTGCTGACAGCTTCGGCTCCTAGGACGGAGCGGTTCTCTACGAGGTTCTGCATCAGGAGCGTACCAAGGTATGAAGCACGCTCCCTTTGAAGCTTGAAGTTCAACTTGTAGTAAACTCAAGAAAAGCGTGTTACCTAGGTCAAGCTCGAGTTCAGTTGGGTAGGGTCAGATGCCAGCACAACCAGCTTCAGGGAAGTAAACACTGACAGCTTCAATGCGTGCATGTGGAGGCTGTGTGGAGGTGATGCTCGATCGAAAGTCGTGACAGCCTCACTCTGGCCTCACTTTCGGCATGCTGGCATGGGACCTCACCTGATCAGCAACCGTCGACGTACCCACCTTCCTCTGGGCACGTTCTCTTGAGATCCAGCTCCTTCACTCCCTGCACAACATAACCACGGCAACGACGATGTCCCCATCACCCAACCGACCATCTTCTCGCCGATCTCGCTGGCTGCAAGGATTGATGCATCCAAGGTCAGCGGGAGTGTTCACGCGCGCGCGTTCTCCTCCTTCTTTGACACGAGCGTCTCCTCCGCCTCCGCCTCATCTTTCGTCTCCTTCGCTTCCGCTGCCGCCGCCGATGCCATCGTCTCCACCTGTAGAAAGTTCAATATCGGCGCGGCTGGTCCCGCCACCCACGCCAGGCCGGTCGATCTCTCTCAACGCCCCATCCTCTCTACGGCCTATTGCATCCACTCTATCAACCTACCCTTCCACTACGTTGCAACAACCGCCAACGCCCGAAAATTCCTTCGCTTCCGTATGGGAGAAGGCTGTTGCAAACTATGAAGATCTCGCGGGAGTCAGCCTGCTTGCGCAGAACAGCGACCTCTTCGACTCGAGTGACGCTATCTTCAAGTACATCACTACACATCAGGAGTTGAGCGCCGACAGATCAAACTCCCTGCAACAGGTCCTCGGTCCCGTCGCCACAGCGGTTGAGACGTTATGCACGAACGTTGGGCAGGGCGTTGACTTGGTAAGTTGATCCTGTTTGGCTTACTATCACGTCAAGGGGTTTACCTTGCAATCAGATTCTGGGACCCTCCAAGGCAGTTTTCACTGTGCTCGCCGAACTGGTCAAGGTGCGTATCACACACCTTGGCGTTCCATTAACTGCTCACACCCTTACAGGCTGCGACCATAGCTAACTTTGACGGTATCGTCGATGCGCTGGATGTTTTGGGACATCACTTACAGAGCATCAAGCTCAGCTCTTTCCAAGCCGCACATGGTGATGGGACCGTGTCGGGGCCAACTGTAAATTTGCTTGCCCATGTTCTTGTTGCTCTTGGCGTGATTAGGAGGATTCAGAAGGAAGGACGTCTCGGTGAGTAATTTTCGAGTTTTGTGACTAATATATCTGAAGCCCTATGCCAGTATCGTGGTCGAAGAAGCGGCGAGATATGATATACGCGACGCTCTTGGAACTGAGCCGACTTGCGAGCAGTCTCCAGGCGAACTTAAATATAGTCACGAAGTCAATGACGATGCTGACAACTAGTGATGCTTGTGAGTCTGCCTTACTGTGGCGGATTTTTGCCACCTTGCGTACTGTACATCTTTTGCAGGGATCAAGGAGGAGGAGGAAGAGACCAGGGAGCATCTTATCTGCATCACAAAGATCGCACAGGAGGTCTACGGTACAGTCGGAATTCCTTTTACCGAGGAATCGGACTGACCTCATTGTAAGACATGATTAGCCAGAACCAAGCCTCGACTCTTGAGCAGACGATGGCCAACCGAGTGATCCTGCAGAAGATACAAACCACGCTTCTTCAGCAGGTCGTCGATACGAGCCGGCGCGAGGGTCTGTCGTCTACGCGACACCGACAGTGTCTTTCTAACTGCGTACTTTACAGAGACCGCCGACTTGGACAAAATTTTCCGATGGCTTCACTATCCGGATTCGTCTATCAAGCTGAACGGACTCCTCGACGATCGTGTCCAAGCGACGGGCTCTTGGTTCCTTGATGGCGAGGAATTTTCCGCCCTGAAGCTTGGAATGAAGAGGTGTCTCTGGCTTCACGGGCAAGGTGCGTTGACGCTGTTCATTAGCAGCGCCTCGGCTGATGATCTGCCAGCTGGTTGCGGGAAAAGCAGCATGATGTACGTCATGAGCAGTATCAGTTTCTATACCACTGAACTAGATGCCTCAGTGCGGCTTCTATACGAGACCTCCGGGCCTACGCCGCCTGCTCCGACCCGGCTGCCCTCATAGTTATCCATGTGTTTGACACCACAAGCGTCCATCCTAGGAATCTGCGCGCGCTCCTCTCATCAATGCTTTGCCAGCTCTCCCGCGACAGCGACGACTGCTTACTCTCGATGCTGGAGTTTCGCAAGGAGAACTCGGTTGGCAGAGCAGAAGCACCAATTGCGGCGATGCGTCATCAGCTGGACAAGATGCTTCGGACCATGCAACCGCGTATTTTTCTGATCGTAGACGCGTTGGACGAGTGCAGCGATTCGAGAATCATACCCTTTCTTGAGAGCGTACAGACGCTGTCCAACATATCGCTCCTCGTCTCGAGCCGCACGGAAATACACTGTCGCGCCATTCTCACGAATCTATGCGACGCGCAAGTTTGCATGGGGGAGAAACTCGTAGCTGGTGACATTGACGCTATGATCACCACATTTCTATCCTCGCATGGTCAGTTAGCTGCAGCGACAGATCTGAAGCGCTTGAAGGATACCCTTTTAGCGGCGGCGAATGGCAAGTAAGTGCGATAGTCCAAATGTTTTGCTCGAAACTGACATGCTGCAGTTTTCGATGGATCAAGCTACAATTGCAAGAACTTGCCCAGGTAGCAGATAGCTCTGCGCAAGACAAAAAGCTCTTGAAAGCGATGCCCGAGACATTGATGGTGTATTACCATCAATATTTGGCGCGTATCCCTCTACACGCTCGTGAACATGTTCTCATTTTGCTGTTATGGGTCGTGTTCTCACGTCGACCGTTGTCCGTGGCCGATTTCGCACAGCTGCTATCCTTCGACTACTCTCAGCGCCAACCACGATTCGATGCTACACTGGCGCCCTCGAGACAAGATGACGTGCTCTCACTCGTTGGGTCTACCTTCATCTCTGTAGATGATGGTCAAGTTCGCCTCGCGCACGCCTCCGTCAAGGAGTACCTTCTCGCCCTCCCCCCTTCATCGCCGTTTTACATCGACATCAATCGAGCCTACGGTCTCATGGCCCGCACAGGTCTCGCATACATCCTTGCCAATGCACCGTCGGCAGCAGATGATCACCATTCATCCAATCGCCACCATCTCACTTGGACTTGGGTCATCTATGCGTCCAAGGTTGATTCTAACGAGGACTCATCGCTCATGGAGGACATCACCAACGTCATTAGCAGGATCACAAGTCGGGATAAACTGGCCGTATACCTACACACGGCAGCACTCGTAGGCCACATCCCGCTTCTGCGTGTGCTCGCTGAGCGTGTAGATGTGAACTGTTACATAGAGCTCGACGAACCCGACGGTATGATCTACGCGACACCTCTTCACAGAGCCGTCTCCGCTGGTCATGCGGAGGCTGCCCGGTTACTGATGGACAAGGGTGCCGTTGTGGATGCCCGCGACGGAGCGAGTCGCGCAGCCGCCACGATGTCGGAGGATCGGATGGAGCTCATCGGGCGAGGGCCGGAAGGCGACAATAGCCACAGGGGCGGCAGGACACCGCTTCAGCTTGCAGCGCAATGCGGGTACCTAGAGCTCGTTCGCCTGCTTGTTGACCGAGGGTCGAGTGTTGATACCCGAGAAGGGACCGACAGAACTTCACTGCACATCGCTGTCGAGAACGGTCACGTAGAGGTGGCACGTTTTCTCCTCGACGCTGGCAGCGAAGTCGATGCCCGGGATGCTGCCGGCAGGATGCCGCTACAGCTCGCAGCGAAACGCGGTCAACTCATACTCGTTCGCCTGCTTGTGGACCGAGGGGCAGATATTCAATCTCGAGAACAAGGCGGCAAAACTACACTGCACCTCGCTGCCGAGAACGATCACGTAGAGGTGGCGCGTCTCCTTCTTGGCCGTGGCTGCTTCGTCGATGACCGGGACGATAATGGCAGGACACCACTCTATGCTGCGGTGGCAAATGGTCATCTCGAGCTCGTTCGTCTGCTCGTGAACCATGGGGCGGACGTATGTGCGAGCGAGGCGAAAGGAGAATACCCATTAGACGTCGCTGTCGCCCACAACCACGCAGAAGTCGTTCGCCTTCTCCTCAATGCAGGTGCTGATCCCACAGCCAGCAATAACGCAGGCCTTACACCGTTGGACGCCGTCAACCCCAGCTTAGACGACCTCGCGAAGCGCGAGCGCATCCGCCAGATGCTCCTACAGGCTGGAGGAAAGAGAGGGGGGTTCGAGTCCGGAAGACGACGAGCGATCAGCAGAGATTGAAGACAGGTGGAAGCGAACGAATTCGAAGTGAGGACGAAGGAAATGCTGGACTGGGTACCGAGCACGGAAGATATGTAATTACCAGCCTTGTGGTTATATGATAGTTGTACATGTACCGCATTGTTGACGCCTACAAAAAGCCCACAGCCGCGACGCTTTCGCCGAGATTCAGACGGATGCCCGAGCTTGACGCGGGAGCGCCTTCCAGCGCCTGCGCAGACCCAGCTTCTCGATCAGGCCGGCGGGCATGCAGTATACGGGATCCAGATCCACCAGTCCCGGATACCCAAGCAAAGAGAGCCCTGTAAGAGAATAAGACAAGCATGGCAAAACGTGACATGGAGCCTACCAGCTACGCCGAACTGTGTATGGAACACGTCCGGCTCGTCGTCTGGCCTATCCGCGATGCCTCCTTTGACGGTGTCCTGTCACCCATTGAGCAAAGGAGTCGCTTCAAGGAGAATGTCTGATAGCAAACTCACCTGCGCGCTGAGGATGAATGAGACGAGTTTATCCCTGTCGATCCACTCCAGCTTGTTCAGTATCGCTAGTGCCGAAAGGACCCAGTAAGAGTAGCAGACGTCTTCGAGCTTCTCTGGCCGGCCGTTGAGCCCGCCGTTTGGTAGCTGTCGCTCGCTCAGCCAGAAGGATACAGTCTCTTGGTCGTCGGGGGAGAGGACTTCATCCACTGCGTCCAGGATCGTCAATGCGGCCATGCACACGCAGACTGCACGTCGATCAGGCTTGGGCGCTAAGCATGGCATACTGAGGATCCCTTACCCTGCGCGGCATGGCTCTCCGCGCCTATGACTGCGCCGAATCCCCCGTCGTAGTTGTGACATTGGCGTATGTAGTTGATGCAGCGCTGTCGGCCCTCTTCCGGCCAATCCCCCATGCGCCCGAGCAATGAGAGGGCATTGATAGCGCAGTACGTGAAGCGGGTGTCGATCTCGCCGAACTGGTCCCCAGCAAACACGCCAGACGGCTGTTGAAGCGACAGGATGACTAGCGGGTGCGTAAGTGACGATTCGCGGGGAATGCATCTACACGCACGCACATTTCACGACGCGGTCAACGTCTAGTCTCTCCAGCGCGTCCACCTCCAGTAGGATCTGTATCCCGCTCAATGTCGAATGTATGTGCGCGTCATGGTCGGGGTGGGCACCCAGCGCGCCTGCTTGCGAATCAGTGAAACCGTGGACGGAGGCGCTTGCTGCTCACCGGCCTCATCGTCCCAGCAGGACAGTACAAACTCGATGAGCTCATCCCTGTCCAATGCATCCGATCTACCCATGATGTGCAGGGCTGTAAAGCCCCAGTAGATCGCGTTCAGGCGGAGATGCGCAGTGAGATGGTATGCCAGATCATCTTTACTCTAGGGACATGAGCTTGGCACCTACTGAACGGGGGATATAAGTACCTTCCCCAGGCGTTGAATGTAATCGACGTGAAGATCAGTCAGGAGGGAAGTAGTCATGGCACCGGCTCTGACAAGAGCAAGACGAGGCTCAGACCTAGCTGAGACGAACTTGCGGTCTTCCAGCGGTCCGTCTTCCGGACTAGTCTCCCGCGGCAGACGTTCATGGAACCTTCCGGACCAAGTCTTACTTACATAACCCCATGGAAGTCGAAGAGAAAACAGAACATCACATGGTGAGTACGCGACATTAGTGGCAAGCAGTATTACAGTATGTCAGTAACATGATACAGAAGCAGCTGCACCGTCCAAGAAGTAGTCGTCTAGATTGGATATGGAAGCCCGACACGATGTGGCTTTCAAGCACTGTCCTGCGCGTTCTGCTGCACGCCGAAGATTTGGATGAGATCTGTAGAAGGGGCGTGAGTGGGAGTAGAGATTGCATAGGTACACACATGTACCTTGCAGTCTAGCTTCACGCTGCTGGCGCTGAGTTTCCTTGCGCTTCATGCCGGCGAACGCCTATCGGCACCCATGAGTACTCATTCAATGTTCTTCAAGAGCCGGAGGCGTTGGCGCTTACCTCTTGGATTAATTTCTTCTTGCGATCCTGAATTTCGAGGACCTATACACAAATGTCGAGAGACAGCAACGGAGGCACTTGACAGACCACGTACCTTGGACTCAACCGTGTGCTCCGCGATCATCTGGTAAACATGCACCGGTTTCGTTTGCCCGATACGGTTGACGCGGTCTATGGCTTGACTCTCAATGCCTTCTTGCCACCAGCTGTATAATGTCAGCGCAAATGCGTACGCAGAAGCCAGAACGGAACTCACGGATCCATGCTGAATGGGGACAAACTGGTGTCAATATCCACCACAAGGTCAGCGGTAAGATGGCACTTACAGATACACGTTGTTGGCCACCGTCAAATTCAAGCCGAGAGCACCCTTCGAGAGTTTCAATATTGTGCAGGACTGATGGATGTACCACTTACCGCTTTCAGCGAAATAAGCATCACTTTCGGATTGACGCCGCCGGGAAACCACGTAGGCGCAGTGGCCTTCCCTTTACCCTTGCCTTGCCCTGCCGCGAAGTCTTCGTCGTCGAAGTCCGCATCGTCGTCAGCTCCCATCACGAAGTCATCGTCGTTGGCATCATCGCTGACGGCTCCATCCGCAACAACGGCGCGCTGTGCACGGCGGCGGGTCCTGGTTGATAGGTCGATTGCAGTCGATGTCGGCGCCGACGCGGCGGAGCCAGCAGGGGTTTTGATAGGAACAGAAAAGCGACGAATCGTTTCTTCCCGTCTCTAAATGCAGCGTGAGTACTTCGACATGCATTTATTTGCAGTTCTCTTGACGTACCTTGCTTGACATCTGACCATCAAATCGGCAGTACGGAATGCTGACAGAGACAGATCAGCAAGCCTTAACATGTATCCAATAGACTGTTTACCCTGCAGCGTCCAGAGCTTCTGCGATCTAAATTTCTGATCAGACACGCATGAGAGACGCACAGGTCAAAACCACGCACCTTGTCCAGGAAAGATGTGAATTGAGAGAAAACGAGGGACTTGTCCGCCGGAGGATTGAGCTGCAGCAGTCGCACAAGCTGGTCGATCTTCGCCGAAGACCCCGCGCGGATGCCAGTCCGATCCTCCTCAAACTCTCTCACAGGTGCCTGCGTCAGCTCGGTCGGCGGCGCAGGTTCTAGAAGGTCCGACAACGTCAACGGACGGCGGTCCATAGGGCATTTGGGATCCCGGGAGATCACTTCAGTGATACTGCGAAATGAGCTGAGCGATAGTACAGACAACGCCCGAGGCGTACTCACCATGACAAGCAGAATACATGCGCACACGACGTAATCCTGGGATCGCCAGGGATAGAAAAGCAAATAGGGCACTCTTCGCAATCTTCCATGTGGCGGGCGAGCAGGGCTTGCAGGCGACTTCTCTCTGCAGGCGAAATGACTTTGGCGGGCCCGCCACCGTCCTGCGCTTCACTAGCCTTGAGCTGCTCCAGATAGTCTGGCGGTATGAGCGCAGGGTGCAAGGCAAGCTGACGCATACGAGTGAGCATGCTCAACACGTTGGCTGAGCTCTAGTAAGGCGGCACATCAGTAAAGTATACTCAGACGGGCGGTAAGAGCTGACCATGTTCATCTTGTTGTTGGTTGAGTTCATGAACGACTCGACGTGTCGGCGAGACAATTCCTCGACCTCGTCGTAGACTTTCTGCAGCACGAGTCGGTCTTTGTCCGGCTCGTTATAGAAAGCGCTTACCCTTGTTTCCTCATCCAGAGTGACTGGTATGACGGTAACGTCCACAGGAGGGAGAGGGACAAGGGAGCGGCCTTCTGAGTCTTGCATCTATGGTTCCAGTGAGCGCCATCATCATAATGCACACCGTAAGCTGCCTGACCTCCTTCGTCCTCCGCAGGCAGATCTGGCTCATCAAAGCCTACGAGGGCATTATCAGTGGCCTGAAACGGTAAAGTGTGTCCAAGATCATACCCTTAGAAGTTCTGCGCCCGAGGGATCGCCAGCCTTCAGCGGGCGCAGAAGAAGGCGCTTGAAGAAGTCCTCCTCATCTAAAGGTTTACAGATGCGCAGGAACGACATCATCGACCCCAAGTCCTGTTCGCGTAATAAGACCAGGACGGCTTGTCAAAGGCAAGACTTACGCGAGGGGAATTTATCTACAAGCGTCTATTAGACCGGCAGTAATCGTGGAACTTGATAGAGCTCACAATCGGTGTACCAGTAAGAATCCAGCGACGGTCGGCTTCCAGGGCGCAGCAGGCCTGTGACATCTTCGCGCGTGGATTCCGGATGCTATGTCCTTCGTCGAGAACGATTCTCTGCGTATAATGCATATCAGTAAATGGTGGCACACTTGCGCCGACATCGAGTCGTCGAACCTTCCATTTGACATCGAACAAGCTCCCTTCCGACGCCGTGCCCTTTTTCTTCTTCTTCGCTGGCTGCCCTCCCGCTCTGTCTGCATGCTCCCCAGAGATGACTTGGTAGGTGGTGATCACAACGTCGTACTTTTTGAGTTCATCTGCGGACATGCCGCGAGTCGCGCCATAGTACGTGCAATACTTCAGGGCGCCGGGCGCGCAATGATCCTCAAGTTGCTTCTCCCAGTTCGATATAATAGACAACGGTGCGACTGCGCCATGCGTCAACAGCTTGGTTAGAAGAAGGGACGACCACCGCACCGATCAGTGTGCTCTTGATGCATCCCGAAGGCTTAGCATCATTCGTGGCAAGTATCAACGCAATCATGGTAAGCGTTTTGCCCTGCCGCCTAATATCAGCATATGGCAGGAGCAGACATGGGATGAACTCACCAGGCCCTATACAATGTCGCGCTTTAGTTCAGTACGACAGAACTCGGGAGATCTCGTATACAGACCATCGCATCCGCGCATAGGGCTGGAAAGAACTCAGAAAGCTACCAAAATGGAGATCAACGCGTACTTACCGCCTTTGCCGAGTTCCGGAGCTTTGCTTTGAGGCGTCTTTGTAGCCACTGTTCATCTTTCAGCATTCTGCAACAGCAGACCAGCGAGACTTTACGAACGATTGTAATAATACGGCTGCCAGATCGTTTGAGCATTGTCACGACGCACTGCAGGCGACTTACCTTGCCCGTGATCTGCTTATACTGCCAGAACTGCACCGGTGCGTCCTTCTCCGACGTCGGCAGCTTGGGACACTCGTGCTCGACTGCCCATTGTAGAGCTTGTTTCTGCGCCGCTGTTAGCCGAATGCCGATCGCATGAAGGCAACAGTGAAGCTACCTGGTGCTTCAGCAGGTCCACCAGGAGATTTCCTTTAGCAATACCGGGCGGGTCAGGGTGCTCCGGCAACTTCAGCACGTCGTCTACCGAGCAGAGGGTGTCGAGAAGCGAGCTGCGGCGCGACTCGTCGTCCACTTTTTCCAACCCAGTGAGCATCTGCTTCAGTTCCGCGGCGTTATTGAGAGCCTCTTGTTGCTTTTTGAGTGCCTCTTGTTGTGCTGCGGTGATAGGCGCGCTAGATGAAGAGGCGTACGTGGGGACCGGTACAGGCATGCCACCGGCGTACGAAGGGTAGCCCTGGCCACCGCCGTACCCCCCACCGTAGGAGGAGGAAGCCGAGTTACGAAGTTGTTCGAAGCCGCGCTGTCCAGGCGTCGCCCAGACCAACTTGGGCTCCAGCTCGCGGCGTCTATCCGACCGAGCATATATTTTGATAGCACTGCATGTCGAATGAGGAAGAATACTTGATACGAACGACGTTACTTACATATCCAGACTATACTTCTTGCCCTTCGATCCCACTGTTGGGTACCATTAGCTGTCAAGGACGGTGAAGACCGTACATGTATGCGTTGACGTACAGTTGCCCTGCTTCATAACTCCTTCCACGGTGATCTCGCCTCTATCAAGCAGAGGCGCAAGATTGGAAGCGACATTCTTGGGTATGTGCCCGACTTGAGAACCGGCTATGTTCGAGACCCGGATGGCATTTCGGTCGTAACGATTATTCGGCTCTCTGATCAGCTGGACCTCTTCGCCTGCGCCCACGAGACCTAGAGGAGTTGAGTATACAGCAGCCGTGAGACCATGTAGACGGACCTGTGTAGTACTGTATGCCAACGACACCAGTTGATAGCGTGCAGTAGAGCTCGTCGGCTGCTTCCTCGGGCGCATTGTCTTCGACCGCCTCATCTTCGTAACGTTGGGAGGGAGCAGGCATGCCAGAAGGCGCACGACTCGTGGACGGTTGAGGGGGCTCCGCAGTGGCTTTGCGTTTCTTCGTCGCTTGGTTGGAAGGGATGGGTGCAGTCAGAGCCTTCGCTGCTTGCGGAATGTCCGCTGGGTCTATACGGCGCAGCCGAACGGCCTCTCGAATCTTCTGACGGTCATGCGGAAGAAGATCTTGGTATCCTTCGATAGACTCCAGGTTCACGTTTATGAGTTGTGCCAGGATATTTGGCGTCACGCATCCCCTAGTTGATAGCATACAGGTGAATACAGGAGGGCAACTGCAAAGCAGCGACGCACCAGTGCCTCCATTCTACAGACTCTCCTACCTGGGTAGTCTGCAGACGGCCATACCGTAGGGAGCCAGGCGCCATTGCTGACCCCTGCTTCACTTCAGCATGTGAGAAAATACTCCATGCTGAGCTGCACGAACCTTGCAGGGCGCAGGCCCGTGACACTTAGCCCTGGTACTCTTCGAGTACTGTGCAGCCAGTAAGTCCCCTGCGTTCTTGCTATTTTGAAGTGCTCACCCCAAAGACATGAGAGCTAGCCATGATGTATCCGAACAATGGACAAGTCCAAGTGACGGAATGAGGATTTCGCAAGAGCGACACGGTGTGACAGGGGCTCGACGCGTCCCGTCACGTCACTCTCCTTGATCTCTTCCCCACCCATCACGCGCGCAATCATTCCCACAGACGCACTGAAGAGATGCCTGACGCCCATATGGAAGGTGCGCTAGCGGCTTACCGGCGTACAGAACTGCATCTGACTCCATTCGAGATGCGTATGACCCCGACCAGAACGAGGAGGAGAAGCGCCAGGTCAGAAAGACGTACCGCGACCTGACGAAGCGCCTCGATGAAGGTATATGCTGTCTACCTTCCCTGGGCGGCCACATCTGACAGCGCCCTCAAGGGCAAACCAATATGCACGATGTGACGGCGGACGGTCTAGCTGATATCATCCGCGAAGCGGATGATAACTACGCCAAAGGTGCGTGGTCTCATCCTTATTAGCCAAAGCAGGTCCTCATACAGCTACCAGTCAGAGCCCCCCAGGAGGCTACACTTGACTCTCAGGTTCTTCTTGCCGCTTCCAAGATGGGTGCACAAAAGGCGCGCGCAATGAAGTCCGGCGCCGGCGCCTTTGACGTCGACGAATTCGTCGCTAAACTCATTACCTACATGGGTGGAAAACGCACCATAGGTGACGACGGCGATGTGGGCGACGGCATTGATGAGGACGAGTACCTCGACTGGGATAAGATTGGGCGCAAAGCGATGGCGAAGAGCCGGAGAGTACCCGTGATGAGCTTCATGTGAGTGAGCGACACCCATCCAGGCTGTCCACTGCTGACTGTGGATGCCAACAGGCTCGGGCCCTTGTCTATAGAGCAAAAGAAACGCGCACCCATAAAGCGTGCCAAGCTCGAACGAAACGAGGCGGACAGGAAGAAGCCGCAGGAAATCCGGGAGGAGGACATTCAACGAGCAGAGAACGAGACCACGAAGAACGTTATCCAAGTATGCACATATCATTCCGCTCAGTTGTCTTCAGTGACAGTAACACTTGCCAGCTGGAAAAAATCCTCGGCGAGGAAGGGCGCGTCAATCTCTTCCGGTTCGTCGTCAATCCGCAAGACTTCGCCCAGTCGGTCGAGAATATCTTTTACCTCTCGTTCCTCATCCGAGACGGGAAGGTCGCCTTTGAATATGATGAAGACACGCAGGAACCATTTATATGTGAGTATGCAAGCGGCTACGCGCGTGCGTATATGTTGACCTATTCCTTCAGACGCATGTTCCGTACCGGAAGAGGAGGACTACGCCCAGGGTCTGCGGAAGCAGCAACTAGTCCTCGAATTTGACGTGGAGACATGGCGCGTATGTCTTTCTACGCCTTCGTGCATCGCGCAAGTTGTGTTGATCCGGCGTTCTAGCGATCTATTGAGGTCTTCAACATCACTAAGTCCATGGTGCCCCAGCGGCCAGCGGCGAAAACGAAGCTGGGGGACAAGTGGTATGGCTGATGCTCCCTTACGGCCAGGACATTTCTTCTTTATATTTTGGGTGCTTCGTATCTAATATTTTTACAACGGCCGCGCCGTCTAGTGACTATTGTACTCCATGCTTGAACATCTATCAGCTCAGGTCTCCTACACTGTCATCTCCCTTGTGCATCTGCGAGTATGGGAACAGGCGCAGCCTTCATCGTGACTCGCGAGCGCATTGGAGCGCGTGGGGACGCGCGATCGTTGATGCTGGGTTGATGTGTATCCCCGTCCGCAGCCGCCTCGCTCTTGACCTTGTCGTTCACCTTCGCACTCTCGAGAAGCATAACAGCACAGCCTGCACTCGGTTCTCCTCAGGACCGACGCCGTTGCAGATCACGAGCGTCTCATGAGTCCGAGTCTCATGGTGACAATCGCACAGGGGGCCATGCACGCTTGTATATAAAAGCCTGGGCGCGTCGTACGGCAGTACGTGCCTTGTCCTCCTGTTTCCCCGACCATGTCTCGTATCTTGGCAACTGGTCTCCTGCTCGCCTCATCCCTCGGGATGGTCGCAGCGCAGTGCGTGCTTGTTTTCTGCATGTTTTCCTGACGATGGCTGATCGGTGGCACCACTCAGGCTCTCCTCCGAGTGCACACAGGCCTTAACCGACATCGGGTCGAACTCGGACGCTAGCGCCTGCCTGAGCCCGAACTCGCTCACTCCTTTGTTTTCTGGCAACGGGTCCGTGGTGGACCCGATCACCGAATGGCTGGGCAACATCTGCCCGTCTGCGGCGTGCAGCAACGACACCATCTCGGCCATCGTCACGAATGTGACTACTGGGTGCGGGACCGAGCTCACAACGCTTGGCATGTCGGCGAGCGATGTTACCGATGCCATTCCGGTTATCCAGCAGATGTATCCGACCGTGCGGGAGGCGTTGTGCTTGCAAGAGTGCGTGACCAAAGAGATGTGCTCAATAAGACCCTCATGCCCATACGACTTGCAGCGGGGATACCAACTGTGCGGTGCAGAGCCTGAACAATCTCCAGGATATATTGGGCGAGCTCACGATTACCAACCTCTACGTGACCTTCGCGAGCGACGACGTGACAATACCGTCCAACATCACCTGTAGCGACTGTCAGAAGGCGCTGTACAACACGCTGAAGGACAAGCTCGAGCTCATCGAGGATGCCGCGGTGCAAGAGCAGTGTGGCGCCGACTTTGTTGGTACGTCGTCGGACGTGTCGCAATCCCTGTGGCTGACGTCGTGTTATAGATGGCGTTAACCCCACGAACATCAAGCAGGCCGCGTCCTCCGAGACTGCCTCTGCCGACAGCGACCAGAATGCCGCTCAGATGTTGTCGAGTGGCTTAGTTGGTGCTTTCATGGCCGCTTCCATCACCTTTGGTGCTGCGTTTGCCTTGCTTGGTTAAAGCAGAAAAACTTGTGGTAGAACATGAGGAGTCTACACATCGGGCACTTGCCCTGCGCACGACATCCTATATAATTTATGTAATGCAGTACTTTGGATGCTACCATGACGGTGTGCGCGCATCGACGCTCTTTCCATATTATCTACTTGAAGGTACAGCAATGGTGGATTATGCGAACGAAGTAAGAAAACAACGTTTATGCCCGGGTTGTGGGTCCAGGAGCGAACCAAGCACGTGGCGAGGTTCGTACGTACATCGCGCTCGTTGGGTCTTGCTTTCTGCTCCCTCATGCATGACCTTTGCTCTTAGTGAACTCTGCAGATCTGATCAGCCTGACCGATGGAGCCTTCGACGCCCTCCTCCAAGTTTCGCAGTTTCGACATCCCCAAGCCTGAGGAGACCGGCCTCGCGGAGTGGACAAGTCGGATCAAGGCCCTCCAGCGGCAGGTCGATGCAGACGAAGAGGCCGAGCAGAAGCGCCTTGAGCAGGAGATTCAAGCATCTAGGATCGCTCGCATGCGCCGAAGCCATGGTGTCGGAAGCCGCAACAACAGTTTGGATCTATGTGCGTTATGCGTTCAGTTGCTCGAACTGTGCTCATACGCGAGGCATACAGCCCAGCACAAAGAGTTTGCGAACGCGCTGAAGGAAGACAGCCCAACATCTTCCACCCATCCCATTGCTGGCGCAGATCGCGCCAGGACACAGGAGGATGCTCTGCGCAGGCTCACTGGCGCAGGCTCGTCTCAGCCTCGTACCAGCACACAGAGGTCGGAGCCAATGTCGCTAGCCGCGTTCATGGGTGGCAGCAAGGCCTCGGGACCTCCTCTGAAGAAGCATGCTCCTCAGCAAGACGCCCACGATCCCACCAAGTTCGAGCAACGTACTCGCGTAGACGCACCACACCCTGTGTTCGGGAAGGGCGGAGTGGCGATGCCTGGCATGGTCTCCAGATCCAAGTCAGCGCAGCCAGACAGCCCCACCATTTCAACAGCATCGACCAGTCCGCCTGCCGATTCATCGCGCTCGCGGACGATGTCGCAGATGGTCGGCGAGACTTCCGAGGGCCGCTCAATATCTCCCCACAAGACTGGGACGAGAGAGAGAACAATGAGCACTCCAACGGGCTCTATGCGCAAGTCGGTCTCATTTGACACCAAGGCAAAGACTCGCCCTCCAACATCGCGGCCCACGACACCCTCCCGCGACAGAGCAGTCTCACCTCCTGGCATCCTCGTCAACAACGGGCGAGCGACTCCGGACCCTGGACCTCGTCCTCCGTCGCGCTCTTCGGTCGCACCTCGGCCCATCACCCCCTCGCGGGAACCTATCGTTGCCAGCAGGAGTCCCCCGCCCCCGGTCTCTCCTCCTTTGAGCACGGCGTCCTTCGCGTCACGCCAATCATTCTCTAGCAGCACGTCTTCCACATCGCCGCGCCGATCCAACGTTGCGACATCATCGCTTGCGGGACCTATCCGGCCTCAGCCACGCACATCGTCGCCCGTCGTACCGCCTTCGTCCACACCATCTCCAGCTTTTCTGAAGGCTCCGGCGGCCAAGGACCCAACTCCTAGCATCAGCCGCCTTCAAGGAAGAGGCTTCGTCCAGAACATGGTCAAGAGGACGTCGCAGATGGCGTATGAGCAGCCCTCCGAGGACAAGTCCCGCGCAGTCCCTGCGAAGAAAGCGTCAGTGCTTGATCGGTGGCAGCCAGCCGCTGGTAGCACCGCGAGCCCCTCGCCCCCTCTTATCTCTCCGAAGCCGGTGGCGGTTCGCAAGTCATGGACCGCGGAACCCGCACCCGCACCGAAGACCGTTCCCTCTCCAGGACCCAACGTGCTGAAGGGACGTGTGTCCCTTCCAGGCCTGGCCGCAGCCGCAAAGCCACCACAGCGGCAAGACACCTTGGTCAAGAAGATGCCTCCGGAGGGCGCGCCAGGCCTCGGATCGAAGACCACCGTCACAGTGATTCGCCCGCCGAGCAGGGCCGCGGAGAGTGTTCCGGACGTCGACGAGATGGGGTTCATAGGCGGACAGCATGCAGCAGCGGGCGGCAAACCGCTCATCCATGTGCGTTAATTCTGGTATGACTAGTAGGGAGCGTGCTTACGGTTTCTTGGTTTTTGTACACCCTTTTCGTTATGTTACGGCACGGTTAATGGATCGTCGCCTGCGCTCTTTCGCATCATCTGGTGCCTTCTTCTTTTTGAGACAGCCAACGAAAGAGCGAGCGAAGAGGCCGAAGAAACGCCCTGCCACCTCAGCTTCAGCGGCAAAGGGAGGGCAAGCCCCGCCACAGTCTTCGCACCAGCCCGCCGACCTTCCATCTGAGGCACGACCTGTCAGCCCCGCTGTAATCCCGCCTGCCTCACCTGCACCGCCATCCCAACCGGAGCAAGCCGCCGCCACGAGCCCTCGGCTGTCGCCGACACCCAACGGAAAGCCGAAGGTCACTGACCGTTGGACGGGGCAGAATGTCATCGGTGTGAAGGTATCTGCGGCAGCAACGTCGAAGTACAGCGGACTGTCTTCACCAGATAGTCGGCCAAGTGGGATGGTGGGTAAACGTGCCCTACCTGGACTAACAACCGATACCCTGCTGCCGAAGCCAACGAGCCCGAAACCGACCAGTCCCAAGCCAACCACCTCGGAGTCGCGCCCGCCCGTCACTTTCCCGACCTCCTCCACCTCGCCTGAGCCGCCTCGTAGCCCCGCGCCTGGGCATCGCCACACACGGATCCCTAGCACCGGTAACCGTGCCACCGTTATGGACCTCGCCCAGGTCTTCAATCAGCAGAAGGAGCGTAAAGCGGAGGAAGCGGTCGTGCCCGAACCCGTCAAGGAAGCCCCCAAGCAACCTTCACCACCGCCTCTTGTTGTGGAACGACCGGCTAGTCCCAAGGTGGAGTCACCGGTTGAGGTCACCCCGCCGCTGTCTCCGAAATACGATAGCTCTCCCAATAGCACCTCCCCACGTCTGCGGCATGCACAGGCGGGTGGGGCAGCGGAAAAGAGGCGTCCGCAGTTCGAGAGTAGACACTCGGTGATGACATTGCCCCCGCTGAAGGAGGAGGCAACGCCGACGCCGACACCAGTGGGGACGATGAAGAGTCCGTCCGGTAGCGTACGGCAGGAGAATACCTTCGATGTCAAGGAATTCAGCAAGGAGCTCAGCACTACTGAAAGCCATGCACCGAAAACAGAGACAGCCCCTCCCAAGCAGCCAGAGCGAGACCTGGTGCACGTCGGTAAGGCTTGAGCATTGCATACGGGGCTCCAACAGTGCAATGACTTACTCTGATCCATAGACATCGACGACGGCCCTCTTCCCAGGATCAACGCGCAGAACCTACTCCAACTGCCTCGGCAGACCGACAAGCAGGACAAGCAGACAATCTCTGTCGAGGTACTGAACGTCTCAGGTAACAGCGCCACCGCCATCCCCGATGCTGCGATGAGCATCTTCCATGATAACGAGATCCTCGCCATCGTGCACCGCTGCAAATCCACGAAGAGCGGCCTAGTCGACACCGCCGTCTGGGGCTGGCGGGGGGCGAAGAGCGAGCTGGGCGAGCGGGAGGAGCGCAAGCTAGCGGAGTTGGCTAAGCGCTATCACACGGATATTGTGAGCTGCTCACGATCTTCTCCGACGTGTACAAAGGGTTGACGGAGAGCAGGTCTGGGTAAATCAATACGCGGAGCCCAGCGACATGGTGGATCTCCTTGGTGGACGGTTCTGCACGCGTCAGGTTGGCATCCATGCATTACTCTCGCCATCGTCTGACTTATGTGTGCACTCCACAGGGCCCACGCTCGCTCTGGTCTTCGGAGAATACTGCTATGCACGTCGTACGCTCGTGTAATGGCGTGGTGTACATTGATGAACTTGATTTTGTGAGTACCGTCTGAAGCTTCAGTGTGCCTCGCTCACCTTCGTATCAGAACGTCAAGAACCTCTGCTCAGGATTCAGCTATTGCTTTTCTATCCTGAATAGTCAGTATGTATGGCATGGTCGTGGATCCACAAATCAAGAAAGGGTTGCCGCCATGCAATATGCGAAGACACTGTCCGGGGGCGACGTCGAGGACGACATCGTCCGTATGAAGGAGGGCGAGGACGACCAGGACGAGATGTTTTGGGCGATGCTTGGGGATGATGCATTCGCGAACGCGGATTATTGGCAGTGGCGACGGGGTGCGGGTGCCATGGAACCGCGGGCTTGGGCGGTGGAAGACGGGGCAACCAAGGTGATATACGACGTGCTTGTCATGCTGAGCTGGAGACTCACAATTTACAGGTGACGCTCGTGAAGGCGTTCGCAACGAACCCGGATTTCAAGTCATCTGTCTACGTCGTAGACTGTATCTGGGAGTATTTTGTGGTCATCGGGGACGAGGCGCGCGGAAAGCGCAAGGAGATTCGTCAGGGCATCGCTGTAGCCACGGTTCGTCTGTCATCTGATCCATTCCTCCTATGCTGACAAGTCTTTGTTGCAGGATCTGGCCAAGCTCGTTGCCTCGAAGCGCCCTTTCGACCCCACCGTCCATGTTCTCGTCCTGCCGTCGCAGCTCCCGTTGGATCTGAAGCTGACCTTCCGCGGTCTAGACGACACGACGTTGGTGCGTGTCCCGTGATCTTTCTCCGCAGTTACGGGATCTCATCGGTCTGTCAGGGTGGCGACAGCGTACCGGACCACATGAACCTTCTGTCCTCCCAGGAGGCGTTGAGACACGTAAGTCCTGAGCTTCTGTCTTGAGAACGTGCTGACGGGTCGGCAGCTGGATACGCCCTCGTGGGATCGTAAGGCGCTGAAGGACGCGTCGATGCTGCCGTTGGGAGTGGATTCAGATGCGCAAGTTCGCGTCTGAGGTGCGATCTATGGGCTGGAGTTGAGATTTATTTCTCATGTTGCAAGAATGTATTTTCTGTGTATAAATTCACGGACCGGATACTTACACTCACCCGTTGATTGGTGAAGATCAACATTTCAGAGATATCCTGATGAAGTTTGCCACGCGCCGTCGAAAGCTCCACTTTGGCCATCGACTCTCAATGAAGCGCGGATGCCGCACAATGAAGTGCGTTCTCCGCTCGCCTGCCTGTTGTGGTCCACCGACGCGCGCGGAGTCGAGTGCTGCGCCGGTGGTCGGGATGTTGAAATGCGACATGAGGAGAGCTGCCCTGGTCCCGGTCAGCCCTGGTTGCAGCCTGGATCAGGGACTGTTCAGCCCGAGTTGTCTGCTCGCCTGCACTGTCAGAGCCAGTAGCGCGCGCGTAACGTTGCGTACTTGTCGACCGCAGAGCAACAGCGGACGCCTGGGCAGCATTCACGGTGGCGTGGAGTTGTAGTTTGTGTGGAGGAGTAACTCCGTGTGGGCGTCTGATTTCGGCGATCGCGACCGGAAAGAAGCAGCGGCGGTTGGCGGCAGGCAACCTCCTGATGGCGCGCCCGCTCGCCTTTTCTCCTTGTTTTCTCCCGTCACGTCGACTTTGCATCGACCCGTCCACCGTCCAAGTCTTGCATCGCTGAGCCCGGCGGCCAGTGTAAATCAAACAGAACACAGAGACCATCGGGGAATGACAGTGGCCATGCAGGCTAACGCGTCGGGAACTAATATGCATCCAAGGTGCGCATGTATGCTCGCCTTGGCCGCAGGAGCTAACTGGAACTCGTTAGTCGCGGTCGGTCCCAAGGGTGTGTGATGACTGTCTGATGTTGAATGCTGCTCACTGCGTTGGCAGTGGTTCGCATCCCCCCGTATCCAAGTCAGGAGGTGGCGGCTTGCTGCGCTCGATCTCGGGCGTCTTCAAGAAGGATGAAAAGTCCTCTTCACGTCCCCGTCGCGCGCAGAAGGATGATTTTACCAACAAGGAGAGCCGCGAGGCTGCTTTGCGCGCCTACGGCCTCCTCCCCCCGCCGGACATGAGCGCACAGGAAAGTCAGCGCGACAAGTCCACGCCACCGAGCCCAGATCCCAGCCACGCACGGACCGATTCGCTCTCAACAGCGGAGCGCATCAAGCAAGAGTGGAAGGCAAAGACGGAGGCGGAAAACCAGACGCGCATGCAGGCCTTCAAGTTCGGCGGTAGCGCCGAAACGTCCCCCGTATCCCCTCCTTCTCCAGTTTCTGAGCACAGCTCGGAAGAGAGCGACAGCCGCTGGCCCGCCCAGAAGTCGGAAGTCGCCGCCGCTGAGGTCGTCTTTCCGAAGCGCGCAGCACCAGCTAGCGCGAACCATGACAGCGCACGAAAGGAGTCGTCGCCTACTTCTACTTCGCCCGTGCCACCGCCCACCTCTTCTCCTACTCTTGAAATGAAGACGGAACGCAGACGCGGTCCCGCGCTTCCACCCCCTCAGTCTGCTTTGCCCTTGCCCCCGCCGACATCCACAGAGGAACTCATCGCGAAGGGCCTCTCCGAGTCGCTCTCGCGCCGGAAGCCATCGCTGTCGCCGAACCTCTCTGTCGTGCAAGGCAGCCCAACTCCCCCACCCTCATCTCTTCCACCCCTTCCTGAGCGAGACACGCCCTCGTCCTCGCCAGACGCTAGTGAATCCCCGGTGACGCCGCTGTCAGAGTTCCCCTCCCCGCCCACCGCCCAGCCGCTGCAGGCTCCCGCCGCTCCCGCAGACACGCTCGACGACGCCGCGCTCCAGATCATCATCGACGCGTACGATTATCTAGACCCGGAGGAGGCCATCATACCCACAGACGACCCTGCAGCGGCAGAGGGTGTCAAGCGCAGCTGGTCTCGCGCACGACGCCCCAAGCCTCCTCCTTCTCCATCCCCCTCCGACGCGGCGCAACAGCAGGAAGGTGCTGGCGGTGGCGTGCGCCGCCGGAAGACGTTAAACCCCTTCCGCCGCGGGGCAGAGGACGGCGAAGCGCCGGCGGCGGGCAAGTTCTCGCGCAGCAAGTCATTGATGCGCCCGCGGGGGGAGGGGCGGTCGCGTGCGCGGAACCGCAGCGTCGACGACCGCGAGGGCGCCGGCCGCTCCCAGTCGCCGCAGCCCGAGCGGACGCCCGTCGCGCCCACCATCCACAGGCAGGGCTCGGTGATGCAGGGCGTGCACGCTATCAAGGACGAGGAGTCGCGGGCGCTGACGGAGATGGCGTTCATGTGAGGCGCTGGCGCGTGTCTCACGTTGTGGGATAGCTGGGTTGTTGCATGGATGAGTGCTTGTCCGTATCAGTGTCCATACTCACAGGCTTGTCCATACCAACGAGCTTGTCCACATCGCCGCTCCTTAATCGTTCTACTGACCCTTCAGTGGGGCCTTCTTACTGTCTTTTGCTTTCTCTATATATTTTCCCAGCGCGGGCGCGGCGGGATATACCCCCACCTCCCTGTCGAGACTGTAGCTGTCGCGGGAGACTACAGCCCCTTACCACAGCAATAATGTGCACAATTACTCGTCATTGCGTAGTAAAATGGAGAGGGTCGACGTACGAGGATGGGGTGCGATTCTGGACGGTACAATGTGCCAGTAGGTTCGCCTTGGATGTGGACGCCTCTCGATGTGCGTGGGCGGCTGTGGGTCAAATGTCATGATGATGAATCGGGCCGGAAGTCCGAAGGGACGTGTCGATCGCATTGCGTCTGCCGGCTGTCCTCGTTCTCTGCTGCCTCCTTCACCTTCGCGGGCGACTAACTTTAATACGGCCATCATGGGTCTCATCGAGACTCTGTTTATTCTCATCTTCATTACGGAACTCATCGCAGTGGTGGGCAAGACCGTCCTGGCTGACCTGGTACGCGTGAACGCCTGAGCAGAGGAACATACGTCTGACCCAACCTGGTTTCCATTGTATTGCGTATGGCCGCTCATTCCCCTCATGTCTTCTTGTCGCGCAGGCGTTCGGCCTCTATCAACAACTGTTCTTCTCGAAGCTTCGCAGCAAGCAGCGGCAGCTCAAGAAGGAGACGCTCGCCAACAAGGCGGCCATGCTCAACACGAGCGCGCAGGAACAGTTCGCCAAGTGGGCGAAGCTGAGGCGCTCCGTGGACAAAGGGCTGGCAGACATAGAAGCCACCAGTGCGTGATCAGCAAAGCGCATACTTCCATGCTTGGCTGACGCCTTCGGTGCAGACAAGGAACTCGCCGGCGCGAAGAGCGCGTTTACGATGAAGTTCAACACCGCGATCTGGGTTCTGACTTCGGGTCTGCTCCTGGTCGCTGGTGCGTGGTACAGGTCGTCCCCCGTGTTTTTCCTGCCGAAGGGATGGTTTGGGCCGTTTGAGAGGCCTCTTTCATGGCCGTGGGCGCCGACGGGTGCGTCGTACACTTCCCTCACACTTGCATTCGCAGAGCTAATCATGTTTAAAATCAGGTTCGGTCAGTGTATATGTGTACCAGATGGCCTGCCGCAGAGCAATCAAGGCGAGCGCGCGCGGGATCCAAGGGCTGAGAGGTACGCACATTGATCATTTGCGAGGGGAGAGACTAACTCGAGTTCGTGTAGCGCCGTCAGAAGCAACGCCGGTTGACGCGAAGGTCCCAGATGCCAAGAAAGAAACGTAGTCTTGTATTTGTGCCAATACAGTGTTCCACCCGGCTGAAGTGTGAACGTGATTGGGAAGGGAAGTTGCTGGCACTGGTGACCGTCTGACGCACGGCTTGACGAGCGAGTGATGCGTGAGAGACCACATGCACACTTGCCTGTGAAGCTCGGAAGAGCTGATGATGCCCGTGAACTGAAAGACCACAGAGGGGTTGCAGGATGCGGTTCAAGTCTGTCGCGACTCGCGGAGCCGTGGGAGCGTTGGTTTTCGGTGAGCAGGTACAAGTCTCCTATCGGCAGACATGTTATCTGATCCAGAGTCCAGTCTGGTATCATCTGAGTGAGTCAAGGTCGTGCGAGACCGATGACCATGGGCCAGAGATGAGCCATCGTCGAGGACGGCGTCGGGCCACAGCTGAGTACTTCGCGACGACGGAGGTGCCGCGGATTCCGACGCGGCGCATAACGGCACGTGCGGTGTCACAGTGTCGAATGTGGCATGTGAATCCGACATCTGCGATCGGCACCCCTCGGCTCGAGCGGGGCGCGGGACGAGGAGCGGAGCGCCGCCCCACATTTAAGAACCTGCCCGTCCCGAGTTCAGCACACACAACACATCTCTCCCTCACCCCCTCATCATGGTCGCAGGTGTACAAACTCTTTCCTCCGCCGCCGCCGACGCGCAGCGTGAGATCCTCACCGAGGACGCGCTTAAGTTTCTCGCCGCCCTCCACCGGACGTTCGAGGGCACTCGCAAGTCCCTCCTCCAGGCCCGCGAGGACCGCCAGCGCAAATGGGATGCGGGCGCATCCCTCGACTTCCCCCCTGAGACTGCCAGCGTCCGTTCCGAGCCGTCCTGGCATTGCGCGCCACCCGCGCCCGGCCTCGAGGACCGCCGCACAGAAATCACTGGGCCCACTGACCGCAAGATGGTCGTCAATGCGCTGAACAGCGGGGCCAAGACATTCATGGCCGACTTCGAAGGTGTGTGATGAGGCTGTCTGTCTCACGGGAGCTTTCCTGACTGACACGCCCTAGATTCCAACTCGCCGACGTTCTCGAACATGGTGAACGGGCAACTCAACCTACGCGACGCTGTTCGCCGCACGATCGACTTCGAGGTCAAGGGTAAGGCCTACAAGCTGAGCGAGACTCCCGCCGTTCTCATCGTCCGGTGCGTCATAGTGAGATCGCCTGTGCCGCGCGAATTACTTACATTCTTCTGCAGACCCCGTGGGTGGCACCTGGACGAGCCCCGTGTCCTGATTGATGGTGCACCTGTCTCTGGCTCCATCTTCGACTTTGCCCTGTACTTCTTCCACAATGCCAAGGAGCTCGTGCAGAGGGGCTCAGGACCGTACTTCTACTTGCCAAAGATGGAGCATTACCTCGAGGCGCGTCTATGGAACGACATCTTCAACTTCTCGCAATCATACGTTGGCTTGCCACATGGCACGGTCCGCGGAACGGTCCTCATTGAGACCATTCCCGCCGCCTTCCAGATGGAGGAGATCCTCTTCGAGCTCAGGCAGCACTCGTCGGGTCTCAACTGCGGACGGTGTGTCCCTTCCATGCGCTCCTTGCTCGCTCAGCATGCTCACGACCCCTTCTTAGCTGGGACTACATCTTCAGCTTCATCAAGAAGCGCAGAGCAGACGCCAGCGCTGTGTTGCCCAACCGTTCCGACGTGTCGATGACGGTGCCGTTCATGGATGCATACGTTCGTCTGCTTATCCAGACGTGCCACAGGTGTGCAATCAGTCTGCAATGTCGTGCATTCTTGTCTAACGTGACTTAGGCGGAAGGTGGCTGCTATGGGTGGCATGGCTGCCCAAATTCCCATCAAGGAAGATCCTAAGGCGAACGAGGTTGCCATGAACAAGGTCAAGGCAGACAAGCTGCGGGAGGTTCTCGCGGGCCACGACGGCACGTGGATTGCGCACCCTCTCATCAACAAGATCGCCCGCGATGTCTTCGACGAGCATATGCTGGGTCCCAACCAGGTAAGCTCGAGGAGCTTGGTCTTGCCGTCGCTTGCTTACCCTGCTACAGTACCACATCCTTCGCGAGGACGTGAAGGTCAGCGCCGACCAGCTGCTCGACCCGAAGGTGCCCGGGAAAATTACCGAGGAGGGCGTCCGGTCCAACGTCGCCACCTGCCTCGCGTACACCGCATCCTGGATCGGCGGCAACGGCTGCATCCCGCTCAACTACCTCATGGAGGACGCGGCGACGGCAGAGATCACGCGCATCCAGCTCTGGCAGTGGGTGCACTACGCGTCGCGCCTCGACACCGGCGAGATCATCACGCCCGCGTACGTCGAGAAGCTGATCGACGAGATCGCGCCGACGGTGAGCAAGATCGCGCCAGCGGTGCAGGAGAAGGAGCTGCAGACGACGGTGGACTACTTGAAGGCGCAGATCAAGGCGACATGGCCCAGCGAGTTCTTGACCTCGGACTTGATGCCGTATCTGGCGGCAGCGGATGGCGTGGAGGCGAAGTTCCTCAAGTCGGCGCTATGAGAAGTGCAAGTTGATCAGCTATATGTAGGAGCCAAATGTATAGTAGCATGCGCAGTGTAATATGTAGTATCGGATGCTCGATGAAATCGCACACTGAACGTCGGAGTGAACAGCATTCGGGGCCACCGTTGGGTTTGTAGTTGGTGGTACTCACTGCAAGTCTAAGGTTAGGTTTTACCATCACTCTGGCGCTTATACCCACTTCAACGGTCACCCAGTTCAACGTTGTTCAACTTGGGAACTTTCCAACCGAGTACGTTCGGAACACTCAAGTACTCAAGGACTCATGCGACTCGTTTGCAAGCCCTATCCCTGCTGGCAGTCACTCCGCTGAGGCCCCGGCCCTGGGCGCTCTTCGTATCGTTGTGGGTTTCCCAGATTGTGGAGAGTACCTCAAGGGCCCAGGAAGAGCAGAATGAAGAGCAGCTGTTGAGCCCAGGGTCAGCGTCGAATCCTGAGGCCGATGCATCGGTGTCCGCCACCGAACAGGCTCAGCCAGTGCAATCATGTGTCGGTCCGGTATGCACGGCACGAGTCTATCGAAACAGTCTATGGGATGGGCGCGATCAGGGTGTGTCGCTGCGATGCGGACGCCCTTCGGACGGTCCAGCGTTGATCATCAAGCCGTGGGCGCTGTATACACGACCTCAGTACCCGGGCGATCCGCTGGTCAACGCCTCCTTCCACAGACAGCCATATCCCAGTACGCGGTATGGCTGCAAGAGCACTTCTCCTGCTCTGTCTGCTCGCGATCGGCGCCTCTGCGCGCTCGCGCAACATCACCGTGGACGATGATTTCCCGGGGACGGACGAGGCTAGCGTCACCTACAGTCCCGCTGGGTCTTGGTACGAGGGGCAAACCTGTGCATGTGCGTATACCTGTCTACCCCGCTGCGCCACAGAGAACTGATATTCATGCTCTTTCTCGCGCTTTCAATGCCCTTGCTATCTATCCCCGCAACCTCTGTGACCTCTGAACCATAGCCTGCATCGCTCAGCCCGACAAGAACACCGTCTACAATGGCACCTGGCATCATACAACGGACGACAGCACCATCGATACACAGGACACTATCATGACCATCCAATTCACTGGTAAGTGGTAGTGCGCGAAAACCTCACCGAATCCGCTGAAGGCGCTGGATAGGAACGGCCGTATACGTTTACTGCGTAATCGCGAATAGCATCTCCGTCAACGCGGGAACGACGGCGAATTATGATTTTACGCTGGATGGCGAGGGTGCTGGCACCTACCATCACGATGAGGAGAATACCACGAGCTACTACTACAATGTACCTGGTACGTTCTTTGGGCCTTCCGATGAAGCATTGTACTGACTAGCACGTACCTCTCAGTCTTCGCAGTAACGGATCTGGACAACACATCGCACGAGCTGGTCGTCAATGTCAATGGTGGCGCCGGCGTAGTGGGCTCCTCACTGATGCTTTTCGACTACTTCACCTACACGTATGCACGTTAGTGATCACCTTCAATCCTTTGCTGACGACTGTTTGCCTAGACATGAAGACGAAGGCCCTAGATCTTCGTCCGTGGCTCCCAGTAGCACTGCATCCACGTCCGAGACCGCGCAGGCCGATTCGACCAAGTCCAGCAACATAGGGGCCATCGTTGGAGGTGTCGTCGGTGGAGTTGGCGGGATCGCTGTACTAGGCGCTCTATTGTTCTTCTTCATGCGCAGAAGGAAGAACAACAACAGTGGATTCATCGACTCCAGCGACGAACATGAATCGTCAAAAAACTACGTGACCGCGGTGCCGTACACCACACCTTACCAGGACACTCCTCTTGCTACACCAGCCATGGACAGTGCGTACATCTGGCTGAAGGTTCAGGCCATTTTCTGATCTTGCCTTGCAGTGACAGCTGCGCCCAGGAAGTCGCGATTGCCCGTTTCAGTCGCATACTCACCACCGTCGGATGCAATATCGTCGTGGGCGCCATCGCCTTCAGCAACATCCGCGTCAAGGTCGTCCAAGGCGCAGATGGAGCTTGATATGCGCGTGCGAGACATGGAGGCACAATACACGACACTGCAGGATGAGACGCACCATGTAGGGCCTGCTGAGGGCTCGTCATCTAGCCCGATGGAGGAGGCCTTGCGGAGGCAAATGGAGGAGATGCAAGCGGAGATTGCGTCGCTTCGCCACCAGCAACAGGAGATGCTGCACGAAAGATCTGCGCCACCGCCGGGATATAATGATGTGTAGAAAGGTTCACGGTGAAGAGTACTGTATAACGCCCGTTTATATCTTATGGCTGATTGTCTTTGTATCTTTAGCTGACATGTTTCAATTTTACTAGGTTAACTGCTATGGGACAGGATGCACTGAGCATAGGGCGCGAATCCGACTAAGACTAACCCAGTCAGAGACGGGCCAGACGGCTGCATAAGGACAGTGTGACGGTATGCGTTCAACTGAATTCAGGACTCTGAATGATCATAATCAGACTCGTACGAAGCTTTGAAGATCTGATCTGCCTTCCATCCTCGTTCGAGGTGCGTATTCGTTGGATGCGGCCCGCTCTTGTCATCGCACACCTAAAAGCCCTCTTGAACATCTTTCTCTCTCGATTTCTACCCAACACTGCAGGTCCGAGGCACTCGCCGTGCATATGTTGCGGCGTTCCTCGTAGCGCGCCAGCGGACCTTGAGCTTCACACCATACCTACAACAGCCCTCACGATCCAGGTCAATCGATAGGGATGTGCGAAGGTCCGGCTCGACAGCTCGCGGCGATTGTGAAGTGGGTGGCACCCCAGGTAAAGCTACACGGCGGACGTGATGGCGTGACCGGTGCGTCTAGCACCAGCCACTGGTGAGGGTCAGCTACAGGAAGACAGCGGGCTAGCGGTTGTAAGCCTGTCACCGAAGGAGCTCGCATGCTGGTGTGCGGGATGTGAGTAACGAGCAACAAGGGGCGCTCAAGTACTCACGAACCTTCATGAACAGGATGACAGAACCGGTGCGCATGCTGGGGGCGCTTAGTCAAGGGATGGCACGTCGTGCTGAGCAGCACCGAGATCTGCGCTACCAGCGCGAGGGGAGCGGCGTTGCAGTGGCCCTCAACGGATCACGATATGTATCCTAGTTTGCGAGGGAAGAGGCCCGAATACCAGCAAGAACATGCCGACGGGCGCTCATGCGCCGCCGCCGCCGCCGCCGTCGCCAAGCGACACGCCACCCTTTACAAGCACAGCGCGACTCCCTGAATTCCTCTGACGGACGACAACTATCACGGCGAAACAGTCCTCAGCGCAAAGTTTCCATTCAATACTTTATCAACTCTAGGACTTCTCGAGATCCTACCTTCGTCCCGAGAGCGCCGCAGCAGGCGGGATATTCTTCACTACAAAACAAGCGCCGTGACAAAGCTGGGCAAGCAAAGGGGGTGGATATTTGAGAGCACAGGTGCGTATAAGTATCTGCCCAGTCGATGCGTTGTTTGACAGGCGCTGCTCTACCTACCCCACCTGCCAGAGCGCCGCCGACTTCGCCGTTCGATGGAGCCGAAGCACGACCCTCTAGCGCTCTTCGCCTACGCGCTAGCTATCAATGCGCCTATCCCGCTCGTCGTGGCCATGCGCCCCGCCACGCCTATCCGCGTCGCAGTCTTCGCTGCGCAGCTGCATATTGCCACGAGAAGCATAGGGAAGGTGACATTTGGCAACTCGGGCATTGAAGACTGCTCGGCCAATGGTATCATGATATCAACGGTGCTCAACGCCCTTCACTTCTACTTCATCGCGGACCCATTATGGGACGGCACGAGACATGTGGACGACAAGCAGTGGGCGAGGGAGATGCCGTTCTGGAAGCGCGTCTGGTGGGCGACATGTCTCCTCTTCTCTATTCGCGCTGTCGGGTGGTCGACTGAGGTACGTAGTTATCTTCTAGATCCATTCATCAATCATCTTCAATCCCGCATCGCACTGAGCTGACTGCTCCCATCCGCAGGTCCCGTATGTTCCAGACATGCCCAAGTACCGGACGCGATGGCAGTTCGCGCTCGGCCGATTGCGCGACAGCATAGTCTACTACGTCGTCGTGGACATCACCGGCCTCTACTTCGAAAGCAACCCCATCACGTCCTCCCGCGCGGCGGAACGGCTCCCAGTTACATCACAGGGCTTGCTGCTCCAGTGCATCAGCCCTATCATCTTCCAAATCAACTTCTGGGCACACACCAGCCTGTCATACAGCGTACTATCCGTGTTCGCGGTTATGTGCGGCTCGAATTGGCAGTCATGGCCACCTATGTGGGGGAGCTTCTGGGATGCGTATACACTGAGAAGAACTTGGGGCTGGTGAGTGTTGGCTTTCTCAGGCTATGAAGTTCGCTTGCTGAAGGGGTCACAGTCGCGTCTGGCATCAAAATCTTCGTCGAGTGAGTAGAGGTGTTGTTACGTGGACAGTAAACTTACGTCCCTACAGTACGTCTCCTCCATCGGCAAGGCTGTAGCACGATTTGTAGGCGCACGGCCTGGCACGAAAGCCTCTTCATACATCCAACTCTACCTCGGCTTTCTCATCTCCGGCTTCTGTCACTTAGGTGGCGACATACTCGTACCAGAAGGCTTTGGAACGTCCTTTGTCTTCTTCATTCTGCATGCAGCATGTATCACCTTGGAGGACGAGGTGATAGTGCTAGCGAAGAGGGCCGGATTAAAGGAGGGCAAGTGGTCGCGGACGCTTGGTAGACTCTGGGTCCTCTCCATCTTCGTTGCCACCCTGCCCCTCCTGGTTCGCCCTTCGTTCCAGGCAGGAAAGCCACCTACATCAAGGCTACCATCGCTTGCTGGAGTGATGTGGAAGATCGCCGGGATGGAAGGGAAGCTCAGAGTACCATGGCCGGAGCCACTGAACCGTACAACGGCATTGCCCGAGACCGACTATGCCACCGTACTACTTGTGTAGGGCTTGCAAGGACATGTTTCCAGCCCTTGTTCTTGCATTTTGATACGTCTCTAAGGTCGCAAATTCGTCAAGGACGTGTCGGTCTAGTGCACAAAGTACAATGGACGCGTCCAGACGCGTGCGACGGCTGTGACTGTTCGTGACTGTGACTGTCGTCATCGCCGATCTGGCGCGCTCCTTCTTCGTCGCGTTCGGCTCGCTGTCAGGAAACGGTTTCTACGCGATGGCAGGCGTCCTTTCTTGTCTTCGACGTCCATTATCTCTGCTCTCAGTCATACCAGAGCTCTTCTCAAATCATGGCGATACTCGATTTCCTTGAGAACAAGGCCTACGATCTGCTCGACCGAGTATGTCCACCAAGTCAGCTTCAACATGTTGAAAATCCTTACTAAGTGCGGCTTGCGCGCTCACAGGGCCTTGTTCCCGACGCTATTGTGCGTGCTGCGATACGTACGCTTTGCCGACAGCGCCTACGCGAGATCGGTGACGGCGGCGGATCCTGGCTGGACGTAGTGCTTGGTGGGAAGAGGTGCGTTTAGACATACCCCATACATGTTCTCAAAGCTCATCTCTATCCCTTAGTACGTTTGCAGAGAAACACGCCGCCAAAACCGCGTGGATCGAGGGTGTAAAGCAACGCACGACGATCGCTGACCACACGGACAAGGCGAATGAACAGCACTACGAGGTACAGAACCTTACATCCGAAGGGGATGATTTAACCAACGCGTATCGCAGGTGCCCACGGAATTCATCCTGTCCACTCTCGGTCCCGCTGGCAAATATTCGTCCTGTTGGTATCCGACGGGCAAGGAGACGCTTGAGGAAGCCGAGATTCTCATACTCAACAGTTACTGTGAAAAAGCGCAGCTGCGGGATGGACAGGAAGTGCTCGACCTTGGTTGCGGTGCGTTGACACGCGTCTGCCATTCTCTGATACCTTTACCAACCATCCGTACGTATGTCAGGTTGGGGGTCACTTTCGCTGTTCATTGCTGCACGTTACCCTCACTCGAAGGTCGTTGGGCTCTCCAACTCGACTACGCAGAAGGTCTTCATCGACGAGACGGCCAAGGGGCGGGGTCTGGACAACGTCGAGATCATCACCGCAGACGTGAATACCTTTGACTTCGCTGGGCAGAGACAGTGAGCGCCGTACATCCGTCCCATATCGCAGCCGGCGCAGCTGATCATGACTTACACAGCTTCGACCGCATCCTGTCCATCGAGATGTTCGAGCATATGAAAAATTACGAGGTGCTTCTAGCCAAGGTCTCCAGCTGGATGCGTCCGTGCAACAATGCGGATAACACAGACGACATGAGCTCCGTTCCGGGAATGTACCCGTCGTTGCTCTTCATCCATATATTCTGCCACCGTGATACTCCGTATCACTTTGAAGAAGGTGACGGATGGATGGCAAAACATTTCTTCTCGGGTGAGCCTCCGGCTATACAGCCCTTCCGGTCTTCGTGACCTCTTGCAGGTGGAACGATGCCCTCGCAGGATCTTCTGGTACTGATTCCATCTTGTTCTCCGACGTTGTGGATACTGAGATACATTCTAGCTATATTTCCAGACTCATATCACGCTGGAACGCAGCTGGTATCTTCCTGGCACCCATTACGCGCATACGCTGGAGGACTGGCTAAGACTACAGGACTCGAAGAAGAAGGGTGCGCTTTGTATCAGCGAGACGAACATCGGTGCTGACAAAACGTAGAGGGCCTGGCCATATTACGCGCTGCTGCTGTCGCTCAGGGGCAGGACCCAATCGAAGGCGATAAAACCTTTCATCGGTGAGCAGGCCCAGGTCTCGACTCTTGCAATTCACTGGCATGTTCATGATTGGCCTACTACGACGCCGAGTGCGTAACACACCTTGGCGCCTTGCTTACAAGTCACCAGGTTCCGCGTCTTTTATATGGCCTGCGCTGAACTCTTTGCCATGGACAACGGCCAGCGATGGGGAGTGGGCTCATATTTATTCCGACGTAAATAGGGCCTGCTCGCGAAGTGACGATGAATGCAACTATCTTCCGCCCACCACTGCTCCAAGTGCGACGTTGATCAACCGCATCACAGCGCTTATATCTCATTGGCAGCTACCACCATTCAGACCTTTCGAAACCGTTATTCATCGCATGATTTCTGCGCCAAAAAATGGCATGCATAAATGGAGAGCTGGGCGTCTAAGTAGTACAGTGGTATCGGTCTACGTATCCTGTCTTTGTTCAAGCAAATGCTCATCGCTATGGAACAGGTTCAATGACAGAGCATGCTTCATCACGGACGACGTACGTGTTTCTGAGGCTCGCCCCGCACCAAATCGCGGACGTCGGCAGGACTGGGAGACGGAATGCCTGACGCAGGAAACGTGGGCGCATACGAGGCCGGCGGCTTGGGCAGTCGTCCGCTTTGCGCCATCTCTGCGGCGCGGATGTCCTCCCATCGCTTGCGCTCCTTCTCCGCCTTCGCCCTCGCCTCTGCGGCTTGGGCTCTCCAGGTTCTCAGGTGCGCATCGTACTCCGCCTTCCACTCGTCGGAGCCGTCATCAGTCGGTGCTGACAGCATAGCAACCTCAGGCGGTGGAGCAGGTGCATCGATGGGCTTCGTCCTCACCGCCCTGCTGGCATTGCTGGGGCGCTTGGAGGGGGGAAGCGCGAATGCTTGTGGGAACGATTCCTACGTGGCAGGAGATAGTTCTCAGTGTGCTGCACGAGAGGGTCCAGCAGCTCGCACTCACCTCGAGAATGGCTTCAGCTTTCGCGATGGTCATGGCGGATGCAAGAGCGGACGCCAGCGCATAGCTGAAGTCATCGGCCTCATCGTCTGCGGCCGGTGATCGCCTAGATGAGATGGTGGTGGTGGCTCGCGCTGCGTGGGGATGGGGGCGGCGCCGGTCCGGGCGCTGCTTAGCGTCGAGCGATGACGTCGATGCCTCTCCGGAGTGGGTGTACAAGTAATGCATGTTCGGATTGGGGAGGGCGGTGGTCAGCACAGGTGGGCCGTGTCGTTGTCCTTTACCCTGCTTTCGCGCCCTTAAGTACTTCTGCAGATTGCCAGCAGGCTATTGGAGCAACGCCCGGCGGCAGCCGATGGATACAGGTGCGTTCTCATGCGTGCCCGTGGAGGGGGTGACTGGTTGGCTTCTATCTCAGATGCTGAATGGAGAGTTGTCCCCCCATTCGGATATACGTGTTCCAGCCTTGCTTCAGGTCGCCTTCTTCGTTGCTTTTCATTCACGATTCGGGCGATTACGCATCTTTCTTGAGCAGCTCTTCTTGCGGGAGACAACACAGTGGGCGTCGTATGCCAACCACGAGTAGTGCACCGGTCGCGCTTTGGACACCGCGAGCAGCGTACGAACGCGGTCATTGCTGGCTGCCAGCGTGGCTGCTGGAGCCCTTGCTGGCAGGAGATGACGACTGTTGAAGGAAAGATGGTGACAGCGTGTGGTGGCCGGGCGCCACAATACATGGTCGACGTTTTGTAAGAACACCCAGGGCGGCAGCCACGGAGGGGAGAAGCGCTTGTCGTAGCAGGAGCCAATCGTACTTTCGAGTCCGGCTAACACGCAGCAGCCCCTGCGGCAATACGTCCACCTGTAACTCTCAGAAGCTCCCTTGCGGACCTTGAGCTCAAATGAACGACAGACTGTCCTGCGGAAGCGACGACTCACAAGAACCTCGGCAGATACCGTGACGATCTCGTCCGTCCGCCAACCACTCTTGCATTCGAACGACCGCGCTTCTTCCGAATCTTCTTCCCCTGACAGGCCCTCGCTGCACGCCAAATGCGAGGCGGACTTCAGCGAGGTGAAGGGGACGTACGTCGCGTCGCTTCTGGATCCCTCATGGCTATTCTCCGGAAAAGCTGTCGTATGCGGTTGAGCTTGCTGTCTTCGACGTACGTGGCCATTGGTTCATTCATCTTCAGAGGCTTCACTATCATCATAGTGTACTTACCTGCATGCCCGTGCAAGAACCACAAAATCCGATGAAGACGTGAAAGCCATCGCGAAACGCCTCAAATGAATTAAATATGAACAAAGGCATTGGCGACGAGGTTTGATCCAGTATGAGTAGGTGGGCGTTGGTGCTTTACATCCGTCTGGCGGCGCGAAAAGGGCGTCACCGTCAAGGAAGTGCATTTGAACTCGGGCGCCTCACATTCGGCGGTGGCATCGGCTCTGTCGATTAGGTCAACATAAAGACCACCGTAAGCAAGTAATTTGTATAGGGTTCGGCGTCGGAAGCGAGTTTGCAGGTAACTGATCTTGTATCACGGTCCTTGAGCGCCGCGGGTCGACACGGTCCTGTTGTGAAAAACGTGCAGTACGTCGTCGTGAGTCCACGGGGGTAGCTCCAGCTCGAGACTGTCGTCGGGCGAGCAACGGCGCCGGAGGCTCCGTTACCGCGACCGTCGGGGGTCTCCCGAGGCCCCCAACGAGATGTGTTCCGTGACCGTTGACGGTAGCCGTTAACCGTCACCAACGGTCACGGCGCACATCCCTAGGGACATAACATGTCACGGTTATAGACCTCACGAGGGACGGGAGATCGGCCTTCCCTGTGGTTTGCAAAGTGTCCAGAAATGCTGCAATTTGACCGATGCTTCGAAAGCTGACGTCTCTATAGAGCAGTTCGGTGGCGGCTTGGTACCATGAGCGGCAAACAAGACTCAGACATCGCTTGGTCTCCACGCACTGCAGCTGAGCGGATCCACGAACGGAGTACGCAGGGCTGAAGAGGAATAATGGAGCAACAGTTCGATCGAAGATGAGCAGTGATATCTCATTTGGGAGGTTGGCGAAGTCGGAAGGAGTACGCGGCCGTGGCTGATGGCATTTTGTTCAGGTGCACGTAATCAGAAGGAGAGGCTACTCGCCGTGCTTTTTACTATGTCATTTTGGAGGCGCTGAACAAGGAATTTCAGTTGTGCGTTCTCCACGAGTAGCCTGTCGCGCTCTTCTTTCCAAAAGCAAGAGTCATGTTGCTGTTCAACGCTACCGTCCTGATCCATCTATTCGCACTGTGAGTCGTGACAGTGCGAAAACGAAGAAGTCTGGATAGATCTGTGAGATGGACGACTTCTGTGAGCGACCGCCCATGACTCCCATGCTCGACTTACAGGCGTTCTTTCTGCGTTCGAGATATGCACGAGATCAATAGCGGGAGGCAAGACGGCCCTGCGTCAGCCACCAAGCAAACACCGTTGGGTCAGCAAAGCCTGAGAGACGGCAGGAGGGTGGCAGGAGGTCAAAGTACATAAGTACACGTGAAGCAAGTTTGAATTGCCGGCCCGACGACTCCGTCCGCCACATGCACTTGACAGTGCGCACCTCGAACAAGGATAGGCTTGCAATCTCCTGCTTCTTCGCCAGAAGTCCCCGCTCGCCCGTGTCATTGAACGGCCTAGTTGCTCGTTCTCGATCAAAAGTACAGTCGGATCCTTTGCTGCGATGCCATCATGCCGGGGCATGCAGCCTATGAATCGATTAGTAAATAATCACCTCCAATGCTGTTTGGATTCCAGACATATGCCTGACTATGGTGGCCACTGGCATATCGTCCCTTAATTCCTATGATACACGACTGCCTGGCACTGTCCATTAGTTACCGGGAGAAACTCCTACTACTGAACGGCATCGTATTTCTTTGCCTGAAAGCTCGAAGTACATCATCGTGAGTCCATTGTAGCATCTGTTCAGCATCCTCGTTGTCTGTCGTCACGCAGGAGCTGACCGAGCTGCTAGCTGTGGACACCGGCGTAGTTGGTGGCGACGATACGGGCTCGAAATCAGGGTCATCGATGTCGTCGTCTTCCTCTGCCTGTTGTCGTTCAGCTCGGGTCTGAACCCCGTCGAGCTCGTCTCCCTGCTCGTCCTGATTCACCTCCTGCCGGGCTTCGTCACCGTCTTGGTACAAATTGTCGGCATCGTAGTCGACAGGAAAGTCATCCACGTCGTCTGCGCGCCAGATACGCCTTTCGGCAACCTTGATCCTGACACCGGGATATTCGAAGGCGACGACTGGGGTACCCAGTGCAGCCCTTACGTCCGGGTCGATGACATGGGGCAGATCCATCATAAACGACAGGCTGTGATCAATGGTGCGCACGCCGCGCAAACAGGGAAAGACAGCCGTCGTTAGCTTGTCCACCTTCCTCCAGAAATTCGGCGACCGCCTACGACTCGTTGGTGGCTCCCAGACGTCGATCCATCGCAACGTGGGGTGAGAGATAGGATGTCGCATGTTTGCGGGCAGCACGAGATGCTCGAGGAGGGGGCAGGATTGCAGCATGGGCTGCACGTTGAAGCCGAGAATGTTGCTATCCTCGTAGTCACGACGAGTCTGTACCTGCAGATAGCGAATGTGCGACCCGTTTTGGTTGGCGAAAGTTTGGAATGCGTCTTCCTCCAAGGCTGCGCCAGGTGTGATAGACGATGAATAGAGGTACTGGGACATTCTGAAAGTGACACTTTCGACGCGGGGCATGAGCCAGTTCCTGATCACCGCGAGCGACCTTCCGGGAGAGAGCCAGGGCATGGTGAGGCTGAGAGTGGTCATCACCTGGAAGGTAAGCCCTGGCGCCAGCGTCAGGTCGGAGTCGGTGATCACAAGACGAAGGGATTGGAGGCGAGGGCTCATGTTCGTAAGAAGCGGCAACAAGTCCTGCAAGCTCTCCGGCCGTTCAGCGAAGTGCAGGTTGACGATGTGCGCAAAGAGGCTGGTTGGGCGAACTTGCAAGGGGAATACGTGATTCTGATTGACGTCGTGATTACAGAACGAGAAAGTATGCAGTCGTCGGCACATCCCCAGGATGGAGAGCAGGTCTCCGATGTATGCACTGATCGCGAAGGGCGGAATGTAGCACGCTACAATTATGGACCTCACTAGGTATGCAAGATCTGGTTTCTTTATCAATGTATCCAGAAGGGCAGCGAGTTGACCGATGCTTCGAAAGCCGACGTCTTCATATAGGAGTTCGGTAACGGCCTGTTGCCAGGTGCGACAGACTAGGCTGAGATTCTGCTTGGTCTGCATACACTCCAGCCAAGGCTCCTCATAGACGGAGTATGCGGGGCTAACCAGGAATGCAGGAGCGATGGATCGTTTGAAAATGAGCAGCAGAATCTCTGGTGGTAGATCGGCGGTGTGGCGACGAGGCGTGCTTGAATTGACAGGGCTCAGCTCCTCGGGTACATTCAATGTACCAAAGCGCGACTGGGATGATGATGAGACAGGCACTTCTGTAATGTAGTCCAAAACTCACAGTATGTTGAGCTACTGTATCCTGGAGGCGCTGACGATGCGCATTCAGCTGCGCGTTCTCCGCACCCAGCATATCATACTCCTTTCCTTGTGAAAGGAGGAAATACGTTGCAAGCTGGTAAGATTGGACTCAGTTTCGTCGCAGTATTACGCGGGGGATGCAAAAGAGATAAGCAGACCTACTGTTCAATCCCCATGAGCAGGCATTATCTGGTAGGACGTTACATGACTCACGTATAAAAGGCTCAATTATTTTGATTGGCCAAGGATTCAAATGTTCTTCCTGAAACAAGCTCATACAATCGGCATTCGAAGTTCAGTGAGAGCTCAAGCAGCAGCGAAGGCAGGATGAGGGCAGGATGAGGAATTAGGAAGCCATTGTATTGCTGTATGCGGAACAAGCTTCCCACGTCAAAGAACAATGGGATTTCCCCGTCGCAACCTCTATTTCAGCCCGAACTTCGACTCTCCCGCAGTCTCTGAGGCTCTTATCCACGGATTGTGTACGTCTATGGGAGATTGAACGCTTTGAACATCTTGTCGACAGTGCGTGGACGGTACGAATGCAGTTGGGCTGCGTTAACGTCGCGAGGAGCGAGCGCCAGAATCGAACCGAAGTTAGAACTCAGTGGAACGGCTACTGTGAGTGCAATGACTGTCCCATGACACGCGTATCATTGTATCTTCTGGAGGCTGTCCGTGCTCCCCTGCTGCGATACCTATCTCGGTCTTCTCTTGCGCCGAAAGGTCACCGCGCGGAGGCCACACCTCGTACCGACTACTTGTTTTCCTACGACGATGGCCTCCATGGAAGACGGCCCGTTGTACTCCAGAAATCACTCCTTAAGCAGTGGAGAACGGCGGAGTAGCGGGGAACAGCGCAGCAACAGCGAGGCGCGGAGCAGCAGAGGCCGCCTCAGTAGCGGAGACGCATTCAGCAGCGGAGGTCGGCTGACGACTGGGGAAGGGCTCGCGAGCGGTCAGTCTAGCAGAGGGCCGTCTTCGTACCCCATCAGTCCCTCCCCCTCGCAAGGACGCACCAGGACGAGCTCCAGCAGCTCGTGGGTCAATCTGCCTCCCATCGAACCGCTTCGTCTCGACAATTCGCGGCCCCCGCCTCCCTCCTTCAGGCCACCCCCGTCCTCGTACGACACGCAGGCGACCGATTCCGGATCATGGCTGCACATTCCGATGCCAGAGCCCATACGCCCGTTTGCTGTGGAGAGACCTCCGTCGCCTCGCCCGATCCCCATTCCTCGTGGCATCCAGGATCTCCCGCCTTCGTCCTCCCTTCCACCACCTCCCACAACCACCGCCGTCCTTCAGAATCCGTCTAGTCATGACATGTCCAACGAAGTCATGACCGTCACGGGCAGCCCCACGCAAATGGCGGAGGACACGAAGTCTCCCAAGCGCGGCTTCGTTGGGGGCTTCTTCCGCCGCCTGCCGAAGAGCCTGCGACCTCGTCCCAGCGAGAAGACACTTGGCACGCGGTCCAGGAGCGGAACAATGGACACACCGGGCAGCGTCAGCACGCTGCCGCGATACACGAGCAATCCGTCCACACCGGACACGAACATCGCAGGCCTCGGTGCAGGCAGCAGGCTCGCAACGCGCGGGCAGATGCAGAGCATCCCCGAGATCCGTGTGCCTGCCGCGCTTAGCCGCGCGCCGACCCCGCCACAGGAAGACGAGCCGCCGCGCGGGAGAGCCACGTTTGTCGACCTGTCGGACGTTCCGGCAAGCCTGAGGCCGGGCATGCAGACATCGCCGCCTGGTGGGGGCGCCAGTGTAGCCCCGCTGCGTCCACTCTCGCCGGGCCATTCCAGTGGAAGAGCGTCGGCATCGACTTACAAGGCATCGCAGTCGCGTCCGACGTCCGGTCGTGTGGACAATCCCGCGTCTATCTTTCACGGTTCACGACCTACGTCCGCTCACACGGCACCTCCGGACGACTCGCACATCGCGGTGCAAGCGCATCTCCGCCCGGCGCCCGACTACACGAAGATGGGGAGCCCCCCGCGGCCAGGGCAGCCGCTCAGCCTGTCCACGAGCGAGCCTTCGTTTGCGTCGCAGCTGGGAAATCCCATACAACGCTTTTTTCGCGCCTTGAACACCATGCCCTGGGTGGCAGAAAACGTGGTGGGGAGCTACCGCCCTCCGCCGCCCAAGAAGGCGCTGCGGTCGTGGTATCGACACGACCGCGCTTCTGCCCGCATCAGTATACACGCACCCAATCGCCGGCGCATGAGCGGTGCGAGCACGCGCACGCGCACGACTATCGACTTGCTGAGCTCGAGGTCGCCGAGCCGCCTCTCGGAAACGTCCGCGGGGCTCTCCAGCCCGTCCTCGCCTCAAGGCGACAGAGGGAACTACCGCGCATCGCGTCCCCGGCCCCGCACTCACCGACATCGGCGCCGCAGCCCGAGCGAGGTACCGGAAGTCCCGCCGCTGCCGCCCGGGGTGTATGCCTACCAGCCGTATCCCCCGGCGAGCCCGAGCAGATCGATGCGCACGACGTCAAGCCGGCGTCGGGCTGCTGGCCACGAACATCATCAGCGGCAGCGGGCAGCGGAGGCAGCGTACCCAGGAGGGTACGCGTCACCGCCTGGGATGTACCACCCGACGCCACCTACGCCGCTGTATGTGCTGGGCACGCCGGCGGGATCTCAGGGAGGTTTAAACGTGAGTCTAATGACACCTATCTATGCGCAGATGGCGCTGGCGCCTCCGGCCGGTTCGCAGGTTGGGGGCTCCCCGAATCTTGGTTCTACTCCGCAAGCTATGCCTACGCCTGTCATGCCTATGCCATAGCCGCCTCAATCTTGCTCTTTGGGACTCGCTGCGCTATTTTAACGACCTCCACGATCCCAACGACTTTCTACCTGTTTTGTTTTGTCGCTCTCGAGATTGTAGTCCCCGTAACCTAGGACCATATGTATACCTATGCGCTGTATCATATGTATATATGTACATACTCATCACTTCGGCTCCCAGTTGCAAAGTGAGGAAGTTCTTGGTTTCCTAATTCTCCCCTCCAAGGCAGCAAAGCGAGAAATCAAGGCAGAGGTGTGACATGAATGAAACTCATTGTTCTTCATGTGACATCGTGACTTTGTCGCTCGAAGCACCCACTCACCACTTTCATCATCAACTCACTGGGCTTGCTGTTGGCTGCACTAATGCGGCATACGATTCTCGATTGACGAATTGTGCGGTCTCCAACTTACGATATTGAGCCTGGCCGCTCACGTTGGACGATAGGCCGAGCGCTTGAGTACATTCCCTGCTTGACACTGCGAAGAAATGGTGGAAAACGAGTGTTCCGATCCAGAACATAGCGCATGTAAATGGAAGACGGAGCACGACAGGCTGCTCGTAGAGAATGCGCAGCTCAAGACGCAATGTCAGCGCCTCCAGGACGAAGTAGCCCGATACTCTGTAAGTTTCTGACCCCTCTCCTGCGTGATCTTCTCTGATACACCTTCCAGTCGCGCTTTGGTACAGTGGACACATCCGAGGACTCTAGTTCCATCAGTGGACGAATACGACGCTTCGACTGTGCTGATCTACCACCCGAGATCCTGCTGCTCATCTTCAAGCGATGCGTCGCTCCTGCATTCCTGATCAGCCCCGCATACTCCGTCTATGAGGAGCCTTGGCTGGAATGTATGAAGACCAAGCGGAATCTCAGCCTAGTCTGCCGCTCATGGCAGCAGGCCGCTACCGAACTTCTGTACGAAGACATCGGCTTTCGAAGCATCGGTCAACTCGTCGCCCTCCTGGATACTCTGACGACCAAACGTGATCTCGCATACCTAGTGAGGTCGATAACCGTCGCATGTCACATCTCGTCCCATGCAGTCAGCGTATACATCGGGGATCTGCTCTCCATCCTGGGGATGTGCCAACGGCTGCGCACTGTCTCGTTCCAGGTTCACGGCGGAGTCAGTCAGAACCACGTGTCTCCCTTGCAAATTCGATCCACCACCCCCTTCGCGCACGTCGTCAATCTGCACTTCGCCGAAGAGCTCAACAGTTTGCAAGATTTGTGGCCAATCCTTACAACTATGGGTCCTCGTCTCCAGTCCCTTCGCCTTGTGCTCTTGACCTCCAGTATGGCTGGGGTGCCAGAGCTCACCTTCCAGTCCATGACCTCATTCAACCTCACCACGTCCTGGAATGCCCAATCCAGCATTCGCGAGGTGGCCAGGCAGTGGCTCATGCCCCGCGTTGAAAATGTCACGTTCTCACTGTCCGTCGACTTCGTGAACCTCCCGTCTACCATCGTGGCGACCGCGTTCCAGACCTTCGCATCCCGGAACGGATCTCGCATTCGCTATATGCAGCTCCACGCCGCATATTGCGCGTACAACGGCAGCGATATGAGCTACTACAGCATCGATATACAGCCCATGCTGCGACACTGTCCCCTCCTCGAACATCTAGTACTGCTCGCAAATATGCGACATCCGATCTCTCACCCCACGTTGCGATGGATCGACGTCTGGGAGCCGCCAACGAGTCGTAGGCTGTCGTCGGATATCTGGACGGAGGTAGACAAATTGACGAAGGCCGTCTTCCCTTGTTTGCGCGGTGTGCGTACCATTGATTGTGCGCTGTCGCCCATGATGGATCTGCCCCGCGTTATCCACCCGGAAGTTTGCGCGGGCTTGGGTAGTGCAGTCGCCGCTTTCAAGTACCCTGGCGTCAGGGTCAAGGCCGCAGAAACGCGTCTCTGGCGCGCGGACATGGATGACTTTCCTGTCGACGACAACACCGACGATGACCATCAATGCGGCGACAAGGACCGTCAGGAGGTGACCCTGGATGAGCAGAGTGGTGAGCTCGACCGGATTCACACCCAAGCTGAATGGCAAGAGGCGGACGAGGACGACCTCGATGATTTGGACTTCGAGCCCGGACCGTCGCGTCCAACTACGCCGGTGTCCTCTGCGAACAGCTCGGTCAGCTCTTGCGTAGAGGCAGATGACGACTCGGAGGATACTGAGGAGATTCTACAATGGACTCACGATGATGTACTTCGAGCTTTCAGGGATAGGAATGCCATGCCGGTCAGTGGGGGATTCTCCTTGCTGAAGGATAGCCATTGAAGGGGAGAGTCATGCCATTAAAGCACGTTGATGTCCTCGAAGAAGAGGATGATATTCCTCAGTCACCTCAATTGCGCGTCGGCAGATGACGAGGATGCGTAGTGCTGAGCGGGAGTAACAAGAGACTCACGACGATATAATTAACTCGAGCTTTCAGGAAACATAGGAGTATGGCCGGTACATAACTGTATACCAGCTGCTTCGGTGAAACCGTGAACGTCTGTCTCAAAGGCTGTAGTAGAGCAATCGCTACATCGTGGCTGAACATGAACTTTGTAAATATTTATATCCGTTGATCCATCGACCATGCATTGAGTTGTTGATCCCGATTCAGACAACCATGATTAGGCCTGATCAATCAGCAGCGGGCGCGCGATAGCAAGTTCCTGACAACATGGCCCCAGCGATTCCTGACTGCTTTCCCTGGCAACTTCGGACACTGCGCTGTGCTGTCGACGGGACTTGAGAACGCGAATTTAGGCGCGGACGAGGCTAGGTGACGGTCTCCGGGACAGCGGAAGACCGGTGCGCGCGATCGGCTGCCTAGCATACGCCTGACACCCTCAGGCTGCTTCTCGAGCGGCTCTCGCTCTTTGCTTCCTCCCACCACCAGCTCAGCAACGACGAGGTCAGCGGGAAGTCATGGTCGCCCTGTACAGGTTCTTTGGCGTCGCCGGCCCCGTCTTCGACCCCACTCACGACTATGTCACGTCTCCGCTGTTCTCTCCTCTTGTCCTCGCCGCTCTCCGCCTGCTCTTGGGATTCTACACGCTCGTTACACTGATCTTTCAGCTTGCATGGGAGGGGTTTCACAGTCCGGCTGATTTGGATTCGTGAGTGTATCACCATGTGAGGGCGAGATGTCGGTGCTGACGACAACCCATAGATTCTTTTCATACTTCACGCATCTCTCGTACATCGGCTTGTGTAGCTACTTCTTTGCGTCCGGTGTCCAGACGCTGTTCTACGCAAGATCTGGGCACGTGTCGTACCCCCTCCAACGGTGGCCCAAATTTATGCAAGCGCTGCATACCATCCTCTTCGCTACCATTGTGACCTTCCGTACGTCTGCGCGCCTCTATTCGCGCTTGAGTAGCGCTTATAATCTCCTTCAGCCATTATCGTCACAGCTGTCTTCTGGTCCCTCCTCGCGTCCCCCGAAATCCTGGGCACAACTTACTCTGGTGAGGACCATCTCTCGTCAAAGAGAGTCCTAAACTGACTAGCGTTCCTCACAGCCTGGGGAAATATATCTGTTCATGCTCTCAACACCGTCTTCGCGGCCTTTGAAATATTCCTTACAAACGCCCCACCCATTTTTTGGCTGGCGATCCCATGCAGCATCATCTTGCTCGCGTGCTATGTCGGCGTCGCCTACATAACGTACGGCACGCAGGGGTTTTACAGTACGTGTACTCCCATATTTCCCTCGTCTACGAACACCTACATACGGCGCATATATGCGTATCCTACTTCCCCCTCCTTATCTATCCCGGGAGCGCGCATACTCATCCATTTGCAGCGTATCCCTTCCTCGACCCCGTCGCGCAAGGATCGTACCTCGCTGCGTACATCGTGGGCATAGCAATCGGCGAAGTCATCCTCTTCACGATCATCCGATACATCATCGTCCTGCGTGTGCATATATGCGCGAAGTGGCGGAAGGCCCCCCAGTACGAGGAGAGTGCGGAGGATTCTCCGGAATCTGAGCAGTGCGAGCTCGACCCAGTGACGCCCGAAAAGAAAGGCTGGTCGCTGGTCTAGCGCGCAGCTCCATCGATACCGCCAGTCTCATTGCTCTTCTTTTGCCTTAGGGCTCTCGTTCATCCAGGATCCCCCTCATCCCGCTTGTTGCATATCGGAGACCTTATACACCGGCCATGGATAGGCTATGCAATTGTTGATATCGGAGGTTTCGTCGGAATTATGACGAGACTTGTTGTACTACACTCCAATGGACGTACGCGTGCACCTCTTTTGACCAAACATGCTGCGAACAGCAGCGTCGCGATTTTCCGTCATGCAAATTTAGGCAGCATGCGGAAGCGCACCTAAGTACCGGCTTGAGCAGCGGCTGCGCCTGCATCCAGTCCATCGCATATATCCCGCTCATATGATCCAAGACATGCAACAGGTGCACTGGCACCAAGGTCCAAATCCCACAGCACAGCCGGGGGTATCTACGAGGGCCAATATGCATACACTCGAGATTCGAATCAGAGCACATTAGAGGTGATTTCTACACATGCGAACGATTTGCCACGGTATGCCTTCTTCACGTCCAATACAACGGAGAGCGTAGCCGGAGCGCCAGTAAGAATATCAGAAGTTAGCGAGAGGCAACCGGTAGAGTCGAGGTTGTGGTGCTTGATGTCGGTCCAAAACACCAAGGGGGTATCCACAGCAGGCCTACGCGTAGTCAGTTCTCAGCCTGCCGTCAGAAGGCGGACAAGGCCTACCTAGAGAGGACATGGCGGGGCGCTTCCCGCAAGGTGATACGACTTGCAAAGAGTTCGACAGGATCGCAAGTTTTCGCAAGACGAGGAAGCCGGGCAATAACTCGTTCGTGGTTGTCGGCGAGACGAGCAGGCAGTTGATCCGAGCGCGAAGAAGCAAGCGATGGGGACTGAAACGAGCAGATAGACGCTTCCGTTGCGTGCGGGGAAGCAAGACGAGTCTTTTTGGTCGGTCGGCGATCCAGAGCGGAGAAGGAGAAGTCGAGGGCACTGCGGCGCCTCTTCTGATTGTTGACCTGGGCGGTATGGCTGCTGCGGTCTTGCACGGTAGATCGTTCCGGTGGACACGGAGTAGGAGGCGAGCTACGACTTTGGTCGACAAGCGGTATTTCACCTTCATCGACGAGTCCTGTGGATGCGTTGTCAGTAAAAGTGGGGGAAGATCACGCGTATGCGCACCGTTCAACAGATAATCAGACAGCTCCGTATATGCGAAGTTCTGAGCTATAGCCATCTTGATCCATTCAGGATGCACGACCTACAGAAGGACAAACTTCGTCAAGTGACGTTGGAGCAGAAAGAAAATCCTTGCTGTCAATGGTCGTGAGTTTAATCTGCACATACTTCAGCAAGATGCACGCATAACGCAGAACAGAACGCACTGAGCAAACCACGGGTCCTTCAAACCCGCACAGAAAAAGAAATTGACGCGCCGACAGTCATCCTCAGAGGGATTGACTATAAGCCCACCGTGGCTCACTGGTACGATGAGCATGTGAGTGACGCTCTCGAGATATGCGCACCCCAAAGGTCCACATAATGCGAAGGGACCGCGGGGCTGAAGCAGCCTAAGAGTTGCTCTGATCGTCGAACGTTAGTGCGTGGCCTACTGCGAAACCGCGCGAACGCACCAGGGTCGTTGAAGAGAGATGAGCTCATGACAGGAAGTGTAAGTCCTGTCAGTTATTTGCACTGTCAGTGTTTCGTCAAGGACGGGGAAGTGAGTGAAGAAATGATGAAGATGAGTATAGGCAAGCCGGAAACAGCCATAGGGAACTTATTCCCACGGCTGCGTTACTGTCATTACTGAGCGCTGAGCAGTGGGCGCTTCCGGTCATTGCGACAACCGTTTCAAACAGCTCGTGAGTGGAGTGCAGGTCGAGTATATCCTGTTCCATCCCTCCTTCATACCAGTGGTACAACTGACAAATATGTATATCGAAGCGTAGATGTCCATCCTAACATGTACATCCTGACCCCATCACGCAAGTGGCTAGCCGTCCGTGTATACGATGCAGACCTAAATCTCCAGACGCAACGCTGCCCGAAGAATCAAGGAGAACGTCCGGAGACATACTGCTTTTGCGTATCACTGTGAAGACACATGAATCACATTTGTGGCATAAGCAGAAGCGCTTCGTACATAGCTGCGTGTGGCATCGTGTATGTCTCGCGGAGATGGGTAGAGATGGGGTCTATGGCGCGGCGCAGCGCGGAGAGCACCGCGTTCGCTGTCATTTGTACGCTCCAGAGACCGACCGTCTTGATGCGCTTGTTCATGTTGGCCTGGCCGACGTGGTATGCGAGTGCGTGGTAGATCTGACAAAAAGTTCAGTGAGCGGAACGAGAGACCGGTGGAAGGGAAATACCTTGTCCGAAATGTCGTCCATCAGACCAGCTAGAATGGCTATTAGTGATTATTCAGACACCGTGCTCACGTCCGCGACGTACTCTCCCACATCTGCAAGAACGAGTCAGTAATCGCGATAGTCTAGAATGGAGGCGTAGCTTACCGTCCAAGCACCGTCAAAGTCGTTCAAACTCTTCACCACGCGACAGCGTATAGGAACGAGGGTGCGGTTGGCACTAGAGTGGTAGTCAGTACGCGTACTGGATTCCTCGCAAGGGAAGGTACCCTACTTCATGAAAGCCACAATGGGCCGACTCAGGGCGTTGTTCGTCATAGAAATGTCGTTAGTGAATATAGGCACGGACGCCTTCAAATCGCGGAAGCGGAGGTCTATGTCGACAATAACGCGGGGCTCGCCGCTCTCGTCGTGTGTAACGTCCTGTTCGGGAGCAGAGAGTGGTGGCTTCGCGAGCTCGCGCTGGCCTGGGATGTGCTCCGAGATGGCGTCTGCAAGCTCGCTCAGGATGATCTGGAACGGGAGCTCGTCTTCCGGGTCGTGAGGGAACTTGATATCGAGTACGGCGTCGACTTTGCCAGAGGTTATCCAGGATAGAGGTCCATCCGAGGTAGTCGAGCGCTGGAGATGGTCGATGTTCACGCCATCGATGCGCAAACGGGACTGTGTTATGCGGTCGCGGTCAGCCAAGTCATAGTGGCATGCAAACCATTCTTACCATGCGCGCCCAGTCACTATCCCGTGCGTCGGTCTCCGTGGTACGCCCGATGCTCTGAGGCTTGTGCAGGCTAAAAAGGCAGTTGTCAAACTGCCCGACTATGCTGTCGGCGCAGAGGAAGTCGTAGAAAAGCCAACGCTTGCGGAAGACGGGGAAGTCTGCGCGGAAGATCGATGCCGTGTACGGCCTGAAGCTGTCTGGTTGATACACTGTGATGAGCACGTCCTCGAGCTGAAGTGACTCCAACTCGAAGTCGCCCGGATGCGACTCGCGGCGGAAGTCAGCTGGGCTGAGAGGGTTTTCTGGGTCCCAATGGACAGTACGGCGGTCTGGTAGGCTTGTAAGCATAAAACAACAGAGTAGCATTCAGAGAACGCACCTATGATACCACGAACGCCTCGCACGGCAGCATCTTTGACCAGGCCTTTGCCGTCGAGCCAGCGCCAGAGCGACAGTGTTACATCTACCGAGTCAACATTGAGATCGAACATCGTGTAGTTGTAGTCTTCCAGCAGCTGCTCGGGCACTTTGCCAGCCATGGGTGGCGGATGAGTGGGGCCCCCCTCCTTGTCCTGTCGCGCCTTCTCCTGTTGAGTCGTATGCGGACCGCGTGAGATGTACACGTTCTTGAAGCAGAGCGTAGAATCCTGCCACTTCGGCACAATGGCTGACTCGAAGACGATCATGATATCCGTGCCACGCGTCAGATAGTCACTCAGCGCCTTGGCGATGTAGTCTGAAGAAGTACGGTGAATACCAGGACGCGCGTCCGACAAGAGTCTTGGATGCTCACGCTGCAGTCTCAAACTATTCGCCAGCCAAAAGACGGCGGAGAAGAACGTGGTTCTGTATGCAGTTCATGAATATGGAATAGCGACCGAATGTGTGTAGTGACTAACGTTCCGACGAGGATCCAGATCGTCTGGCTCATGACGAACCAGGTGACGAAGGCAGATATGTCGTCCGCGTTGAACTTGCGGAAGGATTTCTTGGCCATCCACCTCCAGCGTATGCGCAAACGCTCCCAGAAACCGCTAGCCGCATTGAGCAGGTCCTCGCGTGTAGGTCGGTGGACGTGGGGCATGGACGTCATGGCTCTTTGCACCCACCGCGGATAATTATCCCAGTTGAGTGGAGGGCCGCTAGGAGCGCTGCCAGCTTCGCCGGATGGAAGTGAGGACGCAGCAGGAGGGGGAATGGAAAGTTTGTCGAGAGGGCTCTGCAATGACGGCGTCCGCGGCGCACTGACCTGGTCATGCAATTCTGACCGGCCAGACATGGGTGAGGCATGCACAACGTCTGATGTGCTGTGCTCTGACGGCAGAGTATGTATGATCGACGGCGTAGGGGAAGGGGACGAGGGAAGGGTGATCGGTTGGGGCTGCAGCGATGCTGGTCGTTCTTCCGGCGGTGAGGGCAACATAACGGGACGCTCTGCTGGTAGATCACTGTGCTGACCGACCTCGCCCTCTTCCTCCGCGCGAGTAGCAGACTCTTGCGTCGTTTCATCTACTAGAGGCTGTTCGTCTGCCCTCGTGCTTTCCAATTCCCCATTGCCCGCAGCTTGCTGGGAAGCAGCACGATCGTGAGCAGGGGCTGACTGTGCAGTGAAGAAGTCGCCATCGTTCTCGAATACGGACTGTCGGTGGCGAATCTTCTTCTTCTTCGACAACGACGAGCTCGTGTGGAGTGCACTGCGGGCCTGCCAAGGACCGACGGATAGCTGGCTCCGCAACCTAGACTGCCGCACGAGGGAGCTGGTCGATGCTGCAAGGGCTCCTGAGATCCCCCACCTCTGCGAGGCCGAGGGCGCGGGCGTCGGGGCGCTGACGAGGTCTTGACGGCGGAAGAAGTTGCGGATGACATGGTAGCGGCTAGGCGCGGGCTTGCTGACCGTCAAGGCAGACAACGCCGGAGATGACGACGACAGCACGTCTAGAACAGGCGCCAGACATCGCGAGGGAAGCAGACTGGCCATCGCGCTGAGGTCGCGAGCGCGCGCGATGGTAGAAGGCAGGTGATGGCAGCGTGCCAGAAACAAAACCAAACAAAGGTGGTCATTGTATTTTGCAGGTACTTGATAAGAAGATACTGTTATGAAGCTTCTGTCCTGTATGCTCAAGAAAATTGCCACAGTACGTGTATGGTTGATCAAGAGGACCGGAATGGTTGATCACATAGTTGGAATGAGAATAATGTAAAGTACAATTATTATATGCGTTTGATAGGTGTTGTGCACCTGAGCGCAGCGCGTAGGGTCGTTACAAGTCGCCGCTGTGCACCAGGAGCAGGGTCCAAGAGTATAAAGTCAAGGGTGCGAATATGGAGGAATGTGACAATACAAGATGTCGCAAGGAAGTAATGAGCACTAGAGTCAAAGTCCTCACTGCGTCGAGGAACGGTCGGACAGACGTGACGCGAAAGCGCTCTGCGGTCCTCGGTTGACAATGTAGGTGAACCTGTAGAGAGCATCATCAGCATCGTCTCGTCCACAGAAAGGATGAACTTTGCCCTACTTCGCCGCATGCTGGAGAAAGACGCATTTGAGGCAACGCCGGGTGATGCATTCGCAGGGATAATCCCATTCAGCCTGCGGGTCGCTCTGCGCAGGCGGAATGCTAATGAACTTCGAGCGGAACGTCTGTTGTTGTTTTGAGAGGTAGTCATCTTCCGAAGCTGACGGTCCTTCCACCTCAGGGGCCGGTGGCGGCGGAGGCGGGCTCGCAGGCGAGCTTAAGCCTTCCACTGTCGTCCCTTCCACCAAAAACCCGGCTGGCACAAATGTCGGATGGCGCCTCGCTAGTCCAGCAGTCAGTGCTGTTTTGGAAGTCCTCTTCTGCACGCTGCTATCCTGCCCTTTGGCTAGAATTTGTGGCGGGACAAAGGGGATACTCCGCTGCGCGCCGCTGTCTTCGTCCTCTTCGAAGTATGTCGTGCGTCGCGCGTGTATATTGGCCCTTGGCGCTGGCTTTTTGAAAGGGCAGGTGGACTTCTTTACTGAGGAAGGTGACCTGATTCAGTGGTGAGATCGGCGCTGTGCCACAATAGCGGGACATCTCACTCCATGTCGATTCTCGCGAGCGTGGTAGGGTTATTGAAGGTAGCGTGCACAGGAATGTTTGCGAGCGCAGCTATTATATAGCACAGAACGGTTTTCTCGAGGTGGTTTGGCCTTTCACAATTGTTCGCTTGTCTCACTTCCTGACAAAAGGTATGATCAGCAACGGTAAGCGCTCAGAGGACCAATCCACGCACTGACAAGGCGTCAAGTACTGAAGTAGTGCACTTTGGTGCGCTCGACGGGAGGAAAGAAAAAGAAAAAGGCGGCAATAATGTGGCGTGCGTCAAGCGCGAATAAACTTCTCGACGGCGACCGGCCGATCCCGGCCGCGTGGTTCGATATGAGCTCGCCCGCGGTCAGGTGACCGCGTCCAGTTGCTTCTTCCCTGATTGTTCCCTGAGTGCTGAGTCCTCGTTCAAGTTATGCCAGAAGCGCGAACGGCACTTTGGCTGCACTTGAGGCCTCAGGGGCAAAATTGATGTGTGCGTGGGAGAAATTACGTTCCTTCGCCTGACAGCAGCTGCGACAGTGACGGGCCCAAAGCCATCCCAAGTCGCAGATTGAGATACTTCAGCGGCAGCAAGGCTTCTGAGAATACACTGCAAGACCGACGTGAGATCCGTGATAGAAGGGTGGACGCAAGATGGAGAAGACAATAAGGGCATCGGCAATATCCCCTTTAGTGCACAAGGGGGTAGGAAACTCCATCGATACCCGGGCAGCGGGCTCCGTCGAAGAATGTAGGACGGTGGTCACGCCGCGGTAGAGAAGATTGCAAAGTCTTGACAAAGTTCGAAAACATTGCATACGAATCGAGAGCTGGAGATCAGGCAAGCAGACGAACTTGGGCAGCCCTAGACATTGCTGCGTTGACCCTTCAGTCGTAAGGCGGCACACATTGAGGCGGGGTCTAGGAGCGCATCGTCGCGTAATGCAGACACGACTCAACGCGTAGCCACGACTGACGGTGAACGGAGTGAGGACAATGCGCTGTGACAGCGTCACAAAACATGCAACCGTGACAGACAATTGATCGTGACGTCTCCCGTTTGGGGAGACAATGACCATCGTGGCCCGGGTGTACGTTATAAAGGTCTTTCGGTAAAATGGAGGGCGTGCTTCCTTTCGTCCCTCTTTTTACTTTTTCACGACGAACGCGTCGCCGGTCGACTCGCCATGTCAGAATTTCCACGCTGGATGTCGCCGCCGCCGACTTACGATGCCACGACGACCACGACCGCGTACGCCCTCAAGCCATACCTCGAGCTCCCCCATCTCCTCTCCCTCACGTGGCTCGCGTACCCTATCCTCTCCCTCCTCTTCGTTGCCTTCCGCCTTGCCATCTCCTCGTCCTCCATGCAGGACTCCGTCGACAGCGCAAAAGACAACATGATTGCCAGCTGCAAGGCCGCCGAAAACGCCGCCACCTCGTCCGCAAGCCTCCCCCGCTACATGGCCATGGGCAGCAACGAGCTCTTTGCAGACTCCGTCAACGCGACCATGAATGCCGCGCGCGCCACCATGGTTCTCGCGCTGACCATAATGGAGGCCATCATCAACTTCATTATCGACATCTACCGCTCCACGCTGCTCTGTTTTGTCGAGCTCGTCATCCGTGGCGGAATATCGTTGCTTATTAGCGCGGCGGACGAGGTGCGTCGGCCACCCATTGTTTTTCTGCTGCGGGCTAAACCTCCTCCAGGTCAAAGAATTCGTCGAGAACATCGCGGACGGGCTCGCGGACACCATACAGAGCGCCATCAGCGGCGCCAACTCGGCTTTCCAGACTGCCATCGACGGCGTCAACGCCATCAACCCGTTTGGCGACATAAGCGCGCCCCAGATTGATATGCCGGACCTGTCCTCCCTCACGAACCTCAACCTCCCCACGACCTTCCAAGACGCGCTCACGAGCCTGAACAACACTGTACCCACCTTCGATGAAATTAAGGAGGCCATTGAGAATGTGTGCGTACCTTGCACCTCATCTCCCATACCATCCGTGCTGACCCTTCATCAGGATTGATACTCCGTTCGAGCTCCTCAAGGCGGATATCAACGACACCTTCGCGGGGCTGAACTTCAACTCGTCACTCATGTCCGTCCCGGAGACAAACACGGTCCGCTTCTGCCACGACCTCGACACCTCCGTTGTCGATGACCTGGGCAACGACATCATCAAGGCGACGAAGATTGGCATTGTCATCATCATAGTCATCGCCCTCTGCCTCATTGGCCTCAACTGCTTCCTCGTGTGGTACAAGTGGCGCAGTCAGCTCCAGCACATCGACTACACCCGCCAGGCATGGATGTCGGACCCCGTGCTGTACCAGTCGAAGCCCGTGAGCGGTAGCAAGGGCGGTAACATGCCCAACGTTGAGCTCACGGACCACAACATGCTCATGCTGCAAGCGGCAGGGCAGCATCCAATCCTAACTCGCTTCGCGAACAACACTGCGCGCCGCCTGCGCCTCGGGCCCACGAAGACGACGAACTTGACGTGGTTCCTTCACTACATCTTCCACCCGCCTGCGCTGGCGTGCTTCCTGATCGGCTTTGTCGGCCTGCTGTCCGTGCAGATCCAGCTGCTCGCGCTCGACCCCCTTGTCGGCGAGTACAAGGAGCGCGCCGCGGCCTCTGCGGACGATCTTTCCAACAGCATCGCGACGCAGATCAACGGCAGCATGTACAACCAGTCCGCGCAGTACGCCGCCGACGTCAATGCACAAATCGCGTCGATGCAGGAGCAGATCGACGGCGGCGTCTTCGGCTGGCTGAACACCACGACTGTCACCCTGAACGACACACTCGTCGCCTTCTACGACAGCGTGGAGAACGCCATCGAGAGTGTCTTTGACGACACCCCCCTCGAACAGCCCGTCTCCGAGTTCGTCTTCTGCTTGCTGGGGAGCAAAATCGTTGCCATCGAGAACGCCCTCACATTCCTCCATGATAACATCCAGGTCGAGCTACCCACGATGAACGACTCCGTTCTCGTCATCGGCCCAGATGGCGTCCAGGAGATCTCGCGTCCGATCTCCGCTGCCGCACTCGGCGGGGGCGACAGTGGGGATGGCGAGGAGGACAACGGCATCGTCGACAAGCTCGTGCGGTCGTACACCGAGTCCCTCAAGAAGGAGCGCATCATGTTCGCCGTCTTTGTCGGCCTGTGGGGACTCGTCGTTCTCATTGGGCTCTGCATCATCTTCTGGCACTCGTACGGCAAGGCCTGGTGGGTGGGACGCAAGGAGACGCGCTCACGTTCCGAACCCGCGGCAGGTGGCGAGGGTGGAAACACGTGGTTCTGGACGGCCTGGTTCGCTCGAGTCAGGGAAGGGCGCGAGAGGCGGCGTTGGGAGCAGGAGCAGAGGGCTGACATCAACGGTCTCGTTGTGCCCTTCCGGGAGGGCATACCTACACAGCCCTCTGCCTCCGAGCAGCAGGGACTCACCGTTGCCCACCACGATCTCCCTTCTTTCACACCGCTGCCATCTCCGAAGCCGTCACCCTGGACACCATGGTCCCTCGGTCGTTCGTCTCGTGCGGAGAAGGACAAGGCGCCCTCGGAGCTCGGCGAGAAGTCGATTCCCGAGGTCAGGTTGCAGGCTGATGGCCAGCGGAGTAGGGAGGCTTTGCTTGCTGACGAGAAGGCAGGGGTGGATGTCGGACGGCCAGGCATTTTCGCTCGCATCTTCGGTGGAGCGCGTGCGCACGCCAGTGAAAGCACCCAGCCTTCCCGAGCGTCAAGTCCTCGCGGCAAGCCCGACCTGCGCATCTCCGTTGGACGGGCGATGGCGGGTACGACGCGCCCTGTGGATGGTGCTCCGGATATGCCTGCAGCGCACGAGCAGGACGCTTCGCCCGAAGAGCGCTCGCGGTGGTCCATCTCACCCACGGCCACCCGACGCCACACGCCTTGGGTCAATATCATCAGCCCGACGACGCGTGCTTCCAACTCACTGCATTCGAGGTCGACGAGCGGCTCGAGTCAGTCAAGCAACCTGCCGCCCCCGATCCACCCCGCGCGCCGCGACCTCGGCGCCCTCGGTCGCGCATTGAACGCCCCGCGTCTCGCCTTGGGCAAACACGGGAAGGAGACGGAGTCCGTTGCCCTCCCGCCAACGAAGAACTCCCGCGTGTCGTCGGTCCCCGCAGACGTGAACGAGGACTTCTACACTGAGGACTCCCTCGGCGCGCCGCTCAGTCACGGGTCGCATGGTCGGTCAGCGCCGTTCCCTGCGCCTTTGCATCTTGGCTTCGACCGGCCTCAGCAGCAACCGAACGCCGTGCGCGCTCGTCCAGGTCCGCCATCGTTCAAGCAAACGAACGACAGCGGAGCCAGCCTGAGCGTCAAGACGACCTCGTCCTCCAACCTTCTCACACCGACGACGCGTTTGCTGACGACGGTGCCGGCTCGGTCATCCTCGACGCTGCTGAATCAGAACCCGTTCGCGGATGCGCAGCCAAGCCCGGCGCCCTCGTCAGACGCCAGGACCGCGGGTATGGCGGGCGTCGGCGCTGGTGGCAAGGGCCCGGTCAACCCCTTTGTGACGCCGTTCGACGACGAGCACCAGGTAATCATTCTCCCTGCCCACCCGCGGAAGAGCATGAATACGAACCCCTTCCAACCAGTCGTACTATGAACACTAAACCTCACTCTATCTTTCCTTTTCTTGCATTCACGATGACCACGGACCACGTCCAACGTTTTACTTACCTCTCCTGACGTCTTTGTAGCATATATGGGGCACCTCGATGGCGTCCTCTAATGGTTCTGTGTTACTGGTTTGTGGCTTGCATACTTATAATGAACTAGCTGTATTTTTACTAGACGTACGGGCTCTTACTCTGGATGTAGAGCTCCCATTGTAGCGTAGTAATGGTCAAGCAACATTGCATCGCATCTTGCCGGGTTTCCTCGTTGAAGTTGAACTTCAAGCTCGCCTTCTGTTACCAGTCTGTCACTACTTATTCCGTATGTTGCGTGGTCTCGTGCTCAGGTCAACCCGCTCCAGCAAGTCGAATATTCGTGCAGCATCTCTTGCACGATACTGTTGTCCCCGTCTACGTCCGCTAGCTTGTTCGATATCTTGCCCTCGACCGGCCCTTGCTCGCTACTTCCAGACCGCACGTCCTCGAGCTCAGTCATTGTTATCGACCATGGCGCCTCATCCGACGAACACCACGGACCGGCTGCAGAAGCTGAGGGATCTTATGGCGCAGGACGGCTACTCCGTCGACGCGTTCGTTGTCCCCACCGAAGACGAGCGTGAGCGCGGGTTTGATCGGCGCTGGGCAGCACTGATGCCCAGTAGATGCCAGCGAGTATCTCGCGGCGGCAGACGAACGACGCGCCTGGATATCCGGATTCACTGGGTCTGCGGGTGCGTTCCCCTCCATACCCCGTCGCTCGCTTTGCTGAACATGGACGCCAGGATGCGCCATCGTGACGCTGGACCACGCATACCTCTTCACGGACGGACGGTACTATCTGCAAGCAAGCCAGCAGCTTGACGAGTGTGTAGCTATCATGCACAGTGCGATCAACGTCTGACATGCACGACAGCAACTGGACCTTAATGAAGGTCGGCATGCCAGGCTCGTAATCGCGCTCTGGCTCGCCCTCCATCCATGCTCATGACCGACCAGATGTCCCCACTTGGCAAGAATTCCTACACAAGACGCTCCCCGCAAACTCCAAGATCGGCATCGACTCCACCGTCCTCTCCGTATCCGACGCAGAGACCATCTCGACCCAACTCGCTCTCAAGGGCTCTGAACTCGTCCCCCTCACCACCAACCTCGTAGACGAAGTCTGGGGCGCCACCAAGCCGAAGCGGCCCGCCAACGAGGTCTTCCATCTCCCCGAGCAGTTCTCCGGCGAAAGTCACGCGAGCAAGCTCGCCAGGCTGCGCCGCGCGCTCGAGGAGAAGGACGCCTGCGCGATGGTCGTGACCAACCTCGACGACCTGGCGTGGCTCTTCAACCTCCGCGGCTCGGACATCGACTACAACCCGGTGTTCTTTGCGTACGCTGTTGTTGAGCCGACGCGCGCCATCGTCTTTGCGGACGCGGCGCGTGTGGCGGATGATGCGAAATCGCGGCTGGCGAACGACGTCGAGTTCCGCCCATATACGGCGGTCTGGGAGTACCTGCGTGCCGACCTCAAAGGCCTCGTGGATAGTGGGGATCAGAAAGTGCTCATTGCCAGCAACGCCAGCCTGGCCGTGGCAAGCTGCTTTGACAAGGTGAGTGCGCTGCTAGGACCTCGCTTTAATAGCTTACGGCCGAGGCAGAATCGCGTCCTTTCAACGCGGTCACCCATTACCGACCTGAAAGCGGTCAAGAACGAAGTAGAGCTCGAGGGCTTCAGGCAGTCGCATCTCCGCGATGGTGCGGCGCTTGTCAAGTACTTCAGCTGGCTCGAAGCGCAGCTGGAAAAGGGCGTAGAGTTGACCGAATGCACCGCCGCCGACAAGCTTGAGGCATACAGAGCGTATGTGCATACGCGTTGCGCCACTCGTTGCCTCTAACGTTTCGGCAGGGAGCAGCAGCATTTCAAGGGCCTATCCTTCCCGACCATCTCTGCTACAGGGCCGAACGGAGGTACGACCTCACACAGGCTCCAGAGTCTAGCTATACTAAAACTTGACAGCTATCATCCACTATGAGCCCACTCCGGAGGACTGCATGGTGGTCAAAAGGGACCAGATCTACCTCTGCGACTCAGGCGCCCAATTCCTTGATGGTACCACAGATGTCACACGTACCTGGGTATGAACTCCTTCCTTTGCGTCCGTCGCTCCTCTTCTGAGCTTTGCTTAGCATTTTGGTACTCCAACGGAAGAGGAGCGCCGTGCAAACACGCGAGTTCTGCAAGGCCACATCGCCATTGCTACCGCTGTGTTCCCGAACGGCACTACTGGTTCGTGTCCCGCTACTCTTCAGCAGATAAAATTACTAATTATGAGACAGGTTACCTTCTGTATGCGTCGACCGTACTTCACCTTTTGTCCTGCTTGACTCTTCTTTCAGCGATCCTTGGGCTAGGAGAGCATTGTGGCGTGACGGCTTGGACTACAGGTACGCTATACGCTTTGGACATGACTACAGGCTCACAAGGCTGCAGGCACGGCACTGGGCACGGCGTCGGTGCCTTCTTGAACGTGCACGAAGGCCCCCACGGCATGGGTACTCGCATAAGTGGGTTTCGTATTCCCGCCTACGCTCACCCCCTTCTTATCTGACTCACTCTCCTATGTAGCGGCCAACTCAGTGCCTATCAAGTCGGGCATGACCATATCCAACGAACCTGGCTATTACGCCGATGGCAAGTTTGGCATCCGCATTGAGAGCATCGTCCTCGCGCGACCAGCAGATACACCGAACAATTTTGGGGACAGAGGATACTTGCGGTTTGAGACCGTGACGATGTGTGTTTTGATGAGTCTTGTCCGATTTAGTAACTGACTTGGACGTTGTAGGTGTCCGATTCACAAGAAGCTGATCGACGTCTCGTTGTTGAGCGCGGAGGAGCGAGAATGGGTGGATTGGTACCACGGGGTGGTCTTGGAAAAGCTCACGCCGCTTCTTGACGGTGACAAGGAAACGTTAGAATGGTTGAAGAGGGAGTGCTCCCCATTGTAATAACTTATCTGGCATACTCTCGTTCTCTCTGCTATTCGGATCGAGCGTGCCTCAATAGATACACTGCTGCAGTATAGAGTGGCATCCAGGAACCGGGCAAAGACGAACATGGGTCACGTGTATTGATCCGTCGTCGGCCTCGGCGATGGCGTCTGTTTGATTCTTCCCCTTCAAGTTCCGTTGTCAAATACTTTCAAGCGCGTCTGCATGGCACATGCGCTCGCGGAGCCTGGGCTCCCACCTCGCATCTCTTTGCGTCGGCTCTGCAGCCACAAGACGAGCAAAATACAGCAGATACAGCCTCTCGCAGCAGCCTATCTTCAGGACAGACCGACAATCGCAGGCGCGTATGCTCGGGTGCGCTGAGGAGACCCGGGCCATTCGTTCCTTGTCCGATCAGCGCCAATGGGACCTCTATCTTTGGAAAAATAACAGATAAAGATCCCAGCCGTGTGCAGTGGCCAAGACCACCTGCTCCATGTCATCTCTCACGCGCTACAGGGTTTATATTTTGACGGGCACGGGGGATGGCGCTGCCGACGCAGATAAGCACTCTAGGCTTGTCTCTTACCTTCGTTCACCCTCTCGCAAGCGTTAGCGCCCGACGCCCGCCATGAGCATCAGCCACAGCTCTGACCCCGAGAAGGGGATCGAGAAGGACTCGGTCGGGGGGCAGACCAGGTGCGTAGACGATGTTTTGTCCTCGATCGCACTTTACTGAATCCTTCCCCCAGTGTGCATGAAGCGCGCATCGCGGACTTGCACGATGAGGTCCCGCGAGGGAAGCTCAGGTATCTGTGGACGCTTGTGGAGAAGCTGGATCGCTTTGGTGTTGAAGCGCGGGGCATTGAGCGCGTGCAGCCAGACGAGCGGACGCAGTCGTGTGAGTGAAACTCCTCCTCCCCGTCTTCCCCGGCACGCACACGCTTTCCCCCGGGCATCTGAGCTAACTAAATCTCAAACAGCGTCGTTGGTGTGCTTCTGGATGTGGCTTGCGGCCAACATGACAATCTCGACATTCTCCCTCGGAACACTATCCGCCTCCGTCTTCGAGCTGGGTCTCCGAGATGCGGTCCTGACCATCCTGTTCTTCAACCTCATCACGTCAATCCCCGCTTCTTATTTCTCTACATGGGGTCCGAAGCTCGGTACGATGCTTCTTCACTTTGCAGAGCCGCTCACTTAACGCATCACTATCGCAGGTTTGCGCCAGCTTACGCTCTCCCGCTATTCTTTCGGCTACTTCACGGCGCTTATACCCGTAATTCTGAACTGCATCGCCTGCGTCGGATGGTCGGTCGTAAACTCTATCGTCGGTGGCCAGACATTGCAGGCCGTCAGCACCTCGCATCAGATCCCCATCGCCGCTGCTATTGTCGTTATCGCCATCGGAACGATCATAGTGTCCTTCATGGGATACCGCGTCGTTCACGCGTACGAGAAGTACTCGTGGATCCCTGTGCGTGACTTATATATCATCCATCCACTGGCTCTTACAATGCATGCAGGTCTTCGTCATCTTCATCATATATGCAGGAGAGATTGGCGGTCACGTTGATGTCGGCGCCTGGGGCGGCAGCGGAGAGATTGAGGCGGCGAGTGTGCTCTCATACGGCGCCACGTGAGTTCTCTCAAATCTGTGACGACTTTTCGTCTAACTGACCGTCCGATAAGTGTGGCCGGCTTCGCGCTGGGTTGGACATCTCTAGCTGCGGACTACTCGGTTTCACTTCCCGAAGAGATGTCATCCTGGAGGGTCTTCTGGTCCACGTAGTACGTCCTGCTGAACCTGCTCTCCCAACGTCCTCCTCATCATCTGCAGCTGTGGTATGAACTTACCCATGATCCTCGTCGAGGTTCTCGGCGCGGTCGCTATGCACACATTCGACGCAAAGCCTGCATGGGGCGATGCGTACAACTCCATCGGTGTTGTAAGTACCACGAAAAACGCGTATGAATCAGCCAGTAACCTTTGACAGGGCGGTCTGCTCGGTGCGCCCCTCACAGGGACCATGCACGGTTTCGGCAGCTTCCTTCTCGTCCTGCTCGCCCTGTCTATCGTCGCCAACAACATTCCCAACATGTACTCCCTGTCCGTTACGTTCCAGGTTCTCGGCCGCTACGCTCAAGCGATCCCCCGCGTCTTCATCGTCCTCGCTGGCTCCGCCATCTACATTGCCCTCGCCATCGTCGGCGCGACCTACTTCGAAGAGTGGCTGGACACGCTGCTCGTCATCCTGAGCTACTGGCTCGCGATTTTCTCGACGATCCTGATAGAGGAGCACCTGATCTTTAGGCATAACGACTGGAGGAATTACGCCCCGGACGAGTACAACGAGCGGAGCAAGCTACCGCTGGGCATCGCCAGTTTCCTCGCGCTGGGCTTCGGTGTCATGGGCGCGGTGCTCGGCATGGCGCAGACATGGTATGTGGGTGTGATCGGCAACAAATTTGGGATTCCGGGTATCGGTGAGTAAATTGTCTGGCCCTTCGACGCTACAGCCGTGTCATACTGACGCCGTTCCTCAAGGTGGGGACATCGGATTCGAGTTATCGTTCGCTTTCACTGCAGTCACGTACCCCGGCTTCCGGTACTTCGAGCGCAAGTACTGGGGCGCATGAGCCGTTCTGGATCTATGCTAGATATATTTTTTGCGCCTATAGAATGGGACAAGACTATCCAACACCAGAGAGAAAAGCGAGAAACATCACATATCTCTCTGCTGCGCTCTCGAAGACAACTTGCGCGCCAGAGCTCCTAGCGGCTAGTGCCTCGCCGCCCGCATTCCGATGCCCATCGGCCTTGAAGCTTGAAGGCTTGACTCCATCGCCGATTTCACGTTCGCCGTGGCTTCAGTTTAGTGTTGGCGCTTACATTTAGCTTACAGTGCATGCAGACACATGCAACAGTGTAATACTTTGAGCTGCAGATGAAGTAGACGCGCGGACGGCGCCGACGAACGTCATTCCGATGTCCATCGGCCTTGAAGCTTGAAGCTTGAAGGTTTGACTCCATCGCCGATTTCACGTTCGCCGTGGCTTCAGTTTAGTGTTGGCGCTTACAGCTAGCTTACAGGGCATGCAGACACATGCAACAGTGTAATACTTTGAGCTGCAGATGAAGTAGACGCGCGGACGGCGCCGACGAACGTCATTCGCCACCCGTCACCGAGTGGTCGTGTGAGCGTCTTCGAGCTTCCAGAATACTGACCTCGCTCGTCGCATCGCTTATTCAAGCCATATACAAGCCTTATATGCAGCTGGGCACCGAGTCGGCTTTGGGATACACGTCTGAGTCATGCGAAGACTTGGATGGGCCGCGATGGTATAAGACCCACCTTCTCATTCCTCACTTGACAACCTCCCAGCACAGATATGTCTACTCCCATCGACAACCTCGACATTCCCTCCAGCGATGCGACGGTGTCGGTCAAGGCGTTCAACACTCTAGATGCTGAGAAGTCATACGTCCCGGCCGCATTCTTCATGACACCCGTGCTCCCGGGGCGAGAGCAAATGTATGCACCGGCCTTCGCCTTCCTCATCGAAAACCCTCGGCTCGGGCGGCGCGTCATGTTCGACCTGGGCCAGCGGGATGTGACGACGGGCACTCCGCCTGTGGTGGAGATGGTCAATCAGGTCGGGGCGGTGTTCGTGGCAGACGACGTCGTGGACCAACTGGTCAGCAACAACATCGACCTCGAGAGCATCAACAGCGTGATTTGGAGGTAAGTTTTCGTGGACGCTTGCCGGGCAGTCATGCTGACCACTGACATTGCGATTCACAGTCATATACATTTTGACCATATTGGTAAGCTGTTGTCCGTGCTACCGTCGCGGCATTGCGCTAAGCTCAATAGGTGACACGGGCAGGTTCCCGTCATCAACAGAGCTAGTTGTGGGACGCGGTACCGACCTGACCACTTACCCGACGAACCCCGCTTCGACACTGCTCGACCGAGACATACAGTGCGTGATTCCTTCCCAGCTTCCAGTATGACTTAAAAACCACGCTAATTGTCTCCTGTAGGGGAAGGCAGGTCCGCGAGCTGAGCTACGACGCCTTGAAGATAGGCGGTTTCGACGCGCACGACTTCTTCGGAGACGGCAGTTTATACCTACTGGATTGCCCCGGGGTGAGTAAACTCCGCTTGCGCATCCATTGCATTCTACTTACTGGATCAGCACGTCGGCGGCCACACATGCGCGCTCGCCCGTGTCGAGCCACAATCCTTCGTCTTCCTCGGCGGGGACATCTGCCATCACCCTGGACAATTCCGACCCACGGAGGCGCTACATCGCACCGTCATGTGCCCGGGTCACATTCTCGCTGGTGCTCATAAAGCGATATCCACGGAGCATTTCGGCTCCACCGGCGCAGAGGGGACGTTCGACCTCACCAAGCGGACTGAGCCAATGCTGGATATTGTGGAAGGCGGGGTACACGAGGACTCGACGGCCGCGAAAAATGCTATCCGGCAGTTGCTGGCATTTGATGCAAGCCATGATGTGCTCGTCGTCATTGCGCACGACCTCACGCTCGTCGGGGAGCTGCCGCTATATCCGGAGAGTATTGATGATTGGAAGAAGACCGGGCTGAAGGAGAAGGTGACATGGGCGGGTTTCGAGGAAGAAAATTCTTCCTTCCGCTACAGTGACTGCAGCAACAGACTCTGTACGTCGGTGCGCCTCTGAGAGCATTGCGTCCCACTGACAGAAGAACAGAAGCTGGCGACTTTACAACTACTTACGTCTGACTCACGCTCGTCTAGTCGTTGAGCTTCCTGTCTCGGGTCGGCAGTTACAAGAGAATCTTTAATGTACTAAACAACTGAAAACGTCTGCCCACTACATGAAACTGAGCTGCGATACGTCGGGGGATTTCGAAAGCGGCAGAGGCAGCCTCTTTGATAACCCCATATAGGAACTCCCTTGTTTCCCAAAAGGGCTGTTGCTTGTCTCCCTTTTGTATTACGGGTCGATCTTGATAAGTACCTACTTGCTGCCATCTTCGTTACAAGCTGGCGTTCCCTCAACGTCCTTTGCACAATGTGACTTCAATCTTTGTCCGCTACTGTATATGCTCAAACCTCTGAAGACCGCTCAAAAAGTGGAATCCTGGGCAGCCTGGACAGTGGACACTGGACAGGAGTCATCGGAAATGGCATCCTCGCGGACTGCCTTGGACCTTATCCCCTCACACGTATGGTTCTTACAGTACGTCAAGAGGACATACCTGAAAGCTAGGAACGTCAACCACCGCCGAGGCTGGGAGCACTGGTATTTGGAAGGCATAACATCATGCCAACGTCATGGTGCGAGCGCCCCAAGTGCAGTCGACCGCGAAATCGCTATCTTGCCGTTCTTCTCTCATCATGTCTAGCCAGCCCGACCAGCTCATACTGTCCGCCAACTCTGGTTCCTCGTCGCTCAAGATCTCCCTATATGCGCTAGCCCCCAAAGGTTCTAACTCGGATGAGCCTGTCGAGCTGCTTCTCAAATCATCCATCTCGAGTATCAGCGCACCGCCTGCCCAATTCACGTTCAAGACCATCACGGGCACTCCCAAGGAAGCGAACGACAAGGACGAGGTTCCAAGCATCCATGACCACGCGTCCGCTTTTGAGCACTTCCTTCAACATCTCAAAGACGGCGCCGGCATCGACCGCGACCGTATCACACACATCTGCCATCGTGTCGTGCACGGCGGGGACTATAGAGACCCTGTAGAGCTCAGCACACATGCGTACAAGCACATTGAGAAGCTATCCGATCTTGCACCGCTGTAAGCATACAAAAAATGATCTGTGGACGAGTGTCTGACGATCCTTGCAGTCACAATGGTGCCGCGCTCTCCGTCATCCAAGGCTGCGTCAACGCACTTCCAAACGTCAAGTCAATCGCATTCTTCGACACGGCTTTTCATCGCACTATACCACCCTACGTATCTGCATACCCGATCGACCAGGCAGTCGCGAAGGAGCGAGGCTTGAAGAAGTATGGCTTCCACGGACTGAGCTGTAAGTCGCTCCTGTCGCTCAAGCTACTTGATATTGAGACCCACGCATAGATTCCTTTATTCTGCGCTCCGTGCAACGCTATCTACAGAAGGCACGCTCTTCTTGTCTTCTGCTTCGCTCGTTGTTCACATTCCTCAGCCCGCGGAAGAAATGAACGTTATCCTTCTCCACCTTGGCTCCGGTGCCTCCGTCTGCTGCGTCCAGAATGGCAAATCTCTCGATACCTCCATGGGTCTCACACCGCTGAGTGGCCTCCCTGGCGCCACACGAGCGGGCGCCATCGACCCCTCCCTTATATTCCACTACACCAATAAGGCCGGGCGTATCACGCACGACCCTAGCGCAGCCGCAAATCTGCACGTCACTCAGGCCGAAGACATCCTCAACACCAAGTCCGGCTGGAAGGCCCTCTGCGGGACGACCGACTTCGGAGAGATCACCCAGCGCGCGTTCGCCAGTCCGGACGCCGACTTCGCGCCCGTGCCGAATCCGCTGGATGGCGATCCGCTTTCTGAGCCATCGCCAGAGATGCTAGCCTTCAGTATTTTCGCGGACCGCATACAGGGCTACATCGGCTCGTATTTTCTCAAGTTACAGGGCAATGTGGATGCTGTGGTCTTCAGTGGCGGGATTGGCGAGCGCAGCCAGCAGCTTCGCAAGGTGGTATGCGACCGCATCGCGTGTCTGGGCTTCTCTGCCATCTCAGAAACCCGGAACAATGCAGTAGATGACACGCCAGGGACCGTTGTGGACATTGGAGCGGGAAGGCCAGAGGATGAACGGCGTCGCATGCTGGTTTGCCGCACAGATGAGCAGGTACGTAGTAATTCTGCGACGAGCAGCTCTGATCGTTGCTGATACACCGCCTAAGCTTGAGATGGCTAGGCAATGCGCTCTTAGTGACAAGTTTTGGTAGAAGTTTATACTTGAGAGGAATGAGAACCCTTGTACAATCACTCAATTGTGCATCACGTCGATGAAGTCGTTAATGTATCCACGATTACTCGTCGGAACCTGACTTGCACTTGCGATTATCTCAGGAAGTCTGAGGTTGCCAGGCTCAATAACTTAACAAAGTGACAAGGCGGTAGCCGCGCTGCCGGGAATTGGACTGACACGCAATCTTTGCGAGAGGGTTATCATGGCCTGCTGTAGCGACAGCCATGTTGCAGTTTCGACGACTCATATAACGCATGTCCGAGCGAGAGGGATGCCAATGTAATGGATCATTGCATGGCATCATGCGGGGTATATGTAGTACACATGTAGTGGCATCAACTCCTTGCAATATACTTCTACATTTACAACCAACTTCATCCCCCAATCCATTCGTGATAACAAATCAGTTCTTCTCTTGTGTGCTCACCCACTCCGCGGGACCGCCACGCGCCATGGGAGGAGCCGGCACAGCCGGAGGGGCGATGGGCAGAGCCGGTGCAGAGGCGGAAGCAGAGGCCGCCGACGATGACGAAGAGGTGGTCGACGACGAAGAGGACGCAGACGCGGAGGACGCAGACGCTGAGGACGCGGGGACTGCAGGCATAGGGACCGCAGGAAGGTCACGCTCCATCATCATTGGGACAGGCAGAGACGGTGCGGACATGGGCACAGCCGGTGCAGAGGCGGAAGCAGAGGCCGCCGACGATGACGAAGAGGTGGTCGACGACGAAGAGGACGCAGCCACAGAAGACGCAGACGCGGAGGGCGCTGGGACTCCGGGCGTCGGGACCGCAGGCAGATCGCGCTTCATCATCGCAGGTACAGGCAGAGACGGTGCGGACATTGGCATAGCCGGCGAGGAGGCGGAAGCAGAGGCCGCCGACGATGACGAAGAGGTGGTCGACGACGAAGAGGACGCAGACGCGGAGGACGCAGACGCTGAGGACGCGGGGACTGCAGGCATAGGGACCGCAGGAAGGTCACGCTCCATCATCATAGGGACAGGCAGAGACGGTGCAGAGGCCGCCGGGGCTGAAGCCGACGAAGCTGACGCGGATGTGGACGCAGATGACGACACCGACGAGGCGGACGCCGACTGCGCAGGCATCGACGGGAGTGCAGGAGGACCACGCTTCATCATGCCAGGGATTGGTATGGCGGGCGTCGAGGATGCAGAGGCGATCGACGAGGACGAAGACGTAGTCGAAGACGCAGATGCAGATGCAGAGGCAGACGAAGCTGGTACAGCGGGCGCGGGCACAGGAAGACCGCGCTGCATGAAGCCCGGGCGCCCGCCGATGCCTACAGACATGGTCGTGTCGGGCATCGATGGAGCCGATGAAGAGTGACCATCGAAGTAAGGCATGGCTGACGGGAATACGCCAGACGGCATAAGCCCCGACGGCGCAAACTCATACATGGACTCGGTGGATGAAGAGGCACTGTAGGAGCCCGTCGGCATCATGGCGGATCCACTCACGGAGATCTTGGCTTCGAACGCGTCGCGGCCTACGTGCATGGAGTGGTTGCCCGAGTCGATGTCGCCATTGCCGTCGCCCATCTTCTTCCCGTCCGAATCGCGCAGGTCTGCCCTCTTCTTCTGCATACGACGCTTCGGCTCCGACATCCTCGTGGACGTCGCAGCGGGCGGCGGCGGCGGAGCAGCCTCCTCGTAATCGGCGTTGTGAACTTGACGGATGTGAGGGCTGCTCGTGCCATTGGTCACACTGTCGACCTGTTCGCGAGAGGCGTAAGGCGCGTTCGGAATCGTGTCGGTGTCGACAGCCATATGGACGGTGTGGCCCTGCCCAGGGCTCGAAGTATACGGTGCAGTAGGAACGGAGTTGCTGTCGAACGCGCCGTGGAAGTTATGACCCTGTTCACGAGAAGCGAAAGGAGCGGCGGGCACGGAGTCGCTGTCGGCCTCGGAGTGGAAGTCGTGACCCTCTTCACGGCGCATAGGCGCAGAGGGAACCGCGTTGCTGTCGATAGCGCCGTGCACGGTGTGACCCTGCTCGGCAAGGGCGCCAGAAAGAACAATGGGAAGGGCGGCGAGTAGGAATTGGAAGCGCATATTGACGAAGTCGAAGAGTTGCCGGATAGACTGAAGATGGAGTAGAAGTGGTCGCTATTGAGCGCGCGTGATGATGGCGGTTGGGAACAAGGTGCAAAGGCGCGTTACGCAGTATCTTATAGGGCCCCAGAGGTGGCGGTGCAGCAGCCGCGACGACGACGACGATGACGGAATATTTGCGGCGGACGAGCTTGTTCGACGCGACGCGACGCGTCGTAATCAATCCATATCTGGCGCGCGCTCGGAAGGTCACGAGACCGCGAAGTTGACATACGGTACTTAACAGTTGCTCGCATTGTTTCGTTTTCTAGATTACTGGAATGCCTTCGCAAGCGCCTCCGACGCTTCGGTCACCATCTGCTTGCCAATGGACAGACGCCTGCGTGAACGATCAGCACTGCTCAAACATGACTCAAAATGGGAGACGTACCCATCCATCGCCATGATGGGATGCGGCGCGCCCTTGTACACCTTTGTCTCCACCTCTTTGCCCAGCTTCTTCAGCTTCTCCCCATACGCGATGCCCTCGTCCCGTAGAATGTCCATCTCGCACACGCCAATCCAGGCGTTCGGCGCCTTCGCGAGTAGCTCCTCGGGAGCAAATATCGGCGACGCATCCCACTTCGTCCAGTCCTCCTTGTTCGGGAGGTAGTTGTTGACAAACCAGCGCATGCGCTCCGGACCCAACCACGGTGTATTCTCGTTCTCCTTCCATGACGGTTGGTTGTTGTTGGTCTCAGACGCTGTGTTGTCGGTGACGGGGACGATGAGGAGCTGGAAGATGATGGGGATCGGGGGGCTCAGCTCAGCAGATTTGAGCGCGCCGATCGCTGCGAGGTTGCCACCACTGAATACGGAGTTAGTGTGGACGTCCATAGGCACGGACGGGAAACGTACCTGGATGAGCCACCGACGGCGATCTTGTTGGGGTTGGTGCCGAGGAGCTCCTTGCCCTTCGTGTGCACCCATTGGATCGACTCCACGGTATCTTCGACGGCAATGGGGTACTTATGTTCCGGCGCGAGGCGGTAGTCGACGGACACGACGACGCAGTTCGCGCCTGCAACGAGCGATCAGGGATCGGGGGCGAGAGGGATGGATTGCCAGCACTCACGAACGCACATGTTGCTGCAGAATGCGTTCTCACTGTTGATGCTACCGAGCGTCCATCCACCTACAACGGTCACTGGGTGCAGAAGTCATGAAGGGAGACGACATACCGCCGTGGTAGAAGAGGAACGCTGGCCAACCATCCGCTGGCGGAGTGCCCTTCGGCGTGAAGGCGCGAACACTCGTATGGGAGAGCGGGTAGTCCTTAATTTCGCAGTCGAGAACCGAGGAGCTGCCCGGGACGGCGGGAGCGTTCCGGATCTCAGGCGACCAGGGGAGTGTGTGTGGGGGGACGATATACTGCAGAACTTCCTCGTGGAACTGCCTGTATTCGGGATCGAGGCGGTCGACAACCTCCGGATGCAGCGGCTGGTGTGCGATGGACATGGTGGGCGGCGAAATAGGCGGCGATGGGTCCTCTGGATGAGTCGGCGCCTATATACTGCGCGATGAACGGCGGGATAATGCGCATGCATCGTTTAGGCAGCGCGGGGGAGGCGGACCGGACACGTGAAGCGATAGCCTGCAGATAACAATCAATATGCATTCCTTTGCCACGTCGGCGTTGCGTCGGCGAGCAGCGGCGCGCAGGGAAGCGGGCCCCTGCGGGCGTTCCGGACCTCCCTTCATATACTTATCCGGCCCCGAAACCCATCTGTATAGAGTAGACACCACGGTCCACTTGCATCTTGCATCCCACCATGGTCGTACAGACGAAGACACCCATCGATCTCCTCGCGCTCCCCAGCAAGGAGCGCCTCGTCGCCGAATACGCTGGCAAGGGGCTGAATGAGGTCAGGACGCCAGCGTTCGTGATCAACCGCACAGTGTTTGCAGACAACTGCGCGCGAATGCACCTGAAGGCGAAAGATTGGGGGACCGACTTTCGGGCACATCTGAAAACCCACAAGGTATGCTGGCAGTCAGACAAACGCGCGATCATGGTTTGACGTGCGTGTAGACAACGGAGGGCACCAGGTTGCAGATGGTGTCGAGCGCGGACAAGACGTCCGCAGTGGTCGTGTCGACGCTCATGGAGGCATGGCACGTCGTGAAGGCCGGGCTGTTCGAGGATGGAACCATCAAGGACGTGAGTTATTCATCGACGTGAGGGACAGACGCTGATAGCAGTATAGATGTTATACGGTCTGCCCGTGGCAGTGAACAAGGTCGCCGATCTGTCTGCGATGTGGGACGAGGTCGCACCCAGCGGCGGTGTCATCCGCCTGCTCGTCGATCACCCCGACCAGGTCAAATTCCTCGAAGAATTCGAGAGCAAGAGGGAGAAGCCAAGGCGTTGGTCTGCATTCGTCAAGATCGACGGCGGCCAGAAGTGCGTGATCGGCAACGTTGCTCGTCTGGAAATGATTGACGCATCACACAGACGCGCAGGCGTGGGCCCGAAGTCGACCATGATCGAATCTCTCCTCAAGACCCTCGCAAATTCGCCTGCAGTGGCCATTTACGGGTTCTACGCCCACGCCGGCAACGCGTATGCGTCCACGTCGGAATCTGAGGCGTCAAAATTCCTGACTGGAGAGGTCAACTCGGTGAACGATGCGGCAGAGTTTGCTTACTCGATCCTCGGCGACGATGCGAAAAGCCACCAGCAGCCCTTCGTGCTTTCCGTAGGATCTACACCAACAGCCCACTCGGCAAGCGCGGAGACACGGGCGAAGATTTCCACGTTGTTATGTGGTAAACTGGAGCTGCATGCAGGTGTGTTGTCAGCCGATGCGAGACGGGCGGCGCTGACGGACGTACAGGCAACTATCCCATGCTTGACCTCCAGCAGCAGAGCACATCCATGATCGGCGCTGCAAATATCGCACAAAAGGTTGTCGCAACTGTCATCTCTATCTACCCGGGGCGAGCAGAGGACGGTGGCGATGAGGCCATGGTCGATGCTGGCGCCATTGCGTTCAGCAAGGATACTGGTCCTTCTGGCGGCTTCGGCGATGTAGTTGGCAAGAACTGGCGTGTGGGGCGTATGTCGCAAGAGCACGGCATCCTCACAAAGAAGACGGATGGGCCGGCAGAGAAGCTGGCGTTGGGTGACACCGTCGAGATTGTCGGGCAGCACGCCTGTCTGATTGCGGCCGCGTATCCGTGGTACTACGTCGTCGACTCGGACGTCGAGCAGGGCCAAAAGATTGTTGATGTGTGGGTTCCGTGGAAGGGCTGGTAGAGTACACAACGCATCTTATTTATGTTTGGAAAATGAAGACTGCTTTGAGCCGGAGATGGAAGTTCGAGAGAAGGCGCTTCGCGCGTCATGATCAGAGCGTCACGTGAATATCATCACTGTATGTCGGCAGTGCCGCCAAACCGGCGTTCATCTTCGTACCTACCGTCATGGCCATGGACGACTACGAGGGCGATGCGACAGAGCTCCTTGAAACTTATGGTGCGCTCGCCTCGCCTGTCTTTGCGCACGGCGCTGATGTCGAATCTCCAGACTTCCTCATGAAGTACATCATCATCGGTGCGCCCCGATGACCCAGCGAGTCTCGGCCTCGTGCTCACGAGTATACCATGCAGGGGAAGCCGGCACCGGGAAGTCCTGCCTCCTTCACCAGTTCACACACAACTCCTGTGCGATGACCCAGTCTCCGTGCGCATACGGCGTGCTGAACGTTCGTTGTAGTCAAGGATCATTCACAACATACCATCGGCGTGGAGTTCTCCAGCCGCACGGTGAAGCTGGGAGAGAAGCGTATCAAGCTGCAGGTGTGTTCCATAACAAGCTACGCCGCCTCTCTGCTGACGATCACTGCGCTAGCTATGGGACACTGCGGGCCAGGAGCGATTCCGGTACGTGATCACCTCAATTCCATTCTTGCCTACCTCACCATGCTATCGTAGATCCGTAACTCGCAGTTACTATCGTGGGGCCGCCAGCGCAATATTGGTCTACGACATTACAAAGTGTGCACCATTATTCGTCATGCCTGAAATGCTGCTCACTCGCATGATGCCTCCCAGTCGTGACTCTTTCACCAACCTCTCTCGGTGGCTTGCCGATGCACGAGCGTTGGCTAGTCCAGACCTTGTTGTCGTCCTTGTTGGCAACAAGTCAGATCGTGAAGAAGAGCGGGAAGTCGAGTGGTCGGAAGCAAGCCGCTGGGCGGCTGAGAATAGTGCGTCAGGACGACTGCCGTCCTTGAACTGTATCGCTGACAAGGTGGATGTGATCACAGGTGTGCATTTCTTAGAAGCGTCATCCTTGACAGGCGACAACGTTGAGGCGCCTTTCTTGTTGGCCGCTCGGTCTATCCTTCTCTCCATCGAGTCTGGGTCGCTCGACCCGGAGAAGGCGGGGAGCGGCGTCAGCTACGGGGATCGTGCACTGCGGCGCGTGAACAGTTCCAGCCGCCTCAGCTTCGGCAGTCTTAGTGGACGACCGCGCAGGGCGACCGTCAAGCTGTCGAAGGTCAAGAGCTGGATGCCGGGGAATCGATGTTGTTCAGGCTGAGCGGCGGATCTCGTGAGTGGACCAAGCTTTTGCACCGGACTTGTTCTGACAAACGCCAGTGCTCAGTGCTCCTCTCGACCTCCCTGCTTCGCGCTATGCATACCCGTTCCTTGTCTATACCATCATCGCGGGAACGACTTCGCTCTTCCATCATGCCTTTCGAACACTGCCTCTCCCACTACGCCTGACTGTGACTGTCATCGTGACCACACTCTCTATCCACGTCTGCATCCTTTGCCGCCTTGTGCATATTTTACCCTTGTATGTATCCATCTGTAGATTTTCTGCATCCACCACACCGCTTCGTCCGTGCCCATTGCTCCTTGCTCATCATTTATGCGGTATATAATAGCTGTATCACCTGCTTTTGGCTTGGGGTAACAGTACACATACGGAACTATGGACTATGTCTCCAGTGAGCACCTCATGTACCTAACAGCAGCGACTACAGCTGTGCGGCGCAAACATGAGCAAAGTTCAATTGCGCCACTCGGAATTGTCGGACCGCATCCGTTTAAACTTCAACCAGTCACGTGATAGAGCAGATAAGCACCCATAACAAACCCATAACCCGATACGAGCTTGTGCGTAATGCCCTTCGCTGGAGTACTGCCCTGTGCTGGCTCCCATGCTTTTCAGAGTAGCCTCACTCTATCAGCTGTCTAGGTCGAAACATATCGTCTACTTACCATGGTGATAGGTTGGATGCCATCCGTCATCCTCCCCGCTAAGTGCTTTCAGCGCCAGCTCCTCGGCACGGTCATACTCTGCATGAGGGCCGTGAGAGAGAGAGAGAGAGAGCAGCGCTCACCAACTCCGCAAAGATCAGGCTCCTTTGGTCGATATTGCGCTCGCAAAGCCTCGCATCACGCAGATTCCCGTGGGCGCGATGATCGACCTCGGAGAAGACGAACGAGGACGGTCGCTGACGAACGGCGTCTGTCGAACCACCTTCAAACCCTCGACCGGACCCTGCAGCAATGCAGTAGATAACTTTGAATCTACCTTGAGCGCCCATGTACTTCAAGAATCAGGCCCTGAAAATCCCCCGCCTGGCGCACACGGCACAGCCTCCCGACCCACCTGTCGGCCTCAGAATCCAGATAGGCGCTTGAACGACGCGCGCGGCGCGCGAGGGTCGGAACCATCAGCGGATAGCGGCCCTGCACTGTCGATACCGCCCTGCCCGCGATGCCCGAGCACGGAAGGATAGCTGCCGGACGCGCCTTGCATCGTCGAGACCTGTGGGTCGTCTTTATCGCTGCACGCTCGGACCTGGCTCGACCTCGAACCACGAATCGAACCAGTATGAATCCAGATGACAATGCATGGTCCCGCTGCCAGAACCTAGAGACCGACAATTCCGTGCGCGTGAGTAAGTTTATACGAGGAGGGCAGACGGGTATTATGGACAATGCGTAAGATATATGGACATCGGCAGCAACAGCGATGGTAGACAACAGACAGAGTGAGCACAAAAAGGATAAGTACAATAGGATAAAGAAGAGACGAAGCGGGTCGAAGGGCACAAAGGAATAAAGAGTCACGAAAAAGAATAAAGTGGAGCGAAAGAGTAAAGGAGAACTGGAAGGGCAAAGGGAGGAGAGCGGGCTAGCGTCCGTAGCACGTCGGTCGGGCGAAGGACGACCATTAATATACACAGCTGTACACGCAAAGACGTAAGGAGGGTTTGGTTAAATATGCAGAGGGGAAAACAAGGGACTTGAGTGAGCGTGCTGCATAGGACTCGAGAGGCACATTGAGAGACAGGAGCATAGCAGGAGAGAACAGGAGCAGGCGCCAGCGGAACCGTCGTCGTTGGTGAGGGTGGCATATCCAGCCTTTCTGGCGAGGTATCCACCCGTATTGGCAGTGGCCGCGCCACCGCGATCGTTTGTCACAATCTAGTGCGCCTGCCATTGCGGTAGCGCACCTGCCACCGCGTTAGCGCACCCGACATCGTTGGGGTGCCAACCCATCATCCCTGGTACCGCCCGTACGCGCCCCCGTCCAGCGGCATGTTCTCCATCACGGGCGAGTACCCCGCATACACCCCCATATCCGGCGGGTGCGCAAACTCGAGGCGCGAGCTGGCGTCGTTCGAGGTGTAGTTCGTGTACCCTGGGCCGTCGAGCGGGTAGTCGGCGGGGTAAGACGCAGGGATGTAGTGCCCGGAGGGGGAGATGCCGGTCTCGTACATTTCGACAGAGTACGGAGGGTGCGTGGAGGACGGATCGGGATGCACGGGAGACTGCAGAGAGGCGTCGGGGTAGTAAGCATTGGCGCATGAGGCCTGGTTGTTCTGGAGCGGCTGCGGCTGATGGAATGAGTATCGCTGCTGCTCGTAGGACGGCGGCCGTTGGTACGACTGCGAAGCGTCGTATGCGTGCTGTTGCTCGAAGGTTTGTGCTTGCTCGAATGCCTGCGGCTGCTCGAATGCCTGGGGTTGCTCGTACGATTGTGTCTGTTCGTATGAACGCAGGTGCTCGTGCGATCCCTGGAAAATGGAGCTGAGTATCATGGCGGCGAAAGTGGGAGGGCACAAACGTACTGATTCGGAAACGCGTTGCATGGCATGCTGTGGTCGCATGGCGGTCGGAGGGCTCTCCTTGGGTGAGACGACTGTCGGCGCTGGCGAAGGGTAGGCCCCATGAGCGGCCTCGCCGGTCTCTAGGCCGGACGGCTGCTGCTGCTGCTGTTGCGTGGTACCGTACATGGGGCCCTGCGCGCCCCCGTAGCATCCCTGCTCTGCTTCTTCGTTGACATCGAGGCCGGACATCATGCCCAAGAAGTGCGTCGAAGTCCTGGTCAACATGATTTCATTAGCCATAACGCCCAGTCAAAAACGCGCAGTTCACTTACGTTGATGCACGCCGGAGGCTGTTGTAGTCTGCCGGGTCCGTCACGTCAGAGTAGTACGTGTTCTGGCTGTCATCCGTCGCGATGGACGCGAGCGATCCGAAGCGCGACGAAGTCGCATAGGATGCTAGCGACCTCTCGTCCGCGTCATCCCGCCTGGGCGAGTCGTAGCCCGACTCCGGGACTGGGACGGGGGCACCGAATGAGAAGCCAGGCGCAGGAAGGGGTCCTGGGATGGGCGACGCCGGCACGGTGCGTTGCGTGAATGCATACATCGACGCGCTTGGTAGAGACGGGCGGCTATATGCGGCATGGCTCGGGGAGGGCTCCGACATGCCCGAGTACGACCTTTGCATCGGCGGCACGACGTCCACCGAGAAGCGACGCGCCTCCATAGACGCTGCGCGCGACATCGGCTGGCAGAACGTCCGCTGCTGGGGCCCGCGGTACGCGTGCGGCGACAGGCCGGACTGCATGTTGTTCCGAGCGCGGGCGAACGGTGCATACGGGTTGTAGGGGAGCTTGTGCAGGCTCGCGTCCACGGATCGCCGCCGCGCGAGGGGATCGCGGCTCACGGAGAGAAGCTCGGACGAGAGATCGACGGTAGCGTGGGGATATGCCGGCAGCGAGCCCCGCCTATGAGCGAGGAGGACCGGATCGTCCAGGGGGGTCGCGGGCACCGGTGGGATCTCCTGTTCGGTGGTGGCGTTCAACGGGGAGAACTGCCAGGGCGACTGCAGCGGGGAAGAGTCGGAGGAAATGACGTTGACGGAGAGCGCTGGTGGCTTTGTGTGGGCAGCGGGCGGCTCTGCGGCAGAGTCGGGTAGCGGGGAGGTCGACTCTTCTGATTTGAGCTCGTCCACTGTCGGGGACGACGCGGATTGTTCTTCGCCGCCGGACACGTCAGGCTTGTCCTTGTCCTCCTTTGCCTTGCTGGCTTTGCTGGCCTTGAGTTTCTCCTTCGCGCGCCGGTTCTGGAACCAGACCTGCAAGAACGGTGAGCTGCTTGGGGGATTGGGCGGCTGTTGGGGACGCACCTGGACACCCCGGGCGGTCATTTCGAGCTGGGCTGCGAGCTTGCTTCGGAGGGCGGCATTGGGCTTGGTCTGGGTCTGGAAGATGCCCTCGAGGACCTTGAGCTGGGCTGTTGTTGTGCGGCGGCGGTGCTTGACCTCGTTCGGCTGGTAGGGGTAGAATGTGCGGTAGTCGACGACGATGTCCATGGGCTGGCCACGGGAGTGAGGGTGATAAGGGTGGGGGCGGTAGAGGGATGGCTGGTGGTGGCCGTAAAAGGACGGGGGCTGATGGGGGCGCGGGGGCGGATGCGCTGGCTGGGAAAGAGCGTGGGTGGGAGAAGGAATGCTGGCGGAGCGTGGAAGCATTATATACGGGCGTCCTGGCGTCTGCGTCTGCGTCTGCGTCTGTGGAAAAACAGTGATGTTACAGTGTAGAGCAGCTAGTCGCCTTGCGCCGACATGCAATACCAGGTCAAGGCTGGGTCAAGGCCTCCCCCAGCATCATTTCAAGATCTCTGCAATTTGCGATTACCCCGGCTGCTCGGTTCCGGTTCACCATAAACAACGACTGTATATGTTGTCCGCTGACCCTGATCTTTTCCCATCTCTTCCCCCTCCTCCAGCTCTACTCTATGTTCAGCTCGACAAATTTTTCTGGGCTCCCGGACGGCGTCCATCGAGCCGCGCGCATTCCCTGCCCCCTTGCCAAGCCCGCTTTTTTCGCGCCTGCAAGCCGGTTCCCGAATTCGAACCAGGTCCGCAGCTCGCAAGCACATCATCACGTCCGTGCCGCGAACTCACGGGTGCAATCCCCCCGCCCGCATCGCGTGACACAGGCCAGCTCATCCGCGGCTTTCCATGCTCTCCTTCGACGGACCTTCCCTCGACTCGAAGTCGAAGAGTCCGCGCGTACCGGTCAGTCTCCATGCGCTGCACCCCGTTCCTCTACCGCTTCCTCACTCACCGCTGCCACCCGCAGAGCGCTGACATTACCATAAGAGGGAACGCCGACCGAACTTGAACTTGAACATGAACGCCGCCCGATGTGATGCGCCGTCCCCGATGTGATGCAAATCGTGATGCGCGCCTTGCTCGAAGGCGGCGCGCGGGGGCGCCGCGCAGCGAGGCGTGGAGCTCTCCGGGTTGCTTCGACGTCTGCCTCGAGGTGCGTGTCGCGCTTCAATCTGGCTGACAGCGTCAGCCGCAGTCTCCGAGCATGCAACCCAACCCTGCGCGCCTGCTGCATGTTCGAAGCCGTGCATCGTCATCGAGCGCTTGCCGGTCACGGAAGTCAGCCGAATTTCAGCTCATGCTGCTGAGCTCACGCCCCACGACCAACTATATTGCTCGACGTCGACATACTCGCCGCGCAGACCGTCCACCACCATCGCGGCAATTTGCGTCGTCCCGGCAACCACGCATTCGTATACAACTCCCGGAGAGCCCTGCACAGGGACGTCCAGGGGACGTCCTTGGACCACGCTCACGTCCACGCCTTGCGCCCACGTCCGACACCCGTCTCCCCCGATGTTCGACGGACTGCGTACACGGTCCTACACGGTCCCCGCTCGTCCCTTGACGACATGTTTTCATTCATCGTGATCCCGAGTACACTGACCGTCAGTGGGTGCTGTCGGTGCCACGCCCAAACCACGCCCCGATCCTCCGGCATAGGTAAGGTAAGGCAGGTTTGCGGTAGGTACCTCCGAGTCGCCGATCCCTCATAGAACACCGCGAACCAGATGCGCACGCCGCATAAAACAGTAGATCCCCAAATACAACAATTAGCACCGCCACCGAAGTTCTCAAGACCGTCAACACCGCTCCCCGATAGCTCGCAGCCGCTCCCAATACCTCGAGGGCGCACCCCGATTCTCCAACAATGATTCCCGATTTCTCTGCCCTTCCCCGGTGCCTTCGGGCTCGATGCTTTCATTCTCTCGCTACATCCTAATCCTCCTTGGCGCGAGTCCCTTTATGGCTGGACTTCGTTCACGATCGGACTTCATACACCACCAGTGGTGCTCTCCAAGACTATCTTCGCTCCTTGCGCTTATCCTTCCTCCGTGTTTATTCTCCTGTCACGCCTATTCTTCCTTCACATCTATTTCTCCTTCACGACCAATTCTGACCCGCGGTTATTTGTTTGATCTATCTTCAATAGTAATAAGTACCATCCTTACTTCAAAAGTACTCATCCCTCTCCTCGAGACCCATTCACAACTCCCGGGTCGAGACCTAATTCACTCCTTCCTGCTATCTGCTATCACTTCCCCACGACTGTCAATCCCTTGGCGCTCTCTCGCTCATTTCACGCTAGCTCTCTCGCTCCTTTCACGCTGGCTTTCTCACTCCTCTCACGCTAGCTCTGTCACCCTCTCACGCTAGCGGCGCGGCGTTCACGTCCAATCGGTGCGCAAAAGTCAACCGCGCTAGGTGTCGGGACATCGTATACATCGCGCGCCCAGCGCTTACACGTCGCGCGTCCGTTTCCTCGGACGGGGCAGGTCATTGGCCATGGCAGGGGGTAGACCATTGGCTCAGTTTCTCTTCACGCGTATACCCTCCTCATGTGCTTTGCCTTCTTCATTGCGCTGTCTGATACATTCGATATACCCTCCTCATGACCCTTCATACGCTGCGGCTGTGTCAAAGTTCTTCGATTTTGCTCCTACCATCTAGGCCACCCCGCCGCCGCCGCTCACTTCGCTGCCCAGCTACACATCTGCAAACCCCCTACATATGCTCTCGAATGACGCTATCCTGCGATATCGATACCGCAACTTCGCTGAGAGGTCGATCCGATGCAGTAAGCAGTGTTCAACATTCAAAGCATGGGATAAGTATACCGTTCGCATGCGTCTAGTCGAAATCTGACAGAGTCATCCACACAGAAGCTCACGCGCTGAAGTCGCGGCGCGTCAAGTAATGGTCTCGGCGGCGCAGCTGGCACTCGATGAGATACTTGCTGCGCAACCCAGGCCTGCCCCTATAGCTACTTTACTCGTCATGCCTTGCACTATCTTCGTCGATACTTACCGCCGTTCGCTACGTGCTTCTTCTTCTTCGATCTTCTATTGTTCTCGACCCCCGTACCGACGGGTTGGCGCTTTGCTTGCCTCGGACAGTCTGAGTACCTCAAGCGCTAGCCGTTTTCCTTGCCTCGTCAGGTTGCTTTAGAATCCCTTGACAGACAAGTTCAACTTACTGACTGCGCACATTGTCGAACGACCGGCATAACATTTAGATCTGATATCATGGCCATGTCGAACTCATTCAGAGTCGAAGTCTGCTTTGAAGTCCACGGGTCCTCGTCCTGAACAAGGTGTCGCTGAATTGCTGATGGAATAGATAGCCGCCGTGTTTACACGGCACTAAAGTACCTACGTACTATGTACTCAACTGTATAGTATGCGTCACAAGAACGGGGTTGTCAAAAGGGGAAGGTAACAAAAGAGTAAAAAGACCAAATCCAAGCAGCTGCACAAACCCATTATGGAGGAGGACGAGGACATCGAACCGAGTCTAATAAGTGACGATGATGAGGATGAGGCTGATGATGATGGGCGATGTGATGATGAGACAGAGGGCAGTGGTCGAAGGAGAATGAGGAGGAGGCTATAATGGAGGAGGGTTCAAGAGATTACAAGAGAAAGGACGGAAGGCGGTAGGTAATACGAGATGGCACGGGGAAGAGATGAAGATAATACTGCACCTGTGACGGCGACGTGTGGCACGAAGGAAAGTAGTATGCACCGGAAGAGGTATAGATAGGTGGTCTCTGCAAGGAGGGTGTGTGGTGTGTGGACGTCGGTTCGATAGCAAGACAACGCACGAAAGTGACATAATTAGTATATATAGAAAGACTATGCAAGATTGTTTGTGGATGATATGTGCGAGGGATGGTGTGTGCGGATGATGATTCATACGGACAGAGTACGGACGGAGGTTTCAGAAGAGAGGCCCATGACAAGTAAATCAAGAAACAAAATGCGACAAAAGCAAGAAGGTCATGAACCAGGTCTGATGGGTAGGAAGGGTGTATCACTGGATGAGGAGTTGTGGGAAGACAGGCGAGAGGGAAGCATCCAGATAGCACGATGGTCCCAGATGACCGAGCGCAGCCCGGCCGGGTACTAGCAGCTCAGAAATCGAGGTCCATGGCGTCGTCCATCGAGGGGCCAAGGAGCTGGTCCAAGAACCCTGGCGGTGACCCTGCAAGCGGCGATGCCGCGAAGAATGACTCGCGTCCCTGAGCTGCACGCGCCAGCGCGTCTTCCATGGCCTGCCGCGCACGGGACACGATGGGATGCGCGACCAGCGCTTCGACATCCATGCGCTCCTCCGGATCGGTGCGCATCATTTCCGCGATGATATGCATCAGCTCGCGGCTACCATCCCATTCCACCTGCTCAAAGTCCTCCTGCCGAAGCCTCTGCCAGGCCTCACCCCTACAGGATCGGTCAGCTCATCGTCGGACGCGAGCAAAGTGCGAGACTTACTGGTCTGGAAGGACGATGTTGGCTGCGGTTTCCAGCATAGTGATGCCCAAGCTGCAAAAGACTGTCGGCGATATGTCAGGGCAGCCGAATAGTAGAACTTACCTGAAGATATCAGCCGGCTTGCCGTAAACACCGCGAAGGACTTCAGGCGCCAAGTATAACTTGTCCCCTTCCCGCTCGAAGCCTTCGCTCTTCTCGGGCGGACGGGGCCACTCGGTGGCCATGCCAAAATCAGTGATCCTGAATCGTCCATCGCCCGTTATGAGGATGTTCTCCGGCTTCAGGTCGAGGTGAATGACCCCAAACGCGTGAATAAAAGCCAAGCCCTATATATGCCGTCAGCCGCTTGGGTAAGCCCGCAGTCCAACTCAACTCACGTTCGTGATCTCGGCAAGCACCTTCCAAACGCGACCTTCGTCCAGGCGAGGGAACGCACGTCCATACTCGCGCAGGAAGTGCGAGAAGTTGCCGCCATCACAGAACTCAGTGCGAAGGTACAACGTCGAGCTCTCCTCCCAGCTGTCTATGTAGGAGACGATATTGGGGTGGGCCGATTGGCCTGTCATCGCAAGCGCCTGCGACAGATGCTCATGAACGTCCACCTCTTCGCGGAGCCGTTGCCTGAAAGATAGACAGCTATCAGCGCCGATGAAGGACGGGATGCGTGTGAGGTACTAACCTATGCTTAGCGCCTTCAAAGGGTTTCGACTTCTTCACGGCATACACGCCATCGTTGAATGAGAACTTGGAGCAGACCTTGATGACCTTGCCGAAGTTGCCGCTGCCCACTTCCGCAAGCTCCTCGAAGTCACGGTCGAAGCGTCCCGGTTGCTCGTATGAATTCATCTCGCCAGACGGCTGTCGCGAGCGAATGCTCGAGCGAGACGAAGGCCGAAGGATGCCGAAGGGAGTAGGGAAACGCATAGTCGGCGAGTTCATGCTGGTCATTGACGACGTCGAGCCACTAGACGAGGTACGGCCGGGCGACCGCCTAAAGTTGTTGAACAGAGGCGATTTTACAGGTTGCAGTTGAAGATCTGTCGGCCCTGAGTCAGCACCGGCTCCGTATGTTTATAGCCTAGCTCAAACCTACCAGCAACTCTTGTCGGCGTGCCCATCTCACTGCCGCTCGAGAACAGGCCGCTGCTGCTCCGTCGCGTGAGCCAGCGCGTGCGCGGGATCGCCGAGGGACGACCCATCCCAACGCCAGAGTATTTGCCGCGCTTGCTGGGGCTCTCCTCCTCAGATTCCGAGTCCGAGCCGTCGTCTAGGTTCTTGCCGCCTAGACGAGGCGCAGGGAATGCCGCAGGAAGACTCTTGCGAGGTAGCTTCTTCTTCTTGGCCTCGGTCTCGAAACCGAACCCAACTTTGTTCGCGACTGCACTGCGCCATGGCCGGCTGCCCGCAAACTGGCGCAGCTTCTTGACAGGTGTACCTGGCGCCTTCTTGGGACCATCAGGCACGGATTTGCCCGCTCCGGCGAGAGTTCGAAGGATGAAGGCGTCAACATCATGTCCACCGGAGACAAGGTCATTGTCGTCGGTGCCTGTCACAACAATATGTGCATCAGGCCATCCCGAGCCTGCCCCTGGACCAACTCCAGGAGTGACGAGAGCATCATCGCTGTCAGAGTTGATCGTGCTGGCGCTGTTGGAGGCCCTAGGAATGATATTAAGATAGCTGCTGCTGGGGCGAGGTCGACCGTAGTTGAAGCTATCATCGTCACTGAACGCTACCCCGGAATCGCGCGGCTTGAACTTCGTGAGAAGTTTGGGGGGAGGCGTGTCCTGCGTGATACTGAATGCGAAAGGCTGAATGCCAGACCCATTGAAGAACATTTCTTCGTCGTCGAACTCTGAGGCCCCGGACGAGAAGTCGTGAGGAACGGAGAGAGGCGAAGAGCGTGGAGAAGGTGAACGTGAGCGCGTCCTGGACCAGGTGTCGAACTCGTCAACTCCGGGACCACAGCTACGGCGCCGCGAGACAGTCCCGGAGTTGCTTGATAGCATGTTGTCGGAGCGAGACGAGGGATGTTCTGGTTGCGGAATAGCTGGCCCAAAGAAAAGGGTAGCGCTCTCGATTCGCTCAAGCTTGCGGGGCGGCGGAGGAGGCTTCATGGGTACGATACGTCGTCGGGTCGCCGACATGGGTGCCAGTCCTTCGCCGGACGACGCAGATGACATGCGGCCATGGGAGCGGCGCCGTGCACTGGCTGAGGACGAGTTGGGAGCAGGGACCCTGTATCGCCCAGTTTCGTTACCGATCTACATGGTGTGTCAGGACAAGCGTTTGTTGCGGCAGGATGGCTACACACCTGTACTAAAGGCGCCCGTGAGGGTTCCTTTTCGGCGTGTGCTATCTTCGAGCGTGCACGCTTCGTGACGTGGCCGTCCGGCGAGACGGCTTTGGCATCGTCATCCACGTCCGACGCGCGGTTGGGAGCTAGGAAGAGCGCATGACCCTCATCCTCCTGCATCTCGCATCCGGAATCGTCACTGAGCCCGCCGAGGCGGAGCTTTGTGAAGTTCTTTGTGTGACGCGACATGTGCGCGTCCGCTTCGAACTGGGTGAGCGGCTTGCGTTCGTTGAACATCGGCGCGGGGAGCGGCGCGAGGCATTCGAAACCTCCCGGCTTGGAGCTCGTGAGACTGAGCGGGGTGAGGGTGTGGTTTCGCAGGGGCGTGGAAGTGCTGACGGCACCCGACTTGCGTTTGGCACCCGCCGTTGCGCGAGTCTCCACGGTGAGCGCGCCGGCCGGCGGCTGCTTTGACGAAGTTTGCGGGAGTCTGAAGGGGGTGCGCATGGTCTGTGTGGACGTCGGGAACTTCCTTGATGACGTGCAGGACTTGGATGGTGCCATAAAGACGGCGGCCTCGTCGTCGTCGAGCGCGATGGGCACGCGCGCTGATGATTGCGCTCGCGCAGTCGCGGCGCAGGAGGGCGATTGGAACACATCCTCTTCCTGATCGGCCAGGCTGAAGAGCGACGGGTAGCGCAACGGGGACGGCGTGAGCATAGGCGACTCCGCACGCCGCTGCTGCTTTGAGGGAGTGCTATACTGCACGCGTCGCGGAGACACGTTTGCGTCGTGCTTTCGCCCCCGGAGGTGTACGAAATCGCGGTTTGGCGTGGAGAGGAGCATGGTGGAGTAGGCGGTGTCCTGGTGATGTAGGGTATCTGTCCGTATTTCTGGGAATTTGTTGTGAATTTATCCAAGCTTCGGCGAGCGCGATGGCGGCGTCGCGCCCTGTCGTCGTACAAGAATCGTGAACTTGTCGTGGACTGAAGCCCGAGAGTGGCACCGGAGCAGTGATGGTCAGAGTCAAGAAACGTGGCTGTGCTTCAACGGACGGCCATCATCGGAAGCAAACACAAACCAACAAACCAACGCGATTTTGAACCATGTGATCGTGAGGCTTCCACGTGGATGTTCGTTTTCTCGCAACCGCAGTCCTGGTATGAAGTACATGTATCTTATATCTACTCGTCCAGCCAGTCAAGGAAATCCGGCGTAAAGTAGGTCAGTATTATTCCAGCACCTGCGAAAAAGATCAGCATCGGATACGCAAATGACACGAAGCAGCGGACACTGATACCCACCTGCGCGGACCATCGAGTTGACCGTCTCAAACGCCATAGTCTTCAAGTCGTACACGCCCGCCCGCGCGCCAGCATGCACCATCGCAAACTCGCCGCTGACCTGGTAGCAGGCGGTGGGGTGGTCGGGCGCAAGTTGGGCGGCGTCGGCAATGATGTCCAGGTAAGGCAGGGACGGCTTGACCATGATAATGTCGGCGCCCTCGGCGGCGTCACGGAGCTGAATAACGAGAGAGGTTAGCGATAGCATGAGAAGTCGGATCGTCAGCACATACGATAGCCCGACGCGCCAGACCCTTGGCCGCGGGTGGCAGTTGGTAGCATTTACGGTCACCGAAGGACGGTGCGCTCATTACAGCATCCCTAGGATAATGTCAGCCATTGCATTATGAGTCTCGGAGCGCAACCCACCTAAACGGACCATAGAGCGCGCTCGCGAACTTCGCAGAGTACGCCATGAGCGTACACTTGTTAGCGAGGCTCGCATCCATGAGTCCTTGTTTTATAAATTTTATCCGGCCATCCATCATGTCGCTCGGCGCAACGCAGTGAGCGCCCGCGCGCGCATAGTTGACGGCGACCTCGGCGATGCGCTCTACGGATGGAGGAGTGTTGATCGTCCCGTCCTCGTGCAAGATACCACAGTGCCCGTGGCTAGTGTACTCGCAGAGACACACGTCGCATGCAATGAAGAGGTCCGGAAACAGCGAGCGCAGCTTCTTGATGGCAAGAATGACGGGCCCGTTGGGGTCGTCGGCGAGTGTTCCCTTCGGGTCCTGGCAGAAGATCAGCAACGCAGCTCTTCTCAGTAGAGGTACTGCCTGACGCACCTTTTGCGCCTTCATAGGCACGCCGAACAGAATGACACTCTTCAGGCCCTTCTTCATAAGGGGCCCGATGAAGCCCTCAAGCTTGTTGATTCCCCACCGACGCTGTCCCGGGAGCGTGGTCATCTCCTCGGCAGCATCAGGATCGTCCGTGATGAATATGGGGTACATAAGCATGGATTTGGTGAGCTGGCGCGGGCTCTGCCATGCGCGCGAGACGGGGTGCTGGTAGCCACCCTGCAAGATCGACCTGTCGTGAGACGAGAGGTGAGTAGCTGAATGCGATGTGGTGCAGCATACTCACGAGATATCCATTATGGAAGGGTTGGCAGAGGGGGACCGACAGATAAACACACAAAAGTGGAAGGAAGGGCTGAGGATTGCGGATGAGCCCAGGCGTCGACGGTTGTCGCCACGACACGGATCACCGGCTGATCATGATTACAATGCAGGCCTGATTAGGAAGGCTTTGTTTCGAGCTTCTCTCTGCCAAGGCGCGGCGGCGACAGAAAGTGCAATACTGATTAACGGCGCGCAATTCCGAGAATTGAGCTGCGTCTACCCCTACCCAAAGTTCGCACTGTATATACGTATCGAAATCTCTCGAGGGCTGCGTTAACTCCCCAGGCTCAGCGCTAGGGTCAGACATGCCCTCAATCCAGTCTTCGCCTGAGCGTTGCCCTCGATGAACAACAGAACCAAGTTCCTCCGTTTCAACTAGCATAGAAGCACCCTACCAAAGTCGATACGCGGAAAACTCACACATCGAATATGATTCGGAGCGCTTTCGATGTCGGTCAAGCCACCTCGAACCCCGTCATGGTGAGCATCTCTCCCGCTGCACTCGGTGGAGGAAGTCTTGGTTAGGTCAAGGCGGTCGGCGAGGGGGTCGATGCGAGTCAGTATCGGATAGAGCTCCGCCGGCGGCGCCTTTTATTGTGCGAAGACTCGTCACCCACTGGACACAACACCATGCGCATCGCCAGGAGGTAGACGGTTGACGTGGTGCGAGCCCTGGCAGGCCCGTCGTTAGTGATTAGGAGCCTTCCTGCAGTGACTGGACGTACATAGGATGCTTCTCGCGGGCGAGTGGTCGTGATTGAAGCGCCAATGACACGACAAGCTCATGCACAGAAATTCGAACTCGAGGGCTAAGCGATTTTCTTTCTCCACCACCGACGTTCATTAGGAAGGTCTATTACTACAGTACTGTGAAAATGCAGATAAGAGCAGTGCGAAAGCGATAAAAAGTGTATGTGCGATATCTACGGAAGCTCCCAAACCCACTCACAATCAAGGATGACGCTCAGGTCTTACTACTACCCCTCTTGCTATTGCTAGCCTTGCCGCTGCTCGTGGTAGCCTGCGAGAGACGATGCGACGAGCCCGCATCTTCGTTTTGGTGCATGGCTTCTGCGTATCTGATATGGTTGTGAGAAAGTGCTCCAGCTCGATCTGCCAGGCAGCTTACAGAAGCTTGTAGCGGACGAGTTGCTCCTCCATTTCCTCATTTCGAAGTCGCTGTTTAACGAGTTCATTCTGGTAGGAAATTTCGAGTTAGTGATCAAGCAGAACATGACGCGCAGTCACTCACTAATATTTCCACATGCTCGGTGTTCAGCTGCGCAAGGTTGTTTTCCAGATCCTTGCTACAAGACAGTCAGCAAAAGACAGAACGCTAACGTGTGCTACGTACACTTTCGCTGCCAACATTCGATTGGTACTGCGAAGCTCGTCCTTCTCTATCGCATCCTTGTTCGTCTCCCGCTGACAGGCTGTGAGCTAGGCGATATAGGGAGAAACAGGGCAGGACGTACCAACATCTCTTCGTATTCGTGCGCGTAGCTGTCCAGCATGAAAGATGATATGCGTAGCGACACCGCATCCTGCACAAACTCGTCCACCTTGTACGTCGGCTGTTCACCTTCGGCGGAGTCGACCTGAGAGACTGTAAACGCCCATTACAATACGTCAGTCCGCTGAGGGCTCACCTTGTACACCTCGAACAATTTCATATTCAAGAACCCCAGGATTTCGTCGAACTTCATCTTCAGCAGTGTTTCCTCGTTCCTGTGTAGAAGTGCGATACTGAAGCCGAAGATGGCTTCGATACCGTTGGCGAGGACATGATCGTAAATTCGAAAGACAACGTCGAGCGGGAAACTGGGTAAGGCTGAGTGTATTTTCGAGCAACGGAAGGGACAAACTTACCGATAGCTGAACATAGTCAAAAACCACTGCGAGCAGAACATACTTGATTTGACACCTTGTCGTAGGAAATGTACATGCAGCACTGCGCTGCACGGTTCAGCAGCCGCAGAGAACAGATGTTCTATCTTGCGTACCAGGAAGGAGCTCCTCGATGAGCCGATCAAACTACGCTCGGTCAGTTCCGCAACTCTGAAGATTCAGAGGCAACCATACCTGGAACTAGACAGCGTGTCAGTAGTAGATATTGGAGAGAAAGGTACCACGCACGAGTCGGAGTTGGAGCTTGGGCATCTCAGGCAGGAAGTGCCCTCTCAAACCATAGTCTTGCATGAGTCGCACAAGCAAGGAGAAGGCTTCTTCGTCGGGCATCTGCGCGTCAGTCTGTAAAGCACCGCATGCATGGATGACAATCACATACGTTGAGGAGTAATATGGCTACGACGAACGGCAATCCTTGGCAGTAGCCGACAGACGTGTCGTATCTACGGCGACGGTATCCTTGTCAGGAGGCATGGAGGAAAAAGCAAGATATTCACAATGAGTATGCCTTGAGGACGTTGAAGAGGTTCTCCTGCCCGATGCCTTGGCCATCAGTGAAGAATGCATGGTGGGGGAACGTTCTGTAACGACTCATCAATGCTCAGACGCCTCACATTTACAGACCAGGACCGACCTGCCTAGATCCCGAGTTATAGCCTTCTCATGCGGCGTGCTCGACTCCTTCAGCAACTTGAGGTAGGTACTCTCTAGCTCAGGATCTTTGGAAGCAGCCCTGCAGCAATCTTAGCAGCAGGCATAATGATGTGAATCAGAGAACGCGCACATGAGTTGCCACATCATGCCCCGAAGTGCACTGGGGATGCCCTTTGCTATTGCCCGCGAAAGCTCTTCTGGGTGTTCTGCAGCGAATTTGGTGTAGTCTGATACAACTTAAGACACAGTCGCGGGAGCCAGAGGATACATCCCACCTCCCATAACGTCGCCCCAGAAATCTGAGTACAGACTGATCAGCACGGGTCCGATGGAAGAGTGTAGCACACGCACTCCAGTCGATCGCCTGTGCCGCGCCCTCCGCTGCCTCAGCTTCCTTGTCCTTATGCAGCCGCTCGAAGTCCTCTTGAAGCTTCAACTGACCGTCTATGCTTTGCCGATTCGCACGCGGAGTGTCATCCAGGACCATATTATGCGCGGAGAGGATGGTCGTCGTTGACGATGTCTTCTTGTGCGAGCTCGGTTTGGAGTCGATCAGCGTCACTGGGGACGCAATCGAGGACGTGCTGAGTCGCGTGCCCGCGGCCCGCGCGAACGAAGAAATCGAACTGCTTGCGCTATTGCGCGAAGAGAGGGCGACGGGCGAAAAGTCTTCCTGCGAGCCCTCGCTACCTTCGAGGGTGACCTCTGTTAGCTCGCTATCCCTGATGGAGTCCCGCGGGAATGCAGCATCTTTGCTGAACTCGGGATCGTGTGGGGACTTGAGTTCTTCCAGAGAGATTACATCGTCTACATCCTTGGCGGTAGTAGTGGTCGGCGTAGTAGAGTCATTGCTCTTTCGAACGGAATTCCTTGCGGAACCGCCTTCCTTGCGGTCGGTCTCGTCTGGTGACTTGAGGTCGTCTACAGGTGGTTCATCTATCGGATCCTTGACAGGAATGGGAGTGGTGCTCGGTGTAGTGGAGTTCTCCATCTTGTCGTCGCGGTAGAGTTTATCAGAGGAATGACATATAACGTAGTCGGGGACGTCTCAGACGTTCTCGAAGCAAATGGCGTGAAGGAGAGATTTGGATCTTGGAGGTGAATGACCGTGAAGGCAAGGCGGCAGCACACCCAGGCTGATCATGCACGAGCTACTGAATCCCACGCACGTGCGCAGCGCGCTTGCTCAAGTTCGAAAGCGGACTCGATCTGGTCTTGCAACAGATTACCATCCATTCACTGAACAGGTCCAACATACACAGCTCAAAGATATATCTCCAGACGACAGAAGCGACAACGTCGGACAGCAAAGAGATAGCATTAGCCCAGCGCTGAACTCTGAGTCCTCTACGGCACAACTACTCCTCCAACCTCTTCTTCTTCGGCGCAGAACGATACCACTCCGGCACCTCATGAGCTCTCGGTATCATACGCTTCCGCATTTGCTTGACCTGCAAGAATTTCATTAGCGAGACAATTCTAGCTGGCTACGCCTCGATCACTTACTTCCTGCTCCGCCTCCTCCTCTGCTTGCCGTTTGCGCTCTTCCGCCTCCTCTTCCTCCCGACGCAAGCGCTCCCGAACCTTCGCGTCGAATGCCTCGCGCTCCCGCAACCGGTTATCCGTGTGGAAGTTGAACGGCTTGGGCTCCGTGACCGACATGTTCAGCGCGGAACGGCTTAGCGAGCGCGCGTGTACAGAGCCATCCGACGAGTCGTGAGACGCATGAAGCCCCTTGCTCGACCCCGGCTCCGACGACGCGCTCGACGTGAAGGTGAATGGCTTTCCGGTGCCAAATTCGAATGGCTTGCTCGCTCCGAACGTGAAGGGCTTGCGCGAGACAACAGGTTGTCCCTTAACTTCGGGTTGCTTCTTCACTTCTGGCTGCTTCCTGACTTCGGGCTGCTGCTTGACCTCTGGTCGCTTCTGCACTTCTACTTGTTTCTTTTGCGCCGGCTGCCTCTTGTGCTCCGGCTGCTTGCTCGGCGGGGGAGCTGGCGCGGGTATTGGCACAGGCGGCGCCGTCACGGGTGCGCTCGCACTTTCGGCGTGCATCGTGATGTCAGCATCGGAGCACTCGTCGTCGTCGCCAGTGTCTGCGGTAGGTTCTGCGTCTGCACTTGGTGTCGACTCTGCAAGATGACGAGAGTTCGGGTTGGTCGTGAATGGCGTTTCGTCGATGACAAGCGGTACGCGAGCATCGGCTTCAGACGAAGATGGCGACGAGGTTGTCGAAATAGAGGGAGCGTCGACCTCCATGGAAAGCGGAGGAGCTGCAGCTAACGGCTTCTTCTTTACGTGCAGCGTCGATGGCTTGCTGGGCTGCTTCGCAATCGGTTCAGCGCCGGAAGCGTCTGCATCCTCTACGGTGGATGCAGTCGAGTCCTTCTCTGCGAGTTGTGCTGGCTTCTTGATCTGTACCCGAGCACTAGCTGCATTTTCCGTTTTGCCGGTCACAGTGGTCTGCGCAGGCTTCTCCGCCTTCTTTTTAGCGTCAAGTTTCTTTGCCGCTGCCGCTGCCTGGTTCGTCGCCCTCGAGTTCCGTAGAGTACCGCCAACAGGCGCAGCGCGCGTCGAAGCTGACACGGCGCGCATACCGGAGACTGTCCGAGCACTTGTCGCCGACGGTGCACGCGCCGCAGGGCCAGAGGGTACTCGCCGCCGCTCAGTGATAGAACTCTTCAACGCGTTCTTCGCGGCATTGAGGCCACGCTTGACAACGGGCTCTATCTTCGCTCGCTTCTGAGGGCGCTTTGACTCAGCGTCGGCTTTGGGGGCCGGCCGGGCAGGCGCAGCGAGTTCGGTAGTTGGCGGCTCGTCATCGTCCAAAGAGGTCGACTGCCGTTTGCCTGACCGCTTCATCGGGGAAGGCGCTCGTTCGGGCTGCGGTATTGAAGCGGGAGCCTCTGCTACATCTTCGATAGCTGGAGATGCAGGTGTAGACATGGCAGGAGGCGCCGGCGGAGTCGGGGTCGCATGAGTTGGAGATGGAGCTGATGCTGGCGCCGGCGCGCGAGCCTTCCGTGCCGTTGCAGGGGTCTTGGCCGGGGTTTTCTTAGGGGCCTTGACAGGCGACGCCACCTTGCGAGGCGAGAGTTGGGATATCGTCAACGGTTCGTCGTTGTTGGGTGTGAGCTTCTTGGGGGTCTCTTCCTTCTCCTCGTGCCTCTGTGCTGGTATACTCTGGCTTGATAGTCTGAGAAAAGAAGTTGAGCACGATGCTGCGCCGCAGAACGTATCGACGCACCCATATTGTTCGCTATACGCTAGCAAGCGGGCCGCCGCTGGGTTGAATGACTCGTCAGCATCGCTCATGAAGGTACTGTTGGCATCGGGGTTGAAGACAGACACGTCGTTGAAGCTTTCTTCTTCAGGAGCCTCGCCCACATTGCTGCTCGACGCGATGGGCTGCTCATATGAAAAGCTCGCAATCTTTTCATGAAGAGGTGAGGCCTGTCATAGCACGGTCAGTTGCGCTCTGATCAACTCAAGTGGACGACGCACCTCATCATCGGGCTCTGCCTCGTGCCATTGTGGAGGGCGTGGCGTGAGCTGGCTCAATGTCAACGGGCCCTCGGATTTCCGTGGTGTCTTCTTCGCCGATCCCAGCCTCGGCGTCTTAGGCGCCTTCATCATCTTTGCCGTCTTTGCCGCCGGGGGTGTATTCAACGTCTGGTCGCCCGCTCCGAGGAAGTCATCCCCGTCGTCGTCGAGCAGGTTCTCGTGGCTGCTATCGGGGAGGTCAAAGGACATGTCCTCCAGTATGTCTCCTTGCATCCCCCGCATTCCTCCGGACGTCGGCATCTGGAAGGACATTGAGGCATCTGAGGTGTCGTACAGCTGCCCGGAACTCTCGTCCAGGAGATACGAGTCGGACATGTCGGGAAGGTATCGAGAGCTGAGATCTCCCATCTTCGGGTGCTTGGGCGCTTATCTTGCGGAGGAAAGGCAGGTAGTCGCGATGGTCAACTTCAATGGTGAAGGTCAGATGCAAAGCGGTTCGAACTTCGATTCGCGTTGATTCAACATGACGTTAGGTAGTGCTGCACGTGATCGCGACGCAAGACTCGAGTTGAACGGTCAGGTGACAATGGCAATGGAATGACATCCTGTCCTTGGTACGAATCGTCACACAGGATGCGGCTTTCAGTACTGACAGTCCAGTCCACAGAGCAGGACATTCCCAGGAAGCGTGATCATATATATGCACTCCTTGATTCGTCCCTGCCGCCACAAAATCATTGAAGCGCCGCCCTAGCCATCTGAACTCCGCTTCCTGCCAATAGATAAGCGCGCGACGCTGCCGGACCTCGGCTCTCCTCAACTGCATCGCTCCGCATCTTCCTTATTGAAGATTGTCCGGTTGGTGTGGCCGGCCACCGGGAACGCGCCAGTGTCCTTCAAGGATGCACCGATCTCTCTTCCTTCCGAGGCATCACCAAAAGCCAGGGAGCGCAATTTGGTATTAACGGATACCATCTTGCATCGAGAGCAGGTTGGAGTTGCCCGGTGGAGGAGGTCGGGGTGTATCTGGTGCTCGTACCAGGTATCTTGGCTCCAGTCCAAGCGCGCGTCGGAGCAGATGCTCATGCGATGGCTGGCATTGAGTCAGTCGAATTTTTCAATCATACCATCGTTGTCTTCAGGCATATATGGCTAAGGTGTAGCAACAATCGCAATGTGTGTGTGATTTCGATCGCCGTCTCCAACTCCGCGGATGGTCGGTTTACTTCTTAGTATGAAGAGAACTGCCGCTTTACAGGTGTATCAGAGCAAGATCAGAGAACTCCAGGTATGAGTTTATATGGAACACGCGTTACCCATTCCTCCCACTGCTTACCAAAGCCCTTTTTGAGCATCTCGTCCTCGGACTTTATGCGGCTCGCAAATCCGTATAGGCCAGGGACGACGAGTGCAACCCAAAAGATGGTCGTACCGAGAGGCGTCGCGGGCATGATGCCAATGTACTCGTGCAGCCAGCAGCCCGAGGACAGCTGCGTCATGAAGCAACCTAGGCCAGCGAGCAAGCCGCCAGTGTAACTTGGGTGGCGGACAATGCCGTACGCGCCGTCGGTGACGAGTTTCTGCTCCTTTTGAACGGCGAGCTCAAAGGTGAACGCGCGGTCGAGCTTGCGATAGCAGTGGACACGGATGAGGGATCCGACTAGGTTCATACCCCAGCCTGCGCAGTGCTTTTCAGTATTACGGATTGAATTTGGTAGGAGACACACCTATGAGGAAGGGGGTAGTGATTCGCAGCCTTTGCAGGCCATCTGCCGGAAGGAAAGTGTCGAGGACCCAGGAGGCGAAGGGTGCGTCGGGGAAGTTGCCAGCCAGGATAGTTACAGCCTCGACAAGTCCAGAGATCCATAAGGCATTCTACAGCAATGAGTTAGTCGCATGTACATGGACGGGCGGCGGGAGGTCGAACATGAATCACACGATGACTCACCCGAAGGACTCCCATGTAGGGGATAATATGCCTGCGACGATACAGTGCTCAGCAGTTACATGAGGCATAGACGACCCAGACGTACCGTTCGACAAGATTTCCCGTCACCTCATAACGCTCGCCTGGCGGAGGGGGAGGCGTGGGCGGAGTCATGGTGCGGTTTATGCCCCAGATAACGGAAAAGATGAAGGGCACCTTTGCGAGCGACATCGTTCGACGTGGCAGAAAGCAAGCAGCAATACAGAAAAATCAGAGCAGCATCAGAATGGGCGCCGTTGTATCGCCGTCGGGCGGGCGGTGTCACTGTCAGTGCAGGATGCAAGCGGCGGGCCGGCCGGGGCGCTCATGAATTGGTTGCTTTCGGACCGATCACTGCTTGTTTTCTCCCAAAACGATGGCGCCCATGAAGCGCAAGCGCGCTCCTCCCGCTGCAGAGGAATCGGATTCGGACTCTGGATCAGACTCTGGCTACTCGATTGTCGCACAAGATGACGACGACGAAAATATGGACATCTCTTCCGCGCTCGTGGGCAAGAAACCTAGGCTGGACGCGGCCGAGGACAACGACGATGATTTGCAAGACTTCATTCAAAGCTCGATAGCCAAGAGGAATGTGAAAGGGGGCACTGATATTGTCAAGAAGGTGAAGGGGAAGACAAAGATCACGAAGGGGGAGCTAGGAGGAGGGAGTTTTCAGAGCATGGGTGAGTACCGCCTCGTTGCGTTAGGTGACTTTACTGATCTGGAATGAAGGTCTGCACCCCTCTCTGCTGCGATCGTTGACGCTGCAGGGCTTCAGAATACCCACCCCCATTCAACGTCTATCCATTCCCGCCCTTCTCGCAACTCCCCCGCGCGACTTGGTCGGCATGGCCCGTACGGGGTCAGGCAAAACCTTGGGCTACATGATCCCTCTCGTCCAACGTCTCGGTGGACGGCACTCTACGACGTTCGGCGCTCGCTCTTTGATTTTGATTCCGACTCGCGAGCTAGCTTTGCAAATCCTGCGAGTAGGCAAGGAGTTGGCACGCGGTTGGCACTCTAGCCAGGGCGATCACGCGGGCGACAGCAAGTCCGGTGAAGACTCGAAGGGACAGAGTCTACGGTGGGCGCTTGTCGTCGGTGGTGAGGGCTTGGACGAGCAGTTTGAGATGATGACGAACAACCCGGACGTGTATGTTCTCACTGGCTTCGAGAAGTGTATCCTCACTCACATTTTCTCAGAATCATCGCTACCCCTGGCCGCTTGCTCCATCTCATCGTGGAGATGAATCTGGATCTCAAGTCTGTTCAATATGTGGTCTTCGACGAGGCCGACCGCCTGTTCGAGATGGGCTTCGAGACCGCGCTGAACGAGATCCTTCATCGTCTGCCAAGTTCACGCCAGACCCTTCTCTTCTCTGCGACTCTGCCCAAGTCATTGGTCGAATTCGCGAAGGCTGGCTTGCAAGACCCTAAACTGGTACGACTGGACGCAGAGAGCAAGATCAGCTCCGATCTCAAGATGGCTTTCTTCTCCGTAAAGCAAGCCGAGAAGGAGGCATGCCTCTTGTCACTGCTGCGGGACGTCATCAAGGTTCCCTTGGGCAATCCCAAGGCAGAGGAAGATCCCTCAACGAAGACCAAAGGCAAAGGCAGGGCGAAGCACGGCGACATTGTCACGGCACCTCACCAAACACTCATCTTCACTGCCACGAAACATCACGTAGACTATATTACGACCCTCCTCTCGACGGCTGGGTACGCCGTCTCGCATATCTATGGCTCGCTCGACCAGACTGCGCGTAGCCAGCAGATGGAACAGTTCCGGCAGGGCATCACAACAATCCTCGTTGTCACCGATGTCGCCGCCCGCGGTATCGACATCCCCGTCCTCGAGAATGTTATCAACTACGACTTCCCACAAGGCGCTCGTGTTTTCGTGCACCGTGTCGGCCGCACAGCCCGTGCTGGTCGCCAGGGTTGGGCTTGGTCGTTCGTCACTAACACCGAGCTGCCTTACCTTCTCGATCTCCAGCTCTTCCTTGGACGCCCTCTTCGTCCCGACGCACCTACTGCCGGCGACGAAGTCTTCGCCGAGAACCTCATTCTCGGCACGTTCCGCCGCGAGTCGATCGACGAAGACATGGAGTATGTTGCGTCGCTTCAAGACGTTGAACATTCGCTCCCAACGCAGAAGCAGGTCATGCAGCGCGGACAGCGGATGTACGAGCGCAGTCAGGGCAAGGCCTCTCCTCCGAGCTACAAGCGCGCAAAGGATTTATTGCGTGACCCACGCTGGATGCTCACTGGGACACAAACCGGCGTGCATCCCGTCCTTCTGCGTGGTGAGGGCGCGTCGCAGCGGCTACAAACCGAGGAGGCTAGGAAGGCGCTGCTGCAGGCAGTGAGCACGTTCAAGCCGGCAGAGACGGTGTTCGAGGTGGGGTCGAAGAACAACAGTGCGACGGCGGCGCTCATGAAGGCTCGCCGGACGGCTCTGGATCGCTCCAAGCAGCGCGCGGCAGCGGCGGCGTCGTCGGCTATCGCTATAGCACCCATGGAAGAAGAGAACAATGTGCAAACGGGCAAGGAGGTTGAAATGGCCGACGAGGAGGACATCGCAGTAAGTTCCCCCAATACCATTGTGCCACGTCACTTGCTGATCATCTCCATAGCGCGTCTTCGACACAGGCAAAAACCAAGGCTTCCGTGACGCTGACTTCTACCTGTCTTACCAGCAAAAGGATGCGACCACTGAGCGAGGCTACTCCCTCTCCAACGGCGCCTCCTTCGTCGAACAGGCCCGCGGCGCACAATTCGACCTCACCGGCGACGAGAAATTGCTCGACAAGCAGCGCAAGATGCTTCACTGGGACAAGAGAAAGAAGCGTTTTGTCCAGGGCGATGGCGTTGGCGCCGACAATGTCAAGCTCGTGCGCACGGAGAGCGGTGCGCGCCTCCCCGCGACATACCGTAGCGGCCGCTTCGACGAGTGGAAGGCGCGCAGTCACACGAGCTTGCCCAAGGTCGGCGAGGCGGAGGGCGAGACGGCTGGCCGCGCGCGCAACGGGCAGCGCTTCAAGCACAACAAAGTTTCTGGCCCCACAAAGCCGCTGGACAAGCTGCGCACGGACTACGAGCGGCGGGTGCGCCAGATGAAGAAGAAGGCGGAGGCGGGTGGAGGAGAGGACGAGGCGGGACCGCACAAGCCAGGCAAGGGCGGGAAGGGCCCGGCAGCGAAAGTGAAGAAGGGCGCGCGGTTCGCGGGGAAGCCGATGGGGAGAGTGAAGAACGAGCTCAAGACGGTGGACCAGATCCGCAAGTCGCGCAAAACTTTGGAGAAGCGCAAGGCCAAGAACGCGCGCCCTACTCGCAAGAGCCACAGATAGCTGTATATTTGTTCATATACATCGGACGGCCGGTGCTTCGGTCTTTGTATCTCAACGAAGTAGTCCCGGTGTAACAGCGGGAATCAATAAGTGCAAACGATGTACATCATGTTTAAGGAAAGGAAGCCGTCTAGCCTTCCAGTTCCCATCCCAGCGCTGTCTCGCTCTCCTTCAGCCTCTCGCACACCTTCTGCACCTTCTCATCATTGATGTTCGCGACTGAGAAACGTATCCACTTGTCCTCTTCTTCGACCGTAACCTCCTTGACCTCCCCGCCCACTTTCTGCTCGCAGAAGAACGCCGACGGCAGGGTGACCACTCCCATCTCAGTCGCCAGGCGCTTGCATACGTCAAACGCGGCGACATGCTTGAAGGGATGCCGCACAAACGCGTAGTACCCGCCTTGCGCGCCAAGGCGCCAACTCGGTGGCAGTGCGTTCCGGAAGAGGACGTGCCGGTGCTCGACCGCGCGCGCAGTCTCTGCGACGAAGTCGCGCAGCGATGGAAGGAGGGGGCCAAGCGCGAGCTGCACGACGCGTGGCGGGCAGATCTGCACCGTGTCCAATACGGTCTTGACATGCGTGAGGAATTCGGGCGCAGCAACGATCGCGCCGAGACGGTGTCCCGGAATGCAATAGGCCTTGGAAAAGGAGTAGCAGTGCACGACCGTGCGTCGCCAGGCGTCTGAGGCGAACAATGCGTGCGGTGGCTCGCCTGACGTGATGAAGTCGCGGTACGTCTCGTCGATGATGAGGGCAACACCTTTATCCGTGGCTAGCTTGACGAACTGCGCAAGGAGTTCTGCCGAGTATATCGAGCCCGTCTGGGGCAGGTCAGTCGGGTGAGCATAGGTACGAGGAATGAGGGTTACGTACGGGGTTATTGGGAGTGACGAGAGCAATGGCCCTCGTCTTGGGTGTGATGAGCTTCTCGCAGCGTTCGATAGATGGCTGGAATCCGTCTTCGGGATAGGTCCGCAGGCAGACCGTCTCGAGGCCCAGCATGCTCAGCGTCATTCTTAGCGAAGATGCATCAGTGGCAGCGTCCAAGGGCAGAATCCCAGCGATGACTCACTGATGGTTGAAGTACCTATGGTCATACAGTTCACGATCATCATCACTCAAAGCGGCGATCGTCCACTGACCATGGTACCGGCAGTATGACTTCGTCTCCCGCATCTGTGAGCGCCATGATGGATGCGACGAATGCGAGGTTGCAACCAGTCGTGAGAGCGATATCGCTCGAGGTCACGTCGCAGGAGTTGCCGTAGATATGCTTCATCTCAGCAGCCAGCGCGTTCCGCATGGAGAGATCGCCTTCGGGCACTGTGTAACCGAAACTTTCCTGGCTAGCAGCAGCGGCGCCGAGTGCACGCTGCAGCTCAGGCGGAGGAGGGATGCCAGGTACACCCTGTGACATGTTGAGCAGGGGTCGAGCGGGAGTGGCCTTGTATGCATTGGCCCATTCGTGCGCTTGGGGTATCCTGCACCAGGTCAGACCTGAGTCAATCCCGCGAACTGCAACTCACGGAGGAGAAAGGGTGCTGAGGATACCACGGCCGACTCTGAAGCTGAGCGCCATCGTGGGCGGCTTGAACAAGATGTCGTTATCGTGGCCGTCCTGGGCCGATCATCCGACGATCGCCGCGGCGCGGTCACGAAAGGCCTTCCCATTGTTCTTGTTTTGGACTCCTCAACCGGGACGATGCCGTAGTGTACAGCTGATTATACATGTACACCATGAGTATAGATGGGTATATTATGCTAGATCTGTCGCACCTGCCCTGCGCTCTTCGCATGTGCACCCTCAGCGAAAGTCGACGGGCACGATCAACTAGGTCGTGGAGCGCCGCGGGAGGTGGTAGAGCCACGTCTGGAGACCTGCGTCCCCGATCTCGCGCCTGTCGCACTGGATGGCCTTGCACCGGCAGTTGAGGCTGTGAATACGCCTGGTCAGGCATCGCCTGCAAGATGAGAGCCTCAACACGCACCTGTTCCCCTTGTACTCCCACGCGCGAGCCCCCGCATAGACGCACGAGTCCCACGAACGCCGGTGACAGTCCCTCTGGCGGCTTGCCGCTCTTTGCGTTCCCGTACCAACCGCTCTCGTTCCTCCTGCTTCTGCCGCTCCGCCTCTTCGCGTTCGCGCCTTTCTTGCTCCCGTCGCTCGGCTTCCGCGCGCGCCTCTGCTTCGCGCCGTATTCTCTCCTCCTCCTCCCGCCGGGTTCTTTCCCACTCTTCCTCATCCTAGCGGACAATCAGTGGTGCGCTAAGTGAAGCTATGCGTGACGCACCTTTTCCCCTCCTTGCCAATCCTCATCAAGGATGAGACGCGAGTAGTCCTCTGTGAGAGCGAGGATGCTCGTGTATCGGTTCAACAGTGCATCCGTCTGTTCCAGCTGAAGGCCAACGCGCTACGACGGATGAGCATCACGGCTAGCAGCAGCAAGCATGCACGACACGACACCTCTTTTGCTGCATGCGCCTCCTTCATCGAATCACTAAGCGCAGCGAACGTGGTATTCAACTTCCTCAATATGAAGAGATCGTTCTGTAGCTTGTCTTCGCGTCTCTTGCCCGCTATTCGCCGTCGTTTCTCTGCGGCTTCAGGGTCGTCTAGATCCCCCTCCTCTAGTTGTTCCTCTCCTTCCCCGCGAGGCGGTGTTGATGGCTCTCTGTCTTCGCCTGGAGCCCGCTCGAACGTGACAGTTTGGTCTAGTTCGGACAACGATAGGTCATCGCCATAGGGCCCGGTTCGTGAGGACGAAGCGACCAGAGGCGATTCGGATAACAGATGTGAGCCGCTGGGTAAATCCATCAGAGAGTCATCGGGTGAGTGCATTGTGAAAGTAGAAGAACAAAGCGGAGTGTGAGGCGCCCGCGTCGTGATCGCGATCCGTGCATGACGCGCCAAATTCGGCCAAATAACACGCATTTACTTCCGTCGACGCGTCCCCGCACGGCGCAAGGGACATGGCGAAAGAAAAGTGGTACGTCGTTATCAAGGGACGCGGGGTCGGCGTCTACAACAAATGGTCCGTCGTTTAAGCCTTGCCTCTTTCGCGCGCCGCTTACCGCTTTCATAGGGTTCAAGTCTCGCCCCTCGTCTCTGAATGCCCCGGTGCACAGTTCCAGAGATTTGGCTCGGAGTATGATGCTCGCACCGCGTATAACAACGCGTTGGAAGGCGGAGACGTCTTCATGGTCAGACCCGATGGCAGACGAGAGCCTGTTCGTACCCCCACCCGTTCCGACGCCTCCACCTTGCGCTCCCCGCAAGGATCTGTCTCTGCGCCACCTTCATCTCAAAGTCAGTCCCCTGGCGCATCTCCGTCCGCCAGGCGTACAAGAGCACTCGGTCCGTCTCTTTCGGCTCCCGTCGTCGGCTCCAAGGGCGTCGCCGAAAGCCTCGTTACTCAGTCCCCCGCGCATCAGCGTCGTACGACAGAGATCGCGCCGGCCATCATGCAGCGCATGGGTGAGCCTTGTCCTACCTGTCATGGGGAGGGCTTCATCGAGCCGCAAACCTCTCGGGCAGCGCCGTCGGCGGTGGACCCTGCGCGTTCGCCATCGCACAGAACTGGCCGGAGCTCTTCGTCCCTAACGGGGGCGCACACCTGGCCCGACCCGTCCGACGGATGGTCCTGCGACGTTCCTCCTCCTATGGCTGCCAGTGGCACGCGCTCGCGAACCATAAGCGTGGCTGATCTCGACACCTCTCCTCGGTCTTCCTCCATATTTTCGCCCTCGCGCAGTGTTCGGAGACAGAGCCCGCCCTCTTCAAGTTCGAGCTCGTATATTATGATACCCGAGCCTTCGCGCAGTTACGCCCAGCCTCCCGTCGCAAGTCCTCGCTCGTCGCCGATATACAGCACCCCGCCTTCAACAGCAACAGTAACGCCCAGAGGTCGTGTCAGCTCTATCCCTGCAAGTCCCGTACGCCCGGTATCCACAAGTCAGCGGACTTGTCTGCGGGAATCTTCGTGCTGGAGCCCCAGCTCTATTCCTGCAAGTCCCGTTCGACCGGTGTCTAACAGTTCCGTCCTGCAATCTCCGCGCTCAAGCCCCTCGTCTCAGCGCGGTTTGTCCCAAAGAACTATCAACGATGTGAGCCGTCAAGTGCATGACATGGGTGTTCAAGCTCCCGCTTCGGATGTGGGCTCCCCCGTGTCCACATCGGGCGTCAGCTCCCTTGGCTCGCCTATGTTCGGCCTTTCCGCCCTCCACGGGCCCTCATCCGAGTACAACGTACCGCAAGATCCAAGGTCGCCGTTCTCGCGCAACCAACGCATTCCTGTCTCCGCTAGGTCAGTCCATGACTTCTCATTCCGCTGCCGTCTGGCTTATATAGTCAGGTCACCCCCGTTCTCCCGACCTACACCTAGCATGAGTGCCAGGAGTGCGGTGCTCTTTGGGCCTTAGCACCGTTGATGAAGACAGACTCCGGCCATGAAAGATTGTTTCTCCGGCACCGCCGCTATTTATTGGATTCGTTCTCGAGATGCACGCGACAATTTGCTTTACTCAAATGAAGAAATCTTCCCTCCCGTATAACAGCCACAGCTATATACTCAACCTTCAGCATTCGACTCGTCTTCAGTTTGCTGTCAGTGTTTGCTGTGATTGTCGGTCTCGGTCAATCTTGGTCTGACGTGGGATGAGTAAGTATCGGTCGGCCCGAGTCCCCGACATGATTTTTGCGTGTTTGTTGACTGTGCAGCTTTGTCCTGACTCCTCAATCAGCCCTCAGGCCTCGGAACCCAGTCGACAGCTTCGTGTTATCTTTTTGCGGCTGACCCTTATCGCTGGTGAGCTCGCAGAGAAGAGCAGCGCTGCGGAAATTCAGAAGCAGCTTGCTTCCTCCCGCGCTCTATTCCATCACCTACTCGCCGGGAAACGGTGAGAGTCCATCGATAGCTGGTGCGAGGGTCAAATCGCTGAATGTGCGTCCCTTTAGGAGATCTACGCTTTGCGAGCTCTGCAGACGCGCGGCCTTCCGTATACCAACATGCATCACGCCAGCGCGCGCAACATGCTGCCACCCGAGCTATGGTCGGAAATCTTCGATCTCGCCTTGCCCGATAATTGGGAGGACAGACAGCTTGGAAGCAGACACCTCGACATTGCGCAGGTCTGTCGCACCTGGCGGGCCATCGCCTATGGTACCCCGTGTCTTTGGACGACAGTGCACATTGACTGCTACTTCACTTCACCGATCAAGCGGGCGGAGGCGATGAGGGCTGAGCTACAGAGATCGGGCGAAGCTCCCCTGCGCCTGTTTATCAAAGTCAATGCGCAAAAAAGTTCGGAATGGAGCAAAGACGTGTGGTCCTACATCTGTGCGCAGTCACATAGGTGGGTGCACGCGTCGTTGCAAGGCTTGTCGAGGGAGGCATTTGACGAGATACGCGGCCTAAAGCTCGTTCTGCTACGCTCTCTCCAGCTGAAGGTCCGCACGGAGGCTTTCTACCGCTATGCCGATATGCTTCCACCGACATTTGTCTTCGACTCGGACGAGTGCTACACACCCGACATGGCTTTGGAGATATTCGACGACGTTGACGCGCCCAAGCTCGCGGCCTTCCGATTCTCGTATATAGGGAGAGTCCCAGCCTCATTCAGTCTGGTATTGCCATCCTCCTGGAAACTCAACTCGCTCGAATTCGATTTGAGTGAACATATTGCGCATTCATCACCACCGCTCTCACCGCGCCGAACCTCAGGTCTCTGAGAATGGAATATGGCATTCTCTTTCGTCCAGACATACTCGATGTCCCCCGGGCCCTCAGCATTCTCATAGAGATCGGACGACTGCCCGCAGCTTCAATCCTTGACGCTGATGGACATTGACCGTGCCCAGACATCGCCGTTACAGTGGACTGTCTGCAGCGCTTACACGCACTGGTCCACCTCGAGACCAGTGACGACTCGGAATGGAACGGCCGGATTACAAGTCGCTTTGCCTTAATTTCCGCGCTCACGCGCGACCTGCGCGCGACCCGAGTGCGCCCACGTCTATGGCGCTTCTACCACGCCTCGCAAGCGTCACGCTCGCGCTTGGTAAGTCGTACGAACGACCACAATGCTTCGAGCCTGCCTTTTGTTCGATGGTCCGGTCGAGGATGGTACCCGCTACGTGGGGCGGCGAACCGCTCGATTGCCTGACGGCATGCCATACGAAGAGCAGCAAGCGCCTGCATTGGGGGCCTTACGAGTATACGGTGGTCGACATGGACTTGGCTTGGGTCAAGAAGTCTGAAGGAATGACTGCGTAGGACATGGACCATGCATGCATGGCAGTAATCATCGCGTTCGTGGGTCCATGGGAGGAAGGAAGCCGGGTACGATCTTACAGATATCAGCAGCATGTCCTGCGCCGATGCAACGGATTGTGTCACTCTGTCAACAATGCTGAAGCGGTCCCCGCCTCTCTGGATTTTCTACCCCAATCTTATAAGTGGGCGCTATCACCCGAGCAAGAGACCGCGAGGGCTTGAGGCTGCTTATGATGATATGGTCCGATCAAGAATGCTGCCTATGACTGACAGCGAGCAGCTCATCTCGAGACATGCCACACGTTGTGCACGAGCTCGCGTCTGAGTCGCGTTGAACCAGCCCGAGGGCACTCCAACCGGGAATTCGTGCATCGCGACATGGCTCGAGTTGAGCGGTAGTGATTAGTGCACCCCATTATTGCGACGCACGGGTCTTCTTTCTCCGTGTCTTGAAGCTTGAAGACGAGGAGAAACGACGATGTGAGGGTGAGGAGGTTGACATGGACGGGGTCAATACTGGAGAATGTTGACGTGCGAACATCTAAGTCTGGAATACTATACTGCTCGTCATTGACGATGCGGCTGAAATGATACCCTTTTTTCATGTTCCGTCGATGTATCTTTCGCGTCGAGAATGACTTGAGTGGTAGGGATCGATGAACGACGATCCTTCAGTGGCCCCACTCACCTGATCATGAAGTTGGGAATAACAATGCCAGGCTCGGACTGAAATCAGTCTGATTGCTGTGTATGATTCACCGTCCACTACGTAGAGTCCTATATGAGCGGTGGCTACACCGCGATGTAGCCACCCCTTGTGTTGTGTCGAGGTCGTACGCTGGAGCAGAGATGCGAGACAACGTCGCTCAGCATGTTTGGCACCTCCCGCCAGAAATCGCGGTGTCTACAGAATATGAGCAATCAACGAGCAAAAGAGCCACACATCACGTACGGAATCAGATCCTTCCCTGTGGCCCCGTATGTGCTGTAGTTGTAGTACGCGCCCAGCACAAAATATCCAACGAGCGCAAGTATTAAGCTGGACGGTGTTAGAAGTGCACACGTATGGTTTATGGACAAGCCCGACGTACACGAGGAAGAAGAATCCAATACCGCTGCCCATGCTCTTAGGCTCCCCGTCATCCGCGGGAGTCTTGTCGCCACCCGTATCGCCCCCGTCGCCGACATCGTTCTTGCACGCAGCCGGATGTGCCCACTCTACTTGCAGTTCTGCGCCATCGTATGAGGTGAACTTTGGGTCCATCGCCTCGCCCGAGCATAGCAAAGTCATCACGAGCGCCTGTGGCGTCGGTGTCGAATTGGTCGGATGAGGATATGAGGCGCCATGTAGCGTCAGCGAGATGCCCTCTGGTGCTGCAGAGTCGTAAGTACGGGTTGATGATGCGACGACGTAGTGGCAAACATGATAATAGGGAGTACGACGCGTCGAGGAAAGAGCCTTGCGCGACAGGGATAACGGACACAACGCGGTCGTCGTGGTCCGCCTTCTGATTAATCGTGGATAGGCAAGCCCTCGTCCCTGCCGGGCACTTTGAATTACACACAAGTCAACTCATATCCGCATGCACGAGAGCGTTGGCACACGCACCTGATCCCGGTCGTCCACGCCTTCCTGCCGCGGCAGTTCTGCACACACATCGAAGCGCAACGTATCCACCATCGTACTCGGGGGTAAGTCTCGTGTGCGTGCAATACTATGCTCTCCTCCGAGCAGCGTCAGGTCATACTGTGTGCCCTCTGAGCTCGTATATCAGCGCGGGCCACATCGCAGGCCAGAGTCGCATACCTAGAGTGAAATGGCATTCAAACGCGTTGTCGTCCGCGAGTGCGCACGGCGCAAGCAACAAGACAGCAGCAAATGCAAGAAGCTGGGATAATTTGAGTGTTATTCTGCGCCGCGCGTACATGGTGGAATGAAGGAGAAGATGCAAGTCCACGTCTGAGACTGGCGGCGGACCGCGTTGGCTTCCCGATTGGGAAATATCGCCGAAAGTAAATCAATCATAATGGGTCCAATTCTGGTTCTGAATCGGCAAGAGGATACCTTAGGCTAGCGATATGTATACAGTACAGTAGAGTAACAGCAAGACGACAAACTGTACAATGTCCGGTCATGGGATGTGGGGAAAAGGTTGTGAGAATGGTGTTACATAGCAGTCAACGTTGACGGCGGTAGGGGCGGTGTTGGCGCTGAACCATGCTCACGCTGGTCATGCCTGCGGCGGCGAGCAAAGCGCAGGTAGCGTGAGAAGCGGCTGTGAGAAGTATGCGATGGAGGCTCCGGGCGCGACGTCGCCGAATATTCCTCCTCCTCTGCCCCTTCGTCATCCGGCCCTCGCGCCAGCATATTTTCCAAAGCGAGGAAATCTGCGGGAGACGTCCGTCAGTATGAGCAGAGATGAGCAGAAAAATTACATACCGTGTCGACAGATCGGGCACGACGATGACAGTTGCAGCAGCCACGGATCCACACATTTCTGGTGGAACTGATGCCTGCCTTCACAAGGCAGTACGCGCAGGTCGTCTCCTTCCTCGAAGTCAACAATGCAGATGGGGCACGTATCAGTCCCCATGGCATCTGGGCTGACGTCTGCACCCGCGGGTTGTGGTGCGACAGATGTTCCTGATGGACCGCTCTCTCGAATCTCCTCGCTAGAATCCCCGTGCGCGAATGCAGTATCGCACTGCTGAGAGAGATCTTCCGTCAAGCTGCCAGATCGTCGGCGAGACACGTCAGAGGCGTTAACAGTCGCCTCTTGGTGTAAATGTTCAGGGGACGCGGCGTCCATGGTCGGTACTGCCCGGGCGTCATTGACCGACGAGGGCGCGTCACCCATTTGCATCATATGCGAGTCGCCGTCTTCCACGTCCTTAGGTGGTCGTCCTTCTTCAGGCCGACGGAACTGCACCAAGGGGAAGGTGTCCAAGATGGCTCGAGTTAGTCCTTTTGCGCGGCTTTGAGGGCCATAATTGGCGTGCATGGCACCGCGATGCATCATGGCACGAGGGCCGTAACGCTCAGGATGACGAACAGCACGAACAGCCTGTTGGCTCGTTAACTCCCAAGACTCAACTGCCAGAGAAGCATACGAAGCACGTACCCCAGATATGATGACCGCACAGAACAGCGCCGAGACGATGCCCGTGATGACGTACAGTATAATCCTACAGCCCGTTCAGCTAGCAGAACAGAGGAATTGATCAAGACCCACATTGCCAGGGTCGTGTTCTTGTTACCCGAATCACTCTTGTCATTGTTGGAATTCGTACCGGACGTTGTCGTGTTATCCGTCGCGTTGTAGGCTTGCAGCGTCGCAAAAAGGTACCCTGGAGCCATGGGCGTGTTCGAGCCAATGCTGCTGTTGATGATGTCGAACGAGTCATTCAGGCGCTGTGAGTTATACCAGCCGTAAAGCGTCTCGTTGGCCCCGCTCTGGCCGAACTGGTACTCAATCAAGTGCGCAGATGTCTTGCTTTGGGTCGAGAAAATGTCGAAGACCTGGTCGAAGGTGTCTGGATCGGCATACTCTGGATTGATGATGCACGCCGAAGAGTTGAGGGAGTACAGCAACTGCGAGGTCAAACGCATTTGTAAGACTCCGATGCAGGCAACGAGAAGGGGGTGCATACGGCAGCGACTGCACCCTTATCCCGCGCGAGGGTGAATATGTCAATTTCCATTGACATGTTCGTGGCGTTTTGGTCGCATGAGACCATGGCTATCCACGGCGTGGTCGCTGCGTATTTGATCAGCTCAAGATTGGGCGTAGACGGCCGAGCTTCTCACTAGGGGCGGTGTCGTTGTTGGCCTCACTTTCTGAAAAGTGAACCAACGCGCCCTAGAGATAGATACATGAGCGGGGAAATGGAGGGAAGGGAGGCAACTCGACGAGACCTTGCTGATTCCTGAACTCCCGCTGCCGATAAGCTGGTACGAGACAGTCTCCCAGTACGATCTGCAGGCGTTCTTTAGACCAGCATAGCAGAAGAACCGTATGTGACGCACCCATTCTCATACCACTGGACATGCAGTTTGGATTGGTCCGTGACGTTGAGACCGCCAGCGATAGCTTCACTCATGTCATCCGTGGCTAAATACATACAGTAAGGGTTTTGCGATGAAGGCAGCATAGCACCACGCACCAGAGGCTGGGACATATCCATAGACCAATCCAACGAGCAGCGCAATTGCCCAGATGCCAGCGACGAGGCTCGAAGAACATGTCGTCCGCATCGTGGAAATCCGCAAAAGCGGCCTCCAAGTCAGGGCAGATGTCGCCGAGGAGTCGTCAGGGCGCTGGGGAATAGGCGAAAGTGGGAGGCACTGCTGGCGCTGGACGGCCTTGATAAGGTCTGAAGCAAGTCGGCGGCGTCCTCCCCGCGCGTCGGAGAGATCGGTCTTGGGTCGGCGCATGCCACGTGCGTCACAGTCCAGGCACTCCCGCACGGACATGTCCGACGCTACTTACCTGAAGGTTGAAGACATTCACTGTCCCCCGAAGTTGGACTTCCCTGCACCCAGAACGTGAAAGGACCAAGCTTCTCAGTGTGAAGCGGCCTTTCATGTTCGGACAAATATGCGTACGAGGTGAACTCAGCACCAGAGAAGGAACTCATCCATTTGTGGCACTGAATACTGACCCCCTTCGACCTACAACGCGCTAGCAGCAAAGGTTCATTTGCAGTTAGCTGCACGTATATAGTACACCCTGAGAGCTATTTATGTCTATAGCAGTTTTCCCCTCGGCTGCGAGTAAGGATCCGAACCCGCAAAATCGTATGCAAGTCCGCCGCGGAGCCACGTCTGCTCAACACGTCCTCGTAGAGTTAGTCCTTCGTACGGCGATAACTTGTTCTTGAAATTCAGCTGCTCTTTTGTAACCTGGGAGAACAGTCAGGAGTAGCATGATATTAGAGCTATTCACGCACCTCGAAGGTCGCGTCTGGATCGAAGATCACAAAGTCGGCGTCGTACCCAGCCCGGAGCTGGCCCTTGCGGTTTCCAAGCTCGGCGTGCTCTGCAGTCTTGCGACCCATCCATCGTACGATGTCTGCCAGAGACACATCCCCGCGTTTCGATACTTCTGTCCATAGAAGGCTCAGGCCGAGCCCCAAGGTGCTGCACCCGCCCCACGCCTTCATAATGTCGCCCTCATCGAAGCACTTCAACTCGGCCACGCAAGGACTATGGTCGGACACCACACAATCGATGGTGCCGTCTTTCAATGCCCGCCAGAGCTCTTCGCGATTTGTGGCCTCACGGATGGGCGGGCAGCACTTGAATTCGGGGTGACCATGCGGTATGTTGTCTGCTTCGAGACAGAGGTAGTGAAAGCACGTCTCGATGGTGAGGTTGGCGTTCTTCTTGGCTGCACGGATGGCTGGTAGAGCCGACGCGGCTGAGAGGTGTACGACGTGTGTCCTGAGGGCGGGATAGTCCTTGTGAAGGGCGATAATCTCGTTGATGGCGTCCGACTCAAGGGTTTGAGGGCGAGACTGCAAAAAGGTAGTATAGCGGGTCGGGTCCAGTGACGAGACATCCTGATCTGAGTTTTCCGAGGCTAGCTCGGCGTGGAAGAGCAGTGGCACGGATGTGTTCTGTGAACAAATCAAATTCATGATCTGTCTAGCAGGTAATACTTTTACTTTACCTGAAGGCGGTCCATTGCTTTCCTGATGTCGCTTGAGGCTACACAGGGGAATTCCTAACGAAAGGTAAGACTCATTGAGGCTGAAGAGTCATTGTACCTACATCAACACCGCTCTCAATCCTGTTCATTGCTCAGTCAACTTCATCTGACGACTGATCCGCACTCACATGAAGCACTTGAATCCCCGGACACCTGCGTCAACCAAGGGAATCAACTGATCCTGCACACCAATACACTTCAGTTTGAATGACCGAACGCCGCACAGGCGAGGACGTACTTGATTGCCCGGGATGACGCCTCCCCAGAAAGCAACGTCAACGAAACACTGCCCTTGCGCCGCTTGCTTCTTGATCTCGAAGTTCTCCAGCGTAGTGGTCGGAGGAATGGAGTTGAGTGGCATATCCACCACACAAGTGACTCCGCCTGAGGCAGCTGCACGCGTCCCCGTCCAGAATCCCTCCCAGTCCGTTCTTCCCGGTTCATTGAGGTGAACATGGGCGCTAAACGAGGATCAGCCAGCGAGGGAGGCGGACGAGCCAGCTCACACACTCGACAAGGCCAGGGATAATGAGCTTATCGGCCGCGTCTATCCATCGCGCATTGGCTTCGGCAGGAAGCGTCGCAGAGTCTTTGGACGAGTAGACGGGACGAATTTCCTGTATCTTTCCGTTGGACGTGTTGATAACAAGCGTCGCAGGCTGAGGGGTGTCATTATCGTCGAAGAGCACCCTGCGCCCTGTCACAACCAGCAGAAGGGAGCGCATGGCGGATTAGAGACTTCAAAATCGTTGAAACAAGGGCAAGTTCAACATGCGTTGCGATAAAGACGAACGATTTGTGGCGTCCGCCGGCTGTTCCCGTTCGCACGGCACTCAGAACGTTTCTTCACCTCTACCAAGCCTCCAAGCACTTCAAGTTACCATCCTCGTTGTTCTGCCGCAGAGTCCCGACCTCCAGCAGTTGCTAGCGGTCGCCCTTTGTCTCGAGAGACCTCTCCTGGCTGCGGTGTGGTGCACACGTCGCGAGCCCTCGAATAAGGGCTATCTGAGCCTATCTCGCGTTCGCGGACACGGAACAGGGAATTTCCCTCGGACGGAGACGCTAGACGGCTGCTCGGCGGTTCTGGTCCTTCCTGGTTCACGCTCGCGTCATCATGTGGGTGATGCAGCATCAGCAAGCCGGCCTTCAAGGTCAAACGTCGTGAACCGCGCTTCGCAAAGCCCCATCTGACTTGCTGATGGCGATCAGTCTACCCGTGATGGTGTGGTGCCCCCATACCCTCCCGGCCATGCGCAGGGTATAAGTACCCTGCGTCGGCGTACCTGCCTTCGAAAACACCCACGCTCGTCCTGCTGCCTTCTTTCCCCTTCGCCATCATCATGTCGGACACCGCAACGCTGCGCGGCTCCTCGGAGGAATACTCGCCGGACGCGGCGGACTACAGCTACGCGTATCCGCCCGAATATGCATACTCGTACACAGAGGGGCGCGCGAAGCCTCGGCCCACGAGCAGACGGCTACCTCCCCTCCCGCGAACGCGATCATCCATTCGACCTCTGCCTGCTATTCCCCACTACATGACATGCAAGCAATGCCGATCATGCGTCACGACTCAGAGCGCGGCCCTACCTCCATCCTCTGTACGTGGCACACTGTTCTCATTCGGACGCTGTTGCTGATCGATGCCTCAGCTTCCCCCCACTGCTAGACCATTCAAAGGTTACGCTGGCAAGGCCACGTTGTACACCCAAATGTGCGTTGCATCCGCCTCCCCGTGCCCGCACCGCCCTGACCACGTTCTAGGTTTAACGTCAAGGTGGCCCAGCCTGTCGTACAACTCATGGTGACGGGCGCGCACACCATGCAGGAGATTACGTGCCGCCACTGTTCCACATACCTCGGCTGGTACATCGTGCGCGCGCACGAGGAGAGCGAGAAGTGGAAGGAAGGCCACTTCCTACTCGAGCTCGAGAACGTCACGCCCAAGACCCACACCTCCCACGCCTCCAGCACCTCCTCGGAATCCGGCTCGGACGACAGCTCATAGCAGCGCAAGGATACGACCCTGGCTCCGGCGCCTCTTACCATCTAAGCATACACCACCACCTAGTTCTGTATACCTCTTTATCTGTGCTTCGCATGTCACTCCTTGTTTCTTGCTTGTTTCGAATAACTGACGATGGCGCTTTGGAATAATCGCGGTCTTTTTTGTACCAATATCTTTATTGTAAAGTATCTATACTGTGCTTGTACTTACCTTCTCTTGTCGCTGCTGTTATACTTGCCATAGGGCCGGATAGAATTCATTCCTTTTACGCTCACTAAGTATGTCGATGTGGTCAGTGGACCCGGTCATGAGCGAGTCGGGCCAGTAACTGGGTGAGTCGCTCTGCACACCGAAGCACAGTCGACAGCTCATGACTTCATTTTGATTGGCGGTAGCTTTACACCGGGGCTTTATACAATGCCCTGATTATGTTGCTACATGGCGCCGCTCCATCTCGGCCTCCCATTCACTGTCCCGAACCTCGGTCCGCTTGGCAAGTCTCCACGAGCCCACCCCTTCACTAGTCGACATATACTCCGGTTCACTCAACACTGGCTGCAATTTCATGCCAGCTAAACATCTAACAGCTCTTCCACGCCCGGCCTTATCGTCCGTCGCAGCCACCGGCTTATTTCGAAGCGTCCGTCCTCCCCGTGCTACCGGTATCGACGGCCGCGTCGATAATTGCGCTCCGCCCGCCGCCCCCGGGCCCGCCACTCGCGGGATCTACAGTGTCATGTTTGTGCTAGTCTTAGTCTGCCCCGGTGTCCTAGCGGGGTCGCGTGACCGGAGCGGTGTATTTTACCCGAGACGGGCGGGCTTTGCCAGTTCAGGGAAACGCGTTCGCTCTGTGCGTACGCCGCGTAGATGTAAAAGTACCCTTGGGCTCGTGGGCTGAGTCGTGCGCACATCGATGGTATCAGGTATGGCTTGGGTTTGGCGCGTTCTGTGTGTCGTCGTGAATCGTCGCCCGTTTGCTCGATTGCAGGATGGGATATCATGATGGGACAGGCTCGTGGTACAACCAGAGGACATCATGCAGGAATCTCCTCTGTCACCTTCACAAGGGCCATACGTGGTCGTGGTGCTCATTCTAGCTCTCACACAGTATCACTCAATAACCATGAAACCGTGAGCTCAGTCTCTCCACCACGATCAGCACTTCTTGTCTTTCAGTCATTATCCACTCAATTCATCCTCGTCATTGTCCAGTATTGACCCCATTGTTTCACCGACAACCAGACAGGTACGACGACGAACACTGGGTAGCCATTCGGACTGTACTTATGATGGTGTCCAGTGCGGCACCGAAGGACCCTTCTTCTAACATCTTACGACTATGACCGACGTTCTCTTCATCAAGTTCAACATCGATGCACCAAATTGCCGCAGTCACTGAATTTGGAGCACGACTGCTTGCTCACGACTCGCTGGAGCATCAGGCTCCTGCTTTGACTTGAATTGGTGCAATCTCTTCATGGTAAGGGCACTTTCGTCTCTGCGTCACCCTTAAGTCTTCGTGCAATTGAGAGATGTGGCGCTGCCGGAGAAGGAGACTCTAGCTTTGCAGCCTGGTCTGCGGAGTGGTAAAGCTCGCTGTATCCGCTTCTAGCACTGCAAGTAGATCATCGCTATGCACTGCTGTCTGTCTCTTGACCAGGACGTCAGGGAGCGCAACTTTCTCGGCCGACGTTAAAGTCGAACATGATGGCACGTGAGGTCTTCCGGCCGGTCACGGGCTGTCACGTTCCCCATTATTGTCACGGTCGCGGTCACGGTTGAGTGTCTTTGAGTGTGCAGCGACAATCCCTGTCAGTGACCAGCACTGGAACCCTGCTTGTACCTAATCCTCCGGCTGGCGGTGTTCAGCGTTCAACCTTCGTTCCGTAATACGTTGTGCGACTCGCGGCACGAATTCTGTCGCTCTCAGGGGAAGGCGAGGGCCCCGGTACTTATGCACTTTGTGGGAACAGTTGCGATGGAGTGCCAGATTCCTGACTGACACCACTGAATCGTTTGGAATTGACGGGCGAGCCGGAGTAGTAGACAGTGACTGTACATCTCTATATTATCTATAAGTACGGGCCCATGAGCCTGACAATACCTATTTACCTTTAAAATACACCGACTGTGCGCTTTGCCTTCCTCATCTAGTGTAGACCACGCACAGCGTCCATGCCCCCGACGATCTTCTGGAAGGCAGGCAGCGCCGCCTTCCGCCTCTCCTCAACCGGCCCGCCGAGCGCCTGCTCCCACCAACGCTCGGACTCCGGCACGCCCTTCCACCCACCCTTCAAGAAATCGCGCATCTTGCGCACGCTGCCGCCCTTGGGCTTCGCCCCAAGGTCTTGCACTGTCGCCCAATGCGGCGGCGGGTTCGTGCGCGAGTAAGGCGCAGCGCCCTCCGGGGCGGGCTGCGAGAACCCGTTCGTTGCGAAGACGAGCGCAGGGGGCACGGTGATGCGGCCGATCTTGTAGCACATCTGCGAGACGCTGACGGTGTGCACTATCGCGCCGTCCTCCTCCTCGAAGGAGAGGCCGGCGGTGACCGCCTTGAGCATCTTCTCCGTGGACTCGGGCGGGCTGGTGGTGTTTGGGTTCGGCGTGGGGGCGGAGGAGGCGAAGTCGTCGGCGGGGGTGCTGATGATGTGCATGGATATATTGGCGGGGTTGGGGTCGGTCTCGGGCGCGGGGGAGGGCGGCTTCTCGACGCGCTTCTTGGCACCCTTCTTGGGAATCGTGACAAAGCGGCAGACGCAATACATCTGCTCAAGGTGAGCGGACCGTGTCGTATACGTTCAGCGTGATTCGTACCCATTTCTGATCCCAGGCGCCAATGCGGATGCGCACTTGGTAGTGAGAGAGCATTGGGATCTCGCGGATGAAGTGGTAGTGCGTGGCTGTAGCAGGATTTGAGCATGCATCTAGAGCGAGTTGTATGAATACGCACCTGCCAGAGGCATCCATCCGCCTGCAACGAAGAAGTTAGGCCAAGCCTCCATGGCGGCCTTGAAGCGCGCACTATCTAGCGTCTGAGTGATGATTGAGACTGGGTGATGTAAGGTATAGATGACCCTGAAAGCACCTTGGCATAGCTGGAGTTGCTTAAGTGCAGGTTGAAGTCGCTGTCGTCAATCCCTAAGCGCCCCGTGAGTAAAAAGGCCGAGGACTATTCGCATGGTACACGTACTTGCACGCGTGTCGTAGGGCACACACATCGCGAATGGGTCTTCACCGATAGGCGTGAGGTTATCCAACCACTGGGCTTCGAGCTCGTCGCGCCGCTTGCGCGATTTGAACATGTTGCGTATAAGGAAGAAGCGCCATTGTATTCTGAGCAAGATCACGGAGCGGAATACGCGGGCTGTAATATGGTGAGCAAGACGGATAGAATAGTGGACGGGGGGACATACCATGCCAGAAGAGGGGAAAGGAGCCGATGTTCAGGACGACAAGCGCCACAGCGATATACTTGCAGACAGAGGGCGCAAAGGACAACGCCTTTGCCAGGTACGGCGTCAATGGCCTAAGGCGGTCGAGCGCGTCGCTCATGATGATAGTGACAAGCAGAGAAGACGTGTATAGTGTGCCTCCCTTCCGCTATATAAGTACATTACAAGTCGCACAAAAGTTTGGGGCGGGCTTCGGGCAATGACCTTATTTCAATTTGTTTTCCGGGTTTCGGAACGGCAGCGCAGCCGGTTCGCTACTCAGCGTAAATTTCTGGCCCGTCCGCTGTTTTGACAGGGAAACTTGCACGGGAGCGGACACGCAATAGGATCCTGGCGAGCAGAGGCACCGGATAGCCTCGCAAGCTGCGATCTTCAACAATGGGACCGGTCCGGCCGATCTTATCTTATCGCACCCGGCTATGTGTGACGCTGCGACGCGAACGTGACAACCGCCTCTCTTTCCCACACATTCAACACGAGTTGTTCAACGCGTTGGGCGCGCTCGTCAACAAACAAAGGCGCCCGTCATGGCCAAAAGTTCTAAAAAGTCGGCGCCAGCGTCCAGCAGGCCCATCACCTCTTTCTTTCAACCCAGACCGCCCCGCGACGCGTCTAACTCGTCGTCAGCGACCGCGGGCCCGGTAACGATAGCAAAGGCGACGCCGAGACTCAGGAGCGCCACCAACGTTCCACAAGCCAGCTCCCAGGCTGTCTCTGCATCGGACGCGTGTGGCAGTAGCAGCGTCCGGTCCCCTACTCTTGCGTCCTCACCCGCAAGCAGGACTCGTTCAAGCTCCCTTTTGGACGCGTCCGATATGACCACGCCACGCAGGTCGGCGCGTATCCACACAATAGTTAGCACTCGTATGTCCAGCACCCGTAACCCTTCATGCCCACGCATATACTTATCGCGTCCCAGAATCACCCTCCCACCCCTCAACACCACCCCCTAGAAGCAAACCCCGATCGACGAATCTTAAACGCAAGCAACTAGACGATGACAGCGACTCAAGAAACGAGTCTGTCGTCTTCATACAGAAGTCGCCGCGAAAGCCAGTCAATCCCAACACTCCTTCCGCCTCGCGCGCCGCGCCGTATAATGCAAAGGAAAATATCGCAGAACAAGGGGAAGTGCGGGTGAACAAGAAGCCGCGTCTCTCAGATCCCGAACTCCCTCGCACGCCAGCCCAGATGGCGATACCTAGCAGCCAGTCCGACGAGCTCAATTCCTCGTCCAGGCGCTTGCAATGGCCGGCCGCAGTGGTTCTGCCTCATGTCGATCACGACGGCGACTCCTCGATGAGCACGGTCGACTCTTCCGCGTCGTCCCCTCATCATGGGCCCGCCAACAGCACATTTGAGCGATCGTCGTCCCCATTGACCAGCGTCACTACACCATCGTCGGAGCCGGACACTTACAAGAGCCACGAGAACGTCAACGCCCTCGCGGACGAGATTCTTGAACGCGTCCGTCTGCGGATGCGGCGCTCGCCCTCTAGTCCTGATTCTGATCGCTTGTTGGAACTTCCTGCTGCCTTGGACGATAGCGATGATGAGCTGGACAAGTTGGAGGCGGTCCCGATCCCCAAGTGAGCGGCACTTACGCGACCTTGTGCAAAATATTGACCACAATGTAGGCCGCAACGGACGACGCGGGCACATGCGCCGCAAAACTCTTCTCCTGAACCTGCTCGCCCGCAGCGTACTCGCAAGCAGCCCCCACGGTGCCCCCAGCTTGTCACAACGGAAGCCGGACCCTCTCAGCATAAGTCGCGCAACAAGGCTTCGAATCCCATCGACTTCCTACTGAAGGAGAAAGCAAAGGCCGACAAGAACAGCCGCGGCTACGATGATCTACTCCGGGCGGAGCGAGAAGCCAACCGACAGGCCATGATGGACGAACTCGACGACGGAGAGGACGACGACTGGCGGGACGAGTTGAAGGCGCACGACGTCGCTGCCAAGCGCACTCATTGGCGCATGTCCAGTCCAGCCTCTCTGGGGGACGAAGATCTTGTCGATTTGGAAGGCGTCACGCAGGCGGTGGATGTGGTGCAACGGTTGCAGGTATTCGACGAGAAGACGGGGCAGGCGATCAAGAATATCGTCCAGTCGGACCACGCGAATACCGACGCCGTGCAGATGGCTGGCATCCCGTTGTGGAGGCAGGACGCGCAGGCGATGAATACGGATTTCGTCTGGCCTGCTATCGGGGACACGGTGCAAGACCATCAGGGGCAGCCGATCATCAGGGCTCTGCAGGAAGCCATCAAGAATGGCAATGCTTCCCTTGTTATCCTACTCCTCGGCACCGGTCTCCTCTCGACACTCGACTTGTCACAGCATAAGGCTGTGGTTGAATATCTTTGTATCCTCGCTCTGGATATACGGTCTGGGACCTCGTCACCTGCATTGCGCGCTCTCCTCGACATCTGGGCTTCCCCGTCATGCAAGGCACCTGTCGGACTGCCCATTGGGAGCGCGTTGGAAGCAGTCCTCCGCCTCGATGCCGACCCTGCCGTGCTCGAAGCCGCGGGGCTGGCGAAGGAAGGGGTCATGCCAGTTGCAACCGATGCTGAGGATCGCGCGGAGACGCTGTCCATCCTACTGGACATGCTGATCGCGTCGGCAAAGGCGCACCTGGTCTCGGAGGCCGACGTCGCTGACTGGCTCATGCTGGTCACTGTCCTGGGCATGGCTCGCGAGCCGTCCAGCCATATGGACGGTCGCATAGTCTTGGCCATCGACGCCCTGCTTGCGGCGCTTGGCCCAGCGGAGACGGAGTCCCTCATGGTTCGTTTTCTTACTTTGTTCCTCCTAGATCGTGCTCATCAATACTGTTGCAGGAAACTGCGATTTGCAACAGGCTTCTTCCCTTCGCCTCGACGTTGACGCCTGTTAACAAGGGCCTCCTTGCGACTCTCCTCGCTGCCGGTTCGGAACGTGCTCGTCGTATTGCGTCTACCATCGCGTTCGCGCTCTTGACCAACAAGACGTCGGTGGAGAACGTATGTCGCTTGTGTTATTTCTTGTATGTTTTCGCTAATTCGCCTTTACAGACACGCCTGCCGTCTGGATGGGCCGTCTTAAGCATCCTTGCACCCCCAGAGGGCACGCCGGAAGAGCTGAGCCAGCGTTTCGAGGTGACCAAGGAGACGAACTACGAGGACCTCGCCGGGCATGTCCAGCTCCTTGCTGTCGTTTTGCTTGATGCGCGCGCCTTCGCGCGGCAGGAGCTCCAGGCATATGGCCCGCGGCTGAAGCAGAAGGCAGAGAACAAGGACGATACACCCCTGATGCTCGTGCAGGAGTCGGCACAACGTCTTCACGAGGCAATCCGTGAGTCGAACTATATTGCGAGCTGATGAAGTATATTGACTGATTTGTCTCCAGCGGACACTCGGGCGGCGCACCTGGACCGGACACGGGCGAAGCTGGCGCTGAAGCAGCTTATGTCGCGCGTGTACTATCAGCGCGAGGCGGTCATCCGCTCGCATGTGGCGGAGAACTCGGATGTGAGGAATCTGCTTATGAAGCAGGGATCCAAGCCGAAGGCGAAGATGGTCATGCACGGAGGCGCATACACGTCGACTGCGCGGTAAACGTATCGCCGCCGGTAGACGCATCACCGCGGTAGGTTCAGTACCGCGGGAGACTCAGCACTGTACGATTGGGTACTGGGAAGCAGCGAAGTAGCAGTAAGTATACGGTCTCACGAACTAATTCTCGTTCTCTATTCCCCCTTTTCTATCGCGTTTCCATTCATGTTATCAGGCTGTTAGAAATGCCGTCTGTCCCATTTTACCTATTCATACTATACGTACACACCCTCGTACACAGCTACATAGTTCGTACTTTCTTGGCCCGCCTGTGGCGTATTCATTTCTATTTGTTGCACAACTAAGTACCAGCGAAACCGCTGGCGTAGAGCGAAGTACAAAGAAAATCAATTGAGGTCAAGCTCGATGTCCCACACCGGGGACGGCGACCTCGGTGGGCGTTTGTTGGATGACGATGGGCCAGGCGAAACCTCCTTCTCGATGTCCCATTCTGGACTAGGGGATCTGCGCACCGTTGGGCGGGGTGCGGATGGTGTTGCGGGGACACTAGATGCGGGGACAGTGCTAGCGAGAGAGGACGACGGTCCCGCGTTTGTTGTAGTGGATTGAGTACCTGGTCTTGTTTGCGTGATCTGCGTCGTGGGCGGCTGGGATGCGGTGAAAGCGAGGGCAGTCGTTGCTTTGTTACGAATGGGCTTCTCGAACGCGTTCTTGACGTTCTTGACCTTGACCTGGCCGAAGCCGGGCAGGTTAGACAACTGATCGGAGGTGGCGCGCGAGATGTCGGCAAAGCTCTGCAGGGCAAAGAAAATTGCAAGTGATGAGCGTGTGAGGGATGGGCAGCCCAACCCATTAGCACAGTTCATGGTGAATGGGAGAAAGCACGAACCCCGAATGATGACCGCAGGGTCTCAACGTCGGTCTTATTCACGCGGCTGATGCTGGTAAGCGCCGATCGAAGGACGGCATTGTAGTCCTTGTCAATGCGCTCTTTGATGAGGTCTGGGGGCCGGTGCTCGAATTGCTTGAAGGTGGAGAGGTAGTGGCCGGCTTCTTCGACGCTGTTGAACATCAGTAGAGCGCGGTATACAGAAGAAGGAGGAAGAAGAGGGAGAGAGAGGACCATCGAGCTTACGAGAATGCGACAATGACAGTGATGTTGTTGATGAGGCATGTCTAGTCGAGTTGCTCGTAAGGACGGGAGGCACGCAAAGGCGTTCATGGGGTTCCAACGCGCCTTCGTCAGTTCGCGGATTGGGTCGCGATGTTCCTCCTGCGAGGCATCGTATGAGGATATGCAAGAACATCATTTGCTTGCTACGCACAATATCGCACAACATGAGCAGGATGCGTAGGGTGTAGCTGTGCCCTAGCTTCTCGATGCGCGTATGGATGTATTCTGGGTGCAGACGGTGGTACTTGAGACTGCACCTCTGGTCAGCAAGGGTGGTATGTGGAGGACCTAATCGCGCACCTCAAGAACAGCACGCCTGTTGTCCTCCCAACCTGGAAATCCGCGACGATGTCCCCAAACTCCTTCCCAACGTTCTTGATAGCGTCAACGAGAGGATTGCCGCGCTAAATATTGCGCGACGTCGAGTGAGCTTTAGGGAATACAGGATGCATTGACAAGAAAGATTACCTGGACTGGCCGGATGATGATATTGTTGCCGCCACCGCTTGGTACAACGACGGGGGGTTTGGACGGCTGTCCCGTGGCAGGATTGAGAGCCGGCGGCATAAGTAGTCCCGTTATAAGAGGGGAAGGCGCCGAGGGTGCGTTTAGAAGAACGAATGAACGAATGTAACAAGGTGAACGTGCAGAGTGCAGTCGACCCGGTCCGAATTCCAGTGCGCCGAAGCCCGAAGCCCGCCGCCCGATGCGGCCACAAGACAAAGGCTTTCCAAACGGGGTTGTAGGTCCCAAGTCGGACAACAATAAGCATCAACACACGCCATTGCCAGCCGTTCCATACCGACAGTAGAGAGCTCGCTACGCTTTTTCAGTATTCGCCACTCGACATAAGTATGCTCCTTCTGGTCGGTATCGCATCGCAGCCAAATCACGGAGAGAAACAGGCCTCAAACCTCGCGCTGAGCCTCTTCACACATCTCTTGGACGATATATATGTTTACCGAGTCACTGTGCTCGCTCGATTGAACCTATCCTACCTCTAACGATCGAATAAACACCGGCATGCCAGACGCAGGATGACTGTTGACAAAACCCGACCCAGTCGTCCGTGCCGCGCGTCCGCATCTCTTTGGATTGTCAACTGATACTGTGCTATCAGTATCTGCTAAGTACTAGGATCGCAAGGTCCGTCACCGTGATAAAAAGTGAGAACCCCCTAACTCACACAGATGAAACTCAACTCGAGTCAACGAGTGCTGCTCTGACCTCCACAGGGATAGATCTATAATATAAAACATTAGGATGTTTCCCACGCTTTGATTAGTCAGCAAAACGTGGGAACTTGGGGACCCCCGCGCCGCGGCCGAAGGTCGCGGCGCGCCATCCCTCCTCGCCGCCACGGGAACCCCCTGCCAGAGGCAGGTCTTTGGGGCTAGTCCAGACAGACAACGTTATCCTTGGGACCTTCGCATGCCGCCCGGGCCTGTACCGTTACGCGAGTGTTCGAAGGATTCCAGCCGGTGGAGGTCCGCTTCCATGAGGATGTCATTAATTCACGAGGATGATTTCCTGAGTCAGTACGGCACTATGTCGTCTGTACTTCCCACCAGAAAGCCACAATAAGGACTGGGTGAGAATCCAGCGCATCATGCCTTGACAGGCTGAGGTTCAGAAGTCAGGAGTTCGCCGCAATACTGGTCTCTTCAGTCATCGGAGTGCCTGTACGGTAAAAGACGCGACAGAAGAAGCCCAGACGAGACGCAGCTGCCAGCTGAACTTGCTGACCCTGCATGAAGGGAGCGCTCCAGGGAAGGTGGCAAGGTTGTGCAAATCCCGTCGCACCACGTGCGCTGGGGGCCCAACGGCCCGGGCCCGGGTTAGCCAAATAGAGACTTGTCCGTTGGAATCGACCACCACCGTGCCACGGTCCCCGCTTCAGTCCTCGGTATCCTTTCCAGCCACGTTCCCCCGCTTCCCCAGAACACTAGCATTGTCCTGATGAGGAGAGCGCAGCCTCAGATGTCTAAATTTGTTCAGGTAAGGAACATGAAAACCGGCGTGCATATGGTGAGGACGTCGCGTGAACAGCGCGACCCCGTCCGGGGGTCAGTTTTGAGCGCCAGACTTGCCACCCGCTTGCCACTGCTCTTAGCGACCCGCCGCGCCTCATGTCACTACACGAGTGTGGGGGACGTTGGGGACGACAGCGATGCCCCTGGTGCCCCGGATTATGGGCGACCTATAAAAGCAAGCCGTGAGGGAATGATCCTCTCAGCTCACAATGTTGGTGCCCCAAATCGTGGGTGTAGCAGCTCTTGCTGCCTCAGCTGCTGCACAACTCTCCGGAAACACCGCCGTGTTGGACTGTACGTATTTATTTGTGCCGTCTTCGAACATACTTGAGCTCATCTCCTCAGACGGCACTTTTATTGGCGAGCAAGACGACGATGCTGGTATCATTAATTTCCGTGGCGTCAGATATGCAGACGCGCCCGTTGGCGATCTCCGATGGCGCGCCCCCGTCTCGCCTCCTTCCAGCAATCTGGGTGAGGTCGACGCAAGCTCCGTACGTATCGGAGGTGTACGTACGCACTCAGAGTCCACTCACTGTCCAGTAGTTCCCTGCCGCATGCATCCGGTCGACGGCAGACGGCGCGGAGGAGGAGGAAGTCGTGTTCAAGTACTCTTCTGCTGCCGTGAGTGGCTATTCCGAGGATTGCCTATTCTTGAACGTACGTCTTATCTCGTCCATCGCATCGACCGCACCCGCTGAACGCATCTGTAGGTGTATGTTCCCGTGAGCACGGCCGCCGATGACTCTCTGCCGGTGTTGGTCTTCATCCACGGTCAGCATCCTTCTAGGCAGGCAGGCGGCATGCGTTGATAATCTCCCCAGGCGGTGGATTCCAGGTGGGGGATCCGGACAGCGATCCTCCAGATTACCTCCTGTCGAGCTCCTCCGAGCCTCTCATCTTTGTAACCATTCAGTACCGACTAGGATCCTACGGATATTTAGGTCAGAAATCCTTCTGTCGTTACCGACTTCAACATGCTAATCGGAGTTCACAGGAGGAAAGGCTATCGGTAACGACGGTAATTTCAACGTCGGTCTCCTTGACCAGAGGGCCGCCTTTCAATGGGTCCAGAAATACATATCAGAGTTCGGAGGAGATCCGAGGTCAGCAGCCTCGTCAACGCTCGCGATGTCAGGACGCTGAACGTATTTTAGTCTTGTGACCATGTGGGGACAGTCTGCGGGCGCGTCCGCGGTCATGTTCCACGTAAGTCCACCTCTAGTGGAGGTGGTCATTTGCTGATTCGCCTCTGCTCGACAGCTACTGGCCAACGGCGGCAATAACGAGGGTTTGTTTGCGCGCGCCATAGCAGATAGCCCACCCATCGGCATTCAACCCGAGTGCACTGGGACTTTTGCAGAAACCCTTCTTGCTGAGTTAGCCGAGGAAGCGTGAGTAGATTGACATACAAGTGCGAGATATGCTGACAGGTCCCGCAGAGGTTGTGACGATGTGCAAGATGTTGTGAACTGCCTTCGCGGCGTCGACGCCTCCGACCTCACCTCGGCGACCTCGCGGACACTTGCCCGTCATCCGACCATGCTCTACCCTTTGCAACCGTGCATCGATGGGGACTACCTCACTTCCACCATTGTCCCCGCTTTGGAGGCCAACGCGATTGCTCATGTCCCCCTCCTCTTCGGGTACCAGGGTCCTTTGACCTGATTGTTCTTATATTCGCTGACACTGATTTCAGCTCAAACACCGATGAAGGCTCGGGATGGTCTTCGGGGATCAGTGTGCCCTCAGCGAACACGTCTATGCCCAATGCGACGGAAGACACCGCATATGCGTTTCTGCAGGGACAATATCCTGGATTTACGCGAACATCCTTCAACCACGCGGTCGACCTCTACCCGCTTGGCCGCTACGGCTACTCCATCGACCGTCAAGCACAGCAGATGTACGGAGAGGTCCGATATATATGCTCGGCCGTGCTGGCGGGGCAGCGGCTCAGTCAACTGTACCAGTATCAGTGAGTATCCGCAGTTGTCTCCTCAGAGCTGGATGATAACCCCGACTTCAAGCTATGATAACCCCACGACAGGCTCGACACATGGCGCGGAGCTCACCGCGTTCTTCTCACCGCCGGACAACAGTAATATATGGGAGGTGATGCGCGAGTACTGGACGTCGTTCGCTAGAGATGGGAGACCCCAAGCCGCACGGGCTAGCCCATGGACGGTGAGTGACCATCCTCTGTTCTTTTCGTTGTGACTTGGGGACTAAACTGTGCCTTAGAACACACCTAACACTCGCATGTTGCTACATCCTGGGCGCATAGGGATGGAGTACGTGGACGGTGCTTTACAGAATCGGTGCGACTTTTGGCATGGCATCTCGGAGGAGTTGTGGACTTGACGTTACCTTATCTTGATAACGACTTTGATTGCCTTTCGTATTAGCACTGGCAGCATAAGAACGAATGTAAACCATGTCCAGCACAGCTGAACTTCTATTTTGCCAACGACATTACAGCGTCTATGTGTGTAAAACCGAGTGCACGAAAGCGCCACATGGGCGTTCGTGCAAGAGCGAACCGGACGCATCAATAGTTCGAGACCTGCTCAGTGAGCGCCGTCGCGAGCGATGTGGCGGGCAGCACGATGGCTGCGGCGGTTGCGACGTCTGCGGCTCGCACGGTCGCACGTCTTCGAGGCCTTGGTAGACGTGGCGGTAGAGGTCGTGTACGCAGTATCCCTGTACGACGTCGCGGCATCAGCAGACGACGAATCCACCGCAACGTTGTAAGCGGGTCCTTCATTGGTCTCGCTGGACATTTCGGTGGGGTAGGCAGTGGTGGCCTCGGCCGTGGTCTCAGCAGCCGTGGTCTCAGCAGCCGTGGTCTCAGCAGCCGTGGTCTCAGCGGTCGTGCTGGAGGAGGAGTCGGAGGAGTCGACGAACTCCCATGTGATTTCGACGCGCCCCAGGGACTCGTCGGCGATCTGAGTGAACGCGCTCGGGGTGAAGTCGATGTCGTACTGACCCGCGCAGCCGGCGCAACGGTCGGTGATGGCGACGACGACAGAAGCGGTCCCGTCTGAGTAGGCGGTTAGCCAAACAATATGAGATCAAGGATAGCTGAGCCTCACAGGTCGCGCGGATCTGCTTGCCACAAATTGGGTTCTCGTTGGGGTTGTTAGTCGCACCGCTGCATAAGACGTAAGGAGCATATCAAGCACGGTTCGTATGCTACGTACGGGTAGCTGTCGAAGTACGCCGCCGAAATAGCAGCAATCATGTCGGTGTCGGTGTTGGTGATCCCACAGGCGCCCAGACCGGCAGCGTAATACGTGCCATCGCCTGAGAATGACGCAGACACGAATGCCGAGAGGGCAAGGACGGTGACGGTGACGCCAGTAAACATTTGCAGCGTGATGAGAGAGTGTGGAGGAAGGAAGGAAGGGTGAGAAGAGCGCGATATGTACGCGTCTGTGTCGGCGAGCAAGAGAGGCGGAAAATGCAGTCGGTGCCTCGGTAGTCCTCTTCACGCCTTTATATTCAACGCAGGCGCAACGTGCGATGTCTCGGCTCGCGCTGCGCATGGCGCAGCCAGGCCGGAAGTACAATGCGCTTTCAGACAAGGATCGGTAAGTCCGGCCACGCGTGCCTATTCTTGACGCGTGCGCAAAATGCTTGCAAGCGCCTCGGAAGCGCAGAATTAGACGTTGCTGCAGCCTGGAAAGCATGAGAGCTGGTCATCGAGAGCGGCATACAAAGGCAAACAGAAGGCTGAGATAGGTCAAAAGATGAGGGGCCGAGAAATACAAGCCAGAGGGCAAGCGGGGATGAAATGGTGCAGATAAAATCTAGGGTGAATGACTGAATCGTGAGCAACCTGGCCACGTACATTGTGACATCCTAGACAGAGAGCTGAAGAAGAGGTGGTAGCAATATCTTGACATTTCCGGGGCATTGACTGAACGGACACATACCGGATTCATCTTCTCTTCCGTTGTTGAATGGCGGATTGGGTAAACTCCAAAAATCTCTGGTGAACCTAGCGCCGCGATCGCGGACAGTGTGAAGACGAGGCCAAAAACTGGAGCCTACGACGAAAAATGCGCGCAAAATTTTGACGCATTTTTTTTTGCTCTTGGCATGACGATCACTTGCGGAAGTACTCGCTGGTTTTTGGGTGATTGGTTGAAGCTGATCATGAACCATGGCGGCGCTGACTGGCTGAGAGAGAAGGGAGGAAAATGACACAGAGTCTGCGAAGAGCATGCAACAGAGAGCTGCGGACAGGGACAACTCGCCGATAACGTTAAGTAGCTGGGCGAGATGCAGGTAGATGCCAAAATACCAAAAGTTTGCCGAAAATCAATTGAACTGCTCGCGGGCGCGGGCCGCGGCCCCTTCGGGCTTACCCGAAACATATCATGTGACTTTATGTTCATTTTAATTTCCACTGTCCGGTGCTATCCAGGCTGTCTGTTTGGCTTCCATGCTGGGTGCGTCGAGCAAGGTGTGCATCTGTAGTACATTCTCCGGTGCAAATTATTTTCTCAAGCTAAGGTAGTCGAGAATGGCATCCGCGACGCGCTCCCGGCCTCCGGCTTCCCGACAAATTTCTCCCACATGCCGCGCCCGACGTCGATATTCAGCGCTATCAGGGCCAGAGACAACGCGCCACACAGCCTCACCAAGCTCCTCAGATCGAATACTTGGTGCTGAGCCCCTACTACCATAGACGCCAAGCCCTCGGTACTCTACCCGAATGGCATTCCGGTAGGTGTCAAACCACACCGGCAGGATGACCTGCGGCGTACCAGACCTGGTATATGCATTTTAAGTCAGACCGCTCAGCAATGTTTCAGCGGACGCACCGTGCACATTCGAGATACGAGTTCGCGCCACCGTGGTGAATGTAGCAGATCACATTCTCGTGCTCGACAATTGCCGAGGGTTCAACATCGAACCACCGCACAATCCGTACGCGATCACGGTCATGTTCCGTCGTCAGTATCTTGTTGAACAAGCCGCGTAGCTTGTCAACAGTGGGCACCTTCCAGAGAATCTGCCGTCCGCCCGATCCCGCCAGAAGGCCATGTAGCACTTCCCGCGCGCTCACGTCGTCGTACTCCTTGTGCGAGCCCATGACCATTATTATTGTTTCCTTCCGGTCGAGCCATGCTTTCAGCTCCGGGTCGCCATCTGCAAGCGATTCGCTGGGCAGGCAAATGGGGCCAAATTGACGCAGACCCTCCGGTGCAGTGAACGGTAAGTCGACCTCGGGTATACCCGCAGCGAGACACGGTGTGTCGGGCGAGACCGTTGTTGAGGTGAGTACAGGATGTGGCCACGTGCACCCGCGCGCGCGCCGCGCCGCGTCCAGTGCTCTGATATGCCCATCCGTGAGCAAGATGTAGGTCAGACGCAGGAGATTGAGCGCGTTGGCAAACATGTCCTTCCAGGTGGAGATTGGAAAGGGGACATCAAGACCGACGCTAGATGCGAATAGGAAAATAATAAGCGCTTCTGAAGATCCCGCTGTTGAAGACACGTACGAGGGGTAGTAGAAGAGGCTGCTATAGTATGACTGATTGCCGGATGTCATATCGCAGCCGGGCAGAGGGCTGAGAATAATGTACCGTTGATGAAGTAACTTGCAGGCGTCAATTGCCTGGGAGAAGAGCATGTCTACAAGGACAGCGTCGGGTGAGAGCTTCTGTATCAGCTCAGCACAGCTGTTAATGCCCCTCTGTAAAAACATCAGCATTCAGAATACAGAACGGACCCGAACACGCACCACATACTCGTCCGGAGGATAAGGACACATGGCGTGCGCGATGTCCGGAAAGCCATGGGTCTGCCTGTGCATCGGCGGATGCTCCATCGTGTTCCAGATGAAGCCACCGCCGTCGGATGCCACCTCTTCGTAAGACTTGGCAAGAGCGACGTGAAAGAGGATATTCCCCTGAGAGTCTGTACGACCGCTGCTCCTGTCGATGCGCGCCTTGACCTGATCGAAGCGTGCCTCCAGGTGGACGGAGGATGCGATGTGGATGTCGACGCCGGGAAAACGGCGGCTGTAGAGTTCGAAGGCTGTTGCAAGGTGGACAGACGACTGTCCATACTCGCCCCATGTAAGAAACAGGATATCGACCATTGTGTAAGGCTGTGATCGCTGGGATCAAGGAGGAGGCGATGGGCGGAGAGCGTGGGCAGAGACAGTTCATACTTTTGTACCCAAATGCATGAAAGAAGGAACGCGCTAGATCAGGATAGAAGCGGATATGACCACAGTGGCACACACGCTGGCAGTCTCGCTCCGAGGTCCGGATGAACTGCCCTGGGATTCACGGCGGTGAGAGAGCGCCCATAGTCGCGCGACGTGCCACGCTATCCGGCGTGACGAAAGGCTGCATATGCGATCTGTGCGATCGTCGCCTGTGAACGTTAACGTCCAGGGCATTAGCATTGAGCACGACAACTGAGTAAGCATGAATAGATACCTGGACCAAGGGCTGGCCGGGGATGCGCCATAGCGGTGCTCATAGCCGTGCCATACCGTGTCGCTGAATCGACTTTGTGAGATTGTATGACTTTTGACTGCTATAGAACGCGCTGACACTTACCAAGTGCATCGCATGTCATCCAATTTGTGTCCCTGACCTTTGGAGTAGTCTTCCGCGGAGAGACAGTAGCGAAGAACACGAGCTGATATATCGCTTACCAGGCGCAGCTCGCGACTCGCGCGAAGCCGGGTGACTCGAAGACGCTGATGACCAGTGAGTCTTACCACGGCTTCCCGGTGGTAAGTAGTGACCACCCCAATTTCGACTCACACATTGGCATTCCTCCTTCGCGTTACTGAGGACAACTTTCAGAGCATACGTCCACGGTCCTGGTAGTACACAGAGTCAACAAGCGCAGCGCGCGAAGTTTGGTTGTCACGTGCCTCGCAATCTGCCGAAGTGACAATCATGTGATCATATGTTCAACTCCACGCATATTTAGGCAGCAAGCAAGGTGAGAAGAGCACACTAGACTTACAGTAACTCTCAGACTTAGAAACGCTCTTTTGAAAGAAAGACGTGCTATTGAGCAGTTCATCAACTTGCGGACATGATGAAGGGCTGCGGGGGGTCGACAGATTACTTACACTTTTCTACGTAAGTATGAAAACTGCACTGCGTTATACATAAGTAGTAGAGTACCGTATAGATTGATTGTTACAACAGAGAAGGCCGAGTCCAAACATATATGTGCTTAACGTAGGATCGGTTGAAAGATCATCGCTTGGGGGAGCCGTTGACGGACCAGGTAAGATAATCTAGAATAGAATCGGCGACGCGCTCCCGCCCACCGGCTTCACGGCACTTGATCCCCACTTCCCGCGCCCGGTAGCGAAACTCTACGCTTTCTGGCCCCGACACCACACGCAACATGGCTTGTTCGAGCTCTCCGGGATCTACGCCAGGCGCTGCTGTCTTGCTTCCGTACACCCCAAGGCCGCAGTATTCCAACCGGGTAGCATTCGTATATGTATCATACCACATGGGGAGGATGATCTGGGGTGTACCAGACCTTCCTTGCACGTCAGAAATACGACCCAAAAGTAATATTCAGAAGACATACCTTGCGCACTCGAGATACGAGTTCGCCCCGCCATGGTGGATATAGCAGACCACGTTCTCGTGCTCCACGATGGCCGCGGGCTCAATCTCGAACCACCGCACAATGCGCACGCGCTGGCGATCGTGCTCCGTGGTCAGCATCTCGTCGAACAGCGCGCGCAGCTTCTCGACAGTCGACACCTTCCACAGGATCTGCCGGTCGCCCGCGCCGGCGAGTAGACCCTGCAGCACGCTCCGCGCGAGCGTCTCGTTGTACGCGATGTGCGAGCCCATAATCATCAGTATCGTCTCCCCGCCGTCGAGCCAGGTCTTCAGTTCCGGGTCCGCCTCCGCGAGCGGTGCATTAGGCACGCAGATGGGGCCGAACTGGTTCAGGGCCTCCGGCACGGTGAAGGGGAAGTCCAGCTCGGGGATGCCAGCCGCGATGCAAGGCGTATCCGGAGAGACAGACGTGGCGGTGAGAACGGGGAGCGTCCATGTACACCCGCGCTCCTTGCGAGCGGCATTGATAGCGTGTAGGTGCGGGCTGCTGAGCACGGCGTAGGCAATTCGCAAGAGATTGAGCGCGTTGCAAAAAGAGGCCTTCCACGAAAGCGGAAAGGGGGCGTCGGTGCCGATGCTGCAGTTGAGATTTGAAAATTGGCTTGTATCAAGCAAGCAGACCGAGGATGAACTTACGATGGGTAGTAGAATAAAGCTTGATGCCAGGGCGCGTTGCCGACTGACACGTCGCAACCAGGAAGAGGGCTCAGGATGATGTACCGCTGGTCCAGCAGCTTGCACGCATCGATAGCCTGACAGAAGAGCATATCGACGAGGACAACGTCTGGCGAGAGCATTTGCAGCAGCTTCGAGCAGCCGTCAACGCCCCTCTGAGAGCGCGTCAGTGTCTAGTGACAACAGGCAGCAGAGAAGAAGGGATGTTTTACACACCACGTATTCGTCAGGTAGGAAAGGGCACATGGTATGCGCGATCCTCGGGACGCCCTTGCTCGACTTCTGCATCGGCGGGTGCGCGATGTCCGACCAGTCGAAGCCGGGACGGAAGAGAGCCTCCTTGTACGGCGCAGGCAGGACAGTGTGGAAGGAGATGGTGCTACGGCGGCTCTCGTCGCCGTCCGTATCGATGCGCGCCTTCACCTGATCGAAGCGCGCCTCCAAGTCGGCAGAGGAGGCGACGTGGATGTTGATGCCGGGCATCCGCCGGCTGTAAAGCTCGAACGCCGTCGCGAGGTGCACGGACGCCTGCCCGTGCTCTCCCAGGGTGAGGAAGAGGATGTCGACCATGTTGGTCGTGCTGCTGCCAGTGACGAACTCGGGGCGTGCGACGGCTTAAAGAAGAGCAGTGAGCTAGAGGCGAGCGGAGGCGGGAAAGACGCCAGCAGATGAGCACCAGTTCAGAAGAGCCTTGAGTCGAGCCGGAGTAGTCCCAAGGTGAGTAACGCCGGGCAAGCTCGCATCTCCCTTATAAGTATTCCTACGCAAAATATCCTCTAGGTCGGGCGGTCCAAATTCGTACCACCGGTGAGAGCAACACATCGTTATTGGCTCATTGGCAGGCATCGAGCTGGATGAATGAAGCCCAAGTCAGGTGGTTGTAGCGCAGCCAGTGTTGCGCAACCCCGGTGAATGAAGCGTGTCTCGACGTCTGGGGATGGCGGTGAGAACGGCCGTCCGTCTGAACACTGACAGTGATAAGCAGTGACCTTAGCCCGTCATCGGGACTCGCATATTTTGCCAAACCTGACGCTCGAATTCCGCCCTGCAGTGTTACTGTTCCATGTTTGCGATGCTAGTCATACCTACGGCGAGAGGACGACGCAAGTGATGGTTGATTCCAAGAGCATTGTTACGGAAGTTGCCGTGCGAAATTGCCCAAAAAGGCGAGTAGTCTGCCTTCCGCCTTCTCTCACGCTCTAAGTATGTTGTTCGCTCTCGTGTTCTATGCTCAACGAGTCGTCTGTGCAGACCGCATGTTCGATGTGCTTGGATCCTATACGATGCGACCGGAGCTGAACTCAGACGGCAGAACCGAAGCTCGGAATTCTATGTTACTCGCACGGAAACTTTCTCGTCCTTCTTGGCCGGCTCTTCGTGTCTTTGCATTCGTTGGCCGATAGAATGAAGACCCTCCAGTGATATAGCAACGACCCTTGGATGATCGAGCGTCGACCCTCTATCACGCCAAAAAGGACTTCTGAGGCTCGTCTCGGCGCTGTGATTCTCTTCGAGCCGTAAATCCGTACCAGCAATGCAGTACAGTCCAGACACGCACCCCCGCCCGCACGCACACTCTCATCACGGCCGCCGCTACGACAAGAGAGATGACGAGTCGCACGGGAACGCCGTTGTTGGACGCGCCTATTCCTCCGACATACCATACGCCTACCTGGCCGCCGTACCGTCGTAAAAGCCGCAATTGAGTCCTGGAACTGTGGTAGGTATCGCGGCGCATAGTCCCGACTGAAGGTAGATGGCAGGTGCGCACAGTGTTGCCTATCACTTGAAGTCGTGCTCAAGGGGCTCGAACTGCGAAGTTCCAAGATGCCTCTCGCGCCAGGATATCGTTACAAAGAGAGATGAGTCGCGCTCTCATCCTTTCATTCGTGATATTGCTAGACTATCGCCGTTTCTCTCCAGCATTCAAGCCCTGCACTGCACTTGTAGTTGTCCCCAACCACACCTATGCACGAACGTCGATAACGTCCTGAACAGCCCGGCTGGTCAATCCTATGCAGGCTGCCCCTGGGCTGCACTTTTTGAGGACCTCAAGTTTGTTCACAAAGACCTGACTTCGAGAGTCTGATTTGGCCAGAGTTGGTCGACTTCTGCATCTGTCAGGGCACTTTCCAACTCACTCTCAGGCCAAGATCCGGCACGGAATCCCCTCTTATGTCACTGCTCAACTTGCGAGACCATCGATGGACCCAGTGGCTTTACTGGCTACTGGATCCGACTTCTCCAGGTATTCCCCTGCGAGAATGCGCTCGCAGGATCCAGGCGATCGCGGGAGAGAGCTCGCGCTGGACAATGGCATGTCGCTTCGCTTCCAAGTGTCGTTGTGTGCTTACACGCTGTCCCTTGTGCTTCGTAAACCTGCAATATACATACAGTACACTGCTTTCTATCATTCTTTCTCCCTCTCTTCCCTCCCTCTCGTCCCTCTCGTCCCTCTCGTCCCTCTCGTCCCCCGGACTCTCGCCCTGCCATGATTCAGGGCAGAATTGAGATTGACGCGGGTACGGAGGAGCGGACCGCGGGGCCGATGCGGTCACAGGTGATGCATTAATCTCGGTACACTTGGGTCGCGAACGTTCTTCGTCTTTCCCATCCATCTCATCGGTGACAGTGTCGACCACATAAGGCTCCTTCCACTTCGAGCGCGACGATTCACATTGTTTGTTCTTCCGCTCGGCGTATCTGATCATCGCCTCCCATAAAGTCTGAATCACCCTCGAGTCCCCGCACGATGCCCATCTCTTCGCCCGACATGGAGGGCGGTCACATCATCGTCGTCTCCAACCGTCTCCCCATCACGATCAGCAAGGATGACAACGGCGAATATCACTTCAAGATGTCCTCCGGCGGTCTCGTCTCCGCCCTCTCCGGCTTCAAGAAGTCCTTCAACTTCACCTGGATCGGCTGGCCAGGCTTCTTCATTCCCGAGAAGGACCGTGCGCACGTCGACAAGCGTCTCATGGAGGAGTACTCCTGCCAGGCGGTCTACCTGGACGACGAGGTCGCAGATCGCCACTACAATGGCTTCTCCAACTCCATCCTCTGGCCGCTCTTCCACTACCACCCCGGCGAGATGAGCTTCGACGAGGAGAACTGGCTGGCGTACCGGCAAGCGAACCAGCAGTTCGCAGAGACCGTCATGAAGCAGGTCAAGCCGGGGTCGATGGTCTGGGTCCAGGACTACCATCTCATGCTCCTCCCAATGCTGCTAAGAAATCTCGTTGATGGTCCCAAGAAGAGCGGCCAGATACAGCAGGAGCTCGAGAAGATCACGGAGGGCATAGATGAGGACGGAGGTGCCGCGGCCGACGCCAAGATCCCTGGCGTCAAGATCGGCTACTTCCTCCACACCCCCTTCCCGAGTAGCGAGATCTACAGGTGCGTGCTTGTGCTCAGGCTTGTAAGCTTCCACTGACTTTGAGCTCCATAGAATTCTGCCTGTTCGGCGCGAGATTCTGCTCGGTATCTTGTACAGTGACCTGATCGGATTCCACACATACGACTACGCGCGCCACTTCCTTTCCTCCTGCACTCGCATCCTCTCCCTCCCCACCATGCCAAACGGTGTCGAATTCGACGGCCGATTAGCGCATGTCGGCACCTTCCCGATCGGTATAGAGCCGGGTTCCTTCCTCGATGTGCGTACTACCCTCACTTGTATGGACGGGCTCCTAATGAAGTGTGTATAGACTCTCAAGAAGGACTCGGTACAGAAGCGCATCGAGCAGCTAGAGCAGCGCTTCTCTGGTGTCAAGGTCATTGTCGGAGTCGACCGCCTCGACTACATCAAGGGTGTCCCGCAGAAGCTGCACGCCCTCGAGCTCTTCCTCAACCAGCACCCCGAATGGATTGGCAAGGTCGTCCTGGCCCAACTCGCCGTGCCATCCCGTCAGGACGTCGAGGAATACCAGAACCTGCGGTCCGTCGTGAACGAGCTCGTCGGACGCATCAACGGCAAATTCGGCACCGTCGACTTCATGCCGATCCACTTCATGCACAAGAGCCTGCCGTTCGACGAGCTGTGCGCGCTCTACGCGGTGAGCGACGTGTGCCTCGTCACGAGCACTCGCGACGGCATGAACCTCGTCTCGTACGAGTACATCGCGTGCCAGCAGAAACGCCACGGCGCGATGATCATCTCCGAGTTCGCGGGCGCCGCGCAGAGCCTGAACGGGTCCATCGTGGTCAACCCATGGGACTCGCAGCAGGTCGCGGACGCAATACACGAGGCGGTGACGATGGACGCGGAGACGCGCGCGGAGAACCAGAGGAAGCTGTTCAAGTATGTGGACAAGTACTCGGCGGCGTTCTGGGGGAGCTCGTTCATCAAGGAGATGGCGAAGATTAAGCTGCAGGACCCGAGCGGCAAGGTGACGGGGAAGGAGGACGGGCGCGTGTTGTCCCCGCTCGGCACGGATGTGGTGGATGGCGCAGTGGTACAGCCGGGGCCGCAGGACCCGGACGCGTAGAGGCGTAGGCGCAGCTCAGAGGGGGCATCATCTGTATACCAAACACGAAATGTATTCGTACTCACTCGACTTGTCATACTCATGTATCGATCTTCAATAGATGTATCCAATAGAGCCTGGAAGGCTGTCGGCAGTCTCCCAAGGCAGAGTCCGATCGAGTAATCGCAATGTACGCAAAGGACGTAGTGCATCTATTCTTCGCAGACTGCACAACACGCAAGACGGGTCTCCAAATGCAGCGATAAACGCACGCTACATAAGACGTCCAATGTTCATGCTACCTACCGCAGCCCGGACATGCGTGTACGACGTCGTGAATAAAGACGTCACACTCTGAGCAAAAGTCGCACTTGCACTCTGGACATCGATACCTGCCCACCGGACTCATCCCCTCGCTCGTATTCCCCGCCGGCGCTGTCGGGAACGCCCTCGCACACGCATAGCACGCAACCCGCGCGCCCCGATCCGCTGTCCCCCTGCGCCCACATCGTCAGCCTCTGTCAACCTCGCCACAATCTAGCGCACTCACATCGCCGCGTACGGTCGCACGGGGAACAGATGGTGATAGCTGCGCGCGAGATGCGGCGAGCTCACGATCATCATCCCGCACACGTCGCAGTCCGTGGGCACGTCGCAGACCTTCGACATGCAGCGCGGGCAGAGGAAGCCCGCGCTGCGCAGCTCGCCGTGGCACGCGCACAGGCTTGGCGGGGCCGTGTCGGGCAGGCGCGTCGGGAAGCCCATCATCATCAGGTCCGCGGAAGGCGCGCCGCCAGCACCGCCGACGGTCCCGCTGCCACCTCCGCCGCGCTGCGCAGGCGGCGGGACGAGCTCGAAGAGGATGTCGCGGAAGTGCCCCTCGTTGAGCGCGACACCGAATTGCCCGCCCGTTCGGTCGCAGAATTCGCGGCAGATCTTCATCTCGGCGGCGAGTGCGACGACGGAGACGCGAATTTTCTGCCGCACGCAGGTGTCGAGCGTGTCGTGGATGTCACCCGGGTCGCAGGTGGTGAGCGAGCCGAATATGAGGACAATCTCACGCGAGGAATGTGTGGGGAGGTGACTGCAGCGTGATCATGAAGACATGACTATGAAGGGGGACGGGAGATGCGCACCTCATGGAGCTGCGTGCCATTTCTATCGCGTTCTGCAGACTTGGTTCACCTTGGGGTTCCAGTCGATGGCGCTCGGAGATGGACTTCAACACGTCTTGTGGGTTGCCTGAGTTCCAAGGGAGGTCAACAACTGAGAATATCACGCGTATGTGGCGTTCGCACCTGTCATCTCGCAGATGCGCTCGCCCACACCGGCGCGCATGCCAACGACGCCGATCTGCCCGAGGGGATTCTGGTCGAACCACTCGACGATGAACTCGCGCGCGTACTGCAGCATGAGGTCGAAGCGCGTCGGGCGCATGTCGCGGTCCACCATCGCGCTCGAAAGGTCCAGCAATAACACCAAGTGACGGATGATTGTGCGCCGAATGGCAGCAGAAGGGGCTAGCAGGCTGCATAGGGAAGGGGGAGGAGTGAGAACGGGACATGAGTATATTGTAAGACCTGTAAGGGGATTGAACGCACCGTTTTCTTCGCGCTCGGACGACCCAGTCCTCAACAGCGCCCTGCAAGCTGCCGGACTCGTCCTCTTGCACGGTATCCCATGAGCGCGTATACGAGGCTTCCCAGGTGTACGCGAGCTACTGGGGGATTTCAGACTGCTGTCCTGCTAGTGAGGCGGGAACGCACTGTCTCCGCCGTCTCTTTCGCCTTCCCCTTGTCCCGTTTCTTCTCCGCGGCCTTGCCTTTGCTCTTTTTGCTCCTCAGACCGGCATCGTCCATGTCTGAGTCCGAGTCGATGGCCATCATGAAGTCTTCCTCGTCCGGCATCTTTCTCGTTGCGCGCTTGAGTGCTTGATGGTCGCGGACCAATTGGGGACAAAGGACTTGTCTTCGGAAGCGGGGCCGGTCAAGTGTCTCGCGATCACGTGCATACTCTCTGTATACTTCAACTTCGAGTCGTTACGAAACCCGAGAATCCATAGATGCCAGGTGAGATAGCACAGTTCTGTCCTACTACTAATGCCGAATGCGCGATCGGCGGCGATGCCTACACCTTATCCTGGTCTGGCACGCGGTAGGCTTCCTCCGACGAGTCTGTGTCGAAGTTGATTTCGCGTCGCGAAGCTGGCGTGCCTTGTATAAGACTGCTCTTCACCATCCACTCCAACACATTCGCCGGACTGGTCGAAGTCCCCTCACGTGCAATCCCAAGCGAGACGCCCACGCTGATGTGCATATACGAGATGGCGGCAACCTCCGCGGCCGAGATCATGACGAGAAAAAGGAGTGGATGATGCATGCAGTGTTCTACTTAACGCCTAAGGCTTAACTTATGCTAAGGCTTAATCACGTCTTAACTTAAGGGTTAGCTATCGAGCCACAGGATACTAAGCCTTAATTAAGCTTATGTAAGATGGCCGTAGCGTGGCCGACGGTGGCTGACAATATCCGCGGCGTTTACTAGCCTTGACGGCTATCCTTTGTTTCAATTTGAGTGTCAACCTGGTGTCAACGCGCAACTGATGGAGTTGCTATTTCATCTGGTGGTGCAACTTGAAGAAGCCAGCCGGTGCTCTTCGTTGCAGGCCAGTGTTTGCAGATGAGGAGCGGCTGCTGGCACTCCCGGAGGCGAGGGACAAAGAGCCCGGTGATGGTGCTCTGCCAGGCTCTGGGGATGAATACGATCCCGCAGGTGCCGACTAGGCACTTCGTAGCCCAATGTCATTTTTTGTCGTACTTAACATGAGCCCTTAACTTCATACTTAACTAAGTTGATGTTAAGGACCTAAGGGTTACCTTCGCTGGACCCCCTTAATAAGGGGCTTAAGTAGAACACTGCCATCATGCATGGAGTAGGTGACAAAGGAAAGAATGGCGTAGGCGCTAGAAATATAAAGTACAGAGAAAGGAAAGCGACGGAGGCGAAGAGGCATTGGAGGAGGGTATGGACGGCAAAGCCCACAGCAACGGCCCGTATCGCTGTGTCGCCCTTCATGATGGTAAGAAGCAAAGGACTCGCTATGCACTGACCGTTCATGAACATTCGCACGTGCCATCGCATTGTGGGATCGCTGCCCGAGAGTGGGTGGACTTCCACCGGTAGTAGGCACCGTACTTACTGGGTTCCGCGCTGGTTCGCAGTTGCTTCAGGTTCTTGCTGCAGGCGTTCGTCCTGAGTCCATCGTGACTAGTACTGTGATATGCGGCTGGCAGGTTTGAAGGCGCACTGGATGCGGCAGAAGCTCATCCTCTCACATGATATGGAGGGCAATCAAAGAGTTTGCAGAGTCCGGCTGGGACATACAGGTATACATAGCTGTGGCGGAAATGACGCCGGGAACTCGCTGCCGCTAATTTCGTGTGTCCTGAATTGTTTGTTCAGCTGCCGGCCTGTACGTCTGATAATCGGAAAGGCGTACTCACTGGTGATTCCCAGTCCCTCCAAGCTCGTGAGGTCTAAGATTTATTGCTTGACATTGTATCCGTATCCTTCGGAACACGTTGGTGGCATGATGTTGTGAAAAATCTGTTTCTCGAAAATTATCGACCCTCGTCATGTGTGATGGCTAACGACTTGTCGACGCAGAGGTCAGAACACGCAGTTCCAAGCCACGGCCATCAGCCATGGTCTCCATCGCTAGCACCTTGTCATGTATACCCTCGGCTCCCAGGTTGGCCTGCTCGACGCCGAGGCTGACCGCGTGGTGCGCCGCTGGATTACTTGCCACCGCCCAATCCAGCCCACTAGGTCGTGTCGGTACTCCTTGTCGAGCGATCCCAAGTGAGACACGGACGTTGATGAGCATGTACGTGATAGCAGCGACTGCCGGGGTGCAATCAACGACGAGTAGAAAGACGTCGTCCTGCAGCAGGTAGAGGATCAGAGAGGCGATATCGTAAGTGCTGTGCATCAGCCATATCAGTGATATGTGGCAACACGACATATATTTGACACGGCAACATACAGATAAATGCCTGCGCTCTCAATGAGTATGATCAGGCTTTCCTGTAGATGCATGTCAACCAAACCGAGGTTGTTCGGACGTTGGAGCGGCGGCGTACCGTGAGGCGAGGACCGTCGAAGCGCACGACACCACACCCGGCTTTCCAAATACGCCACGATATCATCGCTGAATCGACATGTCAGAGTTACATACAAGCAGCATAAGGACGGATTTACCTGCACAGTATGCATTTAGTCTGGGCATAAAATTCAAGCATCTTCCAACGCAGGAGATAAGGGGATGCCTTACTTACACAATATCCAGGACAAATATAGTGATTATCCAGGCGGATAACTGAGTGTCGAAGAGCGAACCACCCACGGACTCATCCTGGCTCGTGTTCGATGCACTTTCGGCTGCAAACGAAATGACTGGAAACTTACGACAAAATGATGTGCGAATTCGCCGCCTTCAACAGCTGCAAAGCGCGGATGATCAGCTGAACGACGTTATTCAACGCGCATGGATTGTTCTTACCGATGGTCGCAAGCAGCAGAAAGATTGGCAGACCGACGACTATCGAGCGATCTTGCCAAACGATGTACAATCGGTGAATCTGTGCTTGATGAGCGTACTGATCATGGATGGCGACAGGGAGCTTCGAGTCTCACAAGAAGCAGGTCAGAAATCGTGACCGAAATGTACAGCAGGAGCGTTTTCACGCAATAAAGCAGTTCGTTCGCGTCCGCGATGTATGCACCGGGATCCTGAATGTCATTTTTGAAGAAAGTCCTGAAGAGTCGCAGGAACGATAAGGTCCAATGCTGTAAAAAAAACCCCGTGAGCGGCCCGCAGCAGATATTCATGAATACGACGTACTGTAGTAACACAGGCGATGACAATGGCGACTCCAGCCAGCACGCAGGTGTCCATAGGTGTCTTCACAGATCGTCTTCGAAGCATGAAATAGACAGAAAGGGTGGCCAAGGAGAGGAAGAGGCCCTGTAGTATCGTCTGGACCGCGAAGCTAACGAAGCATGTTCGAATAAGCCTATCGTCAGCCATGGTATCCAGCAGGAACACTATGTCAAGGCTGGTCAGGGACGGAGGCCTTGATTCTTGACCTCACTTCGCTTTTATAGACGCGCCGACATTTGCGGGAATGCTCTTATACAGAATATGGGTACCTGATATGTGTAGGAAGGATCCATCAGTAAGCGTACTGTAACACTCCCGAAGGCCATTGAGATGATCATCATGCAAGCGCTGGCAGCCGGCGTTTTCGAAGTTCCCAGTGAGGCTGTCTTGACACGCGTGGCATGAAAGTGGTGGGCCAATGATGCTGTCGCATCCAAGACTGGGCTATGAGGTTGGTATCGGCGTACATTAGTGGCTTGCAAAGCACGGAGCCCTTGGCAGCGCACAGGTTTACTGAGTCCGAGTCCCTGCGTCCGGTGTCCCTTAGTCCTTCGAATTGGTGAGAAGGTGTAAGTCGACGTCTGGATGTTTCGAGCAGAGATGAGCGCATAGACTAGGCCAAATGCACTTGAACCGGGGTCCTGCGAGAAGAGTGCAAGACGTGGACGAAGCAACAAGTTCAAGAGTACTGTATATCAAGTTCAAATCAAGTTGACTCGTTCGGGACCTTCTCCTACCCACGTGCTTGTTCCCACGCCATTTCAATCCTTCCACCTCTGGATTGCGCAGCGCAGACTCAGGTCAGAAGTTAGAACTACAGATAGTATACTGTATTGCATGTGCATAAACATATATATGGTTCCGTAACGACATAAATTGACCTACGTTCACTTGGACTTGAAACGTTCCGATAAATCCACCCTGCAGTACACCTTAGATCAGTCGTCCTTCTTCGCCTTCACTTTCCTGCGGCGCCTCGACGTCGCCTTTGGCGTCGACTTGACATCCGGTTTGCCCATCGGCCACACCTTCCTCACCGTCCCATCCACGCAGTCAAACGCGCTCCTATGATGCCGCTCCAGCGCGTCCGGCCGCGCCATAACCGCGCCACACCGCACGCACGTACAGTCCGTCAACGAGCGCTTCCCCTGCAGCGCCGGGCAGATGTACGCGACGTGCCGGCGGACATCCGCTGGCCGCCCGAACTTGGCCTTGCAGTGCGGGCAGCGCGTGTCGTAGATGCGTCCCGCCCAGTCGCCGGTCTGCAGCTTCGCGTCGTCCGCCTCTGTATCGGGGATGCCTGGCGCGGGGGCGGAAGTCTGCGGCTGCTCGTTCTTGGGCGGCCGGCCGCGGCGATACGTCCCCGCGGGCGTCGTGTGCTTGTCCATCTTACGCTTACGGTTGGGTTTGGACGCGGCTCTGCCTTTGGCGCGCTTGGGCTTGGCGCGCGAGGCCTTCCCCTTGCCGGTTTCGAAATCGGAGTCGGACTCGCTGGCACCGCTGCCGTAGCCCTCATCGTTGTCCTCGATGGACATGGTAGTGGACCAGGGGCGTTTGCGCTTGCGAGCGGAGGTCCCCATTTCCCAATCAAGCGGTACCGATTCTTCCCGTGCATCGGTGGTCCTGAGCGACCGATTAGCATCAATGCAGCGGCGGGCAGCGATAAAAGCCTCACAAATGATACACTGGGCGACCGCCCATGGCTGTCCTGAACCTCGGACTCGCAGGCGGCGAGTCTGCATCCTGCCGCCTGAGCAGCGCCTTGTCATCCTCCTCTTCCACTTTCTGGAAACGACGGCTCGAGCTTGCCACTGGCATATCGCCCGAGGAGTGGCCAGGCGGCGTCAGAGGTCGTTCATGGGTGGCAAACGTAGCCTGCGACTCGCTGAGGTCCTGTAAGCAATAACTCTCGTTATGAGCACACAAGACGATCTTACTCTGAAAGCCCGGTGGCAGGCGGTGGATGCAATGTCGCATCCTCGTCGATGTCCAAACCAAGCGCCCGTGCATACGCTTCATTCTGTTGCACCCAGTCGACCGCTGGCATACGTTGGGAGAAGAGCGTCACAGGCTCTTCCTCCTTGATTCGGATCGATGGCACACGGGGTGCAATGCTCGTTTGCTGATCTCTTCCCTCGCCATGAATGGAAGATGGCGCAGGGGAAGGAGAGGCTGCCCAGAGCCGCGTACGGATAGCCTTGTCGGCGGCGATAGATTGTGGCCCTGACGTGTATGCCTGCTGTTGTCAGAATCTGCGTGCAAGGCCAGAGACATCCACTATACACACCATAACTCGCTGATGTCCAGCATCATGCATCTCGCCACCAGCTGGCGCGCCACCTTTCGCGGCCCCGCCCCCATGCGTCTGACCGTTAGTAGCAGCCCCCTTGCCGCCGGTGCCACCTTCCCCGCGGTCAGCGCCCGCTTGGCTGCCGCCTTGCCCATCACCCCCACTTCCTGGCCCCTGTCGTCTCGGCCAAGGCGCCGTCCGTCCGGTTCCCGCAAGACACCCTCTCGTCAACTTGTGCCTCTGCCACATCCGCAGCATCCACGGCAACTTGTCGCTCAGCTTTATCACTGTCCCGCACCTGCGGCACTTGACGCGATAGGGGTCGAGGATGTGTGCGAGGTCATCGGCGCGGAGGACGGCTTCGCGGGCCGCGGGGTTGAGACCCTTGGTGTTGTCTGGCGTGCTCGACGAGGCGGCACTTTGGGGCGCCGGTAAGGAGGACCGCGCGGGTCCCGGTGTCATGTCGATGTTCATGGGGGACGGCGTGCGGGCGGGTCGCGGGTGCGGCTCGGGGGATTTGGAGTATGTCCAGAAGCGTGTCTTTTTCTGGCGCTTGGTGCTGTGGTGGCCCGCAGGTGCGGTCAGACCCTGTTCCACCCGTGCAGGAACGAGACGGTGGCCCCCCTGTACCTGTGCAAGCGGTATGTCTCTGGAGCTCGTTGCGGAGTTTAGAGAGTCACGGCGGTCTTCTGGGACCCCGCCGTGCACCTGATGGAGGGGCACGTCTGCGGAACTAGTAAAAGACTCGCGTCGCTCGATAGCCATGTCTTCTGCGCTAGCGACAGACTGCGTGCGTTTGCGAGGGTTTCCAGGTAGGCGGCCGATGATGCCATCCGTGATGAGCGTGTTCGGGGACTCTGCCTCTTGGTGTGCGCCTTTCGCCGATTCGTCTTCCGATTCAAAGTAGTCCAGGTCGGTAAGCTCGGAAGACGAACCGTTCTTGCTATTGCGTTCCTGCGCGGGCTGGCTGAGACCAACACCCAGCCCTTCTTCATCCTCCAGCTTGACTTCATGCTTCATATCGCCAGACAAGTTTCCGTCGGTACTACCGCCCGTGGCACGGGCCGCCAACATCGCAGCTGAAGTCGGTAGACGCCCTCCCGTCTTCTTGACCTTCGGCGTGCGTCGGCGATGCTGATTGAAGAGGTGTCGGGTGAGCGCATCCCTTCGTGACAACCTCATGCCGCAAACTTCGCATACATGGTTTTGAATGCGATACTGCCAGCCTTGGGACAGGCCAAGCGTACTGCTCTCCGGAGTGCCCTCATGCATGGATCTGGCGGCCTCTTGACAGCTTGTCTCCACGTGGCGCTGCATGTCGATCTCACGGGCGTAGCGCCGGTCGCAGTATGGGCAGTGAGCGGGGGCTGACCGCCCGTCAATGCGGGTACCGATAGAAGCGTTGGAGGAGGACTGTGATATGGAGCGCTCGCGGCCGGACGCAGGACCAGGCGTAGAGAGGCGAAGGTTGTTGAAGGGCGACGAGAGCCGCGGGGTACGGGACATGCGAGAAGCAGGTGCGCGAAGGCTCGGGGTCGTGGAGCGTGATGAGCGGAAGTGCGAGCTGCGTGCGACGAGTTTCTTGTCCATGCCTAAGGCGTCGGCTTTGGTGCGGATAGGGTCAATCTGCTCTGTTGCCTCACGCACTTCGGTGGGCAGCATGTCGCCAAGGTCCATGAACCCAAACACGACTGGGGGCGCATCAGGGTCGATATCCTCATCATCGTCTTCGTAGTCTGAGAACTCGTTTGTATTGGTCTTGGTGGCCGGCGGGGCGGGGGTGGGGTGATCTTGTACAGCGCTTGCCACGCTGGTATCGTCGCGCTGCCCACTGGGCGCTGTCCGCATCTCGGTGCCACCGGTGTTGTCGTTGAATTCATAATGCGTGTGAGCTGCGTGTACGCCCAGCGAACGTCAGCCATACCGATCACCAAACGAAAGGTCTCCATCGCGCACCCAAAGCACCACCCTCTGTTTGTTCTCTGCTTCTCCCTTCTATCTCTCCGGGTTCGCCCGTCGGGAACGGCTGCGCACCGAGCAAAGGGGGCGCATCCTGTGCGGCAACAGCTTGCATAGCGGCGCACTCCACTCTCTCTCGCTGGCTTGACTACGCTTGCCACAAAATCGACAACTCAGGCGCCACACTGCCTCCGACAAGCACTTCCTCGCTCGCTGCAGGGGACGATGGTCAGCCAGGCGGCGATGCGCACGATATGCGCCACGCACCACTTTAGTATGTGGCAGGAGGGAAGACGTGCGGGCCGAAAACAATTGGCGGCGAGAACTTAGAAGGGGATTGACATACGGAGATGGGCCGCCGCCCGACCGCTCTGCCGAGTTGTGCCGGTGATGGATGGCGACTGGAGACCCCAAGTCTGCAGCGCGCCTAACCGTTCTTGGGACACCTGGACGCTTCTGCGACGCACAGAGACCGCATTCCATATGCTGGGAGTCTCTGAATTCCCAGCATCACGCCGGTAGCGTAAGAAAGACTTTGCGGCACCGGCCAATCAAATCGAATGTTGTGGCCCCAAAGTCGAACTACAATACAAGAATTACAGACATCCAAGCACTGCGATGCTCTCTACCCCCCTCCAACCTTTGCTACGTCTGGTGACCTTGATTCAAACTTGAAGGCAAGGAGCAAAATGGAGGTTGAGAGTTCAACATCATGTATCCGGTCCGGCCGGGCACCATGTGAGTCATCTGGACGAATACGCGAGCGGCACTCACGCACTTGACTCGACCTGTTGCCGGTGGAAGCACGGGTGAGAAAGACAGCATTACAGGTTGGTGCGTAGAGCTAGGTTTCATTCTAAGTACAGACAATGCATTCGATGGTTACAGCCCACGAGCATCTACACTCCTCGTCGACAATGCTCACTGCGCTCAGTCGATCCGAATGGCGCTATATAACCGGCGGACGGCCCAGTAGGACGCCACGAATCCAATGGTGCCTGTGAGAAAGGAAGGAGCCAGTCAGTCTTGACTCGGGACCGTAAGATAGGAGGCAGAATCAACGCACCTGTGACTAGGAAGTCCAGCAACACCAACAGCAGCAAATATCCCAGGTACAGGACGACGCTCGAGAACGAGTCCAGCGAGAGCCGCGACATCCAGTAAAACAAGCCGTAGGCGAGCAGCCAGAACGCCGAGCCACCACCCGTCAGGAATGCGCGCCAATGCCAGCTGTACGAACAAGTTAGCAGTCGATCCAGAAGCAAGGGGAGGACAGGCGAGACGCAAGGGAACGCAAAGGAAACATGGACTGAACAAAAACGCACCGATACTCCTCCGCACACAGGATAAAGTAGGTGAACAGAATCGTCACAGTTGCTGTAGTTAGCGCCACCACGCCCGCTGTCAACGCCAGGAAGCCGAATGCATAGTACGCCCGCGACGCGAACAGGCTTGACATCACAAAATACATCTCAACGAACGCGGCGCCGAAGGGCAAAATGCCACTCAAGAGCGCGGCGGCCTGCAAACTGACATTCAGAAGACGGCGAGATCATGGAGAATAGCATACGCACCCAGGGATGCAGGTATTTTGGTGTCGGTGGGATTTGACGCGGGATTTGATTGACACGGACCGGGTTCGGTACGCCCTTCGCAAACCAGTCAGCCTCGGCCACAGACAACGTCGGCCGACGCGTACCCCATGCTTGGACCCGTAGTACGCCCCCACAGCCGACAATGGCGCGGAGATGCCGAACCAGAGCACAACGATAGCCAGCATCGTCCCGAATGGCACGGCGCCAGACGACCCCGCCATGAGGAGGAAAAGGTTGAGCAGGAAAACGACAGCGAATATGATGCTATGGCAGCTTTTAGTTAGCTCGACGGCTTGCAGTTGAGCAAAGGAATACTGACGTCGGCAGTATAGTCGCCGTCAGGAATGCATTCTTGCGCCGGTCAGTGCCACCCATGGTAGCATACAGCCTTGCTGAGACGTAGCCGCCGACGCTAAACAGGACCGTCAGTCTAGCACATGCAGCGCATGTTCAGCTCATGTTGACGTACCCGCCAAACAAAGTCCAGCATACGATCATCACTGTTGCGAGTGAGCCGCGATTGGAGGGCGACAGGAAGCCCAAAAGTGCGAAAACAAGCGTAACGGAGACCATCGCGCAGAGCTGCGCACCGTTGCCGACCATGACGGACAGGACGGTTGGGTTTGTCGGTGTGCGGAAGACTTCGCCATGCACGAGCTTCCAGCCCCAGTCTTCCTGCACATCTTCCTACACATAAAGTGAGTACCAGATGGAGGTGTAGCAAAGCGTCCAAGCCTACACTCAGGTCGATCGCGTTATACCGCGAGATCTGGGTGTCGGTTAGTAAATGCAAGATGTAAATCGGAATGGTGACGGACGTCGCGAGAGACACTGCGCAAGAGGATCATCGAGACCATCACGCATAAAAACACGACAATAACAAGGGAGTTGATCAAGCTGAACCAGTGGATGCGCGGGTCGAAGATATGGAGGTAGTTGTCCCACCGCGTCGCCCAAGGTGTGTCGGATTCCTGAAAATCCTTCAACCAATGTCGCGCAAGGGTTACCACGATACGCACACTCCAGATGACCTTGTAGGTATAGCGAACGCTTTGAGTTATTGTCTCGTCCAGGATGAGCGGTGTCGCGTTCTCCGGATCGCAGGCCGCTGAAGCCGCATCTTGCGAACCCCCAATGCTCGCCGGCCACACGAGCACACCTACAACGCGGTAGTTCCCCGGCGTCGGTTCGTGATATCTGCGACGATTAAGCGCCCCCGACCAACTCCCGCCTGCAATCCCACACGCACTTGAGCACAATATCGTAGTGGTTGTTCAGCGCAGGCAGCTCGTTCCTCGGACCCTCGTTGTCACCGAGGTTGAAGCCCATGTCGAAGAACAGCTCATTCGTGCGCACGTCGACCTTCATCTCCGCCGCGGGCAGCCCGTCCACGATCCAGTTCAGCGCGTAGTCCTCTCGTATGCGGTCGTTGATGAATTTCGCGTCCTCCGGCGTCACGTCATCCTGTACGCACAGAACCTCACACGTCCCGTTCTTACGGAGCATCTCGATCTGGGGGACGCGACGCCATCGTCAGCGCGGAAACATATGCGGGCACGGGGCGCCGAGGATCGGAAAGCGCTCACGCACGTCGTATGGCGAGTTGAAGATGCGGTCTCCAAAAAGGATGGAGCCCAGGGATTCGGATTGTTTCTTTGGCCCGCCTTCAGGCTCGCAGAAACGCAAGCGGGGATTGTAATAGTCGTCTAGCGCGCGCGTCAAGGCTCGCACAGCGTGTGCACGGCGCAACTGCACTCACAGTTGATCATGGATTTCTGCGGGTCGATGTGGTCAGTAGGGCGTGGGGGATACTGTTAGCAACGCACTAGCTTTATATCATCGCTGCCCGAGAGCATGGGCGTGAGCGCGTTCACGAAGAGGTCGACCTGCTCTCCTTCGACATAGTTGTGAGGGGCCGCCCCTGGGAGGTAGAACGCCTGCGCGCAGGCAGCAAGGCCAAGTCCGACGAGCAGACGCGACGGCCGGTACATGGCGAGCAGGGGATGATGGTGGTCGGAGACGAAGAGGCGCAGCCAGCGGGAGCATGCTGGCCATCACTTCACTTCCGGGGCCGCTGCGGCTATCACAACTCCGTCACCCGTCCGGGCACAGTACAGTGGCACGAAAGCAGGTGTATAAGATAGATATGCAAAGCTACATACAGGCGGAATTACTGATATATAAATGCGACCAACTGGGAGAGATGCTACTGAAACAGCGTCGAGGTGATGATGATGCGGTGTCCGACTTCCTTGTGTCCTCGCAGTCCTGTCCGCTCAACTCAAATATGATACAGGCGTGTCTCTAGACGCATTGGACGCCTGAACACGCGCATAACGGGAGGAAGCCTAAAACTTCCAATCCTCATCCACTTCCATCGCCCAAGGGACTGCGGAGGAAGGGTGAGTAGCGCACGCATCTCAGTCAAACCCGCACATACATTTCGTAACAAGCGTTCTCGAGAACATCTTCGAGATGGGCACGTCGTGAATCTTTGCCCATGAGGCAGTAATACTGAACGGCTGTGAGTGGTTTGCAGATGGTCGCAGATAGTACTCACCGAGGATCCAGATAATTGATTTTACTTCACGCCACCGAGCGTCAGTCCTCGTTCAACAAGTTCGAAGAGAGTACTCACCTCGTACCAAGAGCGATCTCCTTCCCCGCGTCCTTGTCCGTAATCTGCAACTTTGTCTGCTTGATCCTTTGATCAAGCTTGTCAATATTCTCCATGATCTTCTGCTCCGTCTTCTTCCCCGGGTCCGCCTTCTGCGTACCGCGCTCCTTCGCCAGCACCTTATACCTGTCCTCTATGTCCTTGATGCGCTCCTTCAGCACCTTGTCGGCCTGCGCACTCTTGCCCTCCTCCGCAAGCTTCTCGTTCTCCTTCGCAAACTTCTTCTCCGCCTTCTCGATGTCGGTCGCCTTGCATTCCTCCTCCCAAGAGACGACGAAATCTTCGTCGATGTCCGACTCCATCTCGTTGTACTTCTTGTTCTTCTTGTTCTTAGCGTCCAAGTTGAACAAGGCGTGACGGAGCTTCATGCGATCGTACTTCAAGCCGAGGACCTGGCGAGCAAAGTCAGACATTATGCATCTACCACGAACGCATACAACACGAACCTTGCGTCGCATCTTCTCCATAGATTGCTCAAACGTCTTCGGGACGGAGCGTTGATGGTTACAGAGAACGGCCACCATGCGATTGGCGTCGTTGTACGCGTTGAGCTTCTCCTGCAGAGTAGCGTTCTTGAGCGACGGTCCTGACTCGTCCAACAACCGTTGGAACGTGATAGACGCGTTGTAGGTACGGAAGACCTTGGCGGTCAAACCCTTCATCTCGTTAGTGAGATGCTTGTTTAGCGAGGTCGTCTGTCGAGAGCGGGTCGTAAGTACGGGGAGGCGGGAGATGGCAAGCAACGCACGTTAACGCGATCGAACACGTTGTCGTCGTCGTTCTTATTGTCCTTGAATATACGGACATTCTTGAAGATCTGCTGTTCGACCTCGACGCGGTTGTAGTACCGAATAGAATCTTTACCGAGGAAGTCGAAGGTGATAAAGTATTGGCCCTTGTCGTTCTCGAGCGTGACGTGTTCGCAGCGCAAGGAGCAGCAGCCCACAGTATCCGCCTCGTCCTCGCCCTTCTCGTTGCCCGCACGAAGTGCGAGCTTGTCGATGAAGTACATCGCCGTCGCGCGTTGCCGCTCGGCCATGACCTTCGACCTAAGGTCGGCCTCGTAGTTGCTGCGGATGCGATCGACGTGGTTCTGGGAAACGTGAGACGACGCAGGGAAGATGGGTCAGCAGATACCCACCTTCAACTCGCGCGCCTTCTCGAACTTCTGCATGTCGCTCTGGCCCTTGAGCGAGCTGCCCGCCGCAAGGAAGACGTATTTGTGGTTCTGATTGACGTTCTCCGTCCACGTCGCCAACCACGTCACAGTCTGGTCGTGCTGCACACCCTTCCATTTGCCAGCCATGTTGGGCACGGGGACGGGTGCAGACTTGCCAATGTTGAGCGTGATGTCTTCGGGACGCACGCGGTGCTGAGGAGAGATTGAGCGACAGCGGCAGCGACAGGCGGCAAACACGTACCTTGAGAGCACCTTTGCGAGGATGGTCACCACGTCCTCTGAAGAGGCCTGGCGGTTCGACTCTGAAGTTACCGACCTGCTCTTTGCGACCGTCGAGGAGACAGAACTTGTACTTGGCTTCCGCCTCTTCCTTCTCAGCCTTCGCCGCCTTCTTCTCGGCCTGGGTCATCGCCTTCTTCTTCGCTTTCTCCGCCTCAAAGTATTCAAACATGGGACGGAAATCACAGTCACTGAGTTTGGTGATCTTCGTGCCATCCACCTGTAGCGTGGCGTCAGACTCGACGAGGTCGAATAACCTGATGAACGAGCTTACAGGGGGATGCTTCTCTAGCACTTCTTGCCAGTCATGGAAAAAGTTCTTATTGAAAGTAGCGTCCTGCGCATGGTCCGACTCCAAAAGCGCGGCGTAGAAGCCGGCGACTTCTTCAGCCTCCAAGGAGAGCTGGACAGGTTTGCCTGAGGGACGCTGAGTTCGGCGCAACGACAGAGCGGTGGTATCGCATACCCTTGTAGTTCATCTTGACATCCTTGGGCAAAGGCTCGTAGGGAGGCGGGAAGATGACCCCGCTGTGCTCGAGCGTCGTCCACTTGACGGTGTTGTCCTGGTTCTGCTGCTCCCACCAGCGATACACCGCCTCCGCCTCTTCCTCCTCCTTCTCCTTCTTGGTCTTCTTCTTGGGAGAGTCGGGCTCCTCCTTCTTCGCCTTGCCCCGCTTTGGCTTCACGTCCTTGCTGTCTGTCTCCTCCTTCTTGACCTTGGAGGCGGCAGCCTTCTTCGGCGCGGCCTTCCTCTTCAAGGGCTTCTCGTCCTCATCCTCGTCACTTTCCTCCTTGACCTTCCGCTTCCGCGACGGAGCCTTTTTCGGAGGCGGACTTTCGTCATCGGCTTCGTCGTCGCTCTCGACCTTGACCTTCTTCTTGGCGGGCTTCTTGCCCTTGCCATTAGTGGCGGGGCGTTTGGTGGGCGGTGGAGTGGCATCGTAGTCCGAGGCGTCGTCCTCGATCTTGACCTTGCTCGCGCGGGCCTTCTTGGGCTTGACCGACGACGCGGGGACGGTGGTCGCCTCGATGGCGCCGGGCATGGGCACAGCGGCAGTGGCATGCTTGACAGGGGAGGATGCGAGGGGCACATCGTCTTCAGAGGAGGAGGACTCTGCATAGACCGGCCGTTTGCGCTTCATACGTGGCGGGGCCTTGTTCTGCGACTAAGTCCACAGTCAACTAGCGCGTGGCGGACTTAGTGAAATTCACGTACCAGTGGAATGTCGTCCTCGTCCTCGCTCAACGCAGACATCTCCTGGTCTCCGTTTGCCTGGGATCCGCTGGCCCCGCCGTTGGGCTGCTTAGGGGCCGCTGCCGCTTTGACTGCGAGCGGCTTGTCATCGTCGCTGTCCATGGCGGCGTCGTTGGACATGACGGTGGCGGAAGAAATCGGACAAAAGCAGTCGGTGACGGCGCGAGTGGCAGTCGGCAAGCGCGGCGGTTGCGGAAGCGAGGGCGTTGACAGAGAGCACGAACGAGAGCTGACAGCGGGGCTGATCAGAACTTAGAAATTTCTAAGTCCACCCGGCAGGCCCTAAGGTGGTCACGGGACCAGCACCGCACGTTGGCCGAGAGTGCCGAACTCGGCATCGTCTTGACTTCTTTCGCAGCGGTGAGCACCGGGAGTAGCAGCGCCGCCGACATTCGCTGAGCTTGTCTTCCTCTGCACAGATGCCGGACCATCTCCCCGTATTCCGCGATCCCTGGGCAAAGCTCGAGGCATGGAGGTCACACCAAGTCTTCACAAAGCGTGCCATGCTCTCCAACTTCTTCCCCGGCTTCGGTGTCGCGCTCTTTGCGTTCACCGCCTACGTGGCCGCGGACGAGCTGTATTTCAAGCCCCAGAAGGCCCTGATGGCCCATGAGCACCATGGCGAGGAGCATCACTAGGTGCGTCGCACATGCAACGATGCACGATCGTACCTCACCCCCCATTCGCAGACAGCCCGCATGCAGGGCATCGCACTGACTATGAACGCTGTAGCTGTACCGAAGGTCACCCCGTATCACCTGAATGTGCAACGAATTCAATTCGGGCATACCGCGATTACACCGTCCTGGGATCGTGACCGTCCTCGCTTTCAGTCTTCAAGCTTCAAATGGTACGGTTTACATGTACAGTGATACATTGTGCAAAATTCTACGAGGCTTTGCTCAGGTACCTCTTATACACTGAATTATCCGTCTCCTCTTTGTACGTGTACCCCAAAGTCTTGAGGTAGTCGTCGAAGACAGCATAGTCTTCCGACGGTATCTGAAGACCGGCGAGCACTTTGCCCAGATCTGCGGACGAGTCAGCTAGTGCAAAGCGCCTGCATTTCGAGGATCAGACGTACCCGCGCCATGATTTCGGTAATGGAAGAGCGAGATGTTCCAGTTGTGCGACTGCGTCTCTAACAAGAATTTGCGCAAAGCAGCAGGTCGCTCCGGAAATTCTTGGGACGATCTTCAGCACTTCTTCCATATAATCGACATGAATCATCTCACCGAATCTGAAGAGTCGCTCGTGTGGTACGCTCTGGCATCCACCGATCATGTACCGCCCGTGGCTCTTCGCCATCTCGTCGTCGCTGATATCGATTCCAGCCATGCCATCTTTGTTGAGCTCCTCCAATACGTGCTTCACTTCCCTCTCGCGGTCCGGTGTTTGCAACTTGAAGGCCATGAATACATGAGCCGTATGTGCTGAGCTGTATCGATAGATGAACTCGGTAACCGCGCGAGGATGAATTTTGCTGTGAAGCTTGATGAAGCTGGCGCGCCATTGAGTATACGACACGGCAGATTGCTACAGAGGAACCACTCACGATCCGGGCTTTTCGGGTATCTCGACGCTGAGTAACGCTTCACGGCCCTCTCCGATCTCAGCGCGCTCGGCCACAAAGCGCAGGCGGTCGAAGTTCATATTAGCGCCGCTGACAACGACGACGAAGCGCATGTTGGCGCCCATCAGACCGTTACTTGCGATGTAACGCTTGAGCCCGGCAAGTGCAAGGGCTCCCGCGGGTTCTGTAACGGAGCGCGTCTCTGCAAGAGCGTCAGCCTCTGACTGGCATGATGGCAACTAGACATACAGACCTTCGAAGATATCCTTGATGGCGGCGCAGATCTCATCGTTGTCGACCTTGACGATGCCATCCAGCAGGTCTTTGCAGATCCTGAAAGGCTCCTGACCAACGATCTTGACCGCCGTGCCGTCGCTGAACGGCCCTACATCCGGCAACGTCACCCGCTCGCCCTTCTCCAAGCTGCGCGCCATCGCGTCCCCGTCGAACGTCTCGACGCCCATCATCTTCGTCTTCGGCGACCCGATGCGTTTGACGTACTCGCTGATGCCCGCGACCAGCCCTCCCCCGCCTATAGAGGCAAAAATCCCGTCCAGTCCATCGGCCTGGGGTACCTGCTTCAGGATCTCCAGCCCGACCGTACCCTGGCCGGCGATGACCAGCGGATCGTCGTACGGCGGGACGAAGACGAGGCCATGCACCTTTGCCAGGCGCGCGCATTCTGCCTTGGCGGCGTCGAAGTCGGAGCCGTGCAGGACGACCTTCGCGCCCATGCGCGCGACGTTGCGGACTTTGATGGAGGGGGTGCCGTTGGGCATGACAATGGTGCATGGAACGCCGAGACGCTCGCCAGACATAGCGACGCCCTGAGCGTGATTTCCTGCGAGGAGGGGTAAGGACGTCAGTCTGAGAAGCGGTGCAGGGGGATGAGGTGGCAGACTAACCGGCGCTGCATGTGATGACACCCTTCCAGCGCTCCTCCTCAGTCAGACTCGCCATGAAATTGTACGCGCCGCGGATTTTGAAGCTGAAGACCTTCTGCAGATCCTCACGCTTAAGATAAATCTGATTCCCGAGCTTCGCGCTGAGGTTCGTGGCGTGCACCAGCGGCGTCTCCTCCAGGATCTCATACACCTTCGCGGTCAGGATGAGGCGGAGGTAGTCTGGCGTATTGCTCGGCAGAAGATGATGCTTTGCGAGACGGGGATAAGGAAGGGGATCCGGGGCATTGGAGGAGTATTCCACAGTCGCCGTAGGAGCCATGGTGTGCGCAGAGAGGTGAGGGGAGTGGGGTCGAGTCACGATGTTTCCCCCTCCGCGGTTTTTGTAGTGCGAGGGTCGGATAAGAAAGTGGAAAGTGGACCGAGGTGCGGTGAGGAGTTGTCGGACTGCGTGCAGGGGGATCGAAGAGCGTTCAGGAAGAGTCGCAATTGAAAGTCTAGCTCATCCATATTGGCGCCGTCAGGTCTTCCCCTCGCCCGATCGCGCCGATTGCATGTCCTCAGAAGGAGTCCCACGGTCACGAGGTCCGATGATGTTCAAGATGAAGCTAAAGCGCGTCTTCTTCTTCTTCCTCCTGCGGTATCGCATGCAGTAACTTTGCGAGAAATGCGATATTTCATGCATGTTGTGCACATATAATACCTTCTAGTCTGCATACTCCCACTTCGCTCCAGTTCCATCGACAATTGGCACGTCCCCCTTGCCCTCGAGCAGGTCCACCCCGACACTCCGTAGGGCATCGACACACCATCGCGGGTATCCCGCATCGCCAAAGAACTCCGCAAAGAAGGCTTTGAGATACGCGGGAAACGCGCCCTTAATGATCGCATCGCGTGCCCTGCCCATAACTTGGGCCTGAAAGACTAGATTGTGCAATGTGACCGCTGGAAGGTAAGAGAAGGAGGCGGGGATCAGTATTTTCTTCGCTCAATCTAGCATCTTCAGCAGGCTCACCGTGTGCCCCTGCGGTCTCGTGCGTTACGATATGGTGTAGCATCGCGCGCGACGTCCCGTCAGTACACGTCGGGCACGGGCAGGCGGGGTCGATAGGCGAGAAGTCAGCGGCGTGCTTTGCAAGTCCTGAAGGGAAAACGTAAATAGAGTGCGGCGCGCATGATGAAGATAGAGCTACTTACGCAAGTTCAGCGGCCCCTTGCGGGTCAGTGCGACGCCAAATCGTGCCGTGCGCGTGGGGAAGACACAGTCCGCCTGCATCCGTCAGAAAAGGAAGCACGAACGGAGTTGGCGATGTACCATATCCACACCAAGAGCGACACAGACGAGGAGATCTGGGGTGCGCGTTTTCGTTCACAAGACCTATACAAGGAGAGGGGGGAGACTTGCCTTCGGCAAACCCGATGCCCATGGAATATCGTGGACCTGAGCAGCCGCGGTCAATGAAGCCCTCATTGAAGAGCGACAGAGCACGTACGGTCTTCGGGGAGCTTTGCTGCGCATTGACTTATCCTGCACGAGCGTTGGAAACGTTCGAAATTATCGGCGGAATAAGGCGCACATCCTCCAGAAGACGTCTGGCCATATAATCGTTATTCTCGCTGGCTTTTTCGTGTATAGAACCCTTGCCTTTCGCTTCGCCACCGCTCAGACCGCCTATGGCGTACCCCGCAACTTTGTCTTTTCTTTCTATCATCTGTTGCAGACATCGATCGCGCAGGTCGACGTCAAGACCGCCCTGTACGATGGCAAAGAGATTCTGTTGGGATTTGCGACCGGACTGCTCATGATGAGCTATGCAACGGTCGAGCCATCGAACAGAGCGCTCCATTGCCTCTTCTACTCTCGCCCGATCGTCGGACAACGCTGGCACTGGAGGGGATCGTGAGACGTTGTACGCATGTCAATAGATGGTTTCTTACCGACATCGTCAAGCTGCATGATGATGTCCGCACCGATGGCGTGCTGTATAGATATGCTTTCCTCGGGCTGGAAATGATGTGGGTGCCTGCAGTTCGCGGGAACTGAAGCACTCACGGTGAGCATGGTTGGCTCTCCCGTAAAGGGGCTAGCAAAGAGCGCGCCCTCTTCGGTGATTTTGGTGAACTTGCTCAGCGAGACAAGCTGAAAGCCGCCACTATCCTAGATAGATATATGAGAGCAAGGGGGGCTTAAGGACGGGAAACACACCGTTAACAAGTTGCGCGGCCAGTTCTGAAATTTATGCGCTCCCCCCGCCTCCTCGAGAACCTTGATGCCCGGGCGGAGGTTGAGATGGTAGGTGTTATTGAGTATGAGTGTGACCCCGAGTGCCTCTATCTGCTGGGGGGTCAGGCCTTTGATCGCGGCCTGTGTCGCTACAGGCATGAATGTGGGCAGCATGGTGTTCCCGTGAGCGAGGCGCATTCGCGAGACGCGCGCCCGTGTCGTCGGACACCTTGCGATGATTTCGAACTCCATCACAGAGCCGGAAGGGTTTCCGTTTGAGGGGGCTCGGCTGGCCGTTGTACTCGGGATGTGTGCAGCAGCGACACGATAAGCACTGAGCGAGCAGGCAATTAAGCGCTCAAGGCGGCGCGTCACCGCGGCGATCACTTGTATCACGTGCGAGCGCGAGAACGTGTCGGGAGGAGTGGCGTTGTGTTGGCGGACATCTTCTTGCTCTCTGCCATCATGTCGAACCGCTTCGGCTCCAGGACAGTGTTCGCTGCGCTCCCCGTCGACTCGGGCGAAGAGTCGGACGAGGAGATCTCCGAGGTCCAGGTCGACTCCGAGGCTGCCCAGAGGTGCGTCTCATTGCGCGTGATTGCCCCGCAAGATTTTGACGAATCCGCATCGCAGTGCCTCTGAGCCTTCGAAGCCCACAAAATCTGCACTCAAAAAAGCAGCCCGTGCGGCGCGCGCAGAGAAGAGGCAAAAACAGAAAGCCGCCGCGAAAGCGCAGGTCGATTCAGACGCTTCACCCGCCCCAGCAGTCGCGTCAGTGCTCCCGTCGGTAGAGGACGCGTCCGCCCCAGCTCCCACAGATGCCCCGCCAGCCGGCTTGAATGGTGACGCGGCACTTCCCTCCCAGCCAGAGCCCCAGATTCTTGCCCCCAAAGCCCAGGAACCAGCGGAGCTCAACGGAGTGAACGGCCATGCCCGACCTCTTGATGAACCGTTCATTCGGCAGTCGTCAACATCGGGGCGCTCCACCCCAGACTTTCCTTCCATGGCCGCTCCTCAGGCGCCCGTACCTGACGATGTACCGACACCTAAGCCTGTCCACAAATCTGCAGTAGTGCAGAAGCTGGAGGCGGCTGTGCAGCCGCCATCAAAAGCCGACCAACCGCCTGCGTCTGCGCCCCCTCAAGACGGCAAGCAGGCAGAGCAGCAGAAGAAGAAAGCAGCTTTTGTTACGCGCACAATATGGACGTTCATCATGATCGCCGCGTTTCTCGGTACGTAGCCAGCCCGATACTGAGGCCCTGCATTCTAATGCGTTCACTTAGGCTTCTTGACCTTCGGGCACGGCTACATGGTCTTGCTTGTGCACATATGCCAGACGCTGGTCTACCGCGAAGTCACAGCCCTATTCGCTCTCTCTAGCAAGAGCGCCAAGGAAGAAGCCAAGAAGGACCCATGGAGCGTCACCCTCAATTGGTACTTCTTCGCTGTCACGAACTACTTCCTCTACGGCGAAAGCATTATCTACTACTTCAAGGTACGTGCTTTTCTGGAAGATAGAAGTGTACTCGTCTCATGCCCTTTGCAGCATGTCGTCTTTGCCGATGCGCAGCTCCTGCCTTTCGCGACGAACCACCGTATGCTTAGCTTCCTGCTGTATACGCTTGGCTTCGTCGGGTTCGTTATGTCGCTGCAGAAGGGACAGTTGAAACAGCAGTTCGGGCTGTTCTGCTGGGTGCACATGAGCCTCCTGCTCGTGGTCGTTTCCAGGTCGGTTGCCTACAATCTTCATGTGTTCTTCTGCTCACGTTTCTTTAGCCATTTCATCGTCAACAACATCTTGGAGGGTGTCATCTGGTTCTGGGTCCCCGCCTCGCTCGTTATCTGCAACGATGTCTTCGCTTACATCTGCGGCATCTCGTTCGGCAAGACGCCCTTGATTCAGCTCTCGCCCAAGAAGACGGTCGAGGGCTTCGTTGGCGCATTCTTCTGCACCATGGCTTTCGGTGTTGCGTGGGGCACGTTCTTCATGCGCTTCAACTACATGATCTGCCCGGTGCGGGACCTTGGGAAGCACGCTTGGGAGGAGTTCGCGTGCAAGCCGAACCCGGTCTTCATCTGGCGCGACTGGCAGATCTGGGCTCCTGTTGCGAAGGCACTATCGAACGCGGTACGCTTCAGTATAGGTATGCCCGTGCCTCTACTGACTTACCTTCGCGCAGCTCGGCCGCGAGATCACGACGATCTCATACGCTCCGTTCCAGGGCCATGTCCTCGTCATGGCGATCTTTGCATCGCTTGTTGCGCCGTTCGGCGGCTTCTTCGCATCCGGCTTCAAGCGCGCGTTCAACATCAAGGACTTTGGCCATAGCATTCCGGGCCATGGTGGTATGACGGACCGGATGGATTGCCAGTACGTCCCATCTTTCGCCTGCCTTGCGCTGTCGCTGAACGTGCTCTAGGTTCCTCATGGGCGTGTTCACATATGTGTACTACAGCAGCGTCATCCGCGACCACCACGTCACCGTGGGGTCTGTGTTGCAGACGATAGTCAGCGGGCTGACGACGGAGGAGCAGCTGGAGCTGATCAAGGACCTGAAGGGGTACCTGCGGGGTCAGGGCATCGCTGTGCCGTGAGAGCTCGTGAGAGGGGTCAGTGACCATGGTGGCAATGGTGATAGTGTTCGAGCATGAAAACCACGAACTTGTTACGTTTGGATGCGACGATGATGATCTCTGTGTCATGTTTACCATATGTCCTTCTGTGTATAATCGCCTGACCGGCGAACGACACGCCCTAGCTTACAGTATTGCTACTTCTGAAAACATTTAGTCTGGGCTATTGCGTCTCAGCACTTTCATCATCCTGATCGCTCTCGCCAGATATGACAAGGGAATAAAGAAGCAGGGACATCGTTGTTGACACCGGCATGAGAGTATACGAAGGCGAATAATGCGATGCAGACACGAAATACGTCTAATGTTACAGCAGCAGCGGAAGAATGTGCGGGAGTATAATACACTTGAAGCTCAATAAATCTAACAGTCCCTTCACTCGAACAATCCTACGACAACACCCTGCAGCTTGCCATCCCGGATGGCCTACATCCTGGTCAGCGATGATCACGTGGTACGGCGGCAAAGTAGACTGACCTCGTGAATAAGAGAGACGTTCTGGCCGAGAGTGATATCGTCGGTCCCGATGCCGTTGGGGAAGCCGTTGTAATTCTCTGAGCCGTGCATACGAATGCCGAGCGTAACGCGCACGAACTCGTAGACTGAACGTGTCTTTGCGAGGTACGGTGTGGCGGGCGCAGCCCCGCGCTCTCCAGACAGATATGCGCGGCGCAAGTCGTCCATGAGCGTGGCGGCGCGCTCAGCGACACGCGTGCGGAAGGACGGGATCGCGCCGAGCACAGTCACCGAGCCAGAGAACTGCGGCCGTGTGAAGAAGTCGAGCAGCGCAGTCGAAGACGCGGAGGCGACCTCGTGCATGCGGTCGACGTTGTCCATGGTGCTCGTCTTCTCGAACACCTTTGACATGGTGGCATATGCGGCGGACTGGAGGGACCGGAGGTCGGTGCTGGACTGCAAAGCGCTGCTGAAGGCCGCGGAAAGCTCCTCATCGACGATGGTGCGCAGGCCAGTGAAGAACTCGATCTGCAGAGCGCGAAGGTCCAGGGCTGGATAACAGGTGAGGTCTTGTCGATGCACGTGAACGATGAAAGTTGCCTACCTTGACAGAGGGTATAGAGATATGACGCGGTGAGGATCGACAGGACTTCTAGCGAGTTGATAGTGGCCCGCGCGGAGATGAGCGCGAGACTGTTAACAGCTTGCTGTGTATAAATTGATGTCAGGTCATGAGGCTAAGGGGAGAGATGAGACGAAGAACGCACGTTGTGCATCTCGGCGGATTGGATGTGCGTCGAAACCGGCGAGGCAAGGTATCCCAGCTCGCTGACATACGCTGCTGTGGCGATGTCCATGCCTTTCCCATGATAATTAAGCTTTAGAACCGTCAGCAAATATTCCGATTGCATGAGTGCAACTTACAGAGGGGTCGCTCGCTGCCATAGAAGGTGGCAGTCCGTTGTTCATTGCCGGGTTCATCAGCTCCGTGCTCTGCGCGAAGAGAAGCTTGCCGATGTGGTGGAGCGCAAGTCGTATCTTCTCCATCGCGTTCGTTACGGCCATCGCCTGGAAATTGCCGCCATGATGCACCTGGCCAGTCTCGCCATCGACAAGAGGGTTATCGGTGGCTGCCGCAAAATCGTGAGCACGACACAGTTGATAATAGTGGCACACTCACTTGAGTTTATCTCTTGCTTCAATGAGGCTGCGGCGGCAAGAATGTCCTCAATCTGGGGGCCCAAGAATTGTGGGGAAGTCCGTAGGGGGTACCGGTCCTGTCTCAGCGAGTATTTGTCCGCGTCGAGCGCAACCTCTTCCTCCTCCGCGGCATGAACTTGGGCCAGCTTGGAGCCCTCTAGGAGACCCCACATGATGCGCGCGCTCTCGACCTGGCCTGGATGAGGACGAGCAACGTCATGAATGAAGGGGTCGAAAGATCCTTGCGTGCCGGAGAGCGCCTCAACGCCCATGGCCGTGCAGACCTGCGCTAGCAACGCGAGATGCACGGCCTCGTGTATGGCGAGTGAGCCCACACTTGCCGAGAATGCGGTGCCATTGAGGAGACCGAGATGCTCTTTGGAGACGAGAGGGAGCGGCTCGATGCCGTGCGCCTTGAGAGCCTCTCGCGAGGATACGATCTTCCGAGCGCCAAACGCAGCTGGGCCGTCGAATACACGGATAGACGGGTTTCCCACGATGGTCCCGGCGACGTAAGATAAGGGGGAAAGATCACCTGAGGCAGAAATACTGCCGCGGAGCGGGACGAGTGGGGTGATTCCGGCACGCAGGAGTTCCCCCAAGCGTTCGATCAACTCATATCTGAGAGTGGGCGAGATGTCAGAGTCGTTCCTGCTTAGGCGTCCGCTGTACGTACCTAACACCGCTGTGTCCCCTGGTCGCAGAGTCAGCACCTTGCAAAGCATCTACATTCATGCGCGACTCACCGAATCAAAGAGTTCAGGCGGATGAGCATCGCGCCCCTTGCGTACCGGTCAGTACTTCGCCATTCAGTTAATCACAGTGACGCTTACCGCACCCAGCTCTCGCTCATTGACGTCGACGCGACCGGATCTAGCAATGGAAGAACTTCGAGGGCCTTGACTGAGGACGGCAGAACACCAACATGCCTAATGATAGCGGTTAAGCGGCTACACGGGAACGGTGATCCTCCACTTACTGATGCTGTAGTAGCGCGTGTCCTAGTAGGATAGGCTGGTCCGTTCGCGTATCGGCGCTTCCGCCAAAGCCGGTGGAAAGCCCGTACACTGTTGTACACATCAGCTTGCTGGAAGGTATGACTGGAAGGCGAAGAACACGTACCGCTGGCGCCACTGTCAACCTTGGAAGCGATGACTTGGCGACTCTTCTTGACGCGCTCCTTGCAGGTAGGTGTCTGGTCGAGTTCAACGGCCGCATTGTAACGTGAGACCGCAGCGACAGCAGCGACGGAGAGACTGTCGCCGTCGACTAGAACAGCCTTCCCGTGTCTTAGTTGGTATAATGAGCTTAAATGTCGACGGGAGGAGAATCGAGACGCACCTGTATGCTTCGAGCTCGCGTTGGCCATCGAGGAATTTCGCAAGCAGCGTATCTGACTGAGAGGATTTCTTGATGGCTGCCCCGTTGACACCATTTACGCCATTGACGGGATGGTTCTCGACGCCGTCAGTGTGGGGGTGGGATACAGAGGGCATATGAGCGTCAGTGAATGCGGGATAGGGAGACCACAGAGTGGATGAGAGTGTCGTCCTTGCCATGTTCGTGTCCTTAAGTACTCGGCAAGCCGGGTTAGATCCGATTAGGGGAATGGATAGCTTGTACGTCGGACATGATCCACGGAGATCCAAATGGCCTTCTTCGACATGACCGCATCAACGAGATGTTGCGGACGCGCCCGAGACACGAGAGTGCCGCGCCATCACCCTGAGTCTTTACGGACAATGCTGTGATAATATTGAATAACGGAGGAGAGGCGACAGCACGGCGACAGCACCGCTCTACGCCTGCGCATCGCGTAAACAAGTGGTTTAATGGTAACTTGCATAGGCTTAAGCGCCCACCAAAGGGAAGGTCCGGTACATTCGGTAGATCCGAAGCAGCGCAACCTAAGTGGTAGTCGCGGGTGGTCACGACATGAGATCCCCGTCGGCGAAGTTGCGAGGGTCTAATGTTCGCCTACAGTTCGCATGCTTGCGTGTCGATAGAGTAGGATTTGGAGTACCCTAAGAATGCCCCCGCATCTGCAAGGTCCGGCCGAGCGAGGAGACAAAGACATCGAGGATCATAATCAGGTGAGCTGCTGTAGGCGCACGAACACAAGACCAGAGTGAAACGTAAATCGCCTCGTTGCTGTGGCCGGCCCGCCTTGCACTGACTATCTGCGAGACTGTGGCGCGCCGAAAGAGGGCGGTGAACCCACAGCGGGACGCGCTTCGTCTCGTTAGGCGTGCCTTCTGGTTCGTTCGGCAAGCCCAGGCAGGGTGTTATTATGACATGATCGGCGTGTTCACTTGCAGAACGTGAGAGAACAGCAGGGTGGAGGCGAGCAGCTAGCGCATAAAGACAGGAACGTCAGAATGACAGGATTTTGCAACGCGATTGGCCTCGGTGAGTACTCTTGCATTTCCCAGCGCTTGCATGGTCACGACTCATCGATATCCTGTGTGGCGCTCGACACAGCAGGTATCTTGCTGGCGAGAAGATTATCTCGGCGCACATTCGGTGAGAGCTCTGACGCACCGCCCCTTGGACTGGGAGAAGTACTTCTCTTCCGTGTCCTCGCAGTTGCGGACCTCGTTGTTTCTTGAGCTGTCGTCCCAGCTTTTGGTTGATCTTTCACAAGAGAAGACTAGAGAAGGCGCAGTCCAGCGTCACGATCGTTTCTTCGAAGGGGGGGCATGACGGGGGCATGCAGCTCCGATTGCAGCAGGCCAGCAAGGCGACGCACAACATCCTAGTATAGCTCTTGTATGTCTTGTCCCAACATCAAATGGTGAACCGTGACTGAATTGAGAAGACAGACTAGCGACTCCTGCGATTGAGCGCGAGTCTTGACAGAAGCAAGTCAAGAAAACAATGAAAAGCTGCCATTTGCGGAAATATCCTCATCTGGAATCGGCTGCTCGACGCGTGACGTCACCAGCACATCTCGCCACCTACCACCATGTCCTGGGAAGGGACGTCCATCGTCTTCCCCGCCGAGCTCACACAAACTGCAAATGAAGTCTACTTTCTCCATGTGCTCGCAACAGACCCCTTCAAAGTCGTCCCGCCAGGAAAGTCAATCCTATCCATGTTACTCAGCAGATCCGCCAATCAGCAGATGAAGGACGCGACGGATGGCAAAGATGCAACAGCTGATCTGCAAGCTCGTGTAGAGAAAATGGTGCACAGGGCTTTCTGGGATGAGGTGAGCCCGTTCTGTATAGCGTACGTGTGTTTGTGCTGACCGTGTACGATCTATGTGAGGCATTAGAAGCTCTTGACTCGCCAGACGCATCCGTGCAGATAGACCGACTGCATCGACTACATCTGGACTTGCATGAGGCTATCAAGCCTCTATTGCCCTCGGGTCACCGCGCTCTCTTGGCTCTTTCTGCGCCGTTCCCCCCGAGCATGTCTCCACTGCACAGTGCTATGGATCTATTGCGGGACGTCCTCTCGGCTTTGAAGGAACGCTGCGCTCCAGTACGGGATGAAGAGCTCGACCGTATACAGGCCCAACTAGACGGTGTATCGGCATACCATGCTACCGACACGCAACAGCACACTCTCGCCGCTCAGACAGACATCGACGCGCTCAAAGCGACCATCGCCGTATCCGAACACATGAAGTCTGACCTCAACCAGACCGTGCTAGGGATCATGTCGGAGGAACAAATTCGTGCTATCGTTACGGAGCAGGCGCGGATACGCGAGCGGGAACTGATACTCAGTACCATGTCCAAGGAGACCGTGAAAGAGGCTTGGGAATCTTGGATGGGGGATGCCCTGCTCACGTCACATGCCGCCGACCTGCCAACCTGGGTGACACGCCTGCTAGATGCCATAGGTGCCAATGTCCCCATCTCGGCGAACATCACCAAGTATCTTCTATCACCCTCATCCGGTCTTGATTCCGAGTCTGTATCCCAGTCACCTCCATCACCGCCAAACAACCTTCCTCCCCCGTTCTTTTTCTGCGCCCCCGCCCTCTTTCACCTGCAGAATCACCTGCAAGCCCTCGTCATCGTCGCTTCCCTACGCTCCCTCGTCCGCGTACCCCAGCCGTCCGCGACGGCAAGCGACTTCACGCACCGCTTGTGGACGCTCCTCCAGGCGGAAATTGAACCCAACCACTCGGACGCCTCCGCAGGCGATACGAAGATCATCAACCTCGCCGATGAGGTCCTCCGCGCACGCAAACAGGCCGGCGATCCGGCGCAGGACAGCGAGGAGCACGTCCGCGCCGCCGTCGAGCGGACTCTGCGCGCGGAGGACCCGGTATTCGTGCTGCTGCACAAGCGCGTGGTGGAGTGGCTGGCGAGGGCGCTGTGTGCGCCGCCGCCGCGCCCGCCGGTAGCGCCGGAGACGATGCGGACTGGGAAGAGGTCCTTCGAGGGCGGCCAGTCGGTCGCTCACGAGGTTACTGCGAGCAGCGGACTGCCTCCGCCGCCGAAGGGGTTCGAGGACGCTGTGATTGCTGCAGGGTTGCTGGATGCGGTGCGGATGCTGCAGACGCAGTGTGTGCAGTGGGTCCGGAGTGTGTGGGGGGATGTGGTTGACGCGTAGAGGAAGATGTCGTCAATATGTGGACGTGGTGGGCGCATTGTAACGCAGCAGATGCCCGACAGTCGCGCTTTGTTGACTCGCTGTCGAGTACTCAGCGCTCGGTCCTCGGTCCTCATTGATTCCCAGCCCCGAAATTCTACAATCGACCTCAGCGATCTCGTCCGCGCACTGGCGAGTGGGGGCGAATAGTGAGGTCAGTTCAATTGACTGGATGGAAGTGATGTGGCCTAACATCTGCGTAGGACGAGGCCTCGCCGTGCAAACCCGACCGCATGAGTTGTAGACTGAATGCGCGACGGTCTTGCGAATCTGGCGGTGACGCGTGCGAGGCTACAGGGCGCGTAACGAGCTGGACTATACTGGCGTCGGCGGAGGAGGAACCGCCAGGATAGGGTCAGGGTGATTTGTTGCTCTTGCCGTGTGTCAGTCTTTTAGGGACTTCTGGATCATATCGGAGACTCGTATTTGCAGGGGTAGAACATGTATCTACAGCAGTCAGAGAAGATGGTAGGGAAGCGTTTGGTGAGCACGAACGTTCGAGCATAGATAGTAGAGAGTATGAAAGATTACTGGGATAGCCTGTCCGCATATGATAGTGATACAATGGTAAAATACATCAAGTGGGAGATAGACGAATAAATATGCAGCGGTCAATCGAATCCTAGCGCCACACTTCTAGAATCTAAATCTAGACGGGCGGCTTGTACGAGGGGGGTGGGTACGCAGGCTCGTTGAAGCCAGGTCCCAGGGGTGTCTTGGGTGCTTCGTAAGGCGGCGCAGGTTGGAAGAAGGGCGAATTGACGTCGGTCGCTGGGGCGACGGGGACTCCTTGTGGCTGCCATGACGGAACGAACTGCGGGTGGGGGCCGACTGATGAGAAGGGTGCTGGGGCTGGTGCGGCAGCCCCGCCAGCCTGCATGCGCATGAACGCCAGATTTTGGTTGCGTATGCGCCGACGTCGGCTGATGGCACAGCCTGCCGTCAACAGGAAGATGCAACAGACTGGGAAGCGTGTTAGAGGGTATGAAGGAAGTACGGGGGGATCATGACGCACAGACAGCTGCAGCGATGCCAAAATAGGTGCCGGGGGAGAAGCCAGCAGTGCAGTCGTCGCTATCACTGGTGATCCGGCGTCAGTGCGGGGGAAGGGGAGAGGAGAGGATAAACATACTCGAATGCGCAGTTGGCGGCGTTGACGAGGAGGGGGGCGGATGCGAGGAGGAATAGGGAGAGGGAGAACATGATGGTGGTTGCTGTTCAAGACGAATGTCAAACACATTCCACAAGCCGCCGCGACTGACCGAGCGCCGGCGCGCCCGGCGCGGGCTGTGTGGTCTCGCATCATAGCCCGTGTCACCAACATCTCGTCATTGACTTGCGGTCACGCCGGATCTGCCGAATGAGACCGCACGTGCCCGCTCCGGCGTCACTGTGTCGAGCGCGTCGGCATCAACAACCTTGACGGGGATTCTTTCCTTGTCCTCGACGACGACGACCACGACGACCACCCCTTGCTCATGTCTGACACCGGTCTTGACGACGCGCTCCCGCCGCCGCCGCCACCGCCTGGCGGTGGGCCTCCCCGCCACGGCAGCCCCGTCGTCGCCTTCATCATTGGTCTGGCGATCATTCTCCTCGCCAGTATTCTCAACGCGGCGGGACTGAATCTCACGAAACTGGATCATGTTCGTGGCCAATACTGGCTGGGCGCTGCCTCTGACTCGTCGCTGCAGGTCCGTACAAGCCATATACCGAAAGCACAACGGAGGAAGGACTGGATGCGGCCGTTATGGCTGCTAGGGATGTTGTTGTACATGTGAGTGGACAGCTTCCCTATCTGTCATCTCTTACTCAACCTCGCAGACTTTCCCAGCTTATAGGGTCGACGCTCGCACTAGAGTATATGCGCGCAGGTGCGTATGCAGCTATTCGGTCATGATGGCAGTCGCTCACCAGCCGCCAGAATATGTCGCTCCCCTGGGGTCCACATCCCTTATCTTCAATTTCCTCTTCGCCCGCTTTCTTGTCGGCACTCCGGTGACCACCACTGATATCTACGTGCGTCTATACCTGTCTCGTCCAGCTCAGGGCTTGCTGACTTTGCATCAGGGCACCATTACCATCATACTTGTTCGTGCATTGTCTCTTTCCTCTCATGTCTATGCTAACGATGTCTTCAGGGCGTCATTGGCATCGTTGCATTCGGTAGCATCAACTCTGGGCTCGTCGAGGGCTCTGACGTCGACAACCTCACACACCTCTGGAGGCGCGGCGGTTGGCTTGGGTACTTCTTTGCCATGGCCGGTTCCCTCATCCTGCTTCTCATCGGCACCGACCGCCTTGACGGTGTTCTAGTCTCGCGAAACGAAATTTCATCTTCCCCCAGACCCCCACCGGCAGCCCCGAGTGGTAACGCCGTTATTCGCGCGTTTCGCACCATCACGGGCTTTTGGGCTCAGATGATGACGATGCTCACGTACTACATCGAGGCCTGGACGGCGACGAAGGACGACAAGCTTATTGCGTGGACTTTGGGCATTGGATGGGCCTGCGCAGGCGGTGGACTTGCTGGCTTGTGTCTCGTCTTCGCGAAAGCGACTGTCAAGCTCCTCTCCGGTTCGCTTTCGCACGAAAATGAGGGAAACCAGTTTGGCCACGCTGCGCCCATCTTCACCCTCCTTCTTCTCGCTTGCACGGCGGTCATGCAGATCATTTGCTTGAACAGGGGGCTGAAAGTCTACGAGTCGACACTCGTCGTCCCAGTTTTCTATGGCGTATATACTGCTTCAGGGTGCGTGGCTTCAATGGTGATCGTCCATTGTGATCCGTCTGACGCCTACATAGATTCCTCGACTCCCTGATCTTCAACGACGAGGTGGACGCATATCAGCCATGGACGCTCTTCCTCATTTTCGTCGGCATCCTCATCCTCATCTCGGGAGTCGTCCTCCTCACGTACAAGAAGCCTGAGGTGCCAGACGCCGCAAAAGCCGCTGCCGAGGCCCGCCCGCGACCTAAGCAACCGCGGCACAAGAAGGTCGACGACGAAGAGGCGCAGAGCCTAGCCGACGACGACGCCGAGCATAGCGAGCAGCACGTGCTCTGGACCGTCGGGGAGCCAAGCGACGACGACGCCGGGGACGACGACGTCGACCACCATCAGAACCCCTTACGGCACGCTGAAGACGAGTATCGCGGGAAGGGCTTCAACAGCGGCGGGGCGAGCGGTAGTGGCGATGTGGAGAGCGTCGGCTTGCTCACCAGTGGCACGAGCCCATATGGGGTAGGCGCGGCGGCGCGCAGCAGGTCAGCGAGCCTGATTGACGAGCCGCTGGAGGAAGGCGAGGACCAATTTGGGGAGTGGAAAGGCGCGCAGGACGAAGATGGGCAACGGACACCGTTGGCGCGGAAGTGAACGCGTACGAGCATCCGCTCTGCCGCCCGTGCCTCTCACCTATAGAACATCCTTCGCTCTTCGTACGCCTGCTCCCATCCATGGCACGGCTTCCCATTCTCGGCACGCCTACCACACCCATCATCTACGAACATGTTTATATTTATATTGCCGCACACACATCCGCACGCTAATGTCTGCCTTGGAGACTAGCTAATGTCCACGATACCACCTGCCCACCTGCCTATCTACCACGGAGCTGGATCATCGCAATGTACCATATACATTCACAGTACTTGTTACCTACCTAATGTTCAGCCGTTCATTCTGTTCTCTTACGCGCGCACACATCCATCGCAAACGATGAGGAGGATGTACGAGGCAAGGTCCATAGAACGAGCTGACCTGATGATGCCTCGGCTCCAGTCAAGTCGCGCTTTGTGAACGGTCGACTTTGACGGGGAAGCGCCCTCGACGGATCGTGGAGGACGAGGTGGTCAACATACGTCCTGCAATTCTCGTAGAAGGACGAGGCTGAGTAGAGATTCGCGTAAATTAGCCGTGATACACAATGTAGAATATGTCTACGGTCGCTCCTTCAGTCCAACGACAAGCACGTTACTCTTCCCGGCACGGAGCACAGCGAATCTACCTTCGATGAGATCAGCCCTCTCTAGTGACCTATCCTCAGCTATCACGTCCTGGTTGAAGTAGAACCCGCGAGCCTTGCCCAACCGACGCGCTTCACCTGATGAGCAGCGAAGTCAGCTCACAGCGATGCAGCAAGGGGGCGAAGGACTGACTCTTCGAGGCCACCAAACCGTGTTCTGTTGCCAAAGAGAATAGTCGCGCGCCGATCAGCTCGCTCTCATCAAGCAGAACGAGGCGTGGGTCGCCTTGCAGGGCGGAGAAGACCTCGTCGGCGGTCATATCACCGGCGTCGCCGAACATGAGGCGGGTGGCTTTCTCGGCGAGCTCGCGTCCGGACTCTGTACAGGCGGTCAGGAAGGAGCAGATGCGATGGGAAACCATGCACGAACTCTGATGTACGAGCTCAGTAACTTCGGTTGCGAGGCGTCGCTGAGCTGTACGTTGATGTGGTGCGGTCTGGTATAAGTGCATTAGCCGAAGGCGTGGAGCATATAGTAGAGAGAGGACATACGATATGCTGTTGCATGATGGCCTCAATCTCCGCGTCTGGCAGTAGGGTGAAGAGCTTGAGGTAGCTCTCAACATCCTTATCCTCTGTCAAAATCCAGTACTGTGCAAAATGTTCTGTAAGCAAGGGCCTCCATCATCGAGTATAATCCACATTCTAACCTGATAAAAGCTGAATGGACTTGTCAACTTTGTCTCCAGCCAGACAGCATTTCCCGCGCTCTTCCCAAACTTCTCGCCGGACGCCGTCGTTAGCAGAGGCGTGGTAAGGCCGAAGCAACGCGAGGTAGACCTTGTTTCCGCAGAGTTATCCGCGGTTTCTTCGCCCTCGAGGCGAGCGATGAGCTCAAGCCCTGAGACAATGTTCCCCCATTGGTCGGAGCCGCCAACCTGGATGGTGCATCCATGTTTGCGATAGAGGTGGTAGAAGTCGTACGCCTGCAGGAGTTGGTAGGAGAACTCCGTATACGACATGCCATCCTTCGACGTGAGACGCGTGCGCACGCTAAAAAAGCAGGTAAGGCACCTGAACATCCCGAACCAAAGTAGATAGACTCACCTCTCCTTATTTAACATCGTGTTCAGACGTGCGTTATTGCCTACGACCATAAAAAAGTCGAGCATGCTGAATTTACTATGCCATTCCAGGTTGCTCTTCACCTCCAGGTCGGAGTGCGCACTCTTCGCAGAGATCCCGCGAGATTCAGCATACTTGGTTGCGTCCCCAAAAAATTTCCGCAAAGCGGTTTCGAGGGAGGCAACGTTGCCCTCAACAATGCTCTTGTTGGCAGGGTCGCGCGCCGTTCGTCGGCCAGTTGGGTCTCCCAGCAGACCTGTCGCCCCGCCAATCTGGAGCAAAGGTAAATTCACGGCATAGGGAAAGATTGCAGGTCAACTTGCCAGCGGTATGATTTTGTGGCCTGCGATGTGGAACCGGAAGAGGCACATAAGGTACAGCAGGTGCCCTGCGTGCAACGACGGGGCAGTGGGGTCGATGCCCGCATAAACTGTCTGCTTTGCACTTTCCAGCGCATTCTGAAGGGCTTCAGGTCTGTTCGCTGCGTTGTGAGTTCTCCTTCGTTCCAACAGTGCTGGCGCGAATTTCTCACAGCGTGGCATCAGCAACAAAACCTCGTCTTTTCAGCTCAGAGAAAAGTTCGGAGTCATGTCGTGCTGATACACTGAAGTTTCGACATTTCTGCAGTGACCTGAAGGTTCGCGCTGATTGAACGCGGCGTGCTATAAGGGACGCGACATAGGGGACGCGCATCGGGGAGGAAAGGAGCACGCGCTCACGTGCAGCTTGTGCTCGGGCAATGCCCGTCGGCTTCTCCCGAATTCAACTTCGACGTCGTCGCGCAGAGTACTTAGTACTTTGTCTGCTTCCAGGAAATACATATATATCCATGATGTGCACTCCATTCTTTAGAAAAAGCAAGCCGCTGGCTTCTCTATCATGAAGAGCTTCCTGGCCTAGAAAATGCAAGACCCAGAATGCGTAGTGGAAATGAATGCATAGCGTCACGAGTGCTAGTATCATGAATAAAATGCCCCTTCCTTCCCCTTACACATGAGTCGTCGGCCATCTTAAAGGTGCGCGATCACCCTTATAAGACGGTCCACTTGACCAAGAACTTGAAGGACATGCCCTTCTTCCCGACGGCATTCCTATACGCCTTCAGAGAACAGCCATGTGCATCCACCTCTGTGGCACCGCCGAGCAGTGTCCGCTCAGTCATAGTAGTAACCGCATAGAGGGAGACGTCGCCGCCAGAGGGGACATACGCTGAGGCGCTCCATCCTCCCGAGTCGTTCCTCTCCATGGGCACCCGCTCGCCATCGGCAGTTGCGACAACATAAATATAGTTGTCCTCCTCCGCCGTCGACATATGTTCGCACCGCTTCCACACGCAGAAAGTCGCCGTTGTCCCAGCATGCACCTCCTTCGTCCCCGGCTGGACCGTGTCCCCGTGCAAATTCAGCTCGTGGAAGTCGCGGTACAGCTGCGGGCCAGGCGCAGCCAGGATGTAATCCTTCCACTCGACCACACCTCCATCCTCCTCCCCAATAAGCTGGAATGAACGGTCCGTGGGGAAATGCCGCTGCACGAACTCGAGTGGTGTCATCGAGAACCACTGTGGTGCGAATCGGCGCTCAAACGCACTCCCGTTGAGTGAGCCTGCGCCCCAGCACGAGTCCACGAGCTGCCAGGCGCCATCCATGTAGCAGCAATTCCACGCATGCGTTGTGTATTCTTCTGGGGCAGCCGAACCAGGGGGCAACGGAGTAAAGCCGACACCCTTGCCATGCCCGACCACCTTGTGCGCAGTGAGCCCGGATAACTCAGCCAGGTGCTCGAGCAGCCCTGCGTACCCGTCGCAGACGGCGAGGCCTGCGCGTAGTGTCTCTAAGGGTGACATCGCGCGAACGGTGCCCGCGAAATACGACGCTGCGTCGTAGTCGATGTTGTGATGCAGCCAGGTGAAGATCGCGCGGAACTTGTCCATCTCGGTCGCAAAGGGTGAGCACAAATCGTACGCCAGCTGCTGCAAGGTTTGGACGGACTGGCGAGGGAACTGAGCTGCGTGCGCGTCGACGACCGAGAAATCACGACATTTCAGGCAAGCGGGAGATGTGGTCGAGATGGATTCCTGCTGCTCCTCGTAGTACAGCGGTTCTGCCTCTACCTCCGGCTCCGGGGGTGGGGTAGGGAGCGCTGCTCTGGACGGTCTGTTAGAAGGCAAGGGTGGCGGCCCATCCTTCTTCTGCTGCGTGACGATGGAGATCGGCGGCGGGGGAGGCGGCCGTCTCAACAACCGACCGAGCTCCGGATCTTGTAGCTCGATCTCATCGACAGTTCGGCGACGCGTAGGACGTGGGCGGGCCGTGGTCGCAGATGAGAGGCCGAGCGTTTGCTCATCGTCAATTTCCGTCTCTGGAGTGGGTAGATACGCAGCGGTAGATATAAAAGCAGAAGTCCGACGACGAGGTGGCGGTGGTGGAGGCGGCGATATGCCGAGTGGATGACGGCCTGACGGCTGATCGGAAGGGCTAGGGTGGCTTGTCGATGCGTGCTCCGCATGGCTATCAGCGCTACCGTGCCGAGGTGGTGGAGGGGGTATAGAGCGTCTCGGCGCCATAGCTTCGATGTGGGAAGGGACAAGATGGACGTGCGGTCAGCGCTGAGCGCTTGTCCGCCTTTTCAAACATAATCTGACACACCGCCATCGATGTACGGCAGCCCTGCGGCAACCGCTAGGCGTGTATCCATCCTACAATTCCACGCGTTTCCTGATTCAGGATGGCAGGGCGCAAGGACGCACTTGTACGCTGCTTTTGAGACGTAGAGATTGGCATAGGCAGCATATCTTACGAGAAGCGTACAACATGGTGTCATATAGTCACAGCGCGGAGGCCCAGAGATCGCAGGAAAGCATTCGACATGCATATGGGTAGTACGTAAGGAGGAATCTATGAGCGGGGCTTCTCCTACGGAGAGCATCAGCATCACGTCGCACGCGCGACAAGCCGTATCACTGACCTTCTTCTCCTTCCAGAGAGCGAGCAGGCCAACGCCAGAGACCTTGACGATCTTGAAGCGCACACCGGGAATATCACCCTTCGCCTTACCCCGACGACCGAAGCCGGAGATGAGCACCTCGTCGTTCTCGTCGACGAAGTTGAGGCAACCGTCGTTCTGCAGTCTGAATCAGCGTCTTGGCCCGCAACAAAGAAACAGGAGCACGCACGGGCACGAAAGCGGTGACCTTCTTGCCGTTCTTGATGAGCTGTACGCGGACGCACTTGCGGATGGCGGAGTTCGGCTGCTTCGCCTCAACGCCAACCTTCTCGAGCACGATGCCCTTCGCGTGGGACGATCCACCGGTGGGGGACGTCTTGTAGATGTTGCCCAAAGCGCGCTTTTTGTACGCCTTGTCCGCCTGCGATCCCACAAGAGATCAGAAATCATCGTATCGGAGGAGCAAAGGACACGCACCCAGCGGTTCTCGCGGCGATCGTTGCGCAGCTTGCGCGCGGCTTGAAGTCCACGGGGTTTGTTGGCTAGCGGACGGTCATCGAAAGCACTCTCAGCGACGGCAGCGGCGACGTACAGCCCATTCTTAATGTCTTGACGCGGCGGCGGCGGGGGCGGACGGTGAGCGATGTGCGAAACGTCGGAGTCTTAATTTTTCGCTAAGTGTGACTTGTCACGGTCAGGTGATTATAGTGGCTGAGCACGTGATGGTGTGTTCTGGACCCTACCCCGTTCGTTTCTTCCCTTTCACCAATAGCCGCCATCCCATCACCGTGATCACACTCTCTGGTGGCCAGCTGATGCTCTCCGATGGCCGCTCTTTCCCATCGTACTCCAAAAACAATTGACGACCTTTCGCGAGCCGATTTCCTTCGCTTCGCAGATTTTCAGAAGTGCCGAAAACATACCTGTCACTATGGCACCATAGGCTATAGCTGTCTCTATCTCTCGTCGGTGGTCGTCGCTTCCAAAGGCACAGGGACTGCGTATTGCGGTCCAGACCTCGACACAGGCTTCCTTTCACGCGTGTTTGCCCGCTTGGTGAATGCGCTGGCGCTCCGCTCGCAACTCCAGTCGCGCTCGAAGGGTTTCTCTGTTCAATGTTGCATCGGTCAGCTCGGTCAATGTCGGCTGGTATGGGCGCCGTTCTACTCTGGACTCCGATAGAGCAGCTCTGGAGCTCATGCCATTCGTCACCTGTCTTCCTTGCCGGCTCGCTACCCAAGCTCTAAGTCAACTCTAAGTACCAGTTGGCTCCCTCCGGTAATACTGACAACGTCGGGTGCCTGCTATCTCTGGGCATCTATGCTGCCGCACAACCCCCAACTGACAACGCAACTACTTACCAGCATCCTACCGTCGGTAGGATCGCAACATGTTCAGACCGTGCAGGTAACCTTCGCGGTAGCCATTCACCGATGTTGTATATCCCAGTGCTATCGCCGTATGTCCGCTGCGTTACTGTAGTCGACGTCCTGCCACCCTGAAATCAATCTGAGGACGACTTGCGCGTCTGAAGTGCCAAATCACTGAGTAGAGGGGCGGCTTCCTGCAGGTCAGACGCTACCATGCGCTCCATGTTCAGATAGCTCGTCGTGATGGCTGCGCAAAAGTAATACATACACCGACCAGAGTGCCGGCTACAGAGGACCACCTAACACGCTCATGCATTCGAATCATGACCGTCCCTGCCCCTCAGGCTCGAACCTCACCCGCACATCCGTCACCTCCTTCTTCGCCTTCTTCAAGGTCTCGTTGATCTTCGCTTCCAACGAAGATGCGCCCGAGATCGTCGTCGCCCCCGGCACCACCGCCGTGAGGTCGACGTACATCACCGAACCCGCCCGGCGCGCGCGGATCTCTTTCACGTCCAGTAGCGCTGCAATTTCTGAATCTGCTGGCGTAGACTTCACCATGAGGGGTTCGAGCGTCTTGCGCAAGCTATTCCGCGTGGTGGGCGAGACGCCGCGGTCGATGAGGTCGTTCCAAGAGCCGAGGAGGAGGTCGAAACCTTGCTTGAGGATGACGACGGAGACGAGAAGGCCTGCGCTGAAGTCAGCGTGCGAGTAGGAAGGTGCGCAATGAGTACGTACCGCCCATGGGATCCAGTGGGAGCGCTGGCCATAGCCAGGAACCCAGGATGGCGAAAAGCGCAACAGCGGAGCCGTACACGTCGCTACGGTGGTGCACCGCATTGGCCAGCAGCACAGAGGAGTTTTCCTCCACTGCGACCTTCTTCGTCGCGCGGTAAAGCATCTCTTTCGCGATAATACTGAGCGCGGCGAACCACGCCGCATTGACATCCACGCCGTGTGAATGGTCGTCGACGAGAATTTCCGGCACATCAGGCGCGACTGAGGTCACGTTGACCAGCATTGTATGCATGGGACCAGCGGGCATCGTGGCTGCAGCGTCCGCAAGTGCATGTAGAAGCAGGTGGTAAGAGTGGAAGCCGATGCCGAGAGCTACAAGCCCGTGCGGTCAGTGCGACGTGGCGCGTCGTACGCGCGAAAGGACGCACCTCCTCCAATGAGGAGCAGCGAGACTGTGGTTGTGCCTACGGACTCCCATTTCGCGTAGCCAAAGGGATAGCGTTCGGAGGTGGGTTTGCGGGAGAGCCGCCAGCAGGTGAGGACGACGAAGTCTCCGAGAAGGTCTTGTGCGGGGGGTCAGGCTGGGCATGTAGGGTGAGTACGTGACGCTACGCACCACTTAAAGAGTGACCGGCATCTGGAAAGGGGTAAGCCAGGAATGAACGGGCGAGTGCATGGAGACGCGCCTGCCATGAGACTTGCGGAGTGCATGGCCCAGCCAGCAACGCCCTTGACGGCGGTGAGGCCAACGTTAGATAGTAGGCCAATGATAGTGATGCGGCTGCCTCTGTCGCCTACGCAAGACTGAGCGAGGGCGAGGGTGCGCAAGGGCGAGGACACGCACCGCGTTGTAGTGCTGTGATGAGCTGTTCGGCTTCCTGCGTGTGGTCCTCGTGCGAGTGCCCGCTGAAGAGCCCATGCGAGTGCGTGTGTTCATGGTCGTGCTCGCCGTGTTCGTGTTCGTGGTCGTGCACGTCGCCGTCCTTCTTCTGTGTTGAATGCGGCCGCCGCTGCATGCTGGCGAGGGGGAAAATGAGGGGCGGACAAGGGACTGGGGGACGCGGGCGCGCTGCTCGGGTCGGCTGCGTAAGGAGTGCAAGGCGCGCGAAAGAGGTGAATACGCGGGACGTCTGGCGCAGCGACGTGGCGGGGCGGTATGAATGGGGGAGAAAGACAAGACGCGCCATTGGACACGCCCGGTGATGAATGTAATCTCGGATCTTTCCACGCGGGCCACAAAGTCTATACAGTGCCGCAGCAGTCCTCTTCGCGCGATTGTACGGAGCCGCTTCGAGGGGGCGCGCACGCAGGAAGCAACCAGGACAGCACGGTGTCCACTCAAGAACAGTCATCCACCCGGCATCGCAGTGCGGATTCCGGAATCGCGCAATTCCAGCGCAGGCGCCGGCTGACATCATTATAAGTAGCACGGTCGAGACCTCTGCCCGCCCCGACTGGGGAGGTTGCGAATGCAGCATCAACTATTGGTAGTTCAACTATCTTACTCTTTACAAGGACACACTGTATCCGGGCAGATAAATATCCTCCAGCAAGCTCACGACCTTGGGGACGAGCGGATCCTCCTGACTGCCCACCGCCTGCGTCGCTATGCTGGATAGATTCTCCTTGGGAACCTTGAAGGCCTCCAGGTTGGATGTCAGGCCAAGAGAGTCGACGAGACTGACGCAGCGGCGGCAACATTGAATAAGACGCCAAATGAGAAAGACACCCACTCACTTATTGATCCGTGACGCGAGCGTCAAGACGTCCTTGCGCACGTCACCCGTTGACGGCTCCTGAATGTAGAAGAGCGCCTTCGCCAAACTTTGCTTGTCTTCCTCAGAAGCTGTGTCTGCTTTGAGAGCGACTACGGGCGCGAGCGTCAAGCACTGCGGACAGTGTCAACCGGGAGCATTGGCTCTTAAAAGATAGGACCTACTGAGGTAATACCATGCGATATTCCTGTTCATGTTAGTCACAGCCAGACAACAGAGACTCAACCGCAGCCTCACCGTACGTCGCTCCTGCGCATCGTTCAACATCCATGTTATCCGCAGGAACAATTGCAGTACTGCTTACCCAATTTGTGCCCCAACGCGTGGGAGAGCCCCAGAGCACTTCAAGATATGAGACTCCTTCAATCACAGAAGCGGGCCTCACACACGAATATTTCTCCAATTTCATCGGCCAAAGCGACATCCAGCTGGCGAGCTGCAGCTTCTGCCGAAATTCGACGGAGGCAGGGTTCGCCTTAGACCTGGGCAGATATTCGAATAGGTCCGCGATTGCAGAGTAGCACAGAGCCTTCATCGGCAGAGGAACGATAGGACGGTAGAGATTTTCTACCGCGTGGTCGAGCGCGCGAAGGCCCGTCGACAGCCTGGAGACGTCAGTTATCTCAAAATCAAGGCAAGCAGGTACAGCAAGCTCACCACAGCCGCTCAGGCGTCGCCAACGTGAGCTCCGCGTCGAGGATCACGCCCGCCGGTGCCAATTCTGGCGACATCACACCGACCTTATTCCCTTCCTCGTTGGTGACCCCTGCAGCCACCGTGTACTCCGCCGCACTCAACGTTGTGGGCACAGCGATCTGCAGAGGCATCGGCCCTCCACGCTCCTGCTGCACGCTATGCAGGATCGCCTTGGCCGCGTCGATTGGCGAGCCGCCACCGACGGAAACAATGATATCGCAGGCGTTCTCGCGAAAAGCGGCAGCACCTGCGCGGACGCCTGCAATCGGTGCGTGTTCGCCGATGTCGAAGAATGTGGCGCCGTACGCGTTGTTCGAACGCAGGATAGATTCAACAATTTTGACGACGTCAGTCTAATGGTGAGTCGATATGAAATGGGATCAGCAAGGCGTTCTGCAAGGAGGGCCCTGGAGGGGAAAGGCTCACCTTGTTATAGAGCGTCTTCCCGGTAACGATTAGTGCTTTAGTGCCACCGATGGTCGAGAGAAGCTTGGGGAGAGCGGTTTGGATGCAGCCATGACCGTAGTACACGCCCTTGAGCGTATCTGTCCAGCCGTAGAACCCGTGGAGATCAGACATGATTTCTAAAGTGCTGGTGGGGAAAGAGATCGGCAGAGAAGAGCAGTCGAGAAACAGCTAGTTTATATGGCGCCTGGGACTCGGGAGTGCCAAATGGGCGCTGAGGTCAAACTGGGGTGTGTAATCCAGGCTACCACTGACAATGCCATGACGTGTTCCCGCGCCGGTCAGCGTCGAACTTACAGAGGGGACCGCTGCTGCCTGAATAGGGAAGGGCCGAAGATTTGTGGGTGGTAATGTGAAGACATTTTGGCTTTGGCAATGAGATACACCTCCCGCAAAAACTTCAAGCTCATGAGAGTGCCAACAGAGCTGCAAAGCTGGCGAAATTCAACGACGGACGAACGGGCCGATGAACCATCACGTGGGCGTGTAGCGCGAGTGGCGAGTCGCGACTTTGACTTCGCCACCACTGCTCACGATGCTGACGCGCGCCCTCTGCCCGGGAAAGTCGCCTGTACTCCATGACTGCACCCTGCGCTTTCTGAAGACCACAGCGCGCCGCTCTGCCTTTAAAATTGGTGACGCACCGCAGCCAGAGTGGGACATTGGTGGCGGCGCTGTAGGGTTCGGTATATAATTGCTAGAGCCCTGTGTATGGTATGTAATGTATGGTATGGTAAAGTATGTGTATATAATTGCTGTATGATACAAACAGTAATAAACTGTATGATACCTGTAAGGAATCGATTCCATACCAGTAAGTATTGTAAGTTAACGCGTGGTGAGTGCGCAGCCGTACATCAGCTGCCAGCTCTTGCCCTGCTCCGGTACCAGGAGATCATCGAATCCTTGGAGGCCGACGGTGACACCGCAGCCGAGTCCCGACGCGTTGGACATCGAGTCATGCAGGATGGCGGTGCCGCCAAGCTGAGCCAGGCAATCTACGGCAGCACCGTGTGATCCTGGACGTCGACAATACCGTACTAGTGCTGGCCTGTGGCCATTGCTATCGCGCTATTAAATAAGGAGGCCGGCGCGCTGTTGATGAGGATGCCGCGTTCGCCGCGAGGCGTGTTTGGGCTGGTCAAGGAATGGTTGACTAGGGTGTTGCTGTTGACGCGCGCCGCGACGCAATGGTTGAACTCCGATACGTGGGGCGCGTGACCTAGTCTCCCCACGCGTGTCCTGCTCGATGTCGCGAACAAGTGGCGTTGGTTTAGATTCTGTGTAAGGCATGAAAAACATCTCTCTGATTCAAGCAGCCGGATGCCTGCATACCTGGGCAATATTTACAGATATATACAGCCCCTCGAAGGACCTTCCTGTATAAAATTGTAAATTACCTGTATAATACAGGTGTTTCATACAGGTGTATGATACAGACACCTTTCATACCGAGCCCTACGGCGCTGGTCCTATACCCAGCTATGTCAGCGACAGGATAAAGACCATAGAAGTAAAGGATACACTTCCTAGGTGATTCTGCCACTTCAAAATATCTGGGGCGGAGGTATGACTGAAATTCAGGGATCTCTACCAAATATTGGGCTCTGCAGTGGTGCCGCGTCCGATCGCGTTCGTGTCTACGCTTTCGGCGGACGGGGTGCCCAACCTTGCTCCATTCAGGTGAGTATGCAGACTCGCTGATGCTCACAGATGACTCATGCTATCTTCCAGCTATTTCTCTATGGTACGCTCGTTCACTTCAGCCCTACATATCATGCCGGGCGTAAACGTCTCTCCGCTTCCTCTAGGTCGGACACAATCCGCCCATGGTCAGCATATCATGTTCTTTGACTGCTCGTCGGCCGAAAGACACACGCGAGAATGTAATCGCTACGCGGGAGTTCAGCGTCAACGTTGTCAGCGAACACATCGCCTCCGCCATGAACGCCACATCCGTGGAGTGTCCGGCGAATGTCGACGAGTGGGAGGTCGCGGGACTGAAGATGCGCCCTAGCGTGAGTCGTCCGTTCCGTCACTGTCTGCCGTCTCGTGACACTGAAGCGCGAAGTAGACTGGTATCAAGCCACCCTTGGTCGCAGAAAGCCTGATAAACTTAGAATGCGAGGTGAGTGATCCGTCGGCTGTTCTACGTCTGAGAAGCTACGTAACCGCTATCAGCTATATCACCACCTCGACATCGGTCCGCCTACCGCAGACGGCGTGTCCTCCGTGCCACCTACGACAACGCTCGTCCTTGGCTTGATACAGCGCGTGCACGTCAACGAAGGCGTGTTGACGCCGGACGGCGCCACAATCGACCCCGCGAAACTGCAGGCCGTTGCACGCATGGGAGGCACGGCGTATGCGAGAGTCAGCAATGGCTTCGAGCTCCCACGGCCTGTATGGAAGCAGATGCGAGAGCGGATGGAAGGTGAGCGATTTAGCGCTGAAGAGTCAGACGCTTGGTGGTCTGATGCCGGCACAGCGAACCGTGTCATGGAGGATACGCGGAGGTACTGATCAGCCGTTTTGCAGGGAGAGCGGGCGATCACCACTGAGTCCTGTGGACATCGACGAGGGTACAAGGTTCGCGAGCTGGTACTGGAGGCCCGACAATGCGCGTGCAACGAGGCTTATCACCTACAACGACTTGAGCGCGAACTATCAATCCTCTGTCACTTGAGAGCCCGACAGCTTGACGGCAATGACGAACACACTGAGAGGGGCGATCTAGCGGCGACGTGACGAACTGAGGGCATCTCGACTTGCCCTATGATATTAATACGCGGAGGGTCACATAATTGTCGAAGCCATGGGCGATCATGTCCGACATAGTCAACAAACGTGTGTCGCGGGTATGCCAAAGCAGCTGCGCCACTTACTGCCCGGAGCTCGGGAATCTAGGAATGGTGACGCGACGAACCGACTCATGTCGCTGCTGAGAACTTGGGAGAGTTTGCGCACTTCCCCAGACCCCATCCAGTTTAGGCTGGGCAGCTGCATGATTTGAGAAGCGCCCGCGATGCCGCTGAGGAGCCCTAAAAGCGCGGCAAGTGGTTTGTAGGGACCGACGAGGCACCTCCACACATCATCTCCGATGAAGGGGACTGATGGACGAGGACGGAAATGACATGCATCCCCGCTGGTGATACGCACAGTGCTGAAGCAGCTGAAGGTGCAAAGGCAGGCCTATACAAGATTGACCTGGAGGCTACGAGGCTATGCTGGTAGCAACGCTCATCACTGTTTCGGAGGAAGTCGATATACGCACGGCTTGCTCGAGGCAGCGAAACGGACACGATCAGGTCGAAGTTGAACTTTTCGCAAATTGGCAAACCTTAATTAACGACGTAACCTGTCACGTGATGGCGACTACGCTTTTTGTATCTTGTCCGAATCCTTCAAAGGTCTTTGCCTCCGGTTGCTACTTCTTGCCTCTCACGTCCACGACCTCAGGTGTGTTTACTGTCGAATATATATCTTCGACGTTGCCGACCACAGCGCAGACGTGCATCACGCTCCAGGCGTCCGACTCCGAGATTGGCACTTGACACGACAGAGATCTTGGGAAACAAGGTGTGCTGCCTGCACTGGTCCTCCCTTCGTCAGGCTGACGCAGCGCAGGGAACACCATGTCGCAGGACCCGTCGCGGTCGCCAACGTCTGAGTCGCGCGCGCGTCGTGCATCTGCGGTTGCCAAGCTCAAGCGCGCCGCCTCACTACCCCGCATGAAGGATGGCAGACGTCCGCCGATGCACATCGAGGCGCAGAGTGAAGGCGAGAAGGCGTCAACGGACAGCGGCTCCGCCACTCCGGACCTCAGCAGCACGCCACCAGACCCCCCACTGCAGCGGCCGGCGTACGAGGAGCCGCCAGCCTCGACACCGGCCCCTGAGCAGGCACCAGCATCCGTGGCTGACACGGCAGAGGCAGAAGCTGTGGAGGCGGATGGGGAGTTGGACGAGGTCCCCGCGACGACACCCGATCGACCGCGGTCGCGGAACAGGAAGCGCGCGCGGTCACGCTCTCGCGGGCGCGGCTCGAAGGAGTTCAGGAAAGCCAAGTCACCGACTCCGACGCAGATGGGGGCAGGAGACTCGTCACAAGATGAGGATATGTTCCCTCCTCCGCCACACGCCCTGCCGCCACTCGGCATGCCAATGCTGCCGCTTCTGTCCCCGATCCCCCAGCCGCTGGATGCACGCACACGCTTCCTCCGCTCACCGACGCCAGATCCTTCAATATTTCCTATGGCAAGTCCACCGACCCCGATGCTGCCGTCCCTTGAGGCGCTGCAGCGCGGTATGCTGTTCCGGTCCAACAGTGCCGGTAGTAGCGTGGCGGGACGCCGGCTAGCGATGGCAAAGCTCACCGGCGGAACGGAGACATACGAGCCAACTCCGTCCCCAACACCGCCTGCGGGAGTACCGAAGCTCAGCCGCAGTCAGACCGTTTCTGGTGGGGAGCGTGTGGCAGCAAGACAGTTCATGCTCACGGCGATCGGGCAGCGTACGCGGCGCGGCGATAATGAGGCGGACGCAAGCGAAGATGTACCCGCACCATCTTCGTCACCCTCGCCGTCAGCACGACGACGCAAGCGACGCTCAAAGCAGCGCATGTCGCAACAGGCTGCCGCTGCTGCAGCGGCAGGACACCAGACCACGTCCGACTCAGAATTCCTGTCAACCACACCTAATACGCCCGTGCATCCTGCCGCGCCCTTGCAATTAGACCTTGACATGCTGCAAGACCTGCGCGCACGATCGACTACGCCAGGCTTCATGCCCAGCCCGCTCATGCACACTCTCGCGCGAGAACAGCAACGCCCGGAATCACCGCGAGACACCCCTCCACGGGATCGCGTTACGACACCCAAGAAGAGGAGAGGCTCCATATTGATCGAGGACGATTATGAAGCGCAAGAACAGACACTCCCTCCTATGCCTCCTCCTCCACCAGCGGGCTTCAGAGTTCCCTTCTCCTCCGATGCACCATCACAAATTTCTGTCGACTCAACCATGCCTGGCTCTGTCGGCGTCCCCGTCTTCCTCAGCCAAAGGAACTTGTCCAAACCTGATGACTTTCCGAGTAGTCCCTTTGCAACACCGCTACGGGAGAAGGTCCTTCTACGCGATGAGGAGGAGGAAGAGGAGGTCTTGTACAAGAACTCATACTCGTCCTATGGCGACGCAGATGACAACGACCGCGAAATTAGCTGGGTTGCTGAACCAGGTGAGTGTTGGATATACGTTATGGTTCCATATCTCTGACGGGCTTGGTAGTCCCTCAAATTCACGATGAGGATGAGGAGGAGCGAAGCGGAGGCGAGGATGGCGATGGCTATGAAGAGGAGACACAGGCGCAGTCCGATGGTGCTTCAGTGTACAACAGGGACCAAGAATCTTCTCCGAGAGCGTCTCTGGATCAAGCACTGGAGTCTGAAGCCTCACATGATCTGCTTACGAGCTTCCCGCATCCGCCCTCACCATCGTCCAACCGGGTACTGTCGCATGTCCGCGTCAGCAGTGGCTCCTCCATGTCGCCTTCAGCCGGGGCAGCACGTCCATCAGTTGCCTCGCCTTTAGACGAAGCTTTGCTGCGGCGGAGCGAGTTCCAAGATGCCGAACGGACAGAACGGACGCTCTCCAACGACTCGTCGCTGTCGAAGCGGGAAGGTGGTTCGACCAGCACATGGGACAAGATCAAGAACTCGCTCTCGCGTTCCAACTCGAGCTCGGGCCGTCGTTCGCGTTCTAACAGCGTGTTGAACCGCGAGCGGCGCGAGCACACCGACTCCAGCGTCAGCAGGGAGAGCGGCGCGAGCCTCACAGGCACTGCGCCCGTGATGCAGTCCCCCTCTGCGTCCGGCTCGTTCCAGTCCTTGCTGCCTCACCTTCCTGGGCATGCATCGCCCATGCCACCGCCGTCGGGTGATATCTCCCACTACAACAACACGAAGCTCTTCCCCTTCCCAGGAATGAAGGTGTTGGAGGAGCAGCGCCGTGCGAAGGAGATGTACGGAGCGTCAATCTCGACGCCTGACTTCACTGGTATGGGAGGGTCGAAGACAGATGACGAGCAAAGCCCACGCTCGCCGGGTCCAGGCTTCATGGCGATGATGGAGGGAGGCAGAGAACGGAAGTTGTCACACCAGGCATCAGATACGCGGTTGCTGGCCAAGTACGCTGCCGCTGCCCCGCCAATGTCTGCGGCTCCATCGTCATCTTCGCAGAACGACTACTTCGGCGCGGGTCTGCAGTCACCTCCGACGCCAACGAATGGAGGGAGCGCGAGCAAGCTGCCAACGAACTTGCCTGCCGTGCGACAGTGGATCAGCAGGAATCTCAAGAAGAAGGTCTCCTCACCGCAGATGACGCACTCCATCTCAACGGCATCGATATCTGGGCCCATCATGGCGCCGCCCATGTCGTCGAAGAAACCATCCTTGTCAGAGCTGCTCCAGCTGCCCAAGGAAGACAGCCCCAGTAGCGAGTGGTCGGATGCCGGGCCTACTTCTCCGGTGCAAACACCGCCCCAGCAGGCGCGGACACTGGAGAGGAGAGACTCTTCTGCCCCGCACTCGGACCAGACGGACACGGAGAAGACGCCACGCGCAAAGAAGGTAGCCCCGACGTTGGAGACCGACGAGTCGTCTTTAACCTCCTGCGAGGCTCCGCGGACGTCGCCACCGGAGCACACAGCTACAGTAACCCCAGACCCAATGTCTTCCCTCGGCCCAGCTTCGTCCCTCAGCGACTACCCTGCACAATCAACGTCGACATCATCATCTTCTGGGTCGTCTGGCTCATTGTCATCGAGTGCATACATGCCGAGTGTCAAACCACAGGGTCCTGTCGTACTGGAGCGGTTGGAGGAGAGCTTAGCGCAAGGCTCACGTAGTCCGATGTTGGCCGCGGCTGTTGACGAACCGTCCCGCAAGCTCTTATTGTCTTCGCCGGTGCTGCAGGTCGTGAACGCCAACACTGTAAAGGATCGGTTCCTGTTCTTGTTCACCGACATCCTGGTCATCGCAAAGCCTGTCATACAGGAGTCGGACAACGTCCTCGACCCAGCATGGGCCCTCGTTGCCCCGGACAAGAAGTTCATCGTGAAGAGCGTCGTCCGGCTCCGTGACCTACGCTTCAGCGATGAACGCTCTGACTCTCAGACGAAGGGCTCGAACGCGACCGCTCTCCCTCGCAGCGCAGCGATGCGCGCCTTCGTCCATCAATTCGCGCGCGATCCGGATATGGCAATCTCAACGCTGCTGACGAAGGCGGGAACGGCGGGGAACGCGGCCGCCGTAGGCCAGCTGCTGTTCCGGACGCTTGAACTCGACAGGGCGAGCCTAGGCGAATACCTCTCTCAGCGCACATCCAAGGTCGTCCTGAAGACGTTCGTAGACACCTTTGGCTTCGCCGGCATTCGTGTCGACAAGGCCCTTCGTGCGTTCTTAATGTCAATCCATGTGCCGAGCCGCGCGCCGCCGTCCGCGTTGGATACCCTCTTGGACGCCTTCGCAAGCCGATGGTATGTGGCGAACGCGGGCATCGTAGCGTATGACCGGGACTTGGCCATCCGCTTCGTGCGTGCTATCGTGCAGCTGAACGAGCTGCTTCATGGGAGCATCGCGTCCGAGCCAGGTCCTACGGGCTACATGATGAACCAGATCTCTACGAGGGACTTCATGGCGGCGTTCAGGAGGTTCGATCCTCGGTATCTTGTTGCAGACGATCTGCTGGAGGATGTCTATCATTCCATCCGGGGCGAACGCCTATCCATGGCGCGCGACTCGTCCAGTGGTGGACCAGTCGAGATCCCCGTCACCATCAAGCGACCTGTGCCCATGCGTCTCACCTACAAGATCCAGTCAGAGCCTATCATCTTCCGTATCCCCCAGCCCGACAACCAGTTCGCGATCCATCTGTCGGGGCAGGGCCTGATCTTCGACCCCGATGTTCTCTACTTCTCGCGATCGCCAGAGGCTTCGTTCCGCGTCACAGGGACCGCGCTGGGTCCGACGACACTCGTGCTACGGCGTGCAGGACCGAACGCGCTACGGTACAATGGTCTGCCACTGAGCAGTTCCATACGCGTCGAGCGCGCCTTCATGCGGAACACCTTTCAGGTCGCCTTCCGCGAGCGTGGGGGTGCGAAGCGGCGCTACATGTTCAGTGTAGACGATCACCTGTTGCGGCATCAGTGGGCGACGTACCTCCCGCGGCAGATACGTGCATGCGCGGGAGACGGGGCGGTGATCCCGCCAGGCGCATTCCATCCAGCGGCGGAGAATGTTGCATTGGCGGTGTTGCAGGACACCCTCATCGGGCGGCGGGCTAGCCGTGTCGTCCCAGCGCCCACGGCGCATGTTAGGAGCAAGTCGCGAAGCAAGGTGTATCACCGTCATGGAGCAGGGCGGAACGAGCTAGAGCTGGGCACGGAGGAAGGGGACGAGGGCGCAGGCCGGGAGGGACGGCTTTGGTCCGGGCGGGAGCTGGAGATGCAGTGTTCGCAGAACAGCTCTGTCACGTTCGTGCTGTCATATATGCAAGTAGGCGCCACCGAGTCGAAGCCGCAGCCCACGCCGTTGTGATAGGGTCATCTTTCTGTGAGTTGCTTTTCAAACACATGAGATGCCTTCTAACCCTCTCGTCCAGGTTATCTACTGATCTTCATCTTTTCCATTGCTGAGTTATGTCTCTGGCTGGGTTCATAAATCCCCAACATCCTTCCCTCACTTACACCCTTCTACTCGCACAACTACCTATCGGAATCAAGCCAATCGCTCTGTATGTATAGAGATTCTTGCTTTGTAACCTTATGCGCGCATCGTTTGCCTAGTCTGAATTTGCTGTCTCTCGTTCCGTCTCAAAGGACACCTACTAGTAGCGCCTTGACCTGTAGCGGATCCCTTACTCTCCTACTCACTAGTTCGTATAATACTACTTAAACGACTTTGCAAGTATACGAGGGACGGAAGAGGGGATCATGAATGTGTCTGTATGTTTTGTGGCCCCGTAGTGGCCGTGCTGAAGTTTCGTACCCCAAACTTGCCTACCGCGGTCATGTTGCCTATGATTTATGAGTAATCTCCATGATACAAGGTGGATGGACAAGGTGCAAACATTTAGGTCGTAAGCAAGTGAAAGTTGCAGCGCAGGACGAACCAAGAACGAACGCCAGGATTGCGCCGCAAGGACAATAGGCGGAATATTTCGGGCCGATCTGCACATCACATTATTGATTGACAGGTGTCAAAGTGATTGGCGCAGGGTCGTCAATGTTGAACTTCACGTTGACTGGACGGCTCTTCCCTTGCTCTTCCTCACTCTCGAGTCTCAAGGGACAAGAAAACGAGGAAAGCGGCCGCATCCGGAAATGACGACCCTCCGAGACATAACTAGGTTTGTTGTCACGTCATGCTGATCCCCTTCGAATTCGTTGGCAACTGTAACCGCCATGTGATGAAGAGCTTCAGCTGGCTCTTCTCTCACCTTCATTCCCCACGGCATCCGTTTTCCCTTCCGTCCCCCAGCAGGGCCAGTCAGGGCTTAAAGCCCAGACATTCTGTCATATACGATCCACACTTAGACTGCAGTGAACGACTATAATGGCCTCCCATCTTGGGAACTACAACGCCCAGTCGGCCCTCTCTTGTTTGTGTGACGGTCTACAGCAATTAGAGGATGTTGAGCTCACCATTCCCCTCAGATGCAGGCGGCGTCTTTCTGCTGTGTGAATTCCTTGATACGAGCGCCTTCGAAAGGAGATGGATATGGAGGACTTCAAGGAAGTGCGTGTGCCGTCCTCCCGCACAGAACAGCCGCTAACTCTTTTTCCAGACGAAAGCCATTCAACGCAATCAAGCTGGTCTTTCTTCTTGCCAAATACTCTGGAATAATCACTCAGCTGTCTGTCGGTCTCCTAGCTATGGCCGCTGCAATTTCTGATCCTATACGCGCAGCTTAAGCATCGCCGTGATCACGCGTGTTTATGATGTGGACGGACCCACTATATCTGGATGTTCAACGTGGATTTGGTTACATTTCGGCGCTCAGTATGTCCTCTGGACATGTCTCGAAGTTCTGCTCATGCTCAGAAGTACGTTTCCTCGATATCGCTCTCTTTGCTCGCATTCTGACCCATTCTTCTGTAGTATATGCCTTGTACGGCCAGTCCAAATTCATGGGGGCGTTCCTTATCTTGTTTATGATGGCTGAGATGGCGGTCGCCGGGTACTTCATTATTGGGCATGTCGTAATTGAGGCTGGCCCGGCGCTCCCCATCCCTCCATACTTCTTCGCTATAGAGGAGGGATACTGCATCCATAATGTGGCTCTGGGCCTGCCAATACAGGTCATGTATCTCGGGTACGTACTGCCCTTCTTCTATGGGTCTTTTTTCCTGACGTCTTGGCATCGGATAGGTTTATTCAGCTTACAACCCATATATTGATCCTAGCACTCACGCTTGCGCGCTGCGTGCCTGCACTGAGGGTTCACCATACGTTAAAGCGGCTGCTTCACCAACTCATTGTAGACGGTCTCATAGGCTTCATTGTGGTCGTGGGTGCGTGCGGCTCCCCGGGCAACAGCAGACCTTTACTCAGCTATATTTGTTTGCAGCCGTAATATTCGTGCCAATTGGCGCGTATGTCAGTGGTAAAATTACGCTCTTATACTCTCAACCGTACGTCCTGGTCTCCTCACTTCTTCGCCGTACGCACATTCTGATGTCATTTTTTTCAACTGGCAGGATATCGAACGGCTTGCTGTCAGTCACTGTGAGCCCCGTTCGCTGCTCTCAAAGCCTAGTGCTGACGTTGTACACCCACACAAGACTTGTCGCCTCATCATTCGCTTGCAGACTATGGACGAGAGGCAGCGCCGGCCCTCGATCGAGCTCACCTCTGCAGTATCGAGCAACTTCGAGGAGACGGGCACAGACTGGGGCAGCTCCTATACTGCACGCCCAAGTGTTACGCGGAGTGAGTATGACCGACGAGCGACGGATCACTTGAAGTAGGCCACTTTGAACTTCGGAGATGACTTGAATGTCCTGGGCGCCTGCTCGCTGATGATGATGATTATACATACCTATACACGAACCACTGTTTTGTTTGTAATAATCATGGATGGGAGATTGAGTATTAAAGTCCCCCTCTCAGGTCTCGTCGCGCATGGTCAGCTTGAGACGTACTTCCTTGGCCCAGCAACACAGTTGCTCTTGGTTGTCCAGTGAAGCTATATTCACGACGTCGAATGAGGGGGCTGCTGAACAGATGGGAGAACTTATCCGTCCGTGCTATGCATTGTTGACAGTTGTGGGCTCCCGGTCGAGCACCGCTTGAGCACCGCCCACAACCTACAAGGGGCGGTCCGATGGGCCGATGTCGGAGGTTGATGCCTCGCCGCGCGCCGCAGAGCCAGTGTTCGACCTTAAGGGGTTAAATCCCTGTTTGCCCAACTGTAAGGCTTATGGGCTTAATTAAGGCCTTATATACAAGGGCTTAATGGGCTTAATATATAAAAATAGCGCCCACATTGCGGGCAGCCAACGCGGTATCTACAGTGCATTGTCTAGCTCCTCAGAGACACCCGCGGAGTCCTGCTGATCTATCTCAATGTCCCCGAACTCCTCTGCTTCAGCGAGGATGATGCCATTGTCATCGTCGCCGCGCAGGTGCGTGGCAAAAGCCTCCATAAGCTCTTCCTCCCGTGTCACCTCCGGTCGCACGATCAATCGAACCGACTTAATCGGAGGTAGGCCGCTGAAGAGCTTCCTGAGTGTCGTCTTGGGCCAGGGGCGTACACCGTCGCGCTCCTGGTCGCGTCGCACGCCGGCAAATGCCGATCACGTGATGTCTTAAGCCCTAAAATTACCCTTAAGGGCAACGGTCTCAGCATAACCCTTCCATTAAGCCCAACTAAGGCCTTAAATTCTTTAAGGTCTTACCCCTTAAGTCGAACACTGCGCAGAGCGGCGCAACTTACGTGTTTCCCAACTTCGTTCCTTCCCTCGTCCTTCGTCCTGCACTCAGCCTCACACCGCGCACAACATCCTCACACGACACACCATCTCTCATAACACACCATCCTCCTCCCACACCCCATCCTCCCCACCATACGCCATGGCGGACCCGGTCGCAGCGCAGTCGGGCTTCCTGAAGATGTACATGTCGAATCACCCGGACACGCTCGTCGCGTACGCGAAGTGGTTCGGTAAGGTGCAGGAGCCGATCGCGAAGGCGGAAATGAGCGAGATAGATACGAAGGTGCGTGTGCGTGTGTGCCCGACCGTCCGACCGTCCCCTCGGGATGCATTGCGGCCCCCTCTGCGAGATGCCTTCCTGTCCGAGATGCGTCGATGGTCCCCCCCCCTCCATCCGCGAGCTGCGTCACTGGATCCACGAGACACATCGCTGACAAGGGGAACACAGGGCATGACCCTGCTCTGCAAGATGAAGTCGGGGGAGTCGAAGTCGGTGCGGGTGCCGATCGAGCCGCCGCTGGCGGGGTACCACGAGGTGAAGCCGCGGTTGCTGGAGATGAAGAGTATCGCGCAGGAGAATCTGGGCATGGTGCGTCTGGTTGCGGTTCAACGAACGCAGACGACTGACACCGCGGTCACCGTAGATCAAGACGCCCCGGCTTACCACCTTCTCCGTTCCACTGAGCGCGCTCGGCATCTTCATCGCCTTGATACCCGCTGCCCTAGGCGCGTTTACACCTGAAGGGAGCGCGTCGCAGCTGGCGATCCCAGGGCAGTGGCTGCAGGCCTACATAAGGCAGCAGGTGTGGCGGGTAGCGCTCGGGATATGTGCGGGCATACATACACTGGAGGTGCTGTACTCGTTCTCGCTATGCCGCAAGCACTCAACACCGTTCCTTGTCGGAGTAAGTGCATCTCATGCGTCGGATTGGCGATGGTGATTGACTGAGTTCTCATAGACGGCGTACGTGGTATCGAACTTTGTGCTCGGGTTCCCGGTCATCCGAAGCATGCGGCAGCAGATTCAGGAGGCCCGTATCAACTCGGTGATGAAGGTCGAGTAGTAGGTGTATAACAGGTGCGTAAGCGGTCAGTATCTGCTACCTTGCGACTGATTTGTTTCTACCTAAAGTTCGATAATGGGGGTCTATGTATAACTTGCTCATTCTTATGTTTCTCGTGGCCAGTCGCTCACAATGTCTTTCCCGTCGCATTGAACACAAGCGGCGCGGGATGCGATGTTGCGTATGTCACACCGGTAATCTTCTGCCGGGCTGCGTCTCCTGCCCTTCTTTCCTTGACTGTGTTGGGCTGAGTGGCCGAGGTCACTGCTATTTTGCGTATGTGCTGCTCAGCGCTCAGCATTCGTGTCTCTTCATATCGCGCGCCCGCCGTCCAATCAACCAAAAACGTCGGGCAGCGACTGCAACGATCACGCGACGCCCGACGACATTCTATGTGCTGGGTGTTCAGGAGCTCTCCGACCACAAAGGGCAAGTACTGCTGCGCGGGAGAGGTCGGCGAGGCACTGGCAGAGAGTGAAGTTCAACTCACGTGACCGTGCAAAGTCTCGGATCAAGCCGAGATTGCGCCGGAATGAGAAGTTTGCGGGATGTGTGCCTTGGGTGGATAACTACTTGTCGTCTACGCTCGATGCGCCGCTGGCTGCCATAATATCCTCGCCTTCTCCTCACTGTCCACCACCGCCCGCGTCACCAACGAGCGCAACGCCGCCCGCACCGATGAGCAGGGTCTACGCCGACGTCAACAGGGTCCTCGGAAAAGACTGGTATGATTACGGTGCGTGGCCAGCCCCAGAGTCGTCGGCCACCCGCTGATCTCCTGCAGAGAACTTTACGATTGATTGGAGCGAGCCAGATCGCTATGAGATCGTCCGCAGACTTGGCGGAGGGAAATACTCCGAGGTGCGCGCCACGCCACTGCAACCCACGTTGTAGCTCACATCTCGCCTAGGTCTTCACCGGCATCGATATGGTCAATAACGAGCAATGCGTCGTCAAAGTCCTCAAGCCCGTAGCCGCCAAGAAAATTAAGCGCGAGATCAAGGTCCTCCGCAATCTCACTGGCGGCCCGAATGTCGTCGCCCTCCTGGACGTTGTCCGCGATCGTGCGTGACGTCGCGACTGTTTCCGCGGTGTCCGTCCTGACTCGCAGCGCAGCATCCGGCAAGTACCACAGCCTCGTCATGGAATATGTCAACAACGTCGAGTGGAAGATCCTATACCCCAGCTTGACCGAGGCGGACATCAAGCACTATACCTTCCAACTGCTCAAGGTAGCCGTGCAGCCGACCACTATCCTCTTCTCCCACTGACCCTCCTCGAGGCTCTGGACTTTGTCCATTCCCATGGGTACGCCTCTCACCTGTAGTCCACGCACGTTCGCTCACACATCCGGCAGTGTCATGCACCGCGATGTCAAACCCGGCAACGTCATGGTCGACTACCACGAACGCAAGGCAAGCCACCCGCATATATGCGCTTTGTTCATCTGCTGAGACCCCCTCCAGCTCCGTCTCATCGACTGGGGCCTCGCCGAGTTCTACCACCCGAACACCGACTACCATATTCGTGTCGGCTCGCGGTACTACAAAGCGCCCGAGCTTCTCGTCGGCTACCGCCAGTACGACTATAGCCTCGACCTATGGAGCGTCGGCTGTATGTTCGCGTCCATGGTGCGACTAGCTCCGCGTCACGCGCGCGACCAGTCTAACAGTCTCGCAGATTTTCCGCAAGGAGCACTTCTTCCGAGGGTCCGATAACGACGAGCAGCTGCTCAAGATCCTGCGTTGTCTCGGCACCGAAAGATTCGACGCGTATTTGCAGAAGTACGGTATACATTATGAGACGGAACACGAGTCGCTACTGGCCAAGTGCGTATCTTATCCCGTTATTTTCTGGATGAAGAGCCTGCCTTGGCTAATTCTTCTGCGCCTGCTATTTCCGGCTTCACCCGAGCTTCATATCGCCCATCCTCGTACTGACCATGACCCCCTAGCTACCCCAGGCAGCCGTGGATCAAATACATCAACGCCGACAACCAGGTGTATGCGACTGCAGAGGCAATCGATCTGCTTGACCACCTCTTGCGATACGACCACAATGATCGCTTGACCGCCAAGGAGGCTCAAGGGCATATCTATTTCAGTGAGTTCGGTGCGATTTCTCCCATGTCTTTGCATTGTTCTATTCCGGACGCACGTGTGTGCCCCAATTGGTAGCCCAAGACTGCCCCGGGCCCCCGAACGCAGGCGGCTGACCATTCTGCGGTAGATTCGGTCCGGCTCGAGGCGGCGAAGGGCGAGACGTACAGCAGTGACTCGGGCTTCTACTCTGCATGACGCGCTGCGAGGGTCGCAGGCGGAGAAGCGACGAGGCGCGCGGGAGACGCACGCGCAGCTGGCGCGGGACGCACCTGCTCGGGCCTCATCTGATATCCTCAACAAGGGGCATCCACCGCCACCCACGATGTTCGACAATGACCGGCATAACACACCTAGTTGGCGCTTGACCTCTGCTAGCCATTGGCCGGCCTCGCCAAGCTGGGCCCGCCTCACCTCCCTACGATGTCCACCTCACCTCGATCGATGCTTGCCGACGGACGTGCTTCAAGCCCTCGGCTGTGATCCCTCCTTATTTATCCCTCATTTTTATTCTCGCGAGTGCTTGCGATGTAGCGTGGATGTATGCGATGGTCGGGACGGGATGTATGCGGTCGCGCACTTGTTCGCTATATGTATGCGCGCGGTCGCCTCAGACTTACCCTCTATATATGCGTGTACACCTCTATGCCTAGTATGACCCGATGGCAGTGATGCCGATGTTGGACGGTGGGCAGGATGTGTAGGTAGATAGGTGTCGGCGGCGACAGTCCATGCCCTTGTAGAACTTCATGTAGCTATACCTCGTTTATGCACCATGAGTTTCTGGTGGCCCGCCTTGCGTGCGCGATGCGTTTTGTGATACCGGTGGGTCTTCGAGTCGCGGGGACTCCCCAACAGGTGCGTGCCTTTGTACGTCTGCAGATTCGATGGGCACTGATATGGCTCAGGAAGATTCATCTTCGTAGGCAGTAAGGATCCACGAGGGCGGTCTAAAGGGTCCTTTGTACGCGCAGACACGAGAACCGAAGACGCAGACATGAGGCCTCAGCGTGTCTGCTCGACACAAACCTCTGCGATATGGCGCCTGATCAGTGATAAGCGCGCGAATAGCGTATTGTAGGCCTCGTCCGGTGTGTCAGGTGCCCACGTTGGTTCAATGTGTAGGTATGTTCATCAGGCGGGAGGCGAAGAGGCGGCGCGACTTTTGACCCGCGCCTCCGCAGCTGCCTCTTCATCTACCAATTGTTCGTCGCCCGCTGGCCGTCCCGCGATCCGTCATTTGGACGACGTATAACCTGCGTGCGGGATTCCCAGCTCGCGAGGCCACTTCACGCCCTCATCATCTTCATCTGCGAGCCCAAAACCGCATCGCCGAGCGCTTCTGCATCGCCGACTCTGATCTCTCATCGCGCGATTTCGGACGATGGACTGCTACTGCGAACCTCGCTCCTCGTCGCGTAGTCGACCCACCGCGGAGGGCTCAACAGCCTACGCGACATATTTACGCGGGAAGCACGGGCGCTCGGTATCCGATGGACGGGCCATGGCGGAGGGGCTTTACGGGCGTGAGGCCCCGAACTCCTATGCGCGAGCGGCTCCGGACGTGTACTCGCGCCCAGGGATGACGGATGCGTACGTACGATCCACACCCGAGGCGTTCGCGCGCGTGAAGCCAGACGGGCACATACATCTGGCCTACCAGCGCCCGAGCTCGCGCAGCCGGAGTACGCAGCAGGCTCGTGCCGGGAGCAGCAGGGAGAACTCGCGAACCCGCGACTCGAAGGAGAACCTGCATGCGTACAAGGGGAGCACGCCCTACTACTCAGAGCCTGCACGCCCGTCTCGAAAGGAGGACATCTACGAGCGGGAGCGGAAAGAGAGCGTTTCCTGGAATGCGATACCGCCGTTGTATGCGCGAACAGCCGGACGGGATGAATATGGGCGTCGGGCGTCTATAGACGACTTTGCCCGTCCTATGCAAGAGTCAGCACATCCAGCATCCCAACCGTCTCGCCCCATTCCGCACGTTAGTCCTCAGACTCGCCGACATACTGAACCACAACCCATACCTCGCAGCACGGAGAACTGGGTGCGAGAGCAGCAGACGGTCGCCGCAGAGGAGAGCGAATGGCGCCGCCAGCACCAGGAGCGCCGGCACGCCAAGCCGCACTCGCATGAAAACCCCTACTCCCGCGTCACCTCTCCTAAAGTCGCGAACGAAGCTGCATGGGACGACCTCGCGCGGGCGTATGAACGAGATGCGGAGCGCTGGATGCGCGACGAGGAGGCCTTGCGGGCAGACGCGCGCGCCCGCGAGAAGGAGCGTACGCTACACGACCAGACGCGCCGCGTCGAGGCGCGCATCCGCGCGCGGCGCGAGGCCGAGCGCGCCCAGGTGGGCGAGGACCGTGCCCGCCGATTCGCGGAGGAGCGCGATGGGAGGGAGCGTGTACGCAACACGGTGAGAACTGAGGCGGCGTGGCGTGCTTACGAGGCAGGCTGGAAGCGCCTGGCGCACCTCAAGCACGAGGACGCCATCGGGTTCGCGGGCGTGCCGTGGCCGCTAGAGCGCGCGCCGGCGCGCGCGGAGGACGTGACGCCGGAGAAGGTGTCAGCCTTTTTACTGTCGGAGGCGCACTCGCGAGATGTGCCAAGGAAGGAGCGGATACGGAGGGCTCAGCTGCGCTGGCATCCGGATCGTTTCCAGCGGCTGGTGCCGCATATCGTGAGTGCGGACAGGCAGGAGGTTCAAGAAGCGGCGGGTACTGTGGCCAGGTGAGTTTGGGCACTGCGACTACGAACAATCCTTGACAGACGAACCTCGCAGGTGTCTTAACGACCTCATGGCTGCAGAGGGCGTCAGGGGGACGGAAGCGCACCGTCGCGCCACACGTTAGGCAGAACATGCAAGTGTATAACAGTAATTTATCTGTTGTCCCTCTATATATAGAAGTTCCCGCCTTCGTCCTGCACCGACACGAAGGCCGCCAGAATCTCAATGTAGATATCGTGTGGGCTGTGGGCCATCTCACCCGGACCAAACGGCGGGGCCTGGCATGGTGTAGTTGGCAGGGATAGCTGAGAAGGAAGCCTCGTTAGCGACCGCTGTTGGCAACATATGGTAACTCACGGGAGTAGATGTTGATTTTGAGGCCTGGCTCGTTGCCGGTGTACACCCCGGGGATAGACACCAGAGGGCTAGGCGAACCGCTACCACCACCGGTGACCTTGACTTGAGCGCAGCTTAGGTAAAACTGGGCTGATGACAGGAGTGCTAGTGAGCGACTGCAGCTGTGAGAGAGCTACGCCAATATCTCACCGCCACCGAACTTGGAAGCGGCGTGCAGCGCGACGTGCTCCGCGCGGATGAGGTACTCCCCGCTCGGCAGGCTCTTGGGAATGGTGAAGGTGATGGTGTCGATGTCTGCGGGAGGGCGAGCGGGCGCGAAAGTCAGCAGTGCAGTCCTACGAGACAACATCCGGATAGAGAACAGTACGGCAGCAAGCGACGGGTACATCCACGCACCTGTGGCAGGGAACGAGATCGATTTGCCGCCGTCGGTGACGGGGGGAATGTCGTATACCTTGAACCACTTCTGGCCGGAGCCGTCGTAGGTGGTGGCGTTTCCGCCGGCGTCGGCCATGTAGACGTTGACGATGCCGGTGTGGCCCATAGGGCCGTTGGCTTTGATACTGACGGAGGAGCCGGCGGCGACCTCGGCGGTGGTGGCGGTGGCCTTCGTCACGGAAGTGTAGCAGGTCATGTCGGGGGAGGTGACGTCTTGAACCTGGGCAGGAGGTTAGCGACGATGGAGATATGTAGAGAACAGCGCCGTAGACTGGAGACAACTTAGACTGACCGGCTGTTGCGAGTTGTAGTTGTTCGTGCGGCGGACGTTGACCCACTCGCCCGATGCCTTGCCATCGACGACTAGGGTGGGCAGCGTGTCTGGGACGCTGGTAAGTTCTGACCGCCAGCTCGTAAGTGGAATGCTCACAGTGCGCTACCGCCGAGGCGGCGAAAGAGGCAGTGGCGAGGACGCTGACGAAACGCATTGTAAGACCGATGGCAGCGGAGCAGTACAGAGGTCCTGGGTCTGTAGAGAATCTGTAGAGGGTTTATATGGGTCTTCGGATGCGAAGCAGGGCCTCGGCATTGTGAGGTTGAAGAAGGTTTTGCTTCGCGCATTCAGATAGAATGCTGTGATGCCGAAGGTACCTCGAAGCTTTTCCTGCAGAGGTGATCCCAGTGAAGAGGACCACTGACCAGCGAAGAGGAACGCTGCGATGTGACCCTCCGATGGTAGGAAGGGAATATTATCGGAGGTCCTGAAGACTAAGTGCAAGATTTCGCCGAAGCCCGGTGAAAGAGCGCCCACATTGCATGATTGCATCTCCTCGTCCGGGTCCAGGGCGTACTACTTGACCCAGATAGCGTACGAAACTTGGACATCACAAGCGGCTTGGAAATCAGATGAGAGGAAATGCTTCGAAGTTGCGTCTATCCCGAGTCCCAGTCGGAGAGGTCGACTTGTGACCACTGCTGCCACTGACCAGTCACCAGTGCACAGTGAGACATCTCGAAGACCAACTGAACTTGCCATAGACTCTGCATCTGTGACTAGAGTTAGATTGCAGATATTATATGCCCTGCGTCGGGCCAGCGGACGTCGAGCCCAACGCGCCAGCAGAGCCATGCGTGGGACGGGATCTGCCAGCAGTGCGAACAGGACTCAGGAGGATCGGAAGTCAAAGGGCGTGAGCGCTTGAGCATTCCGAACATCGATCTGCAGTTACTGGCGTCAGAGTCGTTGTCAATGGCCTCCGCTACTAGTATCGTGACCCAGCTGACAGTTAATCGAGATGGCGGCCAGTGGTGAGCGCTGTGAGCCGCGCCATACGTGCATGATTGGTCCACATTGACATGGCACAGGGGGCCTTTCAGCAGAAAGATGAAGGGGAACTTCCTCACACATCTAGTCGTGTGTTTGCGCATCGAGAGTCTTTCTGTGCTCTTGTTGGTTTGTTGCGTTGGGTCAGTCGAGAAGGTTGGTAAAAATGAAATCAAAAAGTGTCGGTAGCAGGATTCGAACTTGCGGCTCCTCGGGATTACGTAAGTAAGTCCACAACGAGGTGATTTGACCCCTAATCGATACCGACTTGAGATGCGACTTTGTTTGACCTACTCATACCACAATTCAACGAAGCAGTGCATGTCTTCGGAGCCGTGCACGTCTGCTTATTGGTATGCTTTCGGAGGAGCGCAATGGCGGTCTCTGGCGGTCTTGAGGAGAACGCGGGTCACCGTCGTTCCACACGCGGCCTCGGTAATTTAGCCAGCCTGTGTTCAGGTTGGGTAGGAAGTCCATTGGGGCCCATCCCGAATCACAGATAGCAGACTGGTGGACACACGCGCCGCGATCAGTTCGAATCCACCTACAACTTCAAGCTTCAAGCTTCAAGAGCTTCAAAGCCCGCCAGGGCAAATGCCACTTGGGATGCTGAGACTAAACTCAACAAGATACGGCTGTACAACAGACTGTACTGCCTACGCCCCACTTTGAACGTCAACTTCATAATAATAACCCAAGGACGTGGTGACAGACTCCGAATCAGACAGAGTGCGACAGACTGCAGCTCAACTGCAGCTTGGACTTCAGTGGACTGCAGAGGCCATTCAGGGCCTGCGGGCTGTCGGACCGAGAACGATCGGCATCAATTTAATCGCTGACGAAGCGCCCGGCGCGGAGTCCGGACTTGAGTGAGTTGTCCGAGGTTGTCCGTTTGTTGCTTACGACCACCAAAAGAATGTTCGCCCGTCTGACGCGCCTCCCGCTCCGCCGCTGCATTCACACCTCCGCCGCTCCCGCTAGCGCGCCCTGGGCCCGCAGCCGCGTCGCGTACGGCGTCGGTGCAGCAGTGACCGCGTCTTACTTGGCATGGCGCTTGCAGGCGGATAGGATAGCGCTCGACAGCGGTGCGTGCTCTGTTATCCATCCCCAACCTCGTACTGACGCTTAATCTAGTTGAGCCACCACTGACCGCCTCCGACAAGGTTGCACCGGCATCTGACGCCACGCCTGAAGAGATTCCATTCCCCGCCGATGCGGAACCCTCATCAGCATCCACTTCCGAAGAGTCTGCACCACCTTCTGAGTCGTCTGAGACTTCGGGAGATGCGGAATCAACCGTAGAGGCAAAGGCTGAAGAGGCCCAGGCGAGCGGTGGCGCGTACGACCCGGTCACCGGCGAGATCAACTGGGACTGCCCCTGCCTCGGAGGCATGGCACAGGGACCGTGCGGGGAGCAGTTCAAGGCAGCCTTTTCCTGCTTCGTGTACTCCGAGGACGAGCCGAAGGGCATCAACTGCGTCGACGCGTTCAGGACCATGCAGGAGTGCTTCCGCGAGCACCCTGAGGTCTACGCGGATGGTGAGTGCTTAACGTGCATCATATATTTGCGTGGCTTACATGGCTATAGAAATTGGCGACGATGACGAGGAGCCAGAAGCACCTGCAGAGCCCGAACGCAAGTTCAGGAACATCCATTCGGACGACGTGGACTTCTAGAGGTCACTAATGTTGTGTTACTTACACCTCTGCTAATATCAGGACCTTCGAGTCTTGTCCCCGCTCTCGAGGAAGCCTCAAGGCCGTCCGAGCTCCATTTTCTCGCCGCAAGAATGACTTGACAAGGCTTGACCCAAGGGTTTATAACTTACAGAGGATCAAACCCTAGGTCAACAAGGGGCCAAGAACTCGGGCCTGGGCATGTTCAACTTTTCAAGTAATTTCGTTCCAGCTCTCCGCAATGAGTGACTCTCAGCCTACTGATCAATATGCAAGCGTTGTTTATCCTTGTCTGTGAGGGGACGACGGCTAATCTCTACTCGTGTGGGTGCGTTTATATGCATCATGCCATATCATCGTTCTATACCAAAACCAAGTCCAATCCTGAGCGTTCTATGAACTCAGAGAATCCTTCGTCTACAACAGATAGGCATTCGACAGCAATACAAAATACAGCCAAACACATTCCCAAAGCATGAAAACAGCAACACAATAAGTAATGATCCTTGTCGACAGCGGACGAGCCTCAGTCTATCCTGAAGCGTTTCTCGATAACATCGTTCGCCAGCTTGTACCCGTTTGTCGTGAATAGCTTCGAATGCAAGAACGGCGAAATGTCGTAGATGTCGTGCTCCTTTGCCTGTGGCGGCGTTAGCTGTCGATAGAGCTCATCAGAGGCGCCGACGTACCTTGTCCTCGAGATCGGACACCTTGACGCTGACCAGCTCTGGCGGCTGCCGGCGCTGAAGTTGGTAGAACCGCGCTTTCTCCTTGACAATGCCTCCGAGTAAGAACGCCAATAGTTCCTCGTGGTCTTTGGACTGGGTCAGGTACTTCCTGAAGCCCTGTACCGCATTGTGAGCAATTTTTACCCATAAGTGTACAGATAGGCACTCACCCGCTGCAAAGTCTTCTTGATGCTCATCTTCTGCGCGCTCACGAAGCTGTTGACCGCCACCTCGATCGCGAGATCAATGTCGTCCGCGCGCACGTACTCACGCAGCGCCATCTTCGCGCTCGCCTCCGCCATACGGATCATGCTTTCCAGGTGACGCACGGTAATGGGGAAAGATCCTGTCGCGAGCGATTCGCGGCGTAGGTCCGCGAAGAGGCGCGCCAGCTTCTCCTGGTCAACGTCGTACAGCTTGGGCCGAATCTTTTCGCGCGCATACATGATGTATTTGCGCAGGATGTCCTGCGGGATGAGCTGCGAGAAAAATAAGGACACCACATCAAAGCAAAAAAGATACGATACTCACATCCGCGTCTAGCGACGTTGCGACATCCATCTCTTCCGTAGCTTGCTCGAATGCAGGATGACTGCGCAAATGACTGCCAACCACAAAACGCGCCAACAGCTCGTCCATGACTGGATCCACCGTATCCTTCACAACGCAAAGCACGTCGAACCGAGACAGGATCGGCTCCGTCAGCTCCACGTTTTGCTGGAATGGCACTGTCGGGTTGTACCGTCCGCGGATCGGGTTAGCTGCAGCGATGATGGCGCAACGGGCCTGTAGCGTCGTCACTATGCCTGCTTTAGAGATCGAGATGCTCTGTTGCTCCATCGCCTCGTGAATGGACGTCCGATCCGCGTCGTTCATCTTGTCGAACTCGTCTATGAGGCATGTGCCCTTGTCGGCTAGCACGAGCGCACCACCTTCGAGCGTCCATTCACGCGTGATGGGATCCTTGCGTACGCTGGCGGTAAGACCAACAGCGGATGCGCCCTGGCCTGTTGCGAATACGCTGCGGTGGGCCGTCTTCTCGGCGTATTTGAGGAATTGCGACTTTGCAGTTCCGGGATCGCCGAGTAGGAGAACATTGATGTCGCCTCGAATTCGATGCTTGTGGTTTGGGTCTTTGGAGACGCCACCAAACAACGACAGTGCGATCGCGGTCTTGATGTCTTCGTGACCGTAGATTGAAGGTGCAATGGATTTGACAATACGCTTGCGGATACGCTCGTCCTTAGATAAGTTACGCATCTCGCGCTCGTCTTCTTCCGTCAGCCGGAAAGCCGCGAACAGATCCTCCTTCTTGTTAACATGGTTCGCCTCGATGACGGTCGAGAAGACTGGGAAACCGTTCTTGGAGTTCAACGAAGCGTCGAAATTGTTGCGATAGATTCCGGTGATTTCCTATAGGCATAGTCAGAGGCTAGGACATGCATGGCATACACGAAGAGCGTACCACTTCCTCGCCCGGCTTCGCGCTGTCAATGAGATCCCAGAGCAGAATCACTTCACGGTGTCTGGGGAGGCGACCGGCGGGCACTGATCCCGGAGATTCTTGAAGAGTCATCTTCTGGTAGTTCCTGTACACCGTCTGCAAGACGTCAGCATAGAGACAAGTAGGCGCTTATATTCACTGACTTGTTCCGAGTTGACCGTAAACGGACCTTTGGACTCGCAGTTCGGACAATAGCTGATCCTGAGCTCGCGCGAGGCATCCTGATGGAAAGGACCGAGGACAGCGCCGCATTTCTTGCAGTCGAATTTGACGTATTTCAACTGCGGGAACACACCACTGCGTCTCGTGACAACACCAGAGACGCGTACGAGGTTGTTCAGATGGGCGCGGCGGAGGTCGCGCAAAGTCGAGCTCAAAGGCAGGTCGGCGACGCGGACGTGCACCTCGGAGTGGATGCGGCGGTACATGGGATAGTACACGAGGATGGCTTCGAGCGCCACCTGGTCGAACAGTTCCAGCATTGAGCTTGGGCAGTTCGTCAGAAAGTACGCGAGGATGGGCTTGGACTCGGCGAGATGCAGGTAGGAGACTTCCAGGGATTCGGCGTTGGCTGTTAGACGTGTTAGAGTATACATGTATGCGCATATATGGACACGCACTTTCACCCAGGTTGCGAATGCGCATGCCGTACACAGAGGAGCCGTTCTCGTCGACATATGTCATAAGGAACTGACGGAAATGGCGCATGATAGACCGAGCGACGCGCTCGTTGGCAATCCATTCGACGATAGACTTCGCCTTGATGTCGCTTAATTGTTCCAGGGGAATTTCCTACAGAGTCTGTGAGAGGGAGAGCAAGCGAGGAGGAAGAACACGCACGTCCTCTATGCCGTCCGCATCGTCAATATCCCTGCGCTCGTCGTACTGTCTCCTCGTCCGCCGCTTCATTTGCGATACTCCCATGTCGTCGTCGTCTACATCGCCGTCGTCTGCAAGGTCATCCTCGTCTATGAAGCCATGCATGCGTCCTCGTCGGGCGGCGCGGCCTCCTGTCCGACCCGCGCGCTCCAAGGCATCGCGTTGGGCCATCTTCCTTTCGGCAGCGCGTCTTGCAGCGGCACTGATCTCCTCCTGGTCCGCATCGTCAATGTCGGCGATGTCGTACGTGTCCAGCGCATCATTTTGTGCATAGTCACTGATGTAGACGCGTCAGAAAGGGCTATACGGGCATAGTCGCGCGACGCACGCGTCGAGGTTGTCTGCGAAGAGGTCTTCGCCGTCGTCTTCTTCCTCTACGGCCTCGTCGTTTATGTCCTGAACTGCATCGTCGTCCCTCTCACTCAGGCTCGCCTCCGAGTCAGTTGCAAAGCGCGGGGGCGATGAAGGGGGAAGAGAGGAGCCGGAGTCGCGCCGCTCTCGCGGTTGGGCAGGGGTGGTGGGTCCGTCCGGTGAGTCGGATCTCTGACGCTTCGAGCCTCTTGGAGTCGCCTGCCGTCTTGTCAGTAATCAGACCTACAGACATGACATGCCGCGCACCATCGCGATATTAGATATTCAGTCTCTTCGTTGCGAGAAACGCGTCGCGGTCAATTAGACGGGGTTCCAAACGCGCTTTCCAACTCCGCCTTTCTGTGTGGCGGCGTCATATGACTTGCACGTGCGCGATGTTCAACATTAACTCCAGAGTGATCTTCACACCAGCAGCGTCGAGACTTCAATCTACTCTTCATAGATAACTCTGAAAGCGACCAAGAGTGTCTCAAGAATATTCCATTGGTCATAGATGATTATAGAGTCATACAGTAAGCTAAAGTATGCTGCGAGATACGAAGTCCAAATGCAGCGTGCACGCCACGAGGCGGCGATAGAACTGTACACAAGCGACAGCGGTTGCACGCAAGACAGCCGTGAAGTACATAGGTCAAAAGACACAAGAAGATGGAGATGAGACTGCAGACATATCAGAGATGAATTGACGGCTCGTAGATACGCGATGTTCATTCTTGCTGCGACGGCGCGTAGTCCTTCGGGAGCTGGACAAGTTCAATACCTTCGAGGAGCACCTCTGTCATACCCGCCGTGTTATGTTGAGTGATATGGCAGTGTATGATATTCGCGCCAGGGTTCACAGTGCGATCTGCAAGAAGCAAATCAGCATCAGCCGTGCCGCGAATGGCAGTTAAGCAACATACATCTCAAAGCTAGCCAGGAGCCGATCTTTCCAGAAACGGGGGTGTTGTAGCTGTCTATCCCACGCTCATGAGTGGATGGACTACCGACGCAGTGGGCACGAGGGACTAACCGCGAACGGGCGGGTTCACAAGGTTGAAGCTCTCCGGCATGGCTGCGGCCGCCTCTGCAACGCTGCTGAAATTCCACTCGCCCATGCCTTGGCCGACAACCCAAAAGCGGTTGAAGTGCTTGTGCATCGGGTGCGGCGGGCTGCAAGATGCATCATGAGACTGAACATCACACGAGAAATAAACGGTATGAAGTACGCACTGGTCCTCCGGCACTTTTATCACAATGTCCACAATCGTGTCGTTCGGCAAGAAGGTGATACTCGTCGCATTGATCAACGCGCTGCCCGCCAGCGAGCCTGTCCCTTCCTCAATAGCCTCCTGCGCCGCCTGCCACATCGCAGGCCACAGTAGCGGGTCGTTGTCCTCATACAGCACGCCTGCCAAACCCGTGTGGTTCGCCGCCCACGTCGTCGCGTTCGCGCGCGACATGTCAAGAACAACGAGCGTGATGTTCCCGTCCTCCTCCGTTAGCGGTGGGATCGCCGGGAAGGGTGGCGCATCGGTCCACGGGTCAAGTTCGGTCGCAGCGCCGCTGCTGGTATTTGGTTTGCCGGTGTAGTCCATGGACGCGGTGGACGGCGGGAGTGCCGGGTAGCCGTCAGCGGGCGAGGAGAAGGTGTTCGGGCTGTTGGTCACCATTCTGGGAGTGTACTGCAGGATGCCGTAGCCAGTGAGGACCTGTGGGACAACATTCGCGGCAGCGCGAATCGTATACGCAGAGCCAGCGTCCTTGTCGAGCTTGATCATTGCCTGGTAGCGCACGCCGGACGGTACCTGCGAAAAGAGCGTTATAGGATGAGATAGTGGAAAGTATCCAAAGCCGGAACATACGCTGAGAATATTGAAGGCTTTGGTCGTGTTCACGTACTGGCCGTCAATAGCTATAAACCACGAAATGAGAAACAGTCCATAGCAGCAGCATATGCACGCACCGTAGACATACAACGGGTGCTCATCGATAGAGAACGCGAGCTCCCAAAGACCACCCGTGTTGACGATGCCGACCGACGCCCAGCTGCCGTTCGACGCGTTCACTTCGAGAGTATACAACGGATTATCGACTCCTTCTGTGAGTCAGTTATGCCGCAATCTAAGTAGATCCTGCAACCCACCAGTCGCATCGCACATCTTCCACATATCCTCGGGCATCGCGCTGATGTTTCCATCGAACGGGTTGGCGATGGGGTTGGTCAGTTGTAGACAGCTAAGGATGATGAATAAGCGATGGTAACGCGATTACTCGGAGGTGCCACACTCGCCCTTTGGCGGTAATGTCTCCGTAGGGGCGAGTGGCGGATATGCTCTGTAGCTGGCTCTCGGGCGGGCAAACCATCGAGCCTTGGCCATTGATGAGGACGGAGTCAGCGCAGCTACCAATTCCTCATCAATGAGCGGGATGCATTGTTGGCTCATCGTCCACCTACAGAGGCTCGATGCCGCTCGCCGCCCAAATGCCGTCCAACTCCTCTGACGGGCGATGGCGCCAATCGTTGATTCGCAAGATGTGGGTGTTAGCCTCGGCCGCAATCATGCCGGCGACATCGAGGGCACTGCCGCCTGCCAGCGCTGCCAGCTCCGCAAATGGCCGCTCAGTATTTACCGCGGGGCTAAAATAGAGTCAGAGCGGCTCTGTGTGGGGGTTGCGGGTTTTGCCACATACCGAATGAAGATGGGGAAGAAAAGCCCGTCGTCCAATTGCGCCTCTGCATTAGGAGTCAGGGGACACTGCAGTGGCAACGAGCATCCGAGAGATGCACCCGGACTAACTTCGATGAGCGTGCGCCTGATATAGCCCGTGCTGATGCGCATTCCAGCGGTAGGTGAAGTTACCACCTGGCTGGATGGGTTTTTGCGAGATGCCGGGGACCTGCAGGGTGAGCAGACCAGATGAGGATATGAACAAGCAAAGGGGGCAGACGCATACGCACACCGTCCGACCAAGGCGTGCCATGCTGGTCGATGCCATGGAAGTGCATGGTCATTGCCTCCGAGATATTGACCAAGACGAATATCTGTATAGTATGAGATCGCCGTCGAAAACTCCAACGGCACACCACGCACCTCAACATCGTCCCCCTGGTCGAGGAAGAGGGGCTTGGCAGGGTAGTGACCGTTGATGAGGTAGACCATGCTATTGTGGCGTCGGTCAGCCTCCCTCGCAATGAGCCTTGTAAACACGCACCGTTCCTTGCCACCGTCGGGATTCGCGACACCTTCGGATACCACAACATCGTAGTGGAGCGTACCGCCGACCTTCGTTGTAGACACGTCTACATCAGCGCTGGCACTGATACGCGCCGCTGATATGTCCACGTCGACGTCGGCGGACAAGGAGAGACCCCGCGAAAGATGGCGAGCGCGTTCGGCATGATCTACGCCGAAGCTTCGTCTCAGGAACGAATGGCCTGCAAAAGCGAGGGGAGCGAGAGATAGAAGGGGGAGGAGAAGCTTCATGATATATCGTCCGCGTAAGGAGGCCGTGGACTCGTAGAGGAGGAACAATCGACAGGAGTTGGCTCAAGTGCTGCGTTAAATGGGTGCAGAAGAAAGAATGAAGGGCGCCGCGCAGGCGATGGGGAATATGCGCCCGAGTCAATCTATATAAGAGGTACCTACATATAGTTCAACCCTGACAGGGTGATAGCAGGGCGTCGGGCGGAAGAGGGCATAAGGCAGGGATCGTGGAGCGACACGTAAGCCATTGGTTGATTTCCGACTTCCGAGGCCGTGCGGCCAGACGAAATCGACACCGACTTGGCAGCATTCTCGGACCTCGAGGCTTGCCACAGACCTTCGGTTTGCCCTGGGTAACCGTTAAACGTTAACGTCCCCAGCCGCCAGCCGCGGAGATGCGCCATTTGTGCACGGACTTTGCACGGACTCCGATGCCCTTCATGACAGTCGGGGAAGAGCGCTCTCACGCAATGGCATCAACATGATTGGCTCGTGCAAGGCTCCCGGAGCGGAGTTCGGAAGGTCTCCATCAGTGGCTGTCATATCCACGTCAAATCAAGGACTTAGAAAGTCAAAACTCACTGGATCACTGCATTGTCACTGCAAGTCCGAGGCAAACGTGATGCAGTTTTCCAACGCTGCGACTAGGTCGCGAACAAAATGGATACATGTAGCTTCCAGGTATGTAGCGTCTAAACTATGTCGCGTGCGTATGTTGAGTACACATATCGAGACAGCAGCGAGGCCGACACAGCTCGCCCTAAGATGCGCAGTTCAGCGTTTAGATACTAAGATTACAGCCTGGAAGGACGCACGGCGAGCCTCTCTCCTTATTGCCGAACCTTTGGTTTGGCTATTCACTGAGATGTGCAACTTGGTCCATTTCCTTTTTGAGCTTTCACGTGCTGCACAGCCACAAGAGTAGGGAAAGCTCTGGAGTGAAGGTGAACTTGGTCCATTTCCTTTTTCGGCGACGCTGCCACGTCAGTCTGTCGTGTCACTCGTGCTGCACAGCCATCGAAACGCGGGACGCCCTAGTCCGTGAGGACGAGGTCTGTAGGGGCGCGTCCCCACCTATGTTATCCGACTTTGCTATGAGCCTCAGGCCTCGGGGTGTACCCATCAGCCGCCCGCCTTTCCCTGACAGGGTGAAGGAGCCTCAGCGCATCTGCGCGCACAGGTCGCGGCGAGAGGGGCCAAGCGCAGCTGGTGCGCTGAACCTCAATACCTTGTTGCAGGTTCTCAGTACAATCCGCTCTGTGGACTGATTTGAACCGCAGTGCATCGCCTACGCAACACGCGTGGGATACATCGGGGCCGTTGAATACTGCCACCACGCTGCCACTGACTGCATCGTTGAGGAGCGAGAAAATCAAGCAAAGGTACTTATGTCGAGGTATGTGATCTGATACATGCTAAAACAATGTAGAACAAGAGGTCATCTCGCCCAGAGAACGTTTCGTGCAATCTGATACGCGTACGTCCGCGCTGGGTGGCGCAATGGAGCAAAGGCAAGAGTGTGCCGCTTTCCCAGGGCCCCGTACAGCTGGGCAAGCGCTGAGCGCCGCCCAGTGCGTCGCTGCATGCATCCTGACGTACGACCCAACATCACGCGGGCGCGCGACGCGAGGCATCGTGCGCGGCTACTTATGCCACGCTGCAATCGCTCGTGCTGCCGTTGCACTCCACCGCTCTGAGTAGTGCATGCCCGTGCGCCCTTAATTCTGGGAAGGATGCCACTGTCGATGGCCACGCAGACTTGCAAAGCCGCAGCACGCGCTACGCTCTCATTGCGCTAGTATGCATATGCGCATCCGACATGGCTGGCGTTTGCACGGGTATCGTAACGCGCACCATAGAAGGGGAGGAGAGGCGCGCCATTCGCCGCTAGAGCGCTATATGTGCCAGTGATTGAGTACCGCCTGTGCTCGCGGGGGTGTGTGGGCTGGCGCTCGATACTCTTGTCGGTGAGTCCTCGAGCAGCTCGGGTCTCGGGCAGAGCGCGCTGCGCACTCAGAAAATGCGGGGTGGGACATGTTGGTTATCCATCGTGTGCCAGACGTGCAGGCCCACGCGCCTCAAGCTCCGCAATATAACGGCTGGGCAAGGAGACACGTCAACGTGTCCGCGAACACCTCACAAATTGGCCTTGTTTCCCGCCAAATCGCGGCCGAATCCTCAGAATTCTTCCCGGGACTATTGACGGTCTCTCCGCGACGGCGTCCACCCAACATACACCGCCCCTGTGCGTCTCGAGCACTGCGGCCATCGCTTCCATCGACAGTCTCTCGCCACTCTCTCCTCATTCTCGTTAACGTCAACTCTCCAGGCCGCCGCACGCTCCCTCACGCGGCACCGACAATCGTAAGAAACATCAACCATCCTCGCGCTCGCGCTCGCAAATGCGCCGCTGAGTCGACGGCTGCGTATCACATCAATCACACATCTCACTAACGAGACGTGGAGGCATCCGCGCGGGGAAAGCGCCTCGGAGTTCAGTCGACATGGGCTACGTACAGGTACGTTGAGAATGTTTTACGGAGCGAGACCTGACTCACCATTTAGACGAGTAGGCTGCCGCCCCGCCTGGCGTGATACCAGCCAGAAAAGAGGGCCAGGAACACGGGAGCCGATGCGCGCTCGCGGGTGCGCGCCCAAGCGCATATGATGATCACCTCTGTGATGCAGTGGGAGGCGCGGGAGAGTGAGGCGGCGAGGCGTGCGAGGGCGAAGGTGACAGCGAGGGGACAGGGGAGGGTGAGGGTGAAAGGTAGAGGCCCTCCGCCACCAGAGTGAGGGCGTAGCCAACGATGCTTGCCCACGTCCAGCCGCCTCGTCCCTTCCCTCGTTCCCGCCCTTGCTCGCTGCCACGCCTCCCACAAGTCACAGGGGAATGCCCATCGCCCACTCTCCTGCGTTTTTTCAAGTCCGACGACCTCCCATCACACAACAGGTGCGAACGATAATCACGTAGATTGTGCGTTGCCCGCGCCCCGTGCATTCAGCCGCCCCTCGTGGGGACGGCCTACCGCGCCATCTTGTTTCTGCACAGTGGTGCGCCGCGCGTACGCCTGCACTTCTTGCCCCTCTACATGGTGTCTGCCCCGTAACCCCTGTGCACTTCTTGCCCCTCTACATGGTGTCTGCCCCGTAACCCCTGTGCACTGTTGCCGACGGCCTGCGCGCAGGAAGTTATGGCAGCCCATACATGCACACGACAAGGCAGAACACCATCTCAATATCCCCGACCACCGGAAACATGCGCGCGATCACCGTGCGGGAAGGTCTGGCGCCAACAGATACACGTCGTCATCTTCACCCCGTCCCTTCTATCTTTCTGCCCACTTCACACCCAGTACTGACGACTCAAGGTCTGCATTGCACCGGGAACTCACCGTGCTGACTTGGGTATGCGTAGCGCGCTTTTACTTTCCCTTCTGCCCCCACATAGTGTTCCTTTGTGCGCGCATTTGCCATACCATAACATAGGGAAGTCTTCGCTGACGCGTCGTACGCCCCGCAAGGGCAGCAATGCCCCAAACTTACGAAGACCTTCAAGCCGCAAGCCAACGATTTCGCTGGTATTCATGTTGTTGATGGACCCAGCATCGTCATCGTCACTGCCGCCGACTGACGATGGCAGACCGACGCTGTACCCGACGATTGAGGCGCGCAAGCTCCTGGGAGCAGCTAGTATGTAGCTACAGCACACGTATACATCTTTCTTTTCTCAACTTGAATGTAGCTGTTCACTAAGTAGTCCATCGAGAAATATATCTATTTATTATCTCACGTTTATTTTGAACTTGTCTGATGTCGGAGCTTCTTGAAACAATGAAAGGTTCGGCTCACGCCGCTTGCGGCCATTCCCCCCACTCATATAACATAATCCTACAAGACCCATCGGCCGGCGGAACGGCTTCCATAATCGGCCTTGACACCTCTTCCACGGTAACCTTGCGCCCGTCATGCGTCGGGCTGTGATAATGCTTGCAAAGGGCGTCCTTGAGCTGCAAGTCGTCTCCGAGGTACGAGTTGTGATCAAGGTGGACAGTCACAACCTTGAGAGGACTGTCGGGCCCAAACAGTCTGAAGATCATTCTAGGAACGTCCAGCCTGAGGCTGTCCTCGTCGAAGTTGACCACGAGGTGCTCGAGCGATGGCACCGAGATAGCCATACGTGCCCAATCGTCGTGGGCATTATAGGGTATGTCTCTCAGGATCAGGACCTTCAAGGCGTGCATGCGTTCAAGCGTGATGAAAGGCGGTTCGTCGTCGGATTCATCGTCACTCCATTCTAGATAGGGAAGCGCTTCTGATCAGATATACGTGCGTTCAAGATTACCGATTAACTAACCGTATAATTGTTCCATGTTCATTTCGAGCGCGTGGAGTGTATCTGCAACATTGGAGAGCAAGCTCTCGACGTGGTCTGAGCGCCCGTCAGAGGGGCATTCCACATGGAGCGTACGGAGAGCTCGCACGCTCAACGGAAAGCGGCTTTCGCGGTCGAGCAGTCGATCGAACCACGGTGCGGATGGAAGTGTGCCCTCGATATGGAGATGGATCAGAGAGGCGGGCATCGTACTGGTCCTGATTCGAGCCCAGCCTTCGTATGGAGCGAACGTCGTATACGACATGTGCAGCCCGCGTAGGCTCTTCATGCTACTGAAGAGGGTGGCCGGTGCTCCATGGACGCTGGCCATACCAAGCGTGTGTAGCGACGGGAGCACTTCACAAAGAGCCTCGCACAGTGCCGGCGAGAAGTTGTGGGGGCTGCCTGCGGAGTAGAGTGTGAGATGGAGTAAGTTTGGGACGACGGCAAGGATGTCAGAGACGTTGCTATCTGTATAAAGCCAGAAATCGTCGTCATACATATGCTCGCGGAAGTGCAGTGCACGAACGTGCTGCGCGAGATGGGCAGATTCGTAAAGGAGGAGACGAAGTCGGCAGACCAGAGCAAAGGAGGTTAATCTGATGTCCTGGAAGATATGTTCTTGGCATAGGTTCATCATGGCACGCTGTGTGAGAGAGAAAGCGCCTATTGATGCTCTGTCTCCCTGCGAGGCCAGTTCGGCAACAATAAGGGCTTTGAGCTCCAGCGGCAAGCGCTCCTCGGCCTCAATGTCGTCGGTCATCGTATGCCTTAGAAGGTACTTGTGTCCGTGGATGTGACTGCGATCGGCCAGGGATCGTGGTGGGGATATGGTGGGGACAGCCAGGGCTACACAGGGACGCCGCGTGACAAGGACGAAGAGTGACGGTGACGTTTACTTATTTAAATTCCCGGACATTCCCGGACCAGTCGGGCCCGCCTCAGTCTCCAGTTCGAACTGAAGTACTGAAGTACTGAAGTCCAATCACATATCTAGTATAGCGCAAAGCCCCGTAGGCGCACCATAAATTCCTGCTTCTATCGTACAAAATTACAAGTCTATTATGTTGAGTAGGTATACAGTGGCCTTAAGCTTTTGCCTGACAGGGCAAATATCTATGCGATTCTGCTTCGTGAATGGGCGTAACGATCGTCGACGATGTTTTGCGTCCGAGTGGGAGCTTTCAGTGAGCGGAGCGCAGCGCAAGCTACGATCTTGAGTGCCACGCTCTACTCGCTGGCATTATGGAGGTCAAGAACGCTCCTCTCCACGGCGATGAATGAAGTGATGCGGCGTGCCAGCGAAATCGGGAATCACATTCGCATTTCCCGGGCCCGGCGCATTAGGAGGCTCTGCCGAGGAGTGGCTGGCCAAAGGTGCGACGCTGGCCATTGTAGGCGATGCGTCGCGGGCGGTCGACGCGGAGATGTCTACCGCGCCGAACTGGCTGGAGATTATATCGTTAAGAGCGCTCTTGTATGAGCTGTAAAAGGGGGTGACGTCGGCGGTAGTGGTTGGTGCAGCTAAGTCTGTTGCGCTGAGGGTTGTGCCCGTGGCATGGACGAGCGTAGCGTCGATGACGCTCTCTCCGATAACGACAGAGAAGCTGGGAGCGGCATTCGACGCGCGGTGGATGATAGGCACGCTCAGGACAGGAATTGCGGTAGCGACGGAGAGGGTGGCAAGGGTGGTGGCGATCCGCATTATGGCAGTCTAGTAGTGGATAGCGCGCGAGTGAGGGGTGAGGTGGTGAAGGTATTATGGGAGAAGCAAAGACCAAGTCGAATTTATGGGCTGTGGAGATGTCAGAGCAAGCGGCGAGGAGGGAAGGCGAAGCAACGCACCTTGAGTAATCAAAAGAGAGGTGGTGTATGTCTACAACTGTGGGCCACTTTATATTGGCAAGTCGTGCGCAAGCCCCTTGCAGGACGCGGGTGTCATGGCTGATCACGTCTCAGAGGTCCCTAAACGCATCCGAGATCGCTATAAGCCATAGCAAGCCCAGCGTAAGGCGAGACGCCTCGTCATGGAACACGAGAAGAATCGCTTGACCACCAGATCGCTTGACAGATGAAGCTGAATTAGCTATAAGATGAGACCCTGGACGAGGAAGTTACGCGCGACCTCTCCATATGCGCCTAAACAATGAGGAAAATCGACGACGTGTGCAGCGCGATGCCCGCCCTTGCCCATATAAGGAGGTGGAGATATTGACGGAGATGGCCCACGATCGGCGGTTGTACATAGGTACCAGATACTTACGACATGGATGAGGCCAAGATGGGCGGGGTCAATGATTGCCGGTAAACCGTAAAGCGATCCGGCCTTAGAAGCACGTGCAGCCCCGTGACTACGGTAACTTTCAACTGCTCCCGCGTCGGAAATATCGGACTACATAGAGTACTTTAATAAGCCCCAAGCAGCTTCAGAAGTCCTTTTTGATATTATCTGCCATAGAGACCTCCATGCGTTTCGTTCGCCGTCTGCATCAGCCTGGCATCAGCACTGGTCGACAAGCTTATTCTTTGGGAAAACCTGCTTGTAATCATCTACCCATGTCCTGTCAAATCATTAGCGAGCGCCTATCTGTGAAGAGTTGCTTCCCACGTGAGGTTTGGATTGGTATCTATAGAATGATTGTCAGAGAAGGGCAGGTCAATTTACTAAGCGTACTCACAAGCTTCGGAGAACCGCTCGATGTAAGCTGCTGTCGGGAAATCGTCCGGATCGCAGCCGATCCGTATCGAATCTGGCGGCTGGTACACGCGTATCCAATCTAAACACAAATATGTGCTTCAGTATTGGCACGGACTCTGATCCCAATAGCAGGCTTACCGATGCGCATCTTCGTTGGGAAGATCAGATTCTCTACGTCCACGAAGCCGAAGTTCTGTTCGAGATGTCAGGTGCAAGTTCATATATCATCATAGGTGTTTGAGTGTGACCTCTGACAAGCCTTGGAAATACGTCAGGCATTAGATGGCGGACAAGGTCTGACTGCTCACCTAGATTCAGGATCATGTACATTGGCTCTACGGGGATGGGGCGAGGGCCAATCTCCACGCCGGGATCGCGAGCTAAGCCGCCAGCGGTGATCGTCCAGGCCAGTTGACCATCGTTTATCCAAGTGACGTATGCGTCGTCGAAGCCCGGCTTGTACTCAAAGCTGAAAAAAATCGCCCTCGTGAGTCGGCGAAGCACGGAAAAGGCAGCGTAACACCTACCCGTACAAGCTGAAGCACGCGCTACCGTCAAACTCATAGCAGTCTGCATTTGTATGGGAGACGACCGATGCGGCCTGCTGATATCGCCCGCCTGTGAATTCATGATACCTCGTTTGTGAGAAAAAGAGTAGCATGTGTACTCACCCTTGTATCCGTTCAGCGCTGACATGGTCGCGTTCGGTATGCTCAGCGTCTCCGAAGTATTGAACCACGTGTACTCCTCGTTGAATGGGGCCAGTTGAAGCGACTGAGATACCTCATGCTGCGTGACGCCTGTCGCTGCTTGTAGAACCTATGGTATTATCAGTATTTGTTACTACTTCCCGTCCTCACCACGTACCTGCGCCTCGAACATATCGATCTCCGGCGCCGCGCGTCCAACATACGTCCCATCAGCATGTACAGGACCAGGATGCTCCTCTCCCAAACAAGTGCAGCGCGAGAGCTTTTGACCTGGAAGGTACGACAGCGCGCCGTCCGCCGCCTCGTCGCCATTGACGGTCGCGGCGATCGGGAGACCGTCCGGAGTCGTTTGATTCGGAAGTGTTCCAACATCGCAGGAGTCGTAGGTGTACTGTGTACAGGTTCTGAGACGCAAGTTATAATAATGACTGAAGAGTACCGTACTGGCCACATTCCATCAAGCGTAGCGCCGAATCCGGCGCGTCCAAGGTTGCCCATGGCCCACACCGCCGGCCATAGACCAGCGACATTGGGAGAGCCGGGAAGAGTCACTGACGCTAGGAACAGGCCGCCTGTGAAGCAAAACTTGTTCCATGTCGACATCATGCCACCCTGTATCGACGTGTAAGAAAGCCAGTTCTTCAAGCGTGGAGATTACTCGCCGTATAAATTTTGCCTTTCGTCGGGACATCCGTTAGAGTAATCTCGAGCGCTCCATCCTTGGTGGTTATCGCAGACGGGTCATACCACTCCATGTTGTTCGTCTGCAACAATGATCAGTTGAAGCAGGCGATGGGAAAGCAATATCTACTCACCCCCCAGTAGTGCAGATCGACGGCTTCCCAATAAGGATCGTCTCCAGGATAGAATGTTCGCTCGTCCGTCTCAAACTCGTCACTAAACACCAATTCCCACTGTTCTTGTCCCGTATAAGGCGTGTAGGTCAAGGCGTCGGTAGGCGTGTCCTTGTCAATCAATCCATAGTTCCCTGGTAGGTCGGGCACTTGCCCTGTGCCATTGATTCCTGAAACACAATAAGCGTCTGACGATGTTGAGCGACCCTGAAGTCGCACTCACCGCCGAGATTGAACCCTCCCGCGAATGATTGACGTGACTTCGAAAGTTCCGAGGCGATGGGATATCCAGCGCTTAAGATACATGTAAGATGGAAGAAAAACATGAAGGAATGCATGCACCCACAAGACGCCAAGAATGATGATCGCCAGGAAGGCGAGACAGCCAAGGTTTGCGATGCCACGACCAGTCAATACGTTCGTGTCATTGTCCGTCATGCGATCGCGGCGTGGATCTGGCTCATGAAGCCAGTCATCTGGCTCCCGGTTGGTAGGACTAAGCTCGGACCCCCAGTCTTCCGGGTCATACGCAAAAGCAAACTGCAGGCTGATGAGGATACGGCTGTTACAGGGTCCTTGCAGCGCACCTTGCCAGACACAGACGACTCCATGCTCTGAGAAAGGGTTGTTGCTTGTTGAGCTCTATGGTATACCTGGACACTTTGTCAACTATGATTAGTTCGGTGAACCGATGGCCACATACTGTTCTTGACGGCGAAATCGGAATGCTCCTCCTGCGCGACGGTGAGGCGCTCTGCCTCAGCATGTCAAGATAAACGAGGGTCAAAGTAGAAGTAGAAGTTCGTCGGTTCGCGAGGTAAGAGTACAGGGCAGGAAAGCGAGTGGCGCAAGTACGGCATCGCTGTCTTATAAGTTGTCGCGTACCCAAGAGAAAAGTCGCCAGTGCCCAGCCCGACGAGATCAAGCTGCTCAGGTGCCCGCTGTAGAGGCGGAGCATGGCATTGTTCTTGGCGTAAACTACCATGCCGAAGTCAAGTCCGCTGAGCGAGACTGGGCACGGCTTGACCGGAAGCATGAACACGATAGTCAGGAACACGTTCTTGGCCAAAATGCTTCACAGGGGGCGGGTTACTGCAGAGCCAGAGGTTAAACCTAAAGGAAGTATTTCGTCCTTCAGCTTCAGCTTCCAACCAGACATGGTGGACAGTGCAAACAGTGACTTGGCCATGGGCGTGGGACGCAGAACGAAGTTCAACTTCGGTCTCCGCTTCGGCAGTTGCCGCCGAGGATGCCGATGCGGAGCCACGTGAGTTGGGTGTTCAGAATCAGCCTCACAGCTTCAACTTGTCTTCGACCGGTCTTTGTCTGTACAAACGTCGAGAGGTCATCCTATCCTCAATTTCTTCACAAGTAGCATTTGAGGTGAAAACTCTGGTAGGGCGACGTACTGGTTCGACTTGCACGTGTCCTCAGTGACCACCGACCGCCGATCCGCCCGGGCGCTCACCGCAGGCGCTCTATAGGCGCGTCCAGTCAGTGTAGGCTCCCACGCTTGACGGTTCTCTCAACGCAGCTTGACTCCCCTTCGACAGCCATTTATCACTGAGCCATATCTCACGGCTACTGTGGAGCCATAGCCCACTGTACCTGCCAGAGTATGGTTGCGAATTCTGGACAAAATGCGATTCACTACTGCTTTGGAGTGGTTTTCGGTGCGAAAGCACTCGTTCCGAGTGAAAAATAGTGGTTTTTAGTGAGTTTTCGGTCAGGAATCACGCACGACTGCTTCACTCGCTGCGTGATGACTTCCGGGACCCCCAAATCGTGAAGTCCACGCAGAATGAGTGGTTCACTTGCCGCGTGAAATGGCCACTATCAGGTCACTATCGTGGTTCACTCGATGCGTGAAAGGAGCGGTGATCACGATCGTTATCTCCCGCCAGCCGTCTCAACTGATCCGACCGGGAATTGCCGTGTTGTTCTCCCTTCTTGTTGTCACTAAGGTCTGCTGTTTTGAGGAAAAACGTAAATGAACAATGGAAGAATAGGCCAAGAAACGTCGTAACGCAACACTGGCGCTCATTACGCCCCCGGAGGTCAGCCTTTAACGAAGTTCGGCCGGGAATAGCCGAGGAGCTCCGGTTATCAGTGACGGCGAAAGCACTCAGAGTGATTGAATGCGTGACAACGAGTGCCTAGTGAACCAGTCGGTGCGTGATATCACGCACCGAGTGGTTCACTCGAGTGCGTGATTGGGGGTCCCATAGTGGAAAATAGTGGTCCTCGATCACTCAATTTTGTCCAGAAACAACAATCATAGCCAGCGCACCTTTATCTTCCCCTGTTCCATCTATCAGGCGAAGAACCAGGGCTGAGGATGCTGATATATACGACCCCTCCGGAGACGCAGCAGCAGGTCATTCATGTCGGTACGTACCTTTGCTTCCAACATAACCGCTCACTGACGCATGCTCTTATGCAGTACGCGACAACCGCGGCGGAAAAGCGCTTCCACAGCATCCACCATTTTATGAACGCGTCGACCCTCCTCTGGTCGGTACGACTGCGGAAGATTTGTCAGGCCACGGTGCGGCTATACAAATCATCGCGGCCAGTCCGTATCCCCTCATCGTCAAGCAATACGCGCTCCTGTCCGCCAACTCGCTCCCCCTAGTGACTTCGACGCCGACATCGACTCTCTCATTGCCCCAGACCTGGCCAACAGTATGAATACCAGCTTCACTCTCTACGAAGTCATCCTGAACCACTGGTTCTATGCAAGTGGGATCTGCCCCGCCTTCAAGATCACGCCGTATCACACGACGCCCTTCGGCGGGCCTGCACTGGACCTCGCGGTTACGCCCAGGAATCGATGCGCGTGCGCTTACGGTACAGAACTTGTTGACGACTACTTCCCGGAGGGCGAGCCCATCGTGTTTATCAAGCTCTTCGAGCCCGACGCATTCGCGTCCGATGTCGTGCGCCCCGAGTCGCTCGCGCTTACACGAGACGCGCACGCAGCGGTCGCGCCTTACATGTCGCGGTACGAAAGTACTCTCGTCATCTGCGCGTTCGGTCGTCGCTGGCGGGCGAGCCTGATGCCGACGTTGCTATCCGGGGACGTCACTGAGATCATGCCCGAGGAGAATGACACCGGATGGATGGACGATGTAGTGAGTGAGGCCAGCTACGACGTGCTCGGACGTTTGGTCGGGCAAGCGAAGGCGATGTGGTGCTCAACCTGTGACATTGCGTGCATATCCTCGTCTGACTCCCCTCCGCCTCGCGATTATGATCACTATTTTGCTACACATTGTCAGTAGGCAACAACGTACGATCTAGTATCGCATGCATAGGTCTTTGTAGCAGAGTGACCTTGTGCTTCCTCTTGGGGTGAGAAGACGGAAAAGTGTCCATGTCGCATTCGAACTGAATTCAAAGTGTTCGTGCTTGCTGGACTTCTGCAATGCCCCGTTATTTTGCTCATCGGGATAGCAGCAGACGCCACCGTGTGCGCGAACAGGTCCATTGCTGAGCCTTCGTGACAAGACGGTCCTATGACGTTATTTTTCACTAAAAAATACCATGCGCAAAACGTGGAAAGCAAATCGCGTGAAGCATTGATTGCTGCAGTTGCAGGATATGGAAGGCCACTTGCGAGATTCTATCGGCGCGATTGGCATAAGATAGAAATGTATTTGCAGAAACATATATCAGGAGCATCATAGTCGTGTGTGGAGTGGATGCACTTGGGACAACATCCATGCAGGAAACAATTGAGCGCCGAGGGCTGCTCGGACTTTGCCGCTTACGGCTCCGGCACCACACGTGACTTAGCACAACCCTGAGTCCTTAGCTCGTTTCTTGGCCTTTGTGAACCTTACAGTCCTGAGAATCCTACAGAATAAAGCGGTAGGGTGCACAACAGTAGCTGGTGGTGTGTAGGCATTGATAATGAGGGTGATAAAGACGCAAGTCAGGACGACGCGAGATTCGGCAAATGCCGTAATAGCTCGAACCCTGATCTCAGCACCCCCGGGCAGATAAATAAAGATTAAAATCCTGAGGCGCTGAGATAGCCTCGGTTATCCTCATATATTCACGCCAATGTAACATCAGTGGTCCAGTACGCTCTCGGGCTGCTGCACTGTACAGCAGCTGCTGGAAAAATGCTTCTGGAAAGACATGTTTTGCTTTGACAGTGCTGTAGATTACTCCAGCCTCATAAATTTTCACTTCTGCTATGAGAAAAATGCTACAGATGCGCTTTTAGGCTCAAATAATGCTCCGGACATGCTTTTCATGCATGCTTTTTACTGCACACCATGCTTTTACCATTATCTAGTGAAAAATAAACTCATACGGTCCTGTACACATCGCAGATACATCGACGGCCACGTATTGCTCTCGGTAAAGGTATACTTACATGCATCACGAAAAGACACTGAGCCCGCGCACCATGCGATCCACCGCCATCCTGAAGTACTCGTTGTCGATCCCATGTTCTTTGGAATCCATGCTAACGAGGGGATTCCTGACGACGTAGTCCAGAAACGGCCCAACGTATATCTGTCGCATAACGAAGCGCAGGGAGTCCGCCCCCGGGTCGGAGAGCATGACAAACTTGTACCTGTGTGCCATTGTCAGGATGCAATTAGAGCGAGAGCTTTCTTGTTGTCGGGGAACAACAAGGTCAGCACTTACCCAGAAGCGGTCTCAAAGAGATGTAGCCGATATGCAGAGGTCCTGTAGGCCGTAAACTGCTCATCCCTGCACACGTTAGTGATGCGGTTGATCTTGGACGATGGAAGATACATACTTTCCGGACAGTTTCTTGACCATGTTCCGCAGGGATATAATCACACCGTAGACCAACTTTGCCTCTTCGTCAAATGGTAGACCAGTACTGGTGATGCCCGGCTGTTGCGGAGCTACCGGGGCTGACGGTGCGAGTGTTGGAAGGAGCGGTGAGCGGGCCTCTGCCACGACAACGCCAGACGAAGAAGATAACAGAGAGTTGCGCGGACTTCCAAAAGCGGCAGCAAGGGCGTTGCTTGACGCCGCCTCAGCCGCGGAAGCGGAGGCAGACATGGTGGCACAGACGCCAGGTAAGAGGCCTCCATCCGCGGCAGGTTTGGGTCGCCTAGTCCGGTGCCAATCCTGATAGTACACGCATGCGCAATGCCTTCGACAATCAGCATTTCATAGCGCAGCACAGAGACCTAACTACCTGTCGTAGATGTACAGACTGTGTATCGTCATCTTCTAACGCAGGACGAGGCACGAGGCGAACAATGGATTTGGTCAAAGCGGCGAATATCAACCACGTGGGCAGCGACTTTTGCCCCTGTCTTCAAGTTCATTCCGCCCTCCCCTGCGCATTCCACACACATCGACGAGTCGTAAGTTATCCGCATAATATTACAGAAATCATATACAGCTATCCAAATCACAATTTCGCTTCTGATCCCTCCACATTACTGCGCCTTGTCCACAAGCTCCTTCACGATCTCGACGGCGCGCTTGAACTTGGCCTTATCCTCCTCCGTGGGCTGCACCTGCGATTCGCCACCCCCACAGCCCGCTGGACCGCCATTGCACCACATCAGGTCGTCGCTACCCCAAGCGATGCTCGTGTCCAGCCCATATATGTCCTGGCTACCGGGCGGCTGCTCGGTCGGGATCGTCTTTAGAATCCCGTGCAGCTCATCGAGAAGCCCCGTCGTGTGCGCGTCCTCTGCGTGTAGGGACTTGGGAACTGCGTCTTGCAGGCCGGGCGTGCCTTCGGGACGAACGGCACTAGTGATGGCAAGCGTCGCTTGGTTCAGAGGGCGCGTAAGGGTATGAATCGCGTTCGGCGTGGGTGGCGCGAAGCCGCCCGTTATACCTGGGGTTCTTTCAGTTCAAAGGCCAGTACACGAGAACCTTGTGCACGTACCGTGCTGAAGCCTAAGGGAGAACTCGGATGGAGGCATTTAGGCAGAGATGACGGGTCAGAACAAGTGTTGTTCGGGCGGTCAAAGCTGCGTACCCAGATGGCTCAGATTGCGATAAGTACGTCACTGGAGGGAGTGGAGGCGCAATATGGACGGGTGCAGTGGATTCGGGAGGTGGCGATTTAGTGACCGATAACAGAGCTACTCAGATGCGGGATCTCGAGACGTCGAGGTTGCAGATCAGTCAGACAGCAGTGGAGCAGAATTGCAGCACCGGAACCTATGGCACCGAGCGCACGACCAGAATCCTATTGACCACTGACCCAGCCGCGCAGCGATATAGAGCAAGTATCCAGTGCAGTTCGTACGTATGTATGTATGCGGAGTACGATGATAGGTATGTATGCAGATTAAATACGCAGTGAGGGTGAAACAGACAGCAAAAGGAAACAAAGCAATTACTCTAATAATGATACAACGGGCTCTTGTAGTCCCGTACTGCTTCCAACCTGTTCGAGACTAGAATTGCCATGCAACTGCTATCGCCGCGACGACCGTGCAGACGTCGTTCGGGTTGGCGGATTCGGCCGGTCCGTCCGCGGCGAAGGCTTCTGGGACGATGACGCTTGCCGTTCCTTGCGTGGTGAACTGCGTGTCGTCGACCGGGAGCCGTTCTTCTCCTTCTCCTTCTCCTTCACTGCGGGAGCTGTCGCCTTCGGTCGCGTAGCCGGACGCTCCTCCTCATCGTCCTCGTCATCGACGATGCGTTTGCGCTTAGCCGCCGACAGCGTAGACCGGGAAGGCTTGACCTTCTCTTCCACCATCTCCTCATCCTCGCGATCCTTCCTCTTCATTGTCTTCTTCTCCGGCTCAGACTTATCCCTCTCAGCCTCCTTGCCCGATCTCTCCTTCGGCGGCGTGTCGACGGCAGGCGACGGAGCTGACGATGTCGTAGACGTCGACGGTTCCGGCGAGCACTGCTTCCGCAGCATGGACAGCAAGCTCGTCTTGATCTCCTTCGCGATTGCGCTTTCGCCCTTCTCGTCGTCGACATCCCCTGCAACGGCTTCATCCAGCGCGAGCTTCGTCTGCGCGAGGCGCAGCATGTCCTCCTCAATGGTCCCCCGCGTGATGAGCTTGATGACATCGACATCGCGCGTCTGACCGATACGGTACGCGCGATCTTGCGCCTGGCGATCGTTGTGCGGGTTGAAGTCTTGGTCGAAGAGGATGACAACGGAAGCGGAGGTCAAGTTGATGCCCATGCCGCCAGCCTTCGTCGACAAAAGGAAGACAGTGATGTCGTCGCTCTCGTTAAACTCGTCCACCATATCCTGGCGCTCGTCGACCCGAGTGGAACCCGTGAGCATCCTGTAGGCGATCTTCTTCAGGGTCAGGACGGCAGTGAGGATGTCGAGGACTTGTGTGAACTGTTATTGATGTTAGCTGGACATATGCTGTATTCGAGGGGTACTTGCCTGTGAGAATATCAACACCTTGCGCTTCTCGCCGATGTACTGGTCCAGCAGGCGCAGTAGGGTCTGCACCTTGCCAGAATCCATATAACAATCATCATCTTGGCAGAACTGTGCCGATTTCTGAGAAGCCCATCAGTACAATAGACGCCTCAACGTCGACGCAACTCACCCTGCTGGCCGCACTACGACAATTATGCTGCAGCTCCGAGTCGGACCACAGCGCGCAGTCCTCTGCCAGATGCCCCACGTTGCCCTTGTAGCGCTTGGCGTACCACGGGTCTTGCATGAGCTGAACAGCAATGGGACGCAGCATGTCGTCCGTGAATCGCTTGCGGAAGAGCATCGGATGCGACGCCGCTTTGCGCAGATCCATCAAGACATGAGCGCTGGTAACTTTGCTGGCAGTCGCTGGCTTTTTCTTGCCCTTCGTTTTGGCATCGTCCTCCTGCACCTCGGCCAACTCCTCAGCTTGACGGACGGTCTTGCGTGAGCGGCGAACGGCTTCCGAGTAGATCTCCTGCTGCGACTGGACCATCTCACACCACTCCACACGCTCGTGCTTGTCGGGCAAGTCCTTCAGTACCTGCGGACAGCAATTCAGTGCTAATATTGCACGGCTCTGGATAGTTCCATACCTCTTTCTTCTTCCTTCGCAGGACGAATGGCGTAACCATCCTGTGGGCGCGAGTGATGCGCTCTTGTGATAATAGAGTAACGGTGGTCGTCGTCTTGAAGATGGCGCGCATCTTGTCAAGGACAGGGCCGATCTTCTCCGGGATGATGAAGTTCATGATGGACTGCGATACGATGAGTAACATCCCAGTAAAGTATCGCCTCTACGTACCGCAAGTTCCTGCAAGTTGTTTTGCAGCGGGGTACCGGTCAGGAGCAACCGCCACCTTGGGTTGATCTTCATGAGTTCACCATAACGTCTCGACTTGAAGTTCTTGAGAGAGTGACCCTCGTCGCAAACGAAGCACTGAGATCACGGTTAACGATGGCGAGGGAGGGGAGCTAGAAAGCACGCACCTCCCAATCGAACTTACGCAAGAACTTGGAGTCCTTGCTATTGCCACATGCGAGGTCATACGTCGTGATCATGACCTCCCAGTCGTTGGGTTTCCCTTCATCGTCACGAAGATCCATACGCAACTGCTCGCGCGTCTTCTGATCGTCGTAGTACGTGACCCATTGGATGGTGGGTGCGAATCGATTGAACTCCCTGCACCAATTCTCCAGCGTAGATGAAGGAACAATGATGAGATGCGGGCCGCTGTTGCCCTGCTCCTTGAGGTGAGCCAAGAAGCTGATGACTTGACAGGTCTTGCCCAAACCTAAAGGTGTTTAGGACGATGCCCAAATGAGATGAAAATTCAGACTTACCCATCTCATCGGCGAGGATGCATCCGTGTTGCTTGCGATGCATGAGATTGAGCCAGTTGATGCCGAGCAACTGATAATCCTTCAACTGGATGTTGTCCGCGACCAAGGGTGGCTGCCGGGCGATGAAGTGTTCGTCCTTCGCTTTGCTAGCATCGAAAGTCTGCAGATTGAGAGCACCGTCATCCTGCGTGTCCGCACTATCCGCATGTCCGTCGGACTCGAGTGCCCAAGAATTGATGACAGCCTTGAGTGCATCACCAATCTTTTCGATGCTATCGAGTACGGTGTCGAAGCTTCCGTAGCCTTGATAGACGGCGACGGTATCGCTGAACACCTTGGGGCTCAGACCTGCCGGACCGGCACGGCGAGCTCCTTGGTTGAGCTTCTTCGTGAGGACATCAACCGTGTCGAACGGCCGAAGCTCGACAATCTTGTCGGCCTGAACGGGAGTGCAACCTTGAACGGATTAGAAACAAGCTACACCGATACTGACAAGACATACCAATCATCTCTTGCAGGTCCTCAGGACTCGCGTCATTGAAGAAGCTCAAAGCCCGCACTTCCGCCTCGTCCACCGACTCGTCTTCCTCCTCATCGGAGTCGTTGAAGTCGGACTCGTCCGAGTCTTCAATAACCATCTTGCGCTTCTTGGGTAATGGCAAGATGGGCGAAGAGGTAATTTCAATGCTGGTGTCGGCGACAGGCTTGGGGGTGGGCTTCGGTGTTGCCTTGGTAGCCGGCGTAGACGTCGACGGGACGGCAGGCGAGGCGAGGACCTTCGCAGGGGGACGATGGGAGTAGATAGCCGACTGCTTGTTGGCTTTGGCAGATACGGTGACGGAGACGGGCTTGGCAGTAGTGGGAGCCGGTCGAGCTTGCGGTGGTGGACGATTCTGCTTGTCTATCCACTGAGGATCGTTGAGGAGATACGACGCAGCGCGCACGTCCTGCTTGCCTTGCATCCACGCAGCGCGTACTAGCGGCTCGGGGTGCAAAGGCTGCGTGATCTTGAATCGCGTGAACGCAGGATCCACGGGGGCGGGGGTCGTAGACGAGGACGAGGAAGCTTCACGCGCAGGGGCGGCATGAGGAACATTGCTGGCAAGCACCTTGCGAGGATCGACAAGCGACTCCTCGGATGAAGCTGGCGACCCCGGCGGCGCCATGCGCCTCCGGTGCCCCGGGCCGCGGATGGCGGGGGACTCTGGTGATGCACCGCTGAGCGCGTCGTCCAGTGGGCCACGATTAATGCGCTTTCGAGGAGGCTCTTCGCCGACCTCCCCAGCGCCGGCAATGTCTCTTGGACGTCGTTGCCCGGTGCTGTCGCTCGGCGAGCGCGCGAGGGAAGGCGGGGAGGGTGCGGAGATGATCGAGGAGGGCGGACGAGGTCGCCCGTCATGGTGGCCAGCTGCCACGTCATCAGCAGAAGTGGACGCATTATGGGCGTTATGCAGCGGCGATGGGGCGATGGGGCTCGAGCTGGGTACGAGGATGTTGCCGAAGGCCGGAGAGACCTTGTCGGGGCCAAAGTACCGCGACGGCGCGGCTCCGTCGCGCGATTGAGGGGGTGGGCCGTTGTTGTCAGCGGCGGGCAGGGGCGCGGACGTCGATGGCGGCGTCGCTGAGGGCGTCGCAAGCTTGTTGGATGGATTGTTGCGTTTGAACTTCAGACCCGCAAGGGCGCTTCTCTTTAATGGCGGCCACTTTAGCCATCGTCAATGGCCCTTTTAAAAATTTCGCACCTTGTTGAGCACAGCGTCCATAGCTTCAGATATCGTCGACGACGCTCAGAAGACTTCTGCTGCTCGTGCTAAGGCCTTGTATATCGCTTGAGGCTCGACTTAGGATAAACGGTCGGTTTTGAATTCGGCGGTCAAGTCAAGTGGTGGTTAAGGGCAAGTTCAAAGCGCTGTCAAACAAGTGCAGACAAGAGTGCCAAACAACGATCCATTGTTCGCCCATGTGATGTAAAAGCGTAAGGCACTAAGTAATACACAAGTGGTGATCATGCATTGGTACAGCAACTAGATCCTTCAATGGACCGTGAGGACACGAAACCGTCGCGGGTTATGTCCAAAAAGAACCATTGACAACGATGAAGGAAACATAATGGTAGCAGGGATGGCCTACGGCACCGTCAGTAAAACATGAAGGCAGATGTTGAACGCACCAACAGTATACGACGCGCAAGAAGCTGGCATGAAAGGTCGGACGAGGGCAGTGCCGGACAATCGAATGTGCCAAGTCGGCGACGCAAACAGGCATCGTCAAGGACTGAACAGTGAGGACGAACCTTCAACATGGATAGCAACGAACAACTGGAACTGCTGCACGATACGCAGGCAATTGGCAAAATGTATAACACGCAGGTTGGGGAGAAACTACTGGCATACGCGAACGATGCTGAATGGCAAGGAAAGGGGGGCAGGAAGCAGTAAAGCGAAGCTGCGTAAAAGCAAGCACCACATCGATGATGTGTTCGCGGACGATCCCACGACATTGCTATGAAAGAACGAAATTGTGCAATGAGCCGAGACGTCGTCGCATAGCATTGAGAAACTGTCGCAGGCGCGCCAGTGCCTCCGACACGGTCGTCCTACCGGACATAAGACAGCACCTTGATGGCGCATGAGGTATGCGGAAAGGTCCCCGGCTGTGGAGAGCGTCAGCGCAACGCGCTTTGTGCATCAACATAACTGAAGATATCCGTAGAGGATATTCCAGTCAACCGCGAAAGGGATGCATTGGTAGTAAGGCGACTGATGCGCATCTGCGACCTGAAGCTCGTGGAACAGGGCGACCGGCACAGCGAGGTCGGATTGTCATAGTGGCCACCTCGAGTTGCTGTCTTGCGAGTACTGCCCGTCTTTGATGACCACGATGTACTGGAATGAATCTGAACGATATCGTAAATGCTGATATGCCATGCATATGTTTGAAGACGCACCTCGCATGCAGGCTTTGCCACTGACTATCTCACAGCATCTCACAGCCGACAGGCGGAGGGAAAAAGGCAAGGTCACGTAAGCACAGATGAAGTCGGCGAGTGCTCTGGGAAGTGCAATTGCCACACCAGCTGACGTAGCACTATGCGTGTGCGACCAAACGTTTTTCGTCCATCCGAACATAGGCATGGGGGATGCGCTGGTGCTCCCCGTGCAGCAGTTGTAACTGTTGTAGCAAGCGTAAGTCAGAATCTGACCGATTTGGACTGAAGAAAGGGCCGAAAACGCACCTTCGCAACAAGTGAAAATTTTCGTCTCTCCATCGATACCTGACCACCACCCTCTCTCGTTAGCAATGCTCATGCGAGCGCCAACTTACTTGAACATCGTGAAGAGAGAGAAGAGTTAAACCGGTGAGATTGATGCTGTGGGCAACCCAGCAGCGCAAGCCTCAACGGGAAGCTCCTGTCATGCGACATGGCGGTTGGGAAGAAAGAGGGAATGGCGTTTCTCGCCGTGCAGTTTGGCCACGGCAGCTGCCGTGCGCACGGACCCTCTGCGCCACGGCCCGGTGCCTTGCCGGCGCCTGCTGACGTAGACGACCCTTTCTGGCTGTATGTGGCGTTGTACCAGCCGATGGGCGCTGCGGCGTAGTTGCGTGTTCACCCTTGTCTCTCGCAATCATGTTCATGGCAATTCTGGATCTCCTGGCGCTGATCGTCTCTCTGGCGGTCAGCTTGGCCATAGTCGTCCCCCTCAGCGGAGTTCTCATCCGATACAGGTATGTCAATCGCGAGGTACTCCTTCATGTTGCTTGACGCATGGAATCAGGGCAAACTACAATCCGAAGGGGCTTAATCTCGACTCGGAAGGCGGCGCTAGTCCGCACACTGGCCCAGGTATGTCTTCTACACGCACAGCGTGAATGAAGGAACTCACCGGTCGATCCAGTCATCAATAACTACTTCACCATGTTGGCGCGCGTCTACAGGATTGAAGTGGGCTACATCACTTCCGCATCCCCCTCTTGTACTGACATTGCTAGGGATGGGCCGGGCTGTACAAGGGCTTCAGTGAGTGCCGCGCAGCTTGAAGAAGGAACTTACTAACGCCCTACAAGTGCCCACATTCTTGACCACTTTGATGATCACCGTTGGCCTTGTCCTCTTCGCCGATGCCCCTCGACCCGGTTCAGGTCACTACCGTGCACCCGACATAGGGATCATCGGCTCCCTGATCTACAGCTTGGGAAACATGCTTATTTCTCTTCCCAGCGCTATCATTACCTGCCGGTAAGGCATTTCTCTCCATGCCGCACATTCCCCCTGACGTATATTATCTTAGGGCGGTCACCACACCATACAAACTACCTTACTTCCAACCAGTCAAGTCCCTCCGTGTCTTATTGACGCCTACGGAGCGCTCGCGGCCTTGGATTCTTTACTTGACGCCGGGCCTCCTCGCCGCTCAGGCCATGCATATCGCCGTTGTCGTCCTATTTCTCGGCCCACTGCAACGGCTGCTCGTACCCCTTTCCCCCGGCTTCAGCGAGGACTTCTCTCCTGTCAAGTTTGGGATCTACTGCTTTGTCGTCCTGGCGAGCGTCGCCCTTCTGGCGCCACTGGAGGTCATCTCTACTCGTCTGGCCATTCAGCGTAACCATGCGTCGGCAGAGTACAACTCCGTATCACAGGAAGTCGAGGGAGACGCAGAAGAGGTTGACCTGGCGGGAGTCGAGGAGGATGTCATAGGGTAAGTTCACAGGCATCAACCTATCGCACCATGCTCATTCGACTGCTAGACTCCGCCATGAAGCGGACCCGTATATCGGCCTCCTCGATTGCGCGAAGCGCATGGTAGACGAGGAAGGGATTATGACTCTGTACCGCGCGTGGTGGTTGACGCTACTGAGCGGACTAGGAAGCGCTTTCGCATAGCGCTCGATGATGTATGCATAACAGTGCCAATATCTAACATGACATAGCTATCATTTCCATGCGCATCTTCATTTCTGTCGGCACGCTATCGTCTTCGGCGTGGAATAAGGCGCGACTTGACCGCGAGCGATGTGGCCGAGCATTAGCGGCACATCAATGTTATAATGGGACCCAAGGTCTGCTTTGGGTTACACGCTGAGATGGTCCGTTGACTTCGTCCTGTCTTTTCAGGCCTTGATACCTTAGTACGCCTATCAAGTGAGCCATCCGACGCACGCCAAGGCACATAGGGTCCGGCTGGCTTCATTTTTCGTTCATGCAGTGGCGATCGCGTCGACAACATGCTTGAAGCTTGAACCTCGAACGGTATATCACGCGCGCACCGACCCAGCGGTCTTTCACTTGAACATGACAAGATACACGCCAATCTCTCCCGAGAACTCAATCGGCATCCAATACGCGGTGCTTACGGTATACAATCCGGTCAGTGTCATGTCCTGCAAATTTATTGAGACCAAAGGCATGTTTAGCGCCACAATTAACGCTCGATCATAAGGCTCGGCTGCACCACCGACTAGTGACACGTCCTCAAGCTGTGTCTACGCCTCGCTGCGACCGCGTTCGGCAGCCGCCGGTCGAGTATCTGGTGTGTTGGCGCAGAGCAGCTACCTACATGATTGAAGTTCTAAATCGGTAACAGCATTCCGGATCCATGGAACTGCCTTACACTACGGCATGTTGACGAAAAAGGACAATTTAATAGCGGCCGCTTCACAACTCCGACACAACTGCCCAGCGTCGATGGCCGCCACGACGCCGCAAACGGACCTGACTTGGCGGTCGCACCCGTGGCTCACGGACCACACAAGTCCGATTATCTTCAAGAGCCTGCGCGACCCTTGTTCCAGCACCTATCCAGTCATTCGACTCTCACGGCGTCAGTTGCCTGTCTGGTCATCGACGCCAAGCCACCGCAAACTCAACAAGAGCCTGCCAGCGCCACCTGCTATCTATCTCCTGTGGAATCGGGGTCTGTTACCCATCGCGGTCCTCGTATGCTTGTTGAACACGGACATAGGCCTGTAACGGAATGATGGCTCACCTGTCGGGAAGAACTCTCCGTTGCGGGCGATGCCCAGCCTCAACCTAATGTGAGCACGCCAGTCCGCCAAGCGACGAGCGCAACTCTCTTCTCAAAGTTCTCTAGGTACTCCTCGTGAGCGTCGTTCTCGGAGAGAGGTGCACGCCAAGTGCGCTTGGGCTGGGGCACTCTCCGATCAAGGGCCGAGTAAGCATTGTTGCCATATTGCACCTCTGTGCGGTGACGGTGAGAACTACTAAATGTTGCCCTACCTGTCACCAGCGCAAAGACGCTGTAGTCCGATGAAGCCTGCGGAAGGATTTGACGTGGACGGTCAGCGCTGCCGCAGACCCCTTGCCAAATGTACGTATTGACATGCCACCTGGGGCGCAACTGGGGCGTCCCCTCTCGCTCCGTCAATTCACCGTGGTCTACGGAATCTCAGATCGCCTCTCCCTCGCTCGAACTTATAGCTGCAATCGGTTCCGAATCCCATCCTCCAAAGTCAACATAATATCTACGCCATAAGCGTATGTCTTCAGCCAAATAGGGCCCGGTCGCATCGGACATTCACTTGAACATGGTATCGCAGGTTCTCAAGTGCAAGGTACGAGAAGTGTTTCCTCAGCTGGGTTGCGGCGTGCGTGCTTCTGTTGATCAGTTTGCCAGACGCTGTTTACGGTGACATTGACGATACCGGGTACCCCTGGGACCACTTACCCTACAGTCCGGACCGCACATGATGAGAACGAGACGTCTGCACGTAGGTACTTAGCTTCTATCTGTTCGCTCCATTCGCCTGCACATTACTGATCCGCGCATGGAATAGCCGCCAAGCCGTGAATTGTTCGTGGGCGTTTATATACCTCCCATACTTGTCGAGAAGGGTAAACATCCTTCGCTCCCAACATGTCCGCTATCGAAAACCTTGACCAGGAGTCCTCCAAGAAACGTGTCGCGCAGTGCGAGCCGCCTGCCGAAGGCGACCATAGAAAGAGGTGTGTTCTATACCCGGCCACTCCATGGCGATGTTGAACGATTTCCTGCAGGCGTCGGAACCGCACGACACAGTCATGCCTCAACTGCCATACATCCAAGCGGATGGTACGTCCTCGTACCCACGGCGTGGGTCGCATATCTAAGGTCTCACTTAGTGTGACCGGAAGCGTCCCGCTTGCGGTCGCTGTACACAACTTGGACTGGTACGCCTGTATATGCAAAGATGATATGCGCTCCTGAACACCGACTTGTAGACCGGTCACTGCATATACGAAGTTGAGGACCCAGCTCAGCGCGCGGAGTCCGACGAGAATTCGCGACTTCTAAAGCGAGTCGCCGAACTAGAGACTGTCATCCGGGAGGTTCGTTGGCCGCCCTCTTCCCCTACATGTCACTAACAGCGATGCCCAGTTGAAGAATAAGCCGCAGCCACGAACGCGGATGACATCCCTCCCACATTCGAGCGACTGTGGTCTTTCGCAGGCCCCATCGCCAGACACGCTGGATGGGCCATCTATCGACGGCAGCGAAACATCCCAGACACCGCCACTGAGTACCTCCAGTGCCTCTCCGTATACGCCAAACTCGCCGTCATCCCTACCGAGTCCTGTGGATGAGCTGGTCCTGTCGTACATCGGCAGCGACTTATCAAGCGCGACGCTGGCATCCGCATTCCCCTCCAGCGATCTTGTGTCCCAGTGGATGGCCACAGGCGACCTATCCGCCTTTCTGAACCCACAGCTCGCAAATTCCTGCGTCGACAATGCTCATGGCGACCACTGTGGATGCCTTCACGACTCTGCCACGTACGGAGCAATACTGGAGCTCTCTCTTCGTCTCAGGAAGGCCGCAGAAGTGCTCTCGCGCTCCCATACCTCTCAGGGCGTATGCCGACTACATCAGCGGGTGGCGGAGCTGGATTCCATGGCCAAGTACGTTCGACGCTATCCCCTAAGTCTCTATATTTGCTTATTGTAGCCGCCTTGACAGAGACTCGCTAGCAGAGCTTGGTAGCCGTGAAAGCGATGCTACTAGCAGCTGGCTAGGCGGTCACTCGGGTTGGCCACCGATTCAGCTGCCAAACGACAGACACAGTCAGGGACACATTGCGAGCGGTCAGAGGAGCGCATGGATCTCGCAGGGGCTGGACTGGAATGTGGCATCGCGAACGCAGGCCTTGCATGGCGCATGGAATACCTAGTCGTCCGAATATCTACCTTCTCTGTATGGACGAAATGGTTGGCGCTCCTTGTTCAGGCGGAGTTGCTGGCGTTAACGCTGTGAGGCCGGACCCCGAAAAATACGCCCACAGGCACACACTCACGCGTAGTCGTGGTCAGATCAACGGACCGGGGCAAGTGTTCCCAGATGACAGGATTTCACCACTGCAGCATAGCTCGGTCCGAGGCTGAAATGCCGCGAAGAACATGCTGTACAGTGCTGGTACCATGATCTCTAGGTTTGCTTCCGGAAGATCAACTTGGGAAAGTCTCCTTTTGGAAGCTCTTTGTTCCAGCCGTGGGATATTATCGGGCCGAGAACTCCGCAACTGCAGGCTGACTAATCTTCCCTTAGAAACTTTCATTGTCAGGTTCCCTTCCGGCACCGTCGAGAGCTTTCCTGAACGCTGTTCGGCGCGTCATTAAGTGCGATACTGCCCGTGACACGACCCTCTTCTCTCTTCCACGCACCATGGCCTCACATTTGGTACGTGAAAGTGTCATACGCGTCCCGCAGCGTTTCCTGACATTTCAACCAGGCGAACATCTTCGGTACAGAGCAGGACCGCGTCAACTGCTCTTTCTACTACAAGGTGAGTGACCGACTTGCTGAGCGCCGCTATGTTCTTACGAACTTCCTCGTACAGATTGGCGCTTGCCGGCACGGAGATCGCTGCTCGCGCAAACATATCCGCCCTCCCTTCTCGCAGACCATCTTGCTTCCCAATGTGTACCACAACCCTGCTCATGATCCGGTATGCAAGTTGAACGAGAAGGAACTGCAGGAAGGCTTCGATGCGGTTTACGAGGACTTGTACTGCGAGCTGGCTAAGTTCGGTCACTTGCTGGAGCTGCACGTACGTGACTTACTATCCCATTGCCGCCTTGTTCTGACGCTATGCTCAGGTATGCGACAACGTTGGCGACCACTTGATTGGTAACGTGTACGCGCGCTACGAATGGGAAACGGAAGCGCAGGCAGCTGTGGACAATCTGAACGACAGGTGGTATGCAGGTGTGTCGCCTTACTGCAAGCCTGAAATAACATCTGACGATCTATAGGGCGACCTTTGTACGCTGAGCTTTCTCCCGTTACAGACTTCCGGGAAGCCTGCTGTCGCCAGAACGAGAACGGCGAATGCAACCGCGGCGGTTTCTGCAACTTTATGCATCTCCGTCTCGCATCCAAGGAGCTTGTGAACTCCCTGCGTGCCGGTCAGCGTCTAGAGCGGCGACTCAACCCGCAGAAAACGCAGGGTGGCGGTGGAGGATGGGAGCCGAAGAAGAGGGATCGTAGTGCCAGTCCTCGCCGCGGCGGACGCGACGCTGGCGAAGATCGTTGGACCAGAAAATAGCTGACGCGTCTATCTTCTGTACGAAGTCTTCCCTTTCTTGACTTTTGTAGGTTGTCCTATCGACAGATTGTACAGCTCGTGCTGGCGCTCGCCCGGCCAGTACTCGCCCCAATAGTTTTGGTATCACGCTAGGTTCGCAGTGACTGGTGCTCGCAAACTTGACATGGTTGTAGTAACTGCAATGATAGACCATGCTTTATCCTCCAGTTGTTGCGGAGGCTAGCGCTTCCAACACCCGTGCTCACGAAGTCGCTGTTAGAACCAAGTTAGTATCAACTGCCCTGGGTGCATTTTGAGGAGTTGCCGCGTCTCGTGCATGGGGGAAACGAGGATAAAGCTGCCTGTAGGTACTGGTGTACGCCAGTATTCCTGGACACAATGTGAACTGGATTGTGTGGGCTCAGCCATTTTTTTCAACCATGACTATATGAATGCTTATGTGCTGAGGTAGCATTTTCGATAATTCAGTAGCGGGTGGCCTTCTGTTGTCACTGTCAGCTTCATCGAAGGTGCCATGGAACGAAGGAGTCACTGCAAGACTCCTTCCCTGCAGCGTGAAAGATTTGACGCAAAGGCGCATACTCACGCCGAATCATCCAATGAACGGTATGACCGTCTTCACAATGCCATTGCGGCGAACTGGCGGCCAATCCTCATATCTGCGGCGATCTGAGGGGTATGTCCAGCTGAGTGTACGGCAGTACAGAGGTTGATTGCTGGGTACAACGACGAGTCTACTGCTTAGAGTCGACATTCATTGTACCGTTCACAGTGGTGATGCCAAGCGCGTACGTGAACGTGAGTGCCAAGGGTCAGACAAGACATCCACAGCACTCCCCACGGCCACCCTCCCGCAAAATCTGCGGCCATTGTACGATAAATCTGCCGGTGGCGAGGATGAGGCACGGGAAGTCGGGGAGAAGTTGGTACGCACCTGTCTGTGAAGGGGCGCAAGATTTTACCCGTGAGGGACAAGCCTTCCACGCGGGCAAATGACTCGACGTAGATGATGCGAGGACAACGCAAGCCAAAGAACTGCGATTTGTGATGAAATGAAGTTATCTGCCAAGCGAAGGATGACCTACCTTGTTCACATAGACAGCGAGGCCCAATACACAACAAGTGCCGGGACCATTGAGGATGAGGACGTCTGCGACGTCAGCGCGAGACGTGAAGGGCGCCACCATCATGTAGTAGGTGCAGGCGCAGAAAGAACGCATCGCAGAGAGCGGCACTGTGAGTAAATGCTGATGTACACGCCTCGCGCGGGGAACCATCCGCAAGGAGAACTGCACGCGCCGGTGAGCAAACGTGGTCCGAGGGTTAATTGTATACATACGGAAGAGACCGAGCCCTTAAAGTCTTCCAGATCCATCGCCTTTCGAGCGCTGAGGTGGTCGCCGTCACTGATATAGTAGGTGCGCGGGGTATAACGGTGGAAGTCAAGACCCGAGAGCAACGCCAGAGCTTCGCTAGTATGTCCGCCTGCCAGTCACCATGCGTATCAGTGCAATAAAGGCCTGTAGATATCGCGCATGAGACTTACCTGATCCCAGGAATACTGCAAGACTGCGGGACGAGGCGCGTCCTGGAGGAGGGGGTATCGTCTTGGCCCGAGGCAGGATCAGATAGATGCGCAGAGCAGCCAGAGTTACACCGAGTGCCATCGCCGTATACAATGGATGAAGCATTTCGATACTCGGTCCGAAAAGCAACCAAGTTATGAGAAAGTCTTGGAAGACAGAACGTCCGGGGGTGAGAAGATTGGGCGGCGAAGATAGGCAGAGATCAGCGTGAGAGGACGTCCAGCCAATCCAATGTATCGACTTGAAGGTCACCGAAGTTTAGGAAGCAGCTACAATGTTGCACATTATGGGGGTGTTGATGGACGAGAACGACTTCGGTGGCCAGCGTGGGAGGCACGGCAGGCTCCGAATCAACTTTGATGGAGCACGTGATTGACGCGCATGCTTCCCCGTTGGTCTTGTCGATGTCAGATGTCTGCTCAGTGCTCTCGCGACGCGTTCTCAGGTTCATTGGCGCGTCCTTCTCTCAAAGTTCGACGCTTAATCCTGGAGGCTCCACTCATCACGACAAGATCTGTACATCCATTGTAACAACAAAGTGATGGATTCTCCGACAGCCGTCGACCCCATCGACGCACAAGCCTTGAACGATCTCAGGGTGCTTGGCCAAGAAGCGGCGGAGAGATGTATGCCAGCGGCGTCGCGATGGTGCGGATGCAACACCCTTTGGACCACTCCACTCTGTGACACCATGTGATTAGGGCCTCGGAGCTTGTCCTGGCGACGTCCCCCGCCTTCAGGCGACACAAGCCACAGGGCATGTTCTTCACGTCGACTCCGGCCCGCCCTCAGGCGTCGTACATTACCCCCCACACTCCTGTGTCCCCGATAAAGGCCAATGCAGCCTCTACGTCATACAAGAACTCACACGCTCCTCCTATATGTCCACCTTCAGAGGATGTAGTTGCTCGCGAGCAAAGATTGGAAGCTGAAGACCAAGACGCCATGGCAGCAGCGCGAGTCTTCATCAAGAGTCGCGAGTTCCGTCGAGCAGCAAAACTTCTTGAATCCGGAACAAGCTCCAAGGCCCAGTTCCTCCGCACATATAGCCGTTTCCTCGTACGCCACCATTGTGTCGAATACACGGATGTTATTTATTCTACCCATCAGGCAAGCGAAGAAGAACATTTTCGAGAATGGTATCTGAGCGACTGTAAGTGCTGAGCTCGCGTCTTATATAGATAAGGCTGATAGTGAGGATTGTCATAGTCACCCGAGCCCCGCCACTTAAACCTCTGAACCGAGAGCTCCTCGAGTTGTATGAGCTGGTCGCCAATGCGACAGATCCCTGGATGCTCCTGCTGTGAGTCAGACCACTATCTCACTGGAAATAATGCGCTGAACGACCAAGGTAGCAAAGGTCTGTTTCTGCTGCGCCTGTCCCGCAGGGAAGAAGCATTCGAGAGCCTCATCTTGTCGGTCGCTGGAGAACCATGGCTTTATCCGTCGTGGATGCTGCTTCAAGCTCACGTCAGAGACGCCGAAGAGGTAGTTGATGTACTCGACCGCTGCTATCGTTCTCACACAGCTTCGCAGGTTTCTCATCTCATGCCGTTGCTGCCCGTGCCAAATGGTCACCCCATGGCGCGTATCTTCCAGATAAAGAGCGCACTGACCTTCATGTCTGGGGGGGACTACGAACTGGAGATATGCGACCATCTGTTGCAGGCTCACCTCTTTCCGAAAAGCCCGTGGATCATGGGGCTTCGTGCATGCGTACTCAGTGACCTTCATGGTACGCTGTATTGGTTCCGCTCTGTGTCGACCGCGCTTACCTCGCGCAGAATACGACAGAGCGGAGACCCAGTTCGATCAGATCTTCGAGATGGATTCTCAGCGTATAGAATGGGTGGACATGTACTCCAACGTACTTCTTGTCACGCAGCAAAAGGTCAAGCTTGCAAAACTTGCCCATGAGTTTGTCGCCCTGGCAAAGGACCGTCCCGAAGTTTGCGTAGCCATTGGTGAGTTGCCGCACATTTCTGTTGTGGCGATCATTTCACTGACAATCCAGGCAACCACTTTGCTTTGCGGGCGGAGCACATGAAGGCCGTCAAGTACTTCCGAAGAGCAGCGGAATTGGATCCAACATTGACTGGTCCGTGGACCTTGATGGGGCATGAGCTGGTCGAGATGAAGAACTCGCACGAGGCTATGGATGCGTATCGCCGTGCCATATGTGAGCGCCTACTGGGCAACCCACTTGCACCATCTTGACGATTGTCGTAGCACTCAACCGGCGTGACTATCGTGCATGGTATGGACTTGCACAGGCTTCGGAGCTGTTATCCATGAAAGAGAACGCGCTCTACTACTATCAACATGCTGTTGCCTTGAAGTGAGTATTGCATCTACGCAAGGACGTTCGACTGACTGCCAGCCAGACCTTATGATGTCCGAATGTTACAGGGTCTGGCGCAGTGCTACGAGAACATGGGACGGTAAGTCTCGTGGTGTCGCTCTACAAGTTCACACTGAACAACTGTGCAGGTTGCGCGAAGCTGTCGAATGTCTTCGACGCGTTCTGTACGCTGCTAGCCCTCACGAGCAATTCAGCACCCTCAAGCTGGCGTCCCTCCACCGTATTATGGGCGAATATCAGGAGGCGGCGTCCTACCACCATCGTATCGTACAGATATGCAACGCCGAGAGTAGGTCGATCGACTCTAGATATTGCCCTCTCTGATGTTGTTGCACAGATCGGCCCATCGCCGACTACGCGAAGTCCACCCTGGAAGTCGCTAATTACCACATGCATAACGGGGGCGACTTGTCCCTCGCTCGGGAATTACTGGCTGTCGTTGCTCAGAGTAATGCGGAGGATGTGGATAAGGCGCAGGAAATGCTCAAGGCGGTCAACGTTATGATACATGACCGGGACGTGGCCCGCATTCAGGCAGCAGAGGAGGCATCTCAGGCGCTACCCAGCGAGGCGCCAGGAGACAAGGACCATAACAACATGGTCGATTAGAGTTGTATTAGCACCTATGCACTCATGCATTCTACGAACTCATAATTACTGCTTGTGAAGCGCCGCACGGAAGTTGTCCCATCCGAGTTCGAGTTCGAGTTGCCCGACCGGCCCTAAAGTGATGGTGAGTCACGCGCCTGCAGGGTCTAAACAGACCACGATTCGATGACAACACTGGGTGCAAGTCAAACGGCGTTTATCCCTTTCGTTCCTCCGCAGAGCATCCAGAATGGATCCTCGCAAACTCAGGCTTCCACCCCCAAGCAAAATCCGGCACCAAATGGCACCGCGTCCCCCGTAGCCGGCCCATCCACATCTACCGCCACATCCACATCGGCCGCCTCGTCGGGGCAGCGGAAAACGGCCAGAGGGCGGAAAAGGACCCTACAGGAGGATGAGGTTGCGGCGCAGACTGCGACAAGGTGCGTTGCTGGCTGAGTAGTGCATGATAAGTGCTGATCGTCGATTTTACAGGTTCGCTGCGCGCTTGGCGGCGGATCAGCAAGCGACTCTGAAGCCAGAGGTCGACACTCCGTTTGCGGACGTTGAAGATGCGGTCAGGCGACTGCTGCCGTACCATATATATCAACAACCAAAGGGCGATCTCGAGAAATTGATATCGCGGAAAGGGAAGGGCAAAGCCGAGGAAGTCGACTTGCGAAGTGAGATCGAAGGTGCGCGCTTTGTGCAGTGCTCCCTGGGAGCTGTATTGACGTCAACGTAGATACGAAGTTTGCACTTGAGTGTCATAAGCGCAAGCGCGCGCTGCGCGACCGACTGCATAGCATGCGCGTCAGGGAGGGCAAGGTCAGTGAACCTTGCGTTACTTCCCTACTATCTTCTCAAAACCCTCCAGCGAGAGGCACCAGCGGACCAAGCTTTCTTTCTCGAGCAGGCTGTCTGCGATGCCGAGCGTGCAGAGATCGCTTGGATGAACGCCGAACTCCGTAGCGCACGAGCCGAACTGGATCGGAGAGAACGAACGAAGCGAGAGGCACAGGCCGCCGCGCAGCGGTCATCTGCAGCACCCATGACGTCCACCTTCTACGTCCCGCCAGCTACAGCGCCGCAGTCGCAGTACTATCAATATCCGTATACGTTTTCGCAAACGTACGGCTCGGCGCAGCCGCTGACATTCCAGCCATATATGCCCCATGCTCCCTACGCGTCCACGCCCACCAATACATCCGCGACGGGGTCGCCGGCCCCGACGCTTTCAACGCCCGCCGCTGTACCGTCTCCTGCTCCCACTACGACTGCCCCTGGCGCATACGCCTCATATTACCAGCAGACCCAACAACAAGCCTTCCATACGTCAAGTCAGTCGCGGCCACAAATGACTCCCGCCACGCCATCCGTTGCCTCGACAGCCACTGCACCAGCTGCATCGGCCCCTCCAGTACCACCGAGCGGGACCTTCCCCGTGCATGTCCCGATCACGTTCTTGCCCGCCCTGCACGCGGTGGGTATACACCCCATATCGCCCGGAGCCGTGCTGCCCGGCCACCCTAAGCCGGCGGCTATAGTGAAGGGCGCCACGGCGGATGGACAGACGTTGATACTGGAGATCAACATTGCGGCGCTGCAACAGAAACAGCTGAGCGGGCTATCTCTGGTCATCAATAAGATGGTGGAGACGGGGAAGGCGGCGGCTGCGTCTGGGAGTTCGGCGGTCGCGGGCGGGAGTGGGTAGGGAACGGCGACGTGTGCTGGAGGTTGTGGCATGGACATTATCGCTGCTTGGCTGATGCTGGTGGCTTGATGATACACGATGCAGGCTTTAGCGTGAATATAATACTTTGAAATTGCTCTCAATTTGTTGAAACTAACGTGAACACCCGCGGCTTCATCGGACCGTGTGGGCCGGCCGGCGCTGTCGTGTTGCTGGACAGCAGTGCTTGGCGCAGGATGTCACCGTCCCTCGCGCAGGACGTCGATCCCGGACTAGCTTGGACCACTCATGCCACATGCTGAGAAGAGGGATACCCAGAGGAAACACACCGTCCATCTGGTAAGCACATATGTTGTCCTGATGTGCGGCAACCGCTGACTGTCTTGCTACCACCCGACTACAATAGTTTGACTGCCTTCTCTATCAGCTCTATGTGCTCTCCTTCCTGCTGTCCCCGAGCCTCTTTATCCTCGCTGTGCGCTGCGTGTTGCAGTTTCACTGTACCAGGCCGCGGAGCTTTGATGGGACGCTAGGCTTGCGCGCATTCTTCATACTCAACGTGGTCTTCAACGTCCCTCCTATATGGCAGCATGCCAGACACGGCGCATTAGGCGAGGCCGATGGATCCCTGTTGGACTTCGTCGGACCAGGTGCGCGATGTCCTTTGCCAGCGTCGCAAGACTGACCAGTCACAGATCATACACCATCCAAATCCCGCCTCCTCGCGCTAGACTGGTTTATACAAGCCCTTCAGCTCGTCTGTATCGTCTTCGCATATCAGAGTTCGACAACGCAATCGACGAGCATCCTTCCAGTGCACAGCACGCTGCCTGAGGAGTCCCTCAAGACGGATGGGACAGATATTCCAGCTGCGCGCGAGGCCGATGATCTGATTATGGACATCACTCTCTCCGACATAATACGACAATTTCGCTCTCGTACACCCTCCCCTCTCACGCAGGACTTTGCTTCATCGTCGAGGGGCTCGTTGTTGCCAGTACGCGATCCCATGACGTTCCTTCTCCGTGGCCGGGCTGGGAGTCTCGGTGAGAGCATGGCGGCATCTAGACGGCTGGCACAGGGAGGGACGAGGGGAGGTCGAGAAGAGACAGAAGGCGTGGAAGGGGGCGATGGCGTTGGCGACGAGCGAATACCGGGCGGACTGTCTTGATTACCGTCGAGGGATATTGTTTCTGCAGTGCATCTGTATTCATAGCGTATATCCATCACCATTTGCGGTTCATCTGCGAGCAGATCGAGTGAGTGTGGCCGAAGGGGGAAATGCGCAAACGTACCGCTGTTTGCAGGCACTCTTTGAACGCGCCGAATTCTTTCGCGCAGATGTCCTTCCGCACGTCGGTGTAGGTCTTGAGAACGCAGTCTCCGTAAGCCGTGGCCTGAACTGCGCAGGTCTTTGTCGCATGCGTCGCAAGTCTAGCAAGCGGCTTCGTCGCCGTCGACGACGCGGACGGGGAGGACATGAGGTACGAGCAGGGTACGAGGCGGAGGACGCGACGGTGATGTAATCGGGTGTTGTGTTGTGATGGGCGCGGTCGTCTAAGCGGCCCGACGAGCGCTTCGAAGTTCGGCACTTCTCTTCCGCCTCTCGCGCCGAATATTCGACATGCGCAGGGAAACATAAGGAAATCCTCAGACAGGATGCTCAACATATACCTGCTCGTCGCCCTCATCTGCATCATCCTCGGGCTCATCCTCTTCTTCTTCTACTGGAACCGCTTGATTGGTCTGCTGCTCGGACTTGTTATACGCCTCTCATGGTGGGGACAAGGCGCTGAGAGTATATATGTGCACATAGGTGAGTCTGGTGCTTGTTCTTTGTATGCTGGGACATGCTGATGTCTCTGCGCAGGCTCCATACACTTCTCCCTCCTCTCAGGCCGCATACTCGTCAAAGATGTGGCGTACCATTCCTCGAACCAGACTGTCCGGATCGTCAAGGGCAAAATCCAATGGCGGTATTGGAAGAGACGGACCATGGAGGAACGTGATGTGGGAAAGCAGGGTGCGTATCCAGGGCTCCCTCGACACTTCTATCCTGACCCTTTTCACAGAGAGCATTCCCTGCCGCGTGCAAGTGTCACTTCAAGGTCTCGAATGGTTCATGTACAATAGAACGCCGGCTTATGACAGTATGGTCGCGCAAATGATGGAGCAGGACAGTGTGGGGGAGCCTGTAGAGCGTCGCAAGAGCTTCATGTCCGGTGCGCGAAGACAGTCTTGCTCCTCCAGCAGAGTCTTACAGGACGGTTGATCCCGCAGAATGGACGACCCAATCAACCAAGCCCAAGCTTCCCGGATTTGTTATGCCTCTGATCAGCTGGGCGAAAGAGCAGCTGCCCAGCCTTGACTTCAACGACGTCCTGCCCATGGGCTTAGACGTGACGAAGGGCGTCATTATCGCGGGTAACCACGCTACTCCCAACTTGCTGGTTGCGGAATTCACCAAGAGCGATGGCTGGTATGGGGTCACGCAAGCGCGGTCGAAACTCGACTTGTACAGACAGACTATGACTCTGCACTTTCATTCCCCCGTCATTCGTTTTGTCCAGAACGATGACTACACGCAACCAATGGACACGATCGGCGAAGGCGTACGTGAGAAGGCCAAAGAGTCAGCACTTTTGAATAATCTTTTTGTATCTCAGAGCTAAACCTAGGTCGATAGGAGCGATAAGTTCGCAAAGGCCTCCAAGAAATCGCATTTCCTGGCCTACAATGGATTCATGAAGCTCTGGCGCTCGCTCAAGCTACGGTCGTTCGTCAACACCAAGTACCTCAACCGGCACCGGCCGTATTTTACAGCGCCACGCTTCCACCTGCGTGGCTGGAAGAAGGCGACCGACTTGGATGACGCACCCTTTGACCCAGAGGCGGAGTATGCCATCGAGCGGGATATCGTCGAGGCCAAGGTCTTGGAGCTCGAGTACTTCGTCGACGTGGTCGGCGATGTACCACCAGGCGGCGGGGGCGACGAGATAGGGAATGGCGATCTGCCACCGGAATGGGGTGTCGACCTCGTCATCAAGGGAGGCACGCTACGATATGGTCCTTGGGCAGACCGGCAGCGGTGAGTGCACAGTATTTATACAAAAGCTGCCCCTAATGGGGTTGCTGCAGTGCCGAACTTCAGAGAGTCTTCTTTCCAGCGACGTACCAGAATGGCACGAAGACAGCGAAGTTGAATCCGGGAGACAAGAGAATATGGACATCGCTGCGCGTCTTTATCGAGCTTCGAGATAGCACCATGCTCCATATCCCGTTCAGGGAGCCTAGCAAGGTCAGCCACCTGGCGTCTCTCGTGCTGATGGTAGCTGATCGCATCGCCTTCAGAATTGGCAGTATGACGGTGTTACTGTTCCTCAGCCGCGCACCCGCAAACGCGAACCCGCATGGCTACACCTCGCTGCCGACGACAGCTCGACTATCGCGTACGTTATGCCCATGGTCGCGACCGCGGACACGGACGCGTACGATGCCTCGCTCGAGGTTCATCTCGACAGCGTCAAGGTCACCAGCAGCCTTAACGATATCGAGCTCGTCAACGCGCAGCTGCTTCGGATACACGGCGCGCTGCCCTCCCCTCTCGAATGGGATGCCTTGCGGACATGGGAGATCGATATCTCGCTGAGACAGCCCGTCCTGTACCTCCTGCGCGACCACGTCAATATGTTCACCGACTTGATGAAGGACTGGACGAGTGGGCCGCCGAGCGACTATCTGCGTTGGGTGCCCGTGAACTATATCTTTAACATCGATTGCAGAGGTGGCGACGGGCGTGGTGGCTACGAGCTGCATACGTACGTCAATGACAACAACGTCATCGACAGGCCGCTCGCGAAGGAGGACAATGGTAAGGTCGTCTACGCCTCCTTTGGCTAGAGCTCACCTCTCGTACAGCGATGTTCACCATGTTCGGGCCGCATGCCACCTCGCGTATCACGGTTCCCGCTGATAAGTTTCGCCCCAACCATTCCGTAGTGTCCTTCAATTTGGACGCGCCCGATGTGCGTCTCAGATTCTCGTTACCGAAATGGAACACGCATGCCCTGCATGCTCCTGCGGGTGGGTATGATGTCGGTACTCTGGGGGATTTTGGGATTCGAGGGAGCTACCTGTTCTGGGCTTTCGTCCGGGACGACAACGTCGACAAGCTGAAGGTGACCTTCACGGTGTGTTTCTCCTGCGGTTGACATACATGGGCAGCGCACTGACAGCACTGAAGGGCTCACATGTCGCCTTCAAGGCACTTGGCTGGTCCATTCGGTACTACATGGTGCTCAAGGATAACTACTTCGGATCGTTCACGCATTATTCGACCCTGGCCGAGTTTTTGGAGAAGCAGAGTAGCGGCGAGCCTTTGGGCGATCCGGTCGTCAAGAAATATCGAGAGGGCCAGGTTAGTGCCTGCCTTTTCACGCGTGGGTCTGGTTCTGACCCTCCGCGACAGAGCAATATGCTGGAAGTGGAGATGGCTGTAATCATTGAAGACAGTATGATCGTTGTGCCTTGCGCTCTCCATTCGTACGCGCGTCCGGGCCACTTGGCTGAAGACAATGCGGCTGGAATGATGGGCCCGACTTTGGTGCTACACTTGCCGCAGCTTCAGCTGCATTTCCGCATGAATGATTTCTACATGGGTGAGTGGTTACTGACTGGTCAGACCAAAGATCTGAGCGTTATTCTCAGAGATGTCCGTCAACATCGACAGCGTCGTCGGACATCTTGAGGACGACTTTCCACAAGTTATCAAGTACTCAAAGCACGCTGCGAAGGAAATTGTGGCGATAGATGGTGAGCTTCGGCGAAATTGCGATGCTTGGACACATTCTCATCTGATCATAGGCATCGATATCACCGCCCATCGACTTTTTGGTCCTGTTCCTTGTACCATCACTTATGTCTGCATCTGGGAGATAGATATTGGTCGCGTCAACGCGATGGCATCCGCTCAGGAAACCCAGCTTCTAGTGTGCGCCGGGAGCGCGTTTGGCCTCAACTTTGCCGACACTCCGAATGCGCCAGCTCCACAATTCCAGGCACCTACCTACAACGATATAACGTTCTTGAAGGTCAAGCTGCGCCGCCTGGACGCGACTTGGACGGCAGGCGACGCATGCCTGGTTATCTCGCTGGATGACGGTCTCAAGATCGACAGCAACGACCGCGGCGGGAATCTGTACCGCAAGCTGACGAGCGTCAGAGTGCCGCGCATCACGGTCAAGCCCCTTTTCTCCCCGGAAGTTGTGACTTTACGCCGACATTGGTTCGAAGCCGCCGAAGTTGTCGCGGACGCCTACCTGGACATCTACTCGTCGCCAAAGGGGTGGAAAGACGCGGCGCGTGTTCAGGCGGCCTTTGTTAGGGAGCAGGATGCACCAACCGGACGCGTCAGACGGATGTTCGCAGGGCCTCGTGCGCAGCTCTCTATAGCGGGTACGTTCGCAAAGAATTCTCTGGCTGCCATTCAGCTCACTGTGGCATTGTAACAGGACGGGGCATACACAAGAACGGTGTATATCTGCCTCAGCCTTCCCTTGTCGTTCCAACACGTTCTCTTATAGTGGGTAGTCAGTACGAAGAGGAGCCGAAGCCGAACGACACGAAGTTGCTGCGAAAGCCTTGGTCCAAGCTTGAGCAGTTGTCGGAATCGGAACGGGAGGACGGTGCGACGGAGCTCGAGCGAGATGCGCACATTGCGTGAGTGGCCGTGAACGGAATTATGGCGCGGTTATCTAACACTCAACAGTACTCAACGGCCCATGACGCCTGTACCGGCGCTTGCGATGGAAGATGAGGTGTCTAGTAGCTGTGACGAGTCTGACAACGAGGATCTCACCGATGGAAGTGATTCCGACGGCGATCTTTCTGAATTCGGTAGGCGACTACGTTTGCTGCTGCTCCATCCATCATACCAACCTATCATCAGACCATTGTCCTCACGCGGCGCTTTTGCACGAGTATGCCCATGTAACCCGGAGATATCTGTCGCCCAACTTTGACCGCCCCTCGCTTTTGAACGGTCGGCCCTTAATAGTTCTGCATGTGAGCGCCTCGCCTGTGTGGTGTAGCGACCGCTGACTGTCGCGATCAGGACTTGCCTGTCGAGCCTCAGCCCGAGCTAGACAAAATCGAACCGCCGTTACCAAGGACCGCTCACATAAAGACGGCGCCGAGCAATGATATGAACACTACTGTCTATCGAGTGGCATGCTCTCGATTGCATCTGCGATTGACGCCGCTGGTCGCTCCTGTTCTGGAGAGCCTGCTCGCAAATCTGGAGATGACGGTGAGGCCGAAACCGAATGTTAGGAAAGACCTCTCATGACTCGTCCGTAGCGTCCGACCCCGGAGTTATTTGTAGATGGTCTCCTCTCTAATTCGACGACGGAATCCTCGGCCACACAATCTGCGCAGGCTACGGCTTTGGACCTCAACGTTGCTTCTATTGCATGCGGCTTTCTGAAAACCCTCTCTCTGTCGGACGCCGACCTATCCGCTGTTTTCCCTGATGAAATAGGACATTCGCCATCCGGCTCACATTCCGCGATGGCCATGACCCTCTTCGAAATGCACGGCCTTGCTATCAAAGCTAGCGCTGCAGAGGAGATGCGTCGTGCCGCGGTGCACTTGAACGAGGCTTCAATCACATTGGCCACCGTCCAGAATAACCGGCGATACGCACACACCACGGAGCGCGCTCACCATGTGTTCGCCCTCTCGACTAGGGATGTCACGGCAAATATATCGGAGAACACAGGGGACGTTACTCTCGGGGCATGGACGACCCGTGTCGGTCAGGCCGCTCCTGGCTATATCCTGGCAATAGCCATTCCCGTTGCGCAACAAGCAGCCGAAACCGCTAAGGTTATCCAGGCGGGGACCGAGCGAATATCGGGATCCAGGATGGCCATGATGAACAGCGTGGCTCGGGCCACCGAAAGCCGCGCCATTATAGATCCTCTGTCCACAATACAGCCCTCATTCTTCATTCAAAGCGGACCTTCCTTCCAATTGAGGACGGACCCAACGTTCCGCTTCCTATTCTACTTGCGCAGTTGCCTCTGGGACGTCCGCAAAGATGGCAAGACGATTGTACCAGTGCACACTTCTGGCGCGGAACTCAGACGGGCTCTAGAATCGCGCCTCGCACAACTAGACACCGAATTGACTATCGAGGAGCGGATTGTGACCTTGCGCGCCATCATGCCCCAGCTCGTCGAAGACGCCCAGCATGGATCCTCTCCAGAGTCTTCGTATCACTTTGCCGTGGGTTGTAGACGGTTTAGCTTCGTCCTCATTGACGCGAGCGGCACCGCTCACAACGAAGTCAATCTATCCGACGCGCACATCAGTCTCTGGACCGGCACACTCGATCTACTCCGAGATAGCGCGGAGCCAGCAGCATCTCAGTGGTCTCTCAAGGTGCCTCTATCCTCCCCCGTTACGAGAACTGTGGCATCCGTATGCGCAGGTGATATAGACGTCGTCGTACATCCTTCCCTAATCGTCTTCGCGCAATATGTGCTACCAGTCCGGAAACCCGTGGCCGCACTGATGCAGAAACATTTCAAGGCAAGCTCGTCCCCGGCCAGCACGCACGTACCCTTCAAGTCTCTTCGAAGCGCCGACATCACTGGCTCCTTGCGAGGCTTACGCGTCCGCGCGGTAGCCGCCAATCTGACCACGGAATTTGGCTTCCGCGATCTTCAAGTCATCTCATCTATGAGCAATGTCTCCAACCGCCAATCCACGAACAGCGTCGTCGCATTCCAGGAAGTCTTTGTTCGCGGTCGCACACCATCTGATACAAGCAAACGTAGTGGTCAAGACGTCCTGGCCTCGCTCAGCTTGGAGGACTGCAAGGCCACTTTCATCGAGTGCGGTCTTGCGGCTGTACCCAAGCTCGTCATACAGATGCGCAGAATACACCTATCCGTTCCTCGGAGCGCCATCCGCCTATATCGGTTCATAGAAGAGTGGAGGTCCGACTTCCTTCCCGGTCTCGAGGCCACACTCCAGCCTATTCTATCCGAACTCAAGCAGGAAGAGACTCAGCCGTCGAAAGGGCCGTCTGCGGCGTCGCCTTGGGCATCAATGCACGTCCATGCCCAGCTATCATCCGCGTTGGTCTCACTTCAGATCATGCACGGCACCTGGCTCTCGTGGGCAGTCAACGACATCATCACCTATACACACACTGCGGGTTTGACAGCGCAGCCTGCGGCGCGAGCATTTGGTCTGCAAATCGGATCCCAGATGTTCGCTGTGGCATCCGCCCCCGACGTCGCGTCCACGTCCAGCGGAACGCGTGTCAAGCTAGAGTTGCCGCGAATACTGCTGTCAGGCCGCTGGGAGAAAACTCGCGGATTGGATATGCTTGTTCTCGTCGATCTATTACAAGCGACCGTTCGACCATCTCATTGGGATACACTTCTTGTGGTGCAACAGAAGTTTGGACGTGACTTCAATGACGTGGTGCAGCTCGTGCAACAGACCAATTCCAAACGTACCCGCGCGACATCGGAGAGGCGTGATCAGCCATCGCAGGAGTCGAATAATTCCAGCATGCTGTACAGGGTCTACTTCAAGATGCGCGGTTTCCGTATCGGCCTCGATGGCGCTTCGTCCACGCTCTTTCTGGAATGTCAAGACGTAGGCGGTCAGCTGCAGAACTTGAATGGACGAACATGGGATATCTCTCTCAGCGACCTAGCCTTGTCGTTGGCTTCCAGATCCACCTCTCGTGGCACTGGTTCCTCGTTCAATAGGGCGCTCCGATCAGCTTTCGTTATCATTGACTTCAAGGTGCAGGGCGAGAGAAGGACGGCAGCGTCGAATCATATACTGAACATCGACGTCACCAAGATTCACGCCGTCATGCAGCCTAGTTCCATCGGTGAGCTAGGTGATTTTGTCGACAATATCCAGGTAAAGCAGGGACATCTACTCCGAATGATGGATCTGACCAATGTATAGGTGGAGATCTTACAACGGCAAGAAGAACGCACGCAGGAGCTGGCTGCCTTCAAGGAGAAAACTCAAACTATCATGCGGACGTTCGAAGTGAAAGCTGCCGCGTCTGAGGTTAAGGAGGCACCCTCGTTGCTCAATGACTACATGGTCAGCATTAAGGTCCGCAACGTTGGGTTTGCCTTTCCGGTCATCCGCGACGTCGACCTCGAGCTTCCGCAAAGGGGACGGAAGAAGCAGAATGCAGTCCGCGCTTTCCTGATCTCGATCAAGAGCCTGGCGTTTAGCACCCAACGTGGCGAGAGCGGTCAGGTATCCATAGAGAACTTCTCCTTCCAGTTTGTCTCTCGGTCAGTAGTCCGGCGCTTATTGAGCTTTGACGCATCTGACACTACTCAATCAGCTTCCGCCAGTCTGTCCCCGCAGATTTCTTAGGAGACAATCATCAAACCCGCAACCGGCTCTTGCATCCGTCCCTTCGCGCTCAGCTACGCACATCGGGATCGGCGACCTCACGGCAGATATGGGTCAAATCTGACATCACCGGATTTGTACTGGATCTTGACTCCTCCATATCCGACTATGTGTTCTCTCTCATCGACGTCTATCGTCAGGGCAAGGAGAGACTGGATCGATTCGCAGTCGCTCTGCCCCACGCGCCTGTAACTCCTTCTCCCCAACGTCCACCCCCGACAACCGCGTCAGCGACTTCCGCGCCCCCTGCATCCAACAACGTATTTGCCAGTCTCACATTCAAAAGTGGCAAGATACGGATGTATAGCCAGGCCGCGTCCAAGTTGTCTAGCGCATACAGCGCCCCTCAGCGGCAGCAATCGGACGAGCAGATCCTGGAGATGGGTGCTGAGGTGTTCAACCTTCCCGTCTTTAGCCTATGGACCGAGTACCGGGCCGTTCCGGTCACGATGAAGGCGCATGGTTCTGGAGACGAGACACCGTCGATTCTCATGTTCAAAAGTACGGTGCACTCGTCGCAAAATACGTTGCGTCCCACGCTACTACCATTCATCTCCGAGCTGGTCAGCCATGTCAACAACCGCATGCGTCGAATCAGTATGAGGATACCGCCACCTCATCGATCACCCTCACGATATAATCCGGGCGAGACGCCTTTGCCGGGTACAACGCCATCGACACCTACCCCGCCGACGCTGGGCATGTCGCAATCAGCTCCGGAGGCGCGCGCAACATCGTCCGCCATGCAGATCAGCTTCAGTTTGCGTATTGACCAATCTAAACTCGAGTTGACCTGTCAACCCGACGTCAATGTCGTTGCTGGCGTTCACTGGGACAGCGGAGGATTCATGATCAATGTCTCGCCGGGAGCGCGAAAAGTCGCGTTCACAGGATCCGTCGGTGGTCTGACCATAGGGCTGAAGCATGGCTTCCTCTCTGAGGAGTGTGTCAAGCTCGATGCTCGCAATCTCGCCTTCTCCGCTAACTTCGCGAAAACGAAGACTGGTGAAGGCACGCCGCTGAGCTCCATCTCACTGGTCGTCGACACTGAGTTCCTAGGCGGATTCCGCTTCTCTCGGTTGCAAGATGTGCTCTGCTTTAAAGCCGTCTGGTTGGACCGCATTCCTACGTTCCAGAACAGTATGCACGACCAAACCACCCTGAGCGCTCCATCCGAACCCACTTTTCCTCCCACTGTCCCTTCGACGCCTTCACAGCAGTCGCAGCAGCATACCCAGCCGAAGCAGGATGTGTCCGTCATGATCCTATTCCGCACTCGTCGGTTGGAGTTGGAGGCGGATCTTGGACAGTCGATCAGCACCATTTCACTGAACGTCAAGGATGTCGTGTTGCGCACGCGGCTGTCGGAGGCCACACACGAGGTTTGGCTCTCCGTCGGCGACGTGGATGTGAACGCGAGAGGCAACATATCCGGTCACGCAGATGTCTCGAACTTCGTGTTTTCCACCATCAGGCGGACACCTTCGGACGAGGGCATGCAGCAAGAGAAGATGCTGGAGCTGCGCCTGACTAGTGGCACGCTCATCGCCGAGCTTGAGTCCGATCATCAGAAGCTACTGCACTACCGGTTAGTGCAACTTCAGCAGAGTCACAACTTTACTTACGTATTCGGTCAGAGCGGAGCCTATGGAGGTAGAGATTTTCGACGACTGGTCGATGGTCTCATCCATGCGGGATGCCGATAGAAGACCACTCAACTTGTCCTTCATCGTGCGAAGTCCCGAGATTGTCGCTATCGTCACTGTCGCCACAATACCCAAACTCATGGCGTACGGCAACAAGTTCAGCGCCAACCTTGACGCGCAAAGGGAGGGGGCCAGCCGCGAATCCAAAGCCTTCAGGATAGCGCGGACGCCGAAGCCGGACCACCCGTTGTCCGCAGTAGCCGAGGCCATGCTCGTCTCCGCGCGCGCGCGGTATAAGGAAGCAGAGACGACACTCGTCTATGTCATCAAGCAGAGCATGAGCCTCCGCCTCGACTACCTCCGTCTCGTTGTCTTTCCGCGCACGCTCTTCGACGCCGAGGTCGCCCAGTTCGTCGCGCGTGACGTGCGTGCGCAGCTCGTGCGCTTGGTCGAATCGGAGCAGACGCACGCGGAACGCAACATCCGTCTGGCCTTCTCGTCCATGACTATCTCGAAATATACACAGCTAGGACGCGGCGCACCTGCAGACGGGCCCAGCGCTGACGGCCGCGGGTGGCTCGATGCGCTCAGCGCGCACTCCACTGAGGCGACCATCGTCGGGCTGCCTTCCATGCGCATGCGTATGGTCAGCACCGAGCGCACGCGCGAGCTCGCGTATGACTTCCACAGCCGCTTCGTGCGGCGCGAGGGTCAGCGCGACCTCGAGGACATCTATATCACGCTGAATGTCGGACTATACTCGTGGCTGACACTGCTGCGCAAGAATCTCGCGCGGGAGATGGACCAGGTGCGCGCGGCGGAAGATTGGCGGACAGCGCTCGCTGCCCGACGACCGGACTCGCATGCGATCGGGGAGACGTCGCGGAGTGCAACGGCGCCGCTGCAGCAGGGAAAGCAGACTGGAAACACAATGGCAAAAGCGGCGTCGCATGACCAGGGCGCGGCGTTCCCCTTGGTTCGGGAGCCCTCGACGCAGCCGCCTTCGCCCAACCCGTCCTCGGAAGGGGGCAAGCGGCGCGAATTGGTGTACAAGCCAGCGACGCGGCACATTGAACGTCTGACGATGCGGCAGCTGGGCGAGGCGACGCCGGACGTCATGCATCCGTTTTTCATGAAGAAGGCCGGCTTCAGCTTGGAGGACTCTTTGCCGCAGTATGTGCACGAGTACGCGACGACGCCGCTGGAAGAGATCATGGAGGTGCTGTTGAAGCTATATAGCAGGCAGCTGTTGTCGGGTACGGGTTAAGAGAGCATGGGCAACGCATTTGTACAATATTAACCACTCACCCATGCATATTCTGGATCTTACTTTATAGCGTAGACCCGTGCTCCGCACGGAGCGTTCGACTCGCAGTAAAGCAGGCTGAGGAGGTACCGGTAGAATCAAGTTATATTCATCTAACTTTGTGATAAGCTGCAAATAAGCTGTCAACTGGCCGGCGGAGAAGAACACCAGTACTTAAGTCAAGTTGAGTACGTAGGCACCCGCGCCGCGAGGAATTCAAGTGAAGTGTGCATGTGCAGAAACAGTTGCCGGCAAGAGAGCAAGAAGGTCGTGTTGGGAGAGAATCGTAAACTGTCTGAAATACTGTAAGCTATGTCGCTTCACCCACGCGACTTCTGTTGCCAGCCGCGAGATGAACGTCATGTCTGTACCCGGTAAGTCCAAGTCGAGTATGCACCCGCGCGTGAACAGCAAGTGGCATGCATATTGTGCAGAAATCGTACCGGAAACAGAGCATATCACGGGTCAACCCCGCTGCAGCAAGAACTTACAATATACATGCAAGCAGGCTATAGATATTGACACTGCTTGACTGTCAGTTGGCCTGAAAAGCACCGGAGCAGTGTGCGATTGCTGTAGATCGTCCACATGCAAAGCGCTGTCGGTGTTTTCCTGCAACTCTAATGGTTAGTATGAGTTTATTTTTCACTAGATAATGGTAAAAGCATGGTGTGCAGTGAAAAGCATGCATGAAAAGCATGTCCGGAGCATTATTTGAGCCTAAAAGCGCATCTGTAGCATTTTTCTCATAGCAGAAGTGAAAATTTATGAGGCTGGAGTAATCTACAGCACTGTCAAAGCAAAATATGTCTTTCCAGAAGCATTTTTCCAGCAGTTGCTGTACAGTGCAGCAACCCGAGAGCGTACTGGACCACTGATGTTACATTGGCGTGAATATATGAGGATAACCAAGGCTATCTCAGCGCCTCAGTATCTTAATCTTTATTTATCTTCCCGGGGGTGCTGAGATTCCCATTTCCGGAGGGGTTCGACCAGGGTTCGAGCTACTACGGCAATTGCCGAATCTCGTGTCGTCCTGACTTGCGTCTTTATCACCCTCATTATCAATGCCTACACATCACCAGCTACTGTTGTGCACCCTACCGCTTTATTCTGTAGGACTTTCAGGACTGTAAGGCTCACAAAGGCCAAGAAACGAGCTGAGGACTCAGGGTCGTGCTAAGTCACGTGTGGTGCCGGAGCCGTAAGCGGCAAAGCCCGAGCAGCCCTCGGCACTCAACTGTTTCCTGCATGGATGTTGTCCCAAGTGCATCCACACACGACTATAATGCTTCTGATATATGTTTCTGCAAATACATTGCTATCTTATGCCAATTGCGCCGATAGAGTCTCGCAAGTGGCCTTCCATATCCTGCAACTGCAGCAATCAATGCTTCACGTGATTTGCTTTCCACGTTTTGGATTTGCTTTTCACGTTTTGCGCATGGTATTTTTTAGTGAAAAATAACGTCATAGGTTAGCTTCAGATTCTGGATGTACATGACTTGCAAGATGCGAAAGTGGACCGCCGATGTCAAGCCTGCTGGCATGCTGTGTCCTCACTCATGAGCCTATGACGAACTTAAAAAGGAGCAGGAACAACGTGCATATCGGTAGAGCAGGGCTCCGACCAGCTGGTGGTCGCTTCTGTGGACGGAATGTGCGTGCAGTGCGCGTACTAAAAGCGTGTTGGTTGGTTGACGGTCCATGTGTATGCGTCGAGTTGGTCTGCAAGCGGAGCTGTGATAAGTGAGGCTACAGCTGTACTCGCGCGAGAGGGGAAGGTGAAAGTTTGCGTGTTTGGCCGTAAACGATGTAGCCTGGGAGATGCCGCCGTCGGACAGGCTACGCAGGCAGGGCAGATGCCAGCAAACAGTAAGGTAGCCAGATGAAGCAGTGAGATGCCGATGAATGAGTCGTACGGTGCGTGCCCGGACTTCGAAGACGGTCGACGTCGTCTACCGATGTCGGCAGCAACTTCCGTCAAGCAGAGGCGCAAACAAAGATGATCGGACCGAAGGAAGCGGTCACCTGACAAAATTGTCACATCAGCCAATGAGAAGGCCGGTTTATAGTGACGATAGTCACGGCCGTTTCGCTTTAATAAAGAGATGAGTATAGTAATAATCTATTCCGGCTGTGGCATCACTTACGAGACAGAAGAAAGGACGCAACTCAGTGCAACGGTAGAAGTCGGGAGTGCTCCTGCAAGTACTCATACTAACCCCTAAGGAAATCCCGTCGTCCACAACGCGAGCTGACGTCGTTTCGACATTCTCTAAGATTCATGCCGACCTTGGCAATTGATTGCTATGTTTGGATTGCAGGCGAGGCTCATCGAACGCCCTCGTTTGGCGTCGTCCGTCGCGTTCAGTAACATAAGCCAATGTAAAACAATTCCTCAGGCTCAAGCGCACTGCCATGCGGATTCGTCCTCGTACGAGCCTGGCCCGACGTACTTGTTTGTCTGCGGCCACTTGCAATGTGCCCTCCAGTACGTCTGGTTGGTGTTCGCGCCGCGCACAACCTCCGGCGCCACGCCCTCCTCCACCCACTGCACCAACGCCATCAACACATTCTCATCCGGCCTCGTCCCCGCGACGCCATCTTGCGCATTCCCGATCTTATGCGCGCCATCGCCGCCAGTGCAGTGCGACATCCCGCTGATGGGGAAGAAGCGATAAAAGCCATCGAGTTCGGCGGGCTCCCTCCCCATGGTCTTTCGCACAAGGGAGTAGTATCGCTTGGAGTTGTCCGATGAGATGAGGCCGTCCATCAGCCCATGATAATGGAGGATTTTGCCCCCGATAGCCTCAAAAGCGGAGATGTCGCCGTCGAAGGTCTCGACGCCAGCCGGGTTCTGCGCTTTGGCAACTCGGAAATCCGCGAGCGTAATGGACGCGGGATCCCAGGTCGAGTCGTTATGAATAACGTAGCGCCACCAGTCCTGGGATACGCATATTTATTTGAGCAAGAAGGGCAGTCACGCGGCAGACATACTTACCGTCGTGTACAAATACGGATCACCGTTGAACTGGGTCATCCCGGCCAATGCTTCTGCGCCGGGCTGCAACCGCGGATATATGAGATCGCCGTTCTCATCGTATACGGCGCTCAGCACCGTACGCACGGTCTCCGCCTGCGTCTCCGTCAGGCAGTCCGTTGTGCTGCCCTCCGCGCAGATCAGCGGTGTCGGGTCGAATTCGCAGAGATCCGGGTTCTCCAGCACACCGTCTATCGCGCCATCAAGCGCATCGCACTGATTCAACACCTCCTGATGGATGGCTCCCAGCCACATCTGCGTCGGCACAAACGTGTCCGCATCCTCAGTTCCCGTCACGGGGTAGAACGAGCCGCTCCAGTAGAGCAATCCGCTGAACGCGATCGCTGGCGCGCCCGAAAGCACGCCGTCGAAGTCATCCGGAAAGTCCTGCACCATCTTCCAGCCCTGCCGCCCGCCGGTCGAGCAGCCGACGAAGTACGACTTTTTCTGTGGCGCGCCGTAGAAGAGCGCGGTAAGCTCCTTGCCGACAAGGACAGCGGTGTGGACCGAGCGCCAGGCGTAGTCTGCGATGACATCCGGGTTATTGAGAAAGGCCACGCCCCTCTGGCCTTCGTGCCCGTTGTTGGCGCCAACGGCCGCGAAGCCGAGGGACGACGTGTAGTCGAGCTCACTATATTGGATGCCTTGGGGTATATCAATTTGGGAATTGAAGGAGTGCAATTGAGCATACTTACATCCTCCGATACCGCCATTGCCCGTGCTGAGAAAGCGACCGGTATAGCCCTGTGGGAACCACGCTTCCATGCGAATTTCGCTCCTCTGCGAGGTCGTCACGTTCATCTGAACACGGCAGATATCTGTGCTGACGACCTGGTACGAGGGTCTCCCGCATGAGGGGTCGATTGCCACGCTGAGGTTCGTGCCAGCTGCGATGTACTCTGTCGCATACGTGGTGACGTTTTCCATGTTGATCTTGTCGACGAAAGACGAGCAGTTGGCGGCGAAGTCATCTTGCCCGTGCACATTGGCCATGCGTAGCAGCGCAAGCGCGCCCATGAGTGTGCCAGAGCACGAGCGGAGAGGAGCCATGAGGAGCTGCGACCAGTCCATGGTACTCCACTTGAACCTTATTAGGCAGCGCAAAGTGAATAACAACGACGTCCTGGGGCGAGGACAGGCGATGTGGTACCAGTTGATGATCGCCAGCCCGTCGAGGGAGTGGGTGTTACAGCTAAGTACTGGAGTACTGAGCGCAGAGCAAGGAAGCTCGCGTGACTTCGGTCAGAACCTCCTAACTGGTCTTTCCACGCGCAAGATGAGTGTGGGGGAAGAGAAGCATCGTTCAGGCGATCGGCGGAGACTGGGCTGTACCGGAGGGAGGAGGGGCGATCTGAGATATCCGAATCCGAAATGCGGAGGAGAGCTCGGAAGAAATGCGCCGATAAGATAGGGACGACGCTCAAGCGAAGTAGCGGGCCGATCGTCCTATGGAGCGTCTAGGTAGTGAATGTAATGAACGGTCAGATACCTGAGAGTGTGGAGAGTCACGGAACACTGAGCGAGGACCAGTACTCGACGAGTACTGGGGTTTGTCGGAGTCGGCCGGCCGCGGAGGCAGGCAGCAGCAGGGGCAGCACGTGGGGTCACGTGATGCGCGCCGACAGCCACCCACCGAAAGCGCGGACCGGCCGACTGAACGCTCAGGCAGACGCCGGGCAGTGCCGCAGGCCATGCGGGAAGGGCCTGAAGCAAACCCGTGCTACCCCGAGCGTTAGCGAGTGCACAAGAAGGGAAGAGGAGGGCGGGGAAAACGAAAGCAGGCGAGGAGCTGCGAGGCGCTAGTGAGAGCGAGGGCAGAGCAGCGATGAGGCCGACGCGTCTTCCGCGCGCGTGACCGTACGGCGCTTCTTCGAAGCGCCGATCACGGCCCCGGCGCTATGGCCGGACGCGCGGCCCTCACTTCGCTTGACTTCCGTAAAGGTACCGGCGGTACCTTTACTATCAGAGAGTCAAGCCACGTGGGAAATCACTTCAACCAGAACGTTCAACGCACTACACCCATATCGCTCTTACACTCGATGGTTTACAAGGTCGCGCCAGATGGAAGAATGAGCGAGCGGTCGGTAGCTCGCGCGCTCTGAGGCCGCCTTGTAGTCATGCAGAAGATCTGGTGACTCGGTGATTGAGTCTCGCGGTGCCGGTGAGGCTTCCATTGTTCTCCTTGTTCTCACGTCTAGCTATATGGCGCCTATTGTGCGGACCGGCGCGCTCAGACCTTCTAGCCCCACTGATTCACGTATAAAATAGCATACGGCAGCAGCGCTTCTCTTCCAATCTCCCACCTTGTCTGCCATGGGCCAGCGTCATCAAGCTTTCATCGTCGCTAAGGTCAAGCCTCACGGCGGTGGCAGAGCCCGTTATCGTTGTATCGGCGCTCTTCACCACCAATGGTGCTATGGATCGCTGCCCGTGAAGGGCATCGTTCGCATGACCACTATGCTGAAGCAGAAGCCGAACGCGCAAATCGTGCTTGAGGAGCTGCGCAGCATCGAGGGAAAGTACGGATCCCATCTCGACGAAGAGCCCGAGATACCCCAAGTACCGTACGCTGCGATGCCTTCTCGTCTTGCCAACTGCGCTAACATCGCGCTCAGATGCCCTTATACGCTCTTCCTGCTCAACCTGGCCTTCAACGCCGACCTCGGTTCGTCAAGTGTAAGCGGACAGTATATATCTTCTGGATCACACCATGGCGTACTCCATGCGTCAATGGGTTGCTGGGATGGAGGTTCGTGGCGCATATCCTTTGTCATAATTCTTCGACTCACTTCGTTACAGACAATAATGACGGTATCACTGTCGTCGATGTGACTGATCCGTACGAGCCGAAGTGCTGCCTCCTCGCCGGATGCGAGACGAACACGGACGATCGCGGGCTGCTTACTCCCGAAATGTACCTCCGCGCGTACTACAACATGGATGCCCAGGAAGACCCCGAAATGAAGGCGTACCTCGAAGGTGTGCTTAAGGCCGTCCAAGACATCAAGATTGTCGACCGCAATGCTCTGGCTGAAGCATGGCCGTCCGAGTGTGGAATTCTTGCGGGCACCGACGAGCTTGATGAAGAGGATGGCGAGAAGACAGTCGCCGAACTGGTGCCCTCTCTTACGTCCTTAACCCTTGGGCCTGCAATCCAGCAAGCCATCGAGGCAGGCGACCTTGAGGGAGGAGAGTTGATTTTGATGCAGGCTGACAAGCTGCCGAGGATACTGGAGACCTTGCGCGCAATTGAGGGACCCTTCCCCGACAAGGGTTTGCCTCTGATCGTCAAGCTCGTGGAAAACGCGGGCGTCGTCGACGACATCCTCGCCGGCATTCAACTATCGGGGGAGCAGCTCGTGCAGGTGCTCCCCGCGGACGCCAAGATAGATGTACTTGACCTCACCGGCAATGCTGCCCTCACTTCCGACGGCCTTCGCACGTTGCTGGCTCATACGTCTGCGATCCGCCGACTCGTACTCATCCGCACCGGCATCTCCGATGACGATCTCATCGCGCTACTGGACAAGCCCGCCACATTTGGACAAGTGGAGGAACTTGTCCATCCCTTGCTTTATAGCTGGCCGCGCCAAGCTTCGTACCCCGCCGCGTTTGCCATCCGGAAATGCAGCACCGGCGGTTTGATAGTCCCTGGCGGCGGCGTGATGAGCTTGCCCCTCCTCTCGTTACCGCGCATCACGGACAGCCTACGTCGCCTCGTCGATGCGTTACTCGACCCGCAACTTGCGTTCAGCTTCGGAATGGGCGACGCTGTCTACGAAGCGGCGCTGAGCGCGGGAACCATCCCCGATGGCAAGACCTGGAGTGAGCGCGCTGTCTGGTGCACGCCAGCGGCAGCGTCGCGAGTGCCGGCGACAGGCGGCTGGGTCTGTGCGCTTTCCTGGTCGTCCTTGCGAAGTATGCTAGGTCGCAGTGGACAACAGCAATATGGTCTCATTCTCCTGGAAGAAACAGGAACAGCTGAGAACAAGGAGAGCGCGGGCGTTGCGTATTCTCCCCAAGGCTTCTTGGATAAGATTCAGGAGCAGGGATTTGCAGCACCGTCGGAAAAGACAGCGCAAGAGTTTTTAGCAGTGTTCAAGAGACTTGATGTTGAAGGCGGGACGCAGATGACGATGCACGATTACATGCAGGCAACGGCCAAGCCACAGTGGTACTGAGTATGTAGCAGTCGACATGTCTCTTGCAGAACATACTTATCATAGTAGAACCTCGATCACCTATACTGCCTAGTGGCCATTGTCTGAAGAAAGCACCGTCTCCGGCGAACTATTATAGTTCAACGATGTCAGCGAGGTGAATAAGTTACTGGGCATCTCATTTGATGGCTTGCTTTGCTTTCCAGGACTGGAGAGCGTTCGCCTCTCATCCTATCTCTTTCGGAAAGGGTGTGATAGAATACATATGCATCGATTATTTTGCTGTACTGGTTCCGTCAAAGACACTGAGCAAAGCGAAGCAGCCGTACAACAATAAGACTGGGTATGCGACGAGCAGACGTTGATCCGACATCTGGAGTACTGAGACAAAGATACCGGACGCGGAGAAGGTGCACCAGAGAACGGAAAGGAAGGATAGCAGGTAGCCGAACATGCCGCTACAAGGAGAGTTAAGTTATGGTCATTATCGCAGACATTGGGAGACTCACTCTAGGGTCACCATAACGCTGACAGCGCTCACGCCCACCATGGGCAGCAAGCAATATCCCAGCACGGACGTGACGCGGAAGGCATCGATAGGTCGTTCAGACATGAGGTTGAGCAGGACGTAAAGTGACATGGATCCAAATAGCCCGACGCCGTAGATGTAACCGAAATTGGGTTTGCCAGACTGCGATGGATTAGCGTAGGTACAAGAGGGCTTCAAGTACTCACCAGGAGCAGGAACATCCCAAAGCAGAAGACGTATATGATCGGCCCCGCGAGGTCCGCGTCGTCCATGATGTGCTCGTCTATACGGCTCATGGGGTTGAGCACCGTCATCGACTTGCCGCGTATGTGCGAGAAATTGATACCGAGCTCTGTGAGACAGATGAGATAAGAGATGATATGCGGACACGGGCGCACGCACCCTCGAGCAGTGGCGGCTCGCCCTCGAAGCCGCCTGTGCCGAACGCAGTCCACCATGGTCCCTGCGCCTGTATGTTGCCTCCGTATGCAGGAGCAGGACCACCACCCTGCGGTCGCATAGATCCCTGCGCGCCCATGGTCCCCTCCAGGCTGGGGCGCGAGCCCGGGTAATTGAAGTTGCTTGTGTCTGGCGAGGCGGGCGAGTAGAACTGAAGAGGTGTTTGCTGGGGCTGCAGATTTTGGGAGTAGTACGCGTTCTGGGAGCCTGAGGCGCCATAGGGGTTTGGGTCCTGCCACATCGCGGGCGGCAACGAGGAGCTCGTCGTCGTCGTCGTCGTTGAGAAGGAAGTGCGCAGGCGTTCGCCCGTCCACGTCGCGGGCGCTTCATCGTCACGTGGCAGTGAACGCCCCTCATTTCCAAAATTGTTGCCATTTTCGTTCTTCCCTTGTTCCATCATGGTGAGTCTTGTCCGAGTGCTAAATGTACAGAAAAAACTGACTATATGTGCGATCTATAGCCTCAGGTAAGCGCTTCTGCAACTGCGCGGTAGTCAGGACCTTATCTCGCACACAGAACGAGTACATCGAGGAGCACATCAGGCGGCATGGTAGAAGACTAGATTACTTCGAGAAGCGGTGCGTCCCCCTACTTATTCAACCCTGTATATCCCTGATCATCCCCCTTCTCTCCAGGCGCAAGAAGGAGGCTCGTGAGGCGCACAAATCCTCTGCGTACGCCCAGAAGACTTTCGGTATCAAGGCCAAGCTTCTGCACGCTAGACGCCACGCCGAGAAGGTCCAACTTAAAAAGACGCTCAAGGCGCACGACGAGCGCAATGTCAAGCAGGCCGACAGCTCTGCTACACCTGAGGGCGCCCTCCCCACCTACCTGCTCGATCGCGAGGGCCAGAAGGATGCGAAAGCGCTCTCTAGCGCGATCAAGCAAAAGCGGAAGGACAAGGCGGCCAAGTACGCCGTGCCGCTACCGAAAGTGCGCGGGATCGCGGAGGACGAGATGTTCAAGGTGATGCGGACGGGGAAAAGCAAGAGCAAGGCCTGGAAGCGGATGGTCACGAAGGCGACGTTCGTCGGCGAGGGCTTCACGCGCAAGCCGGTGAAGATGGAACGCTTCATTCGCCCGATGGCGCTGCGATACAAGAAGGCAAACGTAACACATCGTGCGTGGTTGTCTTCTCATTCCTCTCATGAAAAGCTGACAACCCTTCCCCAGCCGATCTGAAGGCAACCTTCCAGCTTCAGATCCTCGGCGTCAAGAAGAACCCGCAGTCCCCCATGTACACCCAGCTCGGCGTCATGACCAAGGGTACCGTCATCGAGGTCAACGTCTCGGAGCTCGGTATGGTCACCACCGGCGGTAAGGTCGTCTTCGGCAAGTACGCCCAGATCACCAACAACCCCGAAAACGACGGCTGCATTAACGCTGTCCTGCGTGAGTTCTTTTTCCAAATCGCCGGTAGTCGCCTAGCGCTAATCACATTATTCGCAGTTGTATAATCTGGATTTTGTCCGTCATCCCACTCATGTATCTCTAGGCATCATAGGTAGTTGTAGATTTTCATGCGCTCATGCACATCTTCATATCATGCTTCGTAATGCCTTGGCTCTTTCAGTTACTGGCGTGGGCTTCAGGTCAAGGTGTTCCCTGGACCGGCTTTGGATTGAAGTACGCCATATGTGCTCAGGACTTGCTCAGGCAAGTGCCCAGGACACCCAGCGCGCTTGCAGCGCCACGCGATCCAGCACCGGTGATGTCCAGCTACTTCTATTCGTGTCCATCGGTGATGTCTTGTTACTTCTGTCCGTGCAGCGTCCCTTGGCCCACCTTTGCTCAGAATTCATGTACACGCGATACAGGGGAGCCCGAGTGTTCGTCCTCCATGCAGATCCTTTCTACGGGCGTCCAGGGTGCCACAGGTGTTGCTACCATCTCTCAGACGACCGGCATGAGCTTTTCGTCCTCGCAGCCGTTACGCGTATGTGCACTCGCTATTCCTTTCACCTCTGCTCATGTACTTATGTCAGTAGAGGAATCCTCATTATCCGCAGGCGAGACCATTGATGTTGTCTTTAGAATTCCCGCGGTTGACGAGGTCACTTCATCGACCTCGCTTACCACTTCCTTCACGAACAGCCTATCCTCTTCGTACGTCCTGTCGACTACGCTCAATAGGTTCACTTGCGGACCTCACGCTCACTTCAGCACGACGTCGACCCTGCGTCGACCTCCAACCAGCAGACGTCGCAAGCCATTGAACTGCAAATTCCTGAGGACTCCCTCTGCGCCGTCAAGTTCAAGCAGACATCATGCACCAGGCGCGGCTCTGGCAGGGTCCCCTTTGTCGCCAGAGGCCGGGTCTCATAACAGTACGATCACAAGACGGATGGTCATTTCCGATGTATGTGTACGCCCGGATAGAAATTGCAGCGAACTCATTACTTGTCTGCAGGGGCGCTCAACATGGGCGTGGTTCTGCCCGTTGAGGAGCACACGTCGTACATGAGTTTCGACACCGTGGGCCGTCATCAGCACGACGGCAGACAGCTCCTCCGCAACGTGATTTGAAGACGGGCCGAGAGAATTCACAGCTTCAAAGAGCTAGCTGGCTCTGTTTCCTCTTCTTCGTTTTGGGTCTCAGGTAGGCTCGATCATCCGCTCCGTGTTAGACCAGGCAAGCTGCGAGCCTCGCCCGCTCCCTCGCTCAAAACCCAAAACAGAAGATAACGGATTGTCGGCCCGGTTGGCGCTCTCTCTTTTCGGATAAAGCACTTGCGTGTTCGGGCTGAGGCTCGCGCGACTGAACGAGTCTAGGTCTCAGGATGTTTGCATGATTTACTGTGCTCTTTTAATTGGAGATACGCTCGTCGGGAGTCATGCCGATATATATATATCATGACAAATTTGCAGGTCGTGCTATTCTACTACTTAGATGGCCAATGGCTTGCAACCACCGTTGAAAATGCCGTTCTTGCAAGCGACGTCAGCTGTAGCCTGGTTGTGAGAAGGAAAATGAAAACATACAGCAGAGGCGTTCTCGCAGCAGACCGTCTGCGCATTGGCGTTGCAGCCGCCGCCGAGACCAATAATGGTAGTGGGTGTGCAGTTCTTCCAGCTGAAGCAAGGTGAGTGAGTTACGAAAGAGATCAACAGCAGTGAGCTTTACGCACATGATGCCGCCGATGCCACCCAAGGTGATACCAAGAAGCCCGCCAATAGGACCTGTAACCCCGTTGTCCGTAGACTGCAGGTAGAAAGCGAGTGAGCCGGAGCTCGTGGACACCAGAACTGCCATGGTTGTACCTGGTCGAGGACGTTGCAGCAGTACACGGAGCCCGTGTTGCAGGTATCAGTGCGTGGAATGGCGGTGGCGACGGCAAGCGCAGGTAGAGCAAGGAAGAGGGCGGAGAAGAAACGCATGACTGTCGAGTGAATGGAACGTCGGGCGAGGAGATGTGGTGGCTGAAGCGAAGGTAATGTACCCGTAGCCCCTCCCCTTATATACCCTGTCGAAATTGCGGGCAGGACGGGTATGGTGCGTGGGGTTCATCTCGCCGGTTGTCAGACGAGCTTCGAGCAAGTCGACTGTCGCGCCGCCCAGTTATCAGCCGCGTATATTGTGGAGCATCCCGCAGCGGATGCCTCGTCGTAGTCTGACGGGTGTCCTCGGCACTTTGGCGACTCCCATACACGGTGTTCGGGACGCTACAAAGTGACAGCCCTGAATTGCCTGAAATTCTGCAGAAACGCACAAGCACATGTCACGAGGACCTGCGCGGTGGGCGGAATACGAGAGAAAGCGGGGATGAGAGCGGCAGCGAGGGCAGCGGCATAATAGCCAATCGGTGGCTCATTGTAGGCGCTTCAGTTGCCCGTAGACGCCGCCAGGGTCCCTGAAGAATGCATTATTTCGATTACATCGAGCGACAGGTTTGAAAGGGAATCGGACGCACCTCGAAAGGAGCTTCAATTTATGACGTGAAGTACAATCAGTGCCACATACTAGTCCTCCACATGAGCTCGTCGTCACCGTGGAAGACTCCACATGAATGGTCACCAGGCGCTAACCCTGGAAGTGCATGTTACCTTCACCAAACCTTCACCACCACCGCAAACATCCAGATGTCCAAAAAGCGGCCAGAATGATCCCAATTGCCCGACAACAAACTATGGCTACAAGTGTCAATATTACAAATATGCAAAGCTCTACCATGAACCAACCCGACCCAAACTGAAGGGAAGCGGCGCTGGAAAGAAATGAATGAAAGTGACCACAACATCAGACTGACCGCCCTGATTCTCCAAGTGGCATAACACACCCTTGCTGGGCGCCTAGTGCGATTGCCTGGGATCTGGCGCATTGCCGGGATAGGCGGATGCTGGGCGATAGTTCGCGTATTGATGCCCGCGTGCCGCAATACTCGGCAACATCCACGACCCGTCCTGCGCCTCATAATGCCTGTCGACGGGGGAGGCCGCGTACCCGCCGTTCATCGGTGGTGCCGGCGACAGATTCCCATAGCGCCCCTTCTCGAACGCTCGCGAGATCGCGCTCGTACCCGGCAACGTATCGAGCGTCGTCTGCACCTGCAAACGCGGCTTGTCGTACAGGTGGCCACCATGCTCCTCGAAAGCAGGTAGGGGCTCATACATCGGATGCCTGTCTCTGTATTCATCGTATGGCGATGCTCGCCCGCTCTCGGCGACATCGAACGAATGGCGGGCGAAGGCGGAATGAGGCTCAACCAGCGTCGGTTGAAGCAGATTCGGCGACGCCAAAGAGGCCCTGCGATCGAAAGCAGCGGATTGCGAGTCTTGCAGCGTCCCGCGCATATTACTGGCGGGTAGCCCTCGTGCATAGGATTCGTTGAACTTCGCCGACGATGCGTTTGCGTGCCGGTTTAGACGATTACGCGAAGCTGACCTCCGTAGAGCACTGATTGCCACTGGCCGTTCCGTCTCCTCCATGTCAACTGGCGACGCCGAGCGTGGACCCGCATATGGCTGCGTATCCGACCATGGGGAAAGGTAACTCGTCCCGGGAGATGCTGCGTACGAAGGCGAAAGATAAACGTTTCGCGCGTCATCCGTATACGAGCGAGACTCGTCGAGCCTGTCTACGATTTGCTGTGTGCTGTTCTGCCGGGATGTGTAGGTGGCTGGTGGAACGTCTGATGATCGCCGCAGAGGGACAGCGAGCGGCCGCGTCGACGCAGACCGTCCGGCAGACTCTTGCCAACCAGACCATTCGGCAGGAGCTGACATCGGTGTGGGCAACATGTCTTCTCGCGTGGCGGACGCCAAGCTGTTCGCTCTGATACGCGGCGTCACTGTCCGTTGATCCTTCATGGGCATCACCATCGGGAGTCTCTCAGCTCGTCGATTCATGTCCTCCGAAGGCAATCCAGACCTCAGGTGGTTGCTAGGTATACCAGTCAGCCAAGAGCGCACCTGCACATAGATCAAGGGGCTCACAGAAGCAGCTCTACGCGCGGCCATCTGGGTGACGCCCACTCCAGCGCCTGCATCGCTACTCGGATGTGCGCCATCATTTGGTCCATGACCGTGACGTTAGGCTTCACGTCTTCTACACCGCCCACCACTGTGCGCTCCCGTGCCTTGAGTTCCCACCAGCCGAACAGCAGTGTTCCCGCCGCGAGATGCGCAATCGTCAACAGATTGGGCACGTTCGTGTATCCATTCGGTAGCTGCTGCTGGATTATGCCCACGCAGGCCTTCGCCGCGTTCAAGCATATTGCTGCCGCAGGGTAGGGACCTGACGGAGAATACGGATGCGCGGGGGTTGGCGGACGTGGAATGAAGGGCCGGTAGATGAGCATCTGCGTGAAGTAGTACGTCGTAAACAGCGTCGCAGCCTGGTTGGCGAAAGTGGGGTCGTCGATCCGACTCGGTTTCACTGCGTGAGGCGCGCGCGTCAGCGCTCCTAGCGACCGGTATACGAAAAAGACGGACGATGGTCTGGGACAGACTCGACCCATTCCGTGAGCGCAGTATTCAGCTGCGTAATTACTGGGTCAAGATTCCGCGTGTATGGACCGAGCGGCATATTTGTCTTGTCCAAGGAGTACTGGGAGGGCAATCGGTACAGCAATCAAGTAAGAGTGATTCGATACGCACTACGGTCCGCAGAGTTCTCGCGATGACGCTCGAGAGCTTAATGACGAGATTGAACGCGGTGACCTTGGACGGTTTTCCCCGAGGTTGTTTGAAGTCCGTTTCGGGGTCACCCGTTTCCCAGTACTCGTCGTCCACCTCCAGCAGCAGGTCCACATCGAAGCTGGCGCATATTAGGTCGGGAAACCCACAGCTTATGATCGCGGCTTACTCCTCCTCTCGCGTCGAGCATGGCTTCCCGAAGCTCGCACTATCCAGGCGGTCGAACAAAACTAGACACCACCATGCACGCTTCCACAGCTCGCGATCCGTCGCCTTGATGTTGCTGTAGATGGACTTCCGGTGGGCTCCCACATCTTGCGCTTTCACTACACCGACTGAGGTATATAGCCATGATGACCCAAACCAGTGCGTTCCGCGCATGAACATGGCCTGCACCTGCAATCATGTCATCAGCGAACGCGTCCTCTTGGTAATGTAATGGATTGAGTCGTACCGTGAAGAGCTGTATCTCATGCAGACATGGTGGGTATATAACACTGCGATGACGCTTGACGATATCTGAAGATTGTTAAAAGCTTGCCTGTCGATTGAAACGAACCACATACACATTGACAACTGGAAATAGAGCGAGCCCGCTGCGTGCCACGTTGGCCCGTCGGGTCCAGCCACGCAAGACTCGGGCAGTACGCGCAGATCATCACTCCAACGAGACGCGACGGCAAATATCGCGAAACAAACGGCGGCAAACCACTGATTGCGTCGATACAACCCCGAGCGCCACTGCCGCTCAAACGTCGGTCGATGCAAGAGGGGGATGTGCGTGTTCGTATAGGCGAAGTAAAGGTCAATAAGCGAAAGCGAGAGGTCGGGTGGTGGTAGATGATCCTGCACGTAGGCGAGCGTCTCGTCAACCAATTTGTGGCCCTCATTTGCGAGCTCCCACTACGTGACGCGTGTCAGATGGAACGAACCAGAAAAAAATATGGGTGGCGTACATCAGGAGACACCCAATATTCTTGTCGGCGCAGGCTCGATTGAGTTTCCGCGGACACTGCAGAAGCGGGCGTTGTCGACTCTGCGGGACTTTGCTGGCCGCTCTCCGCTATGTGCAGATCTCGCAGCTTCCGCGCGGCCTCGATCCAAGGCGCGCCGCTACTTCTCCCTATAAAGCGGGAATTGCGATTTGACTCGTCATCGACGCCGGGGAGCGAGAGCTTGACGCCACCGCCGACATCCTCAATGGTATCGTCCACGTCGGCAGAATACCAGCCTGAGTTTGACTCCGTGTCGGACATATTCATATTGCCTGGTCGCGTATACGTACGCGCCGTAGATGAGGGCTCGGCGGCAGAAGAAGAGACATGTCTTCTATCCTTGGGGGAGTCGATGGCGGACGGGGGCGCACTGGGGGGTAATGATTTGCGTGGAACATCCCGGCTGGTTGAGGTCTCTGTTCTCCAAGAATCTCGCGGGATAGGCGGCCCGAACTCGGCTTCGACGTCAATGTCGGGACGCAGCTGTGGGAGCAGGAGTGAGCGGATGAAAGGAAGGCGGGGTGGTGGCTGACGCGTTTCAAGAGGGATTCTATCCGGTCCAGTCTATCCTCCAAGCCAGTGATGTACCTGAGTGGCCACGTTCAGCGAACCATGAATCACGTATACAGGGTACAATTACGCTTTGGGCGGTCCCCTTGGCTTGGACGATTCGCTGCGGCGAGGCAAGTTCAGAGATGAACTAAGTAGTATGCAGGCACACGTACAGATATGTACAGGACTTGTTGGCTTGAAGGCATGTGCTGCAAACGTTGTCGGCCCTCGAGGGGCCGTCACAGCGGGTTTTCCGACGGCGGCAGGCATCACAGGCACGGTCTAGCTTGCGACGCTTGCTGCTCAAGGAGTCGGCGACGTATTCTGGGGATTGGGAGGCGTCTGCGCGTCGCTCATTCTCGAGAGCAGCGAACGTGTTGATCGGCGGCACGGGCAGACTAGAGGTGGATGCGGCGTCCGGCGCGTGATGATGAGATGTGGACGCACGCATGTGGGCGAGCGTTTCCGGTACGGAGAAAGGGCAGGGGGAGGACGCTCGGTGCTCTAAGAGTCCAGAGAACTGGAAGACGGAGGAAGGGCGGCGGCCGGAAAGTCAATGAGAGTGGAAGATGATGCTGGTGTTGACCGAGACGGAGGTGAAAGGTGGGCTCCAGAACCTGGCTACAATTAATAAGAAACCGATCTTCCCGCGCGCGCGCGCAACGGTACCGGTATACCCGAGCTGATCTGGAGCTGATGCTGGTCCTATTACTGGGTCAGTTTGGGGTCAGTCAGCCGGTGCTTTCGACATCTGCGCTCGGTAGATACGCACTCGCTTCGAGCAGTAACGAGGGAAAGAGCAAAAAGCGCGTTTGTCCCTGTTGACCTGGCTCTCCTATGTGGCTGGCGCTGGGCGGCAAGCCATTGGCCTCTCCTCCGGGTCGTGCGCTCACCCCCTATCACGTGGTGAGAACTCGCACTCGGAGGTTCAAAGAGATGGCGATACTTAATTCTCACACCATGGATCCAAGCAGTCTAAATACTTGAAGCATGAGGCTTGAAGATGCGGCGGACAGAGACAAACTCAGAGCAAAATATAGTGTAGTTCTGCAGGCAGCAGCTTTGAAAACATCACCGTCTTGGCACCCACAATTGAATTGATCCCGCCGATCCACGTGAGTAACTCGTGGATGTCGATCCAGGTCGATCCGTGTCGCGGCAGATGGCGCCCTGACGCTCACGTGGCGAAGTTCAACTTGTCCTTCACAGTCACCGTCATGCTCAGACTCGCTCGCATCGTCAAGCCTTTGTCACGTCCTTCGGTCTCAACCGTGAATCGTCGAACAATCGTTGACTATAACCGCCCCGCACCTCCTCCCCTTCCCAAGGAGCAGCAGCGCGAGTTCGAGGAGCTCACTCGGAGGGCGCAGACCCCTGCGGCTGGTTCCGGGACGAATCAGTCCGAAGTCGACCTTGCTCTGCATCCCGATGCGCCACGTCCGGTGCAGCCTGAATTCAATGGTGACGTGAATCCGAAGACGGGAGAGCAGGGCGGCCCAAAGCGCGAGCCAGTGGGCAGATGGAGCGATGAGTCAGAAGGCGACTGGAGCTTTAAAGGGCGGGTCTCGGACTTCTGAGGCTGCGGAGTGCCATAGGTATGGCGCCTTTCTGAAGCTTCATCCACAAGCTGACTCGCATACCAGTTTGGTAGCAAGTGTACAACCTGCTACAGTATGCTATGCTGTTGTCATCTTTTCGAGACGTCGGTCACGTGCTGGCCATAACGTCCGGAGTCTTCCGCTATGTCAAGTCAACGAGGTCGCCACCGCAAGACTGGTCAAGGCCCGCACTCATATTGCGCTCTGCCGAAGTTACCTCTCTATCCCTGCTGGGTTGCTCATACACTTCCGTGCGGCGACATGCAACTCAAGAAAACAGCTGCTTTACAAAGAGGATGCCAATGCGTATAGCGACTCTCTGACCTGTCGAGGGCTAATAAGAAATGGGTTATCGGCGGCAAGAAAGGACTCGCCAAGTTGCCCCGGCTTGTGAGTATCTCCTTCACAGTATCTGCGCTTTTATCATCGCCAGGAGCGACGCTCCCGTCACCACCACGTGGGACAGCAGCGCCCTCGTCGACGCCATTTGGTGGCTCAGAATCAACCCGCTCGTCGATATCAGTCATCGAATCGCCCACGCCAAGCTAAATACGAACGTCGTCAAACTGTTCAGTGGCCAACGGACAAGAAGCTCAGTACAAAACGCGTACCTCTGGATCGCCCACAGAACTGATGGCGATTCGCCAGATCATAATGCTACTCGCGAGACCTTTGCGCATGTTGCTCGTCGGCATTCTCTGCAGCCAATCTGCCCAGCTTTTGGTCGAGATCGCTCTGACTGCAGACAATCCCAATGCCGGTATGCGATGAAAAGGGAATCGACAAGGACGGCGTGGCGCTCTAGAGTGGACGATGCGCAGACTTGCAAGCATTTTCAGGTGGGAGCTTGCATTCAGGACAATACGCTGCTGTCCTTATATACTGGACGACCCCGATGACAGCTTTCCTAGCCTTGGCAGCGATTCGCGGATGACAACGTGGTGGATGGAAGGTCATAATTATGGGGTTCGCTGGGGCAAGAAGCGCCGGGCGTCTACTTAGTTCACTCCATGGTGTGTGCATCACAGGCCGTTGGGTAAGCTAATGCATATCAGAAACGGTGATAATTGACAGCTTTATCAGCCCAGAAAACATGGAGGACTTGCCGACTTTCGAGATATAAGTACAGCTATCGCGTCCCCGGCGGCGTCCAGAAGGTCTCCGCGCTGGCAATTTTCGCCAGCGAGTCCGCACGTTGGTTCCCTACAATCGCCTTGTGCCCTGGGCACCACGCCAGATCCACTTCGAGCCCTTTGTCACCGTCTAGAGCTGCACAGATGCACTCGTAAAATATACGCGACCCCTTCAAACTGAAGACGGCCTCGACCGCCGACATGTGATCGCTGAAAAAGTGAATGTGATGGACGCGGGGATAGTCCTTCACGTAATTCACGGCGAATAGGGCCGCGAGTTCGAGAGCGGCGACCTCGCCGTCGTAATCGTCGGCGCCGTCAGCTAGGCCGCGCACGAACGAGTCGACCTCGCGACCCATGCGATAGGCGACTACGCCTGCGCCAACGCGCTTCCTCCCTCCGTATATGCGCCGCGATCCGTCGGTGTAGATGATCAAGTGCTCCGGCGCGCTAAGCCATGGTTCGACCAGAATACGGTGAGCCTTGGCCGCCTCGTCTTTGGTTTTGTCTGTCCCGGAGATCCGCATCCTACCAGCAAAATCTTCGGCCTTTCGATTTCGAGGCGGGACTGCAGCAGGAGTTTGCCGAGCATGAGAAGAGCTGGAGGGCTTCGGGATGTCGGAAAGGTGGACAGACTGCTTTTGTTTCGTGGTACTATTTTGCTTCTCGGCGGTGCTGACGCGAGGTGGGCTGTCTTTCGTCTTGTTGGAGGCCTGTGTTGCGACGGCTGCTGTGGCTTTCGTAGTTTTGTTGCGAAAGAACGAATGACGAGAAAGATAGGACCGGCGAGTCGCTCTGAGGGCAAGAAGAGGCATATCGGGCGCGTACTTGCGAGGGATAGGCAGACGACCGCCTATATATACATAAACACCGAATCGCTAAGCTTGCACGGTGGCGTCGCGGAGATGATTCGCTTGGTGAGCTTGTACCAACCATTGTGATGGAGACTCCTTGAAGAGCGTTTATTGCTGACTGGAGTGATGCCGGGAAGAGCACTTGCGCCATGTTCATGTCCTTGGGAAACTTCAAGCGTCCCACGATGACTCGTAAGGAGCGCCGCGCACTGCGCCCGCAACGACAGAAGTGAGGCTGCTAACTCGCGCGCGCATCTATATTCGCATCGGAAAGCTAGCTGAATAGCCTGGATAACAAGTGGAGAGTAAATATCAATGGCACGTACTTAGCACGGGAGATGGGAGCAGGAATGCTGATGGAGGGAGCTACCTAGTACTTGCCATTTTAGGCAGTTCGTCGGCGCGCTGTACTAGATTGCTTCCGCGTGTGGCGTTCGTCTGTCGCGTCATCCCTGGTACGCGCCTCTTGCTCTCGACCACGATGGGCGTCCCAGAGCTCGACGCCCCCACCACGGCGCGCAGCACGCGTCTGCGCCGTCTGACAGCGTTCTGCTTCGTCGCTGTATGCTTATCATTCTACCTCCCGGTCTTCCTACTCGATGCCTTCGACGAGGACGATCAGCACACGGTCCCCATCCACGCGCAGCAAACACTCGACAAGTGTCGCAACTTGCACACGAAGCCAGGCCCTCCGCCTGACTTCAACCTGCGCACGGAGTCAGATCGTTTCGTTCCGGGCACGAAGGCTACGCTCCTCCGCAACGCGACAATATGGACCGGACGCGTCGATGGCCTCGAGATCATCAAGGGTGACCTTCTATTAGACAAGGGTAGCATCAAGGGCCTGGGTGTTGTCGACGCTGGTGTGCTTGCGCAGTACAGCGCTGCCGACCTGAACACCATCGACGCTGAGGGAGCTTGGGTTTCCCCAGGGTGCGTCCTCCGCTAAGTGCTGGGTATGCCAATTCACTGACCTCCCCTCAGTATTGTCGATATGCACAGCCATCTCGGCGTAGACAGTGCACCTGAGCTCCTCGGCGGGGACGATACTAATTCCATCAAGGGCCTCGTCCTGCCGTGGTTGCGTAGTATCGACGGCCTCAACACGCATGACGACGCGTACAAGCTCTCCATCTCCGGTGGTCTTACTACTGCGGTTGTGCTTCCTGGCTCTGCGGACGCCATCGGTACACTTTGCGTTTTCCATACGTCCATTCCCGGCGCTGATACCTTCACAGGCGGACAGGCTTTCGTGATCAAGCTGCGCCCGACGGACGAGCGGTCTCCTTCGTCCATGCTGCTTGAGCCGCCCTTCGGCCTGAACGGCAGTGATGTCGACTCGTCCTTGCCCCCGCGCTGGAGGCAGATGAAGTGAGTTGCCGCCGCCATCTCATCAGAATCGTATGGCTAAGCCTCTTCCTACAGACACGCATGTGGTATGTCCTGACTCCATTCGATCTGTCAAGGAGTCTCACAGCGAACCATCGTTCAAGGCGAGAACCCAAGTGAGTTTGCTGTGACGTCTCAAACCAGCGCGCTCACCTTCTGTAGGCCGCGTGTACGGTGGTACGCGCATGGACACGATTTGGGCATTCCGTCAGGGGTGGGCTAGCTCTTCCTCCAGGCCTGTCAACCTTTGACCTTCTGTCAGCTACGAGACGGCGCGGAAGATAAAGCAGAGCCAGGACCAATATTGCGACAAGGCGACTGCTGGCCAATGGAACGGTATCGGCGAGTTTCCAGAGGATCTGCAATGGGAAGCCCTGGTAGATGTCTTGCGCGGTCGCGTCAAGGTGCACTTGAATTTCCCGTTCTTGAGTTGCCCGTCTCAACCATCCTACCAGGTACACAACCACTGCTACGAAGCTGTTGACCTCGACGGCATGGTTCGGGTATGTTAAACCTATCTGAGCGGTACTTCTTTACTCATGCTATGCAATGAAGATCACGAACGAGTTCAAATTCCACATCGCCGCCTTCCACCACGCTCATGAGACGTATCTTGTACCCGACCTCTTGAAGAAGATGTATGGTATGTGGTCACGGTCAAAGCGATTTGTGCAGTTTGACCAAACATCCATAGGTGGACCGCCGGCCGTCGCGCTTTTCGCGACGAACGCTCGCTACAAGCGTGAGGCATACCGTGGCTCTGAGTTTGCGCCTAGTATCCTAGCCGACAACGATATCAATGTCGTTATGAAGGTGCAACTTCCTTCATGCCTACATGATCATGATATGTATAACTGAGACGTACCTCAGAGCGACCACCCCGTTCTGAACTCCCGACACCTGCTGTACGAAGCGCAGCAAGCGCACTACTACGGCCTTCCGGCTGAGATTGCTCTTCGCGCTGTCACTACGACGCCCGCTTTCATCATGGGGCAGGACCACCGCATTGGCACAGTCCGGGAAGGTCAGTCGGTCTGGCTGGCTGATTCCGATGTTGAATGCATAAATTAAATTGTCTCGTCCTTCAGGTTATGATGCCGACATCGTGCTCTGGGACTCGCATCCACTTGCTTTGGGTGCCGCGCCCCAGCAGGTGTGGATCGATGGCATTCCCCAACTCGACTCGCCGAACGTCGTGAAGAAACCCGAAGCATTCCAGCGCGTGCCCAAGACACCGGACTTCGAGAAGGAGAAGGCGGCAGCGATCAAGTACGAGGGGCTGCCGCCCCTCGTACCGAAGAAGACTTCGTCGACGGTCGTCTTCACGAATGTGTCGAGCGTCTTCTTGCGTGAGGACAACAGGATCATGCAGGCGATGCTCCCAAGCGCCGACGTCAACGTCGTCGTAAAGGACGGCAAGCTCATGTGCTACGCATGCGATGTGCAGGAAAGCTCGACGGATGCCGAGTACGTGAACTTGCAGGGCGGGTCCGTTGCGTGAGTGTCTTCCGGTACATCGGTCTTCTCTGCCGACTCATGATATTGACAGTCCTGCGCTCATCTCGTACGGGTCGCCTCTCGGTCTTGAGCACATCGCCGCAGAGGCCTCCACCAGCGACGGTGCGGTTGGGGATCATTTGACTGCGAAACAACCCGCCATGCTTGGCGGTAATGGGGCTCTCATTCGCGCTGTCGATGGTCTGCAATACTCGACGCGGGATGCTCTGTAAGATTGCTCTACCGTTCACTCAACCTCAGCTGATCATCCGGACATAGGATCGCCAACCGTGCGGGCGTCACCACCGGTGTTGTCGCGCCCACCTCGTACGGCTTCCTGAGCGGGCTCAGCTGCGCCTTCTCTACCGGCGCTGCTCACAAGCTTGAGGGAGGCTCGGTGGTGAAGCCGATCACAGCCCTTCATGTCTCTGTCAGCATGTCCTCGTCGACGAGCGTGAGCACACAGATCTCGGCACTCCGTAAGCTACTGCTGGGCGGCGGCGAAGGCGAGCTCGGCATGGCGTTCAGGGATGTCGTCGATGTACGTGCGTTAGTAGCGAGCAAATGGATGTTCACTTACACTATATTGCAGGGCGTGCTCCCTCTCATCATCGATGTGTCCAGCGCGGACGTTATGGCGACGCTCATATTGCTCAAGGCTGAGGTCGAACAAGCGAGGAACGTCAAGCTGCAAGTCACCTTTGCAGGTGCGACGGAGGCGCACCTGCTCGCGAAGGAGATCGGCGAGGCGCAGATCGGCGTCATCCTCAACCCATCGCGGCCGTTCCCTGGCACCTGGGAGTCCCGCAGAATGTGAGTATTCGGAAGCTGCGTGTAATAGTGATAAGTCGGCTGAATGTGTTCAGTCTTCCCGGTCCGCCGATTTCGCACTACAACGCGCCTGGCTTGCTGCTTGAGAATAATGTGACGGTCGGGATTGGCATTCAGGAGCCCTGGAGCGCGCGTAACACTCGCTTTGACGTGGCTTGGGTGCGTCTCGACTTATGTATCAGTTGACGCTGACCTTAAAATGCCTTTCTTGCAGGCTGCGCTGGAGATGTTTGGCGAAATCTCGAAGGCAGACGCGCTCGCGCTCGCATCGACGAACTTGGAGAAGCTGCTCGGACTGCCCTCTGAAGACGGTGACCTCGTTGTGACTAGCGGCGGAGACCTTCTGTCGATGGAGAGCAAAGTGGCGGGTATCGTGTCGCCTAGGAGGGGGATTGTTGAATTGATGGATTAGGTTCGAGGTCATTATATTCGTGACCGCGTTCTGTGCACTTACTCTGGATGAGAACAACAATATATATGGATTGATATTGCATGAATGGAGTGGCAGGAGATGAATATGACCCGTGCAAGGACTTGGCTCGGGTCGCACTCCTCAAGACTCCTCAGCCTGTCGAGATCTGATCTGGGTGATGCACATGGTGAGCCCATGTGATAAACATTAGCATCACTCACGGGACCTTTTTTTGGTTCCATTTGGGTTTGTTTGTGTCGTCAGGTCTCGTCCTGAGGTGTCGTCTTTGTGGCTCGTTTGTGGCTGCCGGGTTGCCTGCCGTTCGATATAGACCATGATGCCGCTCGCCAGTACTGATGCCCGCCTACTTGGCCGGCTGTGCACATGGTCATTGTGTTGAGACCTAGTGTGACCCCGGCTTCGCACCGGCCGGACATGGGTATATAAGAGCGGCCGCATCGCCTGGACCCTCACTCATCTCTCTTCCCTTCCGCCACCCCCCTTTCTCCCCCCGCAACAGACGTCTGCTCTCGGCTTTTTGCACTCTCCGTTCATGCCTCTAGATGGCCTACTACCGTTCTCTACCTTCTCATCGTTCTTCGGTATCGCGCCACACTTCGTTCTCGTCGTCTCCTGACCGTTGTCGTGTCGCTGACCCTTTCTGTTATCGTCCGATATTCTTCTTCTCGCCTATCATATACCTACAGTGGTCTGGCTCCCCTCCCCTGCCTCTTCCCGATCTCGCCACATTGTGTCGGCTCTACTACGTTCTGGTGGCTCTCGTCGCGGTCTACGGTTCTGCTGGAGATCAAGCTAAATGCTGGTTGGACGTATGGTGCGCTGCTATGCCTGCCCTATCTGCCATCTGCTCACGCTCTATGCAGCTTCTCGACTTCGACAACGCCCCAAATTGCGCCTCATTACCTGGCGGTGCTCTTGTACGTCTCTTCACCCTCTTCTCGTGATCTATCACGCTGATCGTCCTCCAGGTACTGGAAAAAACATGAAGATCGACGCGCAAACTTGCTCTTACAAACTCAAGATCTTCAAGACTCTTCGAGATTCCTAGCTGCTTTACAAGGCCGACGTTGGTTTCCTCAAGTCCAGTGTGTGCCTCAAGGTCCCTTGGGATAGGTGCATCACCACTTGGTGTTGTGCCGGCGCCAGGCCTCATCGTGGCCCAAGGGTGAACCTCCCCGTTTGGGAGGGCCAACTGGCGTCCTGGTCTGCGCGCGAGCGCAGGCTGGGTAAAACCGCGGACACGTTGACTGTACAAGGTACGCCACTTGGGACGTGATCCGCTGCGCTTGCTGATTGACTCCAGACCCGACTACCTGCCATTCAGCAACTTCTCAAGTGGGTGTACAGCTTGTCAACAACGTCCCTTCGGTGAGCAACCTTGTTCTTTGCGTCTTTATCGCATCTTACAGTCTGCAGCCCTGTCGATGTGTCCTCAAGTAAGCCGAGGCCGCGACCTTGGCAAGGGTTCGTCATAGGGTACCCGTTTAGCTGGGGTGCCGAGGTGTAATCGCGAGCGCATTAGGTGCAAGTGGCTGCCTCAATCAGGTGTCGATCGCACTTTGCGGGAGCCTTTTTGTGGGGTTAAATATGCATCTGGAAGGGCACAGCCGGTGCGTCACAATCTCACGCATGAGCTATATCTCAGTGCGCTGACTTCAACGCAGCTTTTGGTTTTTTGAGTTCATAAATATGGATGGTCCAGATTGGGGATGGTGGCGGGACACCAGTGAGTGCGATATCATATACCTTGAGGCTGACGGACGCTTCGGCGAGTGTGCCGTAGGCCAACAGAGCTTGCCTGCATCAAGACCGTGTGCCTCAAGATCCCTTGGAATAGGTACATCACCATTGGTGGTGTGCCGGCGCCAGGCCTCATCGTGGCCCAAGGGTGAACCTCCCACTCTGGGAGGGCCAACTGGCGCCCTGGCTTGCGTACGAGCGTGAGCCAGGACAAAGCGCGCCTTTGATTGTCAAACAAGTATGTCGGCTTTGGCTTCGAGCACCGTCCCCCGTTCCTGACTGCCCCTCAGATGTGGTCGTACGGAAGAATGCCAAGTGGGTGTACAGCTTGTCGATGGCGGTGACATTGTAAGACCCTTCTTTACATGTCGACGGCGTCGCTGATAAGTACAGCCATGCCACGCGCCTCCATGAAGACGAGGGCATGAAAGCGGTACCAAGGAGTGGCTGTCATGCAGCCCTGAGCGCGGGAGACGCAGCGTTGAGCGCGGACACCACGAGAAGCAGGTGCAGATTACAACAGGTGCGGGAGCCTTCTCAGTGGTTGAAGTTGCATGTTGGGTAGCTCTGTCGGTAAGTCCACTGAGTCTTGGCGTGTTCTAGCTATGGGCTGAGTCATTATCAGTGTCTTTTTGGAGGCTCTCGAAGCCGCATATCGAGAACGTGGTTGCCGTGAGTGTTCCCCCTCTGTCTCTTGTCTGATGTATGTGCGCTTCGGCGGGTGTGCGGTGGGCCAACAGATCTCGACTACCATGTCATGGGCGCTCATGTATGTCCGATCGTCGCTCTTTCACGAGCAGCACCCAAAACACTGGCACGAGTCAGATGCATCGGCTGAGAATCGGGGTTGCGTACAGTGTATCTCATATTTTGGCTCGATTCATGACTCAAACCGTGTCCTACAGAGAGAGGACACACGTCTAAGGACGCAGAAAGCTCTAAACTCGTGTGGCTTTGAATCGAGTCCGTCAAGCACGGTTCATTGAGAAGTTGGAGTTGAGGAACGAATCCGATGCCACAAAGCGTCGGTATCTTCGGGGTGGCGACCCTCACCTGCCATTGGTACTAAGTAGTAGTAATAGTACTTTCATATCTGCCTGCCCGTGCTGCATGATGTTCCCTCCCCTATGCACTCAACACATACTGAAAATCAGCTACCCTTGGCGATGAGAAGGAATATCTTATCTTCAAGTCATAAGTACAAGGAGGATACCGTTCAAAGGACGCCACAGTTCCTCAGCGCGTCAGCCGCACAGCTGGCTACAGCAGTCTATGCACCAGCACCGTCACGTCGTCCAGCCACTTACCGTCCTCTTCCAACGTGACAAGTTGCGATAGGCGGTCATCGCGTTCTGCACTCGAGACCTCCGGTCCTGCCTTCACGTCCTCCCCATCCCTCGCCGCTTGCATCTCTGGCATGTACTCCGCCCCGCCAGCGAGCGTCTCGCGCACGACCTCCGCGGCGAGATTGACTCCCTTCGAGCTGCTTGCGCGGTCGAGGATGCGCGGGAGGACGCGCAGGTAGGGCTCCGCACACGAGAAGTCGTCCAGCACGCAGTCGGGCAGGCCGTCGGAGAACATGACGAGGAGCTGCTCGGCGGGCGACGACTCCGCGTCGCTCAGAGGCGGCTGCTCGGCGGTTGACGGCTGTTCGGTTGCGCTTCCCACTTTCGCCCACCGCACGTCTGGCGTGGCGCTCACATACGGCGGTGTGCGGAGGCGGGAGAGGAACCCGTCGAGCGACGTGGCTGAGAAATTGGGGAATGGGTCCGAGGCGACGAGCACGCGGCGGACGAAATCGGAGGGGTATTTGCAGAAGAAGTCGCCCAGGGCTGGGAGGAGTGGTTAGCAAGATGACAAAGATAATAGAAGGGACATGGCAGTAAGGTGACCAGGGAGATGAGGGAAAAGGTTATGTGGCAGCTGTGTGCTAGACTCTGTGATTCTGATGATGGAGGGTATGCTGCAGAGAAGAAGGGATGCAGGCCAAAGCGGGAAAAGTTGGCGGGGAGACAGCATCGTACCTCTTGTGACCGCAATGGTGCCAACGACCCGGCTGTTCAACATGGCCTCCTCCTCTCCAGGGTGTTCTGACTTCACGCGCGCCGCCTCCTCCGGATCCACCCCATTATGATTGGAGCTGAGATTGACCACCTCCCACGGTCCTCCCGCTTCCCTCCTTGTGCACAGTGCTACAATCTCGTCAGCACGGTCCCTTTCCGACCTAAGCGGACACTCACCTGCAGTACAGTCGCCAAGCGACGCTACCCACAGCTCCTTGCACTCCGGATCGAGTAGCGCGACAAGCGCCGTCGACCCGCTCTTGCATCGGAGGAGCTTCTCGTGGTTCGCGCCGCTGCCGCCGTTCCTGTGATCGTCTGCGATCACTAGCAGCTCCTCGCCGGACATCATACTGATGTCTTGTGGGAACAGCGCGCGCGCCTCCGTGCCGATCGTCTCATCGATCGCGAGCAGCGCGCCCGACAGGGCACCGGCCACCGCGTCCTCCGCTGGCGGATCAGCCTGCGCGACTGCGTCTGCGAGGCGTGCTTGGAGGGCAGGGACTATGGACCGTTGGATAAAGTCGACGGCGGCGTGACCGGCATGGCCTGCTAGACGTCAATATGCGGCGCGATGAAGCCAAGGGGGCACGCACCATCGAAGATACACCGCAACCGCCAGACGCGCCCTCCGATCTCGATGTTCTCGAGGACGTGCCGGTCCTGCGACTTCTGCGTGCTGGGCTGGAAGGAGACGAAGTCCGTGCCGTCGAAGGTGCCATGTGCTCGAAGGGCACAGTGGAAAGCCTCATCGAGGGCCGCGCCGGTGAGCGGGGTGTAGTCCCATGTCTCGTCGCCGTAGTCGCCGCGGCCGAGGTCAGTCTGCTTCTTCGCAGGCATTGGGGTGGATTAGACGTGTATGTAGGTCGTCTGGACTCTGAAGGTGTCGTCGTCGTAACTTTATACGGCTGGCTTTATCTCGATCCATGCTCGAGCGTGGGAGGACGTAGCCCTGGGTTGTGGGCAAGAGGCGGTTTCGGGGTTGCGATTCATGGTTTGTCTCGTATAAATACTTGCTCTCGGATCCGGATTGGCACTCCCTTCAGTTGCGTTCGTTGAGGAGGACTCGAGAGGACGTGCGAGAGACCTGAAGTTGAACTTCCGAGATGTCAGCGTCACGTGTGGAATGTCGATCCCCCGGCTGAGTTGGCCACTGTGCAGCCGCGAGCGCATCTTGTGCACCTTGAGAACATACCCTATCCAATACATCTGTACAGAGCACGTCGAAGATAAACGATAAGTCTCAAGGTACTTGAGAGGGCGAAGGGTTCAAAGCTTCAAGGGTGGCAAGGTTAAGGCAAGATCCAGCCAAAATTACCGTGACAGTAATTTAGCCAGTCTGTTGCCCACAGCAACAGCCTATCATGTATGATCTGCGGCCATACATTTAGCTGTTCACATTGGCAATCGAGGGCCACCTTCGAGGAACATGGCACTGAGAACATTTGGAGAACATCTGTCACGCACATGAACTGTCACATGTCACCGGCCACACGATACGGCGATCGCCCAATCAAGAACGGAACGCGAGCCCGCTCAAGGCCGCCACCCAGAGCCCCGTCGCGAGACCGTTTGGCGTCAACCCTCTGTCTAATGAAGCAGATAGCCGCACTGCCGCCACCTACCCACGTCAATGATGCTCACCTTCTCTCTCAATCGATGAGCACGGCGCTCACGGGCGGCGCCTTATAAGGGCAGCGTCCCTTGGCCCAGAATCTTCATTCCCTCTTCATCTTTCCATCTCCCATCATGGCCCGCGTCAACACCGCTGTACCCGACTCGTATGAGTACTTTCCGCTCAACGAGCCGCCCATTGGCACGTTTCAAGCCAAGGTACAGCTTGAGCGACACGACGCGAGATCGATGCTAATCGAACACATTTGCTTTATAGGACGAGATTACGCGTCCCAAGCTCTTTGAGCCCATCACACTCAAGGGTGTCACCTTCAAGAATCGCATCTTTGTGTCTCCCATGTGTCAGTACAGCTCGGATAACGGGCACGCCACGGACTGGCACTTTGTGCATGTTGGGGTGAGTTGCATTCTCGCACTTTCGACCTTCATGCTGACGCGTTCTTTAGGGCCTCGCCACGAGGGGTGTAGGCGCCATTATTATGGAAGCTACTGCTGTACTTCCTGAAGGACGCATTTCTCCAGAGGACGCGGTACGTGCTCCCTTAGCCTCCATGTTTTGCGGAGACTGATGCGCGCATGCAGGGCCTTTGGACCGACTCGCAGATGGAGCCGCTGAAGCGCATTGTCAATTTCTGCCATGGCCAAGGCACGAAGGTTGGCATTCAGTTGGGCCACGCAGGCCGTAAAGTAAGTCAGCCAATAAACGACCTGAGGCACGAAATGAAGTGAACGCCAGGCTTCTACTCTCGCACCCTGGGTTCAAAGGCATGCTGGTCACGGCACTCCAGCTGCAGCTCGAACCGACGAGAACGGCTGGCCCGATGACGGTTCGTTCTCGCACGCACGACATCTTCGCTGCTTCTGATTACCACCTCTCACCATCAGTCGTCTCTCCCTCCGCTATCCCCTTCGCCGACGGCTACCCCCACCCGAAAGAGATTTCCCAGCAAGAGATGCAGCGTGTGGAGGATGCTTTCGTCTCCGCCGTCGAGCGCGCCAAGCAGATCGGCTTCGACTTCATCGAAATCCACGCCGCACACGGATACCTCCTCTCGACCTTCTGCTCCCCGCTCGCCAACGTCCGCACGGACGAGTTCGGCGGGCAGCCGCTGGAGAACCGGCTGCGCTACCCGCTGCGCATCGTGAAGGCGTGCCGCGCGGCGTGGGCCGACAAGCCGCTCTTCGTGCGTGTGACGGCCACGGACTGGGCGGAGGGCCCGGAGAAGGACGCGAACGGCAAGTGGCTGCAGTGGGGCCCGGAGCAGTGCGCGATCTATGCGGGCGAGCTACAGAAGCTGGACGTCGACCTCGTCGATTGCTCGTCTGGCGGCAACTACGGGAAGCAGGTCATCCCGCCTGTGGTGCATGGGTACCAGGTGAGTACAGTACTTTCTCTGGATGTCCATACGTCTTGGTTTCGAAGGAGGAGCTGACGATGAATAGGTGCCCTACGCCGAGATCTTGAAGAAGGCGAACCCGGGACTGATCGTGTCCACGGTTGGCAACATCACGGACCCCAAGCTTGCAGAGTCGTACCTGCAGGATGGGAAGGCGGATGTGATCATGCTCGCGCGCGAGCTCATCCGTCACCCGCACTGGGCTGTCGAGTCCGGCAAAGTGCTTGTGCCACAGGGCCTACCGGTGAAGCCGGCCAACCAGTACGAGCGGGGCTTTATCTAAAGAGCACATTCGAGCTCTCGTCAGGGCAGTCTTGTATCAGAAATGTGTACTTCTATCGATGTCTCTATCTACATTGTTTTCTCCACCGTTTTGGTTCCAGGCCGGCAGCCTTTGGCCACAAAAGCTCGACTCAGGCTGCCAGAACTTGTGAATGAGCTGTGCAGCTCGTCTCAGCTCTACTACGCTCTGAGTACATAAACGAAGGAGCGGCTTGCCTTGAAATTCCATTGAGAGTAAGTGGAAAAGGGCATAGGAACCCAGGATGGGCAGAGGCCAAAAGAGCCTGACTGGCCGTGCGGCGGCAAACCCCGGCGACGAGCCAAAGGGGGGGTCATATTTGTCTGTGTTGTGTCGAGGCGCCTTTCTTCTTTCCCCGTCCTTATTCGCGAAAACAATGTCGTCCGGTCTCGGCGTACCCGTAAAGCTTCTACATGAATCCCTCGGCCACATCATCACCGTCGAGCTGAAGACCGGCCAGCTCTACCGCGGAAAGCTGGCAGAGGGTGCGTATGCGTCCATCCATCGACGCGCGATCGCTTGTCCCCCCGCGCCGATGGCTTGCGTGCATCACAATGCTCATACATGAACTTGCAGCGGAGGACAACTTAAACATCTCGTTGAAGGAGATCACCGTCACTGGACGCGACGGGCGCGTGTCGCAGCTCGACCAGGTGTACATCCGCGGGAGCATGGTCCGCTTTTTCATCGTGCCCGATATGCTGCAGAATGCGCCGATGTGCGTCATCATAGGATCCCCTTCGCGATTGCGCGCTGACATCCCGCAGGTTCAAGCGCGTGGGCCCGAATGCGATGAAGGGGAGGGGTATTGGGACGGCGAGAGGCCGCGCGACGATCATGCGGGGTGCGTGCTTGTTTTGCTCGATCGAGTATGCGAATGCTGACCCATCGCGCGTGTGTTTCCAGCCAATGGTGAGTCTCGTGCATGTGCATGGAATGGGGTGTGTGCTGACGCGTCTTCCCAGCTCGCCGTGGTCGTGGGGTCGCGCCGACGCCGCGCGGTATCAGGCGATAGACGCTGCCGCGCAAGAACGGTCTCGCTTCGGTTCGACTTGCTGTATCCATCTTCGCTCTCATCTTGTAATATTATCGTGCAACATCTCTGTGCGCTGTCGATTGTGCGATACCCGCCCTCAAAACTTGCCGTGGCCCAAGTTAGCGAGCCGAAGGTCTTCGCGGCTTCGCGACGGATATATCGCTGCGGAATATGGCTTCGGCGTACTCACAGCTTTCAGAAAGCACACCCAGAAGCATGTCCTGCAGCTGCTCGACGTCATCTTGGCCGACTGCGATGACTTGTTCATGACCTTCGTCTCGTAAGCCTTGCAGCTTATCTGACCGCAGAGCTGGCTCGAAGTTCATGTCCTTTCCCCCTTGCTCAGTCATGGTTCTGAGCGCACACTTGCATACGGCCGTCTTTTTCGCATATCTCGGCTATCCAAGCGTCGCAAGTGCTCAGCCCTACGGCAGCGTCGACCAGGCTCGACTCTCAAACGGCGCCATAGCAGGCATAGTTGTCGGTGGGTGAGCTTTCCGCGGTCTTTGATTGCGGGAGCTGACAACTGTTACCAGCCTGTGGTTTCGGTCTGCTGTGCTACTTCCTCGCAGCCATCTTCGTGCGCCGACGCCGGCGCGTGGCCACTGTAGAAACCTCGAATACTATCGAAGATGGTGGGCCGTCTATCCAGTTGCCCAGTCCGGCATTCTTGCGAAGTGGTCGCGACCGCCCGATGTATGAACGGCAGCCGTCGAGCTACGATGTAGTGATCAGTGAGTTGACACCGATGGATTCTCCGCTGCCGCCTCCGGCCTACGATGGAGCGAGCGACCCGCCGGCGTACGACCTCGTGAATTTCTCTATACTGCCTGTCCTGATGACTTTGCTCAAGCAATCGCAGCGTCTGGCCCCTTTCTTGGAGCAAGAGAGTATTGCGCGCCGTGTTTCGCTCCGGTATGTGTTGTCCTCACACCCAGGCCTCAACTTACGGTCACTGAATTGACGTCTGCAGCCGCCAGGTCCGCCTCTCCCGATAAGTACACCCCATCTATTAGTCAAATCTCCTCCCGCGAGGCTTTCTATGTTTGCCTTTGATCTATGGAACTCAAAGTGTACCTTGTGCGTAAAGCAAGCGCATCAAATATGTTGGAAAGGAAGCTGATGCACGCCGGATACAGGCTACATACATGCTTGAAAAATGAGCGCTAAAGCCTTGCATGTCTTCGGACACCTTCCGCTGAAAGCTTTCCCCACGAAAGAGGGACTGGGGTACGATTGAGTGCTCGAAACCACGGTCCGTTGGAACCGGGTACCCGGGACGGAGTCCCGGGTCCGACGCCTACATTACCGCTTAGACACACGCGTATACACACATTCCTGCTGCTCCGAGCCACCACTAGGCGTGTCCCAGGCCGCTGCCCCGAGGTCTCCTCGCTGGGCCCGCTAGGCTATTCCACCGTCCTGGCTCATGGTCATGCGCAGACCCTCTTGCCGTTTATCCAGAGCGGCGCAGACTTGGCGTTGACCTCGCCAGGGCATCGATATCGTATTCAGGTTTCGCCGTGCGTGCAGTGGACCATGCCGTCTAAGTAACTCGAACTTCTCCAACACATCGAAGGCCGTACATTGTATGTCAGGGAGCTAAGTAGGTGATCTTCTCATGCTTTGTCCTGTATCACCTCCTCGCAATTGTTCTTTCGCGCCAGGCTGCAGGGTCGGTGCCTCTGTTGCGTGCGAAGAAGCTGCCTAATTCAGTTAGATTTCGTTGACAGTCGTGATGCCCTGTGATGCTCTCACTTGCCGCCCGGGGTCACCACGTCGCGTCTGGGACTATATAGCTCGCCGCCGCTTTCTCCGTCATCTTTACCATGCCCTGAGCTCTCCCTCTTCTCCAGATGTCTCGCGACTCTGTCTGATTTGCCTGTCTCGGAAATTGGAAAATGATAGTCGCGGAGGGCGTAACGGAGCGGCTCGCGGTCGACATCAACTGTGCCGGAGGTGATGTCCAGCCCTTCAATCGCGGGCTTATTCTGACACGCAACATTATTAGCTGCTGCACTGACGATTCTCATATGGTGGGTGTCAGTGAAGCCGAACATATGGGTTCACTAATTGGCTGTAGGGAGATGCTCATCACACTGGACCAGGAGGTGAAGCACATCTGGTCGTACGTTGCCGTTTGTCTTGGGATCAGCGCCCTCGAAATGACTATGACCCTTCTAGGCGGCCTAATACGGCGTGGCTCAAATGGATGTTCATCTTCATGCGATATTTTACGCTTGCAGTGCTGATGTGCGTGCATTTCTGCTTAGGCGCCGCATGCCTTTCCCCCTCACACCAATCCCAGTTGCGATCGGGGACTCAACCTTTCAACATTATACAACTACGATCTTCACGAATCCACGTTACGGGCATGGTATATTGTCCAGCCTATCATGGCACACGTCTGCATGCTGAGCGTGGAGGCCCTTATGATGGCAAGAGGTCCGCATTGCCACTATTGAGCGCATGCTGACCACATCGTGCTAATCGCCTGGCTTGACAGTTTACGGAATGTACCATCGGAGGACACGGGTCTTACTCCTGTTTCTTCTCGTCCTCCTATTAGACACAATCGTTGTCGTCGTGGGCGTTGCGGTCAACGTCCCTTCCTTTGATCAGATCACAAGAGCGTACTTCGTGCGCTATTCGTCGCCTGCCCTTTCTTACTTCGGGTGCGTCCACTCGCATTTCTACATTATTTCAGCAACTCACAGGGCGCCCGTTACAGAGTCTCTTCCTTCATTACGCAAGTTCTCATCCTCACGTTCATGATGCTGTCGTACAGGCGTGAATGGCGAACGACGCCCCTTGTTCAGCTCATTGTACGCGATGGTCTGCTTGTTTTTGGCGTCTTTGTCGTATTCTGCGCCTGTATGACCGTATACCCCGTGATGCACTTCTTCGCCACCGCTGCGGCGTACCCGTGGCTATTGACGAGTATATCTTGCGCTGTGAGTTCCGCTTCATGAGTCTTGCTTCGCCCGTGCTAAAACAACATGCTCTCAAGGGCTGTCGACTCATTCTCAACATGCAGACGGTACCCGAAGCGACAGCTCCAGCGTCTAGTGCGCTAGTACAGCTGACCACATACTATACTATTCCACCTCAGACTCTAGACGATAACGAACAACAAGATGGGTCATGATCTGGTCATGATTGAGAGGTTCATGCTCAGGCTTCCCGGATTCATCTACTTAGTCCACTTCATAAATTCCTTGCCATAATATTGGCAGTGCGCAATCCATGCCTATGATGTTATCCTTGTGTACAAACTTTGAGTATTGTTATGCATGATTCGAAAAAAACAACCATCCAACATTCAATCGTCCATACAGCCCAGAGACCGCTGATACCGATACGTAGACCCCAAGAAGAAAGCATCGGCCAGGTATATTGCTCGCCTCCGTACCCACTGAATTTTACCAGTCCTGCTTCCGCTTGTCGCTGTCTCTAGCGATCGACGCCTCTTCGATGTCGCCGCCCGTTGCGTCGTCGTGGTGCGTGACGGTCTCAAGCTTGATTGCTACGTCGATGGTCTGTACACCGTTCGCACCTGTCCGCGCACCCGACGTCCAAGTGCGCCCGCGCGAACCGGAGGCGTCACCGCTCGTTGGGCCGCCCGAGCTCGTGTTCCCGTGCGCTGTGCCTTCTGAAACCCGGATGATGATAGAGGAAAACTGCATATACAATGTTAGTAGGAAATAAATGACCTGGGTTCACGGGATACGCACCACAAGGCCTATAGTCGGCGCCTCCATGTCGGTGCATACGTACATGAGGAGCGAGCCCATGGCGAGGAAGATGATATGTAACGCGAGAAGTGCGGTGTAGAACAGGGCAGACTCGAGAAGGATAGTGACGAGGCTGTTTACCGCGTCGCGCGTGAAGTTGGCAGTAAGGAACTGAACGTCGCGTCGTACTGACCAAATGCGGTACGCGATGAGGCCTGCGGGAATTGTGGTCAGTAGCAATCGACTTGACGACGAACAATGCACGCACATGACGATACGAGATTCGTATACAATGTGAAGGCGCAGAAAGCCGTATTCGTCTTCGTAAGAGGACCCTCGAATGTGACTGCACCGGGACCGTATGTCGAAAGACAGTACATCAAGTATACCCCACTGCCTGAAACGGAGGGAAATCAGTCAGTTCGGTGGGAGATAGGTGGGGGAGCATGATCCTACTTACCGACAACCGCGATCCAGCCAATAATTGGTGGGATCATCACAAGCTTCATACCACGCCACACCACATACACCCGGTATATCTGAAGCGTCTTAGCGGGGACTGCCACGCGATATGCTCGATTTGCGCGACTTACGAGGAAGCCATCTGATATGAGGATGGCAAGCAGCCAAGCGACGTTGGCCAATAAGGACTCCCATGAGCTGAGAGCGCCCGTGTCGACGCTACCGTCAGGACTCGTGTGGAAGCGCAATCCAACCAACGCGCGGGTCATGACGGTGACGCATCGCTGATGAGACGTTCACATGGACTCCTATGCCACTGGAGGTTTGCAGTACGTACGACGGTGACGAGGACAAACAGCGTGATGTGCGTTGCGGCTAGAAATTTGTGCACGGCACGCTGTTTCCGTCGTCTTCGGAGAACAAGGGTGCACTCCCATGCGACAGCAAGATAGGCGCCTGTATATCGTGAGGTCGACGTTAAAGTGAGCACGGGTTCTATAACGCACCATAGAGCAGCGTTGACAGAAACGCGCCAATGAAGATCGCGTCTGTGGATCGGATAGGCATGGCGCTCAAAAAACGGCCCCGGTGTGGTCAGCCGTGCAAAGGCGCGTCTTGCTGGAAGGTGGATGACGGAGCAGAAATGTGGCTAAGGGGCGTCTGGATCGTGCACATGGTATATACCTCTCGGCACTGGGAAGGAGGCACCGTGGGGCCTATTGAGAATTTGACCACCGGCAGGCGAGACATGCCAAAAGTTTGAGATGGCCGGTTCGGCAGGTCGCGCAGAAGGTACGAGTCGACCGAGAGACATAGATCACATACAGCGCACGCAAAAAACAAGGAGGCAGTTAGCGGGAAAGCAAAATTGTGAAATCAACCAGAGGCGAGCGCGCGTCTTCTTCCGAAGTTGGCTTGAAGGCGAAGCTGGGTGACATCAAATTGAGGCAATAGTTCTTGAGCACTGAGGGGAACCCGCCCCTATCGACGGCCATTATATAAAGCCACCAGGTCTTCAGAGGCACCATTCTCGCCGCCGCTCGGAGAACAGCGTAAGGCATCGGTGTTACTAGGTGATGTAAGTGTATCACGACACAAGCTCTGCGTTCCACTAGCTCGACAAAGCCATAGGCGGGGTTTGGGCGGGGTGGCTCGAGATTGACATAGTCGGCTTTGAGTGGTCGTGCTCAGGTCGTGTCAAGAGTGGCAGCAGAATCGCAGGTGAAGACAGGTGTAGTCGGAAAGTTGGTTCGGGGGCATGGGTTAAGCATTAGCGGGAGCAAATTCGCCTTTGGCCCCGTGGCACGCAAGGGCACGCAGCGCCGGAGGACCACGGAGAGATGCGGGGGCCTGGGGTACAGCCGCTTCTCCAGGCTGGCTTCGAGACCCCTGCATAGATCGGCCTGTAAGAAGGGTATGAGCCGATCGCGTACCGCGCGAGGAGTGAAGCTAGTGAAGATGAAGGAGGCATCGGTAGATTCGGATCGAGGCAAATCCAGCCAATTCCAAGAGAAACGGTACGTCGTTCGGACCTTGGGCATAGTCTCTGAGCACTGGAAGAGCTTTATGACGCTGATACCATCTCTGGTCATCTTCTCCAGTAGCCTCTACGGGTTGTATCTGGAGGTTAACAGGAGGTTCAGATTCCGGCGTTTACCGAGAAAGTCCACCTAAAACGTATATGTACTTAAATGAAGTATCAATCTAACAATTCAAGTTAAAATTGCACGTGGTGTTAAGCCATCCAACTTGCCCTGCACACTCATCGTCGCTACTTGCTCGAATGGCGAACGGCGCGTCAACAAGCAAGGTAACCCTCATGGACGTGGACGTGGATGGAGCGGGCCCTACCCAGCCTCAACCTACCCATATAGAGCCGTCCTCAATATGGAGGAGGCCTGTCGGCTATGTATATTCGCAACAAATGCTCGCACACTTCAAGCAGGAAGGGCATGAAGAGCAACCCCACCGGATCTCCAGGATTTATGACGCACTACTAAAAGCCGGGTGCATAGACTCGATGACGCGCATCGATATACGACCGGCGCTCAAGGAGGAGGTAACGCTCGTGCATAGCGAGGATCACTGGAATAAGATCATAGCCTTTCAGTGTGAGTGTCTCACAGTCTCGCGTGAGGTGATACGTCGATTCTGACTGTAATGCCTTTCTCTCATGACTACGCGCTCCCGCAATTTAGTCCTGACTGACCAGCAAATTGCGGACTCGGCCAACTTCTATGAACATTTATCGCTCTATGTTTGCCAAGGAACGACCTTAGCGGCGAGGCTGAGCTGCGGCGGTGTGATTGAAGCATGCCTTGCCGTTGCACAAGGCCGAGTAGCCAAGTCATTCGCTATCGTCCGCCCCCCTGGACACCATGCAGAGCCCGAAGAGCACTCCGGCTTTTGTTTTCTGAACAACGTCGCTGTGGCGGCACGTGTTGTCCAACAGGCCACAAACATTAAGAAAATCATGATACTAGACTGGTGAGGCCTCGTAAGGGCAGCGAAATTGGCGCTTACGATTGTGATTCTACCAGGGATATACACCACGGTATTGTTGTGCAGAATGGCCATGATTGAGCGTGTCTGATATAAACGTAGGTAACGGTACCCACAGGGCATTCATCGACGATCCTAGCGTTCTATACATCTCCCTACATCGCTTTGATGGTGGTATTTTCTATCCAGGAGGTCCGCTAGGCGGTATGGCGTCCTGCGGCGAGGGTGCTGGACTTGGATTGTAAGCTTATAGACCCCAGTGCTTTCCATACCGCGTATTCACTCTATACTAGCTCCGTCAACGTCCCCTGGCCAGAGAGCGGCATGACCGATGCAGATTATCTCCATGCTTTCCAGCGCATAGTCATGCCCATAGCAATGGAGTTCGCACCTGAGCTGGTCATCAGTACGTAGATCCCAGCCACAATTAGTCCTTCGCTTACGTCCATGACAGTCTCCGCCGGATTTGACGCCGCAGACGGGGACAACCTCGGCGAATGCCATGTCTCCCCGGCGGGGTATTCGCATATGACGCACATGCTCGCTAGCCTTGCGGGAGGCAAGCTCGTCGTCGCGCTCGAGGTGCGATGCGCGCTTCCACCACTCTCGTCCTCCTTGTGAATTTGTACGACTGATAGGGAGGATATAATCTGGACTCAATTTCGGCGTCAGCAGAGGCAGTGGCACGCGTCATTCTGGGAGGCGCTCCGGATGCACTCGGCCCCATGGTAGCGACTGAAGCGGGTACAGAGACGGTGTATCTTGTCGCCCAGGAGCAAAGCAAGTACTGGAAGAGCGTTGATCCAAAAGCTTGCCTACCAAAAGAGGGTGAGGAGTTCTTCGATGCGATGGGCCTCCAGCTTACTGAAAGTTCCCTCAGAGGTCGAAGATCTTGCGCACACTATACCCGGTGAGACGAGCTGGTGGACGCGATGAGCTTGTCGCTGATTATCTCTGCCTAGACCTGCTGAAAGCACATCGACAATATTATCTGTATACAGAGCACGACATGATGTCTATACCCCTGCTGACGCCGGAGCTTGAGAAAGCCTTTTCGTCGCAGATCATGTGCACGTACGTCGATCTTCCTTGCGCAACCACGAGAGATTTGCTGATCTTTATGATAGATCAGACGTCTTTGAGCAAGATACCTTGGTGGTGCTGGTGCACGAGTTGTGCGTTCTATGGCCTCCTACAACGGCTCACTCTGACATCAATCGTAGCGGCAACCTGCGTACGGAGCTCATGAACCTGGCGACCTGCGATCTCAACATTGAGAAGTCCTACCTCGTACGCAGGATGTCCCTCCCGCCCGTCATGGTATTCTGACCTACGTGACCGAAGATCGACTTCTCCAAACAAATCATGAATTGGGTCAGATCAATGAACTACTCCCTCATTGACATCAACCTCTATCCCAAAGCTAACGCGCCTGCCAATGCGCCCATGCATAAGGCGCGTTGTTTGCATTGTCGAATGTCGGCGAAATTGAGCGAGGACATGACAGAGGTACCACTATAAGGCGCGCGACGACCTCGAACGGAATGTGCTCTGCTACGTCTGGGACAACTTCATCCAGTGCGCTCTATCAACATTTCATCCAGGCCTTCCGCTCACTGTCACACGCCAGGCTGTCTGGCGCCAGTCGCGTCGTGCTCATTGGACACGGCCCCGGCTGCAAGACACTTGTCGACGTGATGGACATGCGAAGTACGTTGGTCGCCGCAAGACGACTTGTATACCCCGCTGACAGGATTCAGCGGCGAGCGTGAAGCGCTTAGTAAAAGCCGTCGTGCAGGTTGTCGGTACGACGCCGTCGCTGACTGTCCCTGGCGCGGATGACGAAGAGCTCATATCATGGTACGATGAGGTATGGACACTCGCGAAATACACTCTGAAGCGCCTAGACTTACTGACGCTCACTTTCCAGCATGGGTATGCCGTCCTCTCGTCAGCGCACCCCGATATGCACCCGAACTTGTTGAAAAAGAAGAAGTTCAGACGTTTCGGGCGGTGCGATCCGTTCGGTCAGTATATACGCCGTGAACAAGAACTCGAAGCTGACAAAGGATACAGACGAGCCCCAGTCGTACAGAGTTATCATGACAGCGTTTCCGGAGATCAGGGCGTTCATACGGCAAAAGTTGGATGACGACTTAGCGAGGCCGGGCCCGTCGAACACAGCGTAGTATGTGTTGGGAATCAGCTACCGAGAGAATCCATTCAGAGTTGGTGGTCGTAGACTAGAGCAGCTAGTACGGTCATGTAATCTTCAGTGCTCAGCTGAGAAGCATATTCTTGATATCCATGACAGGGATTGTCAATCACTTGTACCAGTGATCCCACTTGACCAAATCCTGGTAGTGCCGCAAAAGAATGGCGACCTGGTTCATCTTAAGAAAGCGATTCATGTAGAGGACCTGTGGGTGCCGTTAACCTGGGGGACGAATGGCCAATTACAAGGCGCCTCACTAGAAGCAGATTGTTTAGGGCTGCCCACCCGGCTGTCTTGTGGATCAGCCGCCAGTGCTCGTCCAAGAACATGCGCGCTCCCGCCTCGTAGTTCTTGACGAAGTCAAGTCTGCGCATCGTTCTCGTCAGATGTCTCTATATCCCATTCCCTGGCCAACACTTGACGCACCTATGCAAGAATATCCACCGAGACCACAAGGCCTGCATCACCTTCTGTTCGTCTGGCACGTCGGCCGCGTTCAGGATCTCTTCCTCCGCGTCAAGCACAAACCACGTCAGGATGCCATAGGGCTCCAGCGGCAGCGTACCCAGCATGTCGTATAGCCGTGGCCCTTCAGGGCGCGTCGAATAGTACACGGTATGCCCTCCGGGATAATCAGATGTAGCCGGAAAGAAATCAGGTGATATGGGAGAAAGAGAAGGTCCAAGGCGGCGGTGGATGGGAGGCGGCGTCAGTGGAGGCCGAATGCGGGGAGCGAGAGCCGCGGGTGAAATTGCGGGTGGGGGAGATGCTTGACGTATGGGTGAAGCGACTCGGGAAGGAGCGGCAGCAGCCAAGGTGGACACTTCCGGCGGAGGGGATACGTTGGGAGAGGCGGAAGCTAGCGGGAGATGGACTCTTCGGCGCGGGAGAGCGGGCGGCGGGGACAGAGACGGTGAGCTTGAAGGAATACGAGGGTGCGCCGGTAAGGGCAGTTGGCTCGAGGCGGAAGCACGGAGCGGTGTCGGTGCGCGAATCACGATGGGCGGGCGAGGGAGGGGAGAGGGAGATCGGGAGTGAGGTCGAGCGGGCGACTCCACTACCGGTTCTGCCTTCATCACTTCATGCGTGACCAGCCTATTGGAGATGGGTTGCGGTCGTCCAGGGGATGGCAAAGTAAGAGCCACTGAGGCGCTGGCATTTATTGAGATATCCAACGCAGTCTCCGATGCTTCTGTGGCCTGTGGCGGCTGCACTACTGCCGCTAGTTGTTGCACGGCTGCCGCGCTAGAGGGCATAGCTGCAGTCGCGCTTGACGCTCGTCAGTATGACGACGAAGTAAGGTGTGTAAGGTGTCACCTTAAGTCCGTTCTCCTCTCATTGTGCTTAATGGGGCCGATGCGCTCTGGTATACTGCTGGTGATTGTGCATGCGCCGCGACGCTGATGCAGGTGCCTGGTCAATCGCGCAAACCCGCCATGCCAAAGTTTACCGCGTACCTCTTCAATATCCACCTTCGCCTCGGGATGGTCCCACTGTAGATGCTTTTGGAATACAGCCTTCGAGCGAAGGAGGCCGTGGAGATCACAGAGGGGGCACTCGTAGCCATTCGCTTGGCGTCGTGCAGTATACGCCGCTGCTCCAGCGATGCAATACTTGTAGACGATGCCCCTCGTCTCGTCTGGAACATCTCGGGACACAGATACTTGCCGGCTCTTGCAAGCGAGCAAAAATCCCCGGCGTACGTTACGGGGCAAGAATGGCAGGGTGCTGGTCTGTGCTTTGTGCTGAGCATCGAGAGTAAGCCCTTTCAAAGCTATGAGAAGCTCGTCGCTAGGCGGATGTGTGAGCGCAGGTTCATCAGGTGCAGGTTCATCCTCCTCGTCAGAAGAAGTGAACACATCCACTTCGCGCTCAGAATCGGATGATATATCGATGGCGGATGGAGGTCCTGCGTAAAGCGCATCACTATCGTCGGTGTCATCGTCAGACGCCGGCTCTGGCACAGGGTTTTTCTTTGCTGCCTTCTCGAAGACAGAAGAGAATATGGTTGTCCCTTCAAAGGAGCTGTCCGAGTCGACCTCCATAGCACCAGCTCTGGGACTCGCGCGATTCGGCAGAATGCGACGCCCAGCGCTGTAGGAGACCTTCTTACGCCGAGCGATGGGAGTCTGGCGCTCACGGAGTCCTCGATCGTTTCTAGCCTGCCAAGAAAGCGGGGCGTTGGCCAATTTAGACGCAGGCGCGCGGGGACGGGCTGTCATACGAGGCGTCTTGGTGCCAGTCTGGGACAAGGCACTGGGACGAATGGCAGAGGAAGCTGAAATAATGTCAATGGTCGGTCCAAGAAATGTTCATTCACGCGTCTAGCACTCACCCTGCTTCGAAGATCGCCCCATCTGTCAGATTTTCAGCAAAGGACAGTAGGGAACGTCAACCCTCTTACTTGACTCTTCTTGGGTGTCATAGCAGGCGCACGGCCGGCGAAGGCGCCAATATTGGTGGTTACACTCTTGGTGGTTACACTCGCGCGCGGAGCGGACTTTTTGCTGGGTGTCTTGCTTTTTGCACGACTCGACACAAGATGTGCGGCTTTTGTACGAGACGGACGAGCAACAACATGAGATATGGAGAGTGGACGCTTTGAAGGTAAGTGCGTTGCCTCGATTTCACGTCGACCTGACATGATGGTGGACTGGAGAGCAACAGTTCCGGCACGTGCAAAGAACGACACTTAGACTCATTCCCACGATCAGACAGCCACGTGGTCTCGCCTCCGGTCTGCACGTACCTACTGTGGTACGAGCACTCATCCGAAATGAGATAGCCGAGCACTGAATCGTCCTTATACCAGAGCCTATGGTAGCTATGGACATGCCAGGTGGTTACACGGGTGCGAATAAGGATATGAGTACTGTGGCAGAATGTATGCAGTGCTGAGACAGATGTGTGGTATTGTGGCAAACCATTAGATGCAATCCGAAAGACCAGAAAGGAATGAAAATCAACGAAATAGAAAGTCCGATGGACTGCCAGCCGCCCTTACGCTTCATCCCGACACCCTCCTCACTTCTACCTCCCTCACTTCTCCTCGAGCTCGTTCAAAAACGCCAGCCAGGTCTTCTTGTCGATGATACCCTCATCTGCGAAGACGTCAGCACGCTCATAGAAGGGATGGACCGCAACAGCTCACATAACCCATCACTATCCGTCACCACCACATACCGCGCACCCAACTTCACGAAGAACTGGTGCACCAACTCCAGCGGTGAATTGAGCGCGATGAGCAATGGGGCCTGGTCCATGTACGGGCTGAAGTCGAAGGGATCGTACTCGCGCCCGCCACCGCCGGCACCGTGCTCCATGAGCGACGATATCGAGGACGCGGCCAGACTGTGACACACAAAATTCTGCGTAAACTGAACCTCCGAGTCCGCGTTGTCCGCAACCAGGGCTGCAATATGTAGTCAGCAACAATCACCACGAAAATCAAGTCAACGGCCACCCACTCAAAGCGTGTTCCAGCTCGTTTGCGCCGATGTACCCAACCATGCGATAGCCGTCCGATTCCGCGTCCCGTCGCAGAATCGGGAAGCCGCTGTCCCCATCGCCCGCCACGGACGCCGCAACGAGCATGTCGCGCAGCGTCTCCACTGTATGCTTCCCGTCTAGCTTGATCGCCGGCACGTCGCGGCTCATCACCTCCGACACCTGCACGTTGCCCCAGAGGTAGTCGTGCTTCGCATCGAGGTACGGCAGCTGCTGGAAGTCGATGACGAGGTCGTAGATGCCCTTGGACTCGAGCGCGTCGGCGAGCGTCTTTGCGACGAGCACCGCGAACATGACAGGTACCGCATAGGTCAGCGTGTCCGTAAGCTCGAACATGATGACCGCGAGCGAGACGGTCGTTCTCTGATAGCTCAATGAGACTCGAGATCTGTGATGAGGGCACCGCTACGTACCGTCACGCCGGACAACGTGGCCGCTGCGCCCACCATGGCGTACAAGCCCGGGATGATGCAGTCCAGATCGCCACCACAAGCCTTGTAGAATCTTGCATCCGGGCTCTTCATCTGATGCCATTGCATCGCAATGCCGAGGACGCGCCCCGCGCATGCGCCAACGCCGAGGGTTGGAATGAAGATTCCAGCAGGGACCTTGATGCCGAACGTCACAATCGTCAGGGCGCCCTTGACGACCATGGCGACAAGGATGGCGCGCGCAACGGGCCAGATAGACTCGAACGAGCCTGGGTCGACGACACACAGGCCAGAATGGGTATTTCCAGAGCCCGTACGACACTCGGCAAAGAGGTTGTACACGAGCTCAGTGCCGCCCATGCGCGTATACGGGTTGAGGAAGCAGAAGCAGGCGGTGATGAGAGTGATCTGGACGCGCGCTTAATGGAATGAGAGCGGAAGAAGAGTGAAGACACTTACAAGAAGCACCTCAAGCACAGGGTGATTCTTCATCCAGGTGCCATTGCGGACCTGCTTGCTCCAGCGGAGGTTTAGCTTGGAGAAGTAGGCACCGTATACACCACCAAAGACGCCCAGGAGAAGGAAAGCGAACATCTCAAATAGGTGCCAGTCCTACGAGCGCGTCAGTAAACCAATTTGAGAAAACATATGAAGCGCACCTTGTCGTAAGTGACCTGGAAAAGGACTAGCTTGCCAGTCCCAAACGGATCGAGCGTTCGCAATGTCAAAGCCGCGATCATAGCGCAGAAGAAACTGACGAGCAGATTAGACAATCTGCTAAGTTCCCGCACCCGGATAGAGTAACACGAAGACGCACCTTCGCCACATAACCTTGGGTGGGAAGAAGTAGGACACCTCCTCCAAGCTGAAGAGCGTTCCGCCGATTGGTGCACCGAAAGCCACAGCTACGCCTGCAGCGCACGCTGCGCTAAGAATCTCACGTCGCTTGGCTGATCTTTGATGAGTACTACAGAAGCGGACACTGCGTTAGCCTCGCACCTTCATTGTTCTCGTACTTGTTGTGCACGCGACTGACAATGTTGCCAATGCAGCTAGCGATATGAACGAATGGGCCCTCCTTGCCAAGCGAAAGACCAGATGCGACAGAAAGCGCCAAGCCTACAGACTTGGTGAAGAGCGTGCGCCCGCCAAGGTAGCCGTGGATGACGAAGCCGGAGAGGATGGTCTTGATTTCGGGTATGCCACTGCCGGCAGCGTAGTACATGACTTTGCGCTTCGGCGCAGCGGGCGCGTCCTCAAAGTCAGGCGACAGGACGCCTGACTCCTTGCGCGTGACGAAGGTCGTGGACTTGGTAAGGTAGATGGTGAGGAGGCAGGAGATGAGGGCAAGAATGAGCTGACAGAGAGGTCAGTGTGGAATTATGCGAGAGGTACCTGGTCACTCACAGCGGCGATGGTGTAAGACACGTATTCGATGAGATCTCCCGTGCCTCCCGAGCCGTGCCAAACGTCCTCCCAGGTCCGCCACGCCGCGCAAGCATCCTCCTCCATTGTGATGCGACGCCCGAGGACGGTCTCGTCAATCGGCGGGCAGCAGAAGCGCTTTGCCTTTGTCCAGTTGTCGCTGCAGTACCCTTCCTTGATGTCGAAGAGCCACTGCTCCGCGCGCACGACGAGGAAGGCAACGACCGCGGTGAGGAAGCCGACGATGGAGACCATGATCCAGCCGAGACTCTTGTCAAACGCGAGGCGCAGCTTCGCGCGCAGCGAGTGTCGCCGGCGCATACGCGAGAAGCGCACGGAGTCCTTGATCGCATCGTGCAGCCAGTCGATGGATGTGAAGGAGGAGTACCAGACGCGGATGCCGTTGATCTTCGCGTCGAGATCGGAGTCGCTGCCGTGGTCCTGGACGAGCGGCGCGTCGTAGGCGCTGATGGGCCGCTGGCTGAGGCGACGAAAGCGCTCAGTGATGGAGGGCGAGCGGAGCGGGCTTGGGGGCGTGGAGTAGGTCTTGCGGCCGGGGATGGTGATATGGGCTATGTGTCGCCGGCGACCGAGGCGGGAGAGGCTGCTCACGGTATGCGCGGGGAGCGCGCCGTACGACGTTGAGCGATTCTGGGCAGGGCGGAGAGGGGTGCGCTCGGACTCGGGCGAGGGTGGCGCGTCGACGTGCTCGGCATCGGAGGGAATGTTGACGGTGTAGCTGCTCCCAATGCGCAGCAGCCTTTCGCGACGCTGGGCTGGCGGCAACGGCGGCGCTGTGTCCTCCATGGCGGGCGCCGACAACACGAGCTGCCGGGCCGGCTCACCGGTCCATGGAATACCCCGCACATGATTCCAGCGCCACTGGAGTACCCGAAGTACGTGAAATTCACCATAACTTTCTCTCACTTGCGGGGGAATTTCACGTAAAAAACGAGCGACAGGCCCGCAAAAATCAGCGAAATTCGCTATCTAGTACGTGAAAAATTTTCACTAGGTAAATGTCCGCTATCACGTACTTTTTTCGACATACTTTTGAGGGAATCCGGCCAACAAAAAGTAGGCGGCCGGGGTTAGGCAGGTCTATTGGCTTATTTGTTTGTCGTTTCACACCGTTTAATAGAGAAAACCAACAGTATATTTGCTAACTACTGTTACACCTGTATCTAAAATCTAATCGACTTGCTAGAAGCAGCAGTATACACTGTCTGCGCTACGGCATGGCCGGTAAGGGCAGCATTGAAAGCGGCAGTGAGAGGACGTACAGGGCAACCGGTATTCCACAAGCTGCTATCATCCGCACGCTCGTTGACATCTGTTACTATGATCAGCTTGTGCAGCGCGAAAGAGAATAAGTACTTACCTGACGCGATGGTCATACGGGAGACACGTCGCCCGCATCGCCGAAAGACCCGAACACAGCGGCGGGTACCACTATACGTCCTATACATGCCTTGCATAACCGGGTGACAGAGAGGAAATGGGGGAGGGGACTACATCGGCGTGAAGATACGATGAGGCACCTCACATGCACTGGGGCGACCTCGTCAAGGGATGAATTAGCAGAAGACTCAAGAGATGTGCGCACGCTAGAGCCGTTCTAAAAGGACACGTGCGTCGGGAGGGCAATAAGCTGCGGTCATCGCGTCCTACGTCGATCTTCGTTGTTTGGCGGCACTGGCAGAGACGATGCCAGCGTCGTAGTCAACATCGATGTCGACGAGGACTTTGAAAGGCAGCAAGAGGTGTCGGGGTATCGGCGGGGCGATGGTGGTGACGGTCAAGAGCAAAAGACTCAAGTCCACGGCGCTTGCGTCATCATGTGGCGCACGGAAATAAATAAGAACAAACAACCCCTCCTCGCCGCTAAGTCGGACTCTGGCCTTGAGTCAAGCACAGACATAGAGAAAATGAATTTTCTCTATGTCATTAGACCGTATTTGATTCGGTATATATCAAGGATTTACTTAACTAAGCAGCTCGTCGAAATTCATCTACGAGGGCAAGATAGATGAAATTCAAAACGAGATTAATAAAATACATAGGCGGAGGCTGGGAGGAGGAGTGGTAGAACGGCCGGCTGTCGCTGCTCTCCGCCGGAAAACGCTGTCGGACATCGCCGACATGCCTGTAGACTCAGGTGGCATACGCCCGTGCGCGTCATTACGCGTGTTCGAGCCTGTGGTCAACCTGCAATGGGCTGTACAACAACAGCGGCTCTTTGATTTTGAACGAAGGGCATGTAATTTTGAATGATCAGCTACACTTAGTGGAGCAGCGTTTTGCAAGTGCAGAAGTTGATATATACCGAATCAAATACGGTCTATTTTAGCATCGTGATATGAATTTCTGGGTGGGTCCAGTTTTCTCTCGATTTTCTCTGTCTACATTTCTCAAACCTTTCTCTCAAAAGTGGCCGAATTGGATTTTCTCTCTTAGGCTACGTGAAATTCTCGTACTTCGGGTACTCCAGTGCTAGCATGATGTTCGTTTTCGAGTATTCCTTTGCTCTGCAGTCCTCACGGAAGTTCTCGCTCAAAGAGGGCCAAGTCAAACTCAGACGGTGTCCGCGTAAATCCCAATACCCGCTCTAGATCCCTCGCGTCCAGTGACCCAAAGTAGACCCTCGGACTTGAAGCTTGAACGTTGAACTTGTCTTAATACTGTAAGCACCACATTCGTTCTGAGAGCATGTCCAAAATCTGCTCATTGCTGTACAGATAAGTATTGATTCTGAGTTGGAGACTCAAGGGCGTTTGTACTGCGTACTTCGTCTGCAGAGAATGGACGAAAGTATGCAAGCATCTCAGGCGAACGAACCGTGGGAACAACACGGTCACGTTGTCAATGGCGTCCGGAAGTTCCCGGGGCTTAACATCATTCCGACGTCAATAAGTACGCGCCTCCTGTATCCTCATAGATATCGTCTGCATCCCTTGTGAAGAGTGGCTGCACGCTCGTCTTATATGCTGATCCCTTCGAGCGCTCACGGTAGATGCTTACGCAGAGCAGAAATAGGCCTTGAAGCGACGTGATTTCCTTTTCTAGCCTCGCCGAAGCTTGAGCACCTTGCAAACCCACATCGGCGAATGCCTCTTTCACGCCTCACCGACATCTATCAGCAAATTTCCTGTCGCCGGCCGCCAGCTCTTGTCAAGAATGGCGACGGCCTTGCGTCCTGCAGGCTTACACATCAACGTTCCGACACACCAGCTGCGTAGATCATGCATGCCGACATCCTAGCGCGGTATAAAATGCGCGCTCGGTCGTCGTCTCTCAGCAATCCAACTCCTCACTCGTCCTACATCTTCTCTTGAGCTTATCTCGAGCACCGACAAGATGTCTAGCACTTCCACCACCCCTGCACTCTTCAAGCCGGTCCAGGTTGGACCGCTGCAGCTGCAGCATCGCATCGTCCTGGCCCCCATGACGCGGTTCCGCGCCACAACCGAGCACGTCCCCCTCCCGCACGTGAAGGAGTACTACGCCCAGCGCGCTAGCACCCCTGGTACGCTGCTGGTCTCCGAGGGCACCTTCATCGCCCAGCAGGCCGGCGGCTACGGCAACGTCCCCGGTATCTGGAGCGACGCGCAGATCGCTGCCTGGAAGGAGGTTCGTCTGTCTTTTGATGCACGGCTGAACTTGAGCACTGATCCGCCTGTCTGCGTAGGTGACCGACGCCGTGCACGCCAAGGGCTCCTTCATTTTCTGCCAGCTCTGGGCTTTGGGCCGCGGTGCCTCCATTGACCAGCTCAAGTCGGAAAATCCGTCCTTCGAGGTGGTTGCCCCCTCAGCGATCAACTTGGCTGGCTCCGACCAAACGCCTCGCGAACTCACCAACGCGGAGATCAAGGAGTACGTGAAGCTGTACGGGGCCGCAGCACGGAAGGCCGTCCACCAGGCAGGCTTCGATGGCGTTGAGATTCACTCCGCCACCGGCTACTTGGTCGATGAGTTCTTAGTAAGCGCAAGTAGAGACTTGCAATAGAAGCGGAGCTAACAAGCATTTTAGCAAGACATGTCGAACACGCGCACGGACGAGTACGGTGGCAGCGTCGAGAACCGCGCCCGCTTCGCCCTCGAGCTCCTCGAAGAAATCGCAGGCTCGATCGGCGCCGACCGCATCGCATTCCGTGTCAGCCCTTGGAGCACCTTCCAGGGTGAGCCGCTACTCTTTTTCTCTCCCTTCCCGAAACCCCTTCTCACACCCGCGCTCCCAGACATGCGCATGAAGGACCCCGTCCCCCAGTTCTCCTACCTCGCCTCCGAGATCAAGGACCGCTTCCCCGACTTCGCCTACCTCTCTGTGGTCGAGCCGCGCGTGGTCGCCACCGACACGCGGCCCGATGAGGAGATCTCGAAGGAGGAGCAGAACGACTTTCTGCGCAAGATCTGGGCACCAAAGGCCTTTGTCAGCGCGGGAGCGTACACGCGGGAGTACGCGCTCAAGGACGCGGAGGAGAAGGGCGATATCATCGCCGTGGGCAGGCAATTTTTGGCGAACGTGAGCTTTGGTCTATCCTCCTGTGCTATGAGCGAAGGCTGATGTGTTCCTTGCAGCCCGACCTGCCGCAGCGCTGGAGGCGCGACGTGAAGCTCACGCCCTACGACCGTGACACCTTCTACGCGCCGGGCAGCGACAGCCCACGCGGATACACCGACTACCTGTTCGCGAAGCCAGAGAGACAGCTGAAAGGCGCGGAAGAGACGGCTTAATAGATGATTGCAGTTGTTCAGTACTTGATATATCACCTTCCTCTCCAAAGTATGTAAGCGGTTATTCTACATAAACCATGACCACCCGCGTCCATTGCACAGAATATATATAAAGCAATAACAGTCCAAGGAGTCCGAAATCAGGGTGGGCATCTCGGTCCATAATACCTCGCAGACATCGCATCCTCCGACCGCTCCTCATGCACGATAGATAGTGGTCTCGGCGCCGGCGTCTCCCTGACACGCACAGTCAGTTGTGGACTAGCACTCGCCGGGCTCTCCCGTGCCTCCTCTCCTGTCTCGTCCATCCCCTGCTGAACGTTCTCCGCCCCCCGCTGCTGCCCAGAAACATACTCCTCCCACGCCCGCCGCTGCTCTTCCTCCCGCAAAATCCGCTGCTTCTCCTCCGCAAAGATCTGCTCGTGCGTGAGCAGGCCGCCACCATAGCCCGAACAGCGCGTCTCTGTGCTGCTCGCGCTATCGGACTGTGTCCGCGCTTCTGAAGACGGCGTTTGCGAGTCCCACGCGTACCCCGACCGCCGCCCGTCCTCGCTTGGCGACGGCGCGAGCGGCGACAACAGCGACGCATACTGGGCGAGCTGGGCGGAGTAGTGTGGTGGAGGGTGCGGGTAGCTGGATGGCGGTGGATGGGGGATGCTAGCTAGGGGATGCGGGAAGCCAGCTGGGGGATAAGAGGAACCTAACGGAGGTTGTGATGGGTCAGAGGCAGCATAACTGTAGCTGGGCACCGTCAACGGTCGCACAGCGCCGGCTACGGACGACATTTGCGAGGCAGACGGTTGGGGGAACTCGGGTGGCGGCAGAGGCGGTAGAGGCCGTGGCGAGCGGCGTTCGAGCAATGTCGGCGACGTCTGCCCCTTGTGCCCTGACACAGGCAGGGGTGGCGGAACGTGCTCAGAATTGCGCGCCGGTGCATGAAACAGCGCTGTACGAGCGGCGTCTGGATAGGCATCGACGTCGGAGTCTGGCGCCGGACCTGCGGGCTGTATCCGGTTTGACGCAGAGGAGGTCAATTCGTTCGCCTGACTGGGTGCGCCGCTGGTCGGAAGGTCCTGGTCGGCAGCATCGTCCGTCGCCAGCGGCGCGTAGCGCGGGATGTGGCTGATGGGCTCTGGCGTAAAGCCCGGTGCATACGCGGATTGTGGGATGGTGGAATGCCCAACCTCCGCATACGGGTCGAACTCCCGCTCCGCAACTATCATAGGAGGCTGCTTGGGCTCAATGCGGGGGACGACGTCGACGTGGGACACACTGCGTTCACTAGTGTAGATGATGGGGAGGTGATTGACCTCGCGGCGGCGTTCCTTGTTGAGTAGGAGAAGATACCGTGCCACGACTATCGCGGCCTCTGTACATGCAGCATAATGAGCGATCGGGGGAACGAGCAAGCAGAATACCACATACCAACCTCAACGAACCATACGAGGCCAACAAGTGCGTAGATGGCGCTCTGGCTCTCCCGTAGTACTCTGCCACAATCCGCCTGCTGGCTGACCTCTATATCCTGTCGGCATACTCTGAGGAGAGGGATGCCGTGGAACGCCATGTCGGTTCCGGTGGCGACTTCGTACACCAGCCATGGGAAGAACGCAGTCTGGAGAAGGAGCGCGGCGTATGTCGCATACGCGTAGACTCGTAAAACGTCGAACTTGCGACAGACTGCGCCTATAAGTCTAGCCATCCACGGAACGCGTTAGCATGAGGGAAACGCAGTGCGTATGGATGTGCTCACCCCAACAGATAGACCAGGAAGGTTCCGAGAGCGAGCAGCCCACACACTATCAGGGCCGCCTTCGTGCTGGCGACGAAGTACTGGGCATCTGCGCGCGCAAGAGGTCAGCCGAGCTATTCTGGAGCGATCGGACAGGGTACGCACTAGCGACCTCGATCCACAGGATGCCGGCGAAGACGCCGCTGAGGAACATCCCGAGAAAGGTGGTCCCGAGTACGCCTGGCCGGGCAGGGACGCAGCAGCACATGCCGCCCGCCTGTCTCTCTGGTTCGCGGAAGGAAGACGCGCCGGACATGGATGGTGCGCGGGCAGCGCGTGTTTGGAGGGAGCCTCGGGGGCGGAGTTGTCAATGCAGAGCCTCAATGGTGATGCAGCGATTAGGTGATGTTGGTGTCGACAAGACGAAGAAACACACGGTCCCTTCCCAGCAAAGAGGATGAGGGCAAGAGGGTCAGGGCGTCGGGCGGCATCGCTGGCAGTGCTCTTTCTCTCACAGATCCTTCGCAAGGAACGCAGATAATAGGCGCCGCTTGCCGCTCGTGTCAGAGAATTCACACGTGGAAATAATTTCCCACGCCACAGTTTGCCCAACACCGCCCAGCCAAACTCGAGATGCGGCGCATATCTTCGATACTCGACAGGATAATGCATTCCTCATATTACCCTTGAACAAAGCGCCGAGGGAGGTTCAAGTCCTAGTAAAGCCACACATATTCCAAGAGTATACACCTGCGTCCCCAGAGTCAGGATCTATCTATTCACATACCCGTACCAATTCTCCATCTCCGACGTCTAGTCTAGTCATAGCTACGGACGCACGATGCCTCCTGCGAACACTGGGCGCTGACCTCTTTGGACAGCTCATCCCTGGCCTTCACTTCGTCAGTTACTTCAGCGACTTCGCGCGCAGCCTTCCCCTCGCGATCCTTGTAGAACACGATTCCACCCTCATCCTCGACGAACTGACACTGCGTGAACGAGCGGTACAGCGCGTAAAACGATGGCTAGCGCGATACAGATCAGCTACGTCCTCGGCGGTGTGGAAAGAGCAGCTGTCTTACCGTGGAGTCATAATTATAATCGTCCTTAAGGATGGACTTGACCGCCTTCGTGATCTCCGGCCCATTGTCTACGGATTCGAGCTCAGCGATGGGCTCAAGACTAGAGCGGGCGACGCAAGACTCACAGAACGGTGCTTGGATGAAGAAATCTACAGGGAATATCAGCTGAGTGCAAGACGCCAAACCTTGCCACGTACGATGCGCGACGTGATCATGGCTGATGTTGTGCAGGAAGAAGCGGCCCATCTTGAAGAAATGTCAGAGTGATGCACAGGCTGATGCAAACAGGCTGCCTCACCCATCCCATAAGCGGGCGATCAACCGTCGCTGCTGCGCCGCGGAAGAAGGACCACTCTTCTTTGCGGTAGTGCGGGATGGTAGGATCTGGGGGGAGCTCAGAAAGGCATATATATGTGGCGAGAAAGTGGCTTACCGGAATGATGCAGGTAGGTGAACATGACTGGCAGAAAGGAACCCGTGAGCTACCGTCGTCTCAATGATGAAAGACCGCCTACCAATCCTATAGCAGTCCATACATTGAGATGAGCAGATTCAGCTATGCAGGAGAGTACTGACCAGTGATTTGACAGCTGTAACAATATCAGACCCTCGAACAAATGAACAAAAGCTAGAGGCGTACCAGATACGGGATGACATAGTACCAGCTCACGCGGCTCCAGCCAGCGCAGCACAGGACCCCAAGCATTGCCCCGATGCCCAGATTCGACCAGACGACACCGGCGCCTGTGATAGCGGTCTCTCAGCGAGTGCCTTCAAGTGTGAGGCTGAACTTACGCTGCTCCGGCTTGAACAACGGCGACTTCGGATCGAAATGGTTCGTCCCGGGCGGGTACATCTTCGAGCCCAGAGTATTCTTCCTGCAGCGCTGTTAGCGACACGTCGGCGAAGCAGCGATACGAAGAACTCACGCTAGGTACACCCACCAGCCGCTGCACACGGGCGATCAGTCGTTGAGGTATGTGGCGCGCGTCCACCGACTTACCAGCCCTGCATGAGCAGCATTCTGCCGAGCGTGAAAATTGGGGTCTCCTCAAAGATCTCAGCGTAGTCGGCGCGAGTCGCCTTGCTCGGCGGCGGTAGGGGGTAGTCGGAGCGCTCGTACGGGACGTAGTTCTCGTCGCGCTCCATCGACCCGGTGGCTTTCTACGTGGAGGTGAGCGAGTCTAGCGATTATCAGTATCTGAGGACGCACATGGTGCGCATGGTGCGTGGCCCTCCAAGAGAAGTATGGCGCCAGGAGGAACTGCGCAGAGGTCAGTCAGACTATGAGGGCGCTCTGCTATTTCGGATAACACGAACAGAGTGAAGCATGAAGCCGACGCAGTTGTTGAGGGTCTTCCCATGGAACAGAGTACCGTGCCCGGCATCGTGGCCTGCCAGACGAATGAGCTCTCATCTCTCGCGGAAATATGCATATTCTTGATCAAGACTCACCCAAGCAGAAGATCCCCGCCCAAGTCAGGCCTTGGAACCACCAGTACGATGCCCAGAGCGCGCTCTGCAGTACGCGCTTCGCCAGGCGCGCGTAGACGTAGCCGCCGAAATTGCCGTCCGCCCATGGCTTGATGCGTGACGCGAGGGAGAGCAGCACGAGCGCCAGCGCTACGTCGCGCAGCACGTAAAGGGCACCCTTCCAAGGATTGCCTGGCGATTATGATGAGTAGATGACCTGAACACTGGTGTAATTAGAAGCAGCCTCACGTCGGAGCAGTTCCTTGGGGACGGCGTCGTGGATATCCTTCAGAGTGGCCTTCGGAGGTGTGAAGGGCTTCCGCAACCTGGGCATTCCTCAGGTCAGACTCTCGTGGCCAGCGTAAGATCATGCCACTCACCTCGCCTCGTATTCAGGCCCGTCTTTCCAGAAATGAAGCGAAAACATGGTGGCAGCGTATGCAAGTCACGGATGAGCTAGACAAAGGAAAGAAGAAGGAGGAGGATGGAGATCCATCGCAAAGGCCTTGGGCCGTTTTATACGACCGCCGCACCACGCATGCGGGCCTCGCTAACCTACCTGAGGCATCGCAGATCCATTAGGGGACATGAAGAGCGCGCAGTGAAGGTAAAAATTTGACGCCAGGACGCGCCTTGGGGGGTGTGACGGTCGATCCGCAGAGATTCCAGGGACTCATCAAGCTTCGACTGTATGCAATCAGCCTTCCATGACCACTCGGCGCCGATCTTGCAGTAAACAAAGGACATCGCCTTCAGGTACCGCGGTAGGCCTTCGAGCCGCAGGGGCGCCGCCGCCGCCGCCAGAGGCGCGCTTGGGTGGGCCCAGGTCGACGTTGAATGCATAATGCCTCCGTCCCCTCCGGGACCGGGAGCTGCGGCAGGCGGCGTCGACCTACTCACAAAGTCAGCGCCGCAACAGGGACTCAGCAAACACCGACGTACTACGTGCGGTAAACAACTTGAAGCCCTAGCCGCAGACGAGCATTGCATGTTCATGGCTTTCAGACCAAACGCCGCCGCCGCCTCGCCACCTCGACGCCGCGGCGCCACGGCGGACGTTCCAATAACGAGCAACTCCGAGACCCAGTCCGCCCTCGGTTATTACCAGGTCATCCTTAAATCAGCACCTCGCATAGAAGTATACATACATACGTGTAGACGCCGTTCGTCGATTAGAAAATTGCAATGGCTATGTTACGCAGTCTAAGTGATACACAGCACCTGTCCGAGCCACGGAGATCCGCATGTCCGCCTTGTCCGCGGCCACGCCGTCCTTGCCCAGCAACGCCCGCCGGCAACGTGCACATACTCCCCGGCCGGCCACCCACCCCCGCGCCTGCTCCTTGGCGAGAACGGCGGTCGTCGTGTAGAGGTCGCGGTCGACCAGGTGCTTGGTGATAACAAGCATGTCCCCATCCTCCCGATATGACTCCAGCATTCCGGTCAGGATCGTGCGGAACTCGTTGTATTGTGCGCCTTTTGCTGACTGAGCCGTCGAGCTGACCAATCGCTTGAAAAGGCGCGGGAAGGAGACTGTCCGCGCAGAGCTCATTGAGACAAGCGCGGTGAAGGTCTCTTGCAGGAGAGCACGCAGGGCGGTGAGAGTACGCTGCTGCTCGTCCGCGGGTGTGGTGTCGCTATCGATCGCATCGGAGAGATATCCGGAAACAGCCTGAACACTGGCAATCTGGCCGTTCAACAGCTGGTACCAGATATCTTCCAAAGGAACGTCGACCGTTGATAGCGCTTGGGACCGCCCCACGCAAATCTCTATGCCTGTGCGCACAAGCGCCTGCAGCGCGTCCGTGACCCCTTCAAAATCCTCTTCGCGAGAGCGTGGTGCATCCGTTCCGAATAAATCCAGGAGACGCAGTGTCAACTTCTTGTCGAATGCTTCCAGCTTCGTCAACGCATCTACCGGCTTGTCCTGCTTGTCCATCGCCCAAGCTACCGCATCGTACACCTCGCTCGCCTCACATGCCAGCGCAACCTCCGCCATGTCCACGAAGTCCGCAGGGAATGTCTTGAGCAAGGATATTACATCCGCAGGATGGTACCGGCATTGCAACCTCACAAACATCTGACGCAGACTTTGAGGGACACGCTGGGACGGCGTCACTTGCGGCAGGATGCTCGACACTTCGTACTCGTCTGGCTGCGGCGGCCCAAGCAGATGTCGCAGGTACGCGTATTGTTCCGCGTCCGCGTCCTCTTCCAACGTATCGAGGGCCCGCTGGTGCAGTTCCGGCACGTGCTTGTCGACCAATCCCGCGCAGTAGGTGAGGCTTGCTTGTGTGAGCTGCGCGAGCGCGTCTCCTATCGTGGCTACAATCTCGTGCGGGAGCTGTCCGTGGTTTGCCCGCGCAGCTAGAGTGAGCACCTCGTCCGCACTGGTAAAAACATCGGGAGCGCGCAGATCCGGGTCGTCGATGTAGGCAACGAGTAGGGGCGCCCATCGTCGCTCGTGACGGTGCCACGATCGCAAGATGCGGTAGAAGCCCGCCTGCTCGAACAGCCGTAGCATACGCTCGCTGTCGTGCGGTGTATACGCCGAAAGCAGGTACTCCGCCGCGAGCTGTCGGTCCTCCCGAGTGTTCGTATCCGCATCCTCCGCCAGCGAAACCAGGACCTTGTGCAATGTCTTCGGAGGAAGCTCCAGGTACTGGATGTACTTCGGCACGTTGCGCGCGACAAAGATGTTCAGGAATGTCACGTCCGCAGGTGGGAGGTCGCCGGTCGCCAGCACCTCAAGAAGAACATGTACGATGAACAGCCGGCTCATGCCCTGGGGCTCGTCCGTTAGATACGAGTCCTCGAACGCGATGTCGAGCGCGTGCAGGAATGACTCCGCGTCGAAGCGCAGCAGCTGCCGGACGTAGGGATACGTTGGCTCGACACCACCCTCCTCCTCGGCAGTCAGCACTAGTCTACTACCTTCGCCCTCTGGCCACGAGCGGGAGCGACCAAAGAAGACGAAGGTGTAGATAGCTTTCTTCGCCAAGTCTGCCTCGTCTGCCGGCAGAGGCTCCTCGCTTGGATACGTCAAGCCCGTGAGCACGTTGGACAGGTAAGGATAGATCTTGTACGCATTCACGATCGTCGACTCCAGCATCGAGTCGTCCATAACCCCGCCAGATTCGGGTGACCGTAGCTGAGCGCGGCGATGCTGGTGGACCTTGCGCATCAGCCCGAGCAGCTCGACGATCGGCGCGACGTAGTCCTTCAACGCACGCGTGTACACGTAAATGAGCGCGTCGTACAAATGGTAGCGCTGACACATGTGGATAGCCTGGTTGATATCCAAGCACGCCGGGTCGATGTGCCAGATGACGCGCTCGACGAGGTCCGGGCGACCGTCCTCCTCGTGCATCGTGATCAACCGCTGCGTGATACGAGGGGGCACGAACTTGATCTCGCCATCCAGTACGAAGGGCTCCAGCTCCTGCAGGAAGATGCGCGTGATGCCGGCGTCATCGTAATGCCCGAACAGGTCCTCGAAGAGGAAGTCGAACTCGTCGAAGGCGATGCACGCCCGTGCGCACGTCCGGACGAGGCCCTCGAAAAGATCCGTGCGGTCCACGCCTCTGTTGTCCGGCGTGATATGTGTGCTGTCTGTCAAGCGGTCCTCTGAAAAGGCATATTGGGCCGAAGCCAGCATGAGCTCCTGCATCTTCTGGCCAATTGCATCCTTCCGGAGCTCAGGGTCATCGGGGAGGCCGTTGCGGTTGCCAGGAGCTTCCTCGGTGTAGTAAGTCCGAGCGAGGTCGATGGCGCTGAGGAAGTCGCCGTTCTCGACGAAAGATAATATCCGGTCCGCCCATGTAAGCAAGGTGCCCACTTGCAGCTGCTCGCGTCCCTACAAGTGGATCAGCAAGTGAGACATTTCTTTGACAAGTGCATGCTCACCAGGATGAAGATCTTGCCCTTGTATGCACGCAAGCTGTGTGCAATATCGCGAATTGACATCGAGTACGGCATCGACCCGTTGACCGAGCGCTTCAGGGATGGCGATACAAGCGACATTCCATTGAAAGGCACTTGCTCAACCAGCGCGTTTAGCCGCACGTCGTAGACGCCGAGCATGTCGTCGGTCAGAACGAGTACTTGCTGCACGATAGAAGTATGAGCAGCCGGGCCACAATCGCGAACATGAAGCGAACGAACCCACATTGGCGTTCAACCACTGCGCAACGAGAATGTCTGACGGTGCCGCCCATCGACCCGCGTCCTCGAAGACCATCCGCCCCACCTCAATTTCGGCGCTCTTCCCTGACCGGGAATTCCGTACAATCTCCTTCCCACGGACCTCGTTGACCTTGAGTAAGCGTAGGGAGTTGCCCCACGTATACACGAGAATGGGAGTAGTCGGTGGTGAGCCATCGTCCTTGCCATTAGGTGCCTTCTTCGACGTGTCTGCCTTCGCAGGCGCCGTAGAAACGCTGGGAAACCAGGAGAGGGTGCCCTTCCACTTCGTCTTCCCTCCGCCTTCGTCTGGCTCCCGCGGCGCCCGAAGCCAGGTCTTCGGAGTCGGCTTCAAGCCAACAATGACCAGTTTGGACGGCGTGAGGAGAGCAATGAGGTTATATGCGTCAGTCGGATGTGGTGCTGTGCCCAACGGTAAAGGTGACATCGCGAGCATAGTAAACCGATGCCGCCGCCGCTCAGGTCGTGGCGGGATATGTGAGTGAACCTGAGCTTTTGGTGTCGTCGCCGCCGATGCAGATGGCATGGGTATCGTCGGGTCATCCAGGGGGTATTTTCCTAAAATCCTCAGAATATCCGAGGCGTCTACGAAGAGAACCTTCCCAAGGCTGTGGTAGAAGGCCATCCCGTGTTCGTCAGCAGAGACTAATGCAGTGTGCCTTCCAGCGATGAAACCTATGTTGACGATCCTGGAGCCGCGGATGTGACCTTCCTGGCGTCCTGAGGAGACTACCTCGATTGTCGTGGGCGAAACAACGCGGGAAGGTGTTCGCGGGTTCTTGAGGTCGAATAGTTGTACGTGACCGAAAGCATGCCCTGTCGCCACATACGTATGGTCGTGCGAAAGGGCAACTGCAGTGACAGGCCCGACCGTTTGCGCTGTAACAACATGTTGGTACCTCATGAGGACGCATAGAACTATCGTACGCACCCAAATCCTCAGACCCGCATATACACTTTAGGTTCTGCGAGAAGTCGTACACAGAAGTCTTCCCATTATCCGTGCCGATGCATATGAGGCCGTTGGCGGCAAGAACGGTCGGCGTGCCGATGGCGGGGGCGCCAAGAAGCGCGGCTGTCTTCTGAGGGTTGCTGGAGTAGATATGTTGTCCAATGTTGCGCAGATGCGTCCAGCGGAAGACCTCGCGATCAGGAGCGGGGACTTGGCCGTTGGCGTGCGTGTCGGAGGCAGAGGGCAGCTGCTGCAGGTTGGAGAGGGAAGACATGCGGGAGAGCGCAGAGAACTGCGATCCAGCGGGCGTGTCGAGGCCAGGTGGGTTCAGTGTGCCCATGCTTGCTGAAGAGGGCGCACGCGACGGTTGTGGCGTGTACGAGCGCAAGCGCGAGACGGTGGGGTGGAGGAAGGGTTTCGCTAATCTTGACGCTGCACCGTCTGGAAGAGGGGAGTCTGAAGGTTGTGGCGTCCTCGGCATCGAAGGTGTTGAAGGCGAGGAGAGGACGTCGTGATGCTGATATGCGCCTGAGATGGCGCGGTCGGATTGTGATCATACTACGTACCTCCTCGTCCTCCTCAGCGGCTATGTGCGGCGCTCCGTCCGTGAGCGAGGGACCCTCGTCCGCTTGCACCTCCCCCAGCTCCTCTCCTGAATCCTCAGATTCAAGGACATCGCGCATTTGGTCGCGGTAAGAGGATTGCGGCTCCTCGTCCATCCAGGACATGTCTGCGTCCTGGCCGTGCTGACTGTCCCCATAGTCGTCTGCTCCATGCCCAGCATCCCCGCCAAGCACAGCCTCCATTCTAGCAGAGTAGTCGCCGGGGTCCTCGCCGTGCACATCCTCCTCGAAGTCAAAGCTGTCGTCCTGGTCGAAGTCGAACGACAAGGACCGCATGTGCGAGTTAGGGCCGCCATAGGACGGCGAGCCGCCGTCTTCCGGCGAAGAGCTCATGGAGGACGACGGTGAGGAGGCGCGTCCTGCGTCCGGATACGCGACTGGCTGTGACGGAAGGAGGCGGTCAATTTGGCACCGGCTTCTCAAGTCAACAACGTGGCACCCGCGTGGTATCCATCAATCTCTCTTCGCCCCCCTGAGGCTCCCTGAACTATATTTCAACCACAAGCAGCCCACCCATTGTACCTTCTCCTATGTCTCTCCGTCTGCTTCAGTGGAGGCTAATAAACCCGTAGGAACTAACGATATAAGGTGGGGGTATACTGTATACTAGGGGTATCGCATCCGTGGAAGGCCTGACTTACTAAAATACCATTCGTCTCCGCCTTCTCACCAGGATCTATCTTTTCGCCAGGACCCGTCTTATCCGTAGCGTCGTTCATGCCAAACCCGCCCGCAAGCACCTGCATGGCTCCCTTTGCTTGTTTTGCCAGCTTGTCCGCGCGCTGCGCCGCCACCCATCTATCAGCATTTTCCACCGCGTCCTGCGGGCGAACCTGGATCGTACGTTAGCTAACAACATCAACGCATGAGGAACACGGCCAAGCTGACCTTGTACCCCATGAGATATCCCTGCAGGCTCGCCATAGAGAACTCGCGCTCGGGGATCGCCTCGCCGAAGCGCGCCGCCAGAGCGTCTGCGACCGCCGCCTCCAGACGGAACTGCCGCGCGTGGTGGTGTAGCTGGCCGCACGCCACGTCCACGGGCTCAGGGGACCATGAGCGCGAGGACGAGGCAACCGATCCGCACCGCGAGGCCACTGAGCCGTATCCCGAGTCCACTCCGTATGTCGCGTCCGCCCTATGGTCCGGGACCGACCGTGTCCTTTCCTCGGAGTCGCTCCTGTGACGCGGTGCGTAGAAGTGGCGGAAGAGCTCGCGCGCTTGGTACTTGCTCGCCAGCCGAAACTCGACGTGCACGTCCATGCGGCCTGGCCGACAGAGGGCGGGGTCGAGGGACTCGTAGTGGTTCGTGGTGGCGAAGAGGATGCGGCCCTCTTGCGCGCCGACCCCGTCGAGGGCGTTGAGAAGGCCGCTTAGAGAGACGCTAAGTAGAGTTAGCGATCAAGCTAAAAAGGTATATGATCTTGGTTATACCGAGATGTGATGGTGCTGGTAGCGCCGGGCACACTTTTGCCATCCTTTTCGTTCTCATCCCCGGCGCGCGCCCCGACTGTACTGGTAAATGCGGCGTCGATATCCTCCATGAGCGCTATGCACTTTTCGGGAAGCCCACTGATGAGCTCGCCCAGCGTCGTGTCGTCCAGACCAGCGCGTGAAAGGGAGACAATGTCTGCATTCTTCGTCAAGGCCGTACGACCCAAAAGTATGTTTTATTATATACTCACAGACGTCGAGACCAAGCTCGCCAGCCATGCTGTGGATCATGGACGTTTTGCCGCACCCAGGAGCGCCGTAGAGAAGATAGCCGCGGCGGAAAGGTATGCCGCGGTCTGCATACCAGTCGCGACTCTCCAGAAAGTCTCGGGCGTCGCCGACGAGGAGGTCCTTGACGCCCGGGTCGAGCACGATTGAAGTCAACGCGCGCTTGGGGCGCGACGCGACGTACCGCCAAGTGTCGTTGCTGCGCGGTGTCAGCAGTACATACAGCCATGCAGTCTCAACGCACTTGTTGGCGACATATATCGAGATCTTGTTCTCCTGTTCCGCGAGGTGCGTCCGCTTCGCATCGAGGAGAAGGCGGTTGAGGGCGGTGTGCGAGCGGGTGAGGATGCGGAGCTCGAGGGACTCTTCCGTGCCACCGTAGTAGCCCCCCTTGTTGCGCTGTACTCGCGTGACCGAGATGCGCCGGCGCGCATGCCAGGGGGCGTCCGCGGGGTACCAAAGGACGTGTGTGGTACTTGCTGACGGCAAGTAGGAAAGGGGGCGACTATGGTTGACGAGTGCACTTGCGTCCACGGCTTCTCCGGGGACGGTGACGACTTCCCCCTTGAGGCCGAATGAGCGGGTGGAGACTTGCACCTCTCGTGCCTCTCGCCATGAAGGCTGCTTCGACAGCCAGACCATCATCCAGTCTGTGAACGGCTTCTCAGTGGGCGATGGCGGGAGTATGTGATTTACGCACCGTAGCAGTCATCGTCCTGCTCAAACGTCGCAGTGATCATGAGGGCATTGACTGCACGGCGGTAGAGCCAGAAGAGCGTCCGCCGACACGTCTCGACAGTGCCGCCGAGAACGAACAGCTTGAGCCAGTCGCGCAACGCGGAAGAGGAGGCAATAAATGAGACCAGGGAGCTGGGGACAGCGAGTAGGCTTCCTGGCAGAGAGACAGCGTGCTGAGCGCCATTCGAGACGCGCTTCTCGTTACAGTCCGTGGAGGACTGAGTGAGAAGGGGGAGAATCTCCTGAAGTGCTGCCTCCATGTGGACAGAGGACGGTTGCTTCGTTTTCCGTGTGTGCGGCCTGGTTTCCTGTGGACACTTTGAAGATTGGAGAGTTGCCGCAAAGCTTTGTGAAAGTTTGAACACAGCGGCAGGAGCTCTGTAATTATGACCGGACCGGCTCGCCGGGCGCTTCGATCGTCTCTGACGCGCGCCTAATTTCGACAACCATGTCCTCCGAAGCGTCAACATCCGCGGCGGCGTCACCGGCGCCCGCTGGCAGCTTTGAGCAAGTTGTGCAGCAGGAGGAGGCGCGTCTGCGCCGTGAATATCCCACCTTCGCGGATATGCCCAAGTGCTGGAACCACATGGATACTATGTTCGGTTGCTTCTGTGCGTCTGTCTACGCCCGACCTGTGAATAGAACACTGACAATATGTCCCTTTCCGTAATGAAATACTTGTGCTCTGCCCTCCGCGACTCCTTGTGCACCTAACCTCGACACCGTCGGCTTTGCTCAACCCTCCACTACTCACAACAGCCCTTCGTGAGAACGTCAAGGCCATCTACCGTTACGGGCATCAAACTTCCTGCCAAGAGAAGGTCGCCGAATTCAAGTGGTGCATGAGTAATGTATGGCAGCCGGACGAAGACCGGCACCAGCAGTGGATACGCCGTCGCGCGGAATGGTGGGCACATCGGAGGCTTGGGAAGAGCAGCGAGGACGTTTGGGAGGCGAGGCTGTATGTGTTACCTCTTCACTTATCCTCCATCTCCCATCCCCCATCCCTCCCACCGCGACTCTTCATAGAGCGCGTCTCATTTGCGCTCCAAACTTGTCCTGGCAGTCACTGACTCCTCGTCCACAGCGAGCCACCGCCCAACTTCCCCACTCCGATCACGGATGAGTTGTTGGGGAGAAAGAGAATAGACTCTGCCTAGACTGTGGCCTACTAGGAATACATCATCACTCACTGCTGCTATGCAAAAGCTCGAGCCTGGTCGCGGGACAGTTGGGCACGGGACGGGTGTCCCTTCGCCCTACCTCCCAGTGCTCTCATTGCCGCTGTACAACACCGCTAGAGACTGGTGATGCTCGGTGCCCCGGTCTGCCGACATAACTGTTTAGCTGTGTACCCTTCTCAGCTGCATTCAAAACCATCATCTGGTATCAAGCCCTGGGCCGCCCGTTGCCCTGCTGAGGCTGCAGGAGCGTCCAGACCCCAGCCGAATACACAGGTGTTCCACAGCATCTGTCTATGTCTGCGACTGCATATATACGCTCAGCGTGCTGAACCAGCCTTCTGTAAGTACTGTGTTCTCACCTCTCAGCCTTTAGCCCAACCATGATGGACGGCACATCTGGCGACATGCGATGCGATTCGACCTCAGACGTTCTCAATTCCGTCAAGACCGTTCTCCTGAACGTGGGCATCGACTTTCTCTTCTACGGTACGTGTCCTGGGCTGCAGTACATCCTCCTCCGCCACTGATACTTACTTGACAACAGGCATGCAGACGGCATTGTTCGTAGCTGCAGGTGCTATGTTGGTGTTAGTGATGTCGGCGTTATTCCGCGTGCTTTTTGGCTTCCCGTGATTTCGGTATGCCGCCCAGAACGATGCTCACCATTGCCGCGTCCCTGTAGACGTCAAGACACTCGACCGCGCGCCTTCGCAACAGCCCTCGTTGCTCTATATTTATCCTCAACGCTGGGCGCCGTCGCGCAACTCCTTTTCTATGTCATGCAAGTGCCGTGGTTTGGCCACGACGCAAGGAGCATCCCGGACGTGATCACAAATCTGACAATCGTAAGGCAGGTCGCCTTCCGGTTCAACGTGCGTGTACGACGTGCACCCCTCTCTTACAGACTTTGGAGATGCTTCGCAGTACCTCATCAGCGAGGCCATCGTCGTGTGGCGTGCATGGGTCTTGTGGCGAGACAACCGCGTCGTGAAAGCTATATTGCTTACTTGTATGACGGTGGGCTCCGGTGAGCTGCTTTGTTGATAGATTGCCAGTAGCTGTCTGACGAAAAGCGTGCAGTCGGTATCATTGTCGAGACGGTCTGGAGGGTGGAGGCCGCACGCAATCTGACCGGCCGGACGCCGGCGCACACACTCATGTTGACCATTCCGCTGCTGCTGACCGATGTAATTGCGACCGTGCTGGTGGGTATTCGACTGTGGTACGCCTAAAGCACCCTCATCCGCCTTCGCATATTCACTCCTACTGTTGAAGGCACTACCGCCGTAATATCAAGGGACCAGTCGGTCCACTGAGAAAGACAGCGCGAGTGGAAAAGCTTTTCATCGTGCTTGTGGGCTCCGGCATCGTGTATTGCTTGATCTGGGTGCGTCGTCGGTCTGCTTCCTCTGTATGACACAACCTCTTATTCGCAATATGCATCAGGTTGTATACATCATTTCCACATCCGTGGCACTGGGAGACTGCACGCTCAATTGTGTTCACCACATATTCGCTGTACGTGCCCTGGGCTCCTCCAGCTGTCGCGACTCTTCGATGACCATATACCCATTTGAAGGGCATCTACCCGGGCTTCATCGTTCTCGTCGTCGCCTACCAGCGTTCGACCTCGCGGCAGTCTTTGCCGAGCACCGCGCAGGTACTGCACGCGATGAAGTTGGCGGAAGCGGGCAGGGACGAGCACCGACTCGCGGACAGCGGCTTCGGCGCAGACACCATTCCAGGTTCTGAACAGTCGAGCTTCTATGCGATAACCTGGCCTGCGCCTCTGGAGCCTGTGGAGAGCTTTCCAATCAGAACGGTAGCGAAGGAGTCCGGTGCCGTCAATCAGCAGAGGTGGTGACCAAATTCTCAATTGAACTTGACTTTCATGCACTAGGAGGGATTTCTACCGCACAACGAGCGGCTGCTGCTTCTCGCTACAACAGGCGCGTTGTAAGTAACACGTCGAACTATGATACACGAGATGACCAGTACGTGGACGTCGAGCCGCCACACTCCGTGTAAGTGGACAGATATCCTCCATTGTCCCGCTCCGATGTGACGTTCCTCGTGTTATCGCAGTGAGCTGCACAAGAGAGCACTGCGAGCACCGTCGCAGCCAGTGAGACAATGAAATAATCCCCGTACCTCCCCTCACTGACATTGTCAATCCTTCAGCATGTTGGAGACGGCGTCGATGATGGTGCGCGTCTCCATTTGTATGCGCGCGTACGTGGCGAGCCCGCACGTTCGGCTCTCGAGATGATGTACGAGCGCAGAAGTCAGCGTAAACTCGTCCGCACAGCCCGGGCAACGAAGCTCGACCTCATCGTGCACGGCGGAGTTGACGTGCTGGGCCAGCGCGTGGAGCGAGCGGAAGGTCTTGGGACACTCCGAGCACTGGAAAGCGGTGCCGTTCCAATCGCTGGGCTTCGCTGTTCCTGCGATGACCTTTGCGTGTGCTGGCGCTGTGTAGATACCGGGAGTTGCGTGAATGGTGATCGCGGCGGCAACAGGGAGTCCCTGCGCGGCGACGATGATATGGTAGCGAGTGATATCCGTGTGCGGGTGCGCGACGGACTCAAGGTGCCGCGTCAGAGTGGACGGTGTCTTGAACAACTTTGGTGCGTTTTTCTTCTTCTTCTTTTTACTCTTCGTCGAGCTCTTGATGCAGAGAGGACACTGAATAGCGCGCGGCTCGTGAACGAGGGAGTTGTTGTGCTAGAGGGATCACTCAGCACGACCGTCCTAAACCCGGGGCGGAAACTCACCTGTGTCAGGGCGTGCTTGTCGGTGTGTGGGATACGACATGTGGCACAGAAATAGTGGTTACTATCGACGTTATGCAGCAGAAGACTGTTTTTGCTGATGAAGTTGACAGAGCACTCGTCGCATCTGAAAGACATGACCAACAACGAGCCACTGGGATCTAGGTCGCCTCAGTGTGGGCATTGAACGCACTATGTCCGCACGTATATGTACTTACCCAGACGGAGGTGTGGTATCGCCCGACAATGACGAGCAAGTACAGCGGTGGGGCCCACGCTGACTGCGGCATGACTCTTCTAATAGGGTTGGTCTGTATCTTCCTTCAGTAGTCGGGTCAGAAGGCGGCGCTGCTTACGTTACCGCTCAGGCCATAATATTCCAGCGGCTTAGATGGGCGTGAGTGAAAAAGCCCGCGCGCGCGTAGTGAACCTACTCTGACCCTGTACTAGTTGGACATGTTGAAGCAAGCACACTGAGTGGCATGTTGCTCTGTGTGAGTGACTCTTCCAAGGCTCGACTATGCAAGCATACTTGGGATGCATGTTATATGCGGCAGCGGCCGAGTTGCCACGACTAAGTTACTTCGAGGGCTAAGATACTTACTCAGGCTCAGCTGATACCACCAAGTCGAACATTACTCAGGTGACCTGCGCGTGCCCGTCATGGCCCATGGGTCATGCGGTCATGCGCGGTCCGACTCCTGCCGCATGACATCATGGACTACCTTCCTTTTTTGGCCATTGGCATTGATTTCTGTGCCATTGTGCCGCTTCTGTCAATAGACACGCCAGGGACGGCCTCCACGGTGTCGGCGCCGACGCGTCTCTTGTCCGTAACCTACACGGACATCGAAATCGAACGTGACGCCGTAAGTCTTAGCGCCCTCCCAGACGCCCGGCTGCAGGACGCACGCACTACACTTGGACTTAGAAGATCTGGGATCGCTAATTCCTCGCCAAGTCGCAATCGATACGAAGCTGGTCCGCTGTGCGGTGTGCTCACATCAACTCCAAGCTCCACTTGCACCCTAAAAGTGCTGCCGACCCTAGTATAAAGGCCCTATAGACGACACCGTCACTGCATTCGCGCATCCCACCGCTCGGCAATATCCACCACATACCTGGCATTCAGCATATATTTCGGCTCAGCATGCTAGCGCGTACCCCTTCCCCACCAACGCTCCCAGCGCCGACTGCCACCCATACGTCGGCGGGGGAAATCGTCCCTTTCCCCTACGTGCCCACAGAAATCCTACGCGACATTGTCGACTTCGCAGCCGCCTCGTCCCCCCGCTCCGCCGCCAACCTCACCCTCACCGCGTCTCACGTTCGCGCCTGGGTCCTCCCCATGATGTACCACTCCGTCGTCCTCTCTACATCCCCCTCCGTCAGCAAGTTCCTGGCCGCGCTCACGTCCGCGCACCTCGCACCCTCCTCACGTCTGCACCTGCGAAGGCCGCTTCAAGACCTCGTCCGCAACCTCGCCATCCTCGCGCTCGGACCCATCGACTCCATCGCGTGTATTATTGAGCGCTGCCGCTACGTCCAGAACCGCGCCTGCGGCTTCTCTCTGTCGGGCTACAAGCAGCGAACCGCTCCGCTCGGGTCGGACGCGGACGCAGACGCGGCGGCGCGCAGCCGTCTCGCAGCCTGCGAGCAACACTTCCTCGGGCTGGCGTGCCGCGACGGGTTCCACCCCGCGCTCATTGCTCCAAGCACGACCCACCTTCAGCTACAGCTCGTCCCGCAGTCCGCGCATCTCCTCACAGGGCTGTCTACACACGTACCGGCGCTCACGCACCTCGCGGTCAGCCTGTCTGCGTCGACGCCGCCCAGTACGCTCCCGCAGCTGCTGCCGGAGCTGGCGCGTGTGCTGCGCGAGCACGAGACGCTGCAGGTCCTGATGGTGCAGGTAGCGGGCTTCGGGCACGTCAAGCTGACGGACGCGCTCGAGGAGTGGCAGGCGGGACCCGCGCAGGACGACCGCGTGGTGGTGTGCGCGGCGCCGATATCGCTCGTGCGGCAGTGGGGAGAGACGAGCGCGTTCAAGATTGGCGGGCTGTGGCGTCGGGCGGAGGGCGTCGTGCGAGAGCGGCAGGAGAAGAGGAGGCGGGAGGCAGACGAGAGGGAAAAACGCGTGCGCCCGACGGTGCGCTTTACGGCAATCGCGCGACCAGAGCTGGGGAGGAGGAAGGCGTCGTCGTCGCGCGTGCGACGATTGCGGAGCAGGAGCAGGAGCAGGACCGGGGAGCGCGTGTCTGCTCAGGTGCAAGTGCTGCCGTTGTGAAGTATCCTCTTATTTATTGTGCTATCTATCCGCATCCTGTTGTCTGTTGTAATACTAGCATACCCTGAATCATGTCTTTGTAATGTTATCTAGCGGAGACGCGTTCTCCTACTCAGTCGAAGCAGCGATTCTCTGAAGAATCAGTCAGGCAAAGGCAGGGCAAAGGTCAGGAGGGTCCGGTCCAGAGTGAAGTGCTCACACGGTGCTCGTCAGATACACTGCGTAAGGCGACTGTAGACGTTGCTTTCCTCAATGGTGCCGTTATCGAGGTTGGTCGGAGATAGGTATAGCGAACTTCTCAGACGCGAACAATGGGAAACGGAATCAGGAGCCTACTGCCGAGACAGCCGGTTGTACGCGTGCACCACTACAAAATCCTCAAAAATCGTACGCTGAATTGAGGACCCTGAGCACGCCTGACCCACGTACGGCGTATAAAAGCGACGAGGAGCGGGTTCTGCGCGCCCCTGCTCCCCCCGCGCGCCATCAAATTGCCGGAACCATTCTTCTATTGTGCGCGTACGGGTACCTGTAACTTGCCTCCTTGTCTCTGTCCACCATGTCGACGATCCCCGCACGCCGCCGCCGCCACTCGTCTTCGGGCAACAAGCCGTCGTCGGCGGTCCAGATGCTCAGCAAGGTCTCCCTGGACCCCGTCCCGCGGCCCAAGAGCACGACGGGCGTCGCGCGCCCTGTGCAGCGCCGCCGCGAGAAGAGCCCCGAGCACGGCGACGACGACCCATCGAGCGGGAGCGACTCGGGCGACGAGCACAGCGCGGCCGCGCACAGCGACAGCGACCACGACCGCTCGATGGACGCGCCCTCGCCTGATCGTCCGGGCCGCGAAATTTTAGACCGGCCGACAAAGCCGCTGCCTGCGCGTCTTGGCCCCTCCTCTTCTGCCACCACGACGACCGCGCCCGCCTTCAACATGGCAGCCTCGAATGTGAAGACCGAGTTCGCGCAGCCGCACCCCGTTGCCGCCGCCAACGCGTACGCCCCCGGCCCGACGCTGCTCAGCAACCCGCAGATGCTTCCTCAGCAGGCGCAGGTTAGCCAGCAGCGTCGCCTCTTTGTCATCCTCGAGCAGGCATGCCTCGAGGCATACCGCATTTCTGCCCCCAAGCCGGCGGGCCCGAATGCACGCGGCCGCGGCGGCGAGGTCAAGTACACGCTACTCAACTGCGACGATCATCAGGGGATCCTCGCGAAAACGGGGCGCGACATCGCGGACGCTCGTCCGGACATTACCCATCAGGTGCGTTTTTTGTCCAATCGCAAAGGAGATCGCGACTGATCGCCGATGTCCAGTGCCTCCTCACGTTGCTAGACTCGCCACTGAACAAGGCCGGCCTCCTGCAGGTGTACATCCACACCGCGAAGGGCGTGCTCATTGAGGTTAACCCGCACGTCCGCATCCCCCGCACCTTCAAGCGCTTCAGCGGCCTCATGGTGCAGCTCCTCCACAAGCTCGCCATCCGCGGTGCCAACGGGCCCGAGAAGCTGCTGCGCGTCGTCAAGAACCCGGTCACCGAGTACCTCCCGCCGGGCACCGTCAAGCTGACGCTCTCCGGGGACGCACCGACGGTTCGCCTCTCGCAGTATCTGCCACAGGTGATCAAGGCGTACGGTCAGGGTAAGACACCTGTTCCCTCTTGTTCGATCGACACACGTTTCTCATGGTTCTCTGTTCCAATAGACAAGACTCCCGCCCAAAACGTCGCGGTCTTTGTTGGTGCCATGGCTCGTGGCCGCGATGACTTTGCGGACCAGTATGTTGACGAGAAGATCTCGATCAGCGAGTATGCTCTCAGCGCGAGCGTTGCATGCGGCAAGGTCAGCCCCTATATCGATTGGTCGAACATGGTCTGACTCCACTGCAGTTCTGCTGCGCGCTCGAGGAGCTCTGGGACGTCGTCTAGGGCGCCGCCAGCCCTTGCGCCAGTCGCCGTATAGTGTCTGTCGACCGGCGCCGCCCGGCTCTTGTTTTCTTCGCTTCCCCTGTCCCTTCATGTACGCGCGGAGTTCAACCCTCATGCGCACCATTTTCGAGTTCAACTCTCGGCCTCCCCCGTGAAAAAGAAAAAGAAAATGCCAGCATCCGTGTTGTCTCGCCATGCGCCATGCGCTACCCCACACCTACCTGACGCCACCCTCGCACACCACACCATCTTCGCATTGACATCCACGCCGCCACCGTCACTCACGAATGCATCGCAACCTAGCATCTAGCAATCACCCCCGTCGTTGCATGTGCGGGGCGCTCTATGATGTTGCAGCGCCCCCCCCCATGTAACGCGCTACGCGTCAACCGCACGCCTGTCGCTCGCTCAAGCCCCCTCTTTCACCGTAACTTATTATATTCCTCTTCGCACACCTGCTTTTCAACCGGCGGGATTTCTTCTGGCTCGTGTACTGATATTCGTGTATCTTCTACACATGCTCGTGTACTTACAACATATACAAAAGGATCTTGGTTATGGTTGATAATGGAAGTTCTTCTGATATTGTATGACTGGAAAGGAAGAGCTGTCGTCATCGGCGCGTCGCGCTCCGTATCTTGAGCAGGATCTATGTCTGCTCTTCGCTTGCCTGGCATTCCACTGCTTAGACTGCTTGGAAGATTGTGGCCTTACGCGCATTCCTGGTCTTCTTCTCCGCGCGTTGGACTGCCACCCACCGTTCTACATCCTCCACTGCGTCCTGTGGTCGGACCTTGTACCCCATGAGATATCCTTGCAGACTTGCCATTGAAATTTCGCGTTCGGGGACAGCTTCTGCAAAGCGTGCTGCCAATGCTCCGGCAACTGCGGGGTCAAGTCGGAAAAGCCGCGCACGCTGGGGAGTCCCAAGGCAAACAGTCTCGGAAGAATCATCCGAGGTGGTCGATGTACATGAGGACTCGGATGCGGCGGAGGACCCAGAGGCAGACAATTCCCGCCCTTGATCGTGCGGGCCCTCCACCTTGGCATCGTCGCTCAGGTGGCGCGGCGCGTAGAAATGAGAAAAGAGTTCGCGAGCCTGGTACTTGCTGGCGAGCCTAAACTCGACGTGCACATCCATGCGGCCAGGACGGCAGAGGGCAGGATCGAGCGCCTCATAGTGATTTGTGGTGGCAAACAGAATGCGTCCCTCTTGGGCACCGACGCCATCGAGCGCATTGAGCAGGCCGCTGAGGGAGACCCGGGACGTTATGAGACTGTTCGGGTCGGGGCCGCCGCGAGGCTTGGTCTCGTCCTTGATCTCGTCCTTGATCTTATCTTCCGCCTCGTCAGCTGCATCCTCCAGGCGCGCACCCGTGTTTTTGGTGAACGCAACGTCGATGTCCTCCATGAGCGCGATGCATTTCTCTGGAAGGTCGCCAATAAGTGCGCTGAGCGACGTGTCGTCCATGCCTGCGCGCGAGAGGGAGATGATATCTAGAGTTGCCGATTAGTCTGTGCAACGACGGGGCTAGATACAGGACACGCACAGACATCAAGCCCAAGCTCGCCGGCCATGCTATGGATCATGGATGTCTTGCCACAGCCTGGAGGCCCGTACAGGAGGTAGCCGCGGCGGAAGGGGATACCACGGTCGCTGTACCAGTCCCGGCTTTCGATGAAGTCACGCGCATCGTTGAGGAGCGTGTCCTTGATACCCGGATCGAGAACAATGGATGTCAGAGAGCGCTTCGCGCGTGATGCGGTGTGCCGCCACACATCTTTACTGTATACTTTTATTAGACCCAAGTATAGTCATTCTCTGCTGATTGAAGCTTACGATTGTGCGGCGTATATAGAGATCTTGTTCTGTTGCTCGGCTGCGTGCGCACGCTTTGCCTCCAGCAGTAGACGGTTGAGCATCGCGTGCGAGCGAGTGAAGATCCTGACCTCGAGGCTTTCTGCAAGGCCATGATAGGATTTCGTGTCGCGCTGCATCCTCGTGACAGCGACACGACACTGCGCGTACCATGGGGCATCTGCGGGGAACCACAGTGCATGCGTTCTGCCCGCGGTGGGCATGAATATGAGAGGGCGGTTCTCGTTGAGCAACGCGCTTGCATCGGCCTCCTCGCCTGGGACAGTAGTGAAGTCCCCTCGTACACCGAACGAATGCGTCGATATCTCCAGCTCACGCGCGGCGGTCCACGACGGCTGCCTCGAGAGCCAGAACATCATCCAATCTGTAGCATCGTCAGCGAGAGGTTTACATGAGGCGGCGACACGCTCACTGAAGCAGTCGTCATTGTCATTAAACGTCGCAGTGATGACGAACGCGTTGGCGGCGTGGCGGTAGAGGACGAACAGCATGCGGCGGCATGTTTCGACGACGCCCCCAATGACAAGAAGCTTAATCCAGTCGGGCAGCGCGGAGAACCAGAAGAAGAGGGAGAGAACTGGGGCGAGGATGGCAGGTAGATCAACGAGCTGGGTGGTCTGTGTGGCGCTGGGGATGCTGGCACTCGAGGTAACCGTCGCGTTTGCGGCGTCGTCAATGTAGGTCCCTGGCGATATCCCGGGTTGAGCGAGAATTGCGAGGACACGTTGGACGGCATTGTCGGCCATGTCGTTCTATCGAGGGCACGACTGTAGTCAGATCATTGGGGCTGAAGGGTTTATATACGCAAAACCCCGTGTGTACGGCGCCTAACGAATCGATTTGTGGGTGAAGAAGATCATATTCAGACTCAGCGGGCCCGATATCGATGTTGGCTGTGTCTTCCGTATCCTGTCGACGTCAGTAGGAATCCCGCGAAATACATTGGACCCGCTAATGTGAAGGAGCTCGAGGGACGAGGCGAAAGATGCTCATCTTGGCGTAGCTTTTGCTGTAGAGTCAAGAATAGCAAATTGAGTCAGAAATGCTCTCTAGCGCGCTGGACAGCAGGAAATATAGTGCAAGGAAGCTGCTATGGGGTTCGACGAGAATGGAAGCAAGAAGTTGAACAAAGCAGCGGGAAGGGCAACAGCCGACCACGTGGTTCTTCGGTGGTAGCCGACAAGCAGTGGGCCCTTCATTTGCTCTTCGGATAGGCAAGCTAAGGGCTCCGGGCAGACTCTGGTCTGCCAGGGGAAGAGGAGAAGAGGCAAGGCACGCGGCTGATCATAGATCAGCCACGCGCCGTCATCCCAGGAGCGCAGGCGGCGGTGCCGCCCGCGCGTATAGCACGTCCATGTATATAGTACGGAATGTCAATAGAGGACGATATATGAGCATGAAAGAAAGGAAACCCGGATTCAGCGAATCCGGGGTTTGCCATGTCGGGCGAAGCCCGACCAGCACCGCGGGGGGAATATCAACCATCACGTGACATGTTGATATTCACAGGTCCCGCGCGGGCGGCCGGACGTCGCCGACAGTACACTGCGAGGGGACTCCGGTCTGACCGACAGGCAAATGCCGCCATCGGCCAAGGCCGAAGCAGCCCAAGCCAGAGCGCAGCTCCAAGGCGAAGCCGTGCGAGGCCGATGGTGGCAGAGGCCTTCGGCCCCAAACTGAGCTGCGTGAAGGCCATCGTACTTTATTTTGTCGAACGTCAAACCGAACCCAAGTTGGGAAGAACAATACAATACATTGAAGGTTAACGGAATAAGAAGGGCCACTAAGTTACGAAAAGAAAACATCCGAAGTATCAATAGGATGGCAACGCTCGAAATCTTCGACTTGAGCGCGCACGCGCGCGGTGATGATTCCCGCGGGAACGATTAAATAAAGACGACGCCAATATATAAGGAAACAGGTTGAAGTCCAGCCTCCCAGCTGCATGATGAACTCGATCTTGACACCTTCGAGGAGGTACTCGAGGCTCCCACCAATGCGGAGGCTATGCCCAAGAATTAGTGCTGCCGAAGTTCGGTTCTGAACCTCGGTTCGAACCCGAACCGGCCGAACCGAACCTCGGGTTCGGTCCAGGTTCGGGTTCAGGTTCGGCCTTGCCCTAGCAGGTTCGGGTTCGGGTTCGCTGCTGAGGGGGCTCCCCCGAACCTGTTCGAACCCGAACCGAACCTTGTGAACCTCATCTGAAGCAGCATATTTTCTTCTCGAAATACGAAGGTCAACGGTCCAAAACACCCTCAAACGCGTCCAAATTCGCGCTCGGGCCACGTTGGCGGCGAAGTTCGGCCGTGCGGTCCGAGTCGCTACGATCAACGTCGCGTCGCCACTTATTTGCCATCGACACCGCTTGACTCTCAACCACGACCGCCCCGATCACGCCGCTACCCCCTCCAGTCCCCCTTCCTCCAATCTCGACACCGCGCGTCTCTAGAACGAAGGAAACGAGGCGCTTGGCAAGCAACAAGCCAGCGCTATTGCTGATAGAAGTGCGAGCGCGTGCACGGACGCGCGGCAGGTGCGTCCCCGCGCCCTACGCGATATCTCTAACTGAGAAACTTTTCTAGTTCAGCCTGCAGTGATGAAGCTTGCAAGGGCGTCACGCGCTCGCGCCGAACGTCACCGCACCGCGACAACGGGTGCCTCGCTGGAGCCAATGCTCAACGACGAGCGCGTCGCCGGATGCGCGTCCTGCGCATCTGGTACGTCTCGCCTCGTCGGGCCAATTCACACCCCCTCCCATCCATGCCGAGCACTAGCACCTTGCGCAACATGAACTCAGCCGCTCGAGGACTCATCGCCCCGGGACTTCGCGGCGCGGTTCTGCTGTGTGTACTAGCTGCTCTCCGTGGTATTGGTGATGGTGTGGGCACGTACGGGCGGAGCGTACGCACCGCCCTTGCCCCTTCTGCAAGGGCGGCCCACCGGTGGTGTGATTGGCACCGGGTGCAGGCAGGCACCAGTGCCATGCTGCGAGCGGCGGTCCCCCCGCCCGGACCAGCCCACTGGCGAGCAGGGTGTTGATGTGCTGCGGCACAGACGCGTTGCTCGCTGTTCCGGCGCCACCTTTGTCAGCGCCGCGCTGGCTCCTGCACTGCATGCCTGCCGCGCGATGCCTTTCCATCACAGTAAGCCCCTTCCCGGGCTCGCTGCTTGCTGTCCTCCACCTCCCCCTCACCTCCTGTACCCATGTGTTCGCCTACATGTTGGTGTACGCGCGTCGCCAACGCGTGCCGCGCCCGCGGTGTATCTACACGTTTTTACGCATCATCTCGCACACTTGTGTACACCCCTATAAACCATGTAATAGGAGTACAGAATATACATGATTTGAGCCTACTACGAGCCTTAAGATATGGCATTGCGCAGGCGAACATCCTCGCACAGAGTCCAATACAAAAGTGACGCTGCTCGAACCTGTTCGAACCTGGTTCGAACCCGAACCGAACCTCCCCGAACCTGTTCGGGGAGGTTCGGTCCAGGTTCGGGTTCAGGTTCGGCCTCAGCCAAAGGGTTCGGGTTCGGGTTCGGCAAAAAAGGGCGAGAACCGAACCGAACCGAACTTCGGCAGCACTACCAAGAATAATCTCGAGGCACATGTGTGCCGCCGCCGCTAGGAAAGTCGGAAGGTGAGACAAAGAAAGCTATAAAGAAAGAATGCGAACCATTTATGGCGTTCACGACGTCGCCCTTGATGAGCAAGCGCGCGTTGCCATCGGAATGAATGTATGCGAAGAATGATTGGTCCCCGGCGATGCCCGGGGACCGCCGCGTATGGTTGTGGAACGCTGCGAGCGGGCAGAGCGGGTCGTCGGGCGCTTGTGTGAGGATGAGGGTGCCACCCGCCGCGCCCGTCGTCTTCGTCCATGGCAGATGGAATGACATGGCCTCCAGGCCTCTGAATGTCGTAAGGACGACGTTTGCGCCGCGCGGGAGATGGCGCTTCGGGTCGTATTTCTTCGCGGCCTCGGGTACGAGCTCCCCGAGGCGGCGGCATCCCCAGAAGGCGGCGAGCGCGAGCGCGAAGACGGCGGCGTCACGGGGTGACTCGAGTATGAGGGAGTCGCGAAGGGCGTGGAGGTGAGCGAGGAGGACAGGCGGGCGAGGTGGACGCTTGAGGGCGACACTGGCTTTGGTGACAGCGCGCATGGCGAGGCGTACGAGCCGTTCATTGCCGTGCCATTCCGCTTGGTTGATGTGGTGCCACGCCTCGAGGCCGGCGAGGTAGTTCTTGACCGTCGAGTCGGTAAAGGTGCCGGTGTACTGCGCGACGAACGCCGCAAGGAGCACGGGCGGCGCGGGCATGCGTGTCGCCTCGTCGATGCCGACCTCGTCACACATCACGTGGAAGTTGACGAGGCCGGAGCCGTAGCCCTCGCGCGTGCCGGGCTCGTAGCCGGCGATCACCTGCCTGACCGCCTGTGCTTGTAGCATCAGCGGCAGGTACTCGTCCATGCGCGTTTGCAACGCCTCCGCGTGGTGTGACGTCCAGAGCGTCAGGCGGTCTTGCGCGGCGCAGTGAGGGCGAAAGGGGCTCGGGTGAAGGCGGCGCGAGAGGGCGGAGTGACGAGGGCGGATGGTGGGAAATGCGGCGTTGACCCAGTTGCGGACACCGGCGAGACGTTCTTCGGGCGTCGTGAGGAGACCCGCCCAGTGCAGAACTGGCGGGGAGGTCGCCGGCGAGGTGAATGTAGCCGCGGGTGCAGCGGGAAGTGCCGGGGTGTGGATCGGTGGTGTGCAGTGGGGCGTGGGAGGCGCTGGTGTAGGTGTATGTGCAGTAGCTAAAGGTAAAGAGGAGCGTGCTGGGACTATGGAAGGAATGGAAGGAAGGGGAAGGCCATAATAAGGAAGGGGAATGATGTTGAGGGAAAGGCGGGGCGACGGGGATTTGTTTAACGAGCTAGTGCATGACGATGAGGAAGAAGAGCTGTAAAACATTAGTGGACGCCTGCGTCGCATAAAACGACACCTACCTGGGAGGAGAAGGAAACGACTCGGAAATGCGAGCGTCAAGGCGCGGGAGGGGCAGGTGCAGGAAGTCCAAGTACGCGAGGTCGCCCATCTTTGAGGAAGCGGTCGATTTCGCGGGGCAGAGTGAAGTCGCGCGTCAAGCGCTTCTTCGGTGATCCGAGGATCCCACGTGAAATCTGGTCTGCCGGGTTCTCGGCGGACGCCACGTAAATGATGTCCGCGACGATCAGGTGCCGCGCCAGGTACTCCGAAGAGCGTCGCGCGCAGAGGTTAATCGCCTCGTTCCTGCTCCGGCCCTTCCGTAGGGCGCCTATAGCACCGTAGTTGTCTGAATGAATGAGCAGACGGCAGTTGCAGAGTCCGCGCGCGCCAAGAAAGTAGAAGAGGAGCTCGAGTGCGACTGCCTCGAGCCAGCATATGCCGTGACCGCGCTTCTCCGGGGATTTCCACATGTCACCGAGTTCGAAGGCGTACCATTGATCACCGATCAAAATGCCCACACCCCAGCTGGTGGAAGCGTCGACGTAAAGGCCGAGATCCTGCTGCGCGCGAATAGGGTATAGTATGCGGAATGGAGAGTCGGTGCGAAGCCGGGTGAGCCACCATTCGAAAGTCTTACGCAGTGAGTTTGAGGCGCGTCGCATAGTATCGTAGTTGCCGAGGAAGCCATACATAGCCGCGACAATGGGTGGCAAGTGTGAGGAGCCGTCCTGGTATACGAAGGATGCGTGTAGGAGGGTGCCGTGGATCTTCTCCAGGTCCTTGAGCGATAAGCACGAATTCGCGCGTATGCGCGCGAGCAGCGATTCGATGCGCGAGATGAACTTGATGCGTTTCGCCTCGAGCAAGCTGCACCGGCGCACCGGTCCGTAGTCCCAGGCGAAGCCGATGTATGGGACCACGATCGAGAACTCCGTGCCGCACTTCTTGAACTGCATTGGCAAGTTCAGGTCGGCAACGCGGGAGAGCGCACTGATCGAATCGTCGGGGTCGAATGTGTAGCGGTAGCCGTCCTTCTCGAACATGCCGTCCGGCGTCGGGGTGATGCAGGCGTGCAGGTCGTCCTCGTAGCGGAATGTCGGGTCGAGGCCTTCATGTTCGAAGCGTCGTCGGATCGGCTCCCCGATTTGGCCGGCGTGACTGCTTGCGGGCGACATGCCGAACGAATTGGTGTGGGGGAAGTAATAGTCGTCGCCTAGGTGGAATGCGAGGTAGGGCTTGTGGTCCGGGCTGATTGGTACGGTCCGGTGGAAAGCCGACAAATCGAAAGGGCATCCGCGTGTGCCGTCCTTTGCGTTTGCGACCTGGCGGCGATAAGGTGAAAAGGCGCCGTGTGATGATGTGATGATGTGACGATGTGATGAGTTGCGTCATAAAGAAGTGCGTGGTATGCGCGTCCAGGAAAGAAGTGCGTGGTGTGCGCGGGAAGTGCGTGGTATGCGCGTTCGGGAAAGAAGTGACAAGAGGTACGAGCGAGGAGATTCCGAGGGACCTATACAAGTCGCGTGTGAGCCTCAGCGATGAAGGTAAAAGCTGAGGCGCGTCGTCGAGACGATCGAAGTATCTATCGGAGATAAGTCCGTAAAAGGAAACCTATGGGCGCATATGTGCGCAGAGATGAATATATTCTAACACTCCCCCTCAGCTCAAGCACCATCTAAGCCCAACATCTCTCGAAAACGAATAAACTTCACCGTTCCCAATGCCTTCGTAAACAAGTCCGCCACATTATTGTCCGTTGCACAATAGCGAATCTTGAAATGTCCCTTCTCGACCGTCTGCCGGATCCAGTGGTAGCGCACGTCGATGTGCTTCGTCCGCTCGTGGTGCACCGAATCCTTCGTCAAGGCGATCGCGTTCTGGCTGTCCGTGTACAGCAACGTCGGCTGCGAAGGGTAGAGTCGGCGCTCGTCGTCAAAGAAACTCGCCAGCTCCATCATCAACTTCTGCACCCAAATAACATCCTTGCCAGCCGTGCTCAGGCTGACGTACTCCGCCTCGCCGCTCGACAGCGTCACGATAGGCTGCTTCTTCGACCTCCAGATCACCGGCCCCCTGCCGATGTAGAAGACGAAGCCGGAAATCGACTTCCGGTGGGCGTGCGTCGAGGCCCAGTCCGAGTCGGCATATCCGACCGGATTGACGTGCTTCCCTCCGAGTACGAGCTTGACGTCGCGCGTCCCCTTGAGGTAGCGAAGGACTCGAATCGCATACTTGAGGTGCGTCGTGCGCGGCTCCTCGAAGTACTGCGACAGCGTCGAGACGTAGAACTGGATGTCCGGCCGAGTGCACGTCGACGTCCATATCAGCGACCCAACAAGCTCGCGGTACGTGCCTTTCTCCTTCTTTGGCAGCAGCTCCGACGACATGCCTGGCGCCTCGTAGCTGAGGTCGGTGCCCGGCTCGAACGGCGTCACCACGGATCGCGCGTCTTGCTGACCAAAACGCTCGACCATCTGGTCAATGTACGCCTGCTGTCCGAGGTGGAATGTGCACGCCTCCATGTCGCGAGTAACGTGCATGCCGAGTAGCCAGTTGACCTGCCCGAGGTCGACGAACTCGAAGTGCTCACCGATGCGCCGCTTGAACTCGTTCGCGCGCGCATCGCTGTCGGCCACAATCACGAAATCGTCCGTCGCCACGGTCACGACCGTGTATGCCGCACCGTCGATGGCGTAGAACAGCGCCTCGTCAGCCGAGCTGACCGTGAAGCCTAGCGTGAGCATCGTCTCGCGCAACTTCTTATACCATCCTCGTCCAGCCTGACGCGTCCCGTACAGGCCCTTCCGCAGCTTCCCGCATACGCGCTGGCCCTTCAGGTGCGCCGGAATGGGGTAGTACTTCTCCCACATGTCCGGGAGCTCGATGTAGACGTCGGTGTCGATGTCGGCGTTCAGGTAGGCGTTCCTGATGTCGCCTTGGTGGACGACCGCCTTCCGCTTCCCTGCAACTGTGAAAACAATTCGCAGAGTGGCCTGACGTACGACTGGGGCATAGGTGTCGTGGTAGTCGACGCCGTGAATCATGGCGAAACCACGGGCGACCAGCCTCGCGCGGTATCGCACCACGTTCCCCAGCTCGTTGCGCTTGAGCTTGAAGACGAAAAGGACCTTGATCACGTTCGCGTCCTTCGGCACTGGTACGACGTCGAAGGTCTTGAGCTTGCCGATCTGCGTTAGCTCCTCGCCGATGGCCTTCTCCCACTTCTCCGCGTCCGCCCTGCCCAACGCCTCGCGCACCGTCACCGGCTCCACCTCCATCTCCTTCACACCCGCCTTCAGGCCGAGCTTCTCCACGAGTTGGTCCCAGCTCGAGTCGAACTCCGAGCCGCCAATGTCGACCTCCTCCTCCGGCACGTCCCTAATGGGGGCGGCAATGCACGCGAACTTCTCGACCTCGTCAATGAAGTTGTCCCCATCGCCGATGACGACCTCCTGCGTCTCGACGGCCTGGGCAACATGCTGAGGGCGACGTCGGAGATCCTCCTCCTTGTAGTCGACCTTCGGCGCGTCTGCGTTGCGCGCGCTACGACGTGGCTCGTGCACGACTTCGTGCGGTGCCGGGACTGGTTCGGGCTCGGGCTGTGGTGATGGAGTAGGTGGTGGCGCGTCCGGCGGCAGCGATCTCTCGTCCGGCTGCGCTTTCGCGGGCGGCGGCGGCGGCGCTCGAGGTGCGTTTGCGGGTTCGTCCAAGGCCTCGGGATCGATATGCAACGTCTCCCCCTCGGGACCGTTGGCCTTGGCGCCCGCGCGCGCCTCCTTGTCGTCAAAATAGACGTTGCGCTCGACGCTCACCCTGCGCTGCTTCGGGTAGTAAACCCGAAAGCCCTTCGACTCCTCGTCGATGCCAATGAAGCGCACCTCCTCCACTCGTGAGTCCAGCTTCTTCAGCTTCTCCTTGCGCACCCACGCCTTGCAGCCCCAAACTCGCACCTGCGACATGTTCGGCGGCTTGCCCGTTGCCATCTCGAACGGCGTCTTGCCAGTCGGCAGAGCCTTCGTTGACGTGCGTGTGTCCAACCAGCACGCGTGGCGATGCGCCTCCGCCCAGAGCGAGTCTGGCAGACCGGCACTTTTCAGCATGGCACGCGCCATCTCCATGAGATAGCCGTTGCCGCGCTCTGCGATGCCGTTCGACTGCGGCGAGTCGTGTACGGTCTTGTGGTGAATCGTCCCCTCGCGGGCGAGGTACTGTTCAAACTCGCCTGAGATGAACTCTCCCCCTCGATCCGTGCCGAGTACGCGGATATGCCGAACGCCGCGATGTAACTTGAGGAACGCATCGTACTCGAGATGCTTGCTGAAAGCGTCTGACTTTCGCGCAATGTAGTACGGCCGCGGCTCCCTCGAGTGGAGGTCGCGGTAGACCTGTGCGTACTTCTTGCCGCCGATGGACTTTGGAAACGGACCCTGCAGGTCGCATACGGCCTTGTCGCCATACGCCTTGACGTCCTCGTAGGTGCCGACCTTCGCGAACGGCTTTCGCTTCGCCTTCCCCTCGAGGCACCCGACGCAGAACTCCGGCTTCGAGTCCATGTCGAGGTTGATGCCTGTTATGTGTCCGTCCATGACGGATCGCTTCAGCACATCGTGATTCTTGTGGCCCATCCGGTTGTGCAGCTCCGTGATGGATATCTTGGGGAGCGCAGCGGCGGCGGCATAGCCGCCCGAATGGCCATGAGTGTCGACGCGGTAGAGTCCGCCGACGAGAGGGATGCGCCCGATTACCCTCGAATTCGGCAGCGCGATAGTGCATAAGCCTCCCTCGATCTTGACCGAGCAGCCTGCGCGATCAAGCTTGCTCACCGAAATCAGCGTGAATGCCATTTTCGGCGCGTAGAACGCCTTTCGGAGGCGCGTGCGGGTCAACGGCTCACCGTCACCCATAGGCATGTCGACAATCAGGTCACCCTTCCCGGTCGCGACGAGCGTGTTGCCGTCGGCCGCGGTAATCAGTGATGGGGGAATGTCGACGAGATTCTCGAAGCGTGGTAGGTCGCCTGAGAAAAATGATGAAGCACCGGTGTCGACGAGAGTGGGCTTTGAGCGCGCCGTAGCTGGCAACGCAAGCAAGGCCGGGTTGTTGCGGAAGTCTGAGGTGATGGAGAGCGCGACGTCCGAGTCGTCCGCACCTTGGGGAATCGTGATCAGCGCGACCTCGTCGTCGCTGTCGTCAACGCCGGAGCTCTTCGCGGCATTCGCCTGGCCCTTCCCCTTCCCCTTGCCCTTTCCTTTGGGCCCCTCGCCTTCCTTCCCGCCACCCTTCGCCCAACAGTCGCGCTTCCAGTGCCCCAACTTGCCGCAGTTGGTGCACTTGTCGTCCTTCTTCGACTTCGAAGACGACGAGCTCTTCCCCTTCCCCTTCGACATGCGCGTCGCGGCCATAGCAACCGAGTCGTCGCTGCGCTTCTGCTGCTCCTCCGCGTCGAACGTGGCTTGGAGTTGTGCGACAACATCCGACGCCTGAAGAGTCGAGAGTCTCGGCTTCTTCTTCCTCTTCTCCATGAGGTTGAGCGCGGACGTGGTCTGCTGCATTTGCGTGATGATGGTCCGGTACGTGTCGGGGATGGACTCCTTCATAAGCTCGATGCGCTCCGTCTCGCCCAAGGTCATGCCGAGCTGCTCGAGGCGATCGAACAGGTCCTCCATGGACGCGAGATGCGCGCGAACGTTATCGCCCTCGACGCACTTCATGGCGTTGAGCTGCCGGTAAAGCTGCGTGCGGATGGCGACGTTGTCGACGTTCTCGAACTTGCTCACCAGCGCTTCCCACACGTCCTTCGCGGTCGCGCGCCCCTTGATCTCGGTGAACGTAGCGTTTGACACCGACGTGTAGATGATGTCGCGCATCTGGGCTTCGCGCTGCTCCCACGTGTCGAGCGCGTCGAGCAACTCTTCATGGGCAGCGTCGCTGAGTGGAGTGGGGGTGGGGGGTAATGGCACTTGCGCCGGCGACGTTGTTGCTGCGGCGCCTGCTGCGGCAGGTTCCTCGTCCTCGCTACTATCCGAATCGTCCTCCTCTGAATCCGACTCCAAGTCGGTGCTCTTGAACCACTGGCGCTTGTCCTTGTCGTAGACAGGATGCGCCGGTTTCGGCGTGCCGCGCAGATGGCGCGCGAGTCCGGTGATCTTCTTGATCTTCTGAACTGTGACCTCCTTGTAGCGGGGCCAGTTCGTACCGTCGTCCTTGCACTTCAGAGGGGTGTCGATCTTGACTGTTTGGATGGACATGTTGGAACTGTCGGGGCTCATAACCTGACAAGAGGTACGAGCGAGGAGATTCCGAGGGACCTATACAAGTCGCGTGTGAGCCTCAGCGATGAAGGTAAAAGCTGAGGCGCGTCGTCGAGACGATCGAAGTATCTATCGGAGATAAGTCCGTAAAAGGAAACCTATGGGCGCATATGTGCGCAGAGATGAATATATTCTAACAAGAAGTGCGTGGTATGCGCGTTCGGGAAAGAAGTGCGTGGTATGCGCGTCCGGGAAAGAAGTGCGTGGTATGCGCGTCCAAGAAAGAAGTGCGTGGCATGCGCGTGAAAGAAAGAAGTGCGTGGTATGCGCGTGGTGAATGTTGATCGTCGTATCGGGAAATATAGAAGAAAATTAGCGGGGAATCGACGGAGCGAACGCGGACTGACCCAATCGGCCACGTGTGTCGCGGTATCAAGACGGCAGGGATAATCGGCCTTGTGCGTCATGGCGTTGATCGCCGGAGTGCCTGTTCGTTTGTCGCCTTTCGAAAAATTTTGGCATATGCGGTATTTGGGAACGCCTGGGGCGGACTCCGTGACGACGACGAGGAGTGGTGAGCAGTATATGGGGCCACGGGCGATTTCGTTGATTCTGGCCAGCGTATACGGGCCGGAGATGCGGCCGGCGTCAAGCTCGGTGTCGATCCATTGTTTGACCGGCGTGAAGTTATCGGTAACCGACTTGGCGTTGCTGATGATAACGTTATGTTCGAGTTTCGGCAGGTTGCCGATGGGAAAACCGTAGGTAAGGTGGCGAATAAGTAAGGGGTGATCTTGTTCTGCGTTCATGGTACGTAATGAGGCGGCGAAAGCGTTGGGCGGGTATGGGGAAACAATACGATTGTAGTGCTGCCGAAGTTCGGTTCTGAACCTCGGTTCGAACCCGAACCGGCCGAACCGAACCTCGGGTTCGGTCCAGGTTCGGGTTCAGGTTCGGCCTTGCCCTAGCAGGTTCGGGTTCGGGTTCGCTGCTGAGGGGGCTCCCCCGAACCTGTTCGAACCCGAACCGAACCTTGTGAACCTCATCTGAAGCAGCATATTTTCTTCTCGAAATACGAAGGTCAACGGTCCAAAACACCCTCAAACGCGTCCAAATTCGCGCTCGGGCCACGTTGGCGGCGAAGTTCGGCCGTGCGGTCCGAGTCGCTACGATCAACGTCGCGTCGCCACTTATTTGCCATCGACACCGCTTGACTCTCAACCACGACCGCCCCGATCACGCCGCTACCCCCTCCAGTCCCCCTTCCTCCAATCTCGACACCGCGCGTCTCTAGAACGAAGGAAACGAGGCGCTTGGCAAGCAACAAGCCAGCGCTATTGCTGATAGAAGTGCGAGCGCGTGCACGGACGCGCGGCAGGTGCGTCCCCGCGCCCTACGCGATATCTCTAACTGAGAAACTTTTCTAGTTCAGCCTGCAGTGATGAAGCTTGCAAGGGCGTCACGCGCTCGCGCCGAACGTCACCGCACCGCGACAACGGGTGCCTCGCTGGAGCCAATGCTCAACGACGAGCGCGTCGCCGGATGCGCGTCCTGCGCATCTGGTACGTCTCGCCTCGTCGGGCCAATTCACACCCCCTCCCATCCATGCCGAGCACTAGCACCTTGCGCAACATGAACTCAGCCGCTCGAGGACTCATCGCCCCGGGACTTCGCGGCGCGGTTCTGCTGTGTGTACTAGCTGCTCTCCGTGGTATTGGTGATGGTGTGGGCACGTACGGGCGGAGCGTACGCACCGCCCTTGCCCCTTCTGCAAGGGCGGCCCACCGGTGGTGTGATTGGCACCGGGTGCAGGCAGGCACCAGTGCCATGCTGCGAGCGGCGGTCCCCCCGCCCGGACCAGCCCACTGGCGAGCAGGGTGTTGATGTGCTGCGGCACAGACGCGTTGCTCGCTGTTCCGGCGCCACCTTTGTCAGCGCCGCGCTGGCTCCTGCACTGCATGCCTGCCGCGCGATGCCTTTCCATCACAGTAAGCCCCTTCCCGGGCTCGCTGCTTGCTGTCCTCCACCTCCCCCTCACCTCCTGTACCCATGTGTTCGCCTACATGTTGGTGTACGCGCGTCGCCAACGCGTGCCGCGCCCGCGGTGTATCTACACGTTTTTACGCATCATCTCGCACACTTGTGTACACCCCTATAAACCATGTAATAGGAGTACAGAATATACATGATTTGAGCCTACTACGAGCCTTAAGATATGGCATTGCGCAGGCGAACATCCTCGCACAGAGTCCAATACAAAAGTGACGCTGCTCGAACCTGTTCGAACCTGGTTCGAACCCGAACCGAACCTCCCCGAACCTGTTCGGGGAGGTTCGGTCCAGGTTCGGGTTCAGGTTCGGCCTCAGCCAAAGGGTTCGGGTTCGGGTTCGGCAAAAAAGGGCGAGAACCGAACCGAACCGAACTTCGGCAGCACTATACGATTGTAAATTTCATCATCTTTGGGGTGGGACTGGGCAAGCGGCGCGCGGTGAACTCGAGTGATGGCGTCCGAGAAATCGGTAAATATCATAGGTATACGAGGAGGGCGAGAATATGAGAGGGAAGGATCGGGTGAAGACGGCTGAAAGTCGGAAATAATGCAGTCGGAAAGAAATTGGAGCGGGTCGGGGTCCGAGTCCTCGTGTCCCGCCGAAGCATCGCCGATTCGAACGGCGTATGCGTCGGGATCAGGCGCATCAAAGTTTGATGCGCCCGTCGGCGGTGCGTCGGGCGCATTCCCGCGATGCGCTGAGGGCACCGTGGGTACCGAGGCATAAGCCGCATACGTGCGCGCGGCGGGTGGGGCCGTGGCCGTGGTCGCCGTTGACTTTACAGGCGCCGGTGTTGTATCTAATGCAAATGTGGGAGTCTTTGTCAGTGGCCATTGCGAGAGCGCCGTTGCTGTAAGTGGATTTGTGACGCGTGCCGTCGTTGAAGGTCGTCTTGGCGTCCGGGCTGTGCTCGAATGTTGTGTGCGCTCCTCCGCAGACGAAGCAAATGGTGGAAGACGCCTTGGTCCCCCGAAACCGATCGCCTTCGTCACGTTGTTGTCTCGGGGCCGGTGACTGGGTGCGGTGTTGACGCTCGTAGCCATTGTCCCGTTCGCGGCGCGCGTCATAGCCGAAGTCGCGGTCCCGACGCGGTTCGTGCCTGTCGAAGTCGCGGCGGGGTTCGTGCCTGTCGAAGTCGCGGCGCGAGTCGCGATTATCGCGGCGGTCGGAGAAGCGTCGGCGGCGGTCTTCAAAGTCGCGGTTCCGGCTGGAGTTGAAGTCCTGGGAGTTAGACGCCACAGCGGGGTTGTTCGGGTATGGAGCGGAGGTGTGAGCGGCAGGAGCGTGATAACGATCAATGGGGTTCTCTGACTCTGCTAGGTCAATAGGGCGGTAGAGCGCCATCACCTCGGCATCATATCTATCTTTATCGAACGCCACCTTGTGTTTGATGATCTGCATCCTCAGCATCCTGTCCAGACTACGCCAAATTGGGAACCGGCCAATGCGATCGCGTATCTTGCGGAAATATTCGATATGCCGGAACAGCTGAGTGGCGATTGTGGTCTCGTTGCCGGCGCCTAAAGCCGGTGTGCACACTAGGATGAAAGCGCGAAGGAGGTTGCGCGAGGCCTCGTCGTGCTCGGCGATGGTCAGGGTGTTGGGGTCGGGAAGGCCAAGCTTGGCCTTAGTCGGCTGACTGTCGATCAAGGTTGTTTCCTTCGTCCCATGTTGCACGTGGGTTCTAGTCTTGATATTATTCTGGTCGGCGACGAGACGGAGCGCACTGTTGAGGTAAAACGTAAGATCTAATTCAACACCGCAAGCCAGATGGCTGAGAAGGATGCTAGGGATCGGGACCTCGTCGACTTCGGAGATTAGCGCGGACGGGCCCGAAGTGAATACCGTCGGGGCGATCGCCGTGGGAACGGCCTTTAACTTGCGTGCCTCTTTCTCCTGGCGCTCCGCATCTGCTTTGTCGGCCTTCTCAAGTTCTTCGGCAGCCTTACGCGCGCTGAAGTCTTCTTGCAGGAAGTCGGGGTAGGTGTTCCAGTCGATCTTGGTTGACTCCTTATTGCTATATATCTTATCTCTCTCGGTGGAGGCGTAGTCGTAAGGGACATGGAGTTCCGCGCCGATATCGTTGATGGCCGTTTTACGCGCCATGAAGAGTATGGTCTGGCGGATGCTCGAGGCATTGTGCGCTTCGATCGCGAGGTTGTCCTTGTGGCGCAGTTTGATGGGTATCTCGCACGGGGTCGCGGCAGGCACCTTCATCCATGCTTGGAAGTCGAAGTCGGCTGGGAGGGGATGTTGGAGCCCGGATATTGGGCCGATCCTGGGCACTGGGGGAACCGGGGGCATCTGGGGAGGCGCGCCTGAACCGCTGCCGGGTGCGTTGCCGCCGCCGCTGCCCTGAGGCGGGGGACCTTGCGGGGTTACCCCGGAGCCGGGCGTGGGGACCCCGGAGCCGGGTATATGCGTGCCAGATGGACCGCTAGCGGGACCGTTGTTGTTGCCAGACATATTGTCGAGTCGGGAGAGAAGACTTGTGTCGAAAAACTGGAGTATATGCGAGAAAGCGAGTGGGCAACGGTCGTGCAAATGTCGGTCCGTGAGCGCGTCTTCGAAGAAGTGACGCGCCCTGACGCCCCGTGATCGCAGCGAAGGGTGACGATCACGTGGCGTCTCGGACCGGCATTTGCCCGTCCGCTCCTTAGCTTGCCTGTCACCAGGCCTCGCGCTCATTCTTCGCGCGGGCGTGGCTCTCAACTAGCGACTACCCGTGCTCCGCACGGTTCAGCACGGAGGCGAAGTTCAGAAAATTCGGCATTTGGGGCATATGTACTACAATGTCTGAAATACCGTAAGCTATCTCTTCCGACTTACCTTGCCCGTAGATGGCAAGTCAAAGTTGAGTATGCACCCGCACCACGTAAAGTTCAAGTGAAGTGCATATATGCAGGTACCTTTGCCAGCAAGAGAGCATATGACGGGTGTCCCGCTGCAGCGAGAACTGCCGATTCGCAGGCTCTATTGCCGCTTAGCTGCCATCAGTTCACCTGCAGAAACAATGAAATGTCTGCAGCTGCTATGGCCATCGAGCGTGTCGTCTGGCCGTGTCATTCAGCGGGTTTTCGTCCGGCGGTATCGTCGAGCCCGCCCTAGTCGAAAGTCCTTAGTCGGGTCGAGCCCGGTTGTCGAGCCCTCGCCTTCGTCGAAAGCCCCTAGTCGAGTCGAGCCTGCAGAGGTCAAGCCCCGAGTCGAGGCCCGAGTCAAAGTGGCTGATAATTGCCTGACAATGAGATTTTCTCGATGTATGCTGGCAGCGAAAGCTGACCACCGTTTTCCGATGGAAGCCGGGTTATACATTAAGTATCTGGTGAGTAGACGAAGTTGAGAAGGAGCAAAAGGAGCATACATATGTAGCAGGCCAGGTAGATATATCGCAACGTACGTACCTGTTGATGCTTCTGGGCCTGAGAGTGCGTGCAGCGTAGAGCTCGGTATAAAACTCATCAGGGCCTGTGTATGTGAGTAACTTGTAACTAGTTACTCACACGTGTGTGTAACTGGAGTTAATAACGCGGAGTAATTAACATAACTTACATGTCAGAAATGAGATATTAACATTGTATAAAGTGTAAGTTCGTGTATACTTACACTCGTCACTCCCAATGGGCGTTGCGGTCATCATACTAGCTAGCCTTGTCATTGGTAACTGCCTGGTTAGAGAAAGCCCTCGGGTCTCAGGCTACAATATGGAGTAGAACTGGGATGAGCCCGAGGCTCATCCTGAAGCATATTACGAGGATGGGGGATACCGGAAGGTTCATCAGGGTCTTTAGAGATCCTGTTGGTAGTAGTGCCAGATGAATAAACTCTATGATTTATAGCTGTGCCGCCAGAGAGCGTCGCACACGGTGACGAAAGGCGGAGACGCGCAGTTGGGAGGCGCTGTCACTGTCAGCAACGTCACGCCGGGTTGATATTCGGACCGACCCGCAGCGAGATTCCGCCCTTCGCAAGCCATCCGCCTCTGGCACGCCTCTATGGGCCTCATCCATGCCGCCCAAGTCACTGCACTACTTCCTGACACCTGAAGGTTTTTAACAGTAATTAACACACCTTCAGAGACCCTCGAGTGAGTAACTATTATTCACTAGTTACTTACAGGGGTTTTATACATATGTTACTAACATCGTAGTTACATACCGAGCTCTAGTGCAGCGCGCGCAGTCAACGCCTGGCGGGTGCAAGCTAGTCGAGAGAGTATGAGTCCACTTGAGCTGCAAGTGGAACATAGCCAGTGAGAGTCAGTTTATGGGCCAGGCTACATGCTGTAGGCCTAGGGGCGTAGACAACATCGGCTGACTCGGAATGTCGCCGTCTGAGGTGCTCAGCAGGGGGACAATGCGAGGGAAGCAGATAAAGCAGTGGGAGTCGAGGAGGGTGTGAATACGATGTCCGCAGACGTAAGTAGTCGACCGTCAATCGTCGTCGGCGTCAAACGCAGGTTGGAGCGCACATGCCAGAGGCGCAATCAGCAGACGTCGGACCGAAGGCAGCGGTCACCTGATGTCATGGTCACATCAGCCAATGAGGAGGCCGGTTTATAGTGACGATAGTCACGGCCGTTTCGCTTTAATAAATAGACTAGCGTAGACCCGTGCTCCGCACGGAGCGTTCGACTCGCACTGCGCAGTAAATCAGGCTGAGGAGGTACCAGTAGAATCACGTTATATTCATCTATGTGTGAGAAGCTGCTTACTGGCCGGCCGAGATGAACAGCCTGAGGTCAGTAGTAGATGGTCTAAGTCAAGCCAAAGTTGAGTATGCACCCGCGCTGCGAGGAATTCAAGTGAAGTGCACATGTGCAGACACCGTTGCCGGCAAGAGAGCAAGAAAATCATATTGGGAGAGAATCATGAACTGTCTGAAGTACTGTAAGCTATGTCGCTTCGCCTGCATGACTTCTGTTGCCAGCTGCGAGATGAACGTCATGAATGTACCCGGCAAGTCCAAGTCGAGTATGCACCCACACGTGAACAGCAAGTGAAATGCATATTGTGCAGAAATCGTACCGGAAACAGAGCATATCATGGGTCGACCCCACTGCAGCAAGAACTTCCAGCAGGCTATAGGTATTGACACTGCTTGACTGTCAGTTGGCCTGCAAAGCACCGGAGCAGTGTGCGATTGTTGTAGATTGTCCACATGCAATGGTTCAAAGCGCTGTCGGTGTTATCCTGCGACTATGATGGTTATCTTCAGATTCTCGACGTACATGAGTTGCAAGATGCGAAAGTGGACCGCCGATGTCAAGCCTGCTCGTATGCTGTCTCCTGACTCATGAGCCTATGACGAAGTTGAGATGAGCAGGAGCAACGTGCATATCGGTAGAGCAGGGCTCTGACCAGCAGGCGGTCGCTTCTGGCCAGCGTGTGGACGGAATGTGCGTGCAGTGCGCGTACTTAAAGCGTGTTGGTTGTTTGACGGTCCAGGTGTATAAGTCGAGTTAATCTGCAAGCGGAGCTGGGAGAAGTGAGGCTACAGCTGTATTCGCGGGGGAGGGAAGGCGAGAGTTTGCGCGTTTGGCCGTAAACGATGTCGCCTGGGAGATCAGGATGCCGCCGTCGGACAGGCTACGCAGGATGCGAGCAAACAGAAAGTTAGTCAGATAAAGCAGTGAGATGCCGATGAATGCGTCGTATGGTGCGTGCCCGGACTTCGAAGACGGTCGACGTTGTCTACCGATGTCGGCAGCAACTTCCGTCAAGCAGAGGCGCGCGCAAACAAATATAATCGGACCGAAGGAAGCGGTCACCTGACAAAATCGTCACATCAGCCAATGAGGAGGCCGGTTTATAGTGACGATAGTCACGGCCGTTTCGCTTTAATAAAGAGATAGTCACTATGTATTGCTCAACGCAAGTTCATGATTTTAACTTCCACACATCTTGAATAAGTGCACAATTACAGGCAGACTCCACGGCGAACAGTGCATGACTACGTATACTACTACTAACAATACAATGAGGTGGGTATCCTGATATTCAGTAAAGCCAGCCAATGTCAGTGAGATCACTTCAGGTCTCATCAGCGTCCACAATCTGAAAGCAGCCGTATCAGAGGTCCATCTAACGCTTAAGTCTCCTCGACCTTTTCTGCTCCCTTGTCCACCAAAGTCGCACCCTTCGCATGTTTCCCTACTTTGTCCGTCATCTGGGTCGCAACCCACCCCTCAACGTCGTCCACCGCATCCTGCGGTCGAATCTTGTACCCCATCAGATACCCCTGCAGACTCGCCATCGAGAATTGTCGTTCGGGGACAGCCTCAGCGAAGCGCGCCGCCAACGCATCCGCCACCGCCGCGTCCATCCGGAAGAGCCGCGCGCTGTGATGCAGCTGACCAGTGCACTGCTCCGCCGCCTCCTCCGATGCGCAAGACGACACGTCCGAGGAGGGCGCGGTGTTGTAGCCCGAGTCTGCTACCTTCTCCTGTTCTGGCGCTCTGCCGTCGTCGCGTTTGTGGCGCGGCGCGTAGAAGTGACGGAAGAGTTCGCGCGCTTGGTATTTACTGGCCAGCCGGAACTCGACGTGAACGTCCATGCGGCCGGGACGGCAGAGTGCGGGATCCAGCTTCTCGTAGTGGTTCGTCGTGGCAAAGAGGATGCGGCCTTCCTGTGCACCGACACCGTCTAGCGCATTGAGCAATCCGCTAAGGGACACGCGAGACGCGATGGGGCTGCTGTCTTCACGCGGTCCCTCCCGCTTGTTTTTCTCTGGCTCCTCCGTGGCAGACGTGTCCTGAGCGCGCGTGGTAACACCTGAAGTGAAAGCGGCGTCGATGTCCTCCATAAGCGCAATGCACTTGGTCGGTAGCTCGCTGATGAGTTCGCTCAGCTTCGTGTCGTCCATGCCCGCGCGCGACAAGGAGATGATGTCTGCGGGAAGTGATCAGCGGGGACGGCCGTCACAGCGTAATCTCGATACGCACAAACATCAAGACCGAGCTCGCCAGCCATGCTATGAATGATCGACGTCTTGCCGCAACCAGGAGCGCCATAGAGGAGGTAACCGCGACGGAACGGGATACCGCGATCACCGTACCAGTCCCGACTTTCAAGGAAATCGCGCGCATCGTCGATGAGCAGGTTTTTGATACCCGGGTCGAGCACAATCGAGTTCAGAGCGCGCTTCGGACGTGATGCAACATGACGCCAGGAATCATTGCTGCAGGTGGTCAACAAAGCATTCGCAAAAGCCCACTGAGTGAGACTCACATGTCCGCGACGTAGATGGAGATTTTGTTCTCCTTCTCGGCCAAGTGAGTCCGCTTCGCGTCGAGTAGCAAGCGATTGAGCGTGGTGTGAGAGCGGGTCAGAATGCGTAGCTCGAGGGATTCCTCCATGCCACCGTAGTATCCGCCCGCGTTGCGCTGCATGCGCGAGACCGTGATGCGACGGCGCATGTGCCACGGCGCGTCTGGGGGGTACCAGAAGATATGGGCCGTAGAAGGTGCTGGCAGATAGGACAGTGTGCGGCTGTCGCCAAGCAGAGCGGCGGCGCCAGCCTCCTCGCCCGGTACCGTAGCAACTTCGCCTCTGAGGCCAAAGGACTTTGTCGATATCTGAACCTCGCGCGCAGAGTTCCACGAAGGCTGCTTGGACAACCATATCATCATCCAGTCTGTGCAATTTGCGTCAGATCATGGGCAAGGGCGATAGTCTGACACTGACCATACGCGTCATCATCCTCCTCGAACGTCGCAGTGATGAAGAAGGCGCTCAGAACGCGATTATAGAATGAAAACATAGTGCGACGGCAAGACTCGACGACCCCACCAACAATGAGGAGTTTCAACCAGTCAGGAAGCTTGGAGAACCAGAGGAATAGGGTGACGAGGGGCGACAGGAGGCCGACCTGGCTAATCCCGCCCGCGAGTGTAGCGCTGCCGCCCATTGATGTGACCGTCGCGTTTGCGGCAGCATCGGTGCACGAGCTGGGCAGCGCTGTCGGCTGGGAGAGGAGGGAAAGGACCTGCTGGACAATGTCGTCCGCCATGGTGCAACTTGGGTGGAATTGTCAAGGTTCTGCGCGTCAGGTCCCTTGAGACGTAAACACTGAATACGCCACAGCTCGTGGGCGAGGGATGGACGTCTCGTGAGGGGAGATGTGCTTTCAAAAGCTCAGGACTGATGGCTTTTTATATGGATGGGGCCCATCACTGCCTCGTCAACTAGAGTCAGGAAAAATGTAATGAAGCATGCCACCGACCTCGGGCCCGCAGGCAAGAGGGAGGAGCATCAAGTCGACTCCAAAGCGGCGATGCCGCGGCAGTGCCACCCTCAGCCTTGAAACTCACAATGATACTGAGAGACGGAGACCGGACAGAGGTGCGCTCCTGCTCAGCAAGCCCAGGAGCCGTGCACAGCAATATTTACTTACAAGCGCGACGTCAGAGAAGGCCATGGCAGTGGAAATATCGATAATCTACGTACAATGACTCGTTGTGATGTTGATCTATGCATGCACGCGGAAGCACGTGTCCGTTCGGGACGGTGACCGGTGGCGCGTCTTCACTTCTGGAATCCACCATCATGGCTGGTGAACCGTCCTCCTTCACGGCGGAAACCATTCCTCCCGTTAATCGCCATGCACTGTCCGCAACAGAGAAGCAACGAGCGCAACTGGATCGGTTGCTGAAGGACCCCGCAAAGCCCGCCTACGTACCCCAGGCACCGCAGGAGAAGACCATCCGCCCAGCGCGCGAGATGATGAAGAACGTGCAGGGCTCCAGCGCAGGCGCAGGAAGCGGCGAATTTCACGTCTACAAAGCCAGTAGACGACGCGAATACGAGCGTCTCAAGCTCCTTGAGGAGCAGAATCGCAAGGTGCGTCCGTGCGCACAACTGTGCAATGCACGACTGCTCACGTATATATACAGGAAACGGAGACTGCCGAGTTTGAACGCAAGCGCAAGGCGATCGAGGAGCAGGCGGAGGCGAAGACGGCGAAGAACCGCGCCAAGCGGCAGAAGAAGAAGGAGCGTACGAAGAAGGGCGGCGTCGGCGCGGACGGCGAGGGGAAGGCCGACGCCCCCCTCAAGAAGCGGCGGTTGGTGAACGGCCAGGCCCTTGTATTCAAGCGGCCAGGAGAAGAAGACAGCGACGACGACGCTATGGACGACCAGCCCGCTCCCGAACTTGCACTTCCCGAGTCTCTGCCTGCAGAAGAGGTGCCAGAAGTGCCGCGAGTAGCGGAGGAGAATCGTCTTACAATTCATGAAGATGACTAGCCCTCTGCTGTACATTGGCTGTGCACCGCCCGTCTATCCACCGACTGTCTCTCTGAGTCTCTCCCCGCTATGAATCTCGTTTGCCTCAATCTCAATCGGTGTCCAAGACGATAAATACTGCTAATTACCTCGCGCAACGAGACGCTATGTACGCTATGCAAGATATACAAGGGTCACCAAACTACAATTCAGGAAGAGTCCTCATGACTGCCGCGCCAGCGCAGGGTTAAGCCAAAACAAGGTATCAAGTCACCGCCTCAATCAGTGGAACATAAGCGGTCGCAACTCTTCGAATTTCCAGTACTTTTTCAGGTTTTCGCCTTTCAAATCGTTGACCTGCTTCACGTTAGCCTCGCATAGACCAACTATCATCAACGCGCACCTCTTCATCCAAATGCTTCATGAGCACGTCGCGGAAGCTGTCTAGACATGCGCGCATCTCCTCCGTGCTGTACAACGAGTTGTCGCGCTTGTACTTCGCGACCAGCTTGTTCAAATCGTCCAGACCTGGAAGGAAGGAATACGTGTCAACGACGATGCAATATGTCGTTCGCGGTAACTCACCTTTGTGTATGATCTCATGCGAGCGGACGTGCTCACCGTGGTCTTGGTGGGAGAAGACCGGCATGCGTTTGCCGAGGTATGGGAACCACCATGCCTCCTCGATGTCGTGATGATTTTGCAGGTCTGCGCGCGGTGATCAAGACGAAGGTTCGGGTGGTCGCGAGGCGGCAGCACGCACGCATGGAGAACTGCATTGCGCTGCGCAGATATAGCGGCAAAGACCAGCCCATCTTCGAGAAGGAACCATCGGCGAGCTATAGCGTGAATCAACATCCCGTTCACACTGCGCCGGCGCCACAACGTCGGCTCACCTTGTACAGCTCTTCATCTGCCAAGGGGTGAGTAAGGAGCTGCGTATAACGGAGGAGGATCACCCACAGTGCCGCTTGTGCTCGTTGTGGAAGACGACCATCTGGTCACTCAGCTGGGGAAGAAGCATTAGTAGCTGTCCGCTTGTCAAGGAGGGCGCTACTCACGATATCCCAGTTTGGCATACTGGCGCGGACGAACGTGCGTGTGAGGGGGAGGTGGGAAAGGGGCAAGGGGATCCGGGCGTGGAGCTGTGTGCGGGGGATGGAGAGGCAGGAGAGGAGGTGTGAGCGGACGACGGACGGCGCGAGGGCAAACAGGACGGGCAAGTTGGGATCGGGAAGCGTTCGCCCCCGACGAACGAGCACTTATATACGCGCATACAACCATGCGAGCGCATAAGCCCGTGTTCTGCGCGAGAGATGGGTGCCCCTTCAAACTGCTTACCCCGTGTCGCCGCCTCGTGCGGACGTCGGTTCATTCAGGCGTAGTGGGCGCGGGCTACGAGAGGCTGTCGTGGCACAGCAGGTAACTGCTGTCAGGGCCTCACTGGCCAGAACATGAACAGAATTTGGGCAAGGTTCATTCGCGACATCCGCCAGCGGTCTGTCGTCAACGCTCGAGATCCCGCGATATTTGGCTGTGTTGATTGTTGCTGTTGCCTGATTGAGCAAGTCCGTGCTTGCAAGCGCCTACTTACTTACGCTCTAGAGTCTACTGTCACTCTGGCAAAGGAGCTGCGCAGTACAGTTGCCCGCAACCAGAAAGCCTTCTCAAAAAGCCGTTCCCTACCACTGATGAATCGAGCTTGCAGATGGCCGGGAATCAACGAGTGAACGCACAAAGATCCTTCGATTCATTCTCAGCAGCAGCAGTACACTAGAGACAGCAAGTCATGTGTATCATCAAGAGGAGAAGGCGAAAGGGGAACAGGTAGAGGAACAGGTAGACAGAAGGATATCCTAGGAGTCAATTGAAAGAAGCGGTGAGTAATAATGATACAGCAGAATGTTTACTATCCTCCTTGGAGGACAGGTGATGTCGAGGATGATGGTAGGGCGTATGGCACGCAATGTCGCGACCGACAGGTTCAACGCCAACGACCGGCCAGCCGCCGCACAGACAGGCGACCACAAGCAAAGTAGTGCTATATTGTTGCTGCTGCTGCTGCCGCCGCCCGCCGCTCCCGCGCCTTCGCCCCAGGCCCATACCGCTCCTGGAATTTGATCAGCTCCTCCATGAGCTCCTCCATCTGCTTCATCGTGTCCGGCCCCGACGACTCGTCCAGCAGGAGCGCCCGCTCCAGCGTCTTCTCCTGCATAGGACTCTCGACCGTCATCTGGCCCTCCAGGACCGACTCGCCCAATCCACCACCATTCGTCGGGAGGCTGCCATGCGTCGATGGTCCTCCATTCATTGACGACCCGACGTGCTCCTTCAGCACGGTCTCGAGTGTCGACCGCCGGCGCTGTCGATCGGCCGCGCTCGCCTGCTCGCGGCTCACCCACTCCACAAGCGAGCGCACGCGCTTGTTCATGTCGGTAACGCTCATGCGCTTGCTGGGCCATTTGACCTTGACGCCGCGCTCGATCGTCCGCTCCATGCTCCCGCCCCTCGACACCGTGCCCGAGACGCCAGCGCGGACTTCAAGCGGTATCGGTGCCTGCGTAGGAAGCGCCTCTTCGAGATGTGCGAGGTAGTCTGGGAGGCCCCATGATGTGTATAGCGGCTGTTGCGACACGGCGAACGCGTGCGATTGGCGGTACGCGCGCGATCCTTCGCCACCTGTGTGTCCATTCACGGTGCTCGACTGCCTGCGGGTTTCCCCTGCTGCTGAAGCGCTCTGCGCACCGGGCCGTCGAGAGTGTTGGCCTTTCTTGCGGCGATTGACGCTCGGGGTTGGGGCTGGAAGATATGACGTCACGTGTCTGATTTTGGCGCCGATATGCACACACGCACCCTCTTCCCCGTCGACGGCGATTAAGGGCTCTTGGTTGACGGCAGGCTTCCGTGCGCCTCGCTTCTGGCGACCGTTCGTCTTGGGCAGGAGAGGGACAGGGGGGAGGGAGGCCTTGTTCGGTACAGGCGTCTCCTCTCTGATGGCGACAGCCGGGGGGACCGGCTTGTCAGAGGTGGTGGACGCTGACCTCGTGCGCTTCTTCGGTAGTCTGCAAGATAACATTGAGCCAGCAAGTCGGACGATGGGTTACGGATACTCACACAGCATCATCATCCGTCCGCCTCCGTTTCTTGCGGGGATTCGCCAGAGCGTCCATATCTACGTCCTGGTCGACTGGTGGTATGGCCGTCTCATTCGAATGGCCCGTTTCGTGGGCTGCGGCCTCCGCGGCTGACGCTCTGATGATGGCCTCCAGGTCGTGGTCAAAGTCGGCGTCACGACTGTTCATGGTATTCCGGCGCTTGGAAGTCTGTTGGTGTTGCTGCTGCTTGGCATGCAGAGATGGAGACCGTGATCGGGAAGTGCGGGAGGCGTGGCCGCGAGCGCGTTTGTTGTTGCTGAATTTCCTGTGCGGATGTGAGTCAAAATCCGGTGCAGAAACGGGCAGAGCACGCACTTGAGCGTCTCTTCGTGCATGTCCGGGCGGCACTTTTCGCAGAAGTAGTCGGATTCATGTAGTTGATCTTCCGATTCGAAGCCCATACAGAGACCGTGCTGCCAAACGTTGCAGATCTCGCACTGGACCATGAACTCTCCTGCGTCGGGGTCGTCCTCTGCGGGGCGTCGATGCGTTGAGCGCGGGCGGAATTGAATAAAAGGGCTGCTCGCACCCGTACTCCCACAGACACAACGTGTGACACCCTGGTCGTCTCCGTCGGGGGGATCCACCGGCGCGTCCTCGGCGGCGGCAGCCGCAACATCGGCAGCGACGGGCGTCGAGTCGAGTGGCTTGTCCTTGTCCTTCGTCTTGCGCTTGCTGCGGCTGCTGGCGCTGCCGTTGGCGGAAGCGGAGGAGACGCCGTTGGGGGCGGCTGGGACGGACCGGCGATCGTCGAGGGCGTCGTCGGTGTCCTCAACCTTCGGCCTCTTGTTCCTGCCGTTGCTGGAGTGTGTCGACAGCGGGGGCCGTGCTGTGGGGTCCTTCGGGCGTGTGGGCAGGTGGTCAGATTCGGGCGATTTGGAGGTGCTGGTGGACGCGGCGGGGAGGGAGCGTCTGCCGGAGCGGCGGGGCTCGCGGGGCGACAGCGGAGGGCCCATCGTCGCTGCTTGAGCCATGGCGGACAGAATTTGGGATTTTGGGGGATGATGGCCGTTCTTTCCAAGACGAAAGCCCTGCCGGAGACCTTCTTGCGCGGGCTGCCCAATTTCATATCCACCCACGTGCGCGACGCCACATAATGCGTCGCGCGACGCGACTCCTGCCACTCGAGACCATCGAACTCTGCCAATGACAATGAAGCTCTTCGTAGTCATCCCAATGTGTGCGCATACGGGTCGCCTCTGACACGATGACCGTCGGCGTGTGCACCGCTCGGCGTTCAGCAATATCGCAACGATTGGTCTTGTTGACGTTCCGAGAAGCCACTCCGGAGGTCGCATGCTCACCGACTGCGTCTCGCGGTGCCGGGATCACCAGACGGCCTGCGGAACGACGCGACAACCCGGTATACAACCGAAGGACGCGTCCGCGCAGCCTTCACATACGGTCCAGTTCAAAATCCATGTCATTCAAAAAGCCCAGAATCCGAGTAAGTAACAAAATCTTCCGAGGTCATCAGTGGGTATGCGAAGCGGCTAGTAATACATTGGGGGCCATCATGGGCAGGAGCAGGGGTGGGGAAGGGTATGAGCTACAGAGGGCGACGCGCGCGATAGTGGTATGGATAAGTTAGCGATGGGGGAATGGTAGTGGTGGTTGGTGAGGTGAGTCCTTTGTCTCTGTCCGCGTCGCCTTGTGCTCATCGCACCTCTACATGGAATGCCCAGACCCCCTGCTGCTTCGTCTCCGTCAAGCCCTTGAACGCGTGCATGCCCCCGAGCCAGTCCACCCTCCGTACATGTCGATCGTTCTGCCGTTCTTCATCGCACCGAGTCCTCCACGCCGCGCTGATGAGCTGCTGCCGCGCCGCGGTCTCGTGCAGGTACTCCGACTCCTCTGTCCTCCGACGCAGACCCTCTGCAATCGCGATGACGACGTCCGCGACGGTCACGTACGCGTCGGGCTTGGGGGATCGTGGGGTGACAGTGATCGCCCAAGGGAGCGCGCCGTTGACGAGCTTGAGGCGCGTCACGGGCGGGTATGTCGCGGGCTCCTTCTGCAGCGCAGGCCCCATGCGCTGCAGTGCGGGCTCCGGTGCGTGCGCGACGTTGAAGTAGTGCCTGGGCGCGGTATTGTACTGAAGCGCGTCGTGAAGGACAACGTACGGCTCCAGCTCGGGCTCGATGGGTGGTAGTGGCGACGACCCATACGGGGAGAGCTTGTGGGGGAGTGATGGGGGCGTCCCAACGGAGGGGGACGAGGTCATGGTCGTCGTCGACCATGAGGGGGAGGGGTACACTTCGTCGCCTGCGAAGCGTACGTGCTTGCCGGGCATTGTGGTGGTGATGTGCGAGTGTGATAGAGTTCTTTGGTGGGTGCTCTCGCGGCCGGTCTTCGCGGCGAGCTCAGGTGAGTTGGTTGGTGGGTAGCGGTGAACAGAACAAGGTAGAGCGAGCGCGTGCCTTTAAATGGACCGTTGCTCCCATTCTAATGATATGCTGTGCTAGCCCTTGTGAATCGAGTGGTGGCAGGTGTGATCGTGGACTGCTCATGCTCATACACCTTTACAGGACTTGACTCATCGCCTCTATGTAGTGACACAGCAAAAGCGAACAGTGGCTCCCAATGGGGATGCCCTCACCAACTTTTGCCTCCGATAAGTGGCCCGCCCGATCACAATCTTATCCACCTTTCAGGTGCCCCAGGGTGCCCCGCCGCCCGCCGCCCGCCGCCGCTTTCACCGACGTTCTTGCTGCAGAACACCAGTCTTGCAGCGAAGATCATAACCTCCCTAAGGAGATCACGGCACGAGCTGAACGCAGGCTGAACGAGTATGTTTTCTCAATGCCCAATCGCCGTCGGCGCCCCCGCTGCTCGCCGTTTGATGCGCCCTCCACGTGGCACGTGATAGTCACGGTGTTTCAACCGAGCGCTCGACGCGCCCAGCACGTGCTGCGGTTTCCACTAGTTGTCTGCGGACCACCGCCTCCTCCAGGCCTCCTCCACAGCTGGATGCCCAGCATCATTGCATGCGCTGCACCTGAACATCCCCGATTACCTGTTCAGACTATCAACGGTGACGCGCCACACGTTGACACGCTCGGGGTCACTGCGCGCCTCGGCCCCAGCTCGGCCCACTTGCTGCAGCGAGTCACTGCGACCAAGCACTACTTCTGCACTACTTACGACTTCGCGTAGGCTCGTTCCCATCCGGCTACACCACGTGACTCGTTCCTCGCAAGAGGCGTAGCCGGCTGGGCCCACTCGGCCGGATTTTGGCGGAAAGGTGCTTTGACCGGCTCTCCTGCCTTTCTTGGCGAAACATGAGGCTCGGACTTCGTCGTGGGGGCTCGTTTTTCTTCAAAAAATCGTCTCGAGGTCGGTATATGAAAAGTGAAAATCTCAGCGAGAGCTTTCGAACGTATATACGAAGTTTGGGGGCCATTTTCGGGCCGAAAGTCAACTTGGCGCGGGCCCATGGCGGCGCTTCCCACGACAGGGCGAGACGCGCTAAGTTCATCACCCGTGACCATCGCAGAGTCGTCGCCCTAGAACGGACTGTGTGCGAGAGATGAGCTACGCGGGGGCGGAGGTGACTGGCGTAGCGGTTTCCCCGCTTGAAGGTGGTCAGAGCGGGTGACCGAGTCCGAATGGGAGTTCGGATGTAGAACGCTCGGACGAGGACGAGCGCCAGGCCTGACGATGGGGCTACCTTGCCGCTCATCGAGTCAAAGGTGACTACATGGCACTTCCTATAGACGATAAGCTCGTCAAACTCAATGAGGGGCACTGGGTCATGGAGTTCTGAGTGCGAGGACGATGTTTTGAGCGTAGATGTAACTGATCGTAGGCGCCGTCCACGTTATATTTGAAGAAATATAAGGCGGCTGCGAGAAAGGACAAAGAACGCGCGAACGCGCTTCATGGTGATGAACTTAGCGCGAGGCTCGCCCTGTCGTGGGAAGCGCCGCCATGGGCCCGCGCCAAGTTGACTTTCGGCCCGAAAATGGCCCCCAAACTTCGTATATACGTTCGAAAGCTCTCGCTGAGATTTTCACTTTTCATATACCGACCTCGAGACGATTTTTTGAAGAAAAACGAGCCCCCACGACGAAGTCCGAGCCTCATGTTTCGCCAAGAAAGGCAGGAGAGCCGGTCAAAGCACCTTTCCGCCAAAATCCGGCCGAGTGGGTCCAGTCCGCTCGCAAGCTCGCGGGTCTCGATTTGTCCTCTTTTCACGTGACCCGCCTGAGCGCGCGAGCGACTGGCCTGCGAGTCTAGACTTCGCGTTTGCAGATCCCGATGTTGTCGCGCGGGCCACGAATCATTTGTTTCCTTATGCGGATACACACGACTCCGGCGTCCTGAATGGCCATCACGAAATTCCCTAAAGTAAGACCAGCCTCTGACAATCCATTGTATTGCACACCATTGTCGATCAGCTTCACCATTGGTGATCAGCAAGTTGTCTGGAGATTACATGGCCGTGACGCGAATCTGAAGAAACGATGATCCAACGCTGGCCCAGCCCCAGGTCAGCCCGGGGTCAGCTACTGATCAGCACCTCGTCAGCACCTTGTCAGCAAGCGAGATGCTACTGAGAAGTAGCATAGATGCTCACAGCCATCCTCGCCCTTTCCAGAGCATGGCTCGCAGTTCAGCTAACACTCAAGTTCATACTACGATCAGACTCCCAGTTTATGTCAATGATATGCATGCATTGCCTATGTACTACAAGTAGAGGTGATGTACTGTACAATGGACTGTAGCCTATATATTACACCCCCTTAACGTGCTCCCGCCTCCACCCTGACTTAAACTAAGCTTACTTGAACCTCAACGGCGACCATTAATTAGCATGCAACAGTGATGGCAGACGCAGACGCACATACCCGGCGGAAACGCGGGTTGATGCTCGAGATCATTGCTGCGTGGTCGTAATGCGCGCCACGCGTTACGGGGCCCTCGGTAGTACTGAGATCGACGGGCGGGTTGATGGGGGCATTCCGAGTTGCCTTGAAGGGTCTCTAGGGGTGTTATATTAGTCAAGCAATGCAGGAGTAGTGGGCGCACGTACGAAAGGCTGAATGGACGATAGATGGCAGACATCGCGCTGGTGGGTGTGCCAGTCAAGCGGCGTAGACATGGGAGACACCAAATAATGTCATGATGACGGCGGCCAAGGAGGTGAGTGGTGGGGTCCAAGGATGACGCTGGAGGCGCGGCGGCACACTGCAGTCAGGTCAGGGATACGCGTGGTGCGCTAGTAAAGAAGGGATGCACCTTGCGAAGACGGGGTGAGCCGGGTAGCGCAAAATGCAGTCCGCCGCGCAGTAGCTGGCTCCGACATCGTTCTTGGCTGGTGCAGGCGCGTTGGCGAGGGCACGGCGGCAAGCGTCGAAGGCGCGAGGCATCGAACTTGAGTCGATGACCTTGTTGAAGATGTCGCGGAGAGTAGGGTGCATGACGAGCAAGTCGAATGGGCGGCAAGCTGAGTCTGAGGTAGAGCAGGCTGCCCAACGGAGGGAAGATGGAGGAGCGAATGCAAGAAGCGGACGGCGCGAACCGGGGATCAAAAGTGCGCCATCACGTGATATGCAGCCGTCCGGCAAAATCCGGCCGAACGGACTTCGCGAGGACTCAGACGCGCTGGTCTGGCGCTGGTCATGCCGCATTGAGATGCTGCACAGGCTCGCATACGCTGTTCTGTACTGTCCTGAAAAGCACACACAGAAAACACTGCCTTTTTTGAAGACCTGTCTATATGGCCCACCCACCATAAAGAGGCAATTGTCTAATTCATGAGAAGAAAGCCCAAAATTCGGCATTCAAACCTATCTTCGGCTCGTTGACACTGGTTTTTATATAGGGTGCACACCACGTTTCGAAATAAAGCCTGTATGGGACCTGTACGGGACTTGGAAGGTACTCAAACACACGGGAGACACCGTCAGCTTGACCGGAAGGTTGACCAAGGTCGACCAGCACCATATCATGCATTGTCAGGCAATTATCAGCACTTGACCATCACCGTCAGACATGAAGTCGCATGTCAGCACGCGATCAGCAAATGATCCGGGATGAAGTGCTTGATCAACATCGTCATCGGTGATCAGCGCATAGGGATTTTCGTGATGTGCAAACAAACATAGGCGGCTTGACACAGCCTCTGCCTTCTGCTGAATGGCAGGGTCTCGGGCGCCTAACTCGGTATTGATCTTCATCTGCTTGTCGCGCCGATCTATACGACACTGCATAGCCTGTCGTCATGTCGCGAACGCGCCAGGCTTCTTGCTGTGGTCGCGCGTATGCTCCTCGCGAGGTTGGCGCGCCGCCGTCTACAGCAGAAGCCCACGTCACCGCCGCCGGGGGTCTCCACGACGTCAACGGGCGACGCGTCTGGTCGGCCTTCATACATCGTGGTGCGCACCCTCTGCACACGGCCCCCCACGAGCAGAATTTCCCGGATTCTTCCATACACGAGTTTCCATGCACGAGTTCATCATGAGCACGAGTCTACAATCGTTCCTAATCGTCCTCATCACCTTCCTTTGTGCCCTTCATCAAAGCATCTTCCTTTCGGCGAGGACGCGCGTACCCAACGGTGCTGCCCAGGTCGTCTACCATCGCACGGCACATCTACATGACGCTTCCGGGTTCCCGGACGTGCGCGATGGCTCGGCCTTGGCTCACGGTCACCAACGCTGCTTATCTGCCATTGACAGTGCCAACCGATCCATCTGGCATCTGCTAAGCGCCCAGCTAAGCGCCTGCACCAACGCCTCATGAACATTGCCGATTCACTCTCGCGGACAATGTCGTCGACCGTCGGAGAGGCTCCGACGGTCGACTGACTGCGAACGTTCATTTCCTAAAGCGGACGCTCGTCTCTGCCAGGGCGTATCGGTGTCCTGTCTCTTGAATGGTTGCTTTCTCGAGCTACAGGCCACTGCTGGGTCCATGCCTTATCCTCGAGAAGGTTGAAGGTGAGCCTGTCTCGTCTCGACCTGCTGATAGTGAGCACGCCAACAAATTCTCGAGTGGCGATACCGTCTCACCCCGATGTGCTCGTATCCCGACGATCGAGCTGTGTCTGCGCGACCTCAAGATTACTCGAACCTATGCAAGTTGCAACTAAAGGGTCGGGCTCTAACTCTTGGACAAATTAGCATCTGCAAAGCATGTCGAACGAGACATCGGGACAGACATATGGTGAACACCGTATGCCTACGATTCCTAAGGAGCTGGCGGTGGCCGCGCACGCATCAGTGGTAATACAACGCATGCCTCCCAGAGAAACTACTTACTGTCTTCAATGCCAGATTTGATGTGGACAGCCCAGCATCCCAGCGAGCATCCATCTGTCATCAAAGCGTCCGTCCTGTAAGTTAAACAGTACCGGACCTACGACGAATTGGCAATTGGGCATTGCATCTCACGGTAACCCAATGCATTGGAGTCCCCGGTCGTCGTGCATACAGATATGGCTCTAGTGAGTAAGTACCACTCAGTTGGACAGAGCGGGGCGATGCACGACGCACTAGCATCCCGGCGGGGCGGAAGGCTCACTGTTGTACACAGTACTTCGACCAGTGCATCCTCCTTCGTATTGATAGTGCGGAAAGCGCGCCACTCGACTTCGTCATTTGATAACTCTCAAGTTCAATAAACTGACTCATCATAGGCCATCTGACGGATGGCGATGCGCATTCTAGCATGATCAGTACTGTGTAAACAGGAGGGAGACTAGGAACACAGTCCCCGTATCGCTATAGACTTAGTCGTTTAAGTCAAGCCCCCGCATGGACGTTATTGCAGCTGCGCCTCAGCTGGATGAAGTATCAGTCATAGCTCTTCCCGCGTATGCACAGCCTACGCACCTTCCTCCCTATGCACCATCTCATCCAGCATCCGGAATGCAGCACTCTGCGCAATGTCCACGCCAAGCACCTCCCCTTCGCGCCCGAAAGCCTCCACATCAAGGATCATTTGCGTGCGTATGCGCTCCTCGTCCCTTCCTTCGTCGTCCTTCGCGTTGCCTCCAAAGAGCGAGAACGTTGTCTTCCGCCCCTTCTTCAGCCGTCGCAGAGACTCCTCCGTCTTGCGCATGGCAGTCACATAGTAACCATACCTGCGCGAGCATGTCAGACCTTCAGGTGCCATGATACGAGTCACGGAGCCGCTCACCGCTCCGCAACGGTTTCAAAGATCTCGACGGCAAACTTTTGCACAAGATCTTTGAGCGGTGAGCCCGGCCCCTCGGTGGTGTTGATCCCAAAGTATGTCTTGACGGGTCGGAAGATAGTAGGGATGAAGTAGCTGGCCTCGCTCGGCACGCGCTTGTTCGACATTGCACGGAACTGCGACGGAATCGAGCGCACGGGGAGGAGCGCCTCGGAACAGCGTCTAACGAGCACCGACACGATGCGGCTTGCAAGCATGGGCAGGAGGGAAGTGATATTATGCATGGAGTGTTCGAGGGCGTCTAACGCATGTCAGTGTCGACGCGGTTTTGAGAGCGAAATACTCTCACCTCCCGGACGCGCCTCGTCGTCGTTTAGGTATTCAGGCAACAGCATGCTGATTTGCTCTTGCCATACGCTCATGACGTTCACTTCCATAGTACGAATATCAACCATCGCAATGGAGCAATGCCGCAAGACAGCATCATCTGCGGCGATGCTCTCTGCGGACGGGGCCTCTGTCGGCGGCGCAGGTGTTGACGCGCGCCCCGAAGGCGAGTCCGGCCGCTTGAAAATTCGTGAGTACAACAACCTCCGCCATGATACCAGAACGTACCCGCTCCTTTGTCGCGTTCGGGTACGCCGTTGATTTCGTGGGCGACTCATCGACTCCGGCAAGAGCTTGGTCTAACCAGGTCTTGTAGCGACTCAGAAGCTATCGGTCGCATCAGTACACCAAGCTGCTGATGTTCAAAATCACTCTACCTGCAATGTTAACCTCCAGAACCGATGACTGAGGTCCGGTATATATATTTCCGCGCTCCAACAAGCAGATATAGCTTCCCAAACCGCTCTTGCCTGGATCGTTGCAAAGTTTTTGTCCCCTCCTGGGCGAGAGGGTCAGAAGCTCCTTAATGCATGGCGAGCCTGTCAAACCTTGGTCGGCTTTGTCGAGCCTTGTCACACTCAAGCTTTCTTCCAACTTGGAGATGATCTCCTTCCATCTCAACTGGAAATAAACAGGCAGTTGCCACCGCCTCTCGAAAGACATATAGACGGGATGCTTGCGCATAACCTCAACGGCATGTTCGGACGGGGCCAGGACCTCAATGGCACGGACGAACGCCTGCGTCATCTCATGGTTCTACGTGAATGCATGAGCCGCCGTAGAGATCGAATATGGGTGGACAGACCTTGCGAAATTCATTGGGCCTGCCCGCCGCAAATACGACGGTCCCCAACTCCTCAATGATGGCATTGCCGATTTCTGCCCACACGACGTTCGCCATGATCTCGAAGCCGTGAAATTCAGTCGATTTCGTCGGCTGCGATGCGAGCATTGACAGGTTCCCCACGCTGGTATTCTTCTCGCGTGACATTGCAGGCAGGGGCTTGATAGAGACCCTTTCTGCGATGTCCATAATGCGGCAGAGATCTCTCTCGACGAAGCGGATGACCTGAATGTATAACTTGGCGAGCGGGTCATCAAGCGCTTCCAGCGAGCGTGCCCAGGGGGATGACGAGGCGAGACCGAGGGTCGGAGCAAAGCTGGTCCTGTTGTGCAAGGCGGTGTATGGGGTATACGGTGTCCGTGGTGGTTGAATGCTCTGTAAGAACGAAGGCGCAGCCGTCGTCGCGAAAGGCGTGTGCGGCACCAGTGGTGACGGAGGCGCGGCCAGAGCGCCGGGGTAAATCGCCTGCGCGGCGTAAGCAGTCCACGCCGCAGAAGGTCTATTTTGCGACAGACCTTCTTCACGTACGCACGAACGACGTCTCGTCGGAGTATGTCCTCCGCGTCGCGCCAAAGACAGAGCATATCGTATGTTCGCAAACACTCGGTCAAGTCTGATGTCCACTTTGCCTTGTTGATTTCAGACACTTTGGTACCATCGACAAGGCCGGAGAGTATGGTGGAGAAAAGGTGGTCCAAGTCGGATGATAATGAAGACTGTATGCGGTCTATCCTCTGCATCATATCAGCAAAGTACGATCTGAAGACACTGCGCGTACCCATTGTATCTGATCCACAAACACGCATCTCTCTGACCTGGCTTTATTGACGTGGTACAACAATTGATTGTACTCGGCAGCGACGCGGCTGAGATGCTTGGCCTGGTTTGCACGATCCCTTGAAATGTGGTGAGCAGGTACGGCATTCTAAGGAGCTTGGACATACGTACTTGTCTTCAGGGCTTTCTTCGACGCCGTATATCAGTCTGCCATTGCTAGCCTCTGATGACTCCTGCTCTGAGGTAATGGACAACAGGCTTTCCAGACGTGTCATGGACTCCGAGATCTTGAGAAGTAGGTGCAACAACGTCTGCGAGGGCCGTCAGGCAGCATTCATTGGGTTCACGAGCAAACACACCTTCTCCTCGCGCAGGACTGCGCGCTTCTGTAGTTTCTCCTGGATCGCCGCTTGTATGGCACTGAGTTCGTCTTTAGATTCCTGAACGCACATGAGTTACAGATGGATCATCGAGAGAGCAGTCACGCACCAAGATCTGAGCTTTGATATCCCCCAGCGGGAACTTTAGTCGTTCCAGGCGCGTGCCTTCTCCTTGCAGGTCCGTACTCAGGCTGATGAACGCTTCATAGTCGTCGTTGATGAGGCGCACCAGCTCCTCCTTGAGGGTCGCCATGTACTCCCTCAGCTCCGTCCTGAGTTCCGGCAAGGAAGTGTGCACGCGCGACAGCAGAAACTCCTCGACATTGAAGGTAGGCGCCGTGAGGTATGGGTTGTCGTGCGAGAGAGGGAGGGGAAGCGGCAGGTCATGGTCAACGGGCTCGCCGCTCTTCTCCTCGCGCGCAACGAGCTCCTCGGCGAGCCGGTCAAGGTCGAAGGGGTCGGCGCTAGACGCCATGGCGGCGCGGAGCAAAGGGTGTGCGCCAACGTGACGCGACGCGCACTTGTTATCCCAAAGCGGAAAACAATGGATGCCCCTGTCCTTGTCTTGTCTCCTCCCATCAAAGCCGTTTCTCTGAGCTTCTTCCCATGGAAGAGCCTGTCTCGAACAACAAATGGGATGGTGTACGTATACTGCTGCCATTATGTCTCAGCTCACCGAACGGTCCTTAGCTGAGCACGAAGATGGAATACTTCCACGCAGAGTTCAAGCGCCACTGTAAGCCGTTCTCTATTACTTAGTAGGGGACATGCCTGAGCGTTGATTCTCCATACAGTCAATGAAATCTATGATGTGTGAACAACTTCTCCCGTGTCAGAGACGGACTGCTCCCTTATGCTCTCGGGATCGCAGCTAGCCGACGGGTCGTTCAGCAAGATGGGCTGGTCGCTCAACCTCTACCTGCGTAGCGCATCTCAATTTATCGATCGTGAGTATATCTCTTCGTATCTATTTGTGGCATCTTATCTTTTCCTAGACCTCAATATGCACCATACCATCGAAGAGAGATTCTGGTTCCCGTACCTAGCGAAACGTATGCCGCAATTCTCGCACAAGGACCGTGGCGAACACGTCGTCTCGCACGAGGGTATCCATCACGGTATGAGTCTCCTTGAACCTTCAGTTTATCGTACCAACGCACTCACATGTGGTAGGACTCGATGAACTAGACGCACTGGTCAAGAAGTACAAGAAGAACAACAGCTCATACTCGCCTGCAGAAATGCGCGCATGTCTTGATGGCTTCAGAGAAGTACTTTTCAAGCATCTAGACAAGGAGGTACGTGTCTTGCTGCCTTGTTCATAATCCTTATGCCAGCTTGTACATAGGTGCATGATCTGAAAGGGTCAAATCTGAAGAAATTTTGGAAGTATGAGGAGTTGCGACCTCTTCGGGCATACTAAGTCGCAGCTGCTCGGCCGATCGCATGGATGTAGCGAGCGTCAGTCGCAGTTTTTTCTTCACTACACGGAGTCGGACTATGCTAGCTGAATACGCGATCGGCGCAACTCGTTTCAGGTGGTCGCCTCATTGTCCCGCTATACATACAGTATGCTACATAATGTAGGGTACGTGTTTTCCTTTTGCTACAGGATTACTATTATATACAGCGCAGGATCCGGACTCAGATACTTACACGCCATGGAGATTCAGACACTAGTCCTTGCGAGTTCGACCTCAAACCATACTTCCCGGACTCTCGGCCTTCTTTTCCGTGCGTGTATCCAAAGCTATAGATCTACCGATATCGCTCTAGGGAATTCCGGGCTTCAGTGGCTGCAAATACATCCAACATCCCACACCCACCTGATTGGCGAACGCGGCAGACGACTTCAACGATCTATTCATGGTCCAGGATCGTGTTAGGCGGCGAATAGGCTTCGCGACAACCTTCGCCGTCCGCTTAACCACCACCTTCGGGATCTTCTTATGTTCCTGAATGGGCTTGCGGTCCTCTTGCGATACCCACAAGGACCACAGCAGTATGACGACGTGTAGGCCGAAGTAACCGCCAACGACACCTTGCGTCAGCTTTTGTGCATCGTGCAAGCAGAAGCTCAAGAATGAGACCGTGAAGAAGATCATGCTGCGGGAAAAATTATCAGACAACCCATTTAGAAGGAATTTGCCGAGAGCCACTCACGCCCACATTGTCAGGCCGTAAGGCAGCCCCAGAAGCACCGCGAGAATCTCGAGGCCGAAATTCTCGTTGTTGAGGAGGTTCAGCCAATTTTGCTACGTATCGTGAGTGTATAGACCGAGGTCGGTTGAAGGGAGACATACAGCGCGAACAATGTCATGTTTCTCCATTTGCCGGATGCGTCCCTCGAGGGCCGTGATGAGGACGAACGACGTCGAAGAGCTGATGGCAGAGAGGAAACAGGTGATCTGGACGATGCCTGGCGGAAGATCATTTACGCCGAGGAACGACACATTTGCAGTGACCAGGATGGTAGCCTGGTGAACATACATAGGTCAGCCGTTGAATAAGCGTCGTGGTGCATACGCACGACAAGACGATGTGACTCCCATTCCCTCAGGAGCGTGCTCACGAGCACCTTCCACGGTTCCTTGGCCAGCACCCGGTCCACCCACATGCGGTTGAGCCCCGCCAAATGATGCTGCGGAGCGTTGAACAGCAGTGCGCTGCATGTTCCGATAAACCACGAGGGTTTGACCTGGTCAGGTGGATTGTTGAAGACGGATTGTTGGCGATCTGAGCGTGCACCGCGCTGGCTGTATAGATTCAGAAACCTGTCATGGTCTTGTGCAATGACGCGTCAGCCAGGAAGGCGACTAGCATGAGGGTCGCGCTCACAAATGTGCTGCATCATCCGGCCGGGTAGCCATTCGCCCTCGAGCTTCACGCCGTGTTTCTTAGCCGCTTTCGACCTTGCTAGACTGAAGGTCAGCGTCAACATAGAGAGTAGCATGAAAGGGCCTCACATAGCATGCAGTCGACCATCTCGATCATGTTCGACAACTCCTTTGCATTGTAGTTGACGGTGGACGTGTTCGAGAACACGACGTCTATGCGGATGGTCAGTATACTCTTCGATGTGCCTGCGAGATACCTACCTGCACGTGCGTCATCAAGAGCTTTCTGCCATTGGAGAATCTGTTTAGTGGACGTTCTCTGCACGTTAGGAAAGTTATCCCAATGCTTGCTGAATGAAATGATTAGCAACACATTCGTAACAAGAACTCCGTCGATATCACGTACTAGAATTGGTATCGCAAATAAAGTCCTGCCATCTGCGGCTCGAGTTGAGCATTGGGCTCTTGCATGTCCCACGCCAGTGAGTTTTCCTCCACCCAGTACACACATTCTTTCTCCGGGTTGACGAGATAGTATAGGGCTGCAAACTCGTCTGGTCCGATCTCGGGCAGGGGTTCAAGGCCTATGACGATTTGGTCTTCCTTAGAGCGCCCGGTCGAACGGCTTAAATCTGCAAGAATGTATCCTAGCACCGTATTGACGCAAGTGGAGATGAGAGGCTCAGGCATCCATTCCACTGTGAGCGCCCTCTGGTACGCCACGTCATGTTCAACATTCGACTCTATGCTCGACGTTACTCACATGCTGCTCGTGCCAGAAATACGGTCGCCCGTCAGGATGCGTCATACGCGACCAGCCACGTGGTAGTTTCTCTCTGCATTGACTGTCAGCCTGATTGGACGCGTGGCAATACTTGAGAGCGTACCCGGGCTTGAATTCGCACTGGCCAGGCTGCACTACGTAGTCTTCTTCCCCCATTCTTGGGCTGAGCTGGATCAGTATCTGACGGCTACATCAACGTAAAGAGACGTACACTATGTGCGGAGGTTCATTGGACATTGGATCCAACACACTGGGCATAAAAGGACGGTAATTATATGACCTTTCGTCGTCCTGTGAGAGCGCGGTCGACCGCAAGACGTCTGGATCGGGATGGGCGATAGGTCCTCCTCCCCAGCTGGGACGTGTGGATACCGAAAGCGTCGCAGAAGTCACTGTGTTGTGCGACGAGGCACTCGAATCGGATCCTGCAGGAGAGGCGCTTCGAGATCGCCGGCTGGCCAAGGACACACGTTTACCTGCTCGCTTGACTGGAGGTGGAGAGATCGAGTGGCGGCTTCGCATCTCGTCCGGACTTTCCGTCAACGGGTCGTGAACATTGGGGTTCGAAGGTATGATCAGACGGATGGAGGATGATGAGGATGCAGTAGATGAAGACGGCTTGTGACGAGGCGCGCGATGAATGGAGGGGAGTGAGAGGCGGCTGCCGTCTGAAGCTGTATTATCCGCGGAATGACTGTCCCCCGAGGCGCCTGACATCACGGACGAGGCTTAGGGCGGTCGGGGAGGGACGATCGGGTAGCGCAAGAGGGAGACGAGGAAGAACGCTGGCGAAACCGAAGACTTGTAGAAGTGACTTGGTAAGAGGGAGCAAGGGAGGCCCTGACGCCAGTTGGGCGCCCTCCGCCCACGTTCACATACGGCTCACCTTCGTCTGGATCACCATGAGGCTATTAAGGACAGGTGTCACGTTTCAATCTGGTATACAGCTATGCTGTGTAAGCGATGTGGTCAACTGCTCGCATCTTATTGCAATAGAGATACGCACAGTATAACAAAGGGAGCTCTGGGAGGCCACAACATACAAGAGATCAAGCTTCAAGGATCGACATCTCATGGAACTTGGAAGCACAGACTTGAAACGGGGAGACGAGCGTCCGCCGTCCGCCGTCCACCGTTGAGCACGGCGGAACATCGGGCCGTCGGCCAATACAAGTTCAACAGCCACGTGATGCACAGCGCCAACCAAACCCTCGCGTATGTATATCGCCACAGTGGGGCTTTCTTGGTGGCAGAAGACGCTCCATTGCATGGGAAACACATAGACATAGCACATGACTCCCCTCGCCTCGCCATCTTATAGTAGCTTCGGAGATGACTGCCTGACTCTGGCAGTCTCAAACTTTACACAATCGTTCGATTTCAGCGCAGCTGTCGCGAGAAGCTCGCCGTCAGTGTTCTGGATATTCAAGAAGTTTGTCAGGCTGCCTGATGCTCTGAGCAATAAGGGACGCTTGCCTGATCGGCGTCAACAGTGTGCGCACTTCCGGTGGCCAAGTTTCCGCACTTCGCTACAATCCCCTTCACTGTCTTAAAAGGCGCGGCCATAATCATCATATGCTCCTGGACAGGCCTACGTTTCTCCTGCGATATCTACAACGACCAGATTAGGATGACTAGGTGCCACAGCAAGACCGTGCCGACGATTATGGCTGTGATGGACTTAACGTCGTGCATGCAGTAGCTCATGAACGCAATGGTGAAGAAGACCATGCTACGATAAAGTCAGAAATTTTGCGAGCAGCGTAGTATCCAGGGCGACTTACGCCCACATTGTCAAGCCATACGGGAGACCGAGAAGGACTGCTAGTATCTCGAGGCCGATGTTCTCGTTGTTGAGCAGATTGAGCCAGGCTTGCTATACAAACCGTCAGTATATGAATGCGCGTGCGCGAGTAGAGCCGTACCGCTTTGACAATATTGTGCAGACTTTCCATGTTCCGGATGCGCCCTTCAAGCGCCGTAATCAGGACGAAGGACGTAGACGAACTGATGGTTGAAAGAAAGCAGGCTATCTTGACGATACCGTCCGACGGTAGGTCGTTGACGCCAAGGAAAGACACGTTCGCCGTGATCAGGATTGTCGCCTGAAGAAAAAGGCAGGTGAGCCGTCGAGCAACCCACCGTCGCTATGAGGGCTCTCACCACCAGTCTGTGCCCGTCCCACTCCCTGAGCAGCGTGCTCACGAGCAGATTCCAAGGTTGCTTCGCAAGTAACTTGTCTACCCACATATTGTTGAGCCCGGCCAAGTGGTGACTCGGGGCCCAGAAGAGCGCCGCGCCGAAGAAGGTGATGAACCAGGATCGTCGGACCTTGTCAGGTGGATTATTGAAGACGGATTGCTGGCGATCCGAACGTGCGCCGCGCTGGCTATGGAGGTTCAGAAGTTGATCGTGGTCTGATACTTCGAGTAAGTACGGATATAGCAGCATCATTATGGTCGCACTTACAGAAGTGCTGCATCATTCGACCGGGCAGACATTCGCCCTTGAGTGGTTCTTCCCGCTTTTCTGCGATTCTGAGCCTGGCTGGATGTATGCAGGTCAGATAACTGCACGTATAACCAAGGAAAATGTTCCTACAGAGCATACGATCGGTCATCTCGATCATCTTCGCTAGCTCGTCCACAGTGTAGTTGATGGTGGACGTCCGAGAGAACATGACATCTTACTGTCGATCAATAATCATCGCGGAGCCGTTATGCAAATACTCGCCTGCAAGCGCGTTGTCGAGCATCTTCTGTATCGCATAGCTCTGCTCGAGGATGACTTCTTGCTGGTCCGGGAAATTGTCCCAGTGTTTGCTGTGAACTTTTTGAGCACCCGAGCAATAATCAGAAAGGTGAAGACATACTAGAATTGGTACTTCAGAAATATCCCCATCATCCGCGGCTCCAACTTCACTCCCACCTGCGCCATCCAGTACGCCATCGGATGCCTCTCCAGCCAGAATATACATTCCTTCGCCGGTGGACAAAATAGTAGTATGCAGCATAGTAGCCTTCAAACTCAAGTGCAGGCAATGGCTCCAAGCCAATGACGAGTTGGCAATTTTCGGGCAAATGATGTTCGGCGGGATCGTACAGCTCCGAAAAAAATTCTTCGACAACGGAATCGACGCAGTGTGCGATAGTCGGCGTAGGCATCCACTCGTGAGTGAGAGCCCTCTGTGCGGACGCGTCAATACATGGTCGTCTCGTCACTGCGCGTGCATACCCGCTCTTCGTGCCAGAAATACGGCCGGCCGCAGGGACTTGTTAGGCGTATCCAGCCCGATGGTGGACTTTCGCTTGCACGCGTGTCAGGTTCTCATTTTTTGTGGTGAGAGCATCAAGCACGGACCCGTGGTCGAAGTCCCACTGGCAGGCTTCAAGATCATACTGTTCGTCCCCCATTTTTGCTCTGCATGTATGCCGTTAGTGGTGGCGCGTGCATAGTCTCCCAAGGCAGAGTCCGATCGAGTAGCGCGTGCATGGCAGGAGTGGAAACGTACACTGCGTATTGTGGGCCTGTAGGAACCGGGTCGACAGCTTCGGGCAAAAAAGGTATGATGTTAGTGTATGGCTTGTCCGTCGACTGATCGTTGGGCTCGATGATATCGGGACGCGGCGCAGCAACGTCTCCACCCAAATGACATGCTGTCGTAGTCGAACTGTTGGATGATGTCCTCGATGACGGTCGTGGTACCCTGGGATATAGCGCCCGTTGAAAGTACGAACGAGCCGCTTTTGCAGCTGTACTTCCTGTAGTCTGGATGTTCCACATCTGCGTGTGAGCGGTCTTCAAGATGAAAGCAAGGTCAGATTTCCACGATGGCAGGGGAAGCTCGAGAGGACGGGAACGGTTGTCGTAGTAACTTGGCAGGTTCTGCGGGAAGAGGGAAGGAGAGCTCCTTACGCCGCCTCTAGACCATTTCGTGTCAATGAATCGCAACAAGTGAATGAAGGGGCATGAGGCCACAGCTTGAGGCACCACGAAGCTGATGCCTACAGCTTTGCTGTGGACTGAATACCCTTGAGTTCAAAGTTCAACGGAGCGTGACTGCCGGATCAGACGACAGGCTGTCTGATGGTCAGGATGCATGGGATACTTTGAGTAGTCATTGAAAATCGATGAGCATGCGCATGAGCAGGACGATGAATTTGGAAGTCGACTGGCAGAGGAGGAGACAACTTACAAGGATGCAGGAACCTGGCAGATCGTGGCGGTTCATCGGCCCGGTTTTGTTGGACTTGTCGGCACGTGATCAGCACGTCCTGTGTCTTTGGACATTGTTAATGCCTGATAAAATGGCAGATAGACACCGGCAGTGGGGGCGGAAGAAAAGCGAGCATTAGAGCTCGCTGATGTACCACTTCAAGCATCAATATTCATCAAAGACGAGCGCTATGATTTCCTCGAAGTGTGACCAATCGCGTGACAGATGGGCTTTTGTTTACTAAACGCGCTTTGCCACCCAAACAAGAGGCTCAATTAACGCGCTCACTCGCGGACGGTACTTGTTCGTCGCCGACACGCCACCGCCGCACACACATCATCATAGTGCACTGCTACTCTCCTATCTGAACGCTCTTGACGTTGCGTTACACGCCGCGCGCATCCTTCGTGCTGCGTAGCCTTGCAGACACCTACTACTTGCGCGAGCAATAGCCGCGACACAATCACCACAATGGCCGACGAGCTCTCAATGTCCAATCTGTCCCTGAACTCCAACGGATCTCAAATGGAAGATTGGGACCGCTCACTGGAGATGGCCGACGTGCCAGCGACGCCACCACGGAACTCTGTCGCCTTCCCAGGAGATGCGGACGAAAATGCCACGCCGGGGAAGAGGGGAGAAGGGAAAGGGAAGCGGTCGTTGAGCGAGCTGCTCAGGCTGCACGCGGAGAAGGGGACGGATTGCATGTTCACGCAGGAGGAAGCGAAGACGGTCGGGGACGTGCTCGGTCAATGGGTGCGTGTTCTCACAGCTCGGCGGTCGCTGCATGATCTGCGGACCAACATTTGGCGCTTTCCGCTCATACTCCATTTTAGATAAACGCCTCGTCTTCACCATATGAAGGGGAGGACGACTTTTTCAGCCGAGCACAGGATGATTCAGCCGTGCCATCCCCACGTCCTGCCCCCGTCGACAGCCGTCCGCGCGGCAAGAGCGAGACTGCCACGCGCTCCAATGGCGCAGACGGGAAATCATAGCAGTGACACCCCTCTTCTTCGTATTCCCGCTCTCCTAGTGTTCTTGCTCTCCGCCTCGCGCTGTCCCACACACCATCAACCTATATCCAGCATACGCCCCGCACACGTTTTCCACACATGTCCATCCCATGCTATACGCTCTTACGCATCTACATTATTTGTAACGACCCCTTCACGAACATCTCACGACCCATCCACGTTTTTTCACTGCTGTGCACTGACTGACTGATTATCTTACTCTACCGGAACTGTATTACTTAGTAACCTCGTCTCTCATCTCCTCGAGCCTGTAGATATGCTACAGGGAATATACCTTGACTGGCTGTCTTTGGATGTAATGGTTAGAGATGCCACCGATTGCTGCCAGTGCTCGAAGTCGCGCTCACGCCAGGCTCACGCGCACGATTTCGACACGATCGATTTCAATTTTAGCGCCCAACGACTTGTTCTCAACTTTTATACTGCTTTGCTTTCTATACTCGTCTGGTAATGTCAGAAGCCAAGAGGCGCAAGCTCAATCCCACTTCGGAGATCGTCGAGGATATCCAGGTGGGCGCCTCTGGCGAAGAAGAGGATGCATTCGACTCAGAAGAGGCTGCCGGGATCGCCATCCTCACCCAACTGGGCGAACACCTCATTAGCGGAATCTTGAACGATGAGGGTATGGAGACGATCCAGATGGCTATCGAGATAGGCGCGCCGCTCTGGTACCAGAATGAGGAGGAAGGCATCTCCGCGTTGCATGCCGCCGCGTACATGCAGAATGAAGAGCTCGTTCAGCTACTTCTGAAGAAGGGCGCCATATGGAACGCCGGTGAGTACGCATTTCTCTCAGAGGACATCATGGGCTGACGCGTTGGCGCAGCGGACAACATGAAGAACACGGCAGGAGACATCGCTCTGTCGTTCAACAACGCTCGCATATACACGCTCATCCGCGATGCTGGCATCCGCGCAGGTCGTCCCCCGTCGTATCTCCCTTGTCCCTCCGGCTGAGACTCTAGCCAGAAATGCTGCAGAGTCTGCTAGGCTCGCGCTCGGTGGAAGACTCGTCGTCCAATCTCGTTATTCGGGCTCAGGACGAGACGGGTGCCGGCTCCACTGAAGAGTTTCTCAAGTCAAAGCTGAGGTACACGAAGGACGCGCACGGGCAGGAGATCTGCATGCTCAAGATCAACGACGACGAGGAGGTGGGCGTCATGATGGGCTGGGAGCGAGGCATCATGCAAGAAACTGTCAAGAAGACGACCGCAGGTCTCGAAGGACCCTTGAAGGTCCTGAACGTAGGCTATGGCTTGGGTATCGTGCGTGTCTCCCTTTCCTCTCCTCACCGGCATCATCTAAAAGACTTGTACTAGATCGACGGGCTTTTCCAATCCCTGGACCCACCGCCGACGCAGCATGTTATCATTGAGGCGCATCCCGATGTGCTTGCACACATGCGTGAGCAAGGTTGGTACGAGAAGCCGGGCGTCAAAATTCTCGAGGCGAAGTGGCAAGACGTGATCGAAAGCGAAGACATCCTCGGCGTCGGCGGGTTCGACGTGGTTTACACGGACACCTTCTCTGAGGACTACGCGCAACTCAAGGAGTTTTTCCAACACCTTCCGGACCTCCTCGCGGGGCCAGAGTCGCGCTTCAGTTTCTTTAACGGCCTTGGGGCGACTAGTCAGTACACCTCCATTCGTCTTTGTGTATCTTAAAGTGCTTACTGCAAGGCAGATCCGCTGTTCTACGACGTGTACACGCATATTGCGGAGCTGCATCTAGCGGACGTGGGACTCGACGCGCAATGGAGCGACGTTGAGATTAGTAGTGAAGATGACCATTGGGGTGCGACGCGGGAGTATTTCTCTCTGCCCATCTACCGCTTGCCTGTAGCGGTAATGAAGGACTTATCCTAGTGACTGCAGCGGCTGAAACGTTTGCTTGAGTTGGTGACTGATGATATCGTGATGTCCCCAAGCTTCAGATCTCCAGACCTTGCTCTTGTACTTCTTCCGCAAGAAAGACATTCAAAATCTACCCGCGAACAATTTGGTCCTGTGGGCTGTTCTAAAACAGAGTCCGGGCTGTCGTCAAGCGTGCCTTTACTACTTATAGCGGAACATCGCAGTGGGCTGCGCATCGCGACGCGACGTCGCGACGGTGATCAGCCACCAGTTTGGGTCTGGTTCGCGCGCGAGTAAGCTGACGCCTGTCCTTTCTTCCTCCCACCACCGCTCGACGCGTCGTGGTCCTTCTTTCATTTCTCTGTAAACCGGTTCTCCGTTCAACGCTGCTCACGCCCTTCCTTTCCGTCCCTTTGTCCTCGAGCTCGCTGTCCTGATCGCCCGGTCGATCCTCCTCCCCCCAGTTCAAGACCCCCAGCGCCGAGCGCCCCTCCTCATTTCAGTTGCCTGTGAATCTGTACAAGACATAGAAGTCAAGATGTACAACGCTCCGAGGTTCTTTGGCCAGAACAAGGCAAACGACAATGTCATCCTGGTGGTACGTCCCTGTGTACAGCGAAACCTGGCATACCGCTCACGATTTCATGTGTTGATAGTATCTGTCGCCTTCGTCCCCTCCCCCTGTTTCTGTGCCATTCGAGCTCCAGGAATATGTACGTCTCGGACGCTAGCGATGCCTCGCTCGAGACCAACGCCCACTTTAGGTTTCCAAAGATGCTTGGGCGTCGCGCATCACCACCATCACAAGGACCGCATCTGGCTTCTCTCGTCCCTTGTTCGAGAAGATCTGGGCCGCCTTCTCCTTCCTGTGCGTGTACTTGACGTGTACCGTCTTGTCCTGAGTGCTTGAACTGACGGGATGCGCCCCTTCAGTCTGCTCATGATCGTCCCTATGGCCATTTCGAGCGTGCTCAACGCGACCCTTCGTGACCCGGAGAACCTCGACTGGCGCTTCCGCGTGAGTGTTGACTAGTGTCGTCAGCGTACATAATGGCTGACTTTCCACCTTAGGCGCGCGAAATATCTTTGGGTATCTTCTTTGGCTTGATGTTCCTCGTCACGATGCCGATGGTCATTTGGAAGGCTATAGTACGTCCTCCCTGTCGTGAAACATACGATGCTATAATAAATTTGCAGGGCCAACGTCATCTCAACCGCACCATCCTGCGCTGGACCCAGCAGGACAACCAGTCTCAGATTCCCAGTGGAGGGCGCGCAACCTGGAGCGCTCGCCTGCCCAGGATGTTCAGCGACCAGATTGTGCGTCCTCTTCAGTGTCATCCTTGCAGCGCCCTCTCATGAATCCCTCGTCCATAGGTCGTATCGATCACAGTACCACAGGGCGCCTTCCCCAGCCTGTTCCACCCTGACGCGTACCTACCGTCCTACGTGCGCGGGCCCATCGACGCGCAAGCCGCGTTCTACAACCCGTACGCCGAGAAGGCGGGGCAGGGCATGGCTCCCATGAGTACCCTCGGCAGCGTCCCTCTTTACGATGAGCGGAGTCCTCCGAGCTATGGTGACGAGAAGCACCAGTTCGTAGACTTCAAGCGGTCGAGCAAGGATAGCTTGAACAGCATACGCTCCAGCGACACGCGAGTGCAAAGGAAGAACTCGAGGTCGTGATCTGGATCACCCCTTCGCAAGGTAATTCTCTCTCTGCTTGCACATTGTACTCAGGACTGACTCGTCTTCAGTTCATCCTAGCAGTCTTGTAGGCTTGCTTTCGTGGCCACGCGGCAGAGTTGCTATGTCGCTACATAATCGATGTGGCATAACGCCATTAGACAGACAATAAACGAGGTCTTGATGATCCTGATCAGAGGGAAATTACAGGTTGTCGGGTCCTGACCTAACGGGCTCAAACTGATTGCTCTGCGACGGGCGGGCCACTGCCGTTCATTCAAGTTCTTTTTAAGGCGTTCGCCAGGAATACTCGTCGCCCCTGTTTCCCACGACATCGTCTACCGGTATGTTCCATTGATACTGCGCAATATAGCCAACTCATGTATGAACTAGGCCTGCTTCCTATGGTCCCAGTTGTCTGCGTCTGGGTGAATCTTTGGCTCTGGGATATACGCGCGTGCGCGCGCCTTCTCCTCATGGTTCACCCCGTACCGCTTATCCCTGTCGGTCACCACCTTCTCAAACCCCTCCGTCGGATGCGTAAAGCTCATCATAAGCTTCGGTGACCCCAACGGGACCGCGTCGCCCCGGTCAACCTGCCAAAGGTGGTACGTCTTCCCGTAGAGACCGATGACCTCCTCCATCTCCTTGAGCTCCGCCTGTTCCCATACCTTCGCCGGCGTCAAGGATGTCGAGGGCTGCGGCATGATAAGCTGCCCCGACTTGACTTCAAAGACGTGGCTGTGCCAGAGCTTGCGTTCGTCCGGCGGCAGCTCTTCGTATAGGCGTGGCGTGATCATGTATTCGACGCCGATGAGGCGCGCATTCTTTTCAGGTGAGTCGTAGATGATGCACTGGCGGACGTCTACCAGGCATTGTCAACTTTGACTGCGTGTGATACCGCGCGTAACTCGCCTTTCGAAATATGGGTGCAATAATGCTGGGCTTCAACAACGCGCGACGGATCGTCGGCGTATATGTGGTAAGCGTTGAGGTGTGCGCAGATGTTGTTCACTGGCTGAAATTCCTGTAGGCAATATCCAACATCAACGACCTTCTGCGGCAGAAAGACATGGACGTCAGAACACGTACTTGGATGACGGACGCGCCCGTCTCGAGCACTGCATCCTTGGTGGTAATGGGCTCTTGTACAATATCTTTTGCAGCGGAGGTAGACATCCTTGATGGTGTGTGCGGGTCCTGAGTCGCAACAAAGGGGTACAATGCTACCTTTTATACTGCAGTGCCCAGCGCACGTACGCAGGCTTGACGTCACGCTCCCCGCAAAACATTCGGATTCCGCTGCAAGCGTGGGCGCGAAGGGCGGCATCGCACTCGGCTCTCTCGTCATGAAGAGAACGGGGACCCCGAGGTCAGGCGCCATCTTATGTTGAGTCGCATGCGAACGTACCTCCAAAACGGGAAGGCCTTGTTCTTCGCAAAGTCGGCCGAGTCATCCGATACGTCGATCGCGCTCGATCGGCTATCGACAGTGCTGTCGCCAACCTCTCTTGCCTTCGCACAACGACATGTAGGTTGCTTTCGTTGATGTTCCCAATCACGGCATTTATCTACGCAGAACAGATATCTTCCGATATGCCACCAATTCCTGCCGACCGCGATGCACTTGGCATGCAGCGGGCCTTCGAAGAGGCTGAGGACGGCGCCAAAGAGGGTGGTATCCCCATAGGCTCTGCCCTCGTGCTCCACGATGACAATGGTGACCGAATTCTCGCGTCGGGCAGGAACATGCGTATCCAGAAGTCGTCTGCGACGCTGCACGGCGAAATCTGCTGTCTCGAGACCGCGGGACGCCTGAAGGCTGGTGTATACCGCAAATGCACTATATATACCACACTCAGGTGCGCCTACTGCCTCTTTCCTCTAATGCAAGATGCTGACGTTCGCGCTAGCCCGTGTATCATGTGTACCGGCGCCATCCTCTTGTACAGGATCCCTCGCGTCGTCATCGGCGAGAACACGAACTATGTAGGCGGGGAGGAACTGCTCAAACAGAACGGCGTGGAGGTCATTGTGCGCAATGACAGTCAGTGCAAGGAATTGATGGCAAAATTCATCAAGGAGAGACCTGAGGTGAAAAGCGCGTTCCCATTGCACAATAACCCACTCACGCAGACCCGTAGGACTGGAACGAAGACGTGGGCGATGAGTAGCAGAGTCGCGGATAGAAAAGATTGGGAATCTTTTCCGGAAGGCCATGCCTTGTAAGGCAGTCGAACCCCTACTGCCGAGATCTTCATGAAAGGTTGACGATGAAGTTGAAGCTGGGCAGTGGGTTGAAGGGTTGCGCAGCCTGTCGCTATCGTTTTCCGGCCAAAGCCGGTGGGGCCGGAATGTCCGGTCCGTCCCCCGCAGGCGTGGTCTCAGCTCGAGGCTCAAGCGATCGTTGTCTTCTGCCATGACTCCGCATCGCGCCCTCGGCAGCTCTTGCTCATCTAGGCTGCCGACTCAGGTCCTTGGAAAATGGCCTCACCAGTTTTGCCTTTCCCTATAGCAGACACTGGCAGAAACTGTCTCACTTCGGGAGGGTTGGAACCGCGCGGCGCGCAGACGACGATAAAAGGGTTCAATGACACCCGCCGTGTCACTCTCCTATTTGCAGCAATTTTCTATAAAGAGCACGGTACAAGACCGAAACCATCTCTCTTCATCCCGCCACTCAAAGCCTTATCGCCAACCACACATCGACAACAACATCAGCCACAACGATGAAGTTCTCTACAGTCGCCACCGTCATCATGTTTGCGCTCGCCACATCGGCCAGCGCAATTCCCGTACAAGAACAGGAGACTCCGAATTTTCGTAGCGTCCGCGCTGCTAAAGCCGAAGAAGGGAGTTCTCTGCCGCAAACCAATGCTGAGCGTTTCGCTCTTGGTCTGCCACCCTTGAAACCTCGCTCTATGGGCACCCGTAGTAAGTACGTTTTCCATATCTGCTGAATATTCGCTAACGTTACCTCAGCCAGCGCTGCCAAGCGTCAAGAGCCATCCAATATGCGTCGGGACGACTCGACACTCGTTCGTCGCCAGCAACCATCCAACATGCGGCGTGCACCAGTCCGCGCTGTATACGTGTCCGACCGCGACCGTTACGCCGGCGTATACGCTGCTTAGTCTACACACTCTCCAACAATCAATTGTCCAAACACATTCGCAGTTGTTGGACAAGCAGCTAAACCCACCACTCTCCTCGTTATCGTCCTATACATATGTCGTTATGCGAAGCGCACGGACTTCATCTTCCCCTATATACTATGGATACTTAACAATGTATCATACACGTCTATAGAACCCCCACGCAGTCAATACTCCTCCGCGAGTCATCTCAATGCTCACAACATGACATGACATGAAGACTTCCCTTCTGTAATTCAGCGGTGGCGGTATACTCAAGTCCCGGTGTTGTGTGTTTTTGTTTGGCCCTTCGGGTTCCCGCCAGCGGTCTGCCGAATGCCGATGGAAGAAATTATGACTCACATGAGACTTCCGTCCACTTCGAAATCCTTTGAATTCGCTGACCGCGTATCTCAAGGTCAGCATGCCATTTCAACTTGAATTTCCCGCTTCCATGGCACTGGAACGCCGGGAGTGATGGATTCATCAGCACAAGACGCGGTCGGACGCCGCGATGCCTCGGTTCGTTTTATCTTCCTGTTGTTGAAGCTGAAGCGCTGAAGCCAATACACAGCGCAGGATATATATAAAGTACAACATGCATCCTCTGCGGCAGGGATAAACATACAGAGCTGAGAGCTCGCCTTCGACGACTCGTTCGACTCCTCCCAGGCCTTCAGCAGTAGCTGTGCGACCTGTGACGCCTATGTCTGCCGCTGTTGTGAACTATAACGACCGGCGCCGTAGCGCTGTAAGGGCCCATACCCGAGCCGTTGTACGACATGGTGTTGGGAACGTGGTATTGGGGATAGTAGTGCTGCACGGGCGTGCGTCCGTAGAACTGCGGCATCGGCGCGCCATAGCTGTCGCTTCGGCGACGATGATGGCCGTGGCGGCGGCGGTGAGAGGACGGGGGCGGCCCGATGATGCTACCGCTCGAGGCGCTCGGCATATAGTAGCTGGAGCCGCCGGTGGGCGAATAGTAGGGGTTCGAGTAGGATCCCGAGTACGGGCTCAAAAAGGAGCTGGCGTACGAGCTCGAGTAAGGGCTGGAATAGTACGACATGGTCGTGCTGGCAGTGATGTGAGTCTCGCGATGCTTCTTAGTAGTTTGTTGACCATGCTCGCCGTTTGAACCGTTATATGCGCTCAGCTGTCGAACGATCCGCCGCAGTCCCCCTCAGTTGTGGCCTACAAGTAGTTAGCTACGGTGCGTTTTATTTGAGTTAAATATGCCTCACGAGTGGGCTTGATGCTGACGTTGACCGTATACTCAGGACCTCGACGTACAAGGGCCAGCGGTCTTGCGCGCGTCTGCGCGGCGCCTTTATACCTGTTCTGTCTGTTGATGGACGACACGCGCTATGTCCATATCTGCGCCAAGGTCATATCCATGCGCCATGACCGGTCAGCTGCACCTTCGGCGCCACCTGGCTGGCCTCGAACTAATACAGTGTGGAAATTGCTAAGCCAGACATGAGGCTGGTGTCGACAGCCTTGGGGTCATGGGTGCAAGTCAATTTGAGGTTCAAAGGCGTGTTTTGGAGAGTTTGGAGGCCCAAAGACGTAGACATGGCAGGGAAACTGCCGAGGCGTAGACGTTGGCGCTGTATCTGGAGAGTGTCGGTCAGCTGTCTGGCATCCTCGCTCTGGACTTCCTCTTCCACCAATCAAAATCAAGTCTTTCGCATCAATGACGGTGAGCGTCCTTTGCAGTTTTCGTTCGTATGCTTATTATATCCATAGATCCTTCTAGTATAGTACATATTCCCGATATGCATAGTTGTCTGGTACCATGGTATGGAAAAAGAGACAATGAACGCGCCATTCGATTACAAGGTATTTTCTTTCAACTATGCACGTTGGCGATATCCATCCACTGTTCATTGTGGCATGATCCAGGCCCTCCTCAGATCTCGCACTGGTCTGTTCGGCGCAGTGTCTGGACGCGGAGGCAACTGGCCCCAACGCTCGACTGAAGACGGCACAGTGGAGTCCGACAACGCGTTTGGCTTGTGTCCCGGGCGAAGCTCTTCCTTCGCGGGCCTTCTGCGCAGCAGTGTCTGCCCGCCAGTCTTTCTTCCGCTGTCTGAGCGGTGGGGCCCTGCGTCTTCGTGGCGCGCCTTGCTACTGCTGCGTGGTGGCCCCTGTACCACCGGCTCGCTGCGCGCAGGCGTCCGCGCGCTTGCGGAACGCTGCAGGGCGCTAACCTGGCTCGTCTGGCCAGGTATGGAAGTCGGCCCTCGTGTGAGGTTGACCTCCGGATACGCAATGTGCGTGGGCCGCGAGTAGGATTGCCCTGTGGAGACGGTGCGGCTATGAACAGGCTGGCGCCCCGTATATGTGGCGCCACCCTGTACAATACCCGCCTGCCTCCCGGCGCGGATCGCTGCAACGGTGTCCATGATGCGGAGCTGCTCGTCGGTCATGTTCGCACGGATCACCTGGTCCTCAGTCGGGAAGTCGGCGGGGACAACGAAATTGTCCGGGAGATGGCATACGGGTACGGCTGGGAGCTTGCGCGCGACGCGCAGCACTTGGCGCAGGGACTCTTCAGAGTCCATCGGGCGTATCACCCACTCTGGTAGGTCGATAGTGCGTAAAGAGCTTGCGGATCCCTCGCGGCGGGCAGTGTGGTCGACTGGGGGCGCCAAGGTCGCACGGGAAGCCTCCGCGCTCCTGCCGCTAACAACGTGTTCGGGCACACGCTGGTCTGCAGACCCGGGATCGCAAGGGTTAGAGAAATCGTAGTCGCGGTACTTGAGATCCAGTGGCATAGACGCTGAGCGGCGTATCCTTTTCTTGTCCTTGGACCTAGTCGAGTTGCTGATGGCCAAGTTAGGGGGTAGCTCGCGCAGGCGGTGAATACAAGCTGACCTGCGGAAATGCGTCAAGCCCTTAAGCTTGTTCATGACTTCGATGGTCATGATGACAGATGGTGGGCGATGGACAAGTTGAGGAAGCAGGGTCTCTCCCTTTCTGTCATTCAGTTGCTGCATCTTTATAGACCTCATACCATTGTTTGGGAATGGTCCTGTCTATTGACACAATAGGTTGGGTCCGAGCGGCGCCTCAGGTCTGTGGTTCTTTAGGCACGATTGTATATAAAGAGGCACCGTGCATCCGACCAGCGCACAGCCTATATGGTCACAGATCATAAAATGACATGACCACAAAGGGGAAAGTCTTTGTTCGTGTTCCGATCCGGCAACGTCCGAACATACACATACACAACAACATACACCATGTTCAACTTGTCCCTCGCTCTATCATCTAGAATGATTCTAAGCCTGACCGTCCCAGACGTAATGCAATAAGAGGTTTGGCCACCACCTCACATCTGCACCCCACCCGATGCCCCTTTCGTTCACCAGCGCGCACGAGGACACATCATCTCGTAGGATCCCGCACTCTGCCTCAATTTCCTCAATCATCTCCTGCGTCAGCGCGATGGTGACCTGCTCCTTCGTGGCGATATCTGTGACGGTCATGGCACATGGGCGCGGTAGGACATCCTCTCCCTCCGCCTCCGCCGTGTTCGCGCTCTCTGATACGCCGAGATCCCACAAATAATCGTCTAATCGTGCCTTGAAGGCCGGCGTCGAGTAATACGGCGTATGTAACACTTTGAGGCCAGACGCAAATTCTCGCGAGCGAATTTTCGGGCTGGTGTGCGAAGGAAGCAAGGGCAGTGTCGAAAGCAGTGTAGCCGGGGGAAGGAGAGCTAGGTCGAGATGGTACGTCACAAAACAAATCAGTCTGAAGAGAGCACGCACCTACGCCGCGCGCACGATTCCACGCGCCCCATACCTCGTCAAGGGCGATAATGCCCCGGTCCCTCATCATTCCTTCAGTCTGTTTATCCTTCACGCCCCCGCCCTGCAGCACCGACGCAAGCTCGCGAGCCAGCTCTTCCGTCCACTTCTGCTCATCCTTGATCATGTCTTGTGTCACTGGCGTCGCTTTCAGCGTCGTAAGAGACAGCGATGACAGCGACGATATGAGCTCTGATTCGGCCTGAGTCGCCGGCGTGGATCCTATGGAGTTCTCAGGCAGTACGAGGCCGGTGGTATCGACAGGCGGGGCGTTCATCGATTTGAGGCGCTCGCTGACCTCAGTAGCGACGCGCACCATCTCATTGGAGCGTAGTCGTAGCGCCTCGAGGTCACCTAGCGCTGTCTGCAAGTGGGAAGCGCGACTGGACGACGTCTCCGCAAGAGTGCTCAGGAGGGAATCTGGTATAAAATCCGTAAGTACCTGTACGAGCTGCGTGTCGTGCACGTACGGATCCCGGACTGATTCTGGTCCCGCAGCGGCGTCGCAGTCCATTTATAAACCTGGAACTCATCAGTCTCATGCTAGAATAGGGTATGTGTTTACTGACAGCGCCGGCCCCCTCCCATCGTTTTGCTGTGAGGGAGCGCTTAAGCGCAGCGTAGAAAGGTTTGTCGCCTGATTTGCGAAAGGATATCTTGACAATGTTTGAGTTGATTCCCGAAGAGGCGTTGGAGGCAACGGCAGGCGTAGATGCTGCCACCGACGGACCCGCGGCAAGAGAAAGAGCCGTGCCACATATCTCGCACTCGCGCATTGAGGGATGATTGATGAATGTGCATGCAGGGCATGATCTATCTTTTGTGGTCGAAGCTGGAGTAGACGCTGGCGGAGCAGGCGTCACCGTCCGAGGCGTAGACTCGACAGATTTGGGTACGCCGCAAAGCTCGCATAGACGAGACTTCGAGCCAGGAGGGTTCCGGTTATCGCACACATGGCACGTCCAGCCGCCCCAGTCGTCGTCCGCTGATTCATCGTCCTCCGGGACCAAGCTGTTATCGAAAACCAAGGTCACCTTTGCGGAGCTTGTAAACAGGCCAGCGTAGTATTCGGTCTGCCTGATGTCGGATAGGTCTATGGAGAATGAGAAAGCCTGAGGCTTTGTATCGGAGACGAAAATAAGACGATGAGAGGTGAGGTGCACAGTGCCTGACTGATGATTCGGGGATTTGTCTGGACCGTCGTATATACCTACTCCGTCTTGACTTGCACTGAGTTCTTCGTCAGAGTACAGCAGAGCCAGTACAGGTATCGAGCCGTCGATGGGCTTAGATCGTCTGACGAGGGCCATAGAGTGAACCAACTGCTATGCGAGTAAGTATCATTAGTCGTACAGTCCAGGAGGGAATTGACGACAGCAAATTTGCCTCACCTGACAGGCGCAGGGTAAGATAGATAGCGGCAGAGCCAAGTCCCCGCCGACGCGTATGGGGAATACTGTCTCCGCTTCGCCCTTGTGTCTACTTTTCTGAAACCCCGTATGTGACTAGCGATCTTCAGTGAGCCCCGAACACGGATCCAGCGCAGAGAAGAGGGGCCTATATGGATAGGGGAAGATGTGGCAGCGGTCTGTATATTGCGCGTTGGGTGACTTACGGGCGACTAGCTGGCTGCACAATGGATGTGATGGGATGGTTCAAGTTTCGGTCGACTCCGCAACGTCACGTAATCACATATCGGTACCACGGCACGGACGACCGGAAGCACGTTTACACAGCTACTTAGTTGTTCTTTGCCCGAGTGCGATGAGGTAGCATTTTGGCCAATCTAACCAGCAGGAGCATGCTCCGGCCTCGACATTTGCCCTGGCAAGATCCTGGCAACTCCAGATCTGGTACTTAGAAGCTGTTCGCGCCGGCGGACCGTCGTACTGTACTTGCAAAAGGTCTCGATCATGGAGCCCTACGCGGACTTCACTTGGCTTTGCGCAATTTACGTCAGCAGCTTTTTGGTAGAGAAATGCGAGACGACTTGAGCAATACCGGTACCTGTTGTCAACGGGGAACTTCAACATTGGTCACGTGATTGGGTACTGCCGAAATGCAATACACGTGTCAGTATGCGTTTGCGGGGCCCGGGCTACTGTTGTGGTTCCCCGATGTCGCCTCCGTCACGACGTTCTCGAAAGCCCAAGAGACGATTCTCCCTGTCTTCAACCACGGGGGCATCCTTCCCCAACAACAAATATTCGTCCTTGGGCCCCAGCTTCTCGCGTAGAAAGAGCAGCAACAAGACATCCGCGACTTCGCCCGAACTTGACGCGGACGCGAGCCATGATCTTTCGCAGTCCGATGAATACAGCAGATCATATGAGCATGACCTCGGCGTGGACGGGCTCTATGACGATGGACACGACGTGCGCGACGTGTTCCCTCACATAGGCGACGGCCTGGAGAACTCGGAGCATCACTTGTTTCGCGGGCGCGGACGAGATCTGCGCCCGCTCGTGTACTCGTCGCTGCCGCCTACGCCGATACCTGCGACGAGCCCAGTAGGGCCAGAATCACCGACATCTATTTCAATGTCTCCGTCCTACTCAATGCTGCCGCACGAGACGAGCGCCCCGTTCTCGATTTGGGATTACCTGCGGGAGGAACTGCTCGCGACAGACTTCGACTCGCACCAGGAGATGAAGTGGGAACGTGTGAGCAACTTTCTGAGCATACCCATTGCCATCGAGAAAGTGAGTATCGTGTCCATGCTCCCATATTCTCCATTGACGTTGCGCGTGCAGCTCCTTGGGTTTGGGTTCGTCCTGTGCTTCGATTCTTTCTTGTACACCTTCACTATTCTGCCCATACGTGCAACACTTGCCTTTGCTCGCCTCATCACCAACTTCTTCTCCTCCAACGCGCCACCTCTGCCCCCGTCACAAAAGGCCGACCTTCTGAGGGCCACCTTACTCTTGATAACCATCGCTATATTGACGCCGTTGACGGACGCAAGCAAGATCTATCACTCAATACGTGGTCAGGACACTATCAAGCTGTATGTTATCTTCAACGCTCTCGAGGTGCGCGACCAACTGTTGTGTACCTCCATCTCGTTGAAACGGCTTCCAGATAGCCGACCGTTTGTGTGCTTCCATAGGACAAGATATACTGGACTGTCTGTTCTCGCGATCCACATTGGAACCGCTTTCTCATAGGGTTCCGGTCACTGTGCACACCTTTCGGCCGATGATGTACTTCCTGCTGGCTCTTGCATACAACGGTATGTCGCCCGTATCGTCCAGGACCACCTTACTCACGCACACACTCAGTGATGCATACCCTGGTAATGGTGTACCAGATGATAGCGCTCAACGTTGCGGTCAACTCGTACGATCACGCTCTCTTGACGCTGCTTCTGTCCAATCAGTTCGTCGAGATCAAGGGGTCCGTGTTCAAGAAGTTCGAGAAGGACAATCTATTCCAGATCACATGCGCGGACATCGTCGAGCGGTTCACGCTGGCGTTGATGCTCGTGGTGGTCGCCTTCCGCAACCTGATCGAGTTGAGTGGCACGGAGTTCGATTTCACGCAAGGCTTCGTCCTGCCGAAGAGCTTTGGCTGGTTCAGGGGAAACAACGTTCTTTGGACCATATCATACGTACGTCCTGACGGACCTGCAATGCATTTGGATTGTCACTGAGGTCGCCACACAGCCCGTACTCACGGTGATGGCCTCCGAAATGGTGGTCGACTGGCTCAAGCATGCGTTCATCACCAAGTTCAACCACATCAGACCATCGGTCTACGAGCGATACGCCGACGTGCTGTGCAGGGACTTGGCTAGTGGAAGCGCTATAGGCAGGCGGGCACGCAAGGTGCGTCTTCTCTCCTAGTCCCAATGACTAGCCTGCTGAACCTGCGCTCGTCAGCACACCTACGTGGATCAAGCGCCTCTTGTCGCCCGCCGACTTGGATTCTCTTCATTGCCACTCGCGGTTCTGGCTGTACTCATCGGCTCACAATCCTTGACGTTGCTATTTTCCTTGCATGCGGAGAGCATCTCACCGTCGTGGACGGATGCGGAGCTCACTGCCATTGAACTCGCGCATTTTCTCAAGCTAGCAGCGACGGGCATACTGTTATGGGTCTGGTGCGTGTCGCGCCGTGATGCGAAGGCACTTTGTTGACCTGCGCCACGATTTAGTTTTGTTCTCGTAAAGATCATCATTGGTGTCAATCTCATCAGCTACGCGACGCGTCGGCATGCCGGCGTCGAAGAGCGAGAAAATGCGGACGTGATCAACGATTTCGGGCGGGATCCTATCGGGGAGGGGAAAGAAGAGCAGGTGAGTCATCATGGCTCCTACCTCCTGCCCTGCTGACAACTTTGCAGAGCTATAATCGCGAGCTGAAGGACATTCTGGATGATATGCGTGACGATGTACCGCCGGTACCCGAGATGGGCGAGCAACCTCCAGGTTCGGCCCCGGTAGGCGTCGGCAAAGGCAAGCGACCACGCGTGAAGCTGGAGGACTTGACGCGCTTTACAATGCTGAAGCGTATCTGGTAGCGGCGAGTACAAGGTATCTTCGACATTGTAAAACAAGCACAAGTAGGATGCCTATGCACGATACCTCTAGGTGCCTGCATCGAGTGACGAGGAGCACCTGAAGACGGTGAACTCATAGCTATCATGCACATCTCCTCGACGCAACTGACCTGGTATTGACTTGCCCATCGCGAACTACATGCATGTCCAAAGGTGCGCTACTTCATAGTTTGAGCTTGGGAAGATAGTGTGTTGTCGGAAGTCTGAGAACGACAGGCTGACGGCGCTCTCACGACCTACACGCCGCCACCCGCTGTCTAATCAATACTGTGAGTACTTTGCACTGTCCAATGTATTTGATGATCTGATTGCACGCAGCTAGCTCTTCATCGTTTCCGGCAGAGCACCTCGATGCATCACACCTTTCTCGTCGCACGTCGCCTACGACACGAGATGTTCGGCAGCGTCCAATAGCCGTCCAGCGTCAGAGTGGCAGTACTTTCTCCACTCAACGTCAACGTCCCTGGTCGCATGTTACCTACGTCCCTTCATAAGAATCACCGACCAATCGATCGTCGCCTTTCAGCGCTCCCCTCCCCCTTAGGTCTTTCTATTCTGACATTAGCGGACTGCTTCTCGCGCTCCACCCACTCATCCCTCACAGCATGACAGCCGCGCCCTCGGTGGTAGACTCAGAGAAAGCATGTTTTCGACATTCGAGGGCAGACACGCGGATGGGTGCGCGAAACGCGCCGCCGCCTGCACTCGCGTGTCGCCCGCCTTCTTCCGTCCCCGTCACACTTCGCCTACAACCTCTCGCTCGTAGCCCCATCGCTCGCGCGTACAGTTTCACGACTTCAGTACTAGAACGCAACCTCTACGCTCGCCGAACGTCCGCCCTTATGTGGCGCATGATGTGGGCCGGCATGCAAGTGCGTTCCACTTCCTTCCTTTGTCCTTCCTTCCAACCATGCGCTAACCTCGACGCAGGTGTCGGCTATCATCGTCGCCCTGGCCATGTTCACGACGTCACCCGCCGCCACCATGCCTTCGATTGACTCGGTCCCACGCATACCCGCCACCGCGTCCATGCCTTCACCCACCGCCATCCTACGCACCCCCGCCGCGCTCTCCGTCCTCGTGTGGCTGGCACGCACTATCGCGTGGTGCGCGCTCAAGTGGTGGAGCTGGCTGCGACTGTAAGTTTGTGTCGATGTTTCGACGAGTAGACCGCTTCTGACGGCTATTGACTTGCTTACTAAAATGCACAACGACACGCGACCAATATACAGCAATCGCGTCCCCGAGCACACCCTCGGCGTGACCTGGCGGCCTTTCGTCATAGTGTACGAGACTCCCGGGCAGAAAATTGACACATGGTAAGTGGCATGCTCGTTCATGAAATTTGCATCTGCCTACTCGCTCTCTCCCCTTCACGTCTACCGCTCGCATCTGACACAATCGGACCCTGCCAGGCTCAATACCGGTCTCGATCTGCTCACCGGCCTCTGGATTGGGTGGGCGTCAGTGCTTGTAAATGGCCTTCCTGGACTATGCGCGGCCCGGACGATACTCTGGTGGCTGCATATTGCCCTATATGGACCGCATGTGGTGGTATACAACGCCGTGCTGGTGTGCTCGCTTGCCCGGTACGTGTCTGGATGGATTGGACAGTGCTTTACTGGCGGATGGGTCCAGCATAGAGTTACGCAGTCCTTGGATCGGGAGGACGATGTACTGCAGATGACCAGATCGGGGAAGGAAGGGGCCCGCTGATATCTCTGTGGCGACTCCGACGGCTTTCTTGTGTGGTCTAGCTATTTATTGCCAGTAGCTAATGTAAGTACCAGACATATATATGCAAAGTGTACAGTATTGTCAAACGGAAATGTACGCACTTGCAAGCCCGGAGAAACCATCTTGACGAGTCTGCCGAGGTCAAGCTGGCCTTGAGTTGGCCACAGGTTGGCCACTTCGATTCCGAAGTTCGAACATGAAGTCACATGATCGTATTACTCGAGCATGTGATTCCATTGTGATGGCCCGAGAGTGAGGCCTGAGGCTCTGCGTCCCGCCCGCCTTGACTCATGTCATGTCTGGATAATAATGCGTCTCACAACGCTGAGCTTGCGCTTTTTGCTGCTCGGGCAACCGAATTCCAGTCTTTTGTTTGGATGTGAATAAATGTGGTCTGTTTTGATTGCTTTGGCTTCATGGGTCCATCCCCGATGATCGGACCGGACTCGGTCGATTCAGTGTCTTCTGAAACGCCCGAACAGGTTCAACTGACAACAACTCTCGCCACCGACGCTCATCTCAGGACCGTGAAGACGATGGTCTAAAGTCAGAAGAGGTCCTGTATCTTGTATATTTGCTCGCGCAACTGTACAAACTCCTATTATTGCTGCTGGCACACCGCGCACTGCGCAGGCTCAGCCAGCAACTGCGCGCGTACTGCGCTCGCGCGCGGCTGTGCTCACGAAGAGAAAAAGAGAGGCGCAGCTGGTCGCCCATCTTGTCTTCATGTCATCCCTCCTTCGCCTCAGGACGCGCCTACGTCTGCTTCCTACTCGAATACTGAGCTTCTGCGCGCGTGCACCAGCAGCATCACGTTCTCTCGCTGCGCGCATCGCTCCTCTTGCAGCGTCGGCCACGGACCTCGCGATCACCTCAGCTGCGCCTGTCATCACGCTCAGCAGATCACGACGAGCGCGTTATCTCACACTCTCTTTCTCTGTACTCTTTCTGTGCTGTTATGCTCTGTACACGTACGACTGGCCTCCATACGCGCTCTACGAGGCGCTCGAGCGCCAGGAAATAGAAGGATCGCGGGCGCTCCTCATCAACACGGAGACACGCCCGCAGCGCTTTGTGATGTTCAAGCAACTACAAGGCGCTGGCTTCAATAACCAGGTAAGCCGCCCTTGACCACCTTTGCGAGAATGACTGACTCATCTACCGACTGCATGTAGGTCCAGGAGATCCTCCTGTACCACCACCTCGCGAAAGAAACAGGGCGGACGTACGTCTACCAGCCGTTCGTATGGCGGAAACGTGGCGAACATGAGCTCGTGCCATTGTCCGCATTTCTCGCTGGCGCGACCCACGACTCTATAAGCAGTGCCGCATATGACGAGATTTGCTCGGAGGGGGAGCGTACTCATCTATCCGTGAGCGGGGAGAGCGACAACACCCGCTGGCAAACAGCAAAATTCTCTATCGAGACGGACACGGCACGTTGCTTGGTGGTGGACAATCGAATATTGACATGGAAGTGAGTGGCATGCAATAACTTACTGCCAGACGCAAGGTCTGACGCTGCCATAGCTTTCTTGCGTCACCGGGGCTGCATGTCGCGTGGCCGTCGTATCAGAACTATCTTGCAAATAATTTTGCGTGGTCGGATGGGATCAACGCCGCTATTGCTCGGACGCAATCCACCTTAAACCTAAGGTCGCCCACAAATCCAGAGGGTGATACTTACATGGCCTTGCACTTACGCAGAGGTACATTGGCGTTCTTGCCCTTTGCCATGGCATTTATTGACGCATACGCCCAGGTGATTTCGAGAGCCACTGCCTCTCCCTCGCCGATAGCCATACCGGCTTTACTACCTGGGCTACTCTTCCCGACCTTCAAAATGCCGTCTTCGCGCCACCTCTCTCCACGAACAACGCCTCCTCCGTCTTGGTGCACTGCTACCCGTCCCTCCGACGCATCCTCGACCTCGTCGACTTGCATGCGCGCAGCCGCCCCGCGCTCCGCGTCCTGCACATCCTCCACGACGCCGCATGGGACCACCCACTCGTAAGACTGCAGCTCGCCAAGCTCGAAGCCGCCGTCACCAGCGCAATGCACGCGCGCACAGCGGGCTGGCCCGGCGGGCCCATGCGACGGGTCACCCACTCCGGGACGCTCGCACTAGTGAAGGGGGAGGCCGACTACGCCGTCGCGGTTGACGTCGAGCTCGCACGGCGCTCGGAAGTCTTTATCGGGAACGGATACTCCAGCTTGAGTGCGCAGATCGCGGCGCTGCGGCTAGGCGCAGACGCAGGTCGCGCGCGGGATATCATGTTCGTTTAGTGCTGGTTTAGTGCCACCGTGGACATCTACATGTGCAATATATTAGGCTAGGAATACAACAGCTGTAAGGCTGTATATATGCGGGCGGGAAACATGTACACGTTATGCCTAGCGGGGCCTATCATGAATGCGATCGTACAAAGCGAGGGGTTCTGGGACTGTAAAGCGAAGGACGGGTGCAAAGCCGGTGCGAGAGGCGAGGTCGCGCTCCAGAGGTGCGTGTATATAGAGGATGGTGAAGAGCAGCCAGTTCGTGGTTGTTGACGGGAGGCATACCAGGATGTTGACAAGCTCGGGGCCTTGTTCTGTGAATTTGATGCGTGCTGCGGGGGGATCTACGGGACGTGCGACATGGCGCACGAGAAGATCAGCATACCCGATAGATCAACACGCCAACTGGACAAACTCACCTTCCTGGGATCAACCTCGCAAGGCTCCACTATCCCGAAGTATGTGGCCCTCCCACTTGGGCGAGCTGGTCGGTCTTCTTCTCTTCATCACACGGCGCGCGAAATGGTATCGTCGGTATACACAGTATCGTCAGTAAAAGCTCGTGCTACCACCACTGCGGGGAGATTAGTGTGTGCTCCGGCGCCATTAGGTGATAAGAGCGTACAGGCTGGCACTCGCCGCCATCCCACGTCCAGATCCTCTCCGCATCGCCAATAATCATACGTGCGCGCCGCATCCCCGTACCTGCCTCGACGCGCGAGATGAACCACTTCACGAGCCAGTGCCGCGTCACGTATTTGTACCACACGTAGAAATTCCAATCGTAGCTTGTTATGACTCGCGGGTTCATGTAGATCGCGGTGAGGTTGAATTGACGGCGGAGGTCGTACGGGAGGTTGAAGGACTCGGAGGAGAAGCATTCCTGAGGCGTGGAGTGCCGGAAGCGCAGTGGCGGGGTCTTCGCCGGGGAGAGGTCGGGCGGCTGGGGGTAGGCAGGGTGGCTCTCAGGAAGCGAGTGGGGAAGTGGCAGCGTTGATAGCCCGTTGGGACTTCGGAGGTGTGGTGGAACGAAGGGGTCCGCCCGTATAGCGACAATGCCGTTCCAGCATGTGAAGACTGGTGCCGGTTCATCGTTCTTGATAGCTGTCATGCCCTCTTCGTCCGCCAGATACGGCCAAAGAGACGATGGAATCCTTCCCAGGCTATCGCGTGTGACCCAAGCGTCGTACAGTCTACCTGAGCATGAGAATGCGCACATAGACGAGATTACACCGTTGCACTCACCCCCAGAAGGACAAGTCGATGGCGCAGGCCATGTCGTACTCACCATCGCGAGTCTGCAGCAACTCGAGCATAGACTCCGCTTCTATGAAGATGTCGTTGCTGAATAGGATCCGCTCGAATCCCCCGCGCTCTACTAGGGGTTCCAGCGCGAGGTTTCGCACCGCAGCCAGATACTGAATGCGCGCGGGGGAAGTGTCCATGCTGGACGGCCGCAGTACGGACTGGTCGTCTACAAGGATGCGCTTCGCGACGCGCATCTCAGATAGAGTGGTGTTGAATTGGCGCAACAAGTCGGGGGAGTTGTCGGAGCTGTGGGACTCCACGATGGACACGTAGACGTTGTCCTGTGAAGCGCGTGAGCGGTCGTGGAGAAGGGGGGCATGGGGGACTGGCGTACGGTGCCCAGGTAGTGTATGAGCTTGATGCACTCCTCGGTCCAGAAGGGGATGACGCGCTCGTTGTTGTGGAACATGGCGGCGATGAAGACTTTCTCTGAGTACGAGTGAGCTCCAGGAAGAGAGATAACGAGTATCGTGGCACACCTCCATCCCCGTATCCCTCTGGGCGGGGGTTCCGATTAGCAGAAATGATGTCCTGCTTGAACCGGTGATCGAGTGGCTGCTCGTACGTCGCGAGGAGATACAGTCCCCAGAATGCGAGTCCCAAGAACGTGCCGAGCGCGATCCAGACCCCCCTGCCGTCGTTCCTGTTGGCCCGTGCGCGCGTCTTCGAGTTGTCCTCGTCCATGTCGATGACGACTCTGTAGTCCGCTCTTCGGTAGCGCGCGTTGTACAATGCATACCCCCGCTTGCCGCCCTCCCACAGGAGCGTCGCCGCCGCCATGCAGGCCCCCCAGATAGGGAGTGTGACCATGCAGAGCACGAAGCGCGTGCGGGCCTTGGGCCATGCTGGGTCCCAGACGCCATTGCCGACCTGCTCGAGCCAGTACTGATGGGCGCGGCCGTAGATGTAGCAGAGCAGGAGGACGGGGGCGACGACGACGACGACGAGCTGTGCGGCGGCGAGGACGAGCAACGGCTTCATGGGATGGCGGGAGGTGGAGAGCTGCAGCAGCCAGCCGCCCGACTTCGCCTGCGAACAAGTCCGTCCGCGCGCTCGCTTGTCGGGATCAGAGACGGGAAAACATTTCCTATTGTGCTGCGCGCGTACATATAACGATCGTCAGGAACATCAACAACCTCGTCACTGATCATTGCCTCCGTCTGACGCGTCCTGCTGACGGACTTCGCAGGGACTTTCAGACCCGAACCCCGAGCTCAAGTAGAACAATGGAGTTTATGCGTGCAGCAAAGAGAATTCGAGGTCACATATCGAGGAATATGTATCACGGTTCAGCAGCGCGTTGTTGTTCACGCACGGCGCCCGGATGATTACCGATGACCCCGCCCGACCTCGCAGTGCTCCAACAGTGCTCCCACACTGGCCAGAAAACATGTTCCGCCTCACAAAAACTTTATCCGTCCCGACGCCTCGGGCGCCAGTACCGGCAGCCCATCCCTCGTACTTGCCACAATTTCCCGCGCCGCGCGGTTCAGCATCTCATCGTGCATGTCGCCCAGGTCAGTGCCACCCGCGCCGCTCGCGCTCTCCACGCCCCCTTTGTTCGAGCCATGTCGTCCTTCAGGCGACAGTAGGTTCATCAGCAGGATGCATCCGTCATTGCCGCCTCCAGGTCGACCAGGCTCTCGCAGTCGCGGAAGAGCCCGTGACCGTCAAAACCCTCCGCGATGAACCGCTGCATCGCTACCGTGTACATAGCGTCGGGTGAGAGGGGGACGTCAGGCGACACAGCGGTCGAGAGGGCCGTCGAGGCAGATGGCGCACAGTGGCTGAGAGCACGCGCGTCTCCTTCCGGCGCAGGTCGACCACGATCGATAGACCCGATATTTGCAGAGACCTCCCGTCGCTGCGCATGTCGGACACCGAATTCTCTAGTGCTGCCAAGATGATGCGCCCGGGGACTCACTTCACCACCCACGGGTTATCGAATGGGACGATGTCTGAAGGTGCACTGTTGGTCACGCCTTCGCATGAACTCTGCGAAATATCCTCACCTATAATATCCCGCACCGTCAAGACACCCTCTGGAATCACTCTATCACACCTCACGCTTCCCGAATTCACAAACGCGAAGTCGGTGCTATAGAAGGTGCGCACCGCGCCGGCGAGGAGGTTACCCAGATTGGCCTCCGCGCTCCGGATGTGGAAGGTCTGTCCGTGCAGGGGGCGGCGGTGTACGCGACGCGACTGTGCGACACAGACGCGATGCGGTGGTCAACGGAGGCGATGGCGGCGAGCATGCGGGGGTCCTCGAAACCGAAGCTGGGCTCCCGGATGTGGTCTACTGCATGCACAAATGAGCGTCGCCGGAGCATTGGCGTCAAGTCGAGCATACCTTCCATGTTATCTGCACATGAGCGTCCTGCTCGCCGCTCCACGTGCATTTTTACAATGCTGAACTCGCGAAAGTCCCTGCCGGACTTGACGATGCGGATGTCGCCCTCGGCGTGGTCCCCCACGCACGTATACTGATTCCCATGTAAGATGTACTCGTGATCGTGCCCTCCGAGGACGAGGTCGACGTGCGCCGCCACCCCCACGTCCTCCTCCAGCCGCATGTGCGTTATGGCGATCACCACATCCGCGCCGTGCTTCTCGCGCAGCTCCAGGGCTACGCGTTCCGCGCACACGGCTGGATCCTCGATGCGCGTGTCGAAGGGGAGGTGCTGGCAGTTTGACGGCCAGTCGCTGCGGCTTGGAGGCTAGTGTCGCGCTACGCCGGGCACACTGGGAGGGATACATACGTTCCAGCGAGGCCAAAGAACCCGATCCGTAGAGAGCCAACCGTAGAGAGCCAACCTCCTTGATGAGGTGGGAATGCGCGGATGCGAGGAGGACGCCACGTGGAGAGGTTGCGTTGGAGAGGAGCCAGGGGAAGGTGCACTGGCAGAGAGCGCGACGAGGCCCTGTTCGCCAAAGTCGAAGTCTAATGCAATCTGTGAGTGAGTTGAGAAGACGGAAAGAGGATGTGCACCATGATTTCCGTAGCACGCAACGTCTACGGAGAGGTGGTTGAGCACGGGGACGATGTGCTCACCCTTGAGGATGCTGCTTTCAATGGAGGGGCTGAAGGCGTCCCCGCTGAAGACGGCGAAATCGGTGTTGGCTTGTGAGACGCTTGTGGCAAATCGGGCGATGCGAGTTGCGTTGTTAACATGGTACTGCAAAAATTAGTGGGGTATGAGCACTACGGATGCGATGTTCAATATCGGCTAACGTACGACGTCGTTGAAGTGAGCGATGGCGATCGTGAGCCACTGCTCGTCGTCTACGGACATGAAGTCTGGTCAAGACTACCTCACACGGAAGACAAGAAAGAGGAAGAGGAGAGTCAGCTCGTGAGTTAAGGCATGTCATCCATCCTGGGACCTGCTCGGAACCGCGGATGCAGCGCTGCCTGTCCCCGTCCTCTTTCTCGTACCTGTGATGCTGTATATGCATGCTTATAGCGACAGCTGATCGTAAAGGCCGTGAAAGAGCAAAGATGCAATTGTAGTCGCTGAGAAGGAGACGGGAGCCGACGGCAAGAGAGTCAGAGCTCACACAAGTCGTCCGGCAGTTCCCGGCGTGTCACGTGCAAAGTTGAACTTGGGACGCTGGCTTCGATACCCACGTACAGCTATGTACTCCCCAAATTCTAATTCAAGAGACCACCGTAGATACCTCAGACAGCCTGTATATATGGCACATTATATAGGGATCCATATAGAAGGCATGACAATAGATAAGTAATGAGTGTGATGATTTGCCTAATACATAACGTGCCCCTCGATGATGTTGTGGCCGTTGCTTGGAGCGTAAGCATCGTTGAGTTTGCCCTCCTCGTGTCCTTCAACATGTGCGAGATAGGCGCAGGGATATACACTTAGCAGCTCGCATTATAGTCGCCCTTGGTGTCCGTGGTGACGACGGAGTCAAACTTCATGTACGACGAGCGCTCATCATCGGAAAGGATCGCGTCCATGTTGAGGGCCCCTGGAGTAAGACTGTTAGCTCTCTGCATGAAATTTACCGCGTGAAAGCGTGCGTACACTTGTAGTGTCCTTGCTGCTTGTCCTCGTACTCAAACCACGCCCAACCGGTGGCGGTGAAGGGAACCTGGCCAGATCCCTTCGTCGTGCAAGTCGTCTGCGTATACGTAATGGCGCAGGTGGAGTCCTTGGGGATGTCCATCGCAACCGTCTGAGTGCTCTGCTGATTGTTGGTGGACGTCGTCCTGCACGCAAAGTTATCAGGAATGTGGATCAAGCGTGCTCGATACAAAACATACGTTGTTGAGAGGCTGTTCGAGAAAGTCGCAGTGAGCGACGTTGAAAAGGTCACATCTGCGACCTCAGGGATGCCAACCTTTACGTCGACGCTCTGGCCAACGGCGAGCGAGGACTCCTCTATGGGCGCGTCAGAATGGGCAACAAGTCAATCCTAATGCATGATATTACGCACGAGTAACAGTCTGCGAGGATGAGTAGCTCGTACCGGTCGTCTGAGAGACGGTGGCGATGCCCGTAGTGTCCCTGACGCCGGCGGAAAGCGTCTGCGTCGAGGACGAACATTCGGGATCGCCACTGACGGCGATGTCACCGGCGTCCTGGGCGCAGATTTGCGCACCCTGCTCAGGATACTACGTGTGATCAGACGTTCGCGAGCATATAATAAATAAGATCAATTACGCACGTCCTCGTCGTTGGTAATGGTCCTGTGCTTGTGATCGCCCCAGTTATCGTTCGCCTGCTGGACGAGCTTGTTCCAGCCGGGTACTGAAGTGGCTCGGTAAACCGGAGAGATCAACCGTTGCGATGGACGAAGGACTCACACTTCTGTACGTCGTCGGAGCTGAGAGCAGTACACGAGCCGCCACGACGGGTGAGCGGTGCGCCGGTGATACGCTCTACATAACCCAGGTTGTTGCCGCTGGCATCGAAGGCGATGATCTCGTTGGTATCCTCGTCGACTGCGAGCTTGGTCGCTTCGGGGGGCACGGTCTGTTTGCGGCAGAACATCTTGGGGCATGCGGAAGCGGAAAGAGCAAGTGCCAAAGAGACGGCAACGAAGCTGAGCGAGGACCGAACCATTTTGGTGAGTGAGGACGAAGGTTGAGTGGGAAACGACGGAAAAGGACTTGAAGGGTGTGACACGGGGCGTTGCCGTACGAGATTCAAGAAGGGAGATTGTGCAAAAACTGCTGAGAGTGAAGAACAATAAGCCTCTTCTTATATATCCACACGCAACCGTATTGCCGTCGTCTGAGAGCGCTCATGTAGCCGATGTTTGTAGGGCGCGAGGCCCTGCTGCATGTGTTCAGCGGATCAACTGCTTGACGGCCTCATCTTTTCGGGCAAGTCCGAGCGCGATGGGCGGACGAGGAGGACCAATACTTACCTTCAAGTACAAGAACAACGAGCGCCGTGCATGATACATGGAAACTTGAAGCGTGTGGGCTTTATCATAATGCGGCTGAAACAATCAAGCGCGATGTCCATAGGTAGGACGCAGGTGAGCTGCGAATGAACTGCCGAGTCCTTAGCGAAGGATGTACGGGACGATCTGCACACTCACAGACCTCGCCTTCCCGCTATTTCCTCGTGCACACGATTGTCAATTCGGACAATGGATCGACGCCGTCCACAGTCGCGTCCAACAAGACCCTCAACGGAGGTAACCTGAAGTTGTCGTAATTCAGGCGGCCAAGTACTTACGTCCGAGTCGATGACCTGCAATGCAGCTACCGGCCACGATGACACCTGTATCGATGCCGAATATGGCTCGCACCGCGTCCCTAACCTTTGCTGACGGTCCAGGCAACCTGAAGGTGAGCGAGGGCGTTGTCAGCTCGGGCTGGGTCGGGCGATGCGCAGCGGCAGCAGCGGCTTGTTTAATCCTGTTTAATCAGTCACACTGGTACCTGCATTGCGTCACGTGGATTACGGGTGACTGTGCAGTGCGCACTGTTCGTTTTGGGCCGATCACCGGTCACCGGTCACCACCCATTGTTCTTAATCGAGTCATTGTCGACTCTGCTTACATAGATATACTCATGCCAAGTGTAGCACTACATGCCTATCTGCTCAGGCCACAGAGTAGCATGCATACCCCAATCCTCATAATTCTGCCTCTCGGGTGATTAGAGGCGTTGCGCAACTGTTGTTGTTGGTCCGTGTTATGGCCGTCGGCTTCGCCCGACTGCCGCACGTGAGTGCCAACGCCGCCATCCGCCTCTTACTGCCGCTGGTGGGGTCAATTTTGACGGATATGACTGCTCAGTGGGTCGCACTGGCCTCTCATACATGCTATACGCACACCTTGACCGACTTTGAATTACAGAAAAAGTGTCCAACAACAACAGGGACCAACAACAACAGCTGCGCAACGCCTCTATTGACTTCGCTTGTCCCAGTAATTGCAGAGGAATGAGAGATGATCGATGAAGAACTGGACTCCGACTCTGACGTGACAAGACATGGATTACCACGTTGATAAATAAGTAAAGAGTGTCAACAAATACAAGCATTTAGCTGTTTGCCCGATAAATAAAATAGAAGGCCCCTTCATGATGTCGTAGTCGTCGCTCTGAGCGTGGTTCCCTTGGCGCATGTAAAAAATCGTGTCGCAGGGAGCGTGATAGCGGCGCGTGCCGCTTAGCAGCTGGCGTTGTAGTCGCCCTTGGTATCGGTGCTGACGACAGAGTCGAACTTCATGTACGACGAGCGCTCATCGTCGGACAGGAGGTCGTCCATGTTGAGCGCCCCTGCAACCAATGAGCTCGATATCATCAGCCGGAAGAAGGGGACGTACACTTGTAGTGACCCTGCTGCTTGGAGTCGTACTCGAACCACACCCAGCCGGTGGCGGTGAAGGGGACCTGGCCGGATCCCTTCGTCGTGCAAGAAGTCTGCGAGTACGTGATGTCGCAGGTCGAGTCCTTGGGGATGTTGATCGCGACGGTCTGCGTCGTCTGCTGGTTGGACGTCGAAGAGGTCCTGGAGGCGATCCTGTCAGTACGGAAGTTTGTAGCGCGCCAAAGAGAAGACATACGTGGTCGAGAGGCTGTTCGAGAAGGTCGCGGTGAGGGACGTCGACGAGGACACGTCAACGACCTCGGGGATGCCGACCTTGACGTCGAAGGTCTCGCCGACGGAGATCGAGGACTCCTCTGTAAGCCAGGATCAGGACAAGACCAGTGCGGGTGTAGAAGGCACGTACGAGTGACGGTCTGCGAAGATGTGAAGCTCGTACCGGTCGTCTGCGAGACAGTGGCGATGCCAGTCGTGTCCGTGACGCCAGTGGACAGCGTCTGGGTGGAGGACGTGCAGTCCGAGTCACCATCGATGGTGATGTCGCCAGCGTCCTGGGCGCAAATGGACGCGGGCTGCGTGGGGAACTGGATACGACGTTAATACACCTGTTCGCCAACACATATGAGCAAGAATACGCACGTCATCATCGTTGGTGACAATCTTGCGCTTGTGGTCGCCCCAGTTGTCATTCGCCTGCTGCTTGAGCTTCTCCCAGCCGGGCACTGCAGCAACAGCGTCAGTGAAGAGCTTACGGCAGACAGACGATGCGACTTACGCTTCTGCGCGTCGTCTGCGCTAAGCGCCGCGCACGAGCCGCCGCGGCGGGTGAGCGGGGCGACGGCGCGGCGCTCGACGGCACCGAGGTGCTTGCCGCTGGCGTCGAAAGCGATGATGCGGTTCAGCTCCTCGTCGAACGCGAGCTTGCTTGCCTCGCGGGGGATGACATCGAGGTCCCACCGGTACTCGGGCACCGGGTTGGCCGCGGAGAGGAGCGCAAGCGCGAGAGAGGTGGCAACGAAGCTGAGCGAAAGTCGGGCCATTGCGATGTCGAAATAAGTACGAATGTGCTCTTGAAAGGGAATTTGGCGTGAAGAAAAGAGGGCGTCGACGAACGAGAACTCAAGAAGGAGAAGGGCAGTTGTTGATGAGGATTGGAAGAAGGTGAGATACCTTTATATATGGCGTGTACGGCCGTATGCTCGCGGTACGCACCGCCCTTCGGGCGCGGCAAAGCGGATGGCTGAGCGTTTCTTGAATCCTCCGCGCTTCATCGAGCACGTAACGCCGATGATTGTCGTATGTTCCTGGCGACGGCGACGGGTCACCAGCGCATGAGACGCTGCAGCATGTGTACAGCCGTTGGCGTCAAAACAATGGACTCGGTCGCATCAGGAAAATGTCATCGAATATACTGCGCTTGAGAGTGTGATGACCAACGAGAAGGCTTGCTGTTACACCGGATGGCCTTCGATGATACGAGAGTAGGCTCGATGATACAAGAGATGGTGATCAACGCCCAAATCCTCGACCTCGAGCGTGCCTAGCACCCTCGCCAGATGTTGAAACGGGGTAGACTGCAGTTCAAGTGAGCTGGCAGAGCAAGTGCCTTCGTTGGACGATGGGAAGAATGACGTTTTAGGGTCCTTATTTGGCCCAGTTTGGGCCTTGTCGGCTGCGGCTGTTCGGACATCAGCGCACCGCGTGACCAGGATGTTTGACTTCGCGCCCTTTCGCGCCACGGCGAACAGCCATGACCACCTCCAGTGGAAGGCTGCAGCAAACCCTGAGCAAACCTCCAGGCTGCCTGCCACCCCGAAATTCTTGTCGATGGCTCCTCCGCGCGCCAGATCGTCACAGGATCTTCACTTACCTGCCTTCACGCATCTCAGCCAAAGGCATACATGTTAATATCTATCTTCAAGCACAGACGACGGAAAATTGTGGCTTCTGAATCATCGAGCGACGAGAACAGCATATGTCCAAGCAAGCCAATGTATAACTGTGATAAACGACGGGCAAGGCTTCTCTAAGCCAGACAAAGCGGATCGAAGGATTAAGTCAAGAGCTACTGTATAAGCGATCCACCAGTCGAGTGTATAAGTGATCCTGATCCACCAGTCAACCAACACGATGTTCGTGAGGCATGCAATCATGTCGTACGCGCATAACATCCATGACAGGGATAACGTCCATGGAATAACAACATCCAAGGCATCTATGCGAAGACGGTCATCGCACCCATGACACCCGCAGCCGCGACCCAGAAGAAGCCCATCCAGGCAACGCTGTCGCCGCTGATACGGAGCATGGACGCAGCGTTGCTGCCCGACGCAGCCGCGCTGTTGCCAGTCGAGCTGGCCTCGAGCGAGCCACCAGAGCCGCTGCTCGCCGATGAGCTGCCGGAGGCCTTGGCGGCCTCGGTGTACAGGGCAGTCGACTCGAAGGAGACGCAGTTGCTGGAGGCGGGAACGCGCGGCTGGTAGGGCATGGTGGTGATGGCACCGAGGGACTCGGCCGGCTGGGTGTAGGTCGTGGTCTGGCCGTCATCGCCAGTGTAGACACCGGGGTAGTCCTGGAGTTCGCCCTCGCACGACTCGAAGACCTTGTCCTGGGCGTTGTTGGGCGCGTTGTAGGCGCAGCTGCGGACATGTTCAAAATATGAGTCGCGATCAGGAACCATAGGTGCTTACCCAATACGGTCGTAAACGTGCTGGCAGTAATCCGCAGCATGCTCGTTGGACGGGTCGCAAACCTTGAAGCAGAAGGCGTTGCCGCCCATGAAGTTGTGCCATTCGATCATCTGGGTGTAGGTGTTGTTGTCTGGGCCGAAGGCGGTGGAGTAGACGAGGCCACCCATAGGGTTACCACGCTAGAAGAGGATAAGCGAGCGCAAAGAATACGAGGCGTAAAAACTTACGAGATCAGCACCGTGCGGGTCGAGCTCACCACCGTAGTCACCGTCCTGGATGTTGATCTTCGTCTGGTCGATGAAGCCAATGACCTGGACGTAGGCAGAGGTGCGCATGAACTGCACGCCGGTGAGGGCACCATCGGGAATGATGCGGGTACCACGGCCGGCCTTCGTGCACCAAGCAACCTCCTCACCCTCCGTGTCGGCGATGAGGGAGTCCTTCTCGGACGGTGCCCAGAGACAGAAGTCTGCAGCAGAATGAGCAAAATGTTGGTGAATATGATGTACGCGTACCATCGAGGCTGTTCAAGAACGACGTCTGGCAAAGCGAGGAGTCGCCCTCCGTGGTCGAGTTGCACAAGTTGTAACCAAACTGAGTCCCACGGATGAGGCCGACGTCGGTGTCTACCTGGTAGGGCTGGAGAACGCGTCAGCAAAAAGTGCCAAACAGTGCAAGGCGGGCGCGCGTACGATCTCATCCGGGTAAGCAAAGGTCTTGCTGGCGAGAGGAGTCTCGGGGAAGGTGCTCTGGGCGTTGGCCGCAGTAGCGAGAAGGAGGGACGCGGAGAAAAGAGCGACAGCAGCCATTTCTGCAGAAGATATGTTGGATGTAAAGGTAAAGAAAGGAGGAGGCGGAGGAGGCCAAGCAAAACGAGAGGTGCTTTGGCTACGCGGTGGTTGCAATGAAGAAGAAGAGATTCTCCGACTGCGCGGGTATAAATCCACAGAAATGCCACGTGCAGCCCAATTGGGCCTAAAATAACGTGACAGCAACCAGATCAGTGATCCGGCTGTTTGTTCGGAGCTCGGGCCGACCGATCACCCATGCTCTTGCACCTGTCGAGGACGCAGCGAGCGGCGGGCGCGAGCCAACTGCAGCTCTACAAATATTTGCTCGCTTCAACCTCCCCTGCACGGTGCTACGCCACAAAAGCCGCGGTAGAATGGGCTCCAGGAGAAATCTCCAAGGCTGTCGAGCAGGGCGAGGCCGCACGCCCACGACGACGGAGGAAGCCCCAAGCAGAGTCCTCGGGAAGTAGCACACTGGCAGTTTCCCCACCGCAAAAACGCGCATCTTCATCCTTGCCCAAACGTCAGAAACTCGCCGCCACCGTCGATGAACTCGATTCGGTGGTCGTCTCCAACAAGGATTGGCAGTCCCGTCTTGAGCTGCCTCCCGTGGAAGAATGGAACGACGTCTTTCCATCGCACTACACCATCAGAAGCCGTCTCTCGCTACACAATCAGCAGACCGCGCGAGACCTCGCAGAGGCTTACATTCCGGACGGAAGCAAAGGAAAGACGATCATCGAGGCCTTCCCAGGTATGTAACCCGTTCGACCGATTGACCTATGCTTATGAGACGCCAGGGCCGGGTGCGTTGTCGCGAGCCATTTTGGCACTGCCGAAAGAGAGGGTCAAGCGCCTCATCTTGCTTGAGAACTATCCGTCCTTTCTCGACTATCTCATCGTGCGTTCTCTACTAACTATCTCACACTCCCTCTAATCTCTTCCAGCCTCTCGAGCAATCGGACCCGCGGGTCACCATCATACGAAGCTCACCAGGCGCTTGGGAGACCTTCGATCGGGTCCTCAAGGACCACATCCCACCGGACTGCAAGACCGACTGGGATTCTGGCGTCAACGAGAACGTCTCTCTCATCTGCCAGCTCCCCATGGGGCAATCAGGTGAAATGCTCTTCCAGCAGTGGATCCGGTGCATTCCCAACCACCAATGGCTCTTCTCCCTCGGCCGCGTGCCCCTGCACATCGTCATGACTGAGGAACTTTGGATAGTCCGTTTTTATGCCAGCTCACACAGCGGGTCTTGCGCTGACCCTCCCTACAGCGGATAACGGCCACCGTGCTGGAGAAGAACCTCCGCGGCAAGGTCAGCATTGTTACGGAGGCGACGTGCCAGACAAAGCAGGTGCTGCCGCACCTCTTCAGGCCGCACGGCGACCACTTCTTCCCTGCGCGCAAAGCCAAGGGCAGCCTCGCCAATACCACCCGCTACGGGACGGTCGCGTCGACGATCACACCCAAGGCCTGGCAGGTGCGTTCCTCTGCCGCTGCTCACCGTCTTCCATGCATAACTAATGGTCACAACCAGATCATCGAGGAGGGCAAGATGGACGCTTGGGACTACATCCTGCGGCACATGTTTTCTCAGAAAGCGGCGACTGTAGACAAGGCCCTGCCGTGCGTAACTGTCCTCGTCGATATGCAGCACGTATTGTTAACCGATGGACGTCCTCCAGCTATCTCGCGCCCGGCGCCATCTCGCTGCTGCCCAAGATCTTCCCGGGGCCGACGCTGCCGCAGTCCCAGGCGATCTATCCGAAGGTGCAGGTGCGGGGAATGCAGCTGCGCGACTGGGGGATCCTGTTCAGAGCGTTTGATGACTGGCCGTTTGCGCCGAAGGTGAGTTGATGATTGAAAAGTCGAATTGTAAGAAGGTCGCGGACGGGTTGCTGATGCTCTTGTGCAGGATGTCAATGCGGTGGATGGACTTTTGTCGTTAGATTCCAACTCTTCGAGGCGCAGATGAGCAAATCATATTATGTGCCGTTCTTGGTTTCAGTTCAGCGGTCGCTCGTTGTGTGGGGCGTGGGGGTGTGAGGTGGTGGGCCTCCATTATGGGATGATTGTGGACGTCTTCTTTGAGCGCCACCGACTGCTACTGGATGCTGTGAGTGATGTAAGTGGAAGAGCGCAGACATGAGCTACGCATCGGAGTGAGTGTCTTCCCGTCATCCGTACCTATCTACCTAGTACTAAACACAGCCATTTCTCTGAACACAGCCAATCCTCTGCTCTTCGAAGGCGATCCGTCATGGGGCGCATCAACGCCCGAATGTACACAGGCCACTATGTGCCATGGTCTATCAAGCCTCTCTCATTGCCTCGTCGTCAGCTAGGCAATCACATAGTAGGACAAGGTAGGACGAACCTGGCGACTCTGGATAGTGGTCGATGTGCCGGCCACTGTTCGTACCCATTGAACCTCGTCCACAGTCAACGGTCATCAGTGTCACACCGTTCCGATTCGTATGATACTGAGCGACTGGTGTCCCTGACTGGGAGGTAAAGCTGAGCGCCCGATGATTGCAGTCTGATTGCAGTGAAGCGCCCAAACCTCAAGGTGATTGTCGACCTGCGGGCTCTCACGGTGTCTAATCAACGGAATCGCGCCCAGTGCATATATAGCCGAGCGAAGTAAGTAATGTGCTGCCTTTCCCTCCCGCTGGCCCCCCTACAGCGACCAGCATGCAGCAATACTACAAGCTGGTGCCCGGGGACGTGGCCGCGATACAGAACATCGTACTGCAGACAGGCGTCGACTTCCTCTTTTATGGTGCGTGCATCCGGATTCGGATGCATTCCCTGCTTCCTGCTCATCAGGTTCTATCGGCAGGCATTCAGGCAGCGCTATTCATTGCTGCAGGGACCGTGTTGGCGTCAGTGCAGATCGCCTGACTACCCATCATTGACCGTGCTGACTACCACCGCCCTTGCTGACGATCTCACTTGACGCTGAACAGCCATCAAGAGAACCCGACGCGCGGCGCGTATATCGTGACCCCAGCCATCGTTGGGCTTTTCCTCTCCTCCACGGTTGGGGTCGCGCTGGGTATCACGTTCTACCTCGTGCAAGTACCAACGTTTGGATATGGACTGGATAGCATCCTGGGCCTTATTGGGCGCATGAACGTCGCGTTGGCGGTGGCGTTCCGGTTGAATGTGCGTGCCCCACAGTCTTCTGGCCTCGTCGACGTCTGATGGCGCGCTCAGTACCTTGTGAGCGATGCCATCGTTGTGTGGCGAGCATGGGTGCTGTGGCCCGACAACCGCTTCGCCAAGGGCGTACTGCTGTTATGCATGACAGGCAGTTTGGGTGAGCCTTCGTATGCATGCCGCATGTCTAGCATGAGAATCTGATGCTTCGCAGTCGGTGTCGCTGTTGAATGCTTTTGGTCGACATCAGATTTGTTGGCGGGGGAGCCAAAACTGCGAACACTCATGATGACGATTCCGCTGCTGTTCACGAATTTTGTGGCTACGGCACTGGTAGGCATACAAGTCTGGTGCGAAGTTTAGTTGTTCACGGCTGTGACTTTGCTGACAAGTTTTGTAGGTATTATAGGCGCGATATCAAGGGCTCATTCGGCCCATGGACGAAGACGACCCGCGTTGAGAAGGTCCTCCTCCTACTGGTGGAATCTGGCCTCGTCTATTGTCTGATTTGGGTACGTCGCAAGCTTGATGTTCGCAATGAACTGGGCTCTAAGTCGCGCCAGGTCGTCTACCTCGTCATAAATATCACTGAGGGCCCGAACACACTTGCCGCGTACGGCGTCATCAGTACCGCCTACCATACGGTCGCCGTACGTGCTGGCATCCTCTGCTAGACATGCGCCTACTCATGTAGCTCACCCTAGGGCATCTATCCGACCTTCATCGTCCTCGTCGTCGCCATGCAGCGCTCCGCGACGCAATCTTTGATTGATACACAAGCTGTATCGCACCCTATACACTTCGCCGACTCGGTCGAGCCTTCACCACAGGCACCACACGACGACACAACAACGCAAGATTCGGATGTTGGAACAAACAGCCACTGGACGGCCGAGCCGGGCCCCTCTTCGCTACGTAGCCCGGAAGACGCTACACATACTCGAATATCCACGGAGATCATCATAACGAGCGCAAATAAATCTGCAACAAGTATAAATTAATGTGAGGAATAACTAACTGTAGAGGTGAGTCTACGGGCCTTCCGCCAGCAGTGTACTGACACGGGACTGGCAGTATTTATTGTAATGGAAGTCCATTGTCGCAGTCCATTGATTCATTGGACTATTTGTAATTGCAAGACTCTTGGAGCTTGGAATGTGTACCATGACTCATGTATCATGCCGGTCATGCCTCCTACGCCTTCAGGCCTGGTGTGTCGGCAATGCGGTATACAATCTTCTCGCCGTGCACGTTCCCAGTGCTAAGCAACTCGAGTCCCTTCCCCACATCTGCAAGCCCACTGGGCATAACCTTGCAGCGGTTGCACTTGAATGGATTTGCACTCTCAGCAAGCCATAGAGAGATCTTGCGATAGAACGACGCGGCGACTGAATACAAGGAAGGCACCAGCGTCAGAGGCGTACAGCGCGAAAGGAATGAGAGCCATACATTGCTCGTCTTCTCCGTATGCCGTACGGACATGCGTACGATGCAACTTGACGCTGGGCGGAAACTGCTTTACCAAATCATCAGGTGAGTCAAACACAGTCGCAATTTGAAGAGGGGTCGTGTCCTTGGTCTCCTTCGCAATCTTGTCTATCGCGCGAGCGAACAGGAGCTCGGAGCCGTGCGCCGTCACCGCGTCAAATGCCCAGGGTGTGGAACGGCCGCCGACTACCGAGCTCAGAGCATCGAGCTGTATACGACGTGAGCCTTGAACGAATTACAATTTGGGCAGGAGCTCACGATAGCATCACCCGCGTAGTCGCGGTAGTCGATGACAACGTCAGCACCCACTTCCTTAGCATAGTCCTTGGACGCCCCGGCCGTTCCGACAACAAAGAGGCCCGCACGCTTCGCGAGTTGGACAGCGTATGCGCCGACGGATGACGCCGCACCATTGATGATGATAGCCTTACCAGCGGTCGAAGCTGAATACAATGAGATTGCGGCATATACACGGGAAAGATGGAAGCGGGCACGATTCGGCGTCAGCAGTCGACATACTCATTCATACATTGCAATGATGATTTGCTGACCTGATTCTGCAGTACCGGGTGCGGGGATACCTAGCCGAACGAAGAGGCCGATGGAAGCGGTCATAACTGCGAGAGGGAGTGTGGCCGCTTCCTCGAAAGTGGTAGTGTTGGGAATGGGGAATGTTGTGCCAGCTGGCGCGACTGTGTACTGCTGGTATGCGCCGTACTAAATTGTGCGTCAGCCACATAAGTCTTCAGGGTGTCATCACATTGTGCTTACTTTGTTGTCCTTGGTGTACATCTTCGAGAAGGCAGCGACACGCGCCCCGATCTTATACTCGGACACGCCCTCGCCGACCGCGACGATGATACCAGCAACATCATTCCCCTCGACATGCAAGTCGCTGTCTCCGAGCCTCTGTAAGGCCCAGTGCGCGACCTTCCAGTCCTTGGGATTCGACGCGACGGCTATATTCTTGATCAAGACTTCATCGGGACCAGGCTTGCCAACGGGTACAGTGGTCAACGTTCTCTCGGATACGCCGACAAGGACACCAATCTGGGTGTCGGGGACGGTTTGGTCAGGCATGACTCGATTTGCAAGTGGCAGGCAAGAGGGGAGGGGAAGTTCACTGAGCTGAACACCAATGAAAACCGGTACGTCCGTTTTTATGCATCGGTATCGACGCCGGTGTGTTTGTCAGAACAGTCAGAACATGGTGTCAGTAGTTCCTAAAATGGGTTTGAAGGTGGTCAGCTGTCTCGCTTAAGTAGGACAACAACGACTGAGAAAGAGGATGATAGCCGCGGCCCGCTTGTCAGATGCAGACTGCTCCTCCGGATATTTCTCCGTATGACAAACCCATTGTTCCAGTCCCCTCTTCGGAGTCATCTCATCTGACAGTTGTTCTCTGAGGGTGTCCTGCGGTCGCGGAGGAAGTGAACAACATATGCTGACATCGACACCGATCAGCAGTTTTACCGCTTGTCCTCTACGTCGTTGTGCTCGCGCAGCACCTCCCAATCCAATCCATCTTCCTTTTCACCCCCCACCCACCCTCGAGTCTTGGATCCGGTGAGCCTGAACCTTACGGATCCTCACTCGCAGAGAGTCGAGAGCGTGTCTCTCTCTCTCTTTCCCACGCATATATTATCCTTGTTGTGTAAAGAGACAACTTAGGCAGCATGGAATTTTGGGCACCAGATTCACTGTACTCTAGTAGATCTCCTCGTTTTCACGGTGCTTGTGATTCTTGCAAGCTGGTATTGAGGCCGTGCTAGGTAGACTCTGGCGTGCATCGTGAGCCAGAGAATGCACTAAGGTGCACTATTACAGTGCTGAAGACTGCCACAGGCTGGTCTTGTCGACGCCAGTCGCCGTCAGGATGCGGTGGTCCGTGGCATTCAAACACGTCTGAATGTCGGTTAGTAAGTACGAGCGTGTGGGATCGAGCCATGGCGTTCTGCAGTTTCTCGCTTCCAATTTGCTCAGCGTCGCGTGCGAGCGTTGATTAACGTTGACATGTTATCGGGGGCAGGCAAGTCCAGTATTGTACAGATTGAAGATAAATTAGAGAACATACTCTCAGCACCGCATTCGCTCAGAGCGCTCGGAACCTATCATAGCTAAAGGGTCAGCCTGTATGGTCTTCAATATCAAAGACTGTTTTGGGTGACCTATTGAGTCTCCACAACCTGTCTCTCCATGAACTCTTCCTGGCTCTCGAACCCTTCCAGCTGAGTCTCCGTGTCCTGCGTGTCTGTATTCTGAGCTTCTAAGTCGTCAAGTTGTGTGTCGGGCCCCTCGAGCTGACTGCAGGGTACCAGAACTTGTGGCGTTGCCGACACGAGCGCGTCCGACATCGGCACATCCGCCATCTGCGACGTAGCTTGCGTCTCCGCCGCCGCCTTCGCCTCTGATCCCTTCTTCTTCAGTCGCTTTGCATCATTCCCCGGACCAGGAGGAAGCCCGAAAAGCGTCGTCTGCCTCGGTCCACCTTCCTTCTTCTTGTCTTTACCACCAGCCGCAAAGCCTCCTAAAATCATCAGATCAGAGAATGATATGATTTGTAAAATAGGAGACGCACGTTTGGCCTTCTGCGTTCCTGTCTCGGCCGCATCGACCTTCTCGAAGAAGCTCTCGCTCTTCTGTATCGTCTTATTGCTGTCTGCTGCTCGCTTAGCGAAGGGGTTTCGACTGGTGTCCTGTCCTGGCTTGCGCGCAAAAGGGTTTGCTTCTGTATCGCTGTCAACGCAAGCACCCAGCGCAGAAAGATCCGACATACTTTGCTTTGATGGAGGAGGCGCATACGATGACTGCTCTTCGACATCGTCGAACTCGTCCCGCTTACGCTTGCTCTCTGACGTTGGAGGTAGAGACTCGGAGTAAGCAGGCGTGGGCGGTGGCATAGCTGCTGCCGCATTGCTCGAGAAACGCGAATGCTCCACTACCGGAACCGCGCGCTCGAGTCCAGGACGCCGAACGGGCTCCGGTGGAACCGCGCTAGCGAACAACCGCGTCACCGAGCTTGAGGTATCTGTTGGCACAGACAACCTTCGCGGCGCCGCGTCCGTTCGTATCCACCGCTGCCTGCGCTCCCTCGCCTCCTCCAGCCTATCCTCCGCATCCTGTCGGTCCTCCTTGAGCAACAGCACCTTCTCCGTGAAGCCCGGCATTTTGTAGAAGTCACCGATCTTCGCGGCCATGTCGAAGGAGTGCGTCCCATTGAGGAGTTTGGTGAGCTCGAGCGCGCGAGGGAGGTTGGAGTCCTTGCACGCGCCCTGGACCAACTTGATGAGCTCCTTGTCGATGGCATGCTCACGCGTGGAGACGTCATCAGAGGAGAGCTCATCGCCTAGCGCGTCGCGGGAGGCTTCGAGGAGCATGAACTCGCGCTCTAGACTGTGACGATTGTCAATGGAATGCTCGTTTGCAGCCAGTTGGCACTAACGCTTCGTTCGCGGGCTCGTCCTTTCGAAAAGGTAGGCGGATGTCAATCTCTTGTATCAAGGGCCGCGGAAAGCCGGGGAACTTTTGCTTGCCCTACACCAACGGGTCAGGACGCATCAACGTGAAGAATCTGCCGCCTCACCTTTAAGATGAGACACATGAATGTGCTGTCTGTGACGCCGACCGCCCAGTAAGACTCATCCTTCCCTTTCCGTCTCTCCAGAGCGTTCGAGTCCAGCACTCTTGCCCAAGATGCGTGATGAGGCACGCGATACTTCGCGAGGATGTGCACGTAGCCGGCACTGTCGTATATAGCAGGGGCCTGACTCCCGTTATCGGCATTTCATCTACTGCGTTCAAGTAGACAGACTCACACCCTCGGTGGTGATGCCGGCCCATTGTAGAGTGACCTGTCTAGCGAGTGGCAAGATGCCCTTCTGCATGACGCTGAAGTCATCGAACCGTATCAAGGAGTACCACAAGTTCTGCGACCCTGAGTAATCATCAGTGTGAATGAGGTGCGCAATAGTCTCCGAAGATTTGCCCACCATCTATGGTCGTCGACCCAGGTCGGTATACCACGAATACCCACTCGTCGCTGGCCGCCATGGTAAGGAAGTCCGCGCCCAGACCCATGATGCGTCGCTCGCGCCCAGTGCCGCTCAGGAAGGTGAGGTCGCCTTCGTCTGTGGCCACCACGACGTTGCCTAGTCCCTCAAGATCGCGGTCGCTCCCCTTTGTCAGGTCGTTAGAGGGAACGCCGCCAGCCGCGACACCCATAACTTTCGTCCCACCATTGAGCGTGTATGTCCAGTCCAGTTTCTCTCCCTTAGACCCATAGGGCTTATAAACAACACGGGCGGGCGAGCTCTCCGTCTCGTTGGTTTCCTCGTTGTACAAGCCCTCTTCGGCGTCATACGCGAAGACAACGCCGCGCTCGCCGATGTATCCGTGCTGGAGTGCATGGGTCGTGGTGAAGTTGTAGCTCGGCCGCGCGGACCTGTCGAATGAGGAGACCGTGACCGCCAGGCGCTCGTCGTCCACTACGGTCGCTTCGACGACCCCAAGAAGGCTGTGCGCTAGTAGTCAAAGTCAGAACCAATCGACATATAGCGAAGGCCTGCGGTCGATCCTACCTAGGTACCGTGCTTGCTTTCCGGGAGTAGCCCCAGGCTGGAAGGGAGGCTGCGCCTCAGTGATGCTGACTTCAAGCGGGTAAGGGTCTCGCCGCTACCGTTTATAAGCCCAGCAGTACTTGCCTACTTCTCTAGCATTCTTGTCAAGCAAGCCACTCCGCCCGGCGCGATGACGCTTGCGCTCCTCCGCATATGCTCGCTCGGCATCGCCGTAGTCGTCCAAGTCATCTTCGGGCTGGTTCAGAACGTCCTGCATATGGGTATCGTTATCGTCATCGTCGAGAGGGATGTCCGGCATGGCATCGAACAGGTCATCCTTCAAGGCGTCCTTTGCCGAACGCTGACATGAGTCTGGTAGGGAGGAGGGTATGGGTTTCCACCAACGATATAATCCGCCCACGGAATCAGTCCATGCGAGAAGGTGTTGTGAAGGTGAGAAGGCCAGCCGGGTGATGAAGCCCTTGGAGACCTTTTCCTGTCTGAAAGCGTATCAAAACCAGAACACGCCACATATAGTTTAACTTGCTCACCGCACGACGGGCTTCGCGGCCTTGTTGAAACCGACTTCAGTGGACCAGATGGACACGCGGTCCTTCGCTGCTGCGGCAAGGTACAAGCCGTTTGGAGAGAGGCTGATTGCACTGAGCACGCTTCCAGTCTCTTCAGATGCAAACACCTTGCTCTCCCAGTTCATAGCAGTGTTGATGATCTTAACATCTGCCGGATAGTTAGCAAGAATGCAAGTTGCCTGAATGCACCCGTACCATTGGAGCCGGACAGTACGTAGATATATGGACTGGAGGGATGCCAGATGGCAGAAGCGTCGTGTTTGAATTGAGGGCTGTCATCGTTCACGATGGGAAGCACGACGCGCTCGAGGGTGTGTCGGATGAAGGGCGTTTGGTTGACTTCCCATACGACGATCTTTCCGTCGGCACCTGTCGTAGTCTGTAGGGAAGTGAACTCAAGACGGGTATATAAAGCTGAGGGAAGGTATTCGCGTACCACCAACGTTCCTGATGGATCCCACGACACACCCCGCACTCCTCTTGAGTGTCCACCGTCGAGACTCTGCACTTGTGTGATGTCCTCGAGCTCTATAATCTTCACGAATGTCTCGCTATGGGAATTGAGATGAATTATAGAGCGGGTTGAGGGTCACTCACTCAGAAGCTATGGCGACTCTGGTTCCGGCTGGATTTATGGATAAAGCTCTGACAGTGACCGCTTTGGGCTGATAGATGACTTCGTAGTTGTTCTGTGTATTTGGAGATGTCTTCGCTGTAAAGCGCCGGACGTCAGAGTCGACGGCGGCTGCAAGCCAGTACTTGTTCTAAAGACAACTGGTTATTCTTCTCTCATGGGCTCGATCGGCGCACTACTCACATTCGCGGTCAATGCTGATATCTCCCCGTCCATCCCTTCAAATACTGAGGGCTCCTCATTCACGGAGGCATTCATGTCGTATCGCCTCGCGAGCCCATCCTCTCCTCCGACATAGGCATCCCTGTGAGACCATTAACAACGCGTCCCTCCGCAGACGAGTCTTGACTTACTGCCCATCACTAGTAAATGCAAGATAAGAAAGAAGTCCCGAGCCAACGTATTCCTCGACGAAGGAGTCTTTTGTGGGCGCTGGCATGGCGGAGGTCGTGGTTGATGACAAGTGCGCGAACGCGACGCGCTCAGTCACACCGCGTCCGTGACATATCGTGATCTGTGACGGGGAACAGCGTGAGAAAGTATCTGCTCTTGTCTCCTGTGGACGAGTTCCCTTGACTCCTTCTTCCATCTCCATATCAACAAAATGGCCGAGACACCAAATCTGAGCATCACAATGCTCGGCGCCGGTCAGGAGGTCGGGCGCTCTTGCTGCGTGCTGCAGTACCGCGGTCGGACAATCGTCTGCGACACCGGCATCCACCCAGCTCACAACGGCATGGCCTCCTTGCCATTCATTGACGACCTGGACTGGAGTACGGTAGACGCCATACTTATCACTCAGTGAGTGCCACCACTTTCCTTCCTCGCGAGACATGCTGACGAAGCCAGTTTTCACCTCGACCATGCAGCGTCCCTGACGTACATAACCGAAAAGGTTCGCTTGAAGACATGTGCATTGGAGTTGGGTGTTGAACGAAGCCATAGACCAATTTCCGAGACGGCAAGGGCAAGGTTTACATGACGCATCCCACAAAAGCCCTGCACAAATTCATGATGCAGGACTTCGTCCGAACTGGGTGCGTGCGCAAACAATAGCGTTATGCGATAGTGGCTCAAAGCCGTACAGATCTTCTTCTTCCGAAGCCCTCTTTTCACCTCTGGACATCTCAATGTCGCTCGCGTCCATCATCACCGTCTCCGCCCATCAACTCATCACACCATGTCCTGGTGTCTCCTTCACTCCCTACCATGCCGGTCATGTGTTGGGCGCTTGTATGTTCCTCATTGACATGGCAGGTCTCCGAATATTGTACACTGGCGACTATTCGCGAGAAGAGGACCGTCATCTGGTCAAAGCCGAATTACCTCCAATCCGCCCCGACGTTCTCATAGTGGAAAGCACCTACGGTGTGCAGAGCCACGAACCTCGCGATGAGAAGGAATTGCGCTTCACCAACCTTGTACACTCCATCATCAGGCGAGGGGGCCATGTTCTGTTGCCGCAATTTGCCCTAGGACGAGCACAAGAGCTCCTGCTCATCCTTGACGAGTACTGGAAGAAGCATCCGGATCTCCACAATGTGCCCATTTACTACGCTTCTGGCTTGGCAAGAAAAGCCATGGCTGTCTACCAAACCTACATTCACACCATGAACTCCAACATCCGCTCACGATTCGCCAAGCGCGACAACCCCTTCGTATTTAAGTAAGTGGATAGATCCCCGAATATGCATCTGTCAAACATCTGCAGATACATCTCGAACGTACCACAACCGCGCGGCTGGGAGAAGAAGATTGCCGAAGGCCCTCCATGTGTGGTCCTTGCGACGCCAGGCTTCATGCAAACCGGATCCAGCAGAGAACTCTTTGAGCTCTGGGCGCCCGACTCCCGCAACGGCTTGGTTGTCACTGGGTATTCGGTGGAGGGAACACTAGCCAGGGTGAGTGCCGAGTGGGCGGCGGTGGCGACAGCGACATACACGTACCTTTCGACTCTTGTACATACACGACGAAGAAATACATCTTGTTTTCCATCCCCTCGCGATGTGTGATGATGAGATGGCCGATTCGATGTCCCCTCTGTCACCCCGATACCGCCTTCGTCGCCCGTCGCCCCGCCGTTCTGTAATTTTGTGCGCATGCTGACGAACTCTGGGCAGGATATCATGACGGAGCCGGAGGAATTCCAGTCCGTCAAGGGCCACAACATACAGCGGAAGATCTCGGTGGACTATATCTCGTTCAGCGCGCATGTGGACTACACGCAGAACGCAGAGTTCATTGAGACGGTGAAGGCGCAGCATGTGGTGAGTCGGCTGTGCTGTTGATTTATAATCTCTGTCTCACAGAGCCTAGGTTCTTGTACACGGCGAGCAAACAGCTATGGGTCGTCTAAGGGCGGCGATGGCCTCTAGGTACAAGGAGCGCGACGAGGATGTCAAGATCCACACACCTCGGAATCTGGAAACATTGGAACTGTCATTCCGAGGAGAACGCGTCGCTAAGGTACGGCTTTATCCGCACGCTGCATAGCCTCTTAACTCACTGAGATCTTGTCAGGCCATCGGCACCCTCGCTGACCAGCCGCCACAATCGAGCGACGTACTATCTGGGTTGCTCGTTGCCAAGGACTATTCCTACACGCTGCTTGATCCGCGAGACCTGAAAGACTTTGCGGGGCTGTCGACGTGTGTGGTCACTCAGCGACAACGCCTCTCGCTTGACGTACAGTACGAGCTGGTGCGATGGCATCTGGAAGGCATGTTCGGCCGGCTCGAGGAAGGGCTGGATAAGGACGGCGCCAGGACAATACGTGTAAGTTAAATAATCATCATTAGTCGCAATCTGCGCTCACCGCACACTATCCAGGTCATGGGAGTCCTAGATGTGAAGGAGGCAGCCAATGGGCAGTGGCTCCTTGAATGGGAGTCCGGCGCCAGCCATGACATGATCGCAGACTCCACGTTCGCTTTGCTGACATCCATCGACAAAAGCCCGGCTACCGCAAAATGTGCGCCATCCCTCCCCCTTTCGTTGCCAGTATGCGAGCGCTTACCTTTTCGCAGTGACTAGCCGACCCTGCAATCACACTCATCCGCACGCGGACACCGACGAATGGGATGAAAGCGCCCGCTTATCACGCGTGCAGAAGATCGCCGAATTCCTGGAGGCGCATTTCGGCGACGTCGAGATGTACGAGACCGACGGGCCGGAGGAGCTGACTGAGGCTGGGCAGGCGGCGAACGAGCCCTGCTTCATCGTCCGTGTCGACGATGCGGCGGCGCGAATCAACTTGGTCAATCTGGTAAGCCAGCGGCGGGTTCGCCATAACATTTATCTGTTGCTAACACGGTGGCATGACAGACCGTCTTCAGCTCACACGATGTCCTGAAGAAGCGTGTGGAGAGCGTCCTTGATATGGCTGTGACGACCACCATGTCGCTCGCCGAGTCTTTTACCTCAGCCGAGCCGCTCACCGTCGACGATGCCGGCGCTGAGAAGGGCGAAAAGGGCGGCAACGATGGGGTGATCGTCCCCAACAGTGAAATAATGCCTCCACCACCTGCAGAGGACGTGGTCATAGTGACACCTATGCCTTTGAAGCAGACAGAAGACACGCACACAGGTGGGAGTGATGCTGGGTCGGACGGTGGCGATATGCTGGAAGTACATGATTGAGTTATTAAGATCTGTTATCCGTACATTGTAGAGTAACTGAGCATGTGTTGCTCTCATGCGTGTTCATACTTAGGGAAGCTTCGCTGGCGCCCCAATACTACAATATGCGTGCTGACGCACGTCTCGCAGAACAAAGCTTTCCTAAAGCGGATTGTCAGCTCATACCGTGGCTCTCATCGTCATCTCGTCCAATGTTGGAGTTTGGCAGTCTCGGGCCGTCCCGCCCGCGATTAGATTAGATTTTGTACTTTACCCGCGACCGCCTTTGTGGCGATAATCATCCATTTCTTGCCTCTCGCCGTCGTCTACGACCTTGAACTCTAACATCCAAATGTCGTCCGAATATTCTGCACACCACTGAAATCAATTGCGTCTCCCGGTCGCGCATTGAAAGCATTCGAACGATGTCTCCATTTGGCAGGAAGACTACATCCAGCTCGTCTAATTCCAAGACGAGAGCGGCGTCGAAAAGCGCGGTGAAGCTCGCGAAACAGCGATCTCAGCACGACCAGAGATCGAAGCACCAGAACGACGAGATGCGATACGAGGTGGAAGAGCTAATCTGTGATGAGAGCTGCAGAGCTACTCTTCGCGGGAACTCGGTAATTAGGGTCGAAGTTGTCGAGTTCGCTGCAGAGACTGACAAGCCTTACATAGCATGGTCAGCTCAAGTTGGGCTCCCAGCGCTTTCCAGCATGGCCACTCCCCCAGGATCGTGCGAATACTACGATATACAAGCTCACAACCATGTCTCTATGACGGTCAAATACACTTCTTGTATCCTTCATGCATCGAATGCTCGCGCTTGCCGCGACTCCTCCCTTGCCCCATGAACTGACCTCAATCGCCTTGACTTTCAGGTTGCTCCTGAGCTCAGCAATGTCTTGACACGTTACACACTGGCGTGCAGTCTTTTTGCTCTGTTGAACGCACTCAAGTAGGCCTCTAACGGATACTATCCGTCTCGATCTCTGGCCATCTCGGAGCGCTTGTGCACTTGTTGGTCACGGTCGTCGTCCTCGTGGGATGTCCGCGGAAGATAGGCGAAGGTTTCTCGCTGGTCTTTCCGTTGATGCTACCCAGAAAAAGCTGGCACGCCAGCGGAAAATGCACCGACAGCCTCAAAGCACCTATGTGGACCGTGACACCAAGGTCCTGTCGGGCGTCTTGCCGACGAGGCCGCCAACCCATTTGCAGGGGCCCCCGGGCAGTCTCCTATATATAACGGAGGGTCTGCCTGGAGCTGGCTTTACTACATCCTCCCCACTCTACTATCGAGTTTATAGTGAATCATGGCTCGCATGAGTCGCATTGTTGCCGTCTTTGGCGCTACAGGCCTTCAGGGTATGTGACCATCACTTGTCGCTCTCTGGCGTGGTCTGATACCTTCTTGGCCTCAGGATCCTCCGTGGTCCACGCTCTCCTCAAAGACTTTCACACCTCGTGCTGTCACGCGCGATGTTGACTCTGAGGCTGCGCGCTCCCTAGCCAGCTTGCTGTGAGATTGCCATGGCGGACGCGGCCGACAAGGCTTCTATCAAGGTCGCTGTTACGGGAGCTGAATGCGTCTTCGCAGTACGTCTGTTGTCGCCCATCATGACTATCAGAAAACCACCGAACAATATACAGTGGACCTTCCCTTACGCCACTGTGTCTGAGGTCATACCAGGTGTCAACATAGTGAACGCTAGCAAAGAGGCTGGTGCTCGTTTTGTCGTCTTGAGGTGTGCACATACCACAAGCACGGGAGTATTTCGACTGATTGCGTGTCCATAGCGCCCTCCCGAACATGAGCTAGATGTCCGGTGGCAAGTAGAGCCGTCCACTCCGACTGTGAGTTCTCGATCCGTCTTTGATCATAAATTCATCTCATCCTCGCATTTCAGACAAAGCAGCTGTTCAGACATATCTCGAGGCGTCCGACTCACGTAGTATGCATGCATGGGTACAGGCGGTTTCCTTGAAAACCCGGTCAGAAGGTAAGTACCTGTGCTTACTCCTTTCTACACAGACACGCTAAACGGCCTGTGTGGACACCTTCTCCCCTTTGAGAAGACAGACAGCGGCTATGTGATTCATACTATCGCGAGGCCCGGCACTATGTATCTCCGTGCGTTCATGGATTGGCCGCGACATGGGTCCGGCGGTTACCGCTCTCTTCATGCAATACACGGATCAACTGGCTGAAATCCACGGCCAGACATTCGTCGTCGAAGTAGCGCAAGCAAGTACTTAGCGAGGAACTGGCTGCGGAACTCAGCAAAGGTGCGTGGCCCACCATTCCTGACCAAGGGGCGGGTGATGCTGAATATCTGATAGGTCTTGGAAAACCTGTCGAGCTTAAGCGCATGGCGACGATGGGAGTTGGAGCGGTTGATGATATGGTACGCCAGCTTCGCCTTCTCCGACTTTTAGCAGGTCACTCATGCATCCTAGTACGACTTCACGGCTGAGTGCAGCTGGTATCCCGCTATCGAAGTCCCCTTGGAAGAACTTGGCGTCAAGATGGGAACAATTGAGGAATTCGCTCGCTCTGTCATCAAGCTTAGGATGGAGGGCTAAATCATCGACATCTACGTGAACTTCCATATGATTACAAGTCCGCTGGGTATGATCGTCGTTCAGTGGTCGAACGAACGGGAACCGCGAGGTATATCGTCCGCTCTCAGGCTTTCCCGTCCCCTCTCTTGTGGTTATGGGTTGGGCTGAGCTTCGATCGCTGGACTGCGTGTTCGACTTTCTCCTCCGCATGCTTCACCTTTCCCCCAACGGACTCCTCGTCGTGAGTGTGTCGCTTAACCTCGACTTCAACCTGAGGGTGGTGGGGTGAGCTCAGGGAATGGAAGATATTGTTCTGGTAACGTACGTCCTCGCCGGGTCCTCCTCGCCGCTCGATAACCGTGTGCGGGCCCTCCTGCCACTCGCTCAGGATTTCGTCGCCGTCTGGCGGGAATTGGGGTCCGGCGCGTTCGCGCTCGGTGGCAGCGTGGCGGCTCTTGTCTGGCGGTGAGAAGTGCATGTTTATGATAGATGGTGGGTGGGGTTGACTTGAAAGACATCGTGCGTCGATGCGAGGTATATATGCGCGCAAGGACCTGTTCGTAAATGGTAAGAATAGCCTGCCTCACTCTTATCGTGTGGCACACGACAGCCACATCGACGGGCTGAACTCCAAGGGCGCTCCTCAATTGGCAAGGTACGAGTCAAAGTCAAGTCTAAAGTCAACTACGTCAGAGTCAGATGGCCCGTCGTGGGCGGTGGGGAATGTAGACGAGCGCAGTGTATACGGTGGAGCCATGCAACATGAGACTCGATGACGAGGATCACACCGACGCCGGCATTCGCTTCACGAGAACTTGGAAAGGCGGGCAAAGCAAGGGATGATTACCATGAGTCAGCGCAGGGCAAACATCGTGCACTGCTCGATACTTATTCAAGTTTGTATTGATCCCGAGCTTGCCACGATACAGTACGATAAACAAAGTAAGGAACACAGAACGCTCGCACAGCGAACACATTTAAGCGACCAACATTGTACATACATTCTACTCGAGGATCTAGAGCAAGGCTACGCCGGTCCTCGCTCTATCAGGAGGCGCGCATCCGGCGTACGGCTCATCAATGCTCACTGCGAATGGCCTGAGCGTTTGTGCCCCGAGAGGCCCCGCTCGTGGCGCTTCTGTCGCCTCTCTGCGCGACGGCGCACTCGGTTAGGGCAGGCTGATGTCGATTTACCGGACTCCACGGCGTTCAGGGCAGGCGATGCCGACGTTGTTGGCGATGTGACCACAGAGGAAGAAGTCGCCGACGAAGCCTGCATCGATGACGAAGATGTTGTCGAGAACGACGAGGCGGAGGGAGACGCGCCGCTTCCATCACCACAAAAAGTGATCAGCAGGTTGACCTGTGGACAGGTTTTGCTCAATAAAGACTCGGGCGAGGGCAGCAACGAAGACGACATACATCGTCGCTCTGGCACTGCACCTGGGCGTGCCAATCGGTAGAGACGAAGAACGCGTTGACGCCACATCCGGAGGAGTCGCCTGAATAACGAGTTGACTGGGATAAGCAAGAGTGATGAGGATGCTGATTATACGCACATGTCTTGCCGTCACCGTCGCATCCGCCGTAGTACGAGAAGGTCGTCGGGACGTTGAAGGCCAAACTGCAGATAAACAAGATGAGGTGAACATTTCGAGGAAGGGAGTCGGAAAGCACTGACGGTGGGATAAGAGACAGGTCGACGCTCGAACCTGAACCAGCGCTGCTAGGGTTGACAAGCGTGATCTCCGTCGTCATACAGCCTTCGCCATTGTACTTGCAATCGCCTGAGAGTATCAAGCAGCACAGGTAAGCACAGTGAAGTGCAGACGTGGGATTTAGAAGAGCGACTGACCGGTCTGTAGGTAACTGCGCATTTCATTAGCTCGCGTCGGCGGAGGAGGGTGAAGCAATAACTCACGCAATTGCGGCTGAGAATTCGCCGTCAGATGTGTACTCATTCGAGTCAAGCGTCAGACTGATTCCGCCCTGAAGCAGAGTAGGCTGGCGAGTAGGGCAAAGAAAGAAATGTAAGTCTGGTATAATGGTGGCCTGGGTGGCATTCTCACCGTTCCATATCCGCACTGATTGTCGAACTTAATGATGTGCGTCTCCGCTAGAGCCCCAAGGGACTGAAGGCCTAGGACCATGGCCAACGCGAGGGTAGGACACAAAGTGGCGGACAACATCGTCAGGTCAAACACGGTGAGGGCGTGAGGAGGGATTCGGGATTCAGGAGGTTAGCGCGAGGGCTTCGTAAGGACAGCAGCTTTATAAGAGCGGAGAAACTACAGCGGACACGCTGCAAGCACGATGAAGGAGCAGAGCAAACAGGACTCAAGCGGTCAATTTTACCAGGGACTGAATTGTGCATTTGGGGGTCCAAGGATAAACTTAGCACGTGTGAAATGTTGAAGTTTGTGACATCATTGTGTGTGCGCCCACAACGTCCTCCAACTTTCTCCCACGCTTCGAAAGGCGGTTCTCATCGAGCCTGATGGGTAGCAGTCCCGTATCACTGTTGAGAGTAGTTGAGCCAAGTGAGAACAGCGGAGGACGCACGCAGGACCTCAGAAATATGGCAGGCTATCATTCAAAGAGTGCATCATGCCCACGGACATGAACTTGAACGATTCATCTAGAGGGGAGGTGCTTCATTCGCGTGTTTTGTTAGTGCATGGGTTGACGAGGAGGCTTGCTGAGACCTGTGCGGCCTCGCCCCTTCCACGAGCGCTATGTAGTACCGCGCGAGAAGCCTGATTAAAGATGTGAGGCTTCAGTATTGCGCGAGCACACGTAGATGGGGGGAGATCATCCGCCAGGAGACTGGCAAGCGCCGAGTCACATTCGTGCCATGAACTAGCCATACCATCTGACGAAATACATGCAGTATACTCCTCGCGCCCGTAATCGGACACTCACTGCGATAGAGCGACTACTAATAGAGAGAACGAGACGCACGATGATTGTATTCATCAAGACCGTGGCCCGCCGTTTGCGCGTCAAACCGGCCAGAACACGAGATTGTGGTTATCATATGGACAGGCTAGTGCATCGCAGTCATTCGCGTTGATATTGAAAGCTCACTGGTGTCGCCGTGGAAAGGAACAGCGGAGCCAAAAGCCAGGACGAGCGGAACCATCCACAAATGTGCATCCGAACAAGACGCGATCGGCATGGAGAATAGGTTGTAGATGGGTGTCTTGTTGTCATTTGCGTGTATCTGAAGAGCCTGAACGTCAGTTGCTGTTTCCACAGCTCTGATCTTCAGCGCGACATCGCTAAAGGAGCAATCAATTTCCACCGCTCACTCCATATTATCAGCGAGAGAAAGCAGCATTGGCAGGGGTATCGTTGTGTCGATAGAATGGGAGAAGAATCGAGTCGGGACATGGCGGGTGAAGGCGCGACCCACGTGTTGATCCGTGTTTGCGCAATGTTGATATCGGGCCTGTCCGCTTTTGGAAGCAGCACGTGTGTTCGCCTGCTTGAACTCCATCCTGACTTCGTTCGTATTCGTTCCCCGCGACATCTCTTATATTCTCATCGGATAATTGCGCCACATTTCCCGTTTCCCGCCTCCATTGCTTCCAACCACCTCGTTCTGCGCCCACAAACTTCACAAATCACCCGAAAGTCTGCCAACCTCTTGTCAAAGTTATGTCGGCGGTGGACGACTCCGGAGAGGCCTGGAAACCGTTCCTCATGCGATCCAGCACCCCTGGTGCGTCTACTACATGTCTATACGCTGAGCTGGTGTGCTAATTACGCTCGCAGGCCCCAATGAGAAAGGTGCAGATTGTCTTTCTGGTCGAATGCAACACGCTGCTGACAGCACTGCTAGTTCTGAATTGGGTCGAGACCATGAGTCGCGAAGGCGTCGACACCACTCCTCCCGCTTCTCTGTTCGAGCACGAAGAAAGCCGTACTCGGACGACCTCTCAGCGTGGCAACTCAGTGGCAGGCCTGTTTTCCCCAACCAAGAGTCACCGCAGCGAGCTTCGCAATGTACCAGTGCGTAATCGACGCATATGTGGCGGCAGAATATGCTGACTTCTTCATTGCAGGAAGCAGAAGCGGAGGATGTCGACTCCAACACTCAAGAGAGATCCGACGCCGGAGAGACCGAGACACCGGTGGTGCGTGTTTGTGTCGGCCTCTGGCATCCATTGCTGAACTACCGGTAGCATGAACCGGGTCCACAGGATCCACCTGGACCGAGAGCGAAGTATGAGTCGCAGGACACGGCACCTTCGTTCGGCAACAAGGGTCCGATGCCAGTCGAGGACATCTCATTCACGAACCCTTATGCTCCTACTTGGCAGGTGCGTTATATACTTTCAAGATTATGACCTATGCCGAGTTGTACACAGCCGAACTGGGCCGCCCAGTCCCCCACGGTCACTCCTCGCAATGGTGTAACATCGCCGTCTAACGGAGCGGCGCACGTCGCCTTGCCCGCTTCGACCATCGGCCCTTCACGAGTGATGTCGCCCCTGGGCTCGGTAAACATACAAGTGGAGAGCCCGTCACAGTCCACGAAGTCCCGCACGCGGTCACAGGCGCCAACAGCCTCTCAGCAGGCTCCCTCCGAACGCGCTCGGAGCCCTCCTACTGTACGTGATGCTCGCCCAAAGCTTGCCATTGTCTAATTTGATGCTAGTCTCCACGCCCTGCGTCGCGCACGGGCACGGCCCAGCCTCCTCAAGAGGAGCCATGGTCTCCAAAGTCGCAGGCCAAGTCGCGTCTGACAGCGAAGAGCCCGACCGGCTCCCATTATCCCCCGCTCCCTTCCACCAGGAATGGAGATGATTGGGACGCTCCGCTGTCTCCCAAGTCGCAGGCCTATTCTAAGGCGCCGTCTGTGTCGCCGTCGGATTCTCTATCCCAATTCAAACCTCGCAAAGAGAAGTCCACAAATGGTACAGGTGCGTCACCGCATCACACACTGTCAACACGAGGATCTCACACGTTTTGTTTCTCTTTCATGGTAGCTCGAACGCCCGTGCCCGCGTCGGTCATGTCTGGGGGCAATCACCAGAACCGCCCCTTCTCCCCATACAGGCATGCTCCCACAAACGAGGATCTCCTTCATGCAGCTACTCGTGGGCGCGGGTTGGTGATACCAGAGGAGAGCGAGAGGGCACCATCCGTGGTTGAATCCAAGCGATCAAAGGCACCGTCGGCTGCGCCATCAGCGGCATCTCGGCACACGAAGCAGCCTTCGGAGGTCTCGCAAGCGCGAAGCAAGCAGCCGACCGTCATCACGCAGCACACCCACCCCTCTCACTCTCCCAGCAAGGCGCCGAGCAAGGCGAAGAGCCCAATCAGCCCTGCGGACGACCTAAACCCTGAAGAGGCGAGGATGGTTCAAGACGTTCTGTCGAACAATCATCATGATCATGACGGCACTCCCCGGACGTCGTACTACGCCGCCTCTGTTCTCGAGCCCGACGTCGTGAACTCGCACTTCCACGATAACGATCTATGCGTGCTCTTACACCAGGAGAGCGATCCCACGGTTCACGAGGTGGTAAAGCGCGCGTTGAGAAAGGCGATCAGGCAACGAGTGAAGAAGCTGGGTATGAAGGCTGACAACGAGGTGAGCGCTGCTTTATTCCGCGATGTTATGTTGCTGAAGATCTGTCTTCAGTCCATCCGAGAGTACAAGAGGGCACACACTCATGAGGAGGAGCCAGCCAGTGGCGAGTTTGGCAACGAGGTCCGTGTCAAATGTTGTCGGTCGGTCGAAGTACTGACATCTATGTTAGGAGCCGCCGAAGTGGGCTACTGACATCAAGCGAGAGCTCGTGCTCATGCAGCAGCGCATTGAAAGCCTTGGGCCCAAGATTGAGAACCTCCGCCCCGCCTCTCCCGGGAGCTACAATGGTGACTCGCGTTACGACCACGCTTATGAGGGCGACGAGACGCGCACGCCCATGACGCAGACCGTGAACATACACACCCAGCCCGGCACGCTGGCCGACTCCATGTACCAGCCGCCAGAGAGTGAACTCGTTGTCGACGAGGAACCTGTCAACGACTTCGACGAAGCAGACCGTGACTTCAATCATACTCCGACACCACGTCAGCCATACCCAGGGTCGGCCAACCACGAATATGGGTCTGATGGTCAGCGCGACGACTCTCCGGGGCAAATGTTTTTGGAGGAAGAGTTGTACAAGTTGCGACAGAAGCCATCGTCCGACGTGCACTCGCCGCTGTCGCAAGCGAGCTGGGACGTCAAGCCTGCTGGGGAGCCGGACGACGATGACCACAATGCCCCTGCACCCTCCGGGCTCCCTACCATACCCGACTCCAATGCAGATGCATACTCTGACCACCGGACTGCGTCGCCTCCCCTGCCGCCCGTTCCGCAAGGTGGACAGCTCGCATCGCCAGGGCCGCAGTCGCCGCAGGCCTGGAACCAGGGCGATGTCAGCGCCGAAGTGCAGCAGTTGCCACCGTGGCAGCGTATTCACCAGCGCCTTCTCGGTTGGGCGATTATTTGGCCATCCAGCGAGCTTGACGCTGCGCTGAACAGCACCACTCGCGGACATCAGGTCGACGAGGTCGCGCTCAGCATCTGGGCTACGCAGACATACAAGCGCTACGTCCGTGCCCGACTCATGGACAGTCCGCCCGGCGTGGTCGACCGCCTATTCGTTCCCCCCAATATGGCGGATGCCATCAGCAATGCGGTGTTCAATGGGAGGCACGGTGATGCGTGCGGGATGCTCAGGGATCTCTGGAATCCATTCGGCTTGGAGGGCATGCCGCGGTTGCTGGTTGTTCTTGCGAAGCATCGGTCGGACCCCAACCACTGGGTGGTGCACAGGTTCGTTTTTCGTTAGGGTATCTTCGCGCATGGCTGACGATTCCATAGGTTCTCGCTGCCTGACGGCGCGTTGACAACGTACGATACGTATCCTGAGCGAACTCTACCCGACGGCCGGCCGCTGGGATGGTGGTTCGCGATCCGCATTGCTTGGCCCAACGCCATCTACCCCAGTCCCGACCACCTCATGCAGAAGATGGTACGGCTGCATCGGCCCATGCAGCTGCCCATCGACAACTCAGTCGCGGCGGCGGGCATCTGGCGCAACGTACTCATGGGCTCGCGCGCAGAGCGAAGCCTCGACCTCGAGCGGCTGCGCGACCTGATCAACACGGAGGTGAAAAACCTGCGGCAGCGCAAGCAGGTGGGGAAGCTGTCCATCGCGTCCCCGCGGCCGACGTGGCAAGACATGAGCTGAAGTAATGCGCGAGGATGAAGGCATGAACGACCTACTTACTAGAACGATCTGAGACGCTTACTTACGACCTCGATGCACGACGCTACTAATGGCCTGTGTGACGCTTTGTGCTACCTTTATTGACTTCACAAGTTCCTTCCCTTTATTTTTCCTTGGTATCGACGGACTCGGCGTGACAGTTTGTCGTGTGTGTAGTAGTTTCCAGTCTTCTGCTTCTCTGCCCTTGTTGTAACTCATAGGAGCCTTGAGTAGACTTGTACTTACCTTCATCTTTCTCTGACGATATTGTATATAGATAGGGCAGGTTCAAATATATACAATCTCAGTGCAGTACAACGTTCGCCAGTGGGCCACACTGCTCGGCGTACGACGAATCCACGGACGCGAGGGCCGAAAGCTGATCGCGGATGTACGCTCCTGATAAACGATGAATGTGTTTAGCTGAGGTCGCTGGAGCTCCAACACCTCGTCGCAGGTTCTGCGACAACTCAGCCCCGGAAATGACTTGTTCAGTCAGTGTTGATACCTTGGCGCAATAGGCGCGCTTACCTCACTCTCTGAGAGTGTCCTCAATGAGTAGGAACACGGCTCGATGCCCCTCCACCTCATTCTCGTAGGCGTTGGCAAATATCTCCTCCATGAGGCGACCCCACCGATCCTCGGGCATGACCGCCGTTACGCTGACCTCCCAATATTCCGGCAGCCAGCCTGCCGCCTCCCAGTCGAAGATGCCTAAGACGTGACCATCTTCGCCCACCATGATGTTGTGTCGCTTGAGATCGCCGTGCGAGAAGACAATCGCGTGCTCGGGCAGCGCGAAGAAACGGTACGCGGCGACCGCCGTACCTGCGTCGTGCTCGTTACCAATGCGGAAGCGCTGCCGTAACGCACGCTGGAACGCCCGTTCGTTGTCGCAGGCGGGTAGCTCGCCGTTGGGGATCATGGGTCCGCATACAGCGCTGCCCGTGACGTCGCATATTCGCTGTCCAAAGGGATTGGCGTAGCTGCGCATGCGCGCGAGGATGTGAGCGAGGTCCGTTTTAATGAGCGACCAATCGACATGGCCGTCGTCCATCTTGTCGAGTACCCGCCCGGGAAACCGCGTCATGAGAATAGACCTGCTGCTCCCGTATATCCCGAAGGAGATGCATCGAGGTGCAGGAACGCCCATGGCGCGCGCGAGGTTCATGGCAAGGCCCTCTTCTTCGCGTAGGTGTTCGTGCGACTTTAAGATGAGATGAAAAGGCAGAGGGTAGATATGAGGTTCGCTGGGTATGCACAAGAGCCAAGAGTAGCAGTAGGAGACGGGCTTCAGCACCCATTCGTGCACGCAGCCAAGCAGTGTTTTCCTCCAGTTGGAAGACGTAGAGCCGATGGGCGGGCATGGTACGGAGGAGGGTGGTGGGATCATCGCAGATACAGCTGATTGGACACTTCCTTTTGTGGAAGTTCCTCCTTGTCAGCCGTTCGAGCACCGAACCTCAGATCTCAGATGTGTTGGTGGTGGTGTGTAGCTAGCAGAGGGGTGATACACAAGATATGGACAGGCAGCGTAGGCGACGCTGCCTTGGGGAGGGGCAGGCCGGAAATTGCCGGCTGGGTGTCCAATCATTTTGATCGCAGCTGTACCAAGCCAGTGCGAGAGGAGGGAGACCAGAGGGAGACTGCAACCTGACAACGGTCGTTTCCTGGTCGAGGTGAAAGGTAGGAAGCCATGCGGATCCAGAAACAGCCGCTGTCCTGACTGAACTTCCCGTAGTTCAACTTCCGTAATTGTTTTTCTTGCGTGACACGAAAGGTGCCGCGTAATAAAGAATGTCCCTACGACTGGTCACCGGTCACTATAAGTAAGTAGGAGAGCAGCACGATGCAGAACTGATAATAGGATATTCATTTATATATCCGTCCGTTGCCCAATGCTCCTTCATGCAACCATGCTTCGATATAACGCGCCCATCATTGAGAGGCAGGCCGACGGAGAGGCGGCCACACCCTTCCTCCCCGCAAAGGTGCTCACCGCAGCGTTATCAAAACCCCCTCGATAGTCGCGTAGATATCGCTCAATAAGTGTCGCGTTGAGAGCTGTCAGCCCGACAAGCTGCGCACTCAGTCGCTGGTCGTGTAAACGTGAAGAATGTGCCTTGACATCGTCCGGCATAAGCATTGTTGTGGTTTCGTCTCTGTCTTTCTCCAGGCAATATTGGACCGCACCTACAAAAGTCTGCGCTTTCGACTTCAGAGGACTGTCGAAAGAGGCGATGTAGCGATACGGTTTTATGACGAACGCGCCGCGCGAAGCTGTCGACAACTCTAGACCAACGCGTGGCGTACGGCATAGTCGTCGGGAGAAACTGTCCTCGGTATCGTCTCGGGCTCTCAGGAAAGCACCGCACTGAGTGAACGCAGACGTGTCACCTCCCCACTTCGTGCCAACCAGATCGGTGAGGGTAGACGCATTGCTGAGGAATACAATCTTGTCCACCAAAAGGGACGGCCCGCAGACTATTTCGGCGGTGTCCAACCGTTGGATGGAGCGCAGAAGGATCCCTCCGTACGCGGTCGCGTCACCGAAGGTCAGATCGAGCCCCTTCCGTGTTCCTCCCCGGTATGCGGTCGTACCGCGACCCGGCGCGCGGTGAAAATACCTATGCAGCAATTAGCAAGAAGATATATTTATTCAAGATGTTCACGCACCAACGACCCAGCTCCCGCTGCTCCTCCGTGCGATGGACGAATGGATCTTCGTGACATTGCGGCTTATGCAGATAGAACTCGAGTTCCAACAGTGTAAAACATGTTTCGGAGGTGCCGCTGTGAACCACGAGGAGATATGCATGAAGTAGAGCGCTTGCTATCTCGTCGAAGCGTGAGGCGATAGCTGACTCCGAATCCAGATGGGAGAAGTCCAACAGAGAGCGAAGATCGCAGTCAGAGGTCTTTTTCTGTTTCTTGCCACTGCGTTCGTCGCCCGATGAAGCTGAGGCAGGACGTTTTGGAGTACGGAAGTAGCGGCTCTCCATACAGACCAGTCGCGGTTGAAGTCATAAATTGATGGAGTTCGCTGCCGGTAGAGAGTGATATAAGGTCACGCCCTGTCACACCACTTGAACCACTGGGCGGTGGGTAGTTGTAAGTACCAGGTACAGCAGTGATCGCACAAGCTGCAGAATATCATCAGAGCCTCTGCGCCTGATCAATACAATAGCGCAACAAATACGACAACCTATAAGTCCACGTTCTCGTCGAGTACGTATGATTGAGTGAAGTCCGTCGCAAATACGTCGCTGGGATTTTGTCTGTCCACATCGCCCATCCTTACATCGCCCGAATCACATTTCATGTCCGTTACCCAACTCATCATGTCGGGGAGGTTCCAGCTGTCCTCCGTCGTCGGATAATTCCACCACCCCGTGAGCGCCAGCGCGTCCGCATGGCCGTCCAGTGCCACAAAATGACTCGCGTCGACAGTGAGGTTGTCGATGGGTGTATCCAATGCAGCAGTAAGCATATGGCTACTAGGCAGCACGGACTCAGGCGTCATGCTGTCGTCGCATTCCTGGTTGGAGACAAGTTCCGACGAGCTGCCCCCGGATCCCCGCGCTCGGATAGCTTCCAGTTCGGCGGTTATATCAGAAACTGCCTGCGCGCGGTCGATCCCCATGAACGCGCTGAACTGCATCATGTCGCGCAACCTGGCAGACAATCAGCGGGCGATTTATTGGCAGCAAGACACGGCTCACCTAGATAGGGTTTCCATGCACTCCTCCGCGCTGACATCGCACTCGTCGATCGGCTCTTCATGCGCGCCCGTGAAGACCTCCGCCCAGACCGCAAAGCCACCTGCTTGCAATAGACCGAGCCAATGCGCCGCGATGACTTCACGAAGGTCCCCAACCGCGTCAACTACCGCACGCGCGGCAATCGCACGACTACGTTTCCGCAGGGATGACATGCGGCTGGCGTGTCCCTTAGATGCAATAGTGCTTTCGCCGATGCGGCGGCGGAGCGTGTGATACAGGGAGACCGTGAGCGACGCAAAGATGGTAGAGGTGCTGTAGAGGCAGAGGCGCCTCTCCATCGTCTGCACGGTGCTGAAAATGAAGCGACGGAAGCACATATAGGTCGTGTGAAAATGTTCAGTGGCTGCCACCTGACGAAGGACACTCTCCTCGTCGAGAGGAACCAATAGGGCGGTAGCTGGAATTTTGTCAGTAAGTGTCGGGAATGCAACTTGAGAGGCAAGGTCCGCGTGAAAGTAGACAGGCAGCCGCAAAAATAATTGGGTTGAGATGTATAATGGGATCATTACCTCCGACAATATTCTCAACCAGATCGCGTGTGAGGCGAACGGAGCGCGCGCCAACTAAAGGCCAGTCAGCCCCTATAAGACACGAGTGGATATGGACCAACTGGATTGTAGGGCTTCGATGACTTTGTACTTCACGGGAATTCCAAGAGCAGATAAGTCTTCTACGCTTCTCGGTTCAGGCCCGGATACAACAAATTCATCGTACGAGGAGCTGAAATGTTGCGTGAGGATGTCCTGATAGCGTCAAGAAACATCACTTACAATGGCAAAGACATTCCCATGGTGATAGAGTATGCGGCTAGAGCCGACTGATAACTGCTTAAATGCGGTCTCACGGGTTAAGAACAGTCCACACACCAACGATCCTCGCCATTGGACTCGTTCGACCTCGGAGATATGTCGATTCGATCCAGTACGGATGGCGTCGAGTGCAGCATGTTCTGCAATTGTCCGAGCTTGCCAGACGTAGGCGCTCGCCCACGGCATCATGCAATGAGGATTGTGCGCTATGATAACCAGATGGAAAGATTATTGCGATCAAGAGAAGGTAGAGATCACACTCACTGATGTCGAGCATATTGAGTAGAAAGCAGGAGGCAGCATTTTCTTTTGAAGCTAACGATGTGATGCCGTCTTGATGTGCTTGACGGACAGCCTCGCCGTAGAAGCGCGCGCAAAGTGGCCTCCGCCGCCTCCCTGCTTCTCGCATATCTGCTTCACCTATCCATCGTTGATAATCGATTTCCCAGCGCAGATGCGAGTCGGGAAAGCGGCGTCCGTTCGCGTCGTGCCCGACGTAGAAGGGGTCCACTGAGACAAGGGACGCGACGGCCAAGAAGCAGCGGGCGAGGACGCGCTGCTGGGGAGCGAGCAGTCTAATGTCCCAGTCAGAGTTCTGCATGATGGTCCGACACTGGTTGATGGGGAATAGCAAACTGGTCGCGGGCATCATACGCGCCATGACTGACTTCGCGGTCAGCGATTGGAATTAGAGGCCCTTGTAGCTCACCGTCAAGCGCATCCTCGAGAAGCGATCCAGGGATTGAGTCCATGAAGGATTCAAGGGGATATGCGATAGTCTGCTGTTGATAGCGCGGGCTATGCGAGACCCTTTGCAGGGCGACTCTGCTCGCGGCACTCGTAGAGCTCTCTGCTGTATTCGATGGCGAGGCGACAGCAGCCGCAGCCGCTTCTTGAGCAAGGGTCTTCTTGCCTCTTCCCCTTGGACGACGCGGTACTATAGTCGTTACACAACTTGCGCGAGGTGAGCTTGTAACGCGCGAAGATAACGCCAAGACGTACCGAATCCCCTTCTCCTCGCAGCGTGGGCAGGACTGCCCGGTCGGTCTAGGATGGCATATCACACGCCGCGCTTTGCAGTAGTCGCACGCGCGCTTCTTCTTGTCGCTGCTCTGTCCTATGTTTCCAGAGTCTGCCATAGCACGGAGAGGGAAGAGCAAGTTCAAGTTTCTGACAGTTAAGTATGAGGCAAAGGTGAATAATGGTCGGGCCGGACCCTCGTGATCGTCTACAGCTTTTCGCACTGCTTCAAGTCGCGTCTGTCATCGATCGATGTTTAGCCGGGGGACTCAGGAAAGTACGCTCTTCCATTCCTGATCGCAGTCGAGGTCTGGGTCAAACGGTACGCGAGAAGCGCCAAGTGGGGCTGGGGCGGAAGGTTTCACGGAAGGTGGCTGGTCACTCACGGAATCTTAATCAGTGTTGAGCAACGTGCGTTTTCCAGCAAGGCACTGCCTCAGAGCTACCCTAAGCAGCCGGATGACGAATTGGTGGACAGGCGACAGCCATTCTGTCTTGATGCACAGACGAAGGAAGACAAGCAACCACCCGTAGCCAGAAGGCGCTTCCGATACCAAATCAAGCGCCGTCACAGGCGCACCCAAGCATTGCTTAGTATGCACCGTACTTGGCTGCACAGACATGGGCAGCGAGACCAGAAGCCTGTTCATGCGTTCGATAACCGTCCGCCTTGGCAAAATAGATCACCCTTACTCGCGACTGGGCCGAGAATGTCGTCCCTCCCTGTAGACAAACATATCATTCAGCACCTGTTTGCTGCCGTGCTGACCTGGACACTCACCTGACTTCCTGCATACCACACGTTTTCCACCGCCCAGGCCTCCCCCGTCGCGTAATGGACGACAGCTGGCAGACTCTCGAGCGCCAACGAAGCCTGAATATTGGAACACGCGGTCGGGAGCGGCGTCCAAGTGTACTGCAGGTGCTTCTCACATCGCCTGGTCCTGACGTCGAGTTTGTGATACCATGACTCCTTGAATTCTCCGTCTTCAATAACACAGCGGCATCGAGAGTTATTCCAGCTTCGTCAAGAAGTAGTCAAGAAGTAGTCAAGAAGGGATGCATCACCATTAAAACGCATCTCGACGACGCGAGTTCGTGGATCTGCCGAGCTCTGAATTCGTTCAGTCCGATAAGATAGAATGGCATGAGGGTAGCATAGACGAGGTCGGTGTGAGTCCCAGAGCGAGCATGAAAGCGGAAGCCTGGAACTGAAAGACGTCCGAGTCGCCGCGTTGCACCTGGCAAGTTGGAAGACTGAGACTGCTGAACGGAGGAGTGAGTCACCAGTACACGCGCCTGAGCCGGTCCGATGAGCCGACTTGCAACCGCCAGGACTCCCAGGGTCCAGGCCAGTCCACCAACCTCCCATTTCTTATAGCCCCGCTAACCACATACATTGCCTTGTTTACAGTCAGATTGTTGACAGCCATCTAAGCAGACCCCAATAGATACAGAGAACAACAGTACTCAGCAAGGCCCGTACTTTGCGGCGGAGACATGTTCCGCAAGCCCAGAGGTCTGCATATTGGCTTAGCATGGTCAAGACACGCTACAATGCATAGCTCTCACCTGGGTCTGCGCCGTGAACTGCGAGCCACCCTGACTCGCTCCGTACCAAACATTGCCGACCGTCCACCCTGAGCCCGTTGCGTAGTGTACGACCGCCGACTCCTGTGCGCCGATGAAGCTGGTGTACTTAGAGACACGGTCGGGCGCAGCGTCGAGGTAGAACTGCAAATGCTTCATCCAGATGCCCTTGAAAATCGCCTGGTCGTTGTTGCATGACGAGCTGGAAACGTCGTCGCAAGTTTCCTTGAGGATACCGTTCACGGTCTTCTTGGCTATGGTGGCGTCGAGCGTGATCTCAGCCTGCGTGAGGTAGTTACTGTCTCCGGTGGCAACGTAAAGGGCGCCGAGACCGGAGGCGATGACGCCCTGGTTGTACGTCCACGTCGTCTGTCCGTTATTTGTGCAAGCGTCGGTTATACTGCCATGGACTCAGCCCCACAAGTAAAATGAGAGGGTGAAGATATACCCATCGTTCCACAGGCCGTCTGCGTTGCGCATGCCGGAGTCGAGCACTTGAGAGGGTCAGTATCTCGTGGCACAGGGAAAAGATATGCTCTTACGCCAGTTCCACGTCTGACATTCGCGGTGAGCACATCAAGTTCGTGGAAGATATTTCAGAAGCACACCTTCACGGCGTTGTCCAGATGCTGCTGCTCCTTCCAGCGGTTGTAGCGTGCCGCAGAGGTGTACAGGAACAGTTCGTTCGTGATAGCATTCTTATATGTGTGCGCCGAGTTCCACCATACTAAGACCAGGGGCGTAAGTTCCGCGGGCGCGCCCATTGCCTGTCATCACTCACCGCCGCCGCCACAGAAGGACGTGTCGTATTCTGCCGCGACCATATCGTACACCATATTCGCGCTGTTCTGTGAAGACCATGCCGTTAGCTTGGAGGCGATGTCCAGCGCGAAGAAACATACATAATACGGGGCGGACTCCTGGCCATGCGTGACTTTGTAGTCGCCGACCTTCCACAAAGCAAGCGTCACCCAAAGCGCGTCGTCCCACGCGCCGTTAATCGCGGCCGCCCAAGCCGCCTGGTTCTGCTGGCGTGCGAGCTGGCCGATGGTGGTGGAATCGATGTTGTCGAATGACGTTGTCCCGTCAGCGAGCATAAGGTTGTAGAAGTCCTCAATGGTGTTCTGCGGCCGGTCAGGATTGCAGGGATCATAGGAATCAATGGACTACACACAGCATCGGTCCAGAAAATTCCCCATCCACCACCATTCCAGTACCCGCTTTGAAGGCGATCCGCGACGCTCTGAAGGTTGAGCGAGTAAATCATGCTAAACGGATGGAAATACAAAAAAGCCTTACGTGAGCAGTGCTCAGAGTCGCAGAGCACTGGGCACGAGCAGCGAGATGGTATGCGGCGGCATATGCGCCGACACTGGCGAGCGCAGCGAGTTTGAAGAGAGCTACCAACATGAAAGTCGTGAAGCGGAGAAAGCTTCGCGGCGGAAGAGCTCCCAAGGGTCACTTTATATATACCGGCCGCATGGCGCACGACATGCCGCCGCCGCCTCTCTGTACTTAGACCGCGCCCCCGAGGTGTATTGAATTGGCTGCCCCGTGTCCGATAGCAATTGTCGAACTTGGGGCGCGAGAAGATCCTGCGGGCGCAAGGCAAAGGGTCCTCAGGGCGATTTTTGCGAGCGTCCATCGCGTCAGGGCCTGCGGGCGGAAGGGCCTTCGTATAGGGTCACGAACCAAAATGGGCCGGTAAAGACTGCAGGTAACTGGGAACATGTGAGGGCAGGTCCGAGGGCGTGCTTTATTCGTTGGACAAGGAAAGGTGCCTGAGACCGCGTAGCGGTGCAGATATCACGTTACGGAGCTCTGGACAAGTCAACGCGTACTTAGGCGAGCGCTTTTGGTTCAGGTTCTAGTTACCTACTGACTGACCTGTTACTGACCGGTTATGACGTGGTGCCCACGCGAGATCGATTGATCCAATTTGATGTGCGTCACGTGCTACGCGGCGACGCCTACTAAGTATTTAAGTGCAGAGCTTAGCCTCAGACCTGAAGCTTCATTAGGCATTTTCCTAGAGATACCACATTCTACTGTGTACTAGCTTTTCTCAGGCAAGAACCATAGGGAACGAGTTATGCAGCTTCCAATGCAGAAACGCAAATACGTCAACATGCAATCATGTGCTTGTCACGTGTGACCTGGTAAGTACCTTTGTTGACGTTTCCCTCAGGCGTCCGTTCGATCTTCTCGCTGCGCTTCCATCCCCTTCCATGAATCCGTCCCTCGCCGCCATGCGTTGTAGTCGCGTGATGATCACCGACACGTCCCGTTTCTAACTCAGCGATCTTCTGACGACTGCTTCATCCTGGCTTGTCTGGCAACAGCAAACCGATATATCTGAGGCAACGTCTGACGCCCCGCTTGCGCTTCCTAGCCCGGGCCGTTGGTAAAAGCCATTGATGAATGTGCTAGACGCTCCTTCGCTTGTGTCACATCTCGTAAAGTACAGTGATCGCGAAGTTGACGTCGACTTCCTGTCAACGTGACTGAGCACGGGTGGGGGGTGCAACGCAAGGCCAACGTCACAAAGCCGGCATTCCTTGCATGATCTGCAGGGTCTTCTATACAAGAGTCAAGCTTTTTGATGCCATCCCGCACTGGCATGAACATTTTTCTGCATCATTCATGACACCACGGCGAATCGACGACGAGCGCAAGATGACGCGAAGCTTGGGCGGAGGGGTATATAAGGCCATCCTGGTTCTCTCAGCACCCACCAAGTTCCCACATCTCCATCGCCAAACGATCGCATCCCAACTCGCTTCACGAATTTTCACAATGGTGCGTCTCTCAGATCTCATGGCGGCCCGTCGTCCGTGCTTCATTCACGCCACCTGCAGGTCCAGCCGCAGTCTTACCAGTAAGGTGATCGCGTTGAATATCGTCCCGTCGGCGGTATGTGTGCATGTCCTTTCTTCACACATCTCTATTGATGAATGAGTCACAGGTAGCGCGGACAATGTCTCCCACAGCACTGGCGAGATCGTCGAAGTGCAGGGTAGTGGAGACGTACGCTCTCCGAGTTGTTTCTCAGCCGCCCGCTGATGTCTCCCTAGGATGCGAAGTACACTATCCGCAACGACAACACGGGTAAGGAAACCACCTATCAGGTACGTAGAGATGTGCTGCACGTCCTCACACTCGCTCTGACATGCGCTCTAGCCCATGAACATCGTTGGCCCTGCGTGATCGTTCGAAGTTGTGTGGAATGTAATGTATCATAGGTGGAATGGAATACTACTTGGGATTCATTCGACGCTTTCGAAACCTGAGGCCTGAGGCCTGAGGCTTCTGACCATCTGTGGAACCCAAGACTATGTCTGAGCAACTTGGCGGCCTCGGGTACGTCCAGGCTACCATCAGCATGCACTGCTCTCTGTAAGCTGCACGAAAGCGTTTCGATAGTTCGATATATGATAAAGTACATCTACAAATGGAGGTTCAATGTTACACGGCTGGAGAGTGAAGCAATCACTGCGCAAGCAGGCGCATGAAGACCACCAGGACGTGACTGCGGAGCCGCTGTACGTCCTCGGACGGGAATTCATCGATGCATATTCATCATGCGGAAGCCTTCTGTTCTGTCCTTGCCTTCATGCGAGCTTTGTCGGCAGCTACGAGTCGCTCGTGCTCATCGATGTCCCTGAAGATCATCAACAAATGCGCCAACGTAGGCTTCCATACATGCAACGATACTCACAACACCTCCCACGGGTAGTCGAGCCACACGTCGCCAACCTCCATGCCTGGGAAGTACTTGACGTCATCCGTGAGCGAGCCGACCTTCGCCTTGTTCTTGTTATGGACGACGAAAATGGCAAAGGCGGTCTGGGTGGACAGAACCGCGGCCTCATGCTCGGAGCGAGTGGCAAGCTCGGCAGCGATGTCCTTTTTGAGCTCGGAGACGGCGTATCTAGCGCAGGAAGTGAGTGACACGGATGCGGAACGGCATGGATGGGAAGGCAATTGTATGAAAGGGCGACATTGCCAGGGATTGTAGGGAGAGCGAAAGGAGGAACGTTGGAGGGCATGATCAAGGGAGATTGTGTTGTCGCTGTAAGGGAGGGGGAGAGCGGTGTGGAAGAGCGTGATTGCTAGCAGGTATGATGGCGAGATACTCACTGTAGTGTCTTGCGGGTGTCATCAACCTCGTCGACGATGAGGATCTTCTTCCCAACTAAGTTCTTGCCTGCGTCTTCACTATCTTGCACAGTCACGCTACAGGACCTGCGGTGCAAATAGGCGGGACTTACAGCCACTGCGTCCGGATGACCTCCGTCCCGATCTGCTCGGCCGACGTGCCATCGACGGGTTCGTAGAGGGACAGCCCAATAGCCTGTATTTGAATGGCTTTGTGTGGCCCATTTGCGCGTAGGAATGTGCGCTGGAGAGACAGTGATGTGAGCGCGGGCTTTACCCTGAGGAGGGTCAGCACGCACCAGGACGCGAGCGGGGAAAAAGCCGCTACGCGAGGGCGTTCAGTAGGTGCAGACGCTAGCGGACGTCGATAGCCAACCTACCCTCCACCTGAGGAAGAGGCGGCGGATGAGCAGAAGTAAGGCAGAGCGACAGACGCAGCGCGTACCGATGGCTAGGAGCAGATCGGGCTGGAAGTCATTGATGATAGCGGGAGAGACATCCTTGATGATATTGTGCACGTCGTTGTACGAGACGTGGAAGTGCTCGACTTCGGCCATTGCGGAGGAGGAGAGTGAGTAGGAGGTTGGGGGAGAGAAGGGAAGGGAGGAAGGAGGGGAACAATGAAATCGAACTCCGATCACGATCTACAGTCGTTTGCAGAAAAGTTGGCAGTCCCGTGCCTTCAGATTTCGCGCGCGTGCGCCGTTGATGCGACGCGTCAGCCAATCGCGTCGCCAGGGCCGTCGCCTGGACGAGTCCGAGGGCACGACCCGCCGCAACGACGCGTTCGATTGGCCCTCATCGCCGCGTGGCTCGGAAAAACGCGCGCACGGGACTGCCAACTTTTCTGCAAACGACTGTAACATCGATCAATCCGGCGCGGTCACGCATTGAAGGCGACGCGAAATCGAACTTCAACTTTGTAATATAGGTATCGGTCCCAAGACCGACATCTGCAGCCTGCATACCCCACCTAGATCGAAGGACGCGCACGAGTTGTGCTGGTCTAGCACTGTACGTTCCTGAACAGCGGAGCCGAATGAGTATTCCGGCCACAGCATGCTGTCCTGCTAATGATACATTGATGTGGTCCTACTCCAACACATAGGCACATAAGTGCGACCTGCAAGCGTGAAGGCAGCAAGAGCCACTCTACAGGGCACTCTTCTCTGTGAGGAAAAGTTTGTAGATGTCGTTGGCTGCCTTGGCGATCTCCTCAATGAATTCCTTGTTAGGCATGTCCGTCCGCGAGGTGATGGTGTACTGCAAATAATCTGCCATGGAGATCAATTGCTCGTTTAATTAGACAAATCCTCCGCACGTACCGTTGAATCCAGTCATGTAAGGAACACCAAAGCCCTCGGGGACGACCTCGCCCCATCCGTAGGTATCGAAGCGCTTCGAGAAGATCGCCGACGTGCTCAGCACCCAGTTGCTCGACCGCGCGAGCACCGGATCGCTGAACAGCTCGGGCGCGTGCTCCCCTTCGCGCAAGCATTTCTTCAGGCCCAGCACGTGCCGGTCAACACCGTGCCCTGCACCTGCCTCCTTCGCGCGCCGGACATGGGTCTTCACGGCCGCGTGGAAGAGCTCCCGCCGCGCCTGCGTGCCTACGTCGTCCGCGTCCATCGCCGCAACCCACGCGTCGGACTCGCTGCTAACAACGCGGATCGCCTCCGTGCGCCCCCCGCGAAATCGGCGCGTCGTCGCTGCCTCGTACGTGCCGCCGGCGCGCTGCTTCCCTGAGCGCGCGAGCAGCCGTGCGTACGCGAGCTGTACAATGAGCTGCGCCCAGGAGTCCGGCGATACGCCTGCCGCTTTGATAGAGGCCTTCCCGTAGCCCGTGCGTAAGAAGGTCACCGCCTGGCTCTCAATAAGCTGTACGGCTTCCGTGTTGGCGCGAGTGATCGCGGCCTCTGTCGCCGATGAGACTTCCCAGTCCAGTGCCGTGGGTTCCGGAGTTCGTGGGGCAGGTGCGCCGTGGTTGAAGTCCGGCTTCTCGAGCGCGGCGAGTACGTCGTCGCAGAGGCGCACCATAGGTGTGCCGTCCATAACAGAATGCTCGCCCATAATACCCGCGTAGCCGTCGTCGAAGACGATGAATTGCACAGGCTTGTCTACCCAGCGGTTCTGGAGTCCGATAGGCTGTCCATTGACAACGGCACCGTGCCAGAGAGCGCGGGAGTGAGCGACGTGAGACGCCTCGGGGGCGTCAGATGCGGGTTTCGGCGTTGGCTCAAGGGAAATGAGGAACGCAGCGGAGTGTATGGCGTCCGTGATCGCAGAATTGTGTGCGGAGGTGATAAGCTCGTCGTAGTCGTGCGCCCACTTGTCGCGGTTGGACGCTGCAAGGACACCGACAGCAGGGTATGGCTTCCCCTCGGATGCGTCATAGATGCTTTGAATCTGTCTGCGAGCCATTAGTGCGCAGTATTGGACGAAGGAGTATCAAGCACCTCTCGAAATCTTCCGTACTGAGAATATGGCCATCCTGCGCGGCAGGGACCTTCCAAAACCTGTTGTTGCGCGTTACGATGATGTGGCCGCTGTTCCCCGTGTCGCCCGCCTTGGCATGCGAGACGCTCCAGTCAATCCCGTGTCCCGGGACGCGGCAGCAATCAAACATCCAGCGGAAGGTGTCCATGCAGAATGCGGTGTCCTTGGCGCGGTCAGGTTCTAGCTGGCCTAGCTTCCACTGCTGACGAAAGAGCATTGCGCCCCGCGCCAAAGCCGCAGCGCGCGCCGCTGGCGTCTGCTTCAGATGCGATGGGTGCTTGGTGAAACCATCTGCGTGAGGAGGTCAGCATGCCCTGATCTCCGATACATTCGCCACGCACAATAGTAGGACACATTGATCACGACCGAGTCCCTATAGCTGAGGTACGCGCCATCATCCCACCACTCCTCCAGCCAGTGATCTCTTGACGCAGCGTGCTGCTCGAGGCGCTTTTGCAGATCGGGGCCTTGTTGCGCGGCGAAGCTATCAATCTTGCTGGTCACTGCATCGTACTCGTCGCTAGTGCACGCGATCGGACGCAGACTCTCCTTCAAGCGGTCAAGGGTCTGCGCAAGGGGAGGTACCGGGAGCCTTGGTAGGCCTTTCTGGGATGCAAACGCAGGGCCCGGTAGCGGTGCAGGAGCGCGCGCCTTCCAGTTTGGCGGTCGGACGCGGGTACTGGTGGACATGGCACGAAGGGAGAAGAGGCGGCGTGCCCACATTGAGGGAATCCTCTGGATGATAGCCGTCTTTATGTTCCTCCTGTTCCTCCGTGTTCGTCGCCACTCCGGCGACCTTCAACCCGCGATTCCTCGTGATTGCGAACTAACCCGGTTCGTTCGTGCCGGGTAAAGTGCAAGCTAGACAATCGCAGGGCAGCGCCGAGAGGAGCAACAGCCAAGGGCACTCAGAGTCAGAAGGGGGTGGTTCGCTCAAGAAGCTGAGGAAGGGTGACGGGGATGCGGGGCTGCGGAGAACAAGGACTTCCAATTGCGCCTAAACACGCGGGGTTCGGCAGCCGCCGTTGTCCACCACGCGCTTCCCATGCAGACAGCCAGCTCGTTTCCCTTGACTGTCAATGTCATGACCATGTTCGGAGGATTTTCAGCCCTGTATTCTTCTGAATACAGTACATCTTGGCCATTTGCTAAGGAGCACTGGCTCGTACTTATGGACTGGACCAACAGTGACATCACATGACCAGCACGACACGATCGACACGTCCGCGTTACGGTTTTGGTACCGCCGTTGTTCTGCTTGCTCTCCCCTGTCGTTGTCAGCCACGCCATGTCCGAGCAAATACTGCAAGGTCCTGATTGGGATCTGCTGTCTTCCTACGCGGGCCTGCTTACTCTGGCAGTAAGCTGCATCTACGCTGGGTCTTTCGGCTCCCTACCCGTGAGCCCATTCGCTTGACTGCGTGGCAGATAATTTGTCTGACTGGCGGCAAGGGTCCGAAGAAACTCAAGGACGACGACTCAAATGCAGACAAAGAATATGAAGACGAGGAGGAAGATGGCGACATCACAGAACGCATGTCAAGTGAAGATGCATACCTCTTTCCCATCGTGAGCTCAGCAGACCTATCCTTTTCACCACACTTTTATATGACGAGACTAAGAATTGGCGCAGCTGGGTTCCGTGGTTCTATTCAGCCTATATCTGGTTGTAAAGTTCCTTGGAACTGAATGGATAAACCTGCTTCTTGGGTGGTATTTCTCATTAGCGGGCGTGGGCGCCGTATGGAAGGTATGTCCCCTCATGCGCATGTACCACTTTCCCTGGGGACGAGGCTCACTTACGAACCAGAGCTTGACGTCCTGCGTCCGTTCCATCGTGGGCGAGCGTGCGTGGAAGGCGTTCGACCGCTTTGAACTCACGCAGAAGAGCAAGGGACGCTGTGAGTGCATCCTTTTCATCTCGGCCTCAGGGCGGCGCTGACCAGCACTGACGGGACCACCAGCCGAAGTTCTGCTCTCATGGCGCACGCCGTCGGTCGCGTTGCTGCCCTTCTCCGCTGCACCTTCGATAGTCTACCGGCTCGCGGAAAGTAAGAGCGTACTCACGCTCATGGCTAATACGCTCGCCATCGCCTTCTGCTTCACCTCGTTGACGCTGCTCAAGCTTGATTCATTCAAGACGGGAAGCATCCTGCTCGGGGGCCTGTTCCTGTACGACATATGGTGGGTCTTCGGCACCGAAGTGGTGAGCACACTTCTGCGATCCGCGCGCATCACACCAACGGCGTCCGCAGATGGTCAAGGTCGCGACGTCGCTCGACGTCCCCATCAAGCTACTTTGGCCAAAGTCGCTCCTGTTCTCTGGCGAGCGCGGCTACACAATGCTCGGGCTCGGGGACGTCGTGATCCCGGGGGTCTTCATCGCGTTGGCGCTGCGGTACGACTTCGTCAAGGCCGGCCGGCCGCGAACATCATACGCCAAGCCCTACTTCACGGCCGCCATAATCGCGTACGTGCTCGGGCTAACGACCACGATGGTGGTCATGCATACCTTCAAGGCCGCGCAGCCTGCGCTGCTCTACCTCAGGTGAGATCCGTCCGTCGGCGGTTCATGCTCCCCGTATGGCGCGCGAGGGGGCTGACGTGAGAACACTTGTACAGCCCAGCGTGTGTTCTGTCGTTCGTCTTCACAGGCCTCGCGCGTGGAGAGTTACAGACGGCGTGGGCGTGGAGCGACGAGCCGGAGGAGGGTGGACGCGACGATCAGAGGAAGAAGGAATGAGGGTGAGGCGTGCTAGGGCGCCGCAGCTGCGCGCGCCCGCGCCGCCAATGCGTTCATCCCGAGACGAGGTTAGGGGGGCGGATGCTATACCCATCGTCGTCATGTTCCGGGGACAGCAAGGGACAGCTGGCAGGGCTGCTGCCGCGAAACGTCGTCATGTCCCTTCGGATGTATCGACCAGTAGGACCGACAAAGGAGTCGATTATCTTATCCTCGATCGCTATAATGGGAGCTGCATTGTTCATCGGCAACGCCGTGCGGGACCGACAACGGCAAACGCCTTGTCCTCGTACCTTTCCCAGGTAAGGGCGTGTCCGACGACACCCGATAATCGATGTGGCTCTTGTGAGAGACTGGCAGAATGGTAGAGGACAGCCGGCGCGCGTGGCGAGCAGGCAAAGTCCGAAGGAGAGAGAAGAGGAAAATCTTGCACAGCGGTAGCAAGCTCCCTTTTATACAACGCCCTCGCTGCAGATAAGGATAAGAGCAATTCGAGAGACGTCTTGGGTGCTCGCTTGCGTGCTTGTAACCTTTGATAAATCGGGAGGCACCCAAAGAAGTACAAGGACGATAAGATAATTGTCCAAGCGGCGGCAGGTGCGGCAACCTTGCGGCTAGCGCCCGCATGCCTTCCAGTCCCTCTGACGAGAAGTCTGGTAGCTGAAAGTGCGCAATTTCGTCGTGGTTAGAACGGGAAATGCTGATGGACGATGTCACTATGCATCAACTATGCATCAACAACATGGTGGACTCCTGCCACCGCGGCGGGGGCTGTTGCTTTGGGTGCGGGTGATGCTGCGTCGCGGATGGGGCACACCGAGCGAGCGGGCTTGCTCATAGGCTTGGATCTATATGGGCGCACAGGTCATCTGCGTGAAAGGTGGCCGACCAGCGACGGCACGTGTCGTCGTCGCTGTTCAATAAGGACCTACGCGGGCCCTAGAGATGACCAGGGACTGTATATGTACGTGAGGCTAACGAGACATATGACCAGGAGAAGGCTCGACGCGTGTAGAACCTCTGAAACGGCGCCCCCCACGAGTTGGGACGGGGCTTGGAGCGCAGAGGCGTCCGCAATAATGGCGCAGAGCCTCGTCTGAGGCGGCGTTGCACATGTTGCAGGAGGTTGATCACTGAATGGAATAGCCGTTGCGCGCCTCGGAGCCGTGTTCGAGTTGTCGTAAAGAGAGAAAGCTCCGGTGTTCATTCAGCCGAGGAGAAAAGAAACGCGATGCATCGCCCAGCAACCGGAGCATGGAGGCGAAGATGGGACGAGAACAACACAGCCGAGAAAGACGCAGCTGCGTGAGGTATGTCGAGAAGCGAGGCACGGATGAGAGCAGGATGAACATAATTTGAGGTCCCGATCACCTTTGACTGCGGCGTGAGACTCACGTGATCGGCATACTCCGGATTAGGTTCAAAAGCAGTTGATTTTCCACGGGACCATTGCGCCTGCGGCGGGTGCGGCTGCAGCCTGGAGCATCGCGTCCAATGAGTTGATTTCTATTGTCAAAAAAGAGGGCGTGTGAATTGTGAGCACGTTGGCGCGCTGTCGCATTTCCCCTCTGAGGGCGAACGATCGCTTGCGCTGCCAACAATCCCAGAACAATCCCATGTTTCCTTCCCTGATTTTGATCATCAGCAGGGACGGTCAATCAAGCGACTGCAGCGAGTGTCAGGATGAACTTTGCTGGAACTTTGTAGACGACGAGCGAGCACCAGTGCTGCAGAGTCCGATTCAGGCGGTACGCAGAGCACGATGATGAGAATGGGGGATACTCCACAAGACAGGTCGGGGGTGGTGGGAAGGGGTTATACAGAGTGGTTCCGTGCTTGAGGACTTCCAGTCGGGGTGCTTTAAGTGAAGACCGAGGGGAGGCGGCAGGCTGCGGCAGGGCGATTTCCGGGCTGTCGTCTGTGGTGGGGAGTTTAGATCAGTTTAGGCCCGCAATTGGAAAATGGAGGCAAAATTAGAGCGGGTCTGCCCAGGATCTTTTGTGGCTTTTGCAAATTCATACGCGTCAAGAATTCGGCGAAAATGCCTTCAAGTAGGCGTAAGACTTTGAAGAGCCTGCAAAAGTTTTTACCATAACGGTAAAGCATTATGAGCCCGGCATGGCCAGGGCACGATCCAGCGCGCCTTACCTCGTAAAAGTGGGCAGGGATGGCCGAGCATCGTCGTGGGGGCTAGCCGCCCTCGCAAAAGCAGCTTTCCGAAGTGCTGATGAGCCAACGGGGCTCTTCAACGACCACCACGCTCCTTAGAGTAAGTGTAAGTTGTCAAAGATTTTTCAAAAAGTCACTGTTTGGAGCGCGAATCTCGACAGGTTTTTGGCCAAATATCTTGAAATATCCTAGATATCTTCCAAAAGATCCTGGGCAGACCCGCTCTATTGCGAGAGCGCTCGCTCGTCACTCGCTTTGGCATTGAGGCTTGTGGAGGAAAGGTTTCGCGTCTGCAAGGCGAGGGCATCGGCAAGTGAACTGTGCAAGTTGCTGTTCATTTTGAAGAGGGCAGAGAGAGCAGGGGGAGTTCAAGAAGGAGAAAAGAAATGTACTGTCGCATCAGCCGGGATCGATCCCCGGAAAAATGTGGCGGAGCGGCAAGAGTGAGATCCAGACCGACAAATGGGCGCAAAGTGATCCCGACGGGTGTCCGGGGTCCTCGGCTCCGGCCCGTTCTGTGTCTGCTTGCGGCTCTGAATTTGTTTTGATTCAAATCCCAACTCTCTCCCTGCTTCGTCCTGCTCATCGTCGTCTGCGACGTCCCCAGGACGTTTCCGGCGCCGTCTACTCGCCCCCCGCCGCCGTCCCCGCGTCTTCCCCCATCTCCGGATCCATCGGGATAACGCGCGACCTTCAGTTTGTCGGTCGACATCCACCCGCATTCGCCCCTTCCCCCAGGCTGGCAGGCGACGCGGTGAGCGGGAACGAGATTCAAGCTGCACCCCACGAGACTTGCATACGCGGCGGATGGACATCACTCGTACTTCCCCACGAGGCCTTGTCGACGGTGCGTAATCCGTGCGCAGCGCATGACCATCGGCTGATGTCCCGGATGCAGCAGAACTCAGCCCACGTATGGCTTCAATGCCTTCTTCTTCCCATTCATCCCCCTGGTCGCAGTCCATGCCTCTGACCGCCATGGGCCAGAGCCAGACCTCGAACGGCTACAGCAGCGCCCAGCACACTCCGCGCCCGAACGCCGTAGGACCGGGTCCCTCCAGCACCGACTGGAGCAGCATATTCGCAGCCCCTCTCAATCCCTCCATTTTTGCTGCCCTCGAGGCTAACGGCGTCTTTGGGCCCATCCAGCCGCCTCAGGCCGCAGGCAACGCTCAGCCGTCGAGTCTCCCTGCGCCAGCTTACAACGATCACTATCCGCTTCCCACCCACTCTCGGCAGGCGAGCAATCTCAGTGTCCGCACGTCCATGGACCATCACCAAGGGTCGTGGTCGCAACCGCAGTCGGCGTACTCCACCCCCCAGTTCCGACACCAACGGCCCAATCTCCCTCGCTCTAATTCGGCTGTCAGCGAAGGCGCCCGCAACAAGCTCGGCTTGAGTGCTCTGTCGCGCGTCGAGGATCAGAGCAGGCAGTTTGACGACAGCCACTCTGATCGCCTCAACGGTCGCCATTCACTCAGCGGATCCCTGCAATCCTCAGATACCTCTCTTCCACGTCCTGCACCGTACAGTTCCGACCGCTCTATCAACGGCTTGCCGCCGTCACTCTGGATGTCCTCCGCGTCAGAGACTTCACAGACTGATACCCGGAATCGCAAGCTGTCTGCGGAAGCGTCGGAGCCCCCTACATCGGCGAAGGCATCCTCATTTGCCTACTCCCCCCTTTCCCCTCTATCACCCACGGCCGAGTCCAAGTCCGTGGCATTCACCGATCTATTCGACAGCGGCCTCCTGGCGGCCCAGCGCACCAGCGAGCAGCCCTCCAGCTCGTTCACGTCGCCTCGGGCGGGCTCGCCTGATCTGAAGAGCTACGACGAACCCGACCCAGAGAAGATGGCGAAGGAGGACCCGCTGGCGGCGCAGGTGTGGAGAATGTACGCCAGGCAGAAGGCTACGCTTCCCCAGGCACAGCGGATGGAGAACTTGACGTGGAGAATGATGGCGCTGACTCTGAAGAAGAAGAAGGAAGAGGAGGAGGCAGCAGGCAGGAGCGAAGGCAAGACGCCATCGCCGCTCATCGAGCAGAGCTTGGGCCCGAAGCGCGAGGCGCAGTCTCCCGAGGTCGCTGCGCTTAGCGTGCCACCTGCGCAGGACGCTTCTGATGCGGCTGGTCCCAGTTCGCTAGGCAACTCGGCTGAGGAAGTGGGCAGAGGCCGCAGACCGGAGAAGGGCAGGAGCCGCGTCAAAGTCGTGGGCTTCGACGGCGCCGACCCCGACGGCCTCGACGAAGAGCCAGCAGAGTAAGTGCCTGCCCCTCGTCATGGCACCATGAGCACCGTCATTGACTGTATCACAGGACCCGCGACATATCTATGGACTGGCGTGCTATCAGTCGCTCTCGCTCAAGGATCGATATGGACTGGAAGCCACAAAGTCGTTCGAGATCACGTCCGCCCGAGAACACAACGTTCGACCAGCACGGTATGATGCCCACCAATACGTCGTACGAGTCCCGGTACTCGTTCACGAGCATGTTCCCGCCCGACGAAGCATATCACCGGTCCATGAAGCCTACGTCATCTTCCTTGCCGTCGTCGATATCTCTGCTCTCTGCAGCGAGACGAAGTCCCCCTTATGGCCCCTCTACGAGCGGTGAACTATCCGCCGTTTACGAGGAGCCCAACTCCTTGCCCGGTGCCTCTTCCTTCGAGGGCCACGATCGCTTCCCGAACACCCTCGACTTCCCTCCCTTCCCGTCCTCCTACAACAACTCAAACTTTATGCCCGCCTCCCTTCCCTCCCTCGGATTACATGCCCCCAAGATACCTCCCGGATCCAGCCCGAGCGACTCGCGCACTTTCCCGCGGCACGTTCGCAAGACGAGCTTTGACCACACTGTGTCAAAGGAAGGCCTTCTTGGCGGACTCGGCGGACGCCATCAAGTCAACGGCAAGCCCCTCTCCCCAGACGCCCTCGCTGGCATGAAACGACGTGCTGACGCCCCGCATGCAGAGAGTATGCTGCGGAGCGACCCGGCCTCGGTGCCCAATAACCTCCTAGGCTCGCAACTCCACGGCGACGTCGACCGCTACGAGCGCAACAGTCCGTTCCCGTCATCCAACTTCAACTTCTCGTTCCCTTCGTACGAGGTGGGTATGTTCGAGAATGGCATCGGCAACGGCGCAGGCGGGGATGGGGGCGAAGGGCGCTATACGCATCATTCATCGGCTAGGTCGTCAATCAGCAACTCTGGCTTTGCAGGCTCGCCCGGGAACAACGAGCTTTCGGCCGGCGCTGCAGCAGCGGCCGCAGCCATGGCCGAGAGCTACGCGCACCTCAGCGCCGGCGGGCTCTCCGGCGTGGACGACAGCCTCGACTACCGCCAGATCATGGGCCTCGTGTACCACGGGCCAGGCATGGACGCTGGCGGCATCGGCTCGCCGTCTGGCGGGTACACGCACGTTGACCCAACGCAGATCCTCGGCGTTGGGCAGAACGACTTTGGTAGCGGGCTGCAGCACGCAAGCCCGTCGAGCGACGGGTGGAATGCGAGCTCCAACGCTTCGCCAGAGCCGTATATAGCGAGCTCTGCGTCGACGCCGCCGTCGGCTGATGCGCCGCCATCGGGAAGACAGGCGCAGCGCAAGTACGTGCCACTCAAGCAGAACGCGCAGCGGAAGAAGTCGTTGCCGACGCTGCAGTCGCCCAACGGCGAGGAGCGACGCTCGACGACAAGCACGCCCGAGCTAGGTGGAGAGGCTGCTCTCGGAGGGCAGCAGGGCAAGAGTGGGAGCGACGATGGGGATGCGGCGCCGATTCTGTGCACGAATTGCCAGACGACGAATACGCCGTTGTGGAGAAGGGACCCGGAGGGTCAGCCGCTCTGTGTGTATCGCCTTCCTTATATACGGACGTGCGCTAACCTGCTTCATCTCACAGGCAACGCATGTGGTTTGTTCTACGTGAGTTCCTGCACGTTCTTAGGGTGGATGTGGAGCTCATTTTGCCTTTCCAGAAACTGCACGGTGTCGTTCGCCCTTTGTCGCTGAAGACAGACGTAATCAAGAAGCGGTGAGTTGGTTCGCTTGTGTGACGTGGGGCGTGTGCTGACATGGCTGGCGCTAGGAATCGTGCTTCGGGCGTACCAAGTGGTGGGAACAGGAAGAACAGCACGGGCGCCACGAAGACGGCCAATCGACCGCGGTCGCAGTCGAATTCTGGGGTGGTGGGCGGACACCGTGTTGGGATGACAGGATCGGGCAATGGGCTGGCGATGAAGCGCCAGCGACGGACATCCACATCGCTCCAGGCGTCGGCAGGCTTGCGCCGCGAGTGAGGGGTTTTACTTGGGGGATCCAGGATCTGGCATTGGCAAGTTATAATTCTTATGCGACCTGTGCTGCTGTTTGTTGTTTGTTGTTCTCTCATTTTTATTGAACGATGCGAGATGTTCTTGTAGATGTATTCCTACTGCGTAGCTAGCTCATTCCCATTCTCAGCGTCGGTCTCATACGTATCTCACTCTGATCTCACTCTTCAGTATACTCACCGGTTTTCTATTACTCATGTCCCCCTCCTGACAGCGCCCGCGCGATACATATGCTGCTTGTACTTCGTAGTTGGTTAGAGAGCACGCTGAACACGTCTTATACTAATGGTACATGTCTACCTTAGGCACTGGCCTCCGGCGCAGCTGGAATATTACTCCGCTTTATGCACGCGCGCGAGAAAGGGGGGGGCTGTCAATGAAAGGGTCGATTAGATACCGGAAAGCCGCATTATCCGGGCTGCGTGCATCTCATTTCTCATTTCTCAGTACCTTTGCCCTTTTTGATTGCTGCAGCCGTGGCCCGTTTGCGCGAGCGCCAGCTCGGACTGTTCCCCCCATCCCATGACTTCACTCTTTCGCCAGGGCCCGCGCCCGGGTGGCCCGCGACAGGCTGGACCACCGAGCGCGTTCCCCACAGGTCTTCAGGCCGGAGTCAGCTCCAGAACCTTGAACGGAAACTCGCAGCCAGAGCGGCGAGCGTCGCGCACGAACATGGATTTCGAGGAAGCGCTGCGCTCAGAGGACACCACACACAAACTCAAGGAGTCGGACGTCAGCGCGCTCGGCATGGACAGCCCCGCGTCGTCGCGCAGCAGGAGCGGAATGGACTCGCCCGCCTCGTCCAGCACGCGCACCCCAGCCAGGCAGCCACCGACACCCATCGTCGTCCCACCGACGCCCAGCCAGCAGCCCGCAGACCAGGACTCCCAGCCGGAGTCGGACTCGACGCGCCCGCCATCCGCATCATCCTCGCAGGACGTATTTTACGACGCGGCCGACAGCGAGCGCCACGCAAACCGCCGCTCCATGTACCGCTCGACGGGCACCAGCAGCAGCCCCGATCTGGCCACACTCATGCGCAAGGCCCGTGAGCGCGGCGGCACTGTGAGCGCCAGTCTCAGGGCGGAGAAGCTGCAGAGGCGCGACGATCCAGCGCCGCCTTTGCCCACCGCGGGCGGAAGCACGCGCCCGCGCTCGTCGACGACGATGCAGCCAAACTCACCTGCCCCCGCGCCAGTGACGCCCGTGCGCAAGAGCCACAGGACACTAAGCAAGCAGCGCGACGCGAGTCCCGACTGGGTGCTTGCTAGTCCGCGCGATGGCAAGCCGAGGGAGAACAGCCAAAAGGTCAGGATATCGTGTCTTGGTCGCTTCGCCCACAGCCACTGACTCTTTCCTTTTCGTTAGCCAAACAAGAACTCAGTCAGGGAGAAGACGAGCGCGTTTTTGGGGAGGATGTTCTCACAGGGGACGGTCCGCGGTGATCGCTCGGTGCGTGGATTGCGCCCGGGGCACCACTCAATGGCTGACAAGATGGATATTCAGAAAACTGAACATACCCTTCATACCTCTCCTTCCAACAAGTCTACCACGTCTTTATACCAAGCCTTCATCTCCCCGTCTCAGCCTCCTCCGCCGGTCCCTCCCCTGCCCACGGCTCCATCGACCCCCAACTCCCCTTCACCTATCGCGGACAGCTTTACCACCTCGCCGCGACTGCCAGATATTGCAAAGCCGTTGCCTCCCATTCAATCTCCACCCAGGTCGCCCACCTCAGAAGCCGACATCGACTCTTCCATGGTCGTTGTGGAGGACATGCCTACCACTCCCACGGCGCCTACCGCAGTGGAAGCCAACGTGCGACGTCAGTCGGCTGGCAACCCCACCATTACGAGCAAATTTGCCAAGCGCCGAAGCATGAGCGTCAGTGAAGTGGATCTCAAGAACGTCTTCGATAAACCTACTCCTGCGACTCCTACACGATCCTCGCTGCTCGAAGAGCCACAAGCTGGCGACGGCAACACAACACTGGATGGAATACTGGATGGCTTCAAAGGTGAACTTTTCAATCTGGAACCGGTCTCCGTCTCCTCTGGCTCGCTTGCTCTCCGCGATCCCTGCACCCCCGCCCGGCGCGCTGCCTATAATAGGTCGAGGACTGACAGCGATGTTGCTTCTCCGAAAGAGCGCCGCCCAAGCATCAAATCGTACTCGTCCGAGCGGCAGACAGGCAGCACCGGCTCCTACGCCCCCAAGTCTTACGAACGCGACGAATCACCGACACGCCCAAGCACGGCGGTGCCGACCCCGACGCGCTCGTTCTCAACCCAGCCCTCGCTGGGATCGTCGACGACGTCGATGCGTCCAAGCTCGCTCGGCCCATCGCCCGTGCGCGTGCGCCCGGGAAGCAGCCCTTTGCGCGGACCCGGACTGGCCTACACGCGCGACCCGACCCGGATGCGGCATCGGTCGACTGCTTCAAGCTCGGAGCCATCCCTCATCATCCCGCCAGAGGAAATGCGCCTGCCCCGGGAACGGCGCTCGTCGACGCGTGTCATAGGCTCGCCGGACTTGCTGTCTGGCTCATACAAGCGCAAGAGCTCGCAAAACGATGATGGTATGTCGAGGTCCTCCGAGACGGCTGACATGGACCAGCGGGGTAAGGAGCTGGCGACGCGGTGTTGGAACGAGGATGAGGAGTTCCTGGCGAAGGAGAAGATTGCGGAGTGGCTGGGTGGACAGTGCGTACAGTCTGCTCTCATTGTGACATCCACTGACACATAATGCCAGTGGCCTCATCAACAAAGTCGCCCTACGCCATTATATGGCTAACTTTGACTTCTCGAACTTGCGGCTTGATATGGCGTTCCGGTATACTTCTTTTCCTTCCTTGCTCTGCTTTGCATTGATCTGATCTGTACAGTCGATTATGCTCCAAGCTTTTCTTGAAAGCCGAGACGCAGCAAGTGGACAGAATTCTGGAGGAGTTCAGCGGACGCTACTGGGAATGCAATCCGAATACGGTATACGGCAGCGCCAGTACGTCAATCTCTTCTGGGTTAAACACTGTACAGCTATACTGATGCATCTCCATGCACAGATATCGTGCACGCTGTCTCCTACTCCCTCCTCCTCCTCAACACCGATCTTCATGTCGCCGATCTTGTCACCCGCATGTCTCGCAACCAGTTCGTTCGCAACACCGTCACCGCCATCCAGATGCAGATCCAGCCATCAAGCCCGGCGTCGCCTGACAGTATGGACGACCAAGACAGCCTGCGCTCGGAAAATACTGTCGAAGGCTACCATCGGAACAAGCGTAGCGACAGTATAACGAGCTGGAACAGCATCTCCAGGGAAACTGTACTGGGTGCGACCCTCGCTTCGCCCTGTTTGACGTCAAGCGACATCGGCGAGTCGCCGAACGGAAGCACACCGTCAGTGTCCGTGTCTCAACCGCAGGAATCGAAGGCGGCAGCGCCAAATACACGGCTCTACGGGAAAGACTGGGAGGACGAGCTTGCGAGTCTCCTCAAGGTACATACCTTTTGTGGCACTCTACGTGGCATTACTGATTTGCCTTTCAGGAAATGTACACAGCGATCAAGAACCAGCAGATCCTGCAACCCTTAGGTAGCAGCATGTCGCGATCCTCGAGCTCTTCGCTGAGCCCTGGATCAGCGATTGCCCGCAACCGAAGTTTGCGAGCACAGCCAGATCGCCTTGCATCTTTCAAGCGCGGCAGTATCCGCGGTCTGCAGTCGCTCATGGGCCCACCGAACAGTGGGAGCAGCCCATATAGCAGCAATAGCAGTATCGACGGCCGTGCAAGCCCATCGCCGAGTTTTGCAGCGTCGACGCATGAGGTGAGCACCGTACGCGCTATATGTATCATGCACGCTGGCTGATGCTGGTGTAAGGCGTTGTACGGCTCCAGCTCATCCTTCCTGCAGCCAACGCTTGGATTTGCGTCGAACCTGTCGCACACGATCATTCGGGAGACTCAGGAGGATGACGATCATCGCAGCGGACACAGTCGTGACTCCTCTGATACCACCATCAGCATTACGGATGAGGAGCTGGCCCTCCTTGGTGCACCGTGGGCGAAGGAGGGTATGCTCTGCCGGAAGCAGTACTGGGAGGCGACTGGCAAGCGGGCCAAGGACAAGTCATGGCTCGATGTCTTTGTTGTCATTCAAGTTGGCGAGCTAAATATGTTTACGTTCGGTGAAGGATCCGCCAGCTCGAGTGTGGTCGGTGGCGGTAACTGGCTGGTACGTTGGCCCTTCTTGTACACACTTCGCTCCCGTTCATCGATGGTTCATTTTCCAGTCAAACGCCAACTCTGTCGGCAGTGTCCACTTGTCGCACTCGCTTGCGCATGCGCTTCCGCCACCAGGTTATAATCGGCAGCGGCCTCACTGCATGGTTCTCACGCTCTCGAGCGGTTGCGTGTACTTCTTCCAGGCCGGTACCGAGGAACTGGTGAACGAGTGGGTCTCCACTTGCAACTATTGGGCTGCACGAACGAGCAAGGAGCCCCTCGCGGGCGGCGTGTCCAACATGGAATACGGCTGGAATCGCGTACTCGACCCAGTCACGCACGAGCGGTCACAGTCGGATGGGGACTCCGTGCGGGACACTTCCGACGCGGCGAGCGTGGTGAGTGGGCGGAGTAGCCGCAGCAAGTATGGGTGGAAGGAGGGCGCGGCTACCCTTCGCGCGCCTCATGGGCACTCGCCTTTCCAGGACCGGACGTTCATCAACGACTGGAAGCCCCCCATCCCATCCGCCGTCTCGAGCGTGCACGACGAGGAGACGCAAATGGAGGCGCTGCAGAAGCACGTGGAGAACATGAAGGCGGACTTGCAAGTGCATAACGAGCTGCGCGAACCCATGATGCAGCTGGTATGTCTTACATTTATGTGGGAAGCGTTCGTGCACTGACGTGATGCAGTACCAGCCCAAGGGGCCGAACGCCATGAAGGCGCTAGCGAACTGGGAGAAGAAATCGCAGTACCTGTTGACGGAGATTGTGAAATACGACTCGTATATCGATTCGCTGCAGGCGGGCATGCAGCTGCGGCTGAAGAAACGCGGCGAAAAGGGTATGTTTTGCTCATGCTTTACATGACTCACGCTTACTGATGTTCCCTAGCACTGGAAAGGGCGCTCAAAGGCCAGGAGGAGGAAGCCGCGGCGTCGTCGACTATCAAGTCCAGGTCATGGAAAGGCTTAGGCGAAGAGACAATTACGGAGACGGATGAGCCGACGACGCCTGGCCTACCACCGCAGCCGCCCTCGAAGCATCAGCACCGCCGCGAGACGGCTGAAGTGGGCGCTGACGAAGATTGAACATGGCCTCAATCGCATCTTTACCCAACGGGCTGCCCACGGACTTCGGTGTATCTCGTCCTTACTCACATTGTACATTTGGATCTGCTTTCGCCCAGTATATTTTCGGTCGTACACGTACTCACACCCGTTATAATTTATATACTATCTTCCTGCCTCGCATACCTTCCAGACACCCTCGCTCTGCCTTCGCTGCTACATAACAAAGCATACCATATTTGGTAACTGTCAATATCACGTGGGACTGTGGGAGCCGCCTCACCGCGATCCGAAAGCAGTGCTAGTTAATCTGCATCCGCCATGTTGATATACGCGCGCGGCTTCTGTTCTGCTCTGCTCCTTTCCCCCTCCAGCATCGCGAGGCTGGTCTCTCATGAGAGGCACGTACTAGCCGAGAAGGTCCTCACGAACGCATGGAGGACAACCGGCCGCCCTATTGTGCTCCCCGTTGGCATACACACACGTTTGTACATGACTACGGCTCTCGTGCCACGCGGTCGCCAGCGCCATATAAAAAGGATGGCAACAATGTTCGGGGACCTCAACAACTCATGGCACTCTTCCGCTACAGTCTACTCTCCCTCGTCGTAGCGTCGCTGTTCGTCGCCTCGACGGTCGCGGTCCTCCCCGGGCGCAGAATGGGATTCTCCGTGACCCATCTCGCCCCGCGAGCATCGCTCAACCAGACATGGGGGCAGTACTCGCCTTATTTTGCTACTACGCCTTATCAATCTCCGCCCGACGACTGCGAGATCAGTCAGGTGAGAGGCCTGTATCATACTCGCCATTCCTTAGACTCACGCGCCTCGCCCAGGTCAACGTTGTATGTCTTCAATGCGTGCTATGACCGCACGACGACGCTGACGCTCTATAGATCGAGAGACACGGCGCCCGGTACCCGACCAATGGTGCGACGGAGCGCATATTGGAAGCGCTCGCTCAGTTCGACAACGTGACTGAATTCACCGACGCGAAGGCCGCTTTCCTTGCCAACTATTCCTATGATCTTGGCGTGTCGACATTGATACGCGCTGGCGCCGAAGAGTAAGCTTACAATTAAATTGAGAGGCGGCGCAGCGCGCCGTTGACGAACGTTCGTCAGATCCTATGATGCAGGCGCAGAGATCTTTGCACGATACAACGCGCTGGTATCCGATGATGCGATCCCTTTTGTACGCGCTTCTGGATCCGACCGGGTCGTGGACAGCGCCACAAACTGGACCGCTGGTAATAGTTTTGCATGCATTCTCAGCGCCGTACTAACCCATCGACAGGATTCTCGGCTGCATCTGACTACTTCTTCAATCCTACCTTGAACCTCATAATCTCCGAGGAGGTAAGCGCACACGCTGGTCATTGTCGCCATTCTCACTCTTTGCCAGCTCAATGATACGCTCGACGACGCCATGTGCCCCAATGTAGGCGACTCGGATGCGCAGACAGACCAGTGGACGTCGATTTTTGCGGCTCCCATCGTCGAGCGCTTGAATTCCGCCGCCATCGGCGCCAACCTAACCGCGACCAACATTTACAATCTCATGTCCATGTGCTCCTTCGACACACTGGCGAAAGAGACCCCGAGCCCGTTCTGCGACCTGTTCACGGAAGATGAATTCGAGGGCTTCGCGTACGTCGGAGACCTCGACAAGTACTACGGGACAGGGTAGACACCCCCTTCATATTCAGCCGTATATTGCCGCTAACGTCTGCTCGTCCTACAGATATGGTCAGGAGCTCGGCCGCGTGCAAGGCGTGGGGTACATCAACGAGCTCATCGCGCGCCTTACCGGCGAGGCCGTCGTGGACAACACCCAGACGAACCGCACGCTCGACTCATCGAATGAAACGTTCCCCCTCGACCGCACCATCTACGCCGACTTCTCGCACGACAACCAGATGATCGCGATCTACTCCGCCATGGGTCTCTTCCCTCAGACTACGGCACTGGATCCGACGAGCCCTGACGCATCGCGGACATGGCGCGCGGCGAACCTGGTGCCCTTCGCGGCGCGGATGGTCACGGAGCGCCTTGCATGTGGCGAGGAGACGTACGTGCGCGTGCTTGTCAACGATGCGTTGCAGCCGCTTGAGTTCTGCGGATCTGGGGACGGGACGTGCACACTGGACGCCTTTGTCGAGAGTCAGGCGTATGCGCGAAATAACGGTGAAGGCGACTTCGAGAAATGCGGATGGGTGCCAGAGAGCTCGTCTTGATGAACAGAACTACTGCTCGACATCATGCTACTGGAAATTGAAAACTTGTTTTCTGTCCCAGGGATACACGAAAATACCTACACACTATCGATATTCATACTTATTTGTCGTATAAACCTATCCTAGTACACATATCCAAGTACTTACTGCGTACAACCGAAACAAAGCCCAATTTGTTGCCAAAGCTACCGAGCTCTCACCGACCGCGCGCGTTCATCCGCGGCTCTTCAGCTCCTCGGCGTGGGATTGGAGTAGTGGATACACCGGGTCGTCCGGGAAGATTGCGAAGCCATCGTCGGCCGTATCGCCCGCGGACAGGTGCGAGCCCGCTTGCCTGTGAAGAAGAACGTCAGACCGGCTTTCATGATCACTGCCTTGGTGAAAATACCGACCAGATCAGGTCGCCCGCAAGCCCTGACGAGACCACCTCGTCCAGCCACGCTGTGTACACTGTCACCTGGTCGGCCGTCACGCCGAACTCCTCGATGATCACGGGCTTGCCGGCGCTCTCTTGTGAAGTGGCGTGGTCGGCGATCCACTGAACGCCCCATGCTTGAGGATCTGAGGATGAGGAAGATGTGATAATGAGGGAGATGAGGAAGATAGGACCTGAGGGAGGGAGCGCAAAACACCGGGGGGCCCAGCAATAAATTACGTACCGGCTGTTTGACCCCAGCTCTCCTAGGCAAAAATAAATAAGGCAGTAAGCGGATGTGTAGGGCGAAGAGTGGAGATTACGCACCGGATACGCGTGGAAGGTCCCAAAGTCAATGGTGGCAATAGCGAGGTTGGCGTCAAAGTCGATGCCTTCGCCACCCCTGTGGGAGTAAGCGTCAGACATGAAGGCAAGATGAGAGCTTCAGCTATGGCGTAGGACGCCTGAAAGCAGAAGTAGCGACCGATGCAGTAGCGCCGACGGTATGAGAGACGTACTGGTACGGATACGACGGGTTTCCGGGGTCGTTGAAGAATCCTTCGTCGCCGACGCCAACGAGGTGGTTGCTGTCAATAGACTTGATATACGCAGAGATCTCCGAGATCCAATCGGTGATTGTGGTCGTGGTGCAGGTGCCGGAGGATGTGCTGGAGTAGCGGTTAGTACGGGAAAATGCCAAGGGGACTCGAGAGAAAATGCTACGGCGGGAAGAAAGATTCAACATACCCAGGGCTGCCCTTGCAGCGCGGCTCGTTCGCGAGCTCCCATGCGGCAATGGTCGGCTCGTCGACGTAGCGCGAGACGAAGGTGTTGATATAGTCCTTGTAGGCCGTCTGCGGAAAGCGTGTGAGATCGGATAAATAGCGGGAGTGAAGGTATAACGGGGGACATATTGTAATGCGCACACGTCTGCAACGGCATGATCATGTGAGTACCCACCTTGATATCCTCGTTAGTATAGAACGCGTCGTGGTCATTGGAGGAACCCAGGATTTGCTTTGTGTAGACGTCCATGCCACCGTAGTCAGCCCTGTTTTTACAGGGCGTCAGCTACCATTCCTGTAATCGCCGAACAAGTCTCAAGAAAAAGGCTACTCACCAATTGTTTGTCCTGCAGCATGCCACTTGTGTGAGCAGACTCCAATATTGTCAAAACCCTCTGGTGGTGAGATGCCACTCACAACGCGACTACGAGCTTCAGGCCGTTAGCGGCCGCGGCGGACACGACGTTGTCTTCACAAATATTAGTTCAGCGGGGCCATGCAATGAACTGTTAGTATGATGATCCGCACCGAAGTTTTCTAGCCCGTCCGTGCCATTGTTGACCGTGGGGGTCGAGCCGGACCAGCTCTGATAGTAGGGTATGCCTGGAGAGCTGGTGACCTCGTTGAAGCCCCTACAGTGCATGTTGGTCAGCGGAACGTCTCTTAAGTATATGGTAGATCACACTCACCATGTCCGCACGGTGGTCGCCCCCGCAGCCGCGATGTCGGCGAACGCAGTGTTCATGGCGTCTACGGTGAACCCGTTCAGCCCGACCCAATACGAGTTTGACCTGGCCATGCGACAGTGAGAAGTGTCCATTCTACTGCAAGGAGAGAAAAGCGCACCCGACGACCGTAAAAGTCTCCCCATCGAGTGTGAACTTGGTCCCGGAAGTCGAGACGAAGCCGGTAGCAGCCGGAGCTGCGAGGGTCGCGCGTGCGACAGAAAGCGCGAGGGAGAGGGAGGCCAAAGTGGACCTGGTCATTTTTGCAAGAGAACGCAGGGAGGGAGGTTGATCTGGGCAAGCGTGCGTCCTACAGCTGACCTTATATACTCGCGTAGCGACAGGCACCTGAATGTCTGGTGTGCGAGAAGAACATAGTGAAGAGCGCGACGTTTATCCGATGCCCCGAGAGCTGTTGTTGAGGAATACAAAGCCATGGGGCCTCGAAGTTAGGCCAAACGTCTGCTTTTCGCTCACCTTAACACAGTGCATTTGCAGCTGTCAATCGAACCCATGGCTGGTAGAGGGAGACCTAGACAAGCAGTTGCCTAGAGTCTTGAAGGGCGCTGTTAGCATCGACGGGAGGGCTTCGGAATGCAGACCCTATCACGACGACTGAACAAATCATGGAACAGCCTCATGATCAGCTCAGATGTGACGCGACGGCCCGCACTCGGCTTGTCAAGCGAAGTGAAGGGAAGCGCTGGCGTGTTCATGCGTCGAAGCTGACGTGCGGAGGCCTCAATCCAAGTGGACCACTGTTACTTCTATAGTCGCCCCGAATACACGCCGAATGCGACTTGGTGTTGTAGCGCTGACGGCATGCCTCCACGCTTCCGCTGGCGTGTCAGGCTGCTGGCCGCTCCACTAGCGGCCGGAAAGGCGTGCGAGAGAGAAATGCAAGTCCGAAGAGAGTCGGACGGGCCGATGGGGGCGCAGGCGAGTGGCATTGCAAGTGCTTGTTCGTTGTTCAACTTCAAGTCACGACCATCGGGCATGATGCCGAATCGGGTAGAACCTTGAGGATGTGCTTCTCGGCCCGAGAAGCCGAGTACGTACGTTGACATCATGAGCTGCTCAGGGGCGATCGCCAAATTTGGATGTGGCGCGTCGAGATGCTTACGCGTGTTGACATCGTCGATCCGCTGCTTGCCCTTATACTTCGACCATGCCGGACTTGTAACACTTTCCCTTCGCCCCCGACCACCACCGCATCGTGTGCATCGACGCTTTCGTCGTTCTCGCCGCTCCTCGCGCGGGGACGTCTCCTACCCAGACCAGAGTCATACCCGAACACCCCTCTACACCTCTCCACCCCTATACCCTATCCAAATTTTAATCGCGCACAATGGCCCCGGACACGCCCCGGCCGATCCTCAAGGATCCGTCCGCGGCCCCGCCAGAGGCTGCGCGTGGCGTGCACTTCCCCCCGACGCCCTCCCTATCCCGCATCTTCTCTACCCACCCGCCTTCCGAGTACGACCGCACCCCAATCGTCGTCTCCGCCAACACTTGCGCCCTACCCGAACGTGGTGGCCGCACGTACACAGACGACGATGCCCCGCCCACACCCACACCAGCATCCAAGCGCTACTCCGAGGCAGGCGACATGCATCCATCCGCTCTAACTGCATCATATCCGTCACATCTGCCCTCGCTCATTCCGGACATGACCACTTCCGAATCCGAGGAGAGCGATGGACTGTGCAGTCCGCCCGAATTCCAACACGCGGTTGAAGCGCGCGCCCCGCTCAGCCTCGACCTTGCCGCCGCGCTGGCCTTCCTGCCGCATCCCACGCAACCCAAATCTACAGAGGCGCCAGCTGAGTCGCAGGCCATTCCCGCCCGCCCGACGCGTCATCGGCGGAGTCGCAAGGTTTCCGCTTCATCGCGTCCATCTCTCCATATCGACATCACCGGTATAGATTATGATGAAGACGACGACGAGGATGTCGAGACTGTGGTCTCGTATTCGCCGACGCTGTGCTGTACTATGCCAAACCGCAATAAGCTCGCGCGTCTGAAGAACAAGCTCGGGAACACGAGCTTCGACATGACGCCGAGCGAGGAGTGTCTCGGCGGGTTCTGAGGCTCTCACGTCTGTGCTCGGTGGGGTGGCAGGAGCATGAACGAGCGACGTCTGCGCTATGCTACGGACTTGGACAGAGACTCTGTCTTGGACTGTATTTAATTCCATAGAGTTGTTGCTGTCAATGTCTGCCACCTGTATGTTGTGTTACATCGATGATTGAAAAAAGTCTAAGAAAGTCCGACTCCGCATGTTCAGTTGTAATACGAGTTAATACAGGCGAGTCCACAAGTCCTTCAAGTGCAGTCCATTCTGCGTATCCCTCACCTTCGCTACACGCCCGGACCCGCGAACGTCTCTCTCAGCGCGGTCCCCCACATCTCGTATGCGTCTTCCCGCCTTGACTCGATAGCCTGCTCGACGTGTATGAACTCGCCCGTTGCGCCATTGACAGTGGCGTCCGTATCGCACAGCGCCCACGCGGGAACGCCGTTGACGTACCGCCCGAACACGGTCTTTGTGGCCAGGAGGGTGCAGCCCGAGTCCGTCGGGAGGGACACGTTCCAGCTGGGGAAGGCGTCCGCGAGCGTGGCCTGGAGGCGCCGCGCGGGGAGGTTCCGGCTGTAATCGGAGTACCAGTTGAGGGCGTCGTCGTCGCGGCCTGGTGAAGGTTGTGAGTGAGATGTCAGACGAAAGACGAGATCGAGGAACACAGAGCACATAAAAAAGGGCGGTGCTACAAGAGTCGTGCTGGTGTAGTGGGAGGAAGGTACTCACCTAGTCCGCTCGAGATGAACGCAGTGTCTTGGGAGCAAGATGTGCTGGCCTTGCCGTGCAGTTGGATGTATGCGCACGTCGCGTGCGGGCAACCACCGTGCGCGTCTTGCCAGTCCTTGATAGCCACCTGAGCGAGGTGGAAGGGCTCTGTCTGGTAGACGGAAATGAGTGTGTATCAATGCGTATGTTTGAATAATTAGGCTGTTGAAGGACACGAGGCAGGATTCGCATCGAGGGGAGAAGGCGGGTGTGGAGGCAGACGGGTTCCAGCAGGTAGGCCAGCTGACGATGGGGATCCAGGACCAAGTTATGAACGATGGGTCCAATGGAATTAGGGAGGAGCCAGCAAGCCGAACACCAGCGAACACCTCAACGAATATGGGGCACACGGCTGCCTTGCTCGGCAGCCAGTCACGACCCGTCCCCAGCGAGGCTGCTAGCGCACCCCGGAGTGCTGCTAGCGCAGCCCAGTCTAGCATCTTACGTGAAGAGCCTCGCACTCACCACGCTGTGTGCCGGATCAGTCGCGTAGTACACTGCGGACGACTTGCGCGAGACGCAGTCCGTTGGCGCTTTGTACGCGCGACGGTCGCGGCCAGCAATGAAGAGGCTGCGTGAACGAGTCTTGGCAAAGAGGGTTGCAGCCTGCAGATCTGTGTCGCCGTCGAATATGGGGTGGGGCGCAGACAGGTGGATGCCGAGGGACGGCGAAGAGGGCTGAGGCGAAGAGGGCATGAGGGATTGATGTGTCTGGGAAGACATTTGTGCCAGGGGAGACAAAGACGTATCTGGCACGGCCATGAAGCCCCAGCCTCGTGCGTAAGTACCCTTGGCGTGCGTCTCCGCTAATACGCAGTACACCCCACCGCTCTCGCTGTCTGTGAATGAATGCACACCGTAGATGCCCTCCAGCGCTGGGGGCAAGGTGCTGCCAAAGCAGTTCCCGGATCCGCTAGAGACGTCGAGCATGCGCATGACGGCGGCGCGGAAGGCGGTAGCCTCTTCCGCGGTCGGTTGTGCTGCGGCGTACGTGGTGGCATCGTAGAAGTCCGCAGGGACGGTGAAGTCGGCGTAGCAGGCCGCGAGGGCAGAAAATGTTGACGCTGTCAGACAGTCTGAGGGACTGACGCCCGCGTCGTTGTTGATTTTCCAGGACAATACGAAGGCCGCAGCCGTCCAGAAGTACCTCAACATCGTGGTCGTCGAAGTAACAAGTTCAACAATCGGGGCTCGGCCCGGATATTTTAAATGATTGGTCTGTGACGCATTGTTACATTGTCACGCTGGGCGCTCTTAATCTCTCGTTTGCACAAATGACTTTCAATCGCTCTCGAACTCTTTTACTGTCCACCTCGTCATGGAGAGTGGTAGGATTCCAGTGATTAGTAAGGCTCGGAAATTGGGACGTCTCAGGGACTGACTGTGCTCCCCAGTCGACAGTGATCCCGGCGTAGATGATGTGATCGCACTGTAGGTGGCGACTCACCACCACTTCCACTCAGGCTTACAGACTATGCGCCTTCAGCTTGCTAGCCCTGGCGTCTCCAGAGCTTGATATACTGGCGATCGTCCTGTCGTTTGGCAGGTTATCGATGCCTCGGACACCGCGTCATTTACTGACCCATAATCCAGGTAACACGGATGTCGAAGCGTCGCGGTATGAGGTTACGCTGTAGTTCATGACTTTAACTGAGCTAAAACTTTCAGGATAAACATCTTGAAGCTTTACGAAGCTATCCGGCGCCATAACGAACAATGCACCGAGCATCAGACTCGTTTCCCCAACTTTGTGCATTCCCGCCCTATCCTCGCTATTGGGAGTCATGGACCATTGGAAGGCGCACTGCACAGCGCCCAGTACTTTCATGGAAGGTATGCCGCCTATTCTCCATCGAGTGACGAACTTGTCTAATCAGCGTCAGGGACGGCCTAGGAGACATCGCTCAGCGCTACCCAGATATTGTCGCACCCGACGTCAGCGATGTCCCGCAGCTGCAGGCGACAGACAAGTCTGGAATTGACATCGCGTTCGATTTCATCCGGGACCGTCCTGCACGAAGCATCACTTACATGGCACTCGGACCCCTGACGAATTTGGCGCAAATTGTCAGGAAGGATCCCAAGATGGTACACCAACGCATTGGCCGAGTCGTCTGCATGGGTGGTGCCCTTAACGTTCCTGGGAATACGAGCCCTGTGGCGGAATGTACGCTTAAATCCTGCATACTTCCACGGTGCATTGACCTCATACTTCACCAGTCAATTTCTTCGCAGATCCATTCGCCGTCAAGGAGCTACTTGTTCCCACGAGGCCCGGCGGTGGTCTGCCACTCGACCGCTTTCTGCTCATGCCGTTAGACATCACGACTCCTCACGAGCTTCCTTTCGATGTATACCGCGCGAAGGTGGACCCTGATTTTGAGACTGTTCAGAGCCATAGGGGCAAGACGCCCGTCACGCAGTTCACGTCTGCATTCCTCGAGCGCACGCGAGAGGTTATGTTGCAGTTTGGCAAGGATGCGATGGAACTGCATGATATTGTGGCCGTTTGGTGCGCTATAGCAAACCCGCCGCAGGCCGACGGAGAGAGGTTTGTGCTAGCTCCCGGCTGGGCGGCTACTGGGCGTGCGTTTGACATCGAGCGGTGAGCAGTTCACCTGCTAGACGTGGGAAGAGCAGCACTCAATGATGTGTCTAGCGTCGGCGAGTTGACGCGTGGCATGTGCGTCGTGGACCGGCGAGCGGACGAGGGCGCGTACGAAATTGGAGCGAACCGCGCTGATGCGCACGGAAAGAAACAGAAGGCAGAGGAAGATGCACATCATGTACCGGCGCTCGTAGAAACGGAGGAGCGTCATGCAATGGACGAACATCCTCCCAAGGTTGTCTGTATTACGGCAACACCTGGGCCGAAAGCATTGCTACAATTGCTGTTGAGGCGCGTCTGGGGTGTTGAGTCAGTGGATGCATAGCTTTCCTGACTCTGTCGTCGAGACGCTTATGGGACAGCGTCGTACTTATTGTACACGACTCATAGATGTAGCACCTCTACCATGTGTATGCCAGCCTGACAACTACTCGCCTCTTATTGTGGCCCTATTGTGCTCTTCAGCGGTGTCGCTTGGGTGTCGCTGTTGCGAAGCAGTCGAGTCTGATGCCCGATAAGGCAATCGCCGCTCCGGACCGAAGAACAAAAGGATGAGACCAATTGCCAATTGTCTGCGCCTTTTGTTCTCCTTCCCGCGTCTGCGGCGGGGCACAATTGCGGAGGCAATGAGTCGCGGCGCGTGTACTGACATGGTGTGCTTCCCGCCCATGCATTTCACCCGCGCCTATTGTCTCCCGCGGACGGAACCGCATTCGCGCTTGCCTGGGGGCGCGTACATAAGGGCACGGCGTGCGGAGACGCGTCCGTTTCTGCTTGCCCCTGTAGCCCCGCGCTCAACATTTTCTTCAATTAGCCGCTGCACACGGTCTAACTATGACGACCGAAGTCCTGCGTGCGCGTACTTCGCTCAAACCAACTGGCCCTCGCGAAGCCCATTTTGCGGCAATGCCTCCGATGCACGCCTCTGCACCGGGGCCATCCTCTGTCGCTGGGCCGTCCAAGCGGGCAGCAGCACCTCCGCAGGGGGACCATTCTACGTGCCCCCGCTTCCCACCCGGACACAGACTTAACCGACACTTCACTGCCGCGTACCAGCTTGGGCAGGAGCTCGGCATGGGTGGGTTCGGGTTCGTAACCGCGGCACGATGCCTGCGGACAGGGGAGGAGGTTGCTGTGAAGTTCATCCTCAAGAGCCGCGTGCCGCCAGCAGCGTGGACGCAGCATGAGCAGATGGGGCAGGTGCCCATCGAAGTGATGCTGCTCTGCCGACTCGACCATCCGAATATCGTCAAATGCAAGGACGTCTACGAAGACTCGCTATACTACTACTTGGTAAGCTTTCAATCTTATACCTCTTCCAGGGAGTAACTTACCTCTAGCGCAGGTACAGGAATTGCATGGGCTGCCGTGGCAGCACGCAGTTGCCTTGGAGCAGCCACACCGGCCACCACAACCCATCGACGGGCCCGTGGACCCCAACAGCATAGCCCGACACCGCCGCGCCTCCTACGACCTCTTCGAATTCATCGAGTCCCGCCAGCACAAACGCCTCCCCGAAACCCGCGCACGCGACGTCTTTGGCCAGCTCGTCGACGCCGTCGCCTACCTCGACCGCCGCGGCATCGCGCACCGCGATATCAAGGACGAGAACATCCTCATTGACAGCGCGCACCGCGTCAAGCTCGTCGACTTTGGCAGCGCGAGCGTGTGCGACCCGACGGGCCCGCGGCCGTACTATAGCGACTTTCGCGGGACGACGACGTATGCGGCGGCGGAGGTGCTGCGCGGGGAGGCGCACCAGGCGGCGCCGGCGGAGGTGTGGGCGCTCGGTGTGCTGCTCGCGTTCCTGCTCACGGGCAGCTCGCCATTCGCGACGGCTGGGGACGCCGCGAAGGGGTGGGTGGGCTTGGTGGAGGTGCCCGGGGAGCACATGTCCCAGGGCGCAATGGATGCGCTGCGGCGCTGTTTGGATCCGAATCCAAAGACGCGCGTCACTATACAGGAGTTGAAGCGCCATCCTTGGGTTGCGGGCGGCTCGCGGTAAAACACAGTTTCGTAGACTTGCATGGATTTCTACCTTCGTATTCTCGGGGACTCCCTTTGCCTTCTCTGGGACTGACATCTTCGTATCATTATACCACTTTCCTGTACCCATCTGTGTATCATAACCGCATTCGCATTCCCGTATATCTCGCTTCATTTTTATAGATACCCAGAACACAATGCCAGCAGGACTGTATCGATCGTTGTGCAGATCGTGACCGTGGAGACCAGAGTCGGCGTAGCAGAAAGCAAAGCGCATGTCATAGCAAAGCACGCAAGTACAAAGACCCAGTCCGATGGCAAGTTAAGAAAGCAAGTTCGAGGGCAAGCAGAGCAGGTAGACAGACACCCAGAACCTGCACTAGTATGCCTAGCAGATATCCTCGTATTCGTCGTCGACGCCGAGGTGCTGGCGTATATCGGAAGTCTCAGCGCCAGTCTGGCGGCGGACGTAGGATTCGAGCGCCGCGTAGTTGTCTGGCATTGTCACGCGAGAGTCGAAGTGATTGAAGACGCGACGTAGCCGGCGCAAAAGGGGATGTCGCAAAGGAGACAGATGGACACAGTCGTGCAGAATGAAGTCGCAGTGCAGGACGAGGTTGCAGTGCAGAATAACGTGGCAGAGTACGTCAGCTAGCAGCTCACACCCGGCCAGATCCGCGAGCCCAGCGCTCACCCGTCCAGCGTATGGCAGCCTCCCTGGCGAGCGTCACGGCGCGCTTCGTCTCTTCCACTTTGATGGGGTCGCAGGTGCCGTACGCGCTGAGTTCGGTCTGCAAAGATGACTGCTGCTGCTTGAGCGTAGCAAGGTGTGCGAGTTTTGCGCGGCGCTCGTCCTGGGTGAGAGTTCGATGAACGAGGGGAGGCGGGAGGACAGATGCAGCGCGGTAGTTAGGGGGAGAGAGGGAGAACAGAGGAGTGGCGGGAGGAGAGCAAAGGTGCAGCGAGAGGTCAAGTGCGGGGGGTTCAGAGGAAACAGACACGCGAACGAGAAGCAGACATGTCAGTGTCGTGAAGGATATTCTTGCACGGAAAGCGCAAGACGAACCGTCTCGCGTCTGGTTGACCGCTCTTCCTCAATGGTGGCGCGCAGGTCCTGCAGTTGCTGCGTAACGTCCGCTTGCTTCGCTTGCGCAGTGGCCAGACGGCCTTGTATCTGCAACTTTTTCAGTAGTTGGGCCTGGGCAGGAACGCTATATGCATGCCATGGCGCCGTGCTGAGAGGGGAAACTCCAGAAAACTGACAGTTACGCGTCAGCATGCTAAAACCTGACTTATGCGTACCACGTACAATTCGATGAACCGATCTTGTCCGACTGGACCAGACCGTCATCCACGAGCGACTGGACGACCTCCTTGACCGATTGCGAGACTGCTACGATGAGTAAACTTGAACGGAAGGGGATTGGGTGAACGCACCTATGTCGGAAAACGGCCAGATCAGTGACCACCGGTGACGGTTCGTGAGGCGGTGATCACTGGCGGCGCGCCAGTGACCACGCGTGAGCACCAGTGATCACCCCAGGATCACCCTGGATCACTTGTGGTCACTTTCACTGCCCAAGATAGCTGTCGTGTCCTATGTAGGTCATTGCATGTACTTTTTGCATTCTTACGATGTTCTGTTGGGTATATGTACGTCAAAGGATCACATGAAAAGTCTACCAAGAGGCCGACGCTACATGGCTCGCCGACTTCGCAAAATTCGCGACTTATTCGTGGCGACTCGGCTGACAAATCCGGCATCCGCCGGATGACGTATATGGGCGCCCCAGCGCTGCCAGATCAGGTCGTCCTCCACCATCATGTCCGGACCATAGTGTCCACAGCGTCTACCACTGGTCCAGTGCCCACACGACCCCGAACCATCGAGACTTCTCGGCACCCATCGACACCCATCGACGGCCCAGGCAGCGCGAGCGCTGCAATGAGACGCGCTCCATCATCCATGTCTCTAGCCGGCGAGTCCGATGACGACCACTGGGAGGTTGACATCGCACGGCGGGTATGATCTTGGTTCACGGTGCGGCACTTGCTGATCAACAATGTAGATGGCAGCCATGTATGCCGTCTCTTTGGCTTCGAAGGTGCGTGCCATAGATTTTCTTGTCCGGCACCGACTTATAAATTACCTTGCAAGGTCGACATATACTCTCAATCATTCCTAGTCCCAATTAGCTATGTAGCCCACTCTCCCATGTCCATGTACCTTTACAGAGTACATCAGTAGAGAAGCGAGTAATATATTGATTTCTTCTTGTCAATTGTGGTTGGTTGTCTGTCGATGCTGTGAAAGCATCGATTTTTTTTTTAACAAGGGTAGGCCAAAGTAGTGATCACTGGTGATCCCTGGTGCTCGCTGGTGCTCACTCGCCTTCACCCGAATCACCAGTGATCCCTAGTGACGGCAGTGATCACTGGGGGTCCCTTCGCAATGAGACGAATCACTATCCGGGATCGTGATCCGGTGATCACCAGTGCTTTACCGTGCTCACGCGTGCTCACTCAAATGGCCGTTTTCCGACATATGCCCTTCGTCTTGGGCGCTATTTTTTCGAGCTCTTTCAGCTGTCATATGCAAGCAGCATCATTTTAAGTCAAGCATGCACGCATATAGTCACATACCTGGAAGAAATCCTTCTGCGCGAGGTGTCAATACGCAATATACCAGAGTAGCGAGTCGTACCGTCTCATGGAAGATCTCGAGCATCTTTACTCGCTTCTCTTCTGCGGAAAGACCTCGGGGAGCCTAAAGCGCAAGTCAGACAGGGTGCTCGACGCGTTAATGGACTACATTGACCATGGCAGAAAAGGACAAGCAGCAAGTTGGACGGCAGACCGGGAGATGCCCCGCGTCATGTTGATCCGGACGGCCCGGTAAACTTCCAAAACGGCGCTCGGAACGGCAGCTTCCGATTCCCGCCAGCCAATTGTCGGCAGCTGAATTCATCGGGCTCCAACGTTCTTCATCGAGGCCGCCATGGCGTCTACCGTGCGTGCTGCAGGCGAGTCGCTTTGAAAAGCGGCAAAGACGGTTTGCTGAACGTCCGGCAGTAAAACAGGCTGGCCTCCGCGCCGCCTTCCGCCCCCAAGTCGGGCTTTCGACCAGCGGTGAGCAGAGCCAGCGACGGGGGCGAGACATTGCTTGCTAATGTGCTTGTGTAGCGGCCAACCATTTCCAGGCCGCCCGACTCGTCCATTCTTCCTCCTCCGCGTCCGCGCAGCAGCAGCAGGCGATCCCTGCTGCGACCACTGAGCCGGGACAGTCGTTCCGTGCGGTGGCGAACCAGACGTCCAACCAGTACAGCCTGGAGCAGCCGCAGAACAAGGCTGGTGCGTGGTCGTGGCACTATCTCGTTGTGAACGTAGCTGACCACCTCCGATTACGCAGAGTATGTCCTGGCGACCATGGACAAGATTGCGAACTGGGCGCGCCAGAGCTCGATGTGGCCAGTGACTTTCGGTGCGCTCCCTATTCCTTCCCAGTGTCTCAAGTGCACCTAGCTGACGCTGACATGTAGGTCTTGCATGCTGCGCCGTGGAGATGATGCACATGGCCGCTGCGCGGTACGACCAGGACAGGCTTGGTATCATCTTTCGTGCCAGTCCCCGCCAGTCCGAAATCATGATCGTCGCGGGCACGCTTACGAACAAGATGGCGCCTGCTCTGCGTAAGGTGTACGATCAGATGCCCGAGCCGCGTACGTACTTGTCATCGCTGCTCGTTTACGCAGAGCGCGCGTACTGATGATGTATGCAGGCTGGGTGATATCCATGGGCTCCTGCGCCAACGGCGGCGGGTATTACCACTACTCGTACTCTGTGGTTAGGGGTTGTGACCGTGCGTATCCTGAGCGGTGTTTGGTCGAGGGGCGGCGCTGATCGCTTGTCCATACAGGCATTGTTCCTGTTGATCTCTATGTTCCCGGCTGCCCACCCACCGCGGAGGCTTTGCTGTACGGCATGCTTCAGCTGCAGCGCAAGATGCGGCGGTCGCGGAAGGCTGTGCTATGGTTCGTCTTTTCCATTGTTGCACCAGCACCGCCTCTGACTGAGTTACACAGGTATCGCAAGTAGAGTCCTCGCCGTAGTACACGTCGATACAGACTGTTTCTACGTGGTAGTAACTTTGGCAAACGTCACCGGGTAATCTCGCTGTTACTACCAGGTAATGGCCCAACAAACCATTCTGAGTAGTAACGCGGGTGCTACACACTCGCGAGCTCACATGCACTCCTTTGATGGCCCGCTAGCGAGCGCCGGGATATGCCGACATCGCCAGAGGACGTCGCCGCTGCCGCTCCGAGCGGTGTCGCCGTCTTCAACGCCGCTTTCGTGGCTTTCAGCCTGTCCATCCTCGAAACTAGTCATATCATCATTGTCATTGATTGGAATAACGTGTATAAGCAGTGACAGTAGGACGTTGAAAGTAAGGCAACCGGGAGCGATTGTCCTCCGAGGACGCATCCGTCCTCGACAATGGCATTCCAGCAGTCAGCTCCAGCTGAAGCAGCTTGACTGCCTCATCACTAGAGCCCTGGTCAGTACAAGCTGCGGCTGAGCGTTATGAAAACACACCTTCAGAGCGTGCACCCCTCGACACCCTCGCTGCTGCTGAGCAAACGACTCGCGCGCCGTCGGTCCTCGGCTCTGTCGGGCGCTCTTCTTGAACCTGGATGGCATATCTCCGTCACAGCCCCGACATCGGTCTCGTGGCTCAGTGGATGGCTCGATGGCTGGCTGAGACGGCGCTGTCAAGACTCAAGATCATGAAGACGGCGTCGCGGTGAAAGGCAAGTCACAGTCAGAAATTTCACAAGTTCCCGTTCTGTCCCTGAATGATGGCGGTAACCTGCCTGAGGCCGCGAGCACATGCGCCGGGTTCCGCGGGCCGTGAAGTTTCTACAGGTAAGAAACGACGGCGCTGCGTGTAATGGTTTGTTGAGCCATTACAGGGTAGAAGCAAAACGACATCGCCTAAGAACACCGATACTACTACAAATAGACTGGCAAGTTACTACCACACAGAAACGACCTGTTTCGACGTGTAGGGTGTCTTGCCGGTCCGTTCTGTAGTATATCGCCTTTCTATATAAGCTGCATCTTGAGTCATGGAATAAACCGAGTGAGAGGCGTACGTGTAAAGCAGGTCAGGCGTTTGTCAGGCGCCCGGACCGCTCGTTTCAACCGAAATCAAGGCGAACGCGGCGTGAGAGCGCCGTTGGGTGCTCCGAGTCCGAGGGGTTCGCTATTTGTCCTTCCCGACCATCTTCGATTCTTCTACGCGCATTTTTTGCGCTGGGGCATGCTGCAGTTCTCAGAAAATTGGTAGAAACCGAGATTCCAGCTGGCGCCGACTCCTTTCGGCCTCTCCCACGACATACGAGCTTGACAGCGACGGTGACAGTCGCCTCGACGCCAGCGCTTGTCTCGGCTCCTGACCAGGCGACCACGACGGCGACCGCGCGCCGCGAGCACGATGACCGCCGCCCTGCACACGTCGCGCCCAGAACTGCACAGCGCCATGTACACGCCTACCCTCGACATTGACTTTGGCAGCGACAATCGCTATCCGACCCTGCCCGCCTCCCTTTCTTCCTCCCAGCGCACCTCGGGCCCCCAACAGCAGCAGCAGCAGCTAGGAGACACCACCGGCCGCTCGCGCTCGCCTCAGCCGCAGTACACGAACCATATGCTGCTGGGCACCCCCGACCGTCCGGCGCTCGAGAGCACGACGGGCACGCATACCGGCTCCGCGTACGACGATCAGGCGGGCGCTTGGCTCGGTGATGATGCCAACGAGCCTCAGGCTGCCCCTCTGCTCCCGACGCCCGCGTCCTCAGCGCAGCCTGTGTCACCTACCCAAGTTCCGCTCCCGACATCGCCGTTGCCCACTCAAGTCGGCGCGCCGTACCCCTACACTGACTCGACCCCGCGCCATCCCGTCGAGTCCAGTCCCGTCGCGAATACCCCACGCCCATCCACCCGCCCCTCGGATCCATCGCTGGCCATTCCCCAAGATCGGTCGCGGAGTATCACCCCCATCAGCCCATATACCGACTTCCCCTCTCCGAGCTCCCCCGTCCCGCGTCAGATGGCTCCAGGGCCCGGCGTGGGCGCAGGCGGCCCGCGCAATGTCAGCGGAGCTGGATACGGCGCAGCCCTGATGGCATCCGCGGCGTACAACCCGCCTGTGTCCCCGCGACCGCGTGCATATGCACAGCAACCGACGTATGTCACGCCGGCGGCTGGGCCCAGCGCGCCGCTCGCGGTGCCACAGCAAGACAACGGGGGCGAGGTCTGCCTGGAGTGCGCGATGCGCGACCAGGACATGGCCGACGTGGACGTCACCAGCCCCGGCGTGTGGGAGCGCGCAAGTGACGCAGCCATTGAAGAACTCAAACAGCGCGAGGCCGAGGAAGAAGCGGCCGGCATCGTCAACGATGATCCTAACCGTCCACGCACTCGCGGAGGCTTGCTGACGGAGCAGAACCTCAAGGTCTGGCTGACCATGGTACGCTTGAAGTTGGATCATTACTTGACGAACCTAATTGCTTGATCACAGAATCCCAAGGAGCCGCAGGCTCGCCAGCAAACGCTCTCCAAGTACGTCAAAGCGCAGCGCTCATTGCTCGAGGCAGAGGCACTCGCACATGCGCAGGCTATGCAGGAGGCCAAGCGCCTCGACAGCCGGGCCCGCGACACCTACTCGCAACTCCGCCGCTCTGCCTACGACATCGGCGTATCCCCCGCTCCCTCCGGTGACACCAACGGCGTGCGTATCAAGCCCCCTCGCTCGCCGTCGCAGCCGCCGTTCGGGCACACAAAGTCGCAATCGCGCGACCTCACGCTGCTGGAGAACGGCATGATCGTCGAGCACGTCGATGTACGCAAGGAGGAGCGTGAAGCGCGCGACCGTCGAAAGAGAGATGAGCGGCGGGCGCGCAAGTCTTCGCGCGGATCCGTCATCGACATGAACTCGATCATATCGGCGGGAGACACTGGTCTTCGCCCGTCCTCGCACTACTCAGCTGGCTCCCCGCGGCCGATGAGTTTGTTCACTGCGCACGAGCGTCCAGATATTCCGCGGGCGTTGTCCCAGGCATCCTTCTCGGATGTGCAGAGCATGGGCACGCCATCGCCCCGCAGATCGAGGTTTATGGGTTTGCGACCGGGCTGGATGAGTTCGGATAGTCTCGCGCCTTCTGGTTTGTCTGGGAGTATGATGGATATGCAGTACGTCTTCTGTTCCTCGCGTTCGAAATTCATCTTCTCATCATTCGCAGTGTTGCCCTTCAACGGGAGCAGCAACAGAATGCGTATCAGCAGCAACACGGCGCTGTTGATCTCAACACTCCTCGCCGCAGTCAAATATGGCCACCACCTGACATCGAGCTTCCGGAGACGGAGTCGCAGTTTTCGACAGTGAAGAAGAAAAAGAAGGGCTTTGCTCGCGTCTGGCAGTTCGTCAAGGGCGGGTCGAAGCACGAGGGCGAGAGCAGTCGGCGGCCATCGCGCACGTACTCTCGACCCGAGGACGAGCCGCTCGCGCCGCCGCCTCCACTGTCGTACCTCGTCGACCGCCGGCCAGGTGAGCACAGCGGCCGCCATGCGTCTACCCCGTCCCTGCCCTCTCTCGCCTCGCCGCACATGGGCTATTCGTCAGCCGGAGTCCCCTCGTCGACCGCGCCTTCCAGCATCCTGCCCTCCCCCGACTCCGCTCGCCGTTCCGGCCCTCCTGACTTCGATGCAGACAACCGGGCGCACAGCGGCTCCGAGGACATTGAGCCCGATATGAGACGCATGGAGCGGACGGTACACCCGACGACGTCGGAGCCGGATATGCGCTGGCGCCTCTCGCAGAGCCCGACGGTCATCCCGCAAGTGCCGAAGATGCAGTCGACACCTTCGCCACAGTTGGGCATCTCGCGCAGGGATGACGGCGCGACGAGCCTGAAGCGGGAGAAGACGCTGCCGCCTCTCCCGCCTGGCGAGCGCCCGCCGCCTAATGACCCGCGGCCGCGAACGATGTACACGTACGACTCGCGCGGGATGCCCACGGGCGTCGGCCCTGCACACGACTTCCTCCCTCCCCAAGCACCGTTCCGCGAGGCCGCTGTCCGGCGGCAATCGTTCGGTGGTTTGTCTGCGCGGGCGACCGTCAACTCGCAAACGTTGCCCACCCATGATGCACGCATACCGCTTGGGGCGAAGTACAACGAGTTCGGACACTCGCGGCGCTCGCTCGGGCGGTTGGACTACATGCGGGACGCTGCTATGGCGACGCCGCGGAACGTGAGCACGCCGTCAGGGAAGCGCAAGAGCCGCTTCCTGTCCTCGCTCTTTGGGAAGAAGGCGGCATCGCCGGAGCGCAGCGTGTACGAGGACGCGTCGGTTTATCAGTGGCCGTCGATGCGCATGTCGGGTTCGGATGGACCGGAGGACGTGATGACCAATGGGTACGCGACGTCGAACTCGCGGCATAGTGCCTTCAGCCAGAGTCCCGCGCGGATGTCGATCATGGGCCGCAAGCCTCTGGAGGACCTCGTCCAGCAGGACCCGGAGTTTGTCGCATACAGATACCCGTCGGGCGACCAGCGGCTCGATCTCCTCCGCTGAGGTGGCGCGCGTACAGGTGACGCCGATCGGTCATGGACGATCCCTCTCGAGAGGCGCAGGCGTGCGCCTCTCCCCCCTTGTATATTGTTGACTGCCGTTGTTCATTGCTTTCGCATCCCCCGTCCCCTCGTTATATTCATCACAGGTCTCCCACCGAGTTTCAGCACATGTCCTCCTTTCTTTCTGGCCTCTTAGCATCGCCTAATAGCAACCAACGGACCCGAACGTGTACATAGCACACAATATTGGAAGTTCGCACTGACAACAATGCATATTTGTATGGGACCCAGCGTCGTGGTGGTGAACTTCAACAGCTCCGCCAAGTCCGAGTCGGCACGGGGTTCTGGTGACTCAAGCGGCGCTCACGTGTTTAGGTATCCCGGACGCGTCGGTGGCGCTGACCGTCATGCCTGACAAAGCCGGTCAACGCGCTGTGCACTTAAAGCGCGTCGTGGTGCGCTGTTGCTCTTGATACTCACCGGCACCAGCGACGCGCTCAGTGAATGCTTAAACAGGGTCGCGCTCTGACCACCAGACTCAGTATGCCGACCACACGCTCGCAATCATCGTCCCGTCCACCGTCGTCCGCCTCGGCACCGAGCGCTGCCAAGCGTAAGGCGTCTGGGGACGCGCAGACAGAGACGAAGGAGGAAGAACCATCGAAACCAAAGAGGCCCCGTTCCACGAAGACAAAAGCTGGGACTTTCACGTCGAATGAGGTCTCTGCGATGCCGCCGCCTCCTCAGCCCCCGTCGATTCTGGGAGCTGAAGCTGAGAAGATGGTTCCTGCGGTACTGACGTTCAACTTTGAGGATGGGAAGCGCCATCTCGTCGCCGCGGACTCGCGGTTTGAGGAGCTATTCAGCCGGATGCCATGTAAACCTTACGAGCATCTGGAAACGGTGCACCCTTTCCGGTAAGTTATTTTATTGTGAATGGTCCGGCGTGCTGACTGCCGTTTCTAGCGCGTTGACGGTGTCTATTTTGTAAGACGCGCTTCTGTACGAAGTGGAACCGGGTCATTGACCGTCTGCAACAGGGGCCAGCAGATATCCTGGCTCGCCGCAAGGTCCATAGTCCACAGATTCCGGCGTCTGTATGATCCGTCACTCCCGGAGAAGGCAACAAAGGACTTTGAGTATGGCGAATTTGGTTGTGTGCGCGGTGACTCGCTTATTATTCTACAGCAACAAGTCCGCGAAGGCTTCCTTCCCCGTCCCAGCCCAGGTCGCTAACACGGCGGTGGCGACGCTGCGCTCGGCGGGCCTGAGTCAGCGCAAGGCAGAGTACAGTGAGTTCTGCTGCACATGGGGATATATCAGGCATTGAAGCGATTGCAGTCCAGGATCTTGCGAGGCGCTTTGCCGATGGCAGTCTATCAACGGACAAACTTATGAAAGCGAACGATGAGGAACTGTCAGAGATGCTCATCGCAGTCAAGGGTATTGGACGTGTGGGTAGATTTCCATCTCCTATACAAGCATGTACAGCTGACGACATGAATCTTTGCGCTCTTGTAGTGGACTGGTGGGTTTCCCCGCTTTACATTGTCCCACATTTCTGACAAAAACGTGCGTAGTCGACATGTTCGCTATCTTCTCCCTTCGACGCCCCAACATCCTTCCTGTCGGTGATCTCGGTGTTCAGCGTGGCGTCGCCCGTTGGGTGCTTGCCCTCCACTCGGAGAAGGATCCTGTCTCGATCTCGCCACAAAAGCTGAGCGAGCAGGACAAGGACGCGCAAGCCAAGTCGAGTGCGAAAATAACTGCCACGAAGACAAAGGCGCCTGCAAAGGACAAGGATGCGCTTCCCGACGTGTCTGCCATGCTCGCATCACCGGAGTCGTCCATTCTCCCAGTGGACGGGACGGATGGCGTACCAGCTACAGCAGAGGACGAGGACGAGAGCACAGGGCCGCTTCCGCCTGCATTCACGCCTTCAGTCAACAAGGTCCTTGCAAGGTTGGATGAGGGACCGCCGCCGCCGTTGCCTGCAGGCCTCTCCGTTACGGAGCTCAGGGCACGTTTGACGGGCAAGAAGAAGATCAAGTGCGTGTCTTTCTGACTCATTCCGTCAAAGTCACCTACCGGACGTGTAGGGGAGCGCTGCTGACGCCGGCGGAAATGGAAACAATCACCGAGAGCTGGAAACCGTATCGCAGCTTGGGTGAGTGTTGCCTCTTACACTGCGCAGGACAGATGCTGAGCGCTGATTTTTCTTCGATGCAGGCGTATACTACATGTGGGCGCTAGCCGAGGGTGCATGAGTGCAAGCAAGTTCGTGGTGCACAATAGGCTATGCTATGCCTTATTGTCTTGACAATACTTGCTGGTGATGCCATGAATACGAAGGCATTGTCAGGATGTTCCACGAGGAGCCAATCCAACGAGCATGTATGGACCTTGCGAGGAATCCACCGAACATAAGGTACAGATTGAGAGAAAACGAGCGGATATATGGGCGGCAAGTAAGGTCAACAAGTACATGGATCTTGTCGTAAGGACAGTGGTAAAAATACACGACGGAGTCCGATGATAGTATACTATAATGGGCAGGTGGATGACGGACTAGGTCGTCTTGAAGGCGAGCCCCTCTTGTCATCGTCCTTGCCGCTGATGCTCGGGTGTTGCATCTCGATGTACCGCTCGCCATCTCCCTGAACAGACTCCTCGTGCTTTGAGCCAACATCAAGATCTGCGCGCGCGAATTGCACGCTAATCCGCCACTGTGACGGTGGAGTCCAAGTCATAGAGCTTCCGCCCGCTCCCGCAGAGCCGGACTTCATGCTGGCAACGCGAACAGAAATTGTGAGCAGGAAGATGCCTGGCGGATTATTCAATATATCATCAGCGAACAAAGTAAGACCACGCACCCGTTACGGGCGTCAACATGACTTGCCTGTGTGAAAGGTCAATCAATAGATTGCGAAGCGCGACTGCCACATACAAGTAAAGCATGGCCGGGTGACCGATCTGAAATAGAACGGTGTAGATGAGGAGGACCGTAAGGTACATCGCCGCTGACTCGGAGATGATGTACGCGATGCGAACGAGGGAGCCGTTCCGCCGTGAGAAGCGGTGTAGACCGGCGCGCGAAGACTCCGTATGCTGAGAGACGAGTCGGTACAGGAGAAGCGACGTCGTGATGAGATTCTGCGCGACGGCCAGGAAAAGGGCTGCGCTAATCTGCGGGGCGGGATTCGGGGACGTCGACGATGTGAATATCAGCACTAGAGCAGTCATTGCCGTTAGCTAGTGAGCTGGCGCGGGGCAATATGACCAACCAAACGTCGCCAGCAGTATGAGCCAAGGTAATGCGGTCAGGCGCCAGTCGCCGTCCCAAACTAGATGGGTTCTGTAAGCCTGCAGGTGCTTGTGAGGTAGAGCAAAGGTGTTCTGTGGCACAAACGCACTATGAGGAAGTCCCCTAACCATAGCTGAGCGTATGTGAGTACGCTCGCCGCCAATATCGCTCTCAGGAGCTGAAGATCGAGGATTTCGTCAGCTTGCTCCGTAAGCCTTGCCATGTTGTAGACGGACAGCGCTAATTGATGCGTTAGTGAACGGCTCTGAAGTTGTAGAGAAAAAACTCTTGCCAGAGAAGACAGTCCCATTGATATACATTAGGATATTAACGCCGAAGTTGACCTTCCGGGAACGATCAGTGACCATTTCTTTGCAATCTTGAGAACACTCACCCTGCCCGGGAACGCTTCTCCGATTCCGTGCTCGAACCTCGAAAGTATATACTGAAAGAACAAAGTCGTGTAAATTCCTGGCATCGAAAGCGCTTAGAGGTGCTTGAAGGTAGTGCAAGACGTTCGAAATTACCGTAGAAAATGCCCTGAAAAAGCGTTATCAGCTGCAGAAATCGGACGAGCTGAGTGACCCACCTGTATCCAGTTCACCACGGGCAGCGAGACTTCGTGAAAAGTGTATAGTATGCCCTCGCTGCCTAAGAGGGCAGACATGGTGGTAGGACGTGAAGGATGAGCAGCACATGAAAGATCAGCGCGCTCAACCAGCGTGTGATGCAAGTGTGATATGTGATCGCATGGGTCCCGTCTTCACGACAACCCTGCAAAAAGGATCGTCAATCGGGCCGTGTTGATCTGGTCGCGAAGAGCTTCACGAGCAGCCCGTTGCAGTCAAAGTCCCTTTTCAATCCTCTGCTTCCATGAACTGAGCTGGAGAAAGAGAGAGGCTCTCTTGACCACGTCTTGACCAACACATATTATTATGAGCAGGGAATACCGATACCCATGAAGTCCAAGTGCAGGAAGCTTGTGCGTGGGAATCAGTTCAACCTTATCTATCAGATTATGCCAGATGGAGGTAGGCACCGAGAACAGCGGTTGCCATCAAGTTGCCGCAGCTTGCCGCCCGGTGCCGGCTTCTTCGGAACGGCCACGACGCGGCATCAAAGGGCGTCGATGACCCACCTCACGATGTTATTGGTGTATGAGTTTGGCTGAGTTTGGTAGCTAAACGTCTATACAGGCAGTGGCCGAAGTCAAAGCAGGTACTTAAAGCAATATGAGTCGACGACAGCCACGTATGGACGGTGGCCTGAGCTGAAAGAGCAGTGTCAGATTTACGGGTCGACAATGTTCCCTACATTCTGCTCCGAACTCTGCTAGACGGTGACCACTGCCAGGCCCTGCCCAGTAAGAAAGGCCTAGGATGGCGGAGAACTCCGTCAAAAAGGGTATATAACATGACCATCCCACAAGTCCGCACGAGTTATGATACACTATACATACAATCCTCATGTCCTCTGCCCCTCGGCTCGCCTGTGGCACAAAGGACATCCATGCAGTATACGGGCGCGCACAGTCGACTCACTGACATCGGCGTTAGCTAGAACATTAGGCGATAGCAGGGACAAAACCTACAAAGCAATTTTCCCGCTCATGCCTTTCATCGCACTTCCCATGCCTACATTACGCAGCACGGTGTCGCCGACCACAGGGATGTGGTCCCCGCCCTCGATGCACGAAGCATGTGCCATATGACGGCAGAAGAACAAGAGCACCACGCCCTGCGAATTGTCCTGCAGCGGCTTCTCGCACACGGGACACGTACTCTTGCCTGCAACGGCGCTCAGCATTTGGCAACAGATGCATCAAGGAAATACTTCCTACCGGTGAGGAAGAATCCACTGGTCTGGTTGCTCTGCAACCTCCGTGATAGTTGCATATTGTCGCCGTTGAGAATTGTCTGACATCCTTCTAGCAAGGATATTTGCAGGTGGAAGTCTTGCAATATCTTTATGAGCGCTTCCTTCAAGCCGGGTATCTCCAGCCCGTTCTTGATGCGTCGAATCAGGCGGATGGGATCGATTTCGGGGCCCACGTTCTCTAGCAACCCGCGGATGAAAGCTAGCCAATCAGGATTAACCACCAAGCCGTTCATGGTTCAGCGGGGCACGCACCGGGTCGCGTTTCTGAGTACTTGAGAAGATCTTCCCAGAGGTCGTGGTCGTTCTGCTCCTTGGCAAAGTCGATAGCCTACGCATTGTGAGCAATGGAGAAAATCTGGTCGACCAAGTGCGACCTTACCCGATTGACGTCGCCCAGACGCTCGATGATGAGGGTGAGCGCCTTCTTATTGTCGCCCATCTGCCCAAGAAGGAACACCATTTCGGGCACGAGATCGCGTTCCTTGCAGACATTATACGCCTAGTGAACGGTCAGCAAATCCTGATAACATTATGCCCGCCGCAGGAACGACCCATGTACCATTTCCAGGTTATACTCCGAGCTTGCGCGTAAAAAGCTTATCAATTTCGAGGCATCGTGCTCTGCGAACAGCTTGACAAGGAGATCCCCAAAGTCGCTGGCAACATGTGGATCGCGCTCCAGCAGCGCGCTCAAGTACAAGAAGAGAAAGTACGGCCGACTCTCTAGTTGCTGCACTACTCGCACCGTCTGCGAGAAGCGGGTCAGACATCCAGCGCTATTCAGTATTTACTCACTGACCGGTATGGAGTGCACATGGTCAACGAGGAGCCGGATGGCCTCGCTGTCCCGGTCGTCAGCTGTCTCGCCATCTGCGCGGCGCCTCTTCATAAGCTCGGCGTCAAACTCCACGAGAAGAAGGGCCTGGTCTTGCACATCCGTGTACAGATTGTGCTCTTTGATGAGGTCGAAGACATCTGGCCGCCGCAGCCGCAGGAAGTAGCCAAGCGCCTTGCCTGGTTGCCGGTTGGCGACATAGCTGCAGCATGCGTGTCAGTTGATGTTCCCCGACTATGGACGAAAACAGAACGCACAGCTCGCCCAGTGTCTCCATAAGAAGCCGCGTTTCGGGTCCTGAAGGTGCAGAGTATGCCGCACGGTCCAGGTCCGCCTGCACAGCGACGATGACAGCCGGAATATCGTAGATGTCTCGTGGCCAGACCTGGATGGTGCGGACGAGCGCTCGTCGGTCGTGACTCAACAGGTATCCCAGAATCATTCCATATACAACGGGGTCTAAACGAGGAGCATCTGTGGGAACGAGAGGTATGACAGCCTGAGATGTTGGTTTAGAACCCGAGGTAGGATAGCTATAAGGGTCTCTTACCTCAAGGTGGCGCTTCTCTGCGAAGACAAAGGCCCAGTGCTCCCACCGTTTTGAATCGTGCCCACAGACCTTTGGACAAAGACGTGCTGCCTTCTCAAATTCGCCTATAGCCCTCGTTTGCACGGGAATCCATCAGCAGTCGAGCAGAATCACACACCTTGGCGAACAAGATAGTCAATGTACTTGTGACCGATAGCGACCGTGTTCAGTTCCTCGTCTCTTGGATCTTTACTGTCACGGCTGAGCTCGTCGATGTCCTCCAGGGCTTCCTCGTAGCGCTCGCGTTCTACGAGCCAACCGATGTGGTCTCTCGCATCTCGTGGTTTTGCGATGACAATGTCGCGGGGGCTGAGAATGACATAGCACTGGTCGCCGTCGGCCGCAGCGTCAAGACTAGGATTTCCGACCTTGGCGAGAGCGTAGTCATTGCATTGCCATGACTGATATCCCGCTACGCTGAGCGCGTCATTCGCGAGCTCTTCTCCCGAACGCGATATGATACGCAGCTCGGGTCGTTCCGCGGCTTTGCGCTTCTGCATGACCGAGTCGGCCGTGGCTTCGTCAGCGTGAAGGATAGACGTGTCCGGCGGATAGTACGCGAGTACAAGGAATGAGGTCAACGTCCGCGTTGCCCTAGTCTTGGATTGCTGGGAGCTGATGCTCCTGTCGTCGAGGACAACAGACGGCGAAGAAGGCATGGGATGTGGCAGTATGCCCGCTGCCATGCAGTCCAGCTGAAAGACGGCGGTGATTTCGACAAAAAGCGCAGAAGCATCCGCGCCCGCGACGGCAGGACGTGCACGGATACGGGCAACCTTGATCAGATCCGCCCAAGCGATGAGCAGCGTCGCATCATCCTGCCAATGGAGAGTGCAGCGAAAGAGGTCTGCGCGAGGGCTGTCGGCGGGGCGGTCGATGAAGGTGATCCGCGTTCTCGACGTGGTGTCGTAGATCTTCACGCCAAGATCATTTGCCCATGCGACGAGCCGTCCGCGCCAGCGTGCTTGCCACACAGGGCCCTCCCCGGCATGTAGCACGGTGTCGCGCGGGCCGAGCCAGCCGCGCTCACGATGGACGAGGGTGCCGGCGAGTCCTCCGCATACGAAGGCGCGTGTTGCGTGCTTGGAGAACTCGGGCTCGAGGGCGACAGTGCGGACAGGGCGGCGCATGTCGAGGTCTTGGGTTTCGGCGGTGGTGAGGGAAAGGATGATGACATGTCCTGCGCGAATGTCAGCGTGTACGGCTAGAGGATGGCCAAGATGCATACCGTCCATAGACGCGGTGGCAATGAAGTCCTCATCAAGCGCAATGTCGGTGATACTCGCCAGATGTTTCTTGTAGGACTTGATGCGGGTGCCGTTGAGATCCAGGATGTGGACTACGCCGGCGTGCGTGCCCAAGACCTACATATAATGAGCGTAGCGCTCTCGCTGGGGACTACACGCACGCACTATTCGCTTGTCCTTCTGCGATATCGCCAGCGCAGACGCGGAATCCTTCACGAAGAGCTTGGGCACTTCCCCCTCTAAGCGCGCATACTTCAATGCAGGTTCCTCGTCATCGTCCCCGTCCTCATCCTCGTCGTCGTCTTGCTCCTGTTCATCTGGATCATCTCCAATGGAGGAAGCAGTCTCTGCAGCAGGTTCAGCAGGAGCCTGCTCGTCGTCGTCCGACTGGTCGCCGCTTGACGTAGTTGCAGAATCCTCGGCCCGGTCATTGGTGATGTTCATCTCGTCCGGACTGTCCTGAAGCTCGTCCTCAAGGACAGCTTTGTCGTCGTCTGCAGGCGCGCCATTCGTTTGAAAAGCCGCCGGTGGTGAGTCGACATCCGTCTGCATCAATGTTGCGCACGACCAGCCGCTTGGACTTGCCACCCAACCCCAGCTTCCAAAAGAAGAAGTCAACCGATTCTGATCCGGGGCCATACTTAAATGCCGGCCGCGGTTGATTACATACATATCTTCCGACTATGTAGTGCCAACGCACGCATAGAATATACTATTCTTTATATGGGATATTCGAGGTCCCTTGCGCTACACATCGGCAGGATACTCGTCCCTCGGGAACCTCTCCAGACTACCCTCAGCCTGTCCACCGCGCGGACAAATGAACGGGAACAGAAACCTCTCCTCGTCCGGATTGATGTATCCATTGTAGAAGATGAGCTGAGGGTCCTGTCTGCTCGCACACATGTCCTGGTCGCGTGGACTAGGCTCGAGCTCGTTCGGGCTAGGGCTCTTGTACTTGTCGCCGATAGTGCCTTTCTCGAGTTGCTTCTCGATGAACGTCCTCGCGTCCTTGAATAGCATGGTATAGCTGGACACGCCGCGCTTGCGCTTGGCCTATGAATGGGCATGGATGTTAGCGATGCTGCTCTGGGAAGCTGTGGTTCGTGCTCACCTGGCTCTTGATGACGCTGACAATGGCAACAATCCATGGGTCAATCGTATCGTCTCTGGGCTGCACAGCCTTGACGTTCGACTGCGTCTCGTGATAGCTGGCTAGGAGGCCACCGGGCGTGGCTGTCTGCGTGTTGAGCATCCCGCCGCTCGTGAAGACGGTCAAGTTCACGCCAGGATTCAGGTTCTAATTGCGGGTGGATGTCAGTTACTCCGAACACGATATCCACCGACTGACTGACCTCGCGGATAGTCCCACTGAACCAATCGCCGTGTACGACCTCCGTCTTCGTCCCCTCGTCGTTCTCCGCCATGGTCCAGCCCTCGTCGCCGCCATCTGTCTTGCCGGAGCCAGGCGCGCCGGGGTAGATCGTCCCGCGCGTGTGCACGTACACGACGCACATCGCCCGCTTGCGCCCCCGAGATGAGGTTGGTAAAGTCCGTCTTGAAGCGAGTTGCCGTGGGCGCGTGCTGATTCTGCGTCGGCTGCATAGCACCGTTGTCGGGCTCGGCATGCATCAAAGTACAGTATCTCAATATTGTCGATGTCGAAGCCAAGGTGCGCCGTGAGCATGTCGCGGACGAGGAATATGCCGTTGTCGGTCCCCATACCGTAGCGGACGATCAGGGCCCGGCCGACGCACCTGGTGAGTGCCTCGGCATGAGACACAGTACACAACTCACCTTCTTACGCCCGTCCTGCCGGAAGTCTGTGTGCTGCGGGGGGACTGTGAAGACTTTGTTCAGGCGGTTGCTCACCCGGATGGTGGCCTCCCTGTGCCCGCTGAGGATAGTGACGTCGTACGTGTAGCTGTTGCTGCTGAAGGTGCCCCGCAGCTCGCCGTTCACGTAAGACGTGGAACGGAACACGCTGTTTAGCATGTGTCTCGATTTACGCCTGCCTGCACCGTCCACCGTCCACTGGTGGTAGAGCCCGACGGGCGCGCCTCTGGCCAGAACGTCAGAACATTTGGTGGCTGTATCAAAACAGTCCGACTAAACGCATAAGAACCCACTAGCCATGCGCTACACAGCACCAACGATTCCCCCGCTGGCATCGTCGCTTGCCTCCATACTTCGCCGTCATGTACGTTCACAACGACAAGCTCGACTGGTTCGAGCACGCTCAGGACGAGTGGACCACCGCTGTCTTTCCTGCCGGCTTCGCTCTGAATGACCCCGTTTGCGCCTACTTCCAGCGCACAATCGTTGCGGACAAGATCAACACTTACCAGGTACTGTCCTCAAGATTCCGATACCCTTCGACGAATCGTACCGAAGACTGCATCAGCTCGGCCTCATCGACAGCGTCACGAAGACATCCGAAGAATACAGGATTACCTTCTCTTTCGAATACTGCTCGCTCGAGTGCCTCGTCGCAATTGACCTCCGGTCCTTGACGGTGACGATGCGCAACCCGTCCGGCGAGGAGAACGCGGCGAAGACTTTGACGTTGCAGATGTCAGATGCCACCCGCGTCCCTTCAAAGTCTTCATCGGCAAGCTCGACTGGTTCGAGTATGCCGCGAACGAGATGTTCACCCTCGTCGTCCTCTCCGGCGTCTCGGACGGCTCGGGAGGGTATCACATAGCCACTATCCGCTGCTAAATCAAACAGACGTACCTGCTGTTCATTGGTATGGCAGCACAACGTCCTTACCTGGTCGAGTTACGTGGTTTTTGCGTACAGGGACAGCGTTATTGTAAAGGTGGCGAGTGGATACTGACGCAGAGGTAAGTAGTCGATGGTTGAGTTGACGTTGTGCTTAGTTCCCAGATCCTATAGCGAGCTAACAAAGGACGGTAGCGCACCTTTGATCGGCTCGTGCAGCGCGGCCTACGGTCAGATGGCCTCAGGTTTCGTGGGTGGATGACAGGCCCATGACTGTCATCTGCTGGAGACGGAGTAAGGAATGTCGTGAGCCCCGTCAGTACCCACATTAAAGTTGGACCTTGGTTCAACGTGCGGTTACACAGGTGACAGCGCCCTCTCGCGAAATCACTCCCAAGATGAGTTGTGGAGTCACGTCGTGGCGCGGCAGATACATAAACCTGCAGTACACATCGTAGGGTGTATGACAAGACAAGGCAACGTCTAGCGCTTGCGCTGTGCTCTCCTGGTCTCCCCTAGATAACGCAAATGAGCGTCTCATGAGATAGGAGAACATGAGCGACATACCCTTGTTCTTCGCCTTCTTTGGCGTGCCCTTTCCTCTCGCTTTCCTGTCCGACACGTCCTGTAGACGCTGCTGCTCGGCGTCGTTAAGGATCTCGAGTTCGGGATATTCGCGCGCAATCTTGGCTAGATCCACCTCTGGAGGGTAGTATTCGGCCATGGACGGGCCACGCAGACGCGCGCGAAGGTACTTGGCACCCGTGCGGATGCCGGTCGGGTTGTAGGAGGTCTGGAATATGGAGGCACGGAGGCGGTCGAGAGCCTGGGTGCGGACGTGGAGAAGGTTTGGGTTGATTTTCTTCGTCTTCACGACGGCTCCTGTGACGACCTTCGCGGTGCCCAACGCAGCACTGAGAGCGGTGGCCATGGTGGAAGGAGGCAGGAGCGGCAGACCGGGCCGGGTGATCAGCAAGACGCGAAGTTCTCGCGTCTCCAGTCCGACTCCGGGTCTCCTCCTCCGTTCATGTTCGCGGGATGCCGCCGCCACTGCCTCCAGGCCGCGCGCTCGCTCGAAGCTGGGCCGAGTGCTAGCCGCTCCCTTCGTTGCTCTGCCCTTGTTGCACGAGACCAGACCCGTTCTCGCCCTGAGCGCGGCGATGAGCGCGTACCGCATTCGCAACGGCCAGGACAAGGTCACGCTTCGCATGCAAAACGACCTCCGAAGAAGGCATCGCACCTCCCCGCACTGAGCCCCCATCCAGGAGGACGCTCTCAGCCGCCAGCCGATACAAGGCCCGAGACGCTGAAGGACTACTTCATCAGCGTCCTGGAGCCGTGGGCAGCCTCCCCGATCATCGCGCGTCGCCTGCGCAGTTTCGGTGTACCCCACGACGACGTGCCTCTCCTGCTCGACGCGTACAGGAACGCTGTGCACGAGGACCGCATCCTCGACGGGCCAACCGCATTCGAGGAATATGGCCTATCCCGTCTCGGATTGACCAGCATACAGGATATTCGCCCCGAAATAAATGATCAAGTCCTATGTACCACTCTCTTCCGCTGGGCAGCGAAGCCCGAATCGGCCAAAGTCTTGGAGGCAGCTGGCGTCAGCTCCCAGGCGATAGAGCAGGTGCAGCGTTTGACAGCGGCTACAAGGCGGTCCTTCGTATGGGAGGAATTCAGCAAGGCGCGTCACTACAAGCGCAAGATCATCATGCACGTCGGTCCCACCAACAGTGGCAAGACCCATACCGCCCTCCGTGCCCTAGCAGCGTCCCGAAAGGGTGTCTACGCGGGCCCCCTCCGCCTTCTAGCATACGAGATCTGGGAGCGACTTAACCTCGGCCAGATTATCCCTCTTGGCTTCCCAGAGCCCCCGCCCTCCTCCCACGTCACACTCGCTGCCAAGGACCTTGCCGACTCAGCCCTCGATATCGGTACAGAGCGCCCCGCCATGCGCAGAGGCGTGAATCCCGAGTACGCACGTACATGCAACATGGTAACCGGCGAGGAGCACAGAATAGTCGACGAACATGGCCGCCTCACGTCTATGACCATCGAGATGCTCAACTTCCAATCGACTTACGACGTCGCTGTCATTGACGAGATCCAGATGATAGCGGACGACCAGCGAGGAGCCTCCTGGACGAATGCTGTACTTGGCATCGCGGCGAAGGAGGTGCACCTCTGCGGCGAGGAAACGGCCATTCCGATCGTGCAGGACCTTATAGCTCATACCGGGGACGAGCTCATCATCAATAGGTTCGTTTGTCAGCTCTCCATGCCCCAGGCCCTTATCGACTCCGCAGATACGAGCGTCTGACGCCTCTAGAGGTGGAAGAAAACAGCTTAAATGGCGACCTTTCGAAGATTCGGAAGGGTGATTGCGTTGTCGCCTTCAGCCGCAAAGACATCTTCAAACTCAAACGAGACATTGAGCTGGCCACCGGGCTACGCTGTGCTGTCGTCTACGGCGGCCTGCCACCAGAAGTTCGCAGCGAGCAGGCCACTTTGTTCAACGATCCAGACAGCGGCTACGACGTCCTGGTTGGTAGCGATGCTATCGGCATGGGTCTCAATCTGTGAGCCTCACTTTCCACGCTGTGGACCCAGTATTGAGCGTCTCACAGGAAAATTGGCCGCGTCGTATTCCATAAATGTAAAAAGCATGATGGGACGAGAAAGGTAGCGCTCAGTGTCTCGCAAACGAAGCAGATCGCAGGACGTGCCGGGCGTTACGGCATGCACAGCGGCGACAAGCCTGTCGGCTACGTCACCACGTTGCACAAGCAAGACCTAGAGTTTGTTCGTCACTGTGTCGCAGCGCCGAACAAGCCCATTCAGCGCGGTGGTCTCGCCCCCACCAGCGAGGCGTTTATCGCCCTGCGCACGGTGCTTCCGCGGGGCTCCAAGGTCGACCTCTGGATGGACGCGTTGCACTACACGTCTACAATTCCGTCAAGCCTGCGGTATACCGACAACGAGCAGACGCGACGGCTTATGGCGCTCCTTCTCGAGGCGCAAGGCACCAGCGACATGCGCATGGTGGACATCCTCACCTTCATGCAGGCGCCGATCGGCTGGCGGGACGCGCAGCAGATGGACACCGCGCGCAAACTCCTGGAGCTGCGCCACAAGTACATGCGCGTCGAAATCCAGGCGCTTGTACGAGAGCCGCCTCTCTTGCCTCCTCTTCATTACGTCGAGCGCCTGATGGCGAAGCCCGGTGGGGAGGGGACCGCGGACGATTCGATGCTCCAGAGTCTCGAGCGGCTGCACAAGATGTTGACGGCCTACGTTTGGCTGGCGTTGCGTCAGCCGGTGCAGTTCTGCGACATGGCTGAGGCGGATTCGCTCAAGAAGCGGGTGGAGGTGGCGATGGAGTGGGTGCTGCATGCCATCACGCACAAGGGGCTCAAGGTCGCGGACCAGGCGCGGCGGGTGCTGGACCAGCGGCCTGTGAAGCAGGTCGAGTATGAGCCGCATAGGTTGATGGCGCGGGTGCGGCAGGGGAAGGAGCCTCGTCACGTATAGGCTGGCCGCTGCGTGCCACCAAGTTGTATTTGTAGCCTCCCTCATACATATTTACCTATCATTGTACTTACTTCACAGCCACGGACTACATGGATGGGATCTAATGCATGCAAGCCTCGCCACTCACGTATGCCTTTCCGGTGTCCCGAGTTGTGCAGCAGTCCCCTGCAGTCCGTCCAGGACCTCAGACGACCGGTCCGCATGAAGCAGCGCATTGTATTTTGTAACCCCGGATGGCAGGATCTGTCAAGTAAGGTTCCGTCATGTGAGTGATCGATTTCGTTGACTTTTGAATAGCGCCCGCGCAGTGATCACTGTCATGTCGGTCGGTTGTACAGGCCACGCTGCACATTCTGCGGAAGGGCGCACCCGGAGCGTCCTGGCTCTGCACCTCACACCCTCCTGCGTTACACCTGTGAGAGTCTGAGTCCATCGTCTCCGCCATCCAGCTCGCTTGCGTGCTCGGCTGGCAGCATACATTTGCTCCCTTCAATCCGCTTTCTGCCCGGAATAATTCTGCGCAGAACGATTCGTCCACCGGCAGGGCCGGCGTAGGAGGCGAGACCCCGCTTGCTATAGTCCCCCCCGCTTGCGTCCTACTGCCGCCATGTCCACCACCGAAGGCAACAGTTCAAGTAGTGTGTCCAGCGAGCTATCATTAGGAATGGTGAACTGGATAGAGGTGCGCTTTCCCGTATGCGTGATGTAGTGTCTCGCGCTGATAGAGACCGTGTAGGCCGCCTTTTACGGTACGGCACCTCTTCCCACATTCGACGCCTATCTGAGCGAGTCTCACGACAGGAATATACGCTACTCTCTTCTATCAGTACATGGTCTCACGGTTCAAACACGGGATCGGCACCACAGTGGCGGCGAGGGTGAGCGCACTTTTCCGCCCCTATAAGTTACAACTCCATCTTACTGTCCCGCGAAGGTCTACTTCGCCGTTACCATCTTGATGTTTCTCATTGGAACGGCGTATTCAGGTGAGTTGGTCGTTCGTCGTTATCGCTGTCGCTTACAGACGCAATGATAGCGCTTTCGATCTACAGCACCGTGGTGTATAGCGACGCGGACAATCTCAACAACCCGTCTGAGATGACCTCGCTTGCTACGGGCATGCTCGCATATATACAGATGTGGCTAGGGGACCTTCTCATAGTGCGTCTCCCGCATACTAATTTCTTACTTGATCTGATTAGCTTCGCAAGGCATACCGGGCGCACTTGGTATGGGATCGTAATTGGCGCATCACGGCATTACCTTGGATGTTGCTCCTCTGCACATTAGGTTCGTCGCATCACTCTTTTCGACAGCTCCCATCTAAGACCCCCTCCAGTCGTCTTGGCCTGTGCGGCAGGGACGGGAAACATCATGGAAATGAGTGTGGCGCTCTTCCTGGCTGTTGCGCAGAACATCATCACCACGGGACTGCTTGTCTATCGTCTCGTGTCCCAACACACGGAGTCGGTGCGCGCTGGGCTGCATCGGTACTCGAGGCGAAACGGCGTCCTCATCCGCATTGCGTACATCATATCCGAGTCTGCGGCGGTGTACTTGACCGTCTTGATTCTCTACGCCGTCTTCTTCCACATTGGACATCCTGCCATGTCGTACATGTACGCTATCTGTTTTTCGACGTCCCACTGCGAGTGCTGACATGTTTCGCCACAGGCAAGTCATGTTACCTTCCGTGACGGGTACGTGTCAGTGCGCGCCTGGCCGCTCCCGGTACTGAGCCCTCTCCCAGGAATTGTCCTCCTCACCATATCCGCCCGCATCGCCGCGATGCAGACCGGCTCTGCGGGTGGGTCCTCTTTAATCTGGACGCCACCATCAGAATGGCAAACCAGCGTGCACATCGCCACCGGGCCCCTGGACAGCAATTCACGTGAGGACACGATACTCGAGGAGGCTGAACGGTATATCGAGACGCGATACCCAGGCATCTGGATCAAGGAGGACAGCAGGAGAGGCTCGCCTGCGCCCTCACAAGGCCCAGATCTTTTGCCCATGGGCGCGATGCAGCAGTCACAATATGGGTGAAGCCTTCGACGACCGTTCTCCCGTGCGTTGCGTACAGTGTGCTGCATCTGCAAGGGTTTGGTATTGCCAGTTTTCTAACTCACCACCCCAGCCTGACTAATGGCCGACCCTTTGTGCGTCTGATTTGCAAGCTGTTGTTCACCTCATGAGCTGACCAGTTTTTCAATCAGGACGTGATTGCCCTTCATCGTGGGATGGACACCTAGCATGCTCGACATAAGTGCGCCGCCTCCAAAGCCACCGCTGGCTGTCAAGACCCGGTCAAGATCACGCCGTCGAGTCGCAACAATAAGCATGTACGACGCCCTGCTCGCTCGAGAGCGCCCTGATCATGCTCGGGGCAGGGAGGCGAATCTTGCGCTCAGTCTGCGCAGCCTCGAAGGGCTCAAGCGCTCAACCTTCCTACGCGTTGGACACAACATGCATTTTGTACGGGAAGCATCATGTACATAATGTACATAAGGCTCTCTAGGACGGCTCCAAGGACAATGACTGCTGGCAATGGGATTTCTACGAGCGACTCATGGCTTGAGGGCAATTTAGGATGAGCGCAGCAGCGAGCACGGGCTAGCAATGGCATTGTAGCAAGCTGCAAGTTTGACTTGAGTCACAGTGATCCGGGACAAACAAGCACGTCCCGGTCCGGAATTGCCGGAAGCTTCTGATCCGAAAATCTGTGGTTGAGATCTTGTTCAGATTCCGCGACACGCTCGACCTGAGAAGACGTGCGAAGACTCGACAATGAGAGAGGGGTTCACAGGATGCCTGAACATCTCTTGCGAAAAGACCACATATAACTTATCTTTATCTCATTTTAGCGAGAAACGCACGGATGTGCGACTTACCCGTTGTTAAAATGCTGCGTATGGCGCGCTCGTGGCAGTTTTATGTGTGGACGTTCCTTGGACGTTCCTTTGCGTCTTATCATCACTATGCCCGTGCAGGGCAGCAGTTGGAGCGTCACCCAAGTGCTGCCAAGGGCGCTTGCGGACTGGTTGGAGGTGCGTCTATCCATTTGCGCCACCGATATCTCAGAGGGCTGACCAGGCTTGCGGCATCTCAGGCGGCGGTCTATGGTACTCAGCATATTCCCCCTCGATCCGAACGACAACTTACCTCTGTGACAGGGATATACACAACCTTGTTCTTCCAATACATGATGTCCAGGGTCAAGCACGGCGCTGGGCAGACGCTTGCGGGTAGGGTGCGTGTTACGTGCGTAAATGCTGGGCAGTTATGGCTGACTCGACCGGCAGATCTACTTCGCGATCACCATCCTCATGTTCCTTGTCGGAACCACCTGTGCCTGTGAGATGAAGCATACAAAACCCTCTATCACCTTGTTGACGCGTCGAGCAGTGCTCTCCGTCTATGGCGCTGCGAACTTCTCAGATCTTGACGGACCCGCCGAAACAAAGCTGGCCGACGCGGTGACTACCACGTCAGGCCTGCTCGCATTCGTGCAGATGTGGCTAGGGGACTTCCTGATAGTGTGTACGCAAGCTACCCAGCCTCCGTCGCACTGACGGATGATCGAAGGTTCTGAGGACGCACCTGGTCTGGGATCGCAACTTCCGTGTCACCCTTGTACCATGGACCCTGCTCGCTGGATCACTGTGTTCGTCGGGCTGTTATCCTGCTGTTCCTGCTTGTCCAACCAATTCCTTGATCTGCTAGTCATCATCATATTCACCGCGACGGGAGTCTCGGGCGATATGCGGCAAGTCAGCGCATCGCTGTTGATAGTCGTTGCGGAAAATGTCATCACCACGGGACTCCTCATATACCGGCTTGTCTCTCAGCATGCAGAGTCATCTCGTGCTGGGCTGCATCGGTTCTCGCGGCGGAGCGGCTCTCTCATTCGCATTGTCTTCATCATCTCGCAGTCGGCAGGGGTATATCTGATGGCGATGGTTCTCTATACCGTCTTCTTCTATCTCAGGCACCCTGCCTTGCTCTATATGTGCGTAGTGCTCTCCTGTCTCTGGTCGTCCGCTGATCTCCCCTACAGGCAAGTTATTTTACCATCCGTGACGGGTAAGCACAGACAGCTGTTTCTCGAGATGGCATACAAATCATTTCCCAGGCATCACACTCCTCGCCATCTCCATCCGCGCCGCCGGAATGAGATCTGGCTCTGCGGGAAACTCGACTCTGACTTGGACACCGCCGTCGGAGTGGAGAACCAGTGTGCACATTGCCCCGGCAGGTCTGGAGCGGCGTACGACGCGCGAAGAAGAAACTGAGCAAGAAGAGGCCGAGCGCTACATTGAGACACGGTATCCAGGCATTTGCATCAAGGAGGACAGCGCAAGAAACTCACTTGCGCTGTCCCGATATCCCAGTCACAGGCCTTCAGGCGCATTTTGATATAGCCAGGAGCTGATGTGCTGAGGCCAAGGCTTGTCACATTGTATTTGTACTCGTGCGTGTACGGTATTTTACCAGACATTCGTTGCGGATTCCTCTGATTGATTTTGAACGGTAGGGATCCTCGCTCGTTGCGTACCACCCACCTTGATCACCTGTAGATACTACTTCTGCCATGTATACCTGCCTACTTACTTACACAAAGACACCTGGCACGGTCATCTGGCAATCGTACCCTCTTGTGATGTCATCACCAGTGCCATAAGTATCCCCGTCGCTACTTGCGCCTTGTTCTCCCAGAAAGGAAGCATTTGTCATGTTGAATTTCGCACGTCATCAGTGGACGCTGCTGCGCCGAGCTCCGCATCTTCTTGTTCACAACATCCATCTTCACTCTCCTGCACCCACCAATCCTCACATCATGTCCGCGGATAGTGAGCTGCGCTTGACTCGACCGCACGACGCGTGCTGACCTTCGACACTCCCCGCCACAGAGTATATCGTCGTCTTCAAGCAGGGCGTCTCGCAGGAACAGATCAAGAAGCACGCAGACCAAGTCAACCAGAACGGTACGCTCTACATTTCACTGACATCACTTACCCTTGCTGATGCGTCTATAGGTGGCGAGGTCACGCAGGTCTACGATACCATCATGAATGTGCGTATGCAGCGTTCACGGAGGAGACTGCGATCCTGACGATGCGTGCAGGGGTTCTCCGCCAAGATCTCTCCTGAGCATCTACAATCGCTCAACAGCTTTGTTGGGGACGAGATCGACTACATCGGTACGTGCACCCAACACTCTTCACATTGCTGATCTGACGATGCTTGCAGAGCCCGATGGCAAGGTCACGACGCAGTAATCGAATGACTATCTTTATCGATCTAAGCTATGCGGACGCGCATTGTAAGAATTATTTGTACGACCTGCATGTATATGTGCTACGATAGGAGGACGGAACCCGCTGAGTAACTTGTTATACCTCTGTTCGACGTCTAAAGTTCGAAGGTTTGAAGTCATTGTCTTCCTCGCTCAGGTCTCTCAGATGATCAGTGACTGGAGCTGACTGAAGTTATCTGCGTCATGCAATAGCATCGACCGTGTGCCGCCGAGCATGACCTATCGGCTGCGGTGGACTGAGTCTAGCTCCTCTTCTCGTCAGCGGCGGCACCTCACCTCTCACGATCTCTTCCGCAACGACCACCAACACATTCTCGTTACCTTAGTCTACACCTCCCTTTCCCTCTCATCGACAATGGCACCAGTCAAGCACATGATGAACATGGACCACGGACACATGATGGACATGATGGGCTCGAGCACGAGCCACTCCAGTAAGCCTTGCTCGCCGTCTATCCCTCACGAAAGTCTGACAGCCCGCAGAGTGCGTCGTCGTCTTCAAGGAGGGCACGACGGAGGCGGAGATCAAGCAGCACGCGGACGAGATTGAGGCGCAGGGCGGCTATGTGACGGAGATGTACGACTACCTGCTCAAGGTGCGCTGAGGACGGCGATGCTTGTAAGCCGGTCGTCTTATATACATGTTTCACGCAGGGCTTCTCTGCCTTCGTCCCGGAGTCATACCTCATGCATCTACAGAGCCTGACCGGCTCAGGCGGAGTCGTCGACTATATCGGTGAGTATTCGTGCCCATGCTCGAGTACCTCGTCTCACTTCCGCAACAGAGCGCGACACCACCGTCTCCATCTGAAATCCTAACATGAATGATCACGGTATGGAGCTAAATGCGCGTCGTCTCCCGCCGGGCTGCGTGAACGCCCCGCCGTACTCATCAATTACTTGTTTCTCTCTAAATATCGATTATTACTCAGTCAAAGACATGCTACCACATAGCCTCTATAAACGAATTACATGCAGGCCCTTGGGTTATCGAACATATCGAAAATGTATATTGTTCGTCTATAACCATGTCACAGCACCAGCCAACTTCCGTGCTTGTGCCCCTGTTGTGCCCTCAGGGCTCCACATTAGTTGTACGGGTTGTTATCCCTATATCTGTCACGCCAATTCTGGCGCACTTCGGTGCGACCTGGAGAGCGCGGCGTGGAATGGGGCGGAGACGGCTGCAAGGGCATCTGAAGCTCGTACGGCTGCGGCATCTGTGGCTCGTAAGGCGACGTCGGATGTGCATGGAGAGACCTCGTCCGCGAGTGCGTCGGGCTGTGGGGCGACGGTGGCACGCGCGGTGAGCCGTAGTGGAGGGCCGGCGCAGGATGTGCTTCGTGCGCCGAAGACGGCACGCGGGTGCCCTCGGACGACACCTGGGCTCGGTCGTCGCGCATTCGCGGCGACATTGGCAGCGGCTGCGGGGCAGCGCTCTTCGGCGAGTGCATCGCATCGCCGCCCCACACCGCACTCTCGTGGGCGAGATCCGTACGGCGTACAGAGACGATGTCCGCGACGCGCGAGCTGCGCCTACTCGCCGGCGTCTCCTCGATCCGTGCGTCCCGCGAGCCGCTCTTCTTCTCGTCGCCCGCTGCCGCTCCGGGGAAGGGCAGGTCGATCGGCGGGAGGCGAATCTCTGAGTGGTGAGGCAGGCTGCCCTGCGAGCAGCCAGAGCCGTACGGAGACCGGTACGACTCAGGCACTTTCTCGTCTGGATATGCAGCGGCTTCGCCGAGGGAGGCGGGCAAACCCTGCTCGTCCATGCGTCGGCCGTACGGGATGCGCACGCCGCGACGGCGGAGCTTCTCGACATCGATGGCCTCGAGACAGGGCGCCTCGAAGATCTCGCGGGTGTGGACGAGGCCGATGGACCGCCAGGCGACGTAGAGCCACATGCAGAGGGTCAGCGCCGCATATGTGCAGCCCCAGACTTTGAAGAAGCCCGAGTCGAGGGCAACACCGAGGCTAATTGTTGTGTTCGCGTAGACTCCCTGGGAGATGGTCAGCCTGAAGTGAGTGAAGGCAAAAAAAAAAGACGTACGTTCGGGAAAATAAGGCCCCAGAAAGGAACTTTGAAGGGAATGGGCGTCTTGCGGATCACGTTCTGAATACTGAGAAAGGCGAAGATTACCCACATTGTGCACATCGACCATAGCACGAAGCAAATGGAGGTGCACATGACTTCAATCGACTCGCCCGTCGGCATGACACGCAGCAGATCGGATTCGCCGTCGTAAACGGGAAGGAACTGCCTGAAGCACTGGCCGATGAGCAAGATGGAGAAGCCGGCCTGACCTACGACGTGGGGTCAGTTATAGGGTTAAAGGAAGAGTTCGAAACTTACCTGTAGGCCCGAGCGGCAGGAATACAGAGATAATCGTAGCAGTAGGTGGAAGGCCATGGACGATGAGACGTAGAAGGTATATCGTGAGCATCATAAGCGCGAGGGTGATGCCGATGGTGACGAGAACAGCTGAGAGCGTGATCGTCACGAGGGCATGCGAGGCCGAGTACTTGTAAAGAGATGGGGCGATGACGCCGCCCGAAGCGGACGCGACAATCACCGTCACGACGGGCAGCAGCCAGACCGCAGTCATCTTATCCAGTGAATGTGAGTGCTGGATGGTCCTATATGATAGCGTCAGCATCTGAGAAAGGCGAAGATGAAAGGAACCACAAACATGACGTGTATCATTAGGAAGCAACATGCGATGGAAGTGAAGACGTCGGCCCACCAGCATGCCCAGAGGAAGTAGAGCAGACCCTTGCCACCGACGCCATAATATTCATTGACCGTGAGCACAGCAATATTCAGTATAGTGGCCGCACCTATAGATGTGTAAGTGACGAAAATATAAAGGGCACAGCTCACGTACCCATGGGAAACGTCCCCAAAAACAAGCTCTGCACAGGGTGGTAGACCATAATCTTCCAGAGCGCCGGATAATAGAAGTAGCGGATGATAGAGATGGCGCAAAACGTGAGGAAGAGGACGATGTTGAGGCCGAAGAAGATGAGCGTGAAGAAGTTGAGCGCGCTGCCCCCGTTGCCGTACGGCCAGGCATGGAAGAGGATGCTGATCGCGCCTGTCCCCATGTTCACGGCAAACCATGCGGGAGAAAAGTTCCTATATATTGTGAGCAAAACTCAGAATCGAGAGAGAGAAAAGCCACGCACCGAATCACATCGCCGAACGATTTTCGTGCAGGCGTGGACATGACGGGCTCGAGCGCTTTGCGACTGATTTGGAGGGCCAAGAGCAAGAGAAGCTAGAGCCCAGGTAGCACGTCAGCGCCTTTTATACGCAGGCCCACGCCCATATTTGACACGTCGAGCTGGCAAGGACATGCCAGCGAGGGTGCTCCAGGTATCTGTCGGGAGCACATTGTGACAGCTCGAGTTGAAGTTCGAATTCGGAAAGATGCAGCCACGTGCGATATCTATCTAGTCCACGTGGCCGGACGCCGGTCCCGACGTCAGTGGCGGATCTGAGCACGAGCGCGTTCTGGGACGCTCACCACGAACAATTTGGAAGTGCGCGAGCGCGGCCGTCAGTTGCCTCTCTCTTTCTCCGACCACCATCATCATGGGCATACTCGGCTACTTCTCCTCTTCCAAGGTCAATCTCGTCAAGCCCGACGACGAGCGGGTCAAGCCCGAGCAAGCAGCGCTTGCGCGATCGACCGACATCGCGGAGTCGTCCGAGGAAGAGAGCGACGAGCGCGCCAGCGAGCACAGCCCGCTAGTGATTCACGCGGAGCTCCCTGCGGAGACGCACGGGGAGGGGACAAAGGCGAGTTCGCCCATCGTCACCAATGCATCGAAACGCGCTCGCCGCTTCTCGCTCAAGACCATGTCATTCACGCCTTCGCACAAGGCTGCCCTCACCGCCGATGAAGAGCACGAGATGCGCGCGGATGCCACTGATGCGCTTGAACGGCGCCTCGTGAAGCGCGCTCACCCCTCTGCGGCGGACCGCCGTGCGCGCGAAAGCGCTCACATCGTCCGCGCGCTCATCGTCGGCCCGGACACCACAACACTCTCGCCCAAAGTCACCAAGGCGGTCGCAAGGCCGCAGCTGGGGAAGGTGAAGTCACAGCTGATGAAGCCGAAGGATGCGAATCGTGTCATCGCGCAGCTGCGCGCCTTGTCGAGCGTCGACGAGGTGGAGGGCCCTTCCAGCGCTGAGCACTCCTGCAGCGGCAAAGGCCCTATTCACGCGGTATGCCTTGCGTATAATGAGGCGATGGAGCAGGAGCTGCACTTCTCGAAGCTGGAACGGGAGGACGAGCCGCCAACCGATTTGCCATCTCCGCCCGTGCTTGCGGCGAGTAGAGCTGCCACGAAGTTGCGCGACGTTATCGACGAAATGCACATCGTGGACCTCTTGCTCACGCCAGATCTGGGTGTCGGACAGCCGGCGGATGGAAAGGGTTTGCTTGCGGGCTCCGTCCCGACAGCGGAGACGGTCATCAACGGTGTAACACAGATTACACCACAACTCATGGCGCTCGGCTACGCAACTGGGAGAGCCATACTGCCCGACCATGCAGGTACACACGGCTTCCTCTGCGACGGAGCCCACCCATCATGCTAATCTCTCCTTCATCAGGCGTCTATCCTCCCACAGACCGCCTATCGGTGTTGACGTGTGAGCTGGCTATCTTTACATCTGCTTCTTCACCCGCTCACACACACTTCGGACCAGACTGGTGGGGGCTTGAGCTGTGCTTGCCGCCTCCAACGCTCTCGTATTTGGCGGTGAGGCTTTCGTTGCCACGCCGTCGAGGTGCATGTATGCTGATCGAGTGTGCTGCATCTACAGAGCGCTCACTCAATCAATGGGCAACTCATCAACTTCCTGACCGCTATGTCTCTCGTGAACAACGGCGTGAAAGAGATCCTCCCATTCGTTCGCTACATGTCTCAGTTCATCGATTTCGAGTTCAACACGATCACGAAGCAGAATAAGGGTCATGGAGTAGTATGTGCTGCGACATGGTGCGTCTGTTTACGCCCTTCAATGATACCAAGCTAAGATACCCGTAGGATCATGCCCGCTGCTCTCGTATGTCTGTTTGCTTGCATTCTTACTTCGAAGCTCACATTCTTGGCAGGTACCCCGACCCTGGGACTTCGCTGAGAAGCCCACCGATAAGCCTTACCTCGAGCATCCGCCGCCCATCCCAGAGGAGCCAGAGTCAGAGGTCACAGTGCCGACTGTACCGCAGCCTAGTCCTGTGCTGTCCACGCCTGTTGTAGGAACCTCGCCGACGCCTGGCGCTCCCTCTTCGCCTATGCCTGCGGAGCCAGCATCGCCCATCACACCCGTCACGATCGCGCCAGTGTCCGTGTCTCCGTCGCTCGTATCACAGGTCATTGCAGCGCAAGATGAGCAGCCCGCTCTACCTTCGCCAGCGACAGTGCTCGCTACCGCTTAGCTTGTCATCTCGACGTTTGAGAAATATCGGCCCGCTGTTCTTGCTTTAGTACCTTTGTTTTCCGCGCCTCTCATGACTCTATGATTTTTATGACCGGTTACGTCCACTGTCATTTGCGACACCCTTCCTGTATTTGGATGCCTACGTACCTTCACGTTCTGGAAATTTATACCCGCTTGCACGTATCATTATACGCTACCTATCGTCCTTTTGCATCGCTTGTTTTGTTGATCGTGTACTTTTCTCTCTTCTAAGTATATTGAATGCGACCGCCGCAAGATATACCGTAGCCCTTTGTTTCATGAACAGAGTGCACACGCTCATATGCTCCAGTCAACATGGATCGGATGACATTTAATTGGCGGGGAGAGGGATTGGGAAGCGCTGGTGCCAGGTGGTCATAAACGGCAATTCCCGTATGGCTACTATACTGTGCATCCTAATAATAAAGGAGAGTTGTCTTATGACAAAGCACGTGGCGAGACAAAGCACGTGGTGACTCAAGTCAACCGGAACGCAGTAAGCCAACAGTAAGCCACGACTTCCGACGGCCCCAAAGCTCATGAGTAGATCTCAAAACAACTATATGGCCCTTTGTGGCAGAAATAGCACGGAAAACGAAGATGGACGCCGCTTAACAGCCAGCCAGCCGGACCACGCGAGGGTCAAAGACAAACCACGTGGCAATTCAAGTCAACGAGAACGCCAGCAAGCCACGACTTTTGACGGCCCAGGACTGCAGAACTAAAACACTCGGTGACTATTTTGCTGTTTGTTCTGATGATAGCACGGGTAACGAAGGTGTACGCCGCACCACAGTCTGCTAGCTTGAATCTGCCGACGCTTGACTCGGTTTGACGACCATTTGACTGCGACGGCTGACTTAAAATTGCTTACACTGCTCTAGAGAAGTATATTAGCTGCAAATTATGTAGCTAACGTCTGCGCGCGTGTGCTGTTGACTTTCGTACTCATGAAGGTGTCGAGCGCCTCAATTGCTGGAGTCTCGGCAAACGCCGCCATGTTTGCGTCTTGATTCCGAACTGCCATCACCGTCACGGGCTTCGACTGGGAAAAGCTCACGGTTGGCGCATTCTGCCCTACGCCGCCTACTTACACCGTCAACCAGAACACCGCACTACGAGGTGATGACTCCTAAGTATCTGTCCGCCTCCAAGGGCAGCGAAGACTTCTGACTAAATCAGCCGTATGAGACGGCATGCCAATTTCCCAAAGGACGGCGGCAGCGACGCGGTAACGCCAAAGGCAGCGGTAGTCCGCAAGAAAAGACCTCACACAACAGCAGCTGTGCACGGTGGCGGGTCACTCGCCGAGCACGGGTCTCCGTCGTCGCCCCTCTCCTCAAGCATAGCGGACGGGAACGCGCCTGCTGCAAAACCATACCTGTTCTTGCCTCTACCGTCAAGTCGCACATGTAGAACATCGTGCGCTTTGTAGTGCCAGCGCCTGGTCGGCGCTCGCTGGGAGCAGTAAGAGGCAATGCGATTGCCGCTAGGTAAATATCCGCACCGCTGCCTGCCCCGCCCTCGCGCGTTTTACGATACCTGAGGTGCTTTACAGAAAGGTGAGCTCTGTTCTGATCGGCGCAGCGAGACCTTCTTTGCCAAAGGTCTAACTGCAAAGCATACGGCAAGCCAGCGGGACGATATCTTTTAGTCGGATGACATGCACGGGAGACACGGTGCGGTGCATGCATCCACTGCGCGCTGCGCCTTGCCTCTTCTAGCGCACCAGTCTTCATGGAACTCATGTTGCAGATAGCACGGGGCGTGCGCGGCTCGGCGCGTCCCCCCGTTTTTTCATCTTGCTCGCATCTCTCTCGAACTTCTAAGTAAATATATCAATACTACTTGATCGTGCACGCTGCTCTTCTGCAAAGTCAGACCCGTGGTACGCGCGCTCTCCCGCTGGCGGCAGCAGAAGTTCACATTGCCAGTTGAGTGATGTGTGGCAAGCAAGTACGGGAGACATAATGCAGCGCGTGCATGTGCTGCATCGTGTCTTCATAACCAGTCTGGTGTTTCTTTTAGTCAACAACTGGTAGCCTTTAGTTGGTAGATAGCACGGGGGACGCGCTGAGCCGCGCATGCGCGGCTCAGCGCGTCCCGAGGCCGTACTCCCAATGCCCATTGATTTTCTATTCACATAGATTCAAGACACTCCGAATACAGTTTCTCTCGACCTCTGGGAACGAGATCGAGGGCCCGTTCTCCCATGACGCCTAGCCCGTGGTACACGGGCTCTCCTGCTAGTAAATCATGATGGGACGCTTGTCTGTACATTGCAATTGTACATTCGGTTGACGAGGCTCCTTCGTCGGACACTGCCCCATTTGCGAGCGGGACATTGCCAAGGGACACTCTATGGGGACATTGCATGTAAGTTGAGCGGATATGGGCCCTCTAGACTTGCAAGTCTTGACTTGCATTCAGTATGGGAAGGGGTTTGAGTCATGTATATCGGAAGGAGGGCCAACAGTCCTTCTACTTAGTGATAACAGACAGACAGCAGGCATATAATGGCTTGGAGTATAGAGTATACACATGACTATTTTAGCGAAGACATAGCTATCGAGGATATTGGGGAAGGTGGACCCAGGACCATGAGGCCTGCACTCAGGCAACGAGCCGTCCATTCGGCAATCGCCGGCCGCATTCACCGGCGTTCATGTTGTTTTGGGACCGAACCTCTTCAGGAAACTTTTGTATGATACACCCTTCGAAAGACCCATGAAGTCGCTCTTTGAAGTGCCCATTGAAACGAATATACCACCGTGGCTCACTCGGAATCACTCGTGAGAGCGACTCGCTGAACGCGTCCAACGAATCTGTTCACCGCGAGTGGAATTTTCACGAACGTAACCATACAAGTGTACAATTGCACTGTACTGCGCTGCTTTAATATGCACCGGACGGAGACGCCCAATGCAGCATACCGTCCGGCTTACGCTTCGAGCCGTCGACATCCACAAGTGTCTCGATGAGATGGACCGCTGGAGGCCTCATTCATGTGAAGCGCCCGTTCAAGCGTCTTCTGGCCTTGAATGTACCATTCAAGGGCTTTTGTAAGTGTACCGCCTTCAACGACAATGTCCCGGCTGATTTATTGCACAGTATAGTTGCCATACACCGCGAGGGAATCAACCGCCGTCTGACAGCGGATTTCGGGCCCACGACCATCGTCGGTTTGACGCTGGCAGTCTACGTTTCACAATCCGCCGATGGACGTCGTCTGAGCCCACGTTTTCCATCGTTCTACTACTAGGCCGAGGTTATCCCGTCCTGCCTGGAACCTTGGAGCGGTCGTTACCGGGCTGCTATGCACTGGTCTGTACACAACGAACGAACACAGCTCGTCACTCATTGAGCCTTGCTACTTGAAGGGCATACATATTGGAGCTAAGATTTACGTACGAACTTCACCGTGTAGTATACTTAAAAGGACCAAGACTAATAGCACCAAGCTTCTGCACACTGAGAATCGTGGCGAACACGATGTCAGGCTCGGCTTTGTATCATGCTGCTTCGAGGATTATTGGGCTTGAATTCCAGTGGTCGAAAGACGTACCATGCCAAACGATGAGACACAGCAACCACGGAGCAAGTGCTTTAGGGGAGAAGACAGAATCGAGGGCGGGCTGAGGCAGATGAACGGCAGAGACAACCCGTCTTATGAAAATTTCGCGCGACGCGGCACGCAACCAGCACGCAACTGACACCAGTGACAGGCGGACATCCGTTGGCCGCGCGGCCGGTCCCGTGACCGTTCGACGGCAGCCAGCGATTTTCCATAAGGCTTTCCGCTGTCGGTCGTGGGATTGTAAAACGCAGACTGGCAGCGGTAAACCGACGACCGTCGTGGTCAAATCCGACGATAATCGTCGGTCGCAAATTCGCCGTCTGACGGTGGTTGATTCCCTCGCGGTGTATTCCCGTAATCAACATGCCTTCCCTTTCCGGACGTGCTCACTTTCTTGCGTTGAACGGCCATCATCTTTTTGTGCGCCTGCTCTTGACGTCCTACGCACAGTATCAAGACTTCGCTGTCAGAATTACCTACAAGTCCTCTCTGACCCAGACGACTTCGTAGACTTGGCCAATCTTCGAACAGGGAGGCGCCCAGTCAAGATCGGTACAGCTTTTGCTGCAATATTTCTCGTGCCGCGCCTCATTTGCTATTACTGGACCATATACACATATAACCAGCATCACCACTTCCACCCCTCTCGGCCCCTGCTCTGGCACATAACGCCGCGTTGTCGCACCGTAGATCGGATACCCGATAGAGGAGGCGCGACTGCCTCTCGGTTGTGGGATCCTTCAACATTCCGGCCTATGATACTAGTAAGTCTGTTCACCATTGATTACTGCGGCCGTCTACCACAGTGCTCACAGAAGAAGGTGAGGATTTTATGTGTATCACACAACTGCAGTGAATACCGGGAAGGAAACCAAGCCTCAATACATCGGCGGTCCCTCACACGACTCTTCCAATATCGTCCACAGTATCGTGCTTAGGCTGCCAGTGGCAGAGTGGCCGTGGCAGGGCCGTGGACTCAGCTTGAACTTGCCTTGGCCTGGCTATGCACGCCGTCACTCCGATAGGCGGCATTGTCCGAACCCAAGAAGGCAGCATTTGATCATGGCTGTTGATCAGACGATCAACCTGCGATCAACTAACTGAAATGCTATCTGCCTGCGCCCAATGAGCGTCGTCGATGCCGACCGCATCTTCCTGCCGTGTATCTCGACGTTCGCGCCTGATGTGATACGACCTTCCAGGCTTTCCTGCTCTTGACCATCACGTTAGACGGGGCATTCAGCCTCCTCCGGAGGTCATAACACACGGCAGCTCCCCCCTACTTCCTCTGCAATCAGGTGTAGGGTGTTTCGCTGGTGGGGTATCAGTAGGGCGGTGCAGAGCATTAGAGAGCTCAGCTCTCAGCTGGCTTGCGCTTCTTGCTGCGAGCTCTCACCTACGACTGCTTGGCAATGGAGACGGACTATGGCCCTGAAGACATTGCGTACTTCACCAAGCTTTGGCGGTCGAGCTTGATACCGCTTCACGCTTGCCGTACGTGTTCACTACGAGGTCTTTATTTCCTCGATGCTCACAATCTTGCAGTGGTTGGCTTGACGTGGATAGTGCACGATTATTGTGCGCCTGTCATTCATCTTCCTCGATACCAAGATTGACTCTGCACACAGTTCTGACGCTGGAAGATGAGATACAATATATCTGGGTGCGTGCCCCCCTCCCCAGTTTATATACACGCACATACTCACCCCACCCCTTCAGCCACAGAAGCGCAGCTTCGGCAAATACATGTTCTTTTGGGTTCGTCACCTCTGCAACGACGTCGCAAGCACCAACGCCCTCCCAGATCCGATACTACAGCATTGCCCTCCTCATCTTTGACGTGACGCAAATACACCTCTTCACCATACCAGGGATAACGAATGATACTGTGTACGCGAATATACGTAATACTTCTGAGCCCCTCGCTTATCCTCCCTTCAGCTGCGTTGCAATGGACACGATCATCCGCGTCGTCGGCGCGATTGCGCTTTGGTCTATTGAGATCATAATGCAGTTGCGCATATACGCGTTGTATGACTGCAGCAAGGTCGTCGCATCTGTCAACGGCGGCCTGTTCCTCGCGTCCATCGGAACCTTCCTCTGGATACTCATTCACAACGCACTTGGACGCAGCGCGGTCATCGCAGACGCAATACACCTACCTTTACCAGGATGCCCGTCCATACATACGGGCATCGAGTGGGCCCAGTGGGTGCCGGGTGCGTTGTCTGTCGTGTTGCAAGCAGTGGATTGACATCTTGGAATGCAGCCACAGCATTTGAGGCTGTGTTATTCTTCTTCGCGCTGCATAAGACGCTACAATCGACCGCGCAGCGCTTCAGACGCGGCGAGCGAATATCGCTGTACGAGCTCGTCTTGAGGGATCAGATTCTCTACTTCACCCTGTACGTTGCATTCCATCACTGAGACGCAGGAAGGTTCGCTGATCAACACCAAGGGTGACTGCATTGCTGGTCTTCAACAATCTGATGGTTGTCGGTGTCACCAAGATCCCGTGGTTCAGCTATTCGTGCGTAGGATTACACGAAAGCCTCTGAATGATCCGCTGATGCAAGTATATCTCGTTCGCAGGCCCTTCCATGCTGCCCTTGGAGTACTCACTACGCGCATGATGTTGAACACGCGCAAAGCGTCTGCTTTGGAGATGTTCTCAAGCGACGGCACAAAGCTGACAACGAGCCATGGAATGGTGTCGCCTTCGACGGACGAGACAGATGCCATGCCGTGGCGCGCGGCGCCTCCGCCAGAATTTCTGTCCAGGTACGGTAGCCCAGTGTCGAGGTTCAGGGATCCGGTCGCGTCCTACGTGGATCCAGAGTCGACGGTAGGAAATCCGGAATCGACGTTTGGGTCCGTGTATGATCCATATGGCGGGAAGGATACGATGGAGCTGCGAACTTTGGCTAGCACGCAGAAGAGTCCGAGGTCGCTACGGAGGCAGGAGGTGAGTGGCTTTGCGGTATTGAGCTCGACCCTTGTTTCCTTGGCCCCTCTGGCGTTTGTAGCGCCTGAGGCCAGCCTTTGCAATGCTGTGTGCTAACTTCTCCCCATTCAGGATGAGGTCTACCATGTCCTGGATGGATCGAGACTTGGCGGCAAAGATCAGAGCTTGCATTCAGCCTTGTCCTCGAGGGCAGGGAGGCCAGATATTCTGCGCCCATGGGAGCCTGGACTTCGGGATCCGTGACCTTCGGGATCACTGAGTGTGTGAGTTATCGATACGATTCGCGAAACCTGACTGCGATCGCTCCCGCGCCCCCATTCACTGCCTACTCACGCTTATTCGCCTGCTCTCACGCACAGCAGCCAGTCCCCATACGCCGCGCCTATTCTTACCACACCCTATGCATACCTTCTCCCATCCATGCTTCCTTGGCGCCCTTCTGTACCTCCAAGAGTTATACATACCTGATTTGTACTACTTCCTAGCCGGGGTTCTGTGCTCTATGTCTCATCGTATTCCCTACTATTACTGTACTCGGACTCGTGTATACTCATAATAATGGCTGTGGGGTTCAGTCGATTCTGAGGTGTTCTGGGTGTCTGAGGATATGGATAGATACATAAGTGCAATCCTTGCACGGTAGGCCAAAGGCTTCTTCCTGTAAGGCCTATTCATGAATGGGACGACTGAGGCGGGTCATAGGGCTCGAAGTTGCAGTTGACGTTGAACGTTGACAACGTTGAAGCCCGTGCAATGTATGTCAATTGGTCCGCCTTGAATGAGACAGTCAGTCTGGGCGCGACTCAACCGAGGAACCAATCGTGTATTCCAGCTACGATACATCGATACCACGTATATAAATTCAAGCGAACCTAAACAAAACCAACTTGGTCGTCGATCTTGTACTTATCTCCGTAGGCTCATATCAGCCCCGGCGCTGCAAAGCGACATGGAGAGGCCTGCCCGCGCACTTGGCTTGCACGACGTACTGTCCACCCGCCGGATTTTCGGGCAAAGAGCTCTGCTCAAAAATACTGTGCTTGAGGCAGTAGAAGCCATCCTTTTTGAAGAACAAATTCTGTATATGGAGATGATCAGCCGCTCGCGCAGGGGCAGGGATAATCGGCGGGAGGGAGCCGCGTACGATCAGCTGGTCTCGTAAGTAGAACGAGACAGTATCTCGCGAGTATGGACCACAAGAATGATGCTGTGACGCGGAAAAGGTGGCATGCCGAGAGAGCTCACCGGGAAGTGAAAAAAGAAACGCGTCTGGCCGCCGAGGACCTCACGATAGACAGGGGACGTGAGGACGTCGCGCAGCGAACTACTTGCGGAGGTCACAGTACCATCTTCAGCGATGGTATAGGCTTCCGTCAGGCAGAGGAGGTCGAGACTGAAGGCGAGTCAGCCAATAAGTCTCAAATGCGACCCATCAGGGCCTCCTGCGTACCCCTCGCCAGTGAGCTCTGTCTCCGTCTTGCGACCTTGATCATCGGTCGAAACGTCGAAAACGCGTCCCATAAGGACAGGCGGTGGGAGTACTTCACCGCTTTGTGGCGCATAGAAAGTCAGCGACGCCATACGAGTAGCGGGCTAAAGGGGGGGACTGACCTGTCAGTCACGGAGTACTGGCGCAGATGGTGCAGCTCCCCACGCACGTAGCGTCCTTGGTAGGGACCGCTAACGTACAGACGAGGTCGAGCGAACTCCTCGTCCTGCGCGCTGAGCATTGTACCCGCAAGCACAGCGCGGGCAGTCCTAGCAATCTCCTGATCGTCGAGGAAAGAGGGACGCTGGGTTTGCGAGTGCATGTGGGGGTGTGAGAAAGCAGGAAAGCGAAGTTTGGGGATTATACTTATATCGCGATCCTGTATGCCCTTGTCATGCTTGATGCGTGCAGCAAGGCTGGGAGTGACATGAGCATGGGTTGCCTTAGAGCGCCCTCGACCGCTAGCCCGAATTAGCGTGAGATGCGCCGGCAAGCAGGGTAATGTACATTATGGCGTGCTACCGGCGGAAGACGAGCCTTGTTAGAATTGGCCCGCGGTGCTTGGGTGTTTTTGGTAGTCGTGGTTATGGGCGTTATACTGTCCGGAAATTCAGAACTTCGTAGCACTGAGTCGACGCACGAAATACATGGTAGCCAGACTCGGATCAAAATTAAAAGACGTAGCGCTGAAGTCGACGTGTGTGACGCTGTGTGACGATAATGTAACCTCGTGATTCGAGGCGTGATCTCGGCGGTGACCGCGCTGGACTCCCACGGTTCGACTTCCAGCGGCGGGGGGCGGGGGCAGTGCACGCCGAGGCTTGGCCGGCGAGCCTCTCCTGTGCATCCTATGGCGAGACGGGTGCGAGTATAAAAGCATACCAGACTGAGTTGCACAGCCGGGTAAAGGCCAGGACACTGAGCAGGACCAAGACGTTTCTCTGCCGCCTGCGACGTTGCGCGCCGGACTTAAGGAAGACCGGTTCGTCAAGGACGGTGACGCCTAAGCTCAGAGATAGGCCGTGTCACACACAGCGGCACAAGGAAGGGGCGCGCAGGCTTGGACACGGAAGTTAACTTGAACTGTGACGCGATGCCACCAGATGGGCCAGTGAGCATGCGGAGCGAAGACGACGGTGCAGAAGACTGCACCTTGCCGGTGTCGTCAAGCCCGGGCACTACATCTTTTCCCATCTTCAACAGTGTTGCACGCACATGCAGGTTCAGAAGAAGGCCCGAGAGGCACGTTTATCCCTTGCAAAGTGACGACGCCCGGATGAAGTCAGACCTATGACTCCGAGTGAGTGGGGTCGAGACTCGACAGAACACGTCCGACATAAGCTGGCAAAGTCTGACCTACCAGATACTGTAGCATTTCGACCGTATGTTCATCAATTATGACGTAAAATTTATCCGAGAATTCTCCAAAAACCCGATAAATTGAAAGAAAATTATTGGCGGGGTTCCCGCAAAACGGTTGTGATGCGTGACTGAACATACGGTCGAAATGCTACAGTAGACACTACACTCATCCTTCAGCTCAGAACATCATTTGGCCCATAAATAACCACGATTGTGAACCTCCGGGCACGTCCCCGCGGCTGTCGCCGAAAATCGAACCGTGGGAGTCCAGCGCGGTCACCGCCGAGATCACGCCTCGAATCACGAGGTTACATTATCGTCACACAGCGTCACACGCGTCGACTTCAGCGCTACGTCTTTTAATTTTGATCCGAGTCTGGCTACCATGTATTTCGTGCGTCGACTCAGTGCTACGAAGTTCTGAATTTCCGGACAGTATAACGCCCATACGTGGTAATGCCATGGTGAGTTGCCCATGCCTTATTAGATGTTTGTTCATTTTTGCAGCGGAAACGAAAGACACAGGGAGCTGCCGCCGTGACCTTGGCCGCTGCTGAGATACGTCGTCGACCTGCGAAGGAGGTTCTTCTCGACATCCCGATGAAGATCGAGCACGCAGATCGCACCGCAACAGATGCCAGACCCCGCGAGGCTTGAACTGGAAAAAGCAAAGTCTCGAACTTGATCTAAATCTCGTAGCGCATTGTTGAACATTTGGCGAACTCGCGGCAGCCAGGGTGAGTCTCCGAGGTGGCAAAGGGTAAGACTGAATGGATTGCCCGCTCCACCTGATAGAGGCACTTCAAGCTGGATAGCTGGGACGAATCCGATGGGAGAGGCCAATTCAGAATGAACCTGGATCGGGCCGAGGGAGAAGCCGCAGAAGAGTGGAGGACAGCAAGGTAAATAGAGTTGCTGATAGGCAAAGGAGGCAGTTTACAAGACCCGAATCAGGCAGACGTGGTGGTGGGAGAAGACAAGAAAGCGGCAACTGCCGTCACGTGTACGACCCATTCCCACGACGCCTCAAATCCCCTGCTCGCAGTCGTCATCGCTCTCTTCTTCTGAATCTTCATTCCTTTCTTTCTTTGAGCGCGCGCGTTTGTTCGATTTACTTGCAACTTTGGGCGCCTAGAAGAGCGATTATTCCCATTCGTGATAACTCTGATGTCTCTCGGACACAGAGCGAGCGCGATGCCAGGCATGTCAGCGGGCATGCCTGCTGCTTTTCCTTCAGGCGCCCCGCCGTCAGCTGCTGCGTACGCAGCAGACCATCTGTGCGCCCCCCACCCTTCTGATATGCAGCAGAAGCTAATGAAATGCGCCGCAGCGTGTACTTCAACAAGGAGACGGCTACCTGGCGCTTCGAAGACGACGATGGGAACGAGATGGAATTCGACGCCGCAAAGGGCTCCTGGGTCCCTGTGGTCAGTCCCGCCGCTACGTGAGACCGAGTGATGGAGCCCGACAGGTCGACAGCTGGATGATGACCTCGTTAAACGCCACCAAGCCGCTTACTCTGTACCGGGTGTGGACGAGTCCGCGCCCGCCGCACCTGTGCTCAAGCGCGAGAACAAGAAGCGGAAGGAGATCGACTACACGTCCGCAACCGTGCCAGATGAAGTTCCCAACAAGCGGAAGAAGGATGCGGAGCGCAAGTCGAAGAACACGGCCGTCTATGTCACAGGCTTGCCCCCAGACACGGAAGCCGAGGAGCTCGCCACGCGATTCTCGAGGTGCGGTGTGCTGGAGGAGGATGATGAAGGCGATCCGAAGGTCAAGATGTATGCCCGCGAGGATGGCACATTCAACGGCGAGGCGCTCGTCGTTTACTTCAAAGAAGACTCCGTGCTTCTCGCGCTCAACATCCTTGACGACGCCGAGCTTAGGGTAGGCGACCCCAACACGCGTATGACCGTCAAAAAGGCGGATTTCAGCTCTAAGGGCAATGCGGGTCAGAGTGGCGACAAGCCGCGAAAGACCCTCAACAAGAAGGCGGTGACGAGGCGGATCGGAAAGATGCAAAAGTGCGTGGCATGACGGATCCCTGACGTTCCTGAAATTCACAAATGTGCAGGAAGATAGACGAGTGGAAGGACGAAGACGGCTTCGGCCCGCAACTCGAGATACAAGATGCGCAGAGCGCCGCTAACAAGAATAGCCGCGTTGTCGTTCTGAAGCACATGTTTACCTTGCAAGACCTTGAGGACGACGCAACTCTGCTCCTGGACCTGAAGGAAGAAGTGCGCGACGAGGCAGAGACGCTCGGCGAAGTCACGAACGTCGTGTTATACGACGTCAGTCCTTTCTCCACCCTTTCCGCCTCACCATACTGATGTTTTCGCGCAGAAAGAGCCTGAAGGTGTCATGACCGTCAAGTTCAGAGATCCTCTCAGCGCCCAAGCATGCGTCATCGTGAGTCGTGGCGGGAAATGTCCGCCGAGTCCACTGACAGAAGCCACAGAAGATGAATGGGCGGTTTTTCGACGGACGGCGAGTGGAGGCGTTCCTGTACAGCGGGAGAGAGCGCTTCAGGCGCAGCGGTGCTGGAGATGACATTGACGGCACCGGCGACGAGGTCGAGAAGAAGCGCCTCGCCAATTTCGAGGAGTGGCTGCTCAATGAAGGCGAATGAACAGTTCCACCCGTGGTCAAGCAGTACGGCATCGTCAATTTTGATTACATACGCTATTCCAAGGTGCCAATCTCGACTCGGACGCGCAACGCTCTGCCTCAGTTCTGTTCTCCCAATGTTCATGCCGATCGAGTAAGTAGCAATCAATGCATACAGCGCAAGTCAAGCGCGAACTTGACCGCTAAAAAGATGTTCGGGTACCGGCCTTCCATACGTTGATCACTAAGTCAATACTTAGCGACGTTCCGGGTCCCCTGTCGTCAAAATCGTGTACATGCTCACCATGTATGCAAGATCCTGTCTATTATGTGTCCATGATATCCTTACTACTTATACAATCAAAGTCCGCAATTACCAGCAACTCAAAAGTGGCTTCTTCTCAACAACCTCGAGTCGCTGAAAGCAGGTCAGCTTCCACCCCATGCAAACGTTCATGAAGCACGCACCTCGTTGATGACGGTCTTGAGCGACTCCGCGTCCGCATCCGCCCATTCAATCGCACGCGAAGGGCCTGCCTGGTGGCTACTCGACCACCGCGTATGAAGCGGGCTATCCGCGTGCGACATCGACTTCGACATGGCCACCACGTCCGCCTCGTCATCTGACTCGGGAGGTATTGACCGCTCCGCCTCCGCCTCGTGTAGCGTTGGCATCGGCGGGCTGCTGGGTGGCGAGAAAGACGTCACGGGGAGCGACGAGGACACGGTTGCGCGTGGGGCGGGCACTGCGAGCGCTTGCGACGCAGCAAGCACTTGCGGTTGCGTAGGTGGCCGGTCCCCGACATCGTCCTCCTCAACGATGACGTCCTCGTCGACCCCGAGTCGCTGAAGGCTGGCCTCCACCGCGTCCAGACGTTCGAGGTGCTCGAGCATGGTGACGCCTGTTGTACCGGGGTGTACGCGCTGGATCTTGGCCGCAAAGGACACGGGCCGTGGTGCGCCGGACGCGTCTGTCGAGGTGCGCATCATGGGCGGCGGGAAGTCGGCGCTTGAGATACTGAGAGTCCGACGAGGGAGAGGCACGCTGTATACCGACATGTGGGGTGATGGGAGACCTTGGGCCTCATCGATTGCGTCGCCTGCCGGATTGTCGAGCTCAGCCTCAGGTACGTCGATCTCATCGTCCCAGACCATGACCTTCTTCCTTCGCGTGAGCTCCAGCGGGCCCTCATCCTGGTCGAGCGTGAGTCGCAACCCTCATCATGTGGAGACCGACTTACAGAGTGCTTCAGCGACTGTACGATGTTGTATGCTTGGCCTTGCTAGCGATCAGCACCGTGCCTACGTATAAGGCTACTGCACTTACCCTTGATGACAGCCAGTTGTCGCTGAGACGCAAGTCAGCTCACAGATCAAGCCGCTGATACAAGAGCTTACCGCAAACATCTTCGGATGAAAGCCTTCGTCCACCGCAAACAACTTCTCCAGCTCATGCGTCGTCTCCTCCCACCACGTCTTGCTCGTCAACAGCGGCAAGAAATGGTTCCGCGTCTCTGCGCTGAACGGCTTGCCGATGATGCTGACGGGAAGATATAGCCAGCCATAAGTATATGAGCGCCATCCTTGGGGATGCTCGTGCGGGAAGGAAAGTGAGTTATCGATGGCAGCGATATGGATATGTGGTCGGCGTGTGCAGTCAGAAGAGGTAGACAGGGGACCGTTATTTTGTCGGGAAGCAGACGCCTCCATGCGCGGGGTCGCTGTCGGCTGAGCTTGCACCTCACTCATTTGTGGTATGCTGCGGGACGACCGTGATGGAGGAACGTCTACAAGAGATTTCTCTTGGGCGCCGTCGCAGTACTTGATCATGTAGTTGTCGGCTCCCCTGAGCAACGTTAGAATGCGTAATGCAATAGCCAGGAGAGCTTACCTGTCCGTGTTCTGCATCAGGTAGTCTGAACCAATGAGTAAACTATTTTTTCGCAAGCGTATCGCATACCTAGTATGACAAGCCTGTGGGCGTAGGATTAGCAAGGTGAGGATGCACTGTGCAGATAATCGCTCACTTCTCGAGCTCCGCCCGGAAACTCTGTTGGAGGGCTTGTGACCAGTAGAAGGGCCGGTCCACACCGTCATCTGGGCCGTCAAACAGTAGCCTATCTTCCTCCTCGTCGTCGTCAAGATCCTGTTCTTCACCAGTCCGGCCACACACAATCTTCACAGCGCTCAAGAAACGTTTGGTCGTCCGGCTGCGGCGATGATTGGAATCGTCAAAGGTGTCGCTGATGGTACGCCCAGGCCAAGGATGTTTCCTAAGGAAGTCGGACGCATCTGCAGTTCGTTTATCAAGCATCCATTCGAGCGTAGGGACAACAGGTGGGGCGCACCTTGAAACCCGTTCATGAAGACCTGCATGCTCCCAATCTTGTCAGGAAGCGGCTTCCCTTTCCTTGCAGCATTCCTGTCGATCCAGTCATAAAAGAAGGCCTTTCTGCGGTCAGATAGGGTGACGAGACGTTGGTAGTCACTTACGGGGCTAGAGAAGGAGACTAGCTGTGTGGGAGGGACAATGTGCAGTTTCAAACGCGTATCCAAGAGCGAGGCCGCTGCTTCAGATACATAGCTGGCGAAATATCGGTGTTTGCAAGCCGTATGAACAGCTTTAGGGCGCACCTAAGATTGGGTATCAAGCATGCGCGCCCGAAAGGTATAATCCACCGAAGCTGCCTGTGCAGCCACTTGGTTGTCTTTGGATTCAGCCGGCCGTAAGGCTCCTCGTCCTTAGGCTTGAAGACGCTAGCGAGAATGGATGTCAGCACCGTCACTGCTCCCATTAAATGATGACGCACGCGACTGTCCGGACACGCCCCATCTCATCTTTCGCTCGTGCAAAGTACGAGCCTGAGGAGCCCTTAGCAATCATCTTGGGATGCGTCCCTTCTGCAATGGCATCCTTCACCGCCTGCACCATGCTGCAGCTATTGTTAACGAGGGACTGCAAACACGCGAAGAACATACGCGTTGAATTGGACCTGGCTCATGGGAGGTTGATGGTCCAGTGTCTTGACCTGAAGCAGTCGGTCAGCATTGCTGTAGTTGTGGTTCATGTATTACGCACCGGTCCCGTTGCCTCGAATGCAGGAGGGACGTATGGCTCGAACACGCTTCGCCAGATCTGCCTACGCTGGTGCCCGCTCGCCTTCTTCTTGCGCTTTACTTTCTGCGCGATGGACTCTGTCCATCTGATTCCTATCGTCAGTGGAGTTCACGACACAAAGTGTATATATGCGCGCACCGCTTGAATGCATTGTCCAGCTTCTTAAGGTCAATGCTGCCTGGGCGAGCACGCCGTCGGCCGCGTCGCGAAGGGGAGGGAAGCGACGCCTCCTCGTCGGAGAGCGCGTCGTCGTCGTCTACTGCCTGCGCAAGGGGCTGATATCCTGAGCGCGGGGCCATGAGAGCAGGAGGAAAGCCTGAGGACAGCAGCCACAGGCGTGAAGCGTGGAGATGCCGTCGGACGAACGTAAGGCACAACAGCTGAGCTTGGACCGGGGCATGGATCGGCACTCGGTCCGGTCACGCGTAGTGCATTCTCACGGTTGATATTCGGAAAACTCGGCATCACATCTCTTCATCTTTGACACCGTCCTTCCGTCTACGAAGCTCTCGGTCATGCGCCAGCTCACTCAGCCAGCGCGGCAGTGCGGTTCGCGTATACGGTAGACAAGGTGGTATAGGAGCGCTGTTTGAGACAGAAAGGGCGCTTGCCAGCCGCATCAAGTTACCGCCGGAAATGGATTTACGAGGCAACGCGTCAACCGCGCCAACGACCGTCAGAACTTGGTCAGAACCGCGCGGACGACCAGAAAAATGAGTTGTTGCCCTTGTTCGTGTCTCGCCGCGTGTTGCTATCGGCGAATCTCTTCCTCAACCACCACCTGAAAGACACCCCGCCTCATTCATCTCGCGCCTGAGACTGTGGACACAAAGCCTGCTTCTTCACCTTCTTCTGCGCGCATTGTCCTGGACTCGCCGAGGATCGGACGCGCGCCACTTTTCCGAATCCATATAAGTTCTGCAATCCGAATAGCTGCTGGCAGGAACAGGGGACAGGAGCCTCTATCTGTGTATAAAAAGCGCGTATACCTCAGGCAACATGTCTTCGCTGAGACCTGCGACTACCCGCTTGCTTTCGACCATCCTCCGGAGAACCAAGATCTCCAGAGCGTCGTCCGTTGCTCTTGCATTGACACCCATTGTACACCCCCTACGATCCCCTTGTCGCTTACGTGCACTCGCTACGATGGCCGAACACGCTATGGCGCAACCGTGGAAACAGCACGGCGATGGGACACCAGGACTACCCGTCACTTACTCTTTCTTCGAGCCATCGACAGATACTTGGTAGGCAAATACCAGCCAAAGTTTCGATCATTAGGCTGATTATCGCCCACAGGCAATACCTCGTCACCGATCCATATACTAAGGACGCCGTCCTAATTGACACCGTCCTCGACTACGACCCCGCCTCCGGCACTTTGTCTACCGCCACCGCTGATGGCATCCTCGCCTTCGTCCGCCACCACGGCTTTCATGTCACCAAGATCTTGTACGTCCCCTTTAGGCTGCCCTTGTTCTCCGCATCAGCGCTGATGTCCACTTCCTCAAGAGAGACGCACGCCCACGCCGACCACCTGACGGCGTCGCAATACATCAAGCACCACCTCCCCGGCGACATTCCCATTTGCATCGGCGAGCGCATCGCGCAGGTGCAGAAGCATTTTGGGCCCGTTTATGGGCTGGCGCCGCAGAACCTGAGCATGTCGTTCGATGTATTCCTCAAGGACGACGATGTGTTCATGATTGGCAGCCTGCCCGTCCAGGTCCTGCACCTACCGGGTCACACGCCGGACCACGTCGGCTACCTGGTGGGCAAGTCGGTGTTCACTGGTGACTCCATCTTCATGGTGCGTTCAGCCTCGCGTGCCGCGGCCTCGTAAACTGACACTCTTCTCAGCCAGATCTCGGTTCTGCGCGTGCCGATTTTCCAGGCGGCGATGCTCGTGCCCTCTATCGCGTACGCCCTCCGATTCTATCAATTGACCATGCTCCTAACCCCACAGGCAGTCCCTACAAAAGCTCCTTTCACTACCCGACGACTACGAAATATTTGTCGGGCACGACTACCCCAACGGCCGGGACAAGAACTGCGCCACCACCGTCGTCGAGCAGCGGGAGCACAACAAGCACGTCAAGAGCGGGACAACCGAGCGGGACTTCGTCGACTTCCGCACGACGCGGGACAAAGTGCTCAAGGCCCCTCGCCTGATTCACCCGTCTCTCCAGGTCAACGTCCGCGCAGGCAGGCTCCCGCCGCCAGACCCCACGACGGGCCTATCGTATTTCCGTACGCCGCTGTACGGGGCGCTGAATATCTGAAGGGCGGAGAGGTAGGGCGTACCGGGCGTCGCCGTTCGCTTTACCATAGAAAGGAAGAAGGTCGAAATCAACAGTATCAGGTGATATAGTGGACTTTGTAAGGTCTTTTGGCGTCGATTGTATCATTTACTGCACTTCGTAATTTGTTCGTCGCTCCTAGCATATAGTCTTCGATCCTGTAGTTGTCTTACCATGTTACCTGCGCACTTCTGTGGCGCTAATGCATCACCATTCATCGTTAGCAGAGAAATTTCGTGGCCAAGGGATGGTCGACAGCGGCCGCTGGCCCACTGGCAGCACCGAGTTGGAACACTCTGTCCTGTGGCCGGTAAACACGCCCTCAGGCCAAGGCGAGGGCAGCCAGAGACGAAGTTCGCGCTAACTCAAGTTATGGACGGCGGGTGTAAAAGAGACTTCACGCTTGAGGAAGAGTCGATACGACAAGAGCAAACAGCTTGAGCCGATTCCAGCCGCTCACTGTATCCAACTCCCTCGCCTGCGTCTGTCAACAAGTCATGCATCTGAGGCCAGAGCAGTGCGCCCCAATGAGCCCACAGGAGGCTGTCGGCGAGCGCTACTGAGCGGGTGCCGAAGGTCATAAGTAGTCCAGTCGAGTAATATGGCTTGAAGAGAAAAAGGGAGCATCTACATTGCGGAGCCCTCTACTTGACAAGGTACATCGGGAAGTACGCATGCGGATCTGCGCCCACATCGTCTCCAGGCGCCGGTGCCCATTTCTTGAACGGTGTCTTCATCGACGGCGGCAGCTTCGACGCCGAGAACAGCTTGCCCTTCGCCGCGACCGAGGAGATGGATTCGGTGAGTTCTTTCGCCTCCTGCGGTGCCGCAACAATCATCTTCGCGTTCGGGTCCTTGTCCGTGGGCGCGGCGATCCTGCGGGGAGTGTGAGTCGTGAAGCGCATGGGTCGGGAAGAACGAGTAGTGAAGCGGGAGTGTGATCGGGAGGGAGCGGGGAAGGACGGCGGGTACGCACTGCTGGGCGGATGAGTGCTCGAGAAGGAGCGTGGAGAGCTCGTTCTGGGTGACCATGGACAGTCGCGGGTAGGCCCGGCGCACGTCGCGCTTCCAGTACGGGTTCATCGCGATGTCGGACGCTGGGGTGCGGCGTGAGCAACGCATTTCCGTGTTATCGTAGGACTACGCACCCTTTGTCGCGGGCGTGTTGTAGCGCTCTGGGCGCGAAGCCGGGGGCGGCCAGCGGTTCAGACCCTGGATGGGGAGGCCGCTGGAGATGTCCGGGTTCACCACGACCACATCGCCTGTCAGTCCGTCAGCGCGAGGTTGGCTTCAGAGACGGCCCGCCACGCACGGAATTTCTTCCAGAAGCCTTTCGGCGAGAGGTGGTAGAGGGTGTGGTCGGCCGCCTTCTTCGTGGCCATTTCGTGCGCGAACTTGAAGAGCAGCGAGTGATGTTGGAGCGATTCCAATAAATGCCGATCACGTGGCAAGTATGGGCGTCAGCTTGATCACTGTTCGACTTTGAGCTTTCAAGAGGTTTCGATATGACCAGCTTTCAACGCCCGTCTTGAAGCCATTGAAACTGTTAGTACCAGAAACGCAGCAATCAGATCAACAAAAGTCACTGAGCAAGGACAATTTTCACGGCTCGGGTCCAGCTCGCCAACGCAAGTTCGTCAGGCAGGGTTGGAAACCGTATCCGCAGCTTCTAAATCCTACTGTCAGTTTCCAATCGCCAAAGCTCGAACGTTGAACGTGATTGTCAACTCTACGCTCACGTCAGGTAAGGGCCCAAACTGACTCTCGGGATTAATGTCGACTCGCCACCCGCCAGGACTCGGTAGATTACTAGTGACTAGCCGCCTCTTCGAGCTCACCGATCCAAAGTTCGCAAGGAAAGACTGGCCACCGGCGTAGAGGCAGCTTCCAAATGGTGGTGATATTGTATGTGGCAATAACGAATAGGTCACTGTCCGCCTGCGCGCCAGATTGCAATGAGATGTGAAGGAGTGTCCATGGCCCGTGATGTGCGCGCCCAGTCGTGAGATAAAAATACAAATGTCCAGAGTCACTGATTCGTCGGCACCAGGTCGACACAAAAAATCCTCATCCGTCATGAACGTTGTCTCCCCGCGTTCGTAGCCATGAGTAACCGTCCGCATCACTCTCGACCTATCCCAGATACTGCCCCCTCCGCTTCGTACTTGGCGTCTTTCCAGGTCCAGATGCGAGAGCGTCACGAATCATATCATTCGCATAATGCTCGTACAAGCCCACCTCGGGCGTGACAGCCCTCCTGTCCCAAAACGCGCTGGTCTGGTGGAGACGGGGATGCTGGGCTTGGGGGGCGGAGTGGAGTTCCTGGTCGAGGTTATGTGAGTGGGTTACATGGAAGCGGAGAGGGGCCGCGGATGCGGGAGTGGGAGCGGGCGGCAGAGGTTTCTCGGTTCGGGGAGGGTGTCCGGCGGTGCGTGGGCTGCGACGGTGAATGTGAGAGCCTGAGGGTAAGGACGGTGAGGGGATTTTCTCTGGAACGGGTAAGCTTGCTGGAGGAGTATCGTGGCGTGTCGTGGTGGGCCGTGATGGTGTTGATCGTGATGTGCTGCGTTGAGGTGTCGTTGGACAACGCGGATGGCCCGAGTCGCGTGGAGGATGGCTAGGGTCGCGGGTGGAGGAAGGAAGGCCTTTGCTTGACGGATAGGATCCTTTGGTCAACGAGGAGGCCCGTCCTTTGGTCGTTGGAGAGTCTGCATAATCATATTCCGGCGAATGAACATGGTCGTCCGAAGTATGATCATCGGAAGACGTTGACGGGCGGAGGTCGACAAAAATCGGAGCGGACAGCGAGCGCCGAACGTGCTTCTTGCGCTCGCTACGCAATGTCCTGACAGGAGACCCGAGCTGCTTGCTAGACGGCTCAAGCTGTTTGCTAGCCGACACAGGCTGTTTTCTGATTGACGGCTCAGGCGTGTTTCTAGCGGAAACAAAACACGTCAGCTTATGATACTACATATTTGACAAAAGCGAATGCTCACCTGGAGCCGGAGGTCCTGCGAGAGCGTGGAGTAAGCATCTTGTCGCGTGAATCACTGAAAGCGCAAGAGTTGATGACGAGGAATGACAACAAAGCGAGAAAGCGGCGTCTTATATAGGCGCACCGGACGGAGCACGCGAGGCGATGCGTAGGACGGTCATGGATGGCTTCCATTGTGACCAAGGACGACCAAGCATTGACTTGAGACCAAGGACCGGGCATTGTGAGCCCTAAAAACCATAGCAAAGACCGCGTGCCTGACATAGCCACTGCGTCCTTCCGGATTGAGAACAAGGTCATAGACGAGTTGGGATGCCGCATGCAGCGAGGCTACTCACACTGGCCGCAGAAAGATGCGGCGGGGTGACCCTGGTTTTCTTGAATGAATTAATATGAAGGGCTGTGAAAGCTGTGAAATTTGGGTAAGCGTTGAGGACGTCTGTTGCCTTCGTCATTGACACTAGAGCGCTGAGCTCTCCCTGAATGGTGCGCCACGCACAGCGAGTCTCGCTGAGTTTGATTTTGTGCGGATTACATATCGATCTGCTCATCTTTGCCATACATATCAGCGTTCATTCAGAACAGGGGCGTCAAGCAGTGCCACAAAATCACCTTGGTATATTTCCCGGGTTCCTTCCTCTGTGGCCTGCTAGCAGGATGCAGCAGTCCAAAGGCCCATACGGCATGTCGTGGGGTATCTGGTGTGATGAAGTCGTAGAAGCGTCCCATGGCCAAGCCATGCGAGCTCAGATGGAGGTGTGAGGCCAAGAAGGGCGCGACCAACATAGCCACCGGGTGCATCGGGCCGAGCGACAACAAGGCCTTCCCCATTCACTCGGTCGCGTTCGTTTCCCGCCCTCAGCCGTGCTCATTGTTCCGTTTACAATTGCATGTCGGTATACAGCGCCACAGGCGCCGATTCAGCTCGGATGGCCCTTATATGTGGGTCCGAGCAGGCTCAGAGCTCTCTTCGTCTGAACTCCCCTCTCACCTTCGGCGCCTATCGATAAGTCGGACCTTGCGAGCAGGACCCTTGCCCACGCCACCGCGCCGTGTGTCTGTCTGACTCTCTGCGCATTTTGCCCTCGAACGCACCTCTGGCCACAAATCAGACGCTGAAGCGAACAGCGCTCCGATGCCGACCCACGAGCGGCCGCCCATCCCGCACGACCTGGGTCACCCGCGCATGCAGCGTGAGTCTTACGTGCTCTTTCGGACCACGTACTAACGGTCCCGTTACGTAGACTGGCCCTCGCCGCTCAAACGGCAGCAGCCTCGCCTGCCCTGGGCGCCCTGGCCCTACTGGCCAGCGACCGTCCCCCTCGCACCCTATCCGCTCCCGCCATCTACTTATTCCCATCCCACTCCACTCCCTCCAACAATGATTCCACCGCCATGGCAGCCGTATGCTGCGTCCTCTTGGCCTACGCCTTACCCTAACGTGTCCATCCCGATACCAGGCAGTGCGCCCCTCCCATCCACCGCCCTCCCCCCGATCAGCCTGCGCTATCCGTCCCCAGGCCAACACCCGTCATGTCCACCGTGGGCGAACCCGGCTACTGCCCCACCTCCCCCTCCCGAACCTCTGCCGCAAGAACCAGGGCCCGAGGCTGTTTGGCCGTCCCGCGAGCTCCCGCCGGGCAGTGTCCCCTCTCGACTGCATCCCCTCCCATTCGAAGGTCCACGATCATGGGAGCCCGGCGTCTTTCCCCCAATTCCACTCGGTACCCCAGCACCCATCAAGCTGCACCCCGCCCTCCTCTACAACCCCTGCGACTTGTCACTGCCCCCTCTCCAGTGGGACATCCTCCACGGGCCGAATTCAGCGCGTCTGCTCACCCCCCGATGTCTCTTCGTCGCACCACCACTGGATGAGCCGGCCTTTGACCCGCCGATCACCCATTTATACGTTACCGGAGACACCCAGGCTCTGCACTGGTGGATGGACAATGACCGCTGGGGGCCGCTCACGTTGACCAAGACCTCCGGCAGTTTCACAGTCCGCGAGGTCCTGGACTACATACACACCTACTTCCAGGCGCCTCTCTCGCCGGATGAGGTCGCGGCAATCGATGCGACGGAGGACACGCTGGGCGGGAAGACCCGCCTGCGGTTCGCGCGGCAGCAGAGGCTGGAGCAGTCGTATATCATCGAGCACGACCCGGAAGTCTTCCGGCGCGTGGACGTTGTGGGCGGCCATCGCAAATTTATGGGGATGCGTGTGCAGATATACGCGGATGATACGTGGAAGATCCTCTTGGGTCTGATGGAAGGTCCGTCGCCGCGCTGGACGTTGGACAGGCGGGCCCGTGTATGAGTTTTTACAATGCGGACATTGCATAGGACAAAGCATAGCATCACAGTATTTTACACATTATTCTACACTTCCATCATGTACATACATACTTAGATCCACGATTGTAACGACACAAATGAAAGCATGTAAGTAGCATTCCGCAACAAAAACCGGCACGCTCTAAAAATCGTCGCCGTCGCTCATATCGAGGGCCTCGGCTTCCATGGCCTCGAGCGCCGCCTTGCCCTCCTCGTATAACTTGTCCAGCCCTGTCACCTTCTCCAGGTACTTGGTATCGTTGCATGCATTGATCACCGTCCCAACAGGGTCGGACTCGAACTGTGTCAGCATCTACAATACCTCGTCAACGATTGGGGGGCACCGACGCCCACAACAACGCACCTTCTCGCTGCATCCTGTACACCGGTCGTACGCCTCGCCCGTGATGCCCATGTTGCGGAAGCTGGCGAGGAAGCCGCGCAGCTGGTGTGGCACGAGGCCTAGAATCCCTGCACCCTCGTCGGCACCCAGATTGCCCGTCATCGTTTGCGAGAAGGCGGCAGCGGGCGGGGCGGGTGCGTGGATCCTGTGAAGAAACTATCAGCATACGGTAAGCCTAGATGTGCACGCTCGACTGACCCGTCTGGATGCATCAACATCGACATGAGCATCTCGACCGCGCTCGCAGACGCGATGGGTGCGAGGCCCGGCCGTGTCACTGTACACATTTGGTCGAGCGTGCGGTCTGTAAGGGACTGGCGGCGGCTAGTCAGTGCGCGTGCCACAAATGATCACTAGGTCGACGGACATCACCAGGCGCGACGATGTCATTGCAGTAGTAGCAACCTAGGCGTTTCGTTCCCTTGCCGGTCTTGCTGATGTGTTCAGCGTGCGCGGTGGCACGGGGGCCATGGCGCATGACGAGGAAGGTGTCGAAGCCGAGCGCGGCGTTGATCACCATCTGTGTGCATCCGTCAATAAAGTAAAGAAAGCAGAGAACGCGTTTACCATACCTTGTTGTACAAGCTTCCGAGGACAGTGGGCAACCACCGGCTCTCCCGCGAGTCCATAAGCAGGAAGATCACATCGTGCGACTTGACAAGTTCCGTGAGCTCGGAGAGCGCCTTCTTCGCTGTAAGCAGGTCAGATCATTGCACATCTGTCGGCCGCCTTTTCCTACCTTTGTCCACTTCCGCCTCTGGTACGGGATGCCCTGGCATCGGGATCGCCATCGTAATTCCCTGCGCGTCCACACCCTTCCACACCTCCTTCAGCCGCTCCGCCGCGCACGGCGCCTTCCACTTCCCCTGCCCATTATCCCCGATGCAGTCCTCAAATGTGAACAGAGGTTGCCGTGCCGGGTTCGAGAACGACACGCGCGAATTGTCCACGAGCGTGATCTTCTCCGTATTGTACGCAACGAGCGCGCGCGACACGTAGCACCCGAGCGTGCCCGCGCCGAGCAGCAGGCAGCGCTGCGCCGCAATCTTCTCGAGATCAAGCCCGGGGAGCACGCGCCAGCGCATGAGCTTCAGGTTGAGTGCGGTCGCCTGGAGGGAGAGGCGCACGGGATCCATCATGCTGCCGAGGTCCGCCATCCGGGGGCCGAGCTTGCCCTGGGGATTGCGTTCCCAGCCCGCGGCGGAGGGGCGTGCGGCGGAGGAGAGGGAGGTTTGCTCAGGGACGGTGGCGGTGAAGAGGCTGCTGCTGTCCGGCGCGCCGCGCCACGAAACGATGCGCACACGGGTGACGCCGTGCTTTACGAGGAGGTAGGTGAGGAGGTTGCGAATGGGCCAGCCAGGGTTCTCGGGCGTAAAGGAGGGATCAATGAAGCCTATTGTCAAGATATCGTTGGGTGGTTTGAAAGACGTGATCGGCTCGAGCTTGGCCTGGTCGACGTAGAAGAATTGGGGTACGGTGTCTGGGTTGACCTGGGCAAAGACGCCGGACAGGTCCGCTGCTTGTGGCAGCGGCTGCACCTCGCCAGCGATCTCCCATGCGGGCTTGGTCATGAATGCGGGGAACGCGAACCAGTAAAAGTACTTGTACTTCTTTAGGTCCGCGTACGTGAGCAGCAGGAATGGCGCCAGCTCGGGCTCGGAGTCTGAGTTCATAGACGACCAAAGCTGCATCTGACTTAACATGTGTACTACTCAGAAGTATACAACACACCTTGTCTGCCATATCGTTCAACATCGCTGCCTTGTCGCAGTTCTTGAACTCTTCAATGGTGTTGAAGTTCTTGAGGACCCCTTTCATCCTCCCCTTGCCCTTCCCCACATCTTGCGGCGCGTCGTCAAAAGAAGACTCATCTAGAGCAACTCCGCCGGCCAATCCGACCTGCGCGCCACCCTCACGGTCCTTTATGACGCGTCCCTCGCTGTAGGTCGCGGTGATGGGCACCGTCGCGTCGGAGAGGCGGAGGACATCGATCTTGAGCTGGGTGAGTTTGTTCCAGAATGTGGGATGTATTTGGGATGATAAAGGCGTAAACTGAATAATGGTCATGATGGGGGACACGTAACAAGACGGGATGGGAGTAGAAAGAGGGAAGGCGCACCGATCGATGTAAGCATCGCTGAGCGCCGGCGTACCGCGCCGCCAGCCCTGACGCGTCCCCGTTTGGATGAACAATGGACAACAACTCAAAACTCAACCCTCCGAACTAATCAAAACCTTTGATATCATTACAGACAGCGCCATACAGTGTATGACATGCCAATTACAGCCAGAGGAAATGAGTTGCACTCTCCACATCCGCTTTAGCAGCAACCTCTTTCAACCCCTTGCCACCGTCGATGCGCTCAAACACTTTCACACCACCACCATTTTGGCCAGCAGCTATAAGGTACTTGTCGTCTGGGCCGCCAAATACCATCCCCCTGAGGTGTTTGAGGCCACTCCGCACTTGCGCGATCATCTTCAATTTCTTCGACGCGTCCACAGGCGCGATGATGGAGATCAGGTCCCCCTCTGGCGAGGGATCGTTGCGATCTGAGACGTAGATGTACGGCGTAGGGAAGGCAGCACTGGGAGGCGGGATGAGAAGCTCCGCGGCGAGCATAGCGTCAGTTCGTGTGGTTGCAAGTGGTAGCGTGTCGAGGAGTTCTGCCTCCTTTGGAAGAGGAGGGACGCTGTGCGCGGTCACGGCGCCGGACAGCTCGCCGACAGTATACAGGATACCATCTAAGATCAAATTTTCAGTACACACAGCGAAAAGTGCATCCTGATACGCACCATGTAGAGCGAAGTGCCGGGGACCGAGCCCAGCTGAATAGGAGATCTCTCCGCGAATGATCCACTGGTCTCCCTCCTTCTTGAACCGCCATGCCTTGTCCGCGCCAAGATCTGCGATGAAGAGCTCATCGTACTCTGGATAATGGATGGCGTGGTGCGCGTGCGAGTGCTCTTGACGTTCCGCGTTGGGACCCGATCCCCGAAGCTCGATAGCTTCGCGAGCGGAGTCGACGAAGTAGGGCAGCTCGGGAGTGATTGGCAGGATCGCAACGGAGCCCGAGATATACTATGGTCTCGTCAGCGGGGCCGCAAACTATGCATGTATAGAGGGACGCACATTCGCTGCAAACAGCTCGTCCTTCGTCACCCACAGGGCGCAAGGCGAATGTCCCCCGGTCGACTTCTCTGCCACAAGCGTGCCCTCCCCGTGCTTCACATCGTACCGGAAGACAACAACCTTGCCCTCCTCCTGCTCAAGGGCCGCGTAAATCAGGCTATTGTCTTTCGGATACGCAGCGAGCCAGGAGGGCATCTTGCCCGCCTTCGTCGCCGCGACCTGTTCAAGGGTCCCCTTCTCCGCGTCAAACGCGAGGGTGACGATGTTGTTCGTGTACGAGCCGACGAGAATGTGGTAGACCATGGTTGCAGGAAGCAAGGATGCAGTGGAATGGCGGCATGCTATGATAACGCAGCGCGTCTATTACCATCCAATGAAGTCGGAGATGCGATGTCGAAGTGATGTCAGAGACCGATAACCCTCCGCGCTGATCACGCTGATCAACATGCCAGACGCGCCGAATATCGAGAGGGTCGGCGCCTCCTCTGGGCGCAAGTAGTCCGGAAGGCGTCCCTATACGATAAGAGACAGCTGCATGAGCGAATGGCTCTTGTAGTGTCTCAGTCAGGTGGTCTAGCGGCGATTACCGTCCATATGACTGTCGCGTTCAGGTCAGTCGGTGCCAAGGCTAGTGCACCCATTCACTCCCTGTCAACTCGTCGCCGAGATTTTCGATGAGGGGTGAGACGTTCCCTCGGGTCTCGACATGACATCTATGTCGACCACTACCCGAGGAGAGATGCGAGGACATTCTCTGTCACACGTCGGCTTATAGCGATAACAACTTTCCGAAAACTCCAAGCAGCGTTTGGCGTAGGTGAGCAGATGACCGCTGACTGAAGCTATGCCTGGCTCACCAGGACACAACAATCACCAGTATACAGTCCCCTTCATCATTATCCTCCCCGTTCTCACCACTCGCGCGCTCTTCACCTTCCCATCCTCTCCAAACTCGGCGCCCACATCCACTGTCCCGCCTGGGTGCCGTATCTTCACAAGGTCGGTCCTCGCCCGCTTCGCGCGTCCAGCGCGCGCCTCCTGCACAATTTCATGCGCAATCGTGCCCTCGGCGTTGGCTGCGACGCCGAGGCAGAGTCCCAGCGTCATGGGAACCGCCTTGTGCAATACGCCCATCGACAGCGCGTGCACCACGACATCCGCGTCGTCCCGCTCCGCGGGCGCGCTCAGTATCGCGATCTTCGGCTGCGCTTGCGCCTGTGGGTCAAGCCCCATCTTGCGAGCGCCATTCTGGCGCAAGGCTTCCAGCACTTCCGTACCGATGTCCAGGTCTGGCTGCTCTCCGCACAGATATCCCTGCAGACGGATTTGCGAGCGGAGGTCTGCCGCCCGTACGAAGACAGTAGGATTCGTGGCGTCAACGCAGGAAATGGCCACGAGGGGGGAGGAGTCGTATGAATCCCCAGGCCGGTCGATAGGCGATCCTGTGGGCAGCAGCTTGCCCGTACGTGCGCCGGCAGGGTCAACGAAGTCCAAAAGAATTTCGGAAGCTGTCCTCGGGACGCCGGCGACGGAGGTCTGTGGAATGTTCAGCTTTGGGAGCCCGTCTTCTGTGACGGGGAACGTGGCGTCGATGATCTTCTGTGTATTTGTGTTGAACGCGCGCACGGTACGCTTCTGCTTGCCCTTAAGATTGTCGATCATACCCTCATCGAGTGCATAAGGACCAATCATGCTAGAGAGGTTCCCGCAGTTGCCAGAAACGTCGATGGCGTCGTCGCGGATGCCGACCTGGTAAGTACAGCAGAGGTCAGCAGAGGAGCGTACAAGGCCGATACGGACATGATATTCAAGATAATCACCTGCACGAATGTATATTCGACGTCTATACCTTGCTTCCTGTGCTCCTCGGACGCCGCCCCAACGACGCAGACCTTGCTCAAGCTGGACACACCGCCACCCATCCCGTCGAGCTGTCGACCATATTGCGGATCTGGCGAGCCCAAGATACCGAGAAGTATGGGCTTCCAGTCGGCAACATCACGCGGTAAGTCTTCTCTGCGAAGAAATACGCCCTTGGACGTGCCGCCGCGAATGAAGGACGCGGGGAGCTGCCCCAGACAGCGGGACGCCACATGAAATGGACGTCTTGGGAGGAGAGAAGATGTATCGAGGGAGCTACATAAAGATGCCCCGCTGCTTGCATGTCGTCGAAGAGCCTGGCTAAGGCCGACCGTGGGATGGCGAAGCATGTGAGGGTTGGTGGCAAGTTCAACACGCGTGATCAGACGTGACTGGAAACTGCGACGCGTGACGTCACGCGACTCCGAGTCGTCCTTCGTAACCGTTACGGTTCTGACCCCTCTTGCCTCCTGCTCGACACAGCAAGGATAGACTGTGGTCATTTTGCGCTTCCGTTAATCTTGGCGACGAGCCGACGTGTCCTGGTCTCTAGCGCTTTGACTGTTTTGGATGAGACCTTGACCAAGTATCTGCATCCGATGTCCGCGACAACTTGGCGCCACCGCCCGCTTCCAGGCGGTCGCTGGCGAACACGCCCGGACGACCCCTCAAAAGCGCACCGCTGTCTCTATCAGGGTGTCGGATATCGCGTATGTACTACATTGTCGCGTTTGCTAATCTAGTTATCAATCAAGCCGTGGAAGACACACGGCTGTGATTCTGTCAGAAGAGACGGATGTGCGTGTGCGTGATGCATTGCGTTGGTCTACGAGCTCGAACTCCGCTGGACATGCTTGCGCCATGGTTCCGTCTTATGTAGAGCGTGCTCGTCCATGGTACATGGCAAGGGAGTCGGGTTCGCATTTGTCGTTTTCGACGAGCCCTGAGTCTCATCAACTATGCCAGCTAAGAAAACACTGCTTCCCAATTCGATTCCTGAACTTTCTTTCGCAGCTACTCCCATCGTACTCCTCAGTCGCCACCTCGTCCGGCTCTGTCGCAAAGCGCCCCAAGCTTCTTGCTGGCTTCGTCCTGAACTCGGACTCCGTCAATACTGACCCAACGATTGCCTGTTTCGGAAGCTAACGCCCACGGGTGACTCAGTCTTCCGTGCTGAGTCGCATCCTCCGCGATCGCACCCGCCCGCGCCCCCGCGCACATTCAAGCATCGTCGTTCTGTCAGCCCTCAATATAAGAGCGCCATGATACCTCCTGCATCCCCTCATTCCCCGTTCCCCTATCCTTCGTCGCGCCATGCCTTTCGAGCCCATTGAAGCCGAGTTCGCGTCACCGCCCGCCTTATCCAAGGCCCAAGAAGATGAGCTTCGCCAGCTCGAGCGCGAGGGTCCCCTGGAGTCCGAGGCACCCTCTCTCTCAGAGACGGTCACGCATGTTCATGACCCCAATGAGACCCCTGATCTCGCTCGATTACAAACGCAGCTCTCGCGGCGGGGGTTCAATATCGTCGAGTTCGCGAAAGGGGCGGGGGAGGATCCCAGAGAGTGGAGTAAGATGAGAAAATGGTGCGTGTGTGTCATTAATACAGTGATTGCTGCTGACGTTCCGCAGGCTTGTAACGTGCTCGACAGGCTTTCTTTGTCTAGCCGTCGCCCTTGGCAGCTCAATCGTTACTGGAGAGTGCGTAATGTCTCTTTGAAGTCTCACATAATCACTGACTGGTGCTTTTACAGTATTGAAGGTCCTACGGTGGATTTGCACGCTTCGCAGGAGGTAGTGAACCTGACGGTTACCTGCTTCGTGATTGGATTTGGCATTGGGTCAGTACTTTATGTGCCCTTCTCTGTTCGTCTTACTGAAGCAAGCCATAGACCTCTACTCTTCGCACCATTGTCCGAGGTTGTTGGAAGGAGACCCATATACATCATCAGGTATATCCATTCTCATTCACGATACTATATGTCGTTGACCCGGTATCCCTCAGCATTTTCTTGTATTTCATCTTCACTCTACCTAGCGCACTGGCAAAGAACGTCGCCACCCTGGTCGTCTCTCGCCAGATTGCGGGAATCGCATCATCCGCGCCGATGTGCAACGTGGGAGGTAGCGTCGCCGACATATGGTCGGTAGAGGAGCGTGGTGTACCTATGGCTATATTCTCGGCCACCATCTTGTAAGTTTACATCCTCCCTCATTTTCCTACGTTTGCTTACGGTTCTGTCAGTATTGGTCGTAAGTCTCATGCTTTCAATGATTTTCTCGTCGCCAACACGATATTGTCTTGTAGCTTGCATCGGGCCTTTGATTGGTGGCTTCATCGGCGAAAACATGGGATGGAGATGGATATGTACGTCGCAATCCTAGTTGTGCCGTGTCCGTACTGATCTCGTTGTTCAGACTGGGTCCTCTTCATCTTCCTTGGCGCCTGCGTGCTCCTCACGTTGATCATGCCTGAGACGCTCGCACCCATCCTGCTGGGCCGCAAGGCAGAGCGCATCCGTAAGGAGACTGGCGACAGTAGCCACCGCACACTCGCCGAGCTCGAGCGCCGTCCCTTCAAGGTCGTGATCAAGGAGGCGTTGCTCCGGCCACTCATTATGATGTTCACGGAGCCCGTTGTATTCTTCATGTCGTTCTGTACGTCTAGTCTCTTCAAGCGTTGGGCAGCATCACTGACAGCGCTGCCAGATCTCTCATTCATCTACAGCATCCTCTGTAAGTAGCGCTTCCAGGAATCAGCGGCTCTCGCTCATGATTCACCAGATCTGCTCTTCTTTGCGTTCCCTATTGCGTTCTCAGAAGTTCGGGGCTTCTCTGCAGGGATAACCGGTGTTACGTTCATCAGCGTCGTGGTACGTAATATGTTTGCGCGATCTACATGGAGCTGACCTCTGCCTAGCTCGGCATCTTGCTGGCGATGACCGTCGCCGTACCGTATCAAGAGAAGATTTATCGCGCCGCCACCAAGAATGGCACATACCCAGAGGCTCGTCTGTATACCATGATGGTCGGCTCGATGTGTGTGCTGGAGCCTTCAAGTTACTCTCACAGACTGACGATCAAACAGTTTCCTTCCTATGGCGCTGTTCATCTTCGCATTTACTGGTGGCTATAAGTGGGTGCATTGGATAGGTACGCAGACCGTCATTTACTGGAGACCCTATACTGACACGCTCCCAGGACCATGCGTCGGTGGTGCTGTCTTTGGCTGGAGCATGATCTTGATGTGAGTCTTGCACGAGCGTAGTCGGACATGCAATCCGAACTCACGCCCTCCCTTCAGCTACATTTCCGCCAACTCCTACATCGTCGACAGCTATTCCAACTATGCCGCTTCCGCCATCGCCGCTAAGACGCTAATGCGCTCCGAGATCGGCGCCATAGTGCCGCTCTACGTGACCCAGATGTTCCACAACATGGGCTTTCAGTACGCCGGGCTACTCCTCGCGTTGGTCTCCGTGGTCATCATGCCCATCCCGTTCGTGTTCTTCATCTACGGTGAACGCATCCGCCAGAAGAGCAGCATGGCGACGAGGACGGTTCGCATAAAGCACAAGGGAGCGGAGGTGACCGAGAAGGAGACAGTGTAGGTGTAACGTTCGGTGCTTATAATCTGGTGATTGGACGATGCGCGTGCTGCCGTATCTCAGCAAAATAATTTATGCACTCTGTATTTTAGTGGTCTGGATAATTCATGTTGTTGCAAGTTTTTACTTCAGTGAAGATATCCGCCTTGAAGATTGAAGGCAGCGGCCAAACCTGGCAAATGTTCTCCACCCCTACAATATTCGTCGGGTGCGTATACCGAGTGAATTAAGTGTCACTTCAGAACTGAATTTTGCTGAGTTGATAAGCGGACAGAGGTGCTCGAACTTGTCATTTACCTGAATGCCATTGATACGAACTGGTAGGCGAAGGTCCAAACTCAGCAGCAGGCCCCGTTCCACTGCTTGATACCATCCGGGTACGTGATACAGTCTCCGTTGTCGTGGCCCGCCGAGACAAGCCCGTGCAGCCGTTCGTCTCTAATAAGATGGCGCTGCAGCAGCCCGGACCGAACGACTTAAGCGAGTACGCCGTCTCAGGGAGGGCCTGGGAGGCTGTTGCAGGCCGAAGCGTGGTCCATGCGCGCGAGAATCTCGCCGGAGCAGTCGTCGCTTGCGTAGGCCTCCTGGTAGAATTCCGAGTTGCGCGGCGCGAGGGGGGCTGGCGACGGCGAGCGCAGTGAGAAACGCGACGAAGAGGAGCGAGATGAGCTGCATGGCTGGTCGTTGATGACTATGGGTAAGTGAGAGGTTGAACGAGATAGAGTAGACGTGGAGGAAGTATGTACATATAAATACAAGGGGAGGTGGCGTGACGAAGGCCCTTCAAGGACTGCTGGTGTGTCAGAGAAGGCGGACATTCAAGTAGCGAATCACTCACCGAGTGCAGCGTACGCTCGAGTGAGGCTGAGCCGCCGGCTCCTTATTATTACCAGGCCTTGGTCAAGGTGGAATCATGTAGCTCGTATGATCAAGTACCTGAGTAACCTTACGCACAGGAGAGCAGAAAGAGACTGGCCAGCAGCGTGAGTGCATACGCGTACATAGTATTCTTGTCATACGCGTACATAGGATTCCTGTCGACGGGACCGGTTACTCGCCACTGCTATTCTGCCGAGTGCGCACGGCCGCGACAAGATACACCGTAGCACATACCAGCTGTCACTGGTCACCTAAAAGTTTCATTCAAGGATTCTTCCGTACTCACAGACATAACTTTACGAGACAGAACGGAGTGTGTTTTCAACCCCACGGCCAGCGCCAGGGCCCCAGGCTCCTCCCCTGAGGACAGGTTGATCCCTTCGTCTATGCGACCTTGCATGCAGTTCGACAAGAAACCATGTTATCTAGGGAGAAACAAAAGGGATTGGAGGGATAGGAAGCCGATAGAAGGGAAGGGATGGTGACGGTTGCAGGCAAGTGTTTGCTAATGTTTATTTGAGTGAGACGAGCACGTGACAATCAGGGTGTTTTTCTCGATCCGCCGATCGCGTCTGCATCTTCCTCTTCTCTTCCCCCTCCCATCCTCCTTTCTCCCCTCCCCTCCCCTTCCTCCTTCCTGTCATATATCTTGGTTTTTTCTTCTCCGCCTGTGCTCATCTAGCTGACTTGTGAGTACCGCTTCCACTACTTCGACGTGATGATTTCTTTGCCGCCCCAGTCCTAGCCCAAGGCGTTGACGACTGGCAGAGCATACAGCCAAATTTTGCACCTCTGATCTCCTCCATCCATCCCTGTCATCGCCCTTGTACTAACTGTCTTCCCAGATCGTATGTGACGTGTCTTCTGGTGTTCAGCTACCTTTTCCGTGTCCGCCCGTCGAGGCTATCATCACTTCCCTTTCTTATGGTGAGTACGCCTTCCGGCCTTTGCTTTGATGATACACCTTTACACCATTTACTGGAGGCTTCGGCCGATGGGGAATACCTATACACAAAAACTAAGAACAGCCAACTGATCCTCACTGCTCTCGGTCCACTGCTGGATTGACTTTTGCTTACGCATTGTCTACAGATACTGTAGTACCGTTGTATGAATGAATATATGCATCCTCATGACCATCACACGTTCCCCTGTCCGCTCACGGTGCAAGTACTACTGTCCTCTATCGGCCCGCTGTCGTGAACGTGCGCCCTCCTTGTTGTTTCTGTCTTTCTATCGTGTCTCCTGTAAGTACTACCTAGACTATACAATGCATTGCATTCCCGATACCCTGGGCTGGCGAAGGACTACCGTGTGACTGCAGTGAATACATGGTCGCAATGCCATCATCAGGAAGGCGGGCTGAGCAGGTGGTGGTTATTGCTATCACGCATACTTTTGCTATCAACTGACCCCGACTCAGCCCTGGCAACTGGCTGTCGTCGCACGCGTTCCGATAAATGAGCCCCGTTCTCTTTCTTCCCTCCTGCAACGTCTGGGGCCTCGGCGACGTCTTTGCGCTCGCCATGAAGCACGTTGTCTGGTATCTGAGCGCGTTCTGCGCGTCGCTCAACCTCTTTCCCGACGGTGGCGCGATCACGGGTGTACAGGGACAGTACAATGAAGGGCTTTATCTGCTGGGACTCGGTGCGTGGCCTGTGCGGCGGCAGCGTACATGGGTCTGACGACGCGTAGGCACGGCAGACATCACTGGCCCGGTCGTTGAGACAAACATGATGGTGCGTCGTCGAGCGCGTCTGTGGCGGAGGGAGACTGACGAGCGAGGTTTGCAGGGATATGCGTCGCTGGCGCAGACAGATACGGGTTTGTGGGACTCTGGTTACGCGTCGCGCAGTGTCCAACCTTCCCTCCAGGTCTGCACATGCGACAGCACAGTCGCGCGTACATCGTCGCCGACGCGTCCTCGCCCAATGATCGCATCCTCTTCATCAATGCTGGTGCGTCTAGCGTCTGCCGTACACACCAATAATGCTGATCGGCCCGCACAGACATCGCCATGGGCGACACTGGCGTCCGTCGGCAGATCGTCAACCGCCTCGATGCGCTCTACCCCGGCCTCTACACAAACGAGAACATCGCGCTCGTCGGCACGCACCAGCACTCCGGTGTCGGCGGCTTTCTCGAGAATCTCCTCCCCCAAATCACCGCGCTCGGTTACGTCAACCAGACCGCGCAGGCCATCGTCGACGGCACCGTTCTAGCTGTGCAGCGCGCACACGACAGCCTCTCTGAGGGCAAGCTCAGCGTCGGCAACACGACCATCGTCGACGCCAACAGGAACCGCTCGCCCACAGCGTACCTCGCGAACCCCGAGGAGGAGCGCGCGCGCTACGAGTACGACCAGGACAAGGACATGACGCTGCTGCGTTTCGACGACACGGACAGCAATGCGCGGGGCTTCCTGAGCTTCTTCGCCGTGCACGGCACGAGCATATATGAGGTGCCCAGTGCCCAGTGCATCGCCTGACGCGCTGCTGACCCTATCCGCAGAACAACACACTCGTTAGCACCGACAACAAGGGAATGGCCGCATACCTATACGAGGGTACGTTGTGGCGCCGCCGCCGCGTATCCTCCTCGTGACCAACGTGGGTTTCCAGCTGAAGTGGAGCCGGACGCCATGCCGGGCAATGTGTCATTCGTCGCAGGCTTCGTTCAAGGTCAGTGCGAGCTATGTCGTGAGCTTGTGTTGAAGCCCACGCTGACTACCGGTCTTCACAGCGAATGTTGGCGATACTAGCCCGAACACGTAAGCTTCCTTGTATGTCGAAGCCCCGCCAGCCAATTCACCAGCTGCACGCAGCGAGGGCGCGTTCTGCGAGAGCCCAGGCAAGGAGTACGACGGCCTGCCGTGCGAAGCCGACCACTCGACCTGCGGCGGCACGGTGCAGGACTGCCATGGCAGGTACGGCAGCCATCGATGGACGGCCTTCCCTCGCTCTTGATATGCGATGAGCTTCTGAATGTCGACCAGGGGCCCGGGCTTCCGGATTTCCGACTTCGAGTCGAACCGCATTATCGGCCAGAAGCAGTACGAGGGCGCACGCACGATCATGGACGGCGCGCGCTCAGAGGTCAGCGGCGCTGTGCGGAGTGTACATGTCTACCTGAACATGTGTGTGCTTCCGCCCCGGGTTCGCCGCTCGTCACTTACGCACGCGACGCCAGGGCGAACAACACCTTCGCACTGCCCAATGGCACGGAGGTGCAGACCTGCCCGCCTGCGATGGGTGAGAACGAGTGGCGATTGTGCGTAGTGGGCACGGGGAACTGATGTATTCTTCCAATGCCCAGGGTACGCGTTCGCCGGTGGAACGACGTGAGTCCGATGATCGACACGGCAATCGTTCCCGCATCTTCATTAGTTACTTACTTACCCTTCAGCGATGGACCTGGTGCCTTCGGTGAGCCAGCACCTCAGCACGGATGCGCCGCACCTGCCTAACACTGCATTCAGACTTCGTACAGGGCGACAATTCGTCGGATCCCCAGTAAGGCGCAACTTTATCAGCAGTCGGCCGTCCCTGACCTTTGGCCTTTCCCATGTTAATTAAGGAATCCGTTCTGGGAGATCGTGAAGGGTGCGCTTCTAACCTCACAAGAATTGTTACAACTACTGAATGCGCGCTCCTTGGCGCTTCCCCCTTCAGGCGCCGTCTCGCCCTACCCGTCTCAAGCGCAGATTGATTGCCAGTATCCCAAGCCCATTCTCTTGAATACGGTAAGTGGCTTCTCGAGTGGAAGCCCTAGTACCGCATGTTTACCGTTTGCCCAGGGATACGCCGAGGTCCCCTACAGATGGTCCCCGCATACCGTCGACATCCAGATGCTCCGGGTTGGAAACTTCGGTGCGCATGGACTCCCTAAAATCCTCAGAGTTTGCCTCTCTGACCCCGCTTGCTCCTTGCAGTAATGCTCATCATGCCAGGTGATTAAACCGGCGATTTTGCTCCTTGCAGACGAACTCAATCGTGCTTTACGTAGGGGAGCTGACGACGATGGCGGGGCGCAGGATGAGGTCTGTCTATAGTGTCCTTCTGCGGTGACAGTCTTGCTCACGTCTGGCTTCCTCGCTGTCCTTTGCTGCCGTGGTTCTCGCTCGCGCCGCATGCGTTCGTGATGTCTTCCTCGGCGTTCTAGGGAGGCTATTCGTGCGGAGCTCATCTCTTCGGGCGTCCTGGGCGAGGATGCGTATGTCGTACTGGCAGGCCCTGCCAACACGTACGCCCACTACGTGACCACCCGCGAAGAGTACGCCATACAGCGTTACGAGGGTGGATCGACGATCTTCGGGCAGTGTATGTGTATTAAATCTATCTCACTGTGGCGAGTGCACTAATATTCCCCATCCAGACACGCTCGAGGCGTACATCAATAAGTATTCAAGCCTGGTCTCGTACCTCGCCGACGATGCTAGCGGCACGCCTGAAACGGACGAGGCACCGCCTGATCTCACGAAGAGCGCCATCTCGCTCCAGGTACGCATGTCAGGCGAAGAGAGGACGGCTATTGACATGGGTGCCTCGTAGACCGGTGTTGTGTTCGACTCTGCTGGCATCGGCCGCAACTTCGGCGATGTGCTCGCAGACGTCGGATCCTCGTACTCGGCGGGCGATACGGTCAGCGTACAGTTTGTCGGGGCCAATCCCAGGGTGAGCGCGTGGTCTACGGACGTCTGTAAGGGCTGTTTTCTCACGTGCGGTAGAATAATCTGCGCCTCGAGCAAACCTTCTTGTCCGTCGACCGCTTGGCTTCCGACCAGTGGTCGATGGTCAAGACGGACTCTCATCCGTCCACTAAATTCGAATGGCTCCGCACGAGCACGGTAGGTCTCGCTGCGTATGCACTTCATCATCTCATTTACATGATCATTAGCTCCTGGGTACCAGCTCCGTCAACATATCATGGTACGTCTTCTCTGTCCGCACTTGCCACTCTCAGCTGATCCGTTGACCCAGGACTATCGAGGACGGTGCGGATGGTAAGTTCTACCGACTCTTCTTCCATGCTGTTTCGCTGAGGACCTTTGGCAGCCGGTACCTACAGAATCGCGTACTTTGGCGATGCAAAGGCTCCCGTCACCGGTACCATCTCACCCTTCACCGGATACTCTTCGACCTTTACGATTGTTTGATGATCTCGTCGACCTTCGTTCGTCCCTTTGTACTGACTCTCTTGGACAATACATTCCTTTCGACATGAACTCTATAAAAAACCGAAGCCGCGAGCTCTGTCCAATCCATTAATATACATGCAACGCGCTCATACCGCGCATACGATGTGAACCGCCCAGCATGGCGTATATGTAACCAACGTTAAGTAGTCGATGCCTCGACGATGTATACGATTGCATGCTCCGATAAAGTGGTAATTAATCAAGAAGTAGGTAAGGTTTGCAGGGTAGTAGTGTTCTGACGATACAATCACATAATCCGAGGCAAAGGAGGCCGCAGGTTCGCAGGACGCCGAGAACAAACACAAACACGTCTACATACGCACGCGCCTATCTGATACAAAATCAGGGCCGAAGGTGCGGGTGCTATATGACCTGTTGCATCATCATCAGCGGACTGTGGAGCTTCTTAATTAACGAAACGCACATATCGGGCGGGATCGTTCATGTGCGCAGCTGCAGAAGCCATGTCGAAGCCGCCACCAGCGTAGAACATAGGCATCTCGGTTGCGGATGACGGATGCGACGGCCAACCGTAAGCTGCAGAGGCATCCACTGCGTTGGTATACGGATTCAGGCCGGCGAAGAGACTGGAAGAGGACGCGCTCTCCAGCGGCAGAAGAGTTGAGGAATCGACCGGGGTATTCATGTGCTCGACAACAGGCTTCCACGAGCCTTGTTGCGAGTACTGTATGGTGAGGTCTTGGACGGGGTATCGGAACCGATAGGTTGAGTTGAAAAGGACGGGGAAGCCGCAATCGTCGTCGAGGTCCTCCACGACCTCGTGGGTAACGGTGTACTCGGTCGGGTCTGTTGGGGAGATGAGCACGCCAGCAAAAACCTCGGAAGTACTGCCAAACCTGGGGCCTGCACAATTGTTGACCAGAAGCCCGGTACGAACGGCGTGCTGTAAAGGAAGCCGCCGGAGTCGTTCTGATCCTCCGGCAATTCCTTGAGGGTGAGGCTGGTTTGTTCAACAAACACAACGGTGCCGTGCAGCCGCACGACATATCGGGACTGCGCAGCTGCATCGGGCGACGTGAGAAGGTGGTAATTGAAGCGGAGGATTGGCTCGAACACTGACCTATGATGCGAGGAGATACAAGGGTGATGGTGGGGTCAATCCACTGTATAGGACGAGGCGCGTGTCGAGGACCAAGGGTGTTCGAGCAGGGGGACGAGGGACAGCAGCTGCATGCAGCGGACGCGCCGCCGTCGGGGACGTCATACGCTTGGGAACAACCCGTCGGAAGTATATCGATGAATATCACAGGCCCCACGCCTCCAAAGCGCTGATGATCGGTAAACGCGCTGTCGGTGGGCGTTACAGGTGGCGAGGACGCATCGCTGCAAGGTGGGCTGCCCGAGTCGCTTCGGAATTCGTTGGTATATTTGAAGGAGTCGTGCGCCCGCGCTCCGCGGCGCGGTCTTGGTATGGGCTTGCAGGGGGCCAATAGGACGTGAACTAGCGGACGCTGGTCAACCCCAGTGCCACAAGAGATCTGGGGGAACGTACGCTTTCTTCCAGCGCATGTGTCGCGCAGCTGCTGCAACCTGCTCCCGACTTGTTTGGGAGTGCGCCTCTCGCCCGTCTACAATAATGATGAGAAATCGCCAGCCGATGCCAAGGCCCTCAAAGGCGCACCTTGTTGTATATATGGTCGGAGATGAAGCGGTTGCGCATAGGAAACCTCCCCAACATACGCGTCTCCCGCGAATCGTCTGGTACGTATAGCTCGAGCCCTAGGAATGAAAGGCGTCAGGGTCGTTGTCGGAGCGGAGCGGGCGCTCGCACCTTCTATGAGCGCGGCCTCCAGCTTTGGCGGCCAAACCATCTCGCCATTCTTGAGCGTCTTCCAACTCTTGCGTCCCTTGAAAATGGAATCGAAGACCTCCTGCTTCTCTATGTCTGGCGGAGGCGAAGGGGATATCTCAGTTGAGCTCGAGGACGAGGATGGGTCGGAGCTCATCGAGGTCACAGTCATGGCGTCGAAGTCCATGGTGGGGGAATTGTAGGGGGACGATTATCAGGTACTCTACCTTTATATCCACAGATCCTCTGGTCTCCTCTGGTCCGTTCACAGGGTCTGCAATTAGCATGCCGTTGAAATTGAACATTGGTTCGGCTCGGAGATGAATTATCCCCACGATCTGTTGGCCCAAGCAACAATAGTCCCGATCTATAGCCCGATCCAGCACGGCGTTTGATGGGCAACATAGCGTTACCTACCTTTGGTCCCCGAAGGCGCTGCCTGGCGCGGTTTGGCATCTGCAGCGCAGATCAGCTCTTGACACGGAGGCATGGAACACAAACTTCACCGATGCCGTGATGAGCGTGGGACCTCCACTGCTGCAAAACGTGGACACAAGGTTTGCTGCCGTCTATGCCGATCACAACATTCGTTCAACTGCTTGGAGTTGATCACCTCCCCGGATCGCGTGTGAATCTATGCGCCCATTTGCTGCCATTGTGGTCGATGCGTGGGCACGACCCGTACTAGGCAGAGCCGGTCGCACTGGCAGCTTTCTGAGTGTAAAATGGGTAGTACAGCCATAATGACAAGGCCCGAAGCAACATACTGTAGAAGGCCAGTGCTACAGCATGGACCGGGCAGTGGTAAGCATATGAACCACTAGAGAGGGCTTCGAGATCACGTACCACCTAAGCTCGAACTGACAGCGACGAACCGGAGCCGATCAAGCGCGTCTGAGGGTGCCCCGCCATGGCTGCCGAAGGACGTTCTTGCTGACATGTGGCAAACATCGCCTCTCACGGGGCTTCGCCATGCATCCTTAGTTGCCGAGGGTGCGCCGGGTAAAAGTCAGCAGAACAGCGATAAAGACGAGTGCTTTTCCCCAAGGATCTGAGTGAAGAGAGTATTGGATTTTCTAGGAAGAGCGAATGTCCAAAGAAATGCATCCACCACATCTCCAAAACCAAATTATGGCAACGTCATTCCTGGGTAAAGGCCGTGAGTTCGTTTCGCCTCCACACAAACAGACTACATGCAACGTGTTGTTCGACGTCGAAAGTCGTCACTGCACCTCGGTCAGATGCTTACACGCTTTCATCACTGGCAGGTTTACCGTGTAGTGGGCAGGTGCGCGAGGCGGCGGGGACAGACCATAGCACGTCGAAAACATGCTCACGAAGTGCACATGCCCAAGTGCCAGTGGGGCGTCCGCGGAGCGCATACAAGGTATGGACGCCGGGACCGACGAAAGCTTGGTTCGCGCGCGTGCCTTTGTCCCCGGATTTGTCCAACGGTCGGCACCGAAAGCGTCGGTGCACCTTGAAAGCCTGAGCTGCACAGTGATCTCCACCCTCCGATAAACTTGTCCCGATGGCCGAGGGAGCCTGAAGGATAGATACGAAGGTAGCCGTAGGATATGCTGAGGATATGTGGGCAGTCGCAAGCAAACAGCGGTGAGCTAAAAGGTAAGCATCAGTCGGGCCCGAGCGCAGCATAGATACACGTACCGCACAGGCGAACCGGTTTGAAAGACGGGTCGACTGACCAAGTAACATGAGGAAATCCGATTTATACGGACATGGGAGATCGTCGCCTCTGCGAGAACATAAGTGGCGATCCACGTCACGGCACGCCCCATCCAGCCACCTGCATAGCATGCAGACTCGTATAGGCGGCTCTGTAGCGCAAAAGTACACTTGCTGACGGCGCCAGCTGTCGGGAAGGCAGGTGGTAATCAATCCATCTCAAAGCGGCCGGTAAAGGTTTCACTACGTCGAGCCCCGAACATCAGCATCACCGTGCAACATACACATCGATCACACGCCTTCGCACCACACGTTGCACGACGTGGACGTCTCGTCGTGGCCATCGCGGTGCCGATGTTGATAAAAACGGTCTTCCTGTCGCGGGAAGGCGACTCGATAGTACATAGTCGCGTACACTGTCCATGTGGGAGGCATGTCGGTACGATAGGTATAGCTCGCAATTACACGTTCGGGACCCCGCGAACCACTTGTGGGTACGTTGACGCAATCAACTCAAAGAAGGGTCAGCGCGAGTCAACAACTGAGCAGACCAAGAAGGGACATACAGCAAACAACTCGGGTGCGCGTTCCGCCAGGACCTGCGGGTCCTCTCCGAGACCCACAAAGCTGCGTGCCTATTAGCCGGAAGTACGACATCGACTCGTAAGAGGACTCACATAGTAGAAACCCCTGCTTCGATGGCCGACGACAGCGTCAAAGCTAAGGGCCGGTCAACGTGTCTTCGCGAGCCGACACGAAAGAGATCCACTTACAGCACTGCAGACCTATCAGGAACGCGAAGAGCAGCACGGGTGCAGTGTACTGGCCGTCGGCGTTGTAGTCCGGCGAGGTCACTATATTGAACCGGCTGTTAGAGCAATCGAAGAGATGAACGCCACACCGCCACTTACATCTGAGGTAGAGATATGCAAAGAGCGAACATAACATGCCTACTGCATAGGCGCCCCAGTTCAGCGCTACGGACAAAGTATGTCAGACCAGTGGCAGCCTTGTCAAAGCAGCACTCACTCATGCCGACCAGCGAGTCATTAATCAGCGCGTCGATGCCTGCGAATGCGTCAACGAGATGACGGTCTGCGCGGCTAAGCACGTACCTCTGTCCTTGAAGAGCCTCCAGGTGTCTTTCGCAGCGGGTAGGTAGCCTTTACCGTACAGCGCAATCTCGATGTACGCGTATCTTCAATGATATCTATCAGCGCCAGAATTGGATGAAGAGTCAAACGCACCTGTTAAAGTATTCCACCATACTCTCAATACAGCCTACAAAGCAGGCCGCACAGCAATAGAGACATGCCTCGACCGCTAGAGGCGACTAAGGATCGCTTATTTCCCGTTTGATTAAGAAGCGACTCACGACTGCCATCCTGAGCAGCGTTATTGCGTAGCGCGTTCAATATCATTCTAAGCATCTCCAAAAGCGTGACGATGAGAGAACCGAAGGCGATCGACCCCAAAGAAGTCGTCGCAGCGCGCACGAACGCCGAACGAGTCGGATGTGCAGGCTGCACATGCGTGAGCAAGAGAAACTAACCACAATCGCTTGATATCAACTTACCATCTCGCCTTGCTGCCTTGGCCCGAAGTAATACCAGCACCCGAAGGGCCCACCAGCTACGGTCGCAAGCGCGACATTGCCGATGACCTGCGAGGTCCAGAGAAACGAGAAGGTCTCAAAGAAGATGAGACCTGCGACCGTGCCGGACGAGCAAGACGTCGTCGCGCACGCTGCAGCGAACATAACTCAGAAAAGCGATTGCATGACCTATGGCGAAGCACCCACAAGAGCTTCCAGGCGTCCATTTGGCATACCTTGAATCAAATTAGATTAGTACATCTTCCATGAAGCCAAAGACAGCTTCGGCTTACGTCGCCAACACAGTGAAGGTGTACCATCTATACCAGGCCACGAGAAAAATGATAATGGTCAGCCTGGGAACCGGGAGGTTTAGAGTGCCGACTTACACAGCGAGCGCCGCCTGGAGGAAGAGCGAGATAAATGCGACCACATAAACACTTTTGTGATGCTTCGCAACGTCCATCACCACCTGCAAGATCAGCGATGCGAGGGGTATACGGCGCCTGAAACCTGCGTATGCAAGGATGGACACGACCGCGATGATCGTGAAGATGATAGCCCCGGCTGGAAGAGCACGCCAAAATGAATCAGTTAACTTCAGCAGTTCAGTGGAGCCTCGTGCTCACAGTAGTACTTCGTGATCCAGTAATAGACTGCCACGCCACTGGAATCCCGTTAGTTATCCATGGAAGAGTAAAGGCGCAAAGGAATGCTGACATGTTGAGCGCAATGGACAGAATGAGCGTAATATGCATGATCATTTTCGTGAACATGCGCACGAGAAGCAGATAGACTGTCGAGAGCACCAGCGCGGCTGCCGTCACGAAGAGCAGCAAGTAGAGCGTATGCCTGGGCAAATAACGTGGATGTAAGCTTGATGGACTCCTCCACACCGAGAAAAACGCACTCATTCAAAGTGACCGATGATCCCGAGGTGTTCTTCCCCAGTCCGCCACCTAGTCCACCCTGCGAGATCCATGTATTGATGGCGTATCCTGATAGGGCCGCAAAGCCCAGCAGCTGTCCATCCCTTAAGCTCGCGGCATGAACACACCCACACATAAGTACACACCTGAGCAATGAAGAAGATCAGGAAGAAGATGTCGTTGACGGTCTTCTTGGGCTTGAAGCGCTCGCCTTCGTAGGGCGATTTGTAGTCGCCATACGCCGGTTGGCCGTACGCCGGCTGCTGGCCATAGCCATTAGGCTGCTGAGGGTAGAAGGGCTGCTGGCCATACTGCTGCCCGTACTGCGGCGTCGGTCCTGGGTAAGGCGGGTTTGCCTGCATGAGGGGAAACAGCGAGCAAGGCGCGTCGAGGACGCGGTCAACGTGCAAAGTGGCCGTTTTACTTCCGCGTCGCCATTGACATCATTGGGCTGGCCGATCTCGACGCCGCCTCGTGTCTGCGTACACATCAAGCGTCTGGCAGTCAGGAGCCCGCCTGCTCGCAACCTTCTCGCGACAAATGACCGGCATTCATACGCTGGTTGACGGACCAATCTGTATGAACATCTCTGAACTGAAGCCGCGACGCGGGATGAGGTGGGGTGACCCCAAGGATCGCGAGAGTCGGCCACTTCGGCGGCGGAGTGAGTGAATGCAGGCCATCGTAAATATCAACATGGGCGCGTTGAACAAGCTGAGAACAGCAACGAGCAGGCGTGAGCCTGTGGGAGCTTGGCACTGCTGCGCATGACGGACTCTTCCCTCCCCGATCACACGTGGCCAACACAGAACAAAGGAATCGCCGCATTCGGACATGCGCCTTATACTTGTCTACAAAATTCCCTTCCCCAGCCAAGCAAGACGCCGTACAGTAAATTTACACACCCCACCAATCGCGAGCGTGCTGAAAAAAAAGTGAATATATGCGTGATAAAACATGATCAATGCCGCATTAATTAGATGTCAGTCGTACGGTAAAAACAGCAGACCCCCATGTCCACGCCATTAAATTGTCCGTCGTATCGAGTCCTATTCCGAGGCAGTCTTCTTGAAAACGATGACAATCACGGTGATGTTGTCCAGTGTATGATTGTTGAGAGCATACCGGACGAGCTTGCGCGCTGCGTCTTGGGCGTCGATGGGATTTGAGCGCGGCACCTGGCCGTTCTCTTCCTCTTTCTTCGTTTCCTCCTTCTTCACGTCGTCCTTCTTCCCACCGTTCGTTTTCTCATCGATGACCTTGCCCAGGACGATGTCGACGGCCAACTGGTCGGAAACAACGTCCCATAACTGCAGATATGGTCAGCAATTAACGCAACCCGTCGCATGCCCACTCACCCCGTCGCAAGCCATTATCAAGAACTGGTCGTCGTCGGACAACTCGGTTTCTGTCGTGTAGGGCGCGCCGACCACGAACTCCTTCATCGACGAGTCTCCCAAGCTCCTCGTGACAGCAAGGACACCATTCACGCGCCCGCTCATAACGAAGCCCCCGGCGTCCATGATCCGCTGCGCCTCCATCTTGTCCGAGCCCTTGTGATCGTACGTCAAGCGCACCGCCCTGTCTCCACGACATAATACGCCTCGCGCATCGCCCGCATTCGCGCTATACAGCACCCGGCGCGTGTTCGGCGGCGGAATTCGCGCGGGCTTCGGTTTCTCGAACGACGCCTTGCGCGAAAGCGTCGGCGAAGACCGTATCGTCTTCGACCCGCCGCCCCCGAGCGACTTCAGCGCGTTGCGGATGCGGCTCGCGCTGCCCTTTTTCTTCTTGTGGCCCTTGATCGCCGTCGTCGGCAGATCGTCGCTCGAGACGGTAATCGTGGGGCTCTCGCTACCGCTATCCTGCAGACTGGCGTCGTCCAGAGCATCCTCGCTCTTGCTGGACTTTGGCGAGTCCGCGAGGGTAGGCGATGGCGACTGTGCGCAGTGGTCTAGGTAGGTTTGCTTGCCCTCGGCGTCCTCAATCCGGAGGAACGCCGTGACGGCTGTGCATCCGGAGTGATTCTTGCCATCCGAGATCTCCGTCAACTTGGTAAGCTGCTCGTCGACGTCGTGGAAGGCTTGGTTGAGCACGTCCGGTATCGGCGCATCCGGATGGCTGTGTAGCGCGTTGAGCAGGTACTGCCGATCGACGCGTCAACATAGTGGTCTTTGCCGCCCCGCCCCGCCACATACCTGGTGGAAGTTCTCCCCACACCACTCCGCCGCCTGCTTGCCGGCGTGCCCGTCGAACACAGCGAACGAGCCCTGGCCGCGCACATTATCGAAATCGGCGACGAACGAGTGCGCGTCCTCCATAGTCTTGCGCCCGCCCTTCTCGTTCGCGAGCCCGATGCTGAACGTTGGGTAGTTCGTCGGGCGCACGTTCAGACCCTGGTGCGGAAGCGTTAGCCAGATCGAACCCATCGCGAGACGCAGCACGACACACGCACCCCGCCCGTATCGGTTTCCACGTCGCGCACATCCTTCGACTTGGCGTTCTGCTGGGATAACATCCGGGGCGGCATCACTGGGGGGCGAATCGCGCAGGATCTATGGCGCATCGTGGGTGGTCAGATACGCGTCGAGGCGGGCGGAGGAAAGGAGCGCACCGGAGGGTAAGACTGTGGAGTGGTAGGGCAGTCAAAGTATGCGCGGGTAACGTTGTTGAAATAGCGCTTCCGGGGCTGCAAGGAAATTCATAAGAGAACGCCCCGTGGCGCGCAGCAGGGAGTAATTCCGCTGTCTGGGGTTATAGTACTGACTGATGCTAAGGGGGGACGCTTGACGGTCGGGCGTAGGTGGTGAGAGTTCGGGACAAGAGGCAATTAATGCAGTTACGATGGCAGACCGCGCGGTGGCAGCACAAGAGCCGTGCTTTGACCTCGAACCGGCTCCGGGCTATGATGATGATGACGGAATTGGAGTGACGACGAGCCGCCGCGCGGCATCACAGAACAACAACAGTCAGACCCCATTTGGTCTTCATTGTAGCAGATCACGTCCGTCCCGGGAGCCCTGCCCAATCTCCCAGACTAGCAGACCGGTCTACGTACTCTAACAATGAAAACTAATCGCAGACAGGACAGAGGGCCTGAGCAGATGCACAGGCGCCATTGGAGTCAAGTACCAACTGGCTTGGCAACCTGAAGTCACAGCCGCTCTGCGCAGGCTCATGCATGTAGCCCGCGCTGTCTTACGCAAGAAAGATCATTCGACGGCGACAGCCACAGGCACACCTGTATAATACTCGTGTACGCAATGCACTGCAATTCGGCCAGCAAAGAGCGGAAACGGACTTGAAAAGAGCGGTCACTATACAGTGGAAAAGGGCGGACACGTTCACTCCTCATCCTCGTCGCTCTCATCCTGCTCCTGCAGGAACTGCGCAATGAGGTCAGCAAACGTCGTGCGCCACCACATTGAACCCACGCACCTTCACCAACGGCTCCGTCCCCTTAAGGAAGTGCTGCCTGCCCTGCGGCTTCGAGCCCTTCTGGTACCAGTAGATGATAGCCTGGTCTGATATACAGTCTTGGTTGTACAACACCTACTTCATCTTAGCTTCCATGTACCTCAGCAATCCTGGGGGGAGGAAGCTCACCTTGAGAATTTGCGGGAAAGCTTTCATAACACGGGAATCTTCATAACAATACACTTGAACGACGTTGATAAGCGCCACTTGAGACTTCGGCCCTGAGCAGAAGGGCTCGAGGATGGGGGCAAATTTCTAGATGGATGGATGTAAGTGCATGGCGACAGGCAAGATGGCAAAGTGGTGCGCACCGCGACCTCCCGCAGCGCCAGGGACTCGATCTGGTCTGCTCGTGCGCTCCAGTCGACGGAGCTCATCATGCCCGTCCAAAGGCACTGGACAAGATCGGATTCCGCAATGGGTGACTCCTCCTGCTTCGCCTTGACCGCAGCGACGATCTGAATAAAAACTCAGTCGGCGCATTGTTCGGAACCACATATCGTGGACCCCGCACCTGCTCCGGGCTGTCATCGTGCTCGCACATCTCACGTAGGTCATTCGTGAGCGTCTCCTTGAAGGCCGCGCCCTGCTTCTTAATGTACCAGTCCGAAACCTGCGGGAGGCCCTCCTTGCGGAAGTGCTCCTCAAGGTTTTTCGGGTTGCGCCTGTTGGGAGGGAAGAGGAGCAAAAGATCCTTGACCCCACCCTTCCTGAGCGCGCTGGACAGGTGGTCCATCGATTGCTCGGACAGGAATCCGCGGAAGATCAGCGTCAGGACGTCGATCGAGACGTCTGCAGCGAGTCAGCGTCAGGAAACGACCGATCGAGGCTCAGCACACACCGTTCTTCTGCAGATGGTCCTTCGTCAGCGACTGTAGGCAGGACGCGCTAGCGAGACCCTGCGCCATGAGCATCCCGGTCGTCAGGGCGAGCTTGTCCTTCTGGGCCGGCGACCACCTGTGGATGTATTGCAGCAGCGTGGGCAGAGCGGACTCCTCGAGGGGCTTCTGCAGGTACTTGTACCTGCGCGACTGTTAGTCCCGCACTCGCTTAAAAAAGCGCGGCACACACGCACCTCCGGATGAGCTTGTTGAGCACGTCAACGTACACCTTGAGGTCGGCTATCTGCACCGGCTCGGGCGCATTGAAGATGGTAAAGGGCGAGATGGGCGCGCCGTCGTCGAGGTAGCTGCCTCCGGGCTGCAGGAGCCCACCCACGAGGATGATCTCGAAGAGCGCGTCGGCATACTTAAGGAACTCGAGCGTGGATCCGGCTTGGACTAATTTGTTGGTGTACGCGTCAAAGTCGCCCTCGGGAACGGTTTCAAGGTGCTTGTATAGCTGGTCCCGGAAGACTGCACGGCGATGGTCAGGCTGGGTGCATCCTGTCGAGGGCTGGCGGTGCGCGCACCTTCGGGTTCGTGCTTGGCTTGCGCCTTGACGGCGCGCTTTCTGGCTTTGATGCGGACCCCCTGGAGCGAAGGCTTGGCAGCCGTAGACTGAGACATGCACTGGGTTACGAGGCGACTGAAGGTTGGCAGACTCGATGAGGAGGAGGAAGAGTCGGAAGTCCGAAATCAGGAGGTGATGATTGAAAATCGATTGCAACAAAGCATTTGCTGCTTTCGGAAAGATTTCCCACGCTGCCTCGAACTCTTTCTCCGACGTTCTCGAGCTCACTGAACTGTGCAAACCTCTAGGAATCTCCATAGACCATATTCCTGCAGCTGAGCTGAAAACAGAGCTTCCATCTGATCCATTTGAACCGGATGCTAGTCCGGTCTAGGCTGATTGTGCTGAAGTCCTGTGAACTATGAACGCTGGGTGTCACCATGGTTCTATCCGTCGACTCAGTTGCGCGCTCGCGCCGCGAGCTTCTCGGACCTCGGTGACACTGGATGGCAGACGCTCGGTCTACCCAGCGCTAGTTGTTGTTGAAACTTGAAACCCCCTTCGCCTACACGAATTCGGTGCTGTCGCTCGTCTACGAGCTTCCTATTGCTTCCTATCAAACAAAGATAAGTCCACCATACCAAAAGCTCTCCGCACTGTCCTATACTTGTCCTCCTGTCCCTGCCAGCTCGGCGGCAGACCGCGTCACCGATGTGAGTACACCCGCGGTACTTGCGTCGGTAATGATATCACGGTCATTCAGCGACGGCTGGACCTCATTGACAGAGCACGCGGTGCGGGCCGAGGGCTTATAAAGGCGCTGCTTGTCCGCGGACCACGATTCCACGCCCGCTGGCTCCCTTCTGACCGACGTATACATGTGCGCGGGAGGTCGCGCTGTGTGGCCTTTCGCTTCCAGCTAGAACGATGCACGACATATTCTCTCGCCCGAAATTCCCCAATGCAGCGGACAAGGCAAATGGTCCGGATAAGGAAAAGGGCGTTTCTGTGCTCAAGCGCCTCTCGCAACGGCGGCACCTCGCCTGGCTCGCCACTCTGCCCTCCTGGAATCAGCTCTTCGGTGATGCATGGCGGGATTTACTGACCATGACCCTCGTCGGTGTAGTCGTGAGTAAGCGCCGCCCGAGTGCGCACACAACCGCTAACGCCACCGTGGTGGTCAGGGCCTCGTCTTTCACTTTGACAACGTCGTCATCGGGGGGAACGATTTATCTTTCATGATCTGGAACGAGCGCAACGAGTTCGTCGCGTATGTGCGTTGTTAGCCCAGAAATTTGACCCCCACCCTGACCCGCCGCCCAGGAAGTCGGCAAGCCGCGCCTCGACAACATCATTCACATCTGGCTCTCCGCGCTTCTCGCCATCCTCGTCCCCTCCGTCTTCTTCGTGCTCGCCCAGATTCGCGTGCGCAGCGTTTACGATCTTTACGTCGCTTTCTGGATGAACCTGCGCGCCATCGTCGTCGGCAGTCTCTTCCAGGTCATGAATAAATCCCTCATCGTGCGCACTTGGCCTCCCTTGTTTTCCTCGCCCGTTCCTCACATTTACACCAGGGCGGCCTCCGTCCGCACTTCCTCGCCGTCTGCGAGCCCAATCCGTCAGTCGGCCCGGGCGATGGCGCCGGCTACCACGGCCTCTACTTCACCTGGGAGATCTGTCAGGGCGCCAAACGCAGCTGGATCAAGGATGCTGTCAAGTCCTGGCCCTCCGGCCACACGACCGTCGCCTTCGCCGGCTTCACGACGCTGAGCCTCTACCTGAACGGCAAGCTCAAGATCTTCTCCGATGAGCGCGCCATGGTGTGGAAGCTCTTCCTCTTCTTCGCCCCGCTGCTCGGCGCGTGTCTTATTGGGGGCGCAATGATCCTCGACCATTCGCACCATTGGTACGATGTGTTTGGGGGCGCGGTCATTGGAATATGCAGCGCGTTCACCGGGTATAGGGCGAATTATGCGTCGAGTGAGTGTGATTGCTCGAGTAACTGACCATTATGACTCATCTGCGCCCCGCAGTTTGGGACTATCGCTTCAACCACATCCCGCTCCAGCGTGCCAAGGTGCGGTGGAACCATAGGGGAGATGCGGCGCCCTCCGGGCACTTCGTGTACTCGACCGCTCCCGAGAGCCGCTTCCCCGACTTCGCGCACGGCCACGAAATGAAGTGGGCGGCAGGTGGCGCGCCGGGCGACGCAGCGGAGTGGAACGACGTACAACGACGGCCCGGACAACAGGGAAGGTGGCGGCGACCCACGGAGGCGGCCGCCCCCTCATACACTTCGCCCACCGTCGTGCCCTCGTCCGAAGTCTCTCATATACCTGATTCGCATGATACCTTGCAAGCAACGCCTGTCTAATTCCTTGGAACTCCTCAGCTTCATTCGTCCCCCACGCACATCCGATTCATGCATAGAATGTAGTACTGATGTTGTTGAGTATAGTAATCCACGCAGTGAGATAAATTACAGAGGATTAAATAATGTGTAGGTAGCGAGCAGGTAAAGCCATACCCAGATCATGCAATAACGAACGTCTAGTAGCCCGCCGCAATACCGTTCTTCCTCGAGTCGCTCGCAGCTGACATCAATGTCAGCAAAAACTTCGTATGTCGAGCGTGACGGGACTCACCAGTGATCTCCCCATCCCTCAACACTACTGCCTGAACCACAGCCTTGACATCGTTGATGGACGTCACTTTATTCAGGTTAGCTTCTGATCTTCCTTGCCCCAGGCACACAAAAATTCAAGTACTCACCGGTAACGTTGTGTCCCCGCGCCTTCAAACCCTCAATAACGTCCGCATCATAGGAGTCATCCACGTCGAGCACCAGCGGGTACAGCTGGTCGTGCACGCGCCCGTACTCGATCGCGCTGCTGACGTCCATGCCCCACTCGAGGTTGAGCAGCACCTGGTAGATGGACGGGAAGATGCGCGAGCCGCCTGCGCCGCCAATGGCGACGTAGAACGATCCATCCTCGTGCTCGACGATCGTCGGCGCAGTCGAGGAGAGCGGGCGCTTACCGGGCTCTGGGTAGTTGTCTGACGCAGAGGGTCAGTACATGAACGTCTGGGAGAGGGAAAGACAAAGGCGTACAGGGCGAGGGCCAGAGACCGAAGAGGTTGGGGTGGCCTGGGACGGCGAAGTCGTCCATCTCGTTGTTCATGATGATGCCGGTCTCGGGATCGATGACGAAGGAGCCGAAGAGGCCGTTGATAGTGTGCGTGAGTGCGACTGCCATACCGTCCTCGTCCACGATAGAGCAGTGGCTCTGCGAGGTCGATCAGCAAGTGCACCGCTGGGAGATGCGCAAGACTACTCACGGTACCGTGGTCGATGGGCATGTCGAAGATGGGGTGGTAGTACTCAGGCGGGTGTGTGGTGTCGTCGGTCATGTTCGGGAAGATCTTCTCTGCGAACGCCTTCGTGGACAGCTCCGCAATATCTTGGCTCTCATCAGAGAAGTTGGGGTCAGAGATGCGCGTTCTGAAAGCGGGTGAGCTCTAGGCATAGCGAGTGCCAGGTGACGGCTAACCTGGCAGCAAATGCGAACTTCATGGCCTCCACCATGCGGTGCACGTTCAGCGGCGTGCGCTCCTCCATCGGGTAGTGCTCCATCAGGTTGAGCGCATGCAGGAGAACTGTTTGTTTGCGTCAGCCTTTGTTCTCCGTCAAAGAAGCCATACTATGCTCACCAGGTCCCGATGTCGGCGCGTCGAACGTGTACACCTTCTTGCCACGGTAGGTGCCAACAACTGGCGGCGCCACCTCGACGAAGTAGTTCGTGAGGTCCTCCAGCGTCAAGATACCGCCGGTCTCCTGTATTCTGCGTACAATGGACTCCGCAACAGGGCCGCTGTAGAACGCCTCGGAACCACCCTCGGCGATAAGGCTCAGCGTTTCCGAGAGAGCGGCGTTCTTGATTGGGTCGCCGACGCCAAGGATGGTGCCGTTGGGCGCAAAGATAGCACCCCACTCTGGCTCATTGAGCAGCAACTCGGAGAACCACTGTGTAAGTCGTCAGAGAATTAAGTGAGCATGAGACGATTGATGACGCACAGGAAGACGGCGGCCAAGCTCGCGGTCAACCTCCCAGCCGGCCGCAAGATTGACTGCAGGCTCGACGAGGCGCTTCCAGGGGAGCTTGCCCCACATCTGGTGTGCCGTCTCGAGACCGAGGACCTCGCCGGGTACGGCGCTTGCCAGACCCCCGCGCTGAGCCGCGATTGGGTTCTTCTCGAACATGGAGATATTCGACGCCGCGGGAGCAATTTCGCGGTAGTTCAGGGTCCATACCTGCTCACCGCTGTCAGTAGACACTAAACCAGCAGAAGCTGCTCTACGCACCTCGGACTCTTCGCCATCCTCCTTTGGCGGGATGCGCACGGTCATGAAGCCTCCGCCCATGATGCCCGAGCTGCAATGAATGTACGGTCAGCTTATCTGAAGGACACTTGTAGCGCGCCACGTACGCGAAGGGGTTCACGACGTCGATGCAAAGCGACGTTGCGATTGCTGCGTCCACTGCGTTACCGCCCTCCTTCAGCACGTCCACCCCAATGTTGGAGCAGCGCCAGTTCTCCGAGGCGACCGCGCCGTGGCGCGCCTTGACGAGCACGGCCGGGTTTTGGGACTCGGCATGCGGCTTATGCTCATGCGCATGGTGGCACGGGTGCGGCTTGGAGTGGAGGAGGCCGCCGGTGTAGTAGAGCACGACGCCGCCGAGGATGAGCTTCCAGAGCAGAGACCGCCTCTTCGACGTTGCCGGCTGGGGCAACGGAGCCGGGGCGATCTCCTCCTCGTGCTTCTCGTCGAGGTACAAAGGAAGGTCGAGAGCGGCGGCGGCCTGCTTCTCCATGTTGGTCGGGGGAAAAGGAATGCGAAAAGGGTGCGGGGACCGCGCGCTCGCAGCTCTTGAACGGTCGCCGCCGTCAGAGCTAATAATGCGAGCGCTTATCGCCAGTCGGCAGCCGCCTAACCGCGTTCGGCACGAGCAACACGTGTGCACCGTTGTCGTCCTGCTTACATGTTCGAAACAGGTGCTGACGAAGACGCGAGCTGCTCTTCATGCTACGGAACGTGTACAGATATATCCCTATGCTCTCAGTCGTCCCAGGACTCAATAGAGCTCGACCCGTCATCCTCGTCGTCGTCGTCGTCGTCGGATTTAGGCAATTTAGCTGCCGGTGTCGACCACAACACCTTCCCCCGCCGGCTACTCGACTTGCTCCGGCGTGTAGTAGGAAAGCTATGTTCCACAATCATCGAAGCAGATTTCCCTGCAACACTGCGCCCATCGCCAGAGTTCGCGCTCTTCGCCGTCATGGTCGTGGTTTCGGGCTCTTTCTTCACCTGACTTTGGCTTAGCAGCTTGTACGCCTGGCAGAAAGCGGACAGACCTCTTTTGCTCCTTCCTGAGTCGACTCTTGAGCTTGAGACTGCGAAGTAGCATCTCCACGCAGCGGTGAGAGGTAGATACCAGGTGCAGGAGCAAACACAAGAGCAGGGGCCGGCTTTCCTTCTATGCCCTTCTCCTTTATTTGGGACTCCTCCCCATTGCCCTGCGCGTCCGCGACGGTGCCGTCCATCCTCTCATCGTCCTCCGGCTCTCCGTCCATATTCTGGAGTACAGGCGACAACACAGAGCTGCTGTCCTGCGGCACCGGACGGGAGACTGCACGTCGGGCAGAGCGGACAGGCGTCACAGGCGCTCGTTGTGACGACGTCAGTGGGAAGGGAACGTCCACGATACTCGCTGAGATTTGAGAAGCCGGACCTGCGCCTGGCGGGGTGCCGTACATCTGCGGCGGAAGTTGCGTTCGAGAGGCCAGGCGAGGGATCCACGGTTGAGAGGCGGGAAGAGTACGAGAGGATAGACCGGTCCCAAGGTCACCGTGCGTACTATGAAAGTCGTGAAGCGAGCGCTGCGGAGTGGGGCGAGACGATGACTGGCGAGCAAGGGAAAATTCTAAGGAAGGTAGCCTTGGTCGACTCTCTTCCCGTCGAATTTCTTGCAACCCTGGAACTGGAGACCGCCGCGCTGCTCCTTTCCGGTCAAAAGGCTTCCAACAGAAGTCCAGTGCATCGTAATCGACACCAATTTTACTGTAGTCGACCTCCGCCTTTCGAGCGGATCCGGCACCACGATGTTGGGAACGAGTGTTCGTGTCATGATGCACCGCTTGTCGTACCTCCTCCAGCTCGACGCCAAATCCATCGTCCAGCGGATCCGGCTCCGACGGATCCGACGTCGGCGCGTCGAAGTATATGCGGTAGGCTGGCCCAGGAGCGCAGAACACGTCCGGTAGGGCGACATCGTCGTCTACCAATGTATCGTCCTTCCCGGCGCCGTCGGATTCCTCATCATATAAGCGCGCCTCGTCGCCCATGTTGGCGGGTCCGCGGACAACGTATCGGTCGCGTAAGGGATCTTCGCCTTCGCCGCATCCGGATTGACCAGGTTCGTTCGCGGACAAAGTCGACATGTCTGTTTGCTGCCGCCCTATGCCAGCACAGGCGAAGGGCGTGACGGCGGGGTCTGAGGCCGTGAGCGACGTGTTCGGGTCTTCGTAGTAGGCAGACGCATCTTCGTCGATGCCCATGCAGAACGGCGCGTCATCATCAACGTCGGGCGGAGCGACAGCTGGAGATTGTCCATCTGGGGCGAAGGATGACTGGACTTGATCGGTGGCTTGAGGGCTATCGGGTTCGTCGTGAGCTTGGGTGTGAGTAGTAGTAATTTGACGTGCGTCAGTAGCATTGTCGGACTTCGAATGAGTATCGGTGAAGCGTTCTTTATCAAGCATATAGTCAGATTGCAATGCACAGTTGGCCGGCGGAGAGAAAGCGACGAGGGGAGCAGCAACGGCATTGAATTCGTGTCCTCCGTGGTATTCACCATCGTTGACCCGCCCAAAACTAGAGTTGCGGGCGGAAGGCAATCTCTCCGGTGAGTCATCGTATGCGAATTCGCCGGCGATTGTATGCGCAGAAAAAGCATCAGCGTGAGTAGAATTTGAAGCAGTAGACCAAAGTCTTGATGCGGGGCGCAGCGTCGTGCTTGTGCCTTGAATGTGAGGTGAATGAGATACCCCAAGAGGCGGTCGACGCGACCGAAGCACGAGTGGAGTAGGAGCATATCGGACGCGCAGATCAGAAGCAGTAGGCGGAGGTGACTGTTGAAGGATGGAAGTTGGCCGCTGTGGTACGTGATCAGCAGACGGTGGCGAGAGCAGCCAGTCGGTATCTGATCGCTGAAGGGCTGACGCGGATTCGGTCGCTGCGTGGTGAGGTAATGCCGATAGCCGTGGTTTCGACCTCAGTGAGGAGATAGTCGGAGGTCGCGACGTAGCGCGAACGGCTTGGGATACTTGTTGATCGTTAAACAGAGGGGGCGGAGGCATGGTACATCCTGAAGGCGGAGCAGGTCCTGGAGTAGAGAACGGAGCATCGGAAGCACGGATAACTGAAGACGTAGCACGAGCACGAGATGGCAGAGATGAAAGCGACATTGGGCCAGAGTCGTGCGAGAAAGGAGACTTGAGTGGGACCGTAGGGTTGTAATCCATTGCGGGGGCGCCAGGTGGCCGATTGTCCTCTGCGGGCAGGGTGAAGGCGAACACGTCGTCTTCTTTGGTAATTGATGAAGCATGAGCAGAGGCAGAACCTTGTATGTCGTTCTCGCGCGACGCTCGGGGTAGTAGGAGGCGGAGAGGATGCTTCTGGTTCAGTGTCGAGAATGTGGATGCGAGCCATCCAGGTAGCGAAGGGGGCGACGCAGTCGTCCATCCTTCCTACGCTTATTTTGAGTGCATATATGCGTCAAGTATATTGAGCACGCACCGTTCTTGCATCCGCATCATCATCGACCGAGTGCTGCACTGGTCCAGTAGAGGTGCCCATCTTGATAACAGAGAAGTTCTTGCCCAAATTATCCGGTTGAATGTCATGGTAGTCGTCTACCGGAGTACGCAAGGCTTCAGACGCGCTACTGAAGGACGAAGAACGCGGTTTGCGCTTCTTGTTTTTGGGCGTCTTGGCGGGCGAGCGGTGCATAACGCCCATCGTCTCGACCATGCGGTCGAAGCGGTCGTTGAGACCCGTCTTCCGGCGCTTTGCATCGCGCACAAACTCTGGACACATACGTTAGGGTGGAGAGATCGGGCCTTGACGCCTGAACGCACGTCTGGAGTTGGGCCCGACAGCGCTCGACCTGTCGCATTGGTTTGCGCCAAGGTGCGTTATGTGCGCGTCTCAGACGCACCGGCTGTTAGAGAATACCCCAAGAGAGGAAGTGCTGCACTCTGACTCGTCAGCGCGGTCGGAGAAGAGCCGCGACTTGGACGGCATGGGAGCAACGGAGAAGTGCGCGCCACATTGCTGACTGCCATCAATTGCGTAGTGATCGTGGGAATGCCCACGTGCGGCATTCTTCGTTGCTCGACATCTGCCGCCATCGCTCGCTGTCCTGCTCGTCAACGAATCGTCAACCTTTCGAGGCTGCATGGCCCGGATTGCGTGATTGCCACAGCGCCATCTCACAAAGAGAAGGCGCCGTGCCGCTCGCGACTCCGAGTATACTAATATTACCAGTACAATGGCAGCACTGGCTCCATCACGGCGCTTACACGATGTCGTTCTGTCTGCAAGCCCCAATTTCTGGTATCCGTGGCAGACCTCGTCACCGTTTGTGTGGCTGACAGCAAGCTCCTCATCTTTCTAGCTGGCAGACAATGTACTCCACAGCTTCAAGTTGGGTTCATCGCGCTTCGCCTCGCTCATTCAGCAGCAGAGTCAGACTCGTTGCCGCGACGCCGAATTTACCTCCGCTTCGGGCTGGGCTGGCGAACGATGGCGCGATCGCACCGCAATTAAATATTTTAGCCCCTCATATATAAAGCGCGGCTCGACGTATACTGCTCTCAACCATAACGCCTCTTGCCCTACACCAAGTTACAACATTTTCAAGCACTCAAAGGCCGGACCATGTCACCCACATTCACCGCTCCGCCTCACCCATCCGTGCTCGCACGCAAAAATGCCGCGGCAGGCAGTCTACCTCTGGCGGGCGCACCGTCCGCTCGCGATCCGCACGCGCTCCCCAGTTTCGACGGCGAATTCAGCGAACCAGTCCTGTACCTTCCGCCACTCTTGTCATCCCTCCCCGAGCGCTACTCGACAATTATCGAGACACCCGAGGGACAGGCGCCTTTGATTACAGAGACTCGCCTCCCCGATATCGACCCCGCGTCGCTCTCCCTGCACAAGGCGCTCCATCGTTTCCGGCCGTTCAATCGCAAATATGCGAGCCTGCCCTACGCTGAGGCGTTCAATTGGTCCGAGCTCGAACTGCCCGAGGACGAAGAGCGCGAATGGTACTGCGTCGCGTTCCGCAGCAGGCGGAAGGATGGCAGCGACGGCACACGTACGTATACGTATTATGTCCCGTGTATACCCGGTACTGACACGTTTACAGCGCTTTACGAAGCAGACCGCAAAGCACACGAAGAGGCCGTAAAGAATGGAGGCGTGAGTGTCACTGCCGCACCAGCTGACTCTCTTCCCATGCTGATGGACTCCCCAGTTGATTCTTTACTGGTACGGCGTCCCCGACCCGCAGACGGGATTCAATCTCGCGACATGCATCTGGCAAAGCCGCAAGCACGCCATTGCTGCCAACTCGCGTCCGCACCATATCGAGGCGATGAAGTTGGCCTCGCAGTCGTACGAAACGTACAACCTCGAGCGACACGTGTTGCGCAAGGCTCGTGGCTCACGGGGAGTCACGATAGAACCGTACGATGTTGGTCGCGAGATAGGATGGTGAAGGGGATGGACGCGCTCTCTCCTCGATCGATACCCTAATTATGCTTTCGTGGAATCGTTGCTTTCGTTAGAGTTATATCGCTGTCGGGCCCAGAGCTATTCGGATGTACTTACGCTGGTCGAGTCGTAATATCATAATTTATACATCTTCCATCTTGAACCGCCTGTGTGGCGATGTCGTGCGTCGGTCGTCAATGGAATGCGGAAGACACGAACTGCCCCAACAGCACACGTTTTGGAGGAAGGTTACTGTTGGCTCGGCTTGAGCTATACAGCACATCATCGCCATGATAACTGTATATATGATAGAATTGGATTGGATTGGGGTCAGACACAAGGACAAGACTTCCATCGGCTCAGTGGTCTAGCAGTATGATACGTGCTTCGGGCGTTGACCGCTTGAATCTTCGAGCTTTTGGATGCACGGGGTCCCGGGTTGAATTCCCGGCTGGGCCCGTTTTTACTCAGTTGATTCAGTGGTAGACACCGGATTGGAATGGGAAGAGCTCAGCACGAACGCGTTGTATGGTCGTGTTATGGCGGATAGGTCCCCGCGTTCTTGTGACGCCGGATCATGATGGCAAACCTTGAGGCTAAACGGAGGATCGGGTTAGAAGCCGCTCACTGCCGCAGCTGCCGCGGCCGGCGTCGCATGCCGTGGCTGAATGCAGGATTTTTGCACCGTCATCGACTGCCCTCGCGTCCTGCGCCCATTCACGAATTTTCTCCGCACGAAGATCTAAGTACAGGCGATGAGTGGTGACGCGCAAGTCTGCAATATCCACCCAGGCTCAACCCACCCGCCCCCAGCCCGCCCCTGCATCGGGAGGGATGGAACGCACCACATTAATGCGACGCATGTGTTGCTCAACGTCAACGTCGCTCAACTTCACAGTTCATCAACGAAAGTCGGCGTCAAGGATCTTGCGCGAACAAAGGTCCCCAAAGCAACTTTTAGGATGCTAATATGATAGATGAGAGGAAACGGTCGTATCGCCGTGCAAGGAGGCTCGCTCGCGACTCGCGAGAGAGCATCGACGGGCCCTATGTTGCGCGTTCTCCAGCAGTGTATGCCCTCATAAGCGTGCCTCTGTTGAACTCTGACGCCGTGTCATCTTTTCTTCAGGTGGGTATGCAGTCACTTTTGATCGATGGTCAGATTCGCTCACACACCTGCAGACAGAACAAGAAACAGTTCACGTCGAATCGTCTGACTTAGTAGCTATTCTGTCATGATAAATTGACGGATCTTCTGAAATGCTCAGGTGCGATGTGATTGCTGAGGGCCGTAGACTGGCGTACCATGCAAGTACCCGTCCTTTGCAGAAGAATGTCCCAGCCGCTTCGCCGTATGGCAAGGAGCAGGACTCGACCTAGGCGTCTGCATGTGGAAGCACTCTAATGAGAAGCGAAGACGGAAACAGACGATGCCTAACTCGCATAGCGAGACAAGTGCGAGGACGCGACGACCGATCAGCAAGGATGGGGTACTGAACGACCACCGTCTAGCTGCAAGAGAGACGTAGGGACGTGGCAGCGCTCCGGTTCGTCCAGCCACTGCCTACCTTTGTATCGCCCGCCGTTGATACTGTACCAGACAATTTTGACTGTGGCATCGTACGGCCCGTCCCATGCCACAGGGTCTACTCCGCGAGCGAAGGGCCTCCGCCTGATAACGAGAATGCCACAGAGCCACAAAAGCAGGCCATTGACAACGGCATTTGAGAAGAGAGGTCGAACGTGGGAGAATCCATGTACGTACTCGACTTCACAATAATCGCCAGGACTCGCGTCTGAGTCGTGAATCAGGAATCCTTTGCATGCCGAAAAGAGAATATCACAAGGATCTATCGCGTAGCTGTCTTGTGCGTCTCTGCTGGGTGACGCTCACGTTTGTCCTATACGCGACACGACGCCACATGAACACGGCCGCAGAAGACAAACAAGGCTTGATCCCAAACGCGGGCCCGCTTCGAGTTGTGCGGTCACGTTTTCGGTTGACCTTGAGATCAGCCGCTTTGCCTTTCGCCTTCTGCTTTCGCACCTTCCTCCTGCATCGCATTGAACGGCTTACCCTGCATTTTACATTTTGCCACAACTCAAATCGACAGTATCATATTCCCAGCTTTTGACAGCATATATCTGTCGTATCTGCCACCCAAGTCTCATCCTGAACATGCCGTATGTGCTTTGCTTGTCCTGGTCCATCGCTGGCTCTGACGCCTTCTTCCTAGAGGAACCAAAATTCACGAAGGTCTGCACTGGGACCTTCAGCGGGGGAACACTCAGTTCGACGGCGAGAACGGCTGCGCCTTCACGAACGCCTTGGACAGTCCTTTGCCCGGGAATCACAGCCGCGGCCTCGTCAACACGTTCGACATTTCGCTGAACAACGGCCTGCCGCTGCAACAGTACGGCGATGACTTCAATCTCGACAGCGGTCATGCCGCGCAAGACTATCACCACGATCCCCGTGGCATATGCACGGACACGGATACGAGTCAATATGACCCAGGCCACTTCGGCATCCCTGCCACAACATCATGCTATTACCAAGACACCCAAGGCCGAGGGCAAGCTTCAGACTCGGGATTTGGGCGCGAGTATGATATTATGGGGGTACCGTGGCGACCAGTGGTGCGTGTTTTGCCAGCGTTTGCTCTGGGCGCGGCTGATCATCGATTTCTTCAGTCCCGTGCTCCAGATTTCTCACCTTCGGGCTCCCAGAACCTGTATCCCGAGCCCGCCGTGGTACCCTGTCACGCCAGTGGTGGTTTGAACTATGACTACGCTCAAGTTGATCTTACTGGTGTAGGTCTTGACACTCGCATCCCGCCATTTGGCGGGTTCGCCAATGGTGGCACTGACTACTTCGACTCCGCGCCGAACTCACACTCATTGAACATGCCGTCGCAGTACGGTAACATGGCTACTTCGTCATTCAATCTGACATCGGACTACTGCGGTTCCCCAGCGAACCAGCCGTGGACGGATGCCCAGCCTTCAGCGCCCGCCCATATGGACCCGCTTCCTGGCTTCGTGCCCTCCGACGCGCAGCGCTTTCAATCCGCTCAGTCGCCCTTCTCGTACCCCGGCGGACACGCACCGCCCGGATATCCTGCTCCGGGGTTGCCTCACTATGAAGATGTGCATCAACATGATCGCTCTGAGTCGCCCGTCGCAGCGGGTGCTCGTGCGCGGTATGCCTCTAACGTCCCCCAAGGAGGTCACCAAACTACACGACGCCTACCAACGCAGCGCTCGTCTGGTGATCGTTCGCTGAAACCTGCAACGAGCGCAAAGTCACTTTTGTCGACAACCGAACACCCTCCCCGTGCAGCGAGACCGCGTCGTCGTGCACGCGCTGTTGCTTCCGCGTCGTCTATGTCAAGCGCCTCGGCTGCGCCCTCCGGAGCACCAGCTTTCGTGCCATGGGCAGTTCCTGCGCCTTCCACAGGCACGTCCTCTTGCTCGCATACAACGCCGTCCGGCTACCACTGTCCCGTACAGACGATAGACGGTACTTGCTGCGGGTTCCCATTGTCGGGGGAGCGTGCAGAGATCACGGACCATACAAAGGAGCATCATCGAGAGGTTGTGGACCGCGACAACATGATCTGCTACATCGGCAAGTGCTACAGAAAAGGCGGGCATCGCTTCCGTGACAGATCCGCGATATCCAAGCACATCCAAGGCTTCCACCTGCAGGCCAAATTCCCTTGCCTGGCTTGCAAGACAAAATTTGCCCGAAAAGATGCGCTCGCCAAGCACGTCAAAGACGGCGAATGCAAAGCAGCGTCCTGCGATATACAGGGTGATGGTGCCAGAGAAGGAAGCGACGGTGACGAGGCTGGGTCTTCAACGACAGGCTAAAGCCGTCATCATAATCTCGACCGACCAGCATGACGGCTACCTCAGCCGTTCCTTTGCCGTATCCGGCGAACCAAAGAATTTTAGCAGCGACCGCAAGGTTCTGCAACAACTGCGCGGCACGACGAGTCGGATTTAAGTCCCCCTGTCTTGCCGGCCTTGGTGAGCATGTCATCTCGCTCAGGCAGCAGGTTGAGGGTGCGCCTCGGGACGGGCCACCCGACGAGCGCATAGCGCACCTTCCTACTTGCGTATGACCGCGTCTACCGGCCTGCCGCCTCTCTCAGCAATGGGCCGGATTCGACTCATGGCACGCCCACCCCTCGCATACGCGCAGCGAGTGGGGAGCTGCTCTCGTTCAACATGAGCATATGCAATATGCGGTCCCGCGGCGGTAGCTCAGCGCTATTGTGACCGTAGATCTGAAAGCCATCACCGTGGTGATCCAAGGCTATCGCTACCATTACTGCATACTTCGCGGCTATACTCGCCAGTAGGTGGCGGTGGTGGGAGCGCCATTAGCCTTGCGATGCCCGCGCGCGGTCCCTTTGGTGGCGGTGGGAATCCCTGCAGATCGTCTGCTTGTTGCTTCTCCTTCTAGCTGTTCCCGCCTTGATCCTGCTCATCTCTTTCTCTTTGGCTACTCGCCCACGTTTTTTCCCACTCGCTGCTTTCTGACTCTTTGTTTCCTATATCTTTTCGGACACGAGTTTCTGGCCACGGCTGTGCACATGGACGCTTCCACCCTCCCCCCGTACCCATCTCGGCTATATATTGATTATAGGTACAAACATACATACTTGAAGAAATGCCACCAGAATAACAACGCCGCTGATTCTTCTTGGTTCTCACGAGATTGAGGTGCACTGAGAATGGTCAGTTTTCCCGAGTCTCGCAGATGCAATTTTGGCGCGTAGTAGGAATGCGTCGAGGCGGCAGCTCAAGACGACCGGGCGTACTGAGCATAGGTAGCCAGGTCATCTTCGAATATCAGAACCACTGGGGTGAACGAACTAGATATAACGGTGGGGAACAGACAGAGGATGGCGCCTGAACATTCAAAGAAAATAAGCGGACAAGACTTTGAGGGGTCGGCTGACCTGAATGCACGGGGACAGCATATGAATGCACGGGGAGAGGGGTGCTGAAGGTAAGTATGAACTTAAACAGAACATGAGCCATACCCAGTTGGACGCGCATTAGTTCAATACAGGTTCAGGACGCTGTCCTGCGTTCGAGGCGCGCAGGTAGCTGGCGTTCGCAGATAAAGACAGTTGCAAGATGAGGACGGCCCTGGGTTTGAATACTTTGACCTTAGCGCATTGTCAGCGCGAATAGTCGCTTTCGCCGAGCGTCATAACGGCAATGACATCCAGGGTCCGACCTCCTAAGTTCTGAAGCTATACAGTCGTTCATTGTACCAGGAACACATATGGAACCGAGAATTCAAGCGCAGCGCGCCAAGGTAGGATCATGCGACTGGCAGCCCACGTCCACCGAACACGTATACTGGGGTCAGAAGACAACGGCGAACATTGCGATAGAACGTACCACGCGGTTTGAGCAGCCCGACGAGCGCTGCTGCGGTCAAGGTCCTCACGCGGACTGCAAAGACCTACAGCGCGCTTCTTTCGCTAGAGGGCTGGAATGGTTTAGTATGCAGCCCCGCGGGCACGCGTTGGGCGGGATCAGCTGCGTTGGCGGACATTCAGCGGTCCGCGTTGGGTCCGCGATGCTCTGTTACTATTAGGCGAGGGCCCCGCGAGTTATATCGTCGAGGGCGCGTGGGATGGAGTGGAAAACTGTCCGGACTTTGCGGGTGTTGGGGTTCGGCAAGTGCCACTGCTCGATGCGGGGAGACTCGCAAGACCGGCAGAATATGTAGACTTCACGTCCATGATGAGCGTGTGCAAGCTCTCGTGTATAGAAGCAAGGGGCCTTTCTGTGGAGATATCGGCCGTGTTCTTCTTTCCGATGAACGACAGTGACGCTGTCTTGTGATGAGTGAATGGTGGACGTTCCTGGAGAAGACTGGGGCGATTGGCGCAAAGATAGAAAGCGATACAGTTTGTGAGCACAATGAACATTCGGTGATTACGGCCGGATAAAGTGGAGGGCGCCGCGAGTGAGCGCTCCGCCTGAGCACACCGAGTTTACGTCTGTTGTTGTTGAACGTTGATAGCGTGGGAAGCAGGCACGAGTTGCACGTGGTAAACCGGAGCGATTGCCGGGCGGTGAGACGGTTGAGATTGAAAGCGTCTGCATCCCGCGGCCGACGAGCAGGATCCCCCGCAGTCAGCCAATCTGGACGGAACTCAGTACTTCAACGAGGGGGGCATGTCGCTCAGCCCGACCGCATCCGCCATATCCAATGGTTCCGACGGCGGCGGCTCAGCCAAGCGTCGCCGGACGAACGGGAACGATGGGGGCATGGCGATGATGAGCGGCCCGGCGCCTCCCCAAGGGCTCCCGCAGACACCGCTGCAGCCAGGCCAGTCTCATATTCCGAAGCGGGGGGCGCGCGCCTGCACGGCGTGTCGCAAGGGCAAGAACAGATGCGAGGGAGAGGGCGAGGCAAGTCATTTTCTCTTTATCGCGCCCCGCTGCCCGCTCACCGGGCCGTCGGCCCCCCGCAGGCGCCTTGCAGACGCTGTCAGCTCAGCGGCACCCCGTGCGTGTTCGAGAAACCAGACAAGAAAGGGACTCCGTTTAACGGGCCCAGTGTCGAGTGCGTCGCCCGCCCCTTGGCTCACTGGCTGCTGCTGACCCCCGCCCAGACGCCTTTCCCGCCTCGAGAGTCAATATGTGGTGCGTTTCCCCCGCATCCATCGCGTCCCCCAAGCTAACAGTCCTGCAGGTCATGCAGAGTCAGATGATCGGCCTGCAGACATCCCTCGATCGCATCCTGCACGCCGTCCAGGGTGGCCCAGCGCCTCCCCCCAACTCAGCCCCCGGCAGCATGCCCCCGCCCGGTCCGCTTTTCCCCGCTCCCGCCCCGCCGCACCGCGATGGCCCGTTCCCACCGCCGCCGCCGCCCCGGAACGGGTTCGACAGCGACCGCCCCCGCGGTGACTTTCCCCCGTTGCCAGGCTTTGCGCCCCCGGTTCGTCCCGTGACCTCCCTTTGCGGTACCGATCCTGACTCTCCCATGCAGCCGCACAAGTACGCGACCTACGGGATCGTCCCAAGCACCGCGCCGTCGAGCGATGACGAGTCCGAGGACACACTCCCTCGTTCGAGCCTGAACGCCCCTATCGAGGCATTGCAGGGCTTGGCCAATGCCGCCGCCGAGGCGGCTGCCGTCACTTCCTCTGGGCCCCGTGTCAAGAAGCGCAAGCGTGCTGAGCCCATCCCACGCAACGCATTCCCTCACGTCGTCGAGAAAGTGAGTAACCCTATTTCCTATCTGAACATGACTCACTCTCAATAGGGGCTGGTCACCGACACGGAGGCGCGCGAGCTGTACAACATGTAGGTTGTCGGCGAGCATATGTAGATCAAGACTCACGATGTCTAGTTTCTTTTCGGGATGCCATCTCTTCATCCCGCTGTTTGACCCCATGTACGACACGTACGAGAGTCTAATGGAGCGCACGCCGTGGACCTTTGATGCTGTCCTGGCTGTCGCGGGCAAGATTCGTAGCGGCAATGGTCCGCTGAGCCCCACGTTTTACAAGTGTTTGGAAGAGGCGCAAGGCATCGCTCGCTCGTCGCTTTTCGGGCCCGTTGTGCGCAAAGAAGCAGTCCAAGGTCGGTTCTGCCAAGCCTCGGTCCCATGAAGAAGCTCACGTCGGTCCAGGCATGCTGCTCCTCGCCGCATGGAGCACCAACGGCTGGCTCCCCAGTGGCCACGCTATGCGGATGGCCCTCGACCTCGGCCTACACCGCGCTCTCGAGAAGCTCGCGGACGATTCCAAGCAGCGAACCGACGACGAAGAGCGCGATCTCGTGGTGTCCGCGCGCATCTGGCTCTGCCTCTACTGGTTCGATCATCAGATGAGCCTGGGAACGGGCCGCCCCATTGTGCTTCGGGACGAGAGCTCGATCCGCCACTGCCGCCTGCTGCTGAAGCACCCTATGGCGTCTCCCACGGATGTCAGGCTTGTCGCCCTCGTCGAATTAATCGCCCAGAAGAGTAAGTCGCTCCTGTACGCCATTCCAGGTCTTGCTAAAGCACCCTCGCTCAGCGCAAATATACGAGACCCTGGCGCCCATGAACGAGGTAAATCATGGGACGCTGTCCTTCATCCGCCGCGCAAACGTTGCCCTTGACAAGTGGTGGGAAGACTGCAACGAGCTGCACCGCCAAAGCATGGACGACAACTCCCTCCTGCACAAGATCCTTGCCGGCGAACTGCACTACGCCAAGCTCTGGCTCGTCTGCGTCGCCCTCCGTGGCGTCTCCTGGGACAAGATGCCCTTCGAGCAGCGCGAGCTCGCCTTCCAGGCCAAGGACGCCGCATCGACCTGCCTGCACATCTTCCTCTCGTCACCGGAGTACCGCGCCGCCTTGCGCTATGCCGTGCATGACAGCCTCGTGACCGCAGCGTTCTCGGGCCTCTTCCTGCTGAAGATGGCGAACCTGTTCCCGGGCGAGCTCGACCTCGTACAGATCATCAGCCAGGTCGAGCAGCTCAGCCAGCTGCTCAGTGATGTTGCGGCGGAGCGGTACGCGCTGACCCTGCGCATCATGCTAGCGAATCTGCGTCGCAAGGTCGGGCTGGCGGGCGGCGCCGCGACGGCGCCTCCGGCGCTGATGCAGGCGCCACAGTTCGCAGAGAATATGATAATGAGCCCGACATACGTCGACCCGGCTCTTCCACAGCCGTTCTCGATGGAGGAGCTGGGGATTGTGTGGCCGGCGGAGCGCGGATTCTTCAGCCCCAGTGCGATCCCGCCGTGGTTGCAGGAGCAGGTGAGTGTCCCGTGGTGGCGTGCAATGAGCCGTTTGCTGATGATGCTTGCGCAGAGCCTGACGGACCTGGGCTTGCCTGTCAATGGGTCGGACGGCATCTTCCTGAATATGACGGGCACCAATGGGTGGACTGGCGATCAGGTGCCGATGCCCGAAGCATGGTGACGGGCGTCCGGGTGGTTGTAATCGTCCACCTGGACATCGGCGAATTGTCCGGCAGGGCACGACGCAAGAAAAGTGAATGAGCTAACGGACCGCTACTTTTATGTGCTCATCGAAAGAGCCAAGTGTTTTTGTGAACTGTTTTATGTGTATTTTACTGCCTGCGAAGTCGCAGGTGGGCGTGCAACGCCATGTAACACAATTAAGGTGTCTTATGGGTACTTGATATGTACCTAGGCTTGTATGCGATGTTTCTCTGTTATTCATGCCTGTGTCTGTCTGGTCGTTTCGGGGGTAAACGTTCGACGTTCAACGTCCGAGTTCGAAGGTCGCGTACGAGAATTGATGCTACTCTTTGTTTGAGAACCGCGGGTTACTGTCCAGACTCAGTAAGTAGCATCCGGTGCACAGGGAAGCCTCGATTGACTGTGCACACGCTCTGGCACATGATGAAGATTAGGCGAAGTAGCGTAGTACCTGTCCGTATCTACAACGAAGCAGGGATATTATCTGCTTCGTCTAGATTTCTTTTGCGCTCCGCATAATCATACCTATCCTCCCCACCGAAGTTGATCTGCATACCCATGTAGGTCATGTTGAACTGCAGCTCCGGAATATGGGTAACCCTCGCGCGCCAGCTATCCCCGCTGTATTGCATCGCTCATCAGTACGCAACTTTATAAACGAGACGACTACTAGGCACTCACGTCGCCGTCCCATATACGTCCCCCTGCTGGTTGACTAGCCGCGCACAGCGGTCGGTGTTACTCTTCTGGTCATAGATCCAGATCGTCATGCCCGAGTACACCTCTTGCAGTCGCGCGCGTTCGATGAGGCGATTCGGCTGCGCGATACGCTTCCCGCCATGCGGGACAGGGGGTGCGGGGCGCACGCCGGGCTCGTTGAGCATGCGGAGGGCGGTGAGGTTGGTGATGTCTCGGAAGACCTCGCGGAAGGAGGGGCGCGCGTCGGTCGATGGGTCGACGATGCGGACGATGGCGCTCGGAAGGACACCTTCATCGTCTGACGAGTCGTCCTCGTCCTCCGCTGATTGTGGAGGGGCGGAAGGCGTGTCGGATGCCGTTGAAGGGCCGACGGTGGGTGCAGGCATCGGCTCGTCAGGTTTCATGGAGTCGAGGAGCTCCCGCTCGACTTCCTTCAGCTCTGTACAGAAGGACTGGAAGGCCGCATCGTCGGAGAAGTCGGTGCGAATAAGGACACCCGCCTCGGGGCCGTCTGTGACCGCAAAGTCGTACGGGTCCGGATCTTCTGAGAAGTCCTCCGCATCTGCCTGTAAAGAGAGCTTATGAGTTCGCGAACGGCTGACGCTGGAGTAGACGGACTCACAGCATCCATCGACACATCGATGACCCGCGTCGGATTTTCCCAGAACTCTTGCAGGATGCGCTGCTGGCGCCACCGTCTCCCGTGTTGGGGATATTGTGCCCTGTAAACGGGGTAGCGGTCCTACAGCCAGTTGAACGTGATGACGCAGCAAGCGAGCAGAGAACATACCACTAGTAGCTTCGTAAAGTTATCAGCCATCGAGGGGAGACACTTCTGCTGATTCTTGGAGGTGTGCTTAGGCAGACAATGGAGGCGTCGTTTAAGTCGTAATTGTGAGGAGGACTCGAGGGAGACGCGACGCGTCTTCACGTGCACTGATCTTTCATCGATCGTGATCGTACTTAGTATGACCAGCGTAATTGAAGACTGCCAGATTCGCGTTCTACATGCTCCGTGACCTGCACGTTGCCACACAGAGACAAGTCTTCAAGTGACACGCAAGTGAGTTTGAAACCAGTGCTCTGCAGCGCACTGAATTTTGAGGTAAGGTAGCGTACATATGTAAGTGTACAACACAACAATATAGCATCGACAACAGCTCCCATGTCACCCACCATGTCTGGCGTTTTATGAGATGACGGTCCAGACACGGAGCTTGTTGTCCGTGAACCCGGCAAAGAGGGTCTGGCCGTCGGCAGACCAGGCGATGGACACGCACTCCGGCTGGCGTGCGCCCTCGGGCACGTCGAATTGGGGGATGAGCTCGTCCACGATCGACCTGAGGTGAATGTCAGCGTGGTTATAATAGGCAGAGCATGCGGTACTGACTTGCTCTCAAGGTCGAAGATCTTGACGCATTTGGTCGTGGCGGCGCATAGCCAGTAGCGGTTGGGGGAGAAGACGAGGGCGTTGACGACGTCGCCAGCCTCGAGGGAGTAGAGGTGCTTGCCCTCGTTGAGGTCCCAAAGCATGGTAATACCGTCCTTGCCGCCCGAGGCGGCGAGGGAGCCATCGGGGGAGACGGAGATGGTGTTGACGTAGCCGGTGTGGCCGTAGTGGTTGGTCTTCAACTTGAACTTCGAGAGTTCCCAGACCTGAACGAGATGATGTTAGCGTGCATTCGCAAGGATCGCGGATGGTATGAAGTTCAGAGATCTTGGTGGAAATGTAGTCTCATAGGGCGATTGCCCTCTGAAGTAGCAAATATATAGATAATGCATCATGACGATGATTTGTGGACGCAAGCCTCACCTTGACGACCTTGTCCCACCCGCAGGACACGATCACCGGGTTCATGACGTTGGGGCTGAAGCGCACGCAGGAGACCCTGAGGGATTGTTGGTACAATTATTGCGTCCGACCGTGTAGTCACGTACCACTCAGAATGGCCATCCTCCTTGATGTCGTACTTGCACTCGCCAAGGGTATTCCACAGCTTGATCGTCTTGTCGCGCGAGCCAGAGACGATTTGCCTGTTGTCCGCGCTGAAGCTGACAGACAGGACATCGGACTTGTGGCCAACAAAGCGACGCGTGGTGAGACCGGTATTGAGGTCCCACAAGCGCAGGGTGTGGTCCCAAGACGAAGAGAGCGCGAACTGGCCGTCGGAGGAGATAACGACATCGGAGACAAAGTGGTTGTGGCCGTGGAGGATGCGCTTGGGGTAACCGTAGGACTCATCGTCGCGAGTGAGCTGCCAGACAATGATCGTCTTGTCTGGGCGCTACTTGAGCTGGGATCGCGCGGGAAAGGAGAGGTATATACCTCGGGACGCGGTGAGGATCATGTCCGGGTTCTCGGACGACGTCGCGATGGCGGTGATCCATCCCTTGTGTCCCTCGAGGGCGCCTAGGTACCGTAATTGCTCCATTGTCGTTGCGCTTTTGCTGTCTTCGTCGCCGACGTCTACCGTTCACAGAGCGCGCAGATCGCGTCACGCGGTCACAAGTGGCTGCCTGTATAGCTGCTGTCCGGCGTATGCCGAAAGTTGGACCCACAATTGCCAGTTTCGCATGGGTTCGGGCGGGCACTGCGTCTTGCCTATCATCGACTGATTAGCTCTGTGCATCCACGAAAGTACTTTCATTTTTGTTGGTCGCTGAAAGCCGTCTGTGGAACGTCTCGCTTCGTTCACGGTTCAGTCACTCCCTTCTCAATGAGCCTTGGATAAAGGACCGCTCAGGTCCTGCCTCGAGTCATCAAAGTATAAGTATACTCCTGACCGGACTGAGTGCTGCAGTGAGGCTCAGTGCAGGTTTGTTTCGGCGCTGAGGTCGATGCTCTCCGCGCCGAAGTCGAATGTAACGGCCGGCTTGCGAGTCTGCGATTGCGAAGTTCGAACATAAGATCACGCCGCCTTCGGCATCTTCCCGCGACGCGTGATCAAAGCGGTTATGTCCTCTCTCCCGGAGTCTTCTGCCCCTCTGCATCCCGACGCGCAACCATTACCTGCGCGAGAGAGCAAGCGGGTGCCGCTATGGCTACCAGTATCTCTGGTGCGTCTGCTCGCCGCTAGAATGCTGCAACTGTGCTCACGGAGTCTAAGGTCGCGTTCTCCGCCGTGGCGATCGCCACTCCACTGCTCTTCATTCGCTGGCAGCGTAGGGCGGCGCTTGCAGAGTCACTGAACAAGATACCCGTCTCTGCCGCGTCGCAGCTGGCAAATGCTCCGACCACTGTACCCGCTGCCAAGTTGGCGTCTGGTCTCGGCGCTTTCCTGCATGAGCACAAGGCCACAGACGGCGCCGCGGCTCCTGCCTCTTTGGATGCTACGGCGCGCCCTCTGCCTACGTCTTTCCGGTCGCACCACGATCCCTTTGACGACGAGGATGATGTCACTTCCCCTCCTCCGCCTCCAGACGACAACTTCAATGCGGGTCTATACACGGCCAAGGCTTTCGGCATAGCCACCGCTCTGGTCGTCACGGGCGCTTTCGCAACCGTGGAAGGCGTGAAATACTATCTCGACGTGGACGATGTACGCCCTCAGATACTTTCTACTGGATATGCAACTCATGGGCGACCTCCCAGACGCGTCAATTTGGACGGCGTATGCGTCTGATGATTCTTGAGAAGATGCCGATGCTCACCTCGAAGATACATCGCACTCCCGATGATCCCTTGCCGGACGGTCCAGCATCCTCTCCGGTTCAAGAAGACCAGAATTGGAACTGGGACGACGCGGAGACACGTCTACGTCGCGCTTTCGAGACGGGCGGGTTTGCGAGCTGGGCGGAGACTGTTGCCAAGGAGGTCGAGACGGAGGATAGGATTCAGCGGCGCAAACACCAAGAAACCCTCGAGCGCCTGCAGTCCTCGGTGTGACATAGCTATACCTTCGTCTTTGCTAGCTTACGATAGAGCACGTCGCGGGGTCTGTACCTCGAGTCCGAAGGCAGGCGGCGACTCAACTCACCGAGCGAGCTCTCAACTCACAATATCATGCGCTTTGGGCTGGCTTTGGACATCGCCCGATGCCATCCAATCTCGATCAGTTCAACCCGGTGATGGGGTGTGTGCGGAAATGTCCTGGTGGGATGAGGAGCAACACACCGTCTAGAACCTTCCACGCCTCGCCACCGACTGTCGCTCTCTATCGCTTGGCGGTCTCGACAGGTTCTCTGCATCCGTTGGTCACACACGCAAACCCCCAGCCATGAATCAGCGTCATTCACAGCATGCAATTTTCCCGGGTGCGCATCGTACGAGGGCGGCCCATCGGTCGGTCTCAGGAAGGGCTTCGAAAGTACTTACGTTCGTAGCACCGAGAGAGACGGTCACGGTATCGCTCGCGTTGTCCAGATACGACTTCAGCATCTGGGATGTTGACAACCAGAACTGGGTCATACCGCTGGGAGAGGCAACCATCTCGATTGGTGCGCGCAGTCCAGGTGTCAGGCTACGGGAACGGCGATGAACAATTGTGGCATGAAAGGACGCCTTGGTTATAAATGGATAGAGTCTGACCTATACACACTCCTTGTTCTCTAAAGTAGCTTGTCTATGGCAAGCAGCCGAAGTAAGAAAGTGAACAAGCGAATTTTACGTGGTACTTAGAACCTGAACGGAACCTGAAGGCGGATGTTATGGCCAGTGGGTGTAGGCGTGCACGCGTCCGGTACAGGGGCTCTCCGTGCGGGCGCCGCGGAGTGGCTGTGCTGTTTGTTCAACACGTCGTTCTCAACGGACCGGATAAATAGAAACAAATACGCTCTTCATCGCCTACATCGACGATGCCGCCGAAGGGGCATAGACCAGGCCTCACACGTACGCACTCTCACACCCGCTCGTCTTCTACGACGAAAATTGCGGGAGCAGTGCCCCCACACTTGCAGTTGACCGGGAACCCGCCTGCACTGGGGAAGGGCAAGAAACATGGCCACTTGAATGAGGTGTGTGATCATGTTTTTCGGCATCTTCAGCAGACATCTCACGTTTTTATCTGGCACAGGCGACAGGGAGGACGTCCCCCTTCCCGCGGACGTCGTCCAACCACCGCGTGCGATCGAAGGAGAGCATCGCGCACATGCAGCCGATGAACCCTTATCACCAAACTGCCAAACGGACGAAGGCCGCCCCCGCAAACGCGAAGAGGCAGAAGGCCGGCTTCACGCTGCGTGCCAACGACGATTCTGAAGAGGAGGAGGAGGTCGAGGATGACGGTGACTGGGTCAGCAGCGCAAATAACAGTGGCGCCACGACACCAGCGCGCCAACCCTCCGGCGATGACGGCCGTCCGAGCGAGGACACGGTCAAGGGCGCGCAGAAGCGCATAGAATATGAGGTCAAGCAGGCAGGATTCAAGGAAATACCTCTAGACGAACTTTCGAAGCCACGATACGGCGATAACGGCCGCCTCAAGGAGAGAACCCTACAGCGTCCTCCTGATGACACCTCCAACGTGCCCGACCAGCGGCAGCAACGCACACCAGTACAGGACTCTCAGCGGCCGCTACCGCAAACCGAGCGAGCGCCGGCCCCAGGACCGAAGATTCCCCCTCGGATCACGACGATGCAGAATATCACTCCTCCACCTCAATCTCGGCCGGCCTCTCAATCTCAGAAGGCTGAGCAGCCCCCCATCCGCCATCGCGATTACGCCAATGGGCGTCTCAACGATCCGACGTCGCCGGCGTCGACACTGTCCCCGACTTCCCCGCCAGTACCGCAAACTGTCCCTAGCACTCCTCCCGCCCAGCCAAGCACACCCACTCAATCGCGTGCTCGTATCCCGCGCTCGCAACCCACTTCGCCAACGCACAGACATAACAAACGCTTGTCGACGATGTCAACGACGTCCACCCGCCCGCCCTCCACTCACTCCAACCCGCATGCACCCCTTCGCCCTCACCCCCTCATCCGCGCCAAATCCTACACGCTCGACCTTCAGCAGCCGAAGACGCCAGAGCTTATACCGGAAGAGGAGCGCGCAACCAGCGCGCTTGCGCCGCTCAATGTTAACGCGCAACTCACCGGCGCCTCGCCTCCCGAGGAGCACGACCGGACACGCGCCGAACGCTCGAGTCGGCGCTCGGAGAGCATCTCCAGCTCGGCTTCCTTCTCTTCCTCCACCGCCACACTGCAGCACTTTCAGCAGCAGCACTCGCCTGTCGTCTCTACCCCGCGCACACGCACGCTGTCCAGCGCCTCTTCTGCCATCTCCAGCCTTGCGCATATACCTTCGGCGTTGACCTTCACCACCCATCATCCGTCTTCGCACCATGGCGCCCAGGGGAAGAACCAGATGGTAGGGTACAAGGTGTACTTCCCGCGAGAGGAGGACACGGACGGAGTGCATTCGCTGCTACCCACGCCATACGCCTGGAACCATATGAGTGTGCTGGGTGGGAGAGGCGGCAACGGGCGCGGAGCCCGCGTGCCACTGTGGGAGAGCTGGGAGCGGGTGATGAAGGCGAAGGAGGCGAGCGCTACGTCGGCGTGAGTAGATATCGCAAGGATAGTTTCGTCATGACTTCCATGACTGGACATTGAACTGTGTACACATTACTTAAATCTTATAGACCGCTCTCCCTCTCGCCTACATATCGTACTATAATACTGTATTGTCCATAATTCGCGCGCCGCCCTTCCATGTTTTATGACCTTATGTAATCTCGCTATGCTTTCCCATGACACCGGCCTCGAAGGAACACAGCAATCTGCGCATATATGCGCATTGAGCAGAGTCTTGAGGGCAGCGCTGGCAAAGTGGCGTTGCAAAAGAATGAGCCGAGCGTTGTTGCGAAGTTCGTAGTCCGTGCAGACCAACGTCGGAGATGCGGCAAAGTCATGCATTGTGAAGGATGCTACACAGCGGATGTTCGTGAACCAGCTATTCTGTCCACAACCTGCGAGACGCGTCATGTAATCATACCCGACCACGTTAGAAAGTAACGCACCACTCGAATGTATGGTAATGACAACATAGAGCCCACGAACGGCAGTTGGCGCAAGAACATGATGATAGTCGGGAAGAAATCGCTAAGGTGGGGAGTGAGCGGGGGGACATCGGTATAGGTTGCGTGGGACGCACCCGAAGAGGTTCAAGAAGCCAAACATTTCGACCAGCATGCCAATAAATGGCCATTTGAGGAACACCAGCAAGATACCGCCGAAGAAGCATACAGTCCCTCGCATCTTCTCCTTGCGCGCGAAGAAGTACATAGTCCGCTGTGGACCTATGATGAGGGTAATCCCTGCCAAGAAGAGCATCTGCGCGGGGGGAAGTCAGGACAGCGCTAGCACGAGGAGCAGACACGCACGTTTCCCAAGGCAAGTAGAGCGCCGTCGAAGAAAAGCAAGACGCCCAGCATCATGAAGCCCGCGCCGAATGTCGTGAGCGCGACGCCGATCTCTGTCGAGAAGCGATGAGAGGAGAGCGGTGGGGGACTGGCGAGGGGTGCTGACTTTGCATGTCTGTGAGCCACATTGTGCGCTGCGTCGTGAAGGGAGCTCAAAGTACTTTGGCGCGCGACGCGAGATGAGCAGACGAGACGACGTGTAAACCGCAGCTGGTCACGTGGCAGTCGCGCCCTTGTTCTCGCTTGGACGCGACCGTGTTTTTCTCACACTCCTGCTTCGTTCAAACACTCATCTTCGCGCTGGGGAACTGTAAATCAACATACGTCTGACACCATTGTGCCGATAAACATGACAGGCAAGCCAGAGACGCTGCTGTCGGCGATACACCAGAGCATACAGCTGCTCCCGTCCTCCGCCCAGCATCCATTTAGCACATCTTCTGAAGAAGCGTCGAAGCATCTTCAGGATATCATGGATAACGCGACTGCTATCGCTACTTCGCTCTTCGAACATCGGAATTTGGACTTTTCGAACGCCAAGTTGGTCTCATTACTGCGACAAGAGACTCAGCTCAGGCATACACTTCATGTCGTTAGTGTCTTCCCTGATCCTTTGCATTCGCACTGAGAACAGACAGACAGCGCACAGTACCAAAACTATAGGAGAAGCTCTGCGGAGAAAGCCTTCACTTCGTTATGGCGAAGATATCCCCCTTGACCGCAGTACCCTTGTCGACTGGTGTATTGCGCGTCTCGAGGCGTGGGTGAAGTCCGTCAAAATGGAGGCCTTCGCGGATCCGAAACCGGAGGGTCTGACCATGATAATAGGCGGACAGGTCCTGGTCATCGACGCGGATCTCGCGATTGACCGATCTGACGCCTCAAAACCGACCGTCAAGGTTTCTGGGACGAAGACGTCGTATGCTATCCCGAACGAGGGCGCGCCATCGACGGGTGGAGGCCCGGTCTCTCTCGATGCATTCCTTGGTATGGACTTGCAGAAGTTCATCGACGAGGTGCACAAGCCGGACGACGAACGCGATCCTGTGCGAGCGGCCAAACTGGCTGACATCTGCATCGAGCACCTCGCCTATCTGAGCTTACTCGACAAACTGGCGGCTAGACCGCCTCCTGCAGGTGGTTTGCGATGGTTCAACGAGTTTGACAGCCTGTGCCACTCTCTTCAGGCCTTCGCAAAGCGAGAAGCGGAAGCTGCAGCGTCGTAAGCGCATCTCCTCATGTTCACATTCAGAGCGGCTGAAGGTAAACAGCGCTCTAGCAGTAGACCGACCTCCATTAGACATATTCCTCCTACGAGGGCATGCTTTGCCGCTACCATACCTCACAGCTCCTTCTGTATCTTTCCTCGCCCATATATCTCCGCGCGCCTACCTCACGATGCTCCGCGACACCGCCGCCACGACGCCCGACCACGACTCTTGGCCTCAATTTGACATACCTCTCATGCAAGTCCGACACTACGTGTCCAAAGGGGGCGCGGAGGGCATGACGACGGCCATCCTACGTCTCGTTCAGTGTCCCTATCCGCCACTGGTGCCCGCGGACGTTGTCCCGTTCACAGAGCGACCGACTTTCGCTCTTGGCCCGGGCAAGGCGGAGAGCGAGTACGCGTTCCCGAAGGTGGAGACGCCGCAGGCAGACGACCCGATGGGTGATCCTAGCGCCATGGAAGTGCAGGAAGAGCGGTATCAATGGGTGCTAGACTTTACGGACGGCGGTCGATCGGATGGCGTCGTGATGTCGCAAATCCGCATGCGTGACATAGAGCTCATCATCAATCCACTGAGTGGAATGGATGCCTCGCTGGACACCGTCCCTATCGTGGCGTTTGGGACAGGAAGCTGGGTGGATCTGCTGGTGAGTAGTGTCGGGGTGATTGGCTGGCTCAGCTCATCATCGTGTTAGTTGAAACCACAGGCGGGCGTGTCTCCGGAGCGGTATACCACGTTATACGTACGTTGACTTTCGTCTTTGAGCGCAACAAGCTCATGGCTCCTCAGCAATCGCCAACGTCCGCACATCCGCCGCTGCAGCTACGACTCACCTCTCCCGAGGAACCTGGCTACTTCCTACAAAAGGTGCCGGTACGAACCATGAAGGAGATATGGGGAATATTGGAGGTAGGACGCCCACGCGTCTCTCTGCATCCTTACTAAAAGAATGACTCAGATAGTTCGCGAGCAATGCTGGCTCAACGAGATGCTGACGGTCTGCCAGTGGCAACCTGAAGGCATAGAGTCGAAGCCTTCGGGCGAAGTGGCACCAGCTAGTCTACCAATGGAAGACGAAGAAGTCACCGAGGACGACCTCACCGCCCTCCTGACGGGTATGTTGCCGCCCCTTTCTCAACGGCTGATCAAAATAACTAGCATTTCTGCCCAGGCACTCTCACCCCGCGCAAACTTCCCGTCAACGTCGCTCTCCCAACGGACGCTCCCGACGACGCAGCCCTCTTCGGCGACGACCTCGACATCGCAAAGCCGCGCCGCCCGCGCATCGTGATGACGTGCCCAGAGCGCCCACCGATGTCTGGGCTGGTGGAGATCGTGGTGCGGTACGACGAGACGCGGTCTCGGGGGGTAGCAGTCGAGGTGAACGGCGCGATGGGAGCGAACTTGACGGATGCGGTGCTAGAGGAGGTCTGCAGGCGTGGAGGTGCGTTAGGGTTGGCTGGTAGGATATGGATCAGTGCGTAGTGACAGGCGTGCCTCATCGTAAAACCTACAATAGTGATTTTGGCCCTCATGTCGTTGCTTCCGTACCACTCAACACTTCGCGTATACTGGTACGCTCAATCCTGAATCTCGAAGACCATCATCCTAGTAGGCGTAAAGCAAACCCCAAACATAGACATGAGGGCGCTCTTGCCCAGCAGCCATCTTGTAGTGAGTGGCACGGAACTGTTCATCTTGACGAAGAAAGTGGCAGCTTGGTAAATAGCAGCAACGTCCAGGTATCGAGACTGCGATCCGTCCACTGACGAGATTGTGAACACGCACCCCATATATGTGTGTTTCTGTCGCTTGAGTACGACTGCAGCGTGATCAGAAGGGTCGAATCTAAAGACACGTCTTCCGCCTTCGCAGACAGCTTTCATAATGCTCCAATATATTTTTTACAAGGCAAGAACTTGGGGGCATACTACGACGATACAGAGCGGAATGACAAGCTTGACACAGCGTACGAACGCGCTAGAGTCCTCCGCATGCGGCAACCTTGCGCCAAACCATCGCGATGGCGAGGCCGCAGTGAGGCTTGGAAGCGCTCTCCTGCATGACTCGCTCGACTTCCTCGGTGCATTCTTTACTGCAAAGAAGCTTGACGAGCAGGTCCGTCTCCGCTTCCAAGATCTCGCGATACCTGCCGTGCCGCATCAGCGACGCATTGCTATACGATGGATAGAATTTTCCGACCTCGAGGAGAAGGAACTGAAGGTCTCGCGCGCGATATTCGCCTTCGTCAAGTCTGCCATGATGGCTTGCATACAGAGCTTGCGCAAATGGTCCATTTTAGTCTAACGTGTATCAGTGACACGATCACCCTTCGCCCTCGCTGCAACGTACCTCCTCTGCAATGCGATACATAGGTTTTGGCGAGCAAGCAAGAGCGTCTGCAACGCCGGCACCTGTACATTCGGAGGAGTTCGAGGTGAGCTTGTTGAACGTGATTTTCCCGGTGTACCGGTACATCACGAGTGCTTTCCAGCTAGCACAGGAGCAGCACAGGAGTGAGTACGATGATAGACTCGAGGGCGATATACGTACGTTTTGTGAGCATGCTGCCTGATGTGTATGATCTTGGCGCGGGGGGACTCATCGGGAAGGATACCAGTGTTCATGATCGGACTATCTGATAAACTGCTGCAATCGAAGGAACTGTAGTATGCACCTTGGTCAACGAGACCTGCAGTAACTTTGGAACCAGCCACCTACCTCAATGAGAGTACTTCTAGGTCCGCAGATACTTCCGAGGCAGACATGGGAGGCTTCGCGTTAGCCAGCTTGCCCGCTGACGAAGGCGATACGCGCGAATGGACCTCGTCTTCCTCTTTATTCTCGCAGTCGCTGAAATCGCTGTCCGACGCATAGTCATATGCCATGCCGTCGTGCGCGGCGCTCGATAGAGGCTGCAAGTTAGACACCGTAGACGAGTGAGAGTCTGCTCAATCGCAGTTGCCCAATCCTACTCACCGTCGCAGATAGCTTGGCTTGCATAGACAATGCGTATCTCCACGACGCGCTGGTCGCAGAGGCGCGCAGGCAATAGGAACTGAACCATGCCGGCCATCCCTGCATCCAGGCTCTTCACCAGCACATCCTCTCCGAGAGTTTTAGGAGGCGTAATAGGAAGAGGAGGCTTCGGGGAGAGGTCTCTCGGGCGCACGGCGGGAAATGCAATGTCGAAGTCGCAAGCTCCATCACGGTGAGTTTGGGTAACGTAGAAGGGCATCTCGGCGCGCTTTTTTGGGTCGAGAACGAGCCACGTTCCGATGGTGACCCAGTCACCGGCAGGCAGCTCGCGTACCACGTCCCTTGTCTCGATCGCCTTCATATTGGTGACCTGAACTTGGTTGCGCCGCTGTATGGTGAGGTTGCCCAGAAACGCCGTATGCATCATGTATGCGTCGAACTTGAAGCAATACGCATGCCTGCCCATGACATGCTCCATTGAGAAACGCCATCCCAGACCGGTGGGCACCGAGTTGAATGTTTCTTGTAGACGTGGGCTGTCTGCTGCGATGGCGAACGTCGATCGAATTCCCCTCTCGAGCCACTCATCTGTCAGATTTTCGCGAATGACTTTTGGGCGGCAGCCGGCAGCAAGCGACGATGGCAAGGCAGACGTTGGGTGGGTGGGGAAGAAGGCGCGCTTACATATATATATATACGGGCGCTTTTGCGACTTGCATGCGTGTTTCAAAGCGGCGAGTGGGCGGCTGCAGAAGAGCGCCCGGGGCGTCTATATGCCATTACAAAGCGAGTAGAAGGCATTGATATTGACTTTGGAGGAGACCTCGAGACCTTGGGCTTGCGTTGTGTCGCACTGCAGGGTAAGCGCGTGTCGTGGTTCCGCGCGGGAGACGGATCACGAACCAGCAGTAGCAGCGGAGGAAGCGCTCTGTCCGCTGCTTGAACGGTATCGATGCCTTGTGCATACCTTCGTGCAATCTCTAAGTGGAGCATAGTCTTGGTCAACTCGGACATGTCTCATAACTTCGCGTCGTCAGCAAAAGTTGTTGCGAAAAAAAGTAGATGGTCACGTACCTGACACGGCTGGACAACATATTTGGCTTTAAAAATATCTCGCGCTTCCTAGGGAGGTGCGCAGCAACACCAGATCGCGCACAGAAGCAAAATCCGGCTGAGACTTCGGAGAAAAGCAACTAATGTGTTGCTGAATATCGACGTTGGCATGGTGCATATGACATTCATGAAAGTGCATAGCGAGGTGAGGCATAAGTACATCAGGTGCTGACCGGGAAGGCTGGAGCGCGCTCATGCACTGGTCTTCAACGCCTTGCGGACTGCGTCTCTCCGCTGCTTCTTCGCAAGCATGACGCTGAAGCGGCCAAAGTCGTTCAATGACCGCCTCTTCTTGACGGCAGCCATCTTCTGCGCCCACGAGGAAGCCTCCCACTTGCCGATGGTACCCTCTGCCTCGATGGCCTTCTTGACGACGCCCGAGCGCGAGCCGCGGGGGAGCTTTGTAAGGCAGAAGCGGGTGAGGGTGACGTGCTTCAGAGGGTAAGACTGGCGGGGGACATCGGTGGTGGGGCCATCGATCAATGCCTGTGCTCATTCGTCAGCTATCTGTTCTGCCTCTAGGATCGTAGTTCACGCACCCGGTTGTGGTCAATGATCTCCACAATGACGGCGACCTTGCCAGCGTACGGTCCAGCCTTGAGGATGACAACTGAAGAGGAGAAACTTGTTAGGCCCGATCAACGCGTACTCCTGCAACGCTCAACGTACGGCGGCCAACCTCGACGAATCTTTTGAAGGTAGAGTCCTGCATTGTGCGCTTGTCAGTTAAGGTCCTGGGGGCGTGCACAGGGGGAATGGGAGCGGCGCAAGGGTGCGCGCGATCAGGCGTAGCCGATCGTCATCCGGGGCGTTTGCCTTCAATCCAGCCATTTCTCGCACATCTTCGCGGGAACTCGTGTATCGTTGGGTTCCTAGGACCGGCAGCAACACTCACGCTCATATTTTGGTTCTTGAGGAGGGTGGACGCCGCCGCAGGTCTTGATGGAAATTTGGGTGGGCGATGCTGCTCGCCCTGTCCGATGTTGTCACGAACTACGTGACGTCACGACCGCGTGACATTTATGTTCGACTTCATGTTGCTCTCGTTGATGGCTGCCAAAAGTGAGCGTCCTTCGACGTTAATCAGAAGGCAGCTTATCACAAAGACGTTGGCGATGTGGTTAGGCGGTAAGTAAGTAGAGCAGTCACTGTAAAGTGTAACGCCTCTATTATTGCGCCGGAGCAATTTTTTCAATCCGGTATGGTGTAACGGCTAACATTGCCGCCTTTCACGCGGCAGCTCGGGGTTCGATTCCCCGTACCGGAAACTTTTTGGTCCTCCCAGATTCCACCGCATCCTGTGTAGTAAGTACAGTGTATGCTTCATTAACAGACAAAAATCGGCAAAGACATTGTTTGCTTTATGTGTCTGCCTGAGACTAACTTACTGCGTAGTACAGAAGGACATGAAGGATAAGTAAGTACGTTAAATTCAAGCCCTTATCTAACCCGCCGAAGACCGACCGGAAATCCGAATCTCTACTCATACACATAGCATAGGAATCCACTCGTAGTGTTCATGACATCCCAGACGGTGAGATTCTCCCACATGCCGTTGTTAGGAAGGCTGGTATCGAACTGCGCGGGCTCAGACAGTCAGGACTCGCACGCATCGAGCGAATGTGCGACTCACCTCTAGAGCAGGAGGACCTCCATTGGGGTACTGTGCGTGTATTGTGGCGTTCTCAATGTGCGGCGTCAGTCCACCCTCAAGCGCGTAGAAGTTCTCCTCGACGTTGGCGTGCTGCCAGTCGAACCAAAGTTTGTCAACCATCTTGAAGCCGAAGTCAGCAACGTGTGTGGACCTCTTTGCGAGGCTGACGTACCGAGTGATGAAGCCAGAACAGCGGGTCTGTCGAATGTAAGACGGTGTGCAGTGGATACTGAACAAGACATACCATTGCTCGTGAAAGTTGCGCCAGGGATGCACTCAGTATCGCCGGTAGGGCAAATGCCGCCCATGTCGCCACCGATCATCTGATGTCCAGCGGCGTGCGCGGTCTAACCCAACGTAAGCGACGTACAAACTGGGGCTGTGAGACCAGAACTCACAAGGAATGCCTCTACGTGCGAGTGCAGACCCTTGAAGTCCCCGACATAGCCGTGAGTGATGTTGTAGAGAACATCCGCTTGGAAGGTCTCATTGCCCGGCATCCAAGGCTCTGTGTAGAACTGGGGGTCCTTTCCAGCCGTCGAAAACGGGTATTGGGTAAAGTTGCGACGGAGGCGATGCTCAGAGGGGTACACTAGGTGCAGGTTGGCGAAGGCACCATCGACAAGCTGGAAATCGTTGTCGGGGTCACCCCAGCCGCCAAGACCGCTGACATTGACATCGGGGTCGAACATGGTTGAATGCTCCACGTCGGCTGAGTCTAGTCGTGACAGATGAAGGGCGTTGCACCTACTGAGGCATTGTGAGGCTTACCCAGCGACCAGTCCCAGTACGGAGCGGAGGCACCCGTGTAATTGCACAGGGTACGCATCTTCTCGTCGATCTTGTGAATATATGCGCGGTGGAAGGGGAAGAATCTGCAAGGGTGTCAGCATGACATCGACGCCGTCGCACATGTAGACTGACCGTCCTGTGAAATGCACCTGCGGCGCGTGTATATATTGAGCTTTCAGCTCGCAAGGCAAGAGATTGCGGGCTCACGATAGGGTTTTGGTCCATGTGAACGTACGCGAAGTCTACGTCGTGTCATTGATTAGCTGGCGCATTCCGCGTCTACTGTATGCGTGGCGCACCATCGTAGTACGAGCCCGTGGCGTTGATGGGTCCAATGTCGCCCGCACCGACGTCGACAAACAGGTCGTCCGTGTGTGGGAGGCTTGCCATGCACTGAGAGACGAAGTAAGACGGGATACCCATGCATGAGAAGATTGTTCACTGACGTTGATAGCGTCCAGCCACTGCTGGCGCTCATCCGCGGAGAGGCTGCGCCACTCGCGTCGCACCACCGGGTTCGTGCATTCTGGCGCGTCGGTGGTCGCGTTCTGCCCGGAGGCAACCGCAGCCAAAACCGGGAGGGCGCTGACGATGAGCGCGAGCTTGGAGATCATGATGGGGAGGGAAAGAGGGAGAAGCGCGTAACACCGAGCAACCGCAGGGTATATGTATGCTGGAGCGGTGATCAATCTAGGCCGAAATGGTCCATAACAGCCAGGCGCCTCATGTGTGTGCAGGGTGATGCTGTTGATGGATGGGTGTTTCGTAAATTGGGTCTGGATGGCCGTCAGAGTGGATGTACGATGATGAACGTGCCAGCACGTTCATCGACAACGTCAAAATTTAGGCGCTTTGGGGGCTAGAGCGTGGAAAGACGGTCAGCGACTCCGAATGCAGGCCGCCGCTGAAGACTCAGGGAGTCTGAGAGGTGTGCGGGCGGGTCGGGAGGGCTATAGACATGTATAGCGCTGCCGGGTTTTCCCCTGCTGGCCGCGAGCGATCCGAAGGGGATCCCCGGGGAATGCGGCTTATCGTCGTGCAGCAGGCGCAACTACTACTGTATGCGGCTGCCAACACCCGCCGGTTGAGCCCTTTTGCCATTGGTACTGTGCATTCGAGTTCTGCGGTCGCATAAGATCGGAGGATCGTCCAGGAGGTGTTCGGATTCCTGGCCTGCCCGGCTTGAGTTGACATTCTGTTTGTAAGGCCTTCTTCCCTTCAATTGTCTCTTGTGTTCGACAGAGTCTAACTCAAGTCCATAAGTTCCACCGTTTTGCCGTCGTGAGGTAAGTACCTCTGGATCTTCACTTGCAGTCGTTGGCATACACGCATGCTCGTACTGTTGTTATCGGTCTACTTACGTGTGAGCTACCAAGGGTCCGGCGAGAATTGGGATTGATCGCGAATCACAAAGAACGTCGGAGGGACAGTTCAGTCAAGGGCAGATCAAGGGAGAGAAGCGGGCTGTAGAAATCCGGAAGAACCGGTCCGCGCCACCTTTCAGTTGACCTTTTGGGAAGTCTTTGTTCCAACCCGATCGTATCGCCTTCCCCCATGTTCCCTCGCGCGCTGCCATGTCGTAGGAATTTCTTCGCGTATTCAAGCAGAACCCAGCGTCGAGCACTCAAGATTTTGGCGCTTGAGTCCTCCGCAGACGACACATGCGCGGCTATCCTATCGGACGACCAAGTGTTGTCCAACGTTGTCATTAAACAACATTCTATGTGCGTCGTACGCGGCGTGCGTGTCCACCGGGTCTGACGGTCTCGAAAGTAATGCACAGTACGGCGGTATCTATCCGTATGCCGCTATAGAAGCCCATCAGAGCAACATGGTATGCCCATGTTCAGTCGGCCTGCATAAGCTCGACTGACCGCTCAGCCTATCGCTATACGGACTGCTATCTCTGAGGCCGGCATAGGCTTGGCCGAGATAGACGGAGTCGCGTTTACGAGGGGACCCGGTGCGTATGTTATGCGATGCAGTTTTGCTGTGACTGAATATCTATGCAGGCATTGGGGGTTGTCTCGGCGTCTGCACGAATGCGGGGAAGGCCATAGCTGCTGCACTCGACAAGCCTATAGTTGGCGTACATCATATGGTGCGTCGAGATGATATGGCAGAACGATGGCCTTACGACCGCCACAGCAAGCACATGCGCTGACAGCACTATTCACAAGTCCGACGGACGCCCCCATCCGTTTTCCCTTCCTCACGCTCCTGATTTCTGGCGGACACACCATGATCGTGCTCGCAACATCACATACCTCCTTCCGCATCCTCGCAAACTCTAACGACTCAAGCATTGGGCGCGTTTTCGACAAAGTTGCACGGAATTTGGAGCTCGGCGTTGGCGATGCTGGCCTCGGCGCCGCACTCGAGGCCTTCTGTCTCGCAGGGCCGCCTCCCACCCACGTCTCGGCTATCACGCCCAAGTTCTCTCGCTGCATGCCCGGCAGGCTTGGGTTTTCTTACGGCGGCTTGCACTCGCAAGTAGACAAATACTTGGCGGACCAAGGCGGTGTGCAGAACCTCGACATAGACCATCGAAGAGCGGTAGCTCGGGCATTTCAAGAGGCTGCCGCTGCACAGCTTACTGAGAAACTCGGCCTGGCGCTGGACTGGTGCTCACACCGGGGCGTAGTCGTCCGGGACATTGTCGCCAGTGGGGGCGTGGCATCTAATTCGTATATCAGGACGAAAATGCGCGAAGCTTTGGATCCTTCAATCAACTTGTCCTTCCCGCCACCCTCACTTTGCACTGGTACGCGCACCTTCTTCACAGTTGTCCGAGTTATTTTGACTGCTTTGCAGATAATGCAGTCATGATTGGTTGGGCGTCGCTGCATCGCTTCCAGGCAAAGGATCACGATGCGTATACTATAAACCCCAGGTCGAAGTGGAGCATCGAAGAGCTTCCTGACATCCAGGAGCGTAGCGGCACTGCGGAGGAGTCTATCACTGTTACGGAACTTGGCCAGCCCAGACCACCGCCGTCGTTATGAGGTCTCGGTAGATTGTATCATATGTTCTGTATAATGGGTCAGAACTCGGACCGCACTCTCTATCTAGGTCTGACAAGGCCTTGATTTGCCGGCCGTTCCTTGCGCTTTGGAGGATGCGTGCGCGTTAGAACGCGTGACGTCAGTAATATGTGTGACAGACGCGTTCAGTCACCTTCCAAAGCCATCACGTCTGCGACTGTGTTCTTATCCTCCACTGCGACTGTGCTCTAGAGATGCCTGCTTTTCAAAACCCAGTGGTGCCGACGAAGCGAAAGAGCGAGGTCGCGGATGGTCCGTCAGCCAAGAGACATCAGTCGGAGGCTGGTCCCTCCGGCTCGAACGAAGAATACTGGGTCGTTCAATGGCGCGTCGTTTACATCGCAGCCCGGCAAGTTCTGACCATATCAACTATAGGAGGAACCCCCAGACGAGAAAACACAAGACTTGGGATGAAGATGGAGTGCTGCAAGTGGCGGGCGGCAAGGCTACGCTGTATGACATGGACGGCAAGATGTGAGCGCCACTGTTGCTTCCGTGCTAATTATTGTTCACATGGCCCAGCTCTACCTTCGGCAAAGCCGATCTTCCCTTGTTCCCCGGGAAGAACTTCTCCGTTGGCGGCAAAGATCTTGAGCTCGACAGACCGCTGACCAAGAGGGACTTCCTGTCCGGATCGTGCTTTGGCAGTTCGACCTTCTCTGTGTCGACCCCTGGCCAACGGTCGCCTATCAAGACCTCCCAGAAGGCATACAAAGCTTTCAAACCCCCGAGCATCAGCAAGCCTCTCCTGACCCCTTCAGTGCCCTCGCGAGGCATCCCTTTACAGCCGGTCAATCTTCTAGCCACATCCCCTCCCTCTTCGCAGCTCAAAGCATTCGATGACATGGAGATGCAGAAGGATGCAGTGTGGTCGGTCGTATGGTGCGCAATACTGCAGCATGACATCGGCGTGTATGCTAATTGAACGGACTCGCAGGAGAAAGCCAGTCTGTAATAAGAATAAGCAAACATGGGACGGGGATGCCTACACGACCAAGTCTGAAGACAAACTCACGATGGTCTCAGAGGAGGGCAAAGTGTACGTGCCGCATTATGCTACCTCATGTATGCTCACGTCTGCGCAGAATGGGCTCTACCTCATGCAAAGGGCACATACTCTGCGATGGGTACCGCATGTACATTGGCGGCAAAGAGGTTCGCTTCGATAGCGTGATACCGAGGTCCCAGCTGCCCATCCCGGTGCGGGAGCGCCTTCGCAACAACGAGGAAGATGAGGATGTGGAAATCGTCGATGCGCCAAGCACCAAGCCCGAGCCCGTCAAGCCTATCGCGGCAGTGAGTTTCTACGGTGCACCGGCGAAGCCGAAGGTTCCGACGGCACTGTTAGTACTAATTTTGCGATCCTATGGGCTTCTCTTGCTCACGGCCGTCCCCAGGCATGATCCTCAGGCAGAGGATGCCGTGGTTATGAAGGCCCCGACGAAGGACCACATCAAGAAGTTCAACACGAAGAACCTGCCTGTTGTGCCGGTTGTCATCGATCCGGTCCTCCGTCGGAGGCTAAGGCCTCACCAGATAGAGGGTGGGATACTGCGCTGGGATGCTGAAGTGCCACTGACCGTTTGTAGGTGTCAAATTCCTCTACGAGTGTGTGATGGGTCTTCGGAAGCACGAAGGACAAGGATGTATACTGGCTGACGAGATGTATGCGCCTCTCCAAGCCGTTCGGGTCGTTTGCTGATTTCGTTGTCAGGGGTCTGGGAAAGACGCTGCAGGTAATGTAAATGTATGCCGCGTCAACTGATTCCAATTGACTCGCACGCGACTAAGACCATCACTCTCGTGTGGACACTGCTGAGTAGGATATCTCTTGGTGCTCGGATCCCAGATGCTGACCATGTACCAGAGCAGAATCCGTACGCCGGAGTTGCACCCGCCGTGCAGAAGGTTCTCATCGTATGCCCTGTGTCCCTCGTCAACGTGAATCCTTTGGATTGTGCTACGACAAGCGCCATATTGACGTGCCTATAGAACTGGAAATCTGAGTTTCACAAATGGCTTGGTCGCGACCGCGTCGGTGTCACTGTATGCGACAACAGCAACAAGGGCTTGCAGACGTTCCTTCATGGCGGGTACGTGACCGTCCTACAGTCTAGCGCGTTGCTTGATCGATATCTGAAGGAAGCACCAGCAAGTCCTTATCATCGGTTATGAACGGCTAAGAACCGTTGTGTGAGTTTTTCGCAGACGAGTTACTCCTCAGGCTAACTCTGCTATGCTAGCAACAAGATCACGACGTGCATGTAAGTAGCGACGTGCTAGCCTGAGTGCCGGCGCTGACCAGCTACAAGCCCCCCTGTTGGGCTGATTATATGCGACGAGGGTCAGTATGTTAAACTGTATATGCCTCGCAACACAAGCGTGCTAAGGAACCACAGGTCATCGGCTGAAGTCGGCGAACAACAAGACGACCACCATGTTCAAGGCGCTCAAGACGCCAAGACGTGTCATACTGTCCGGCACGCCTATTCAGAACGACCTGAGCGAGTTTCATGCTATGGTGCGGAGTCGTCTTAGCCCTCATTTCTTGAGCAAGCACTTAGTCGATTGCAGGCTGATTTCTGCAACCCTGGCCTCTTGGGTAAGCTACCTGAATTTGATGTAGCCGCAGAGCCTGACCTTTCTTAGATGATTACAACACGTTCCGTCGAGTATATGAGGCGCCCATCGTCAAAAGTCGTACGCCGGAAGCCACTTCGAAAGAAGTCGAGATCGGAGAAGGCCGGCTTGCGCAGCTCCTGACCATCTCGAACAGCTTCGTCCTGCGTCGCGACGCCACCCTCCTTAGCAACTACCTTCCTCCCAAGCGTAGGCGGCTTTCCCTTCTGGCTCAAAGATTCTTCACTGATCGCTCTTGTAGACGAGCATATTGTGTTCGTCAAGCCCACGGCGCTGCAGCTATCCATGTATCGGAAGATTCTACATCCGGACAAGGTGGACGACTTCGTAAATGGCTCGCAGGCGGATACACTGGCTTTGCTGGGGACCTTGAAGAAGGTGTCGAACAGTCCAATCCTTGTGAAGGCGGCGAACGACAAGGTCAAGGAGGGTAGCAAGGCGTCGACCAGCGTGGCAAGGAATGCTATGGTGGATGCCTTGACGGTCCTTCAGCCGGATGCTCGTATAGACGATATGACTTTGAGTGGTGAGTGACTCAGACCCTGACTTCGATTGACTGTACATATGCTAATGACTTCTAGGTAAACTCATACTCGTCTCGAAATTGTTGAAGCACGTGTACGAGGTCAGTACTCGATGCTATTCGACTAGTTTTTTTGAAGCTTGACTTGTCCATCAGCATACCGACGAGAAAGTCGTCTTTGTTTCCCACTATACCTCTGCCCTGAACATCTTGGCCGCGTACTGCGACAAGAAGAGGTATAAGTACGGTCGTCTGGATGGGTATGCTAAATCCGCTTCTCAGTCGCGCTTCCTGACAATTTGCGAAAGGGACACCGCAACGGGGAAACGCCAGGAGTACGTCAACACTTTCAACAAGTCCTCGCAGAGGAGCAACTGTGAGTGTAGTTGGCGCGTCCCATACATCTGTACTGATCAGGGCTGCCAGTTGTCTTCCTTCTCAGCTCCAAAGCAGGCATGCGGCTGTCCTGTTGTATGTCAGGGATCACTGCTGACTGACCACAGGCGGCGTCGGTATCAACCTTACTGGTGTGTACTGAGGAGCAATCAGTTGCGGCAGCTATTGATCGGTCCTCAGGCGCTTCAAGGCTAATTCTATTCGATTGCGACTGGAATCCGAGGTTCGCGGTCCTGATCTGAGAGGACGGACGGAACATAACTGAACTGACCCACCCATAGCTACGATCTTCAGTCGGCTGCACGTTGCCATAGGTAGCTACGACTGTGCCATGCGAGAACTTTATCTCATCGGAACTCCATAGAGATGGACAGAAACGGCCGGTGCATATCTATCGCCTCATGACGGCCGGTCTTATAGATGGTACGCCATCCCCTGCGATGAACGTTCTGCTTGCCAAAGCCGTAAACAGAGAAGATCTACCAGCGGCAGGTCACGAAGCTCGGGCTGAGCAGCTGTGCGTACCCCCTTAGCTCACTGTTGCTGATTGCGATGCTGATGAACTTCAAGCGCTTATGGGGTCCGAGTCTTCCAAGGACAAAAGCGACTCGTTCACGAGAAAGGACGTGAGTCGACGTGGTCTGGCTTATGCCTCATGCTGAGACGAGAGCGCAGCTCCGCGACCTTTTCCGCGTTTACGCCGATACCGGCTGTAATACTCATGACTTGTTGGAGTGCCCCTGCGAAGCAGCGGTGCCATCGTCTTCTCCCGACGATGAATTTCCGGAAGACTGTGAGTCCGACGAAGAGGACAGCATCATCCGTAATGGCTTCATGTCTGCCTCGCAAGTCAAATCCAAAGACATCGGCAAAGTCGACAAAGCGGTGGGTGCTAAAGTGTTTGCACTCCTGTAATTGAGCTTATGGCCCTTCAAGGAGCTGGTGAAGAAGAAAGCCGCTCTTGCGTCCTTGAGCGAATTCAAACATATCAACTGCCTCGGCCCTGCGGCTCAGAACGTATCTGACGGCGTCTTGCGAAGCTTGCTTCACCGCGAGGCGGCGGTCTCTGCTCCGAAGTCGCAGCTGGACACCTTGCTCAACATCGATCTGGAGACTCTTGACGCCATGGACGCCAGCAAGAAATTCCAAGCGCTCCCAGGTGGTACTGTTACGTACGTTTTCGAGAAGAGCTCGTCGACGACTCCCGAAGATGTGAAGGATGATCAAACCTGAGTTCCCCTGACGCGGGATCGTAACTATCAGACGATAACCCACCCCACACGTATTGTTTACTTGCTTCATAATTGCTCTGCGGATGGATGCTCCACGATACTTGTACTTACATGTAGCCTTGAGGCTCAAGCTTGCTAGGTTCTTATGTTCGGTGTAAGCACGCAATGTGCTTGGACGGCTATTCAACTATCATCGATCATATACACGACTGACTATATTTGAGTATGGATGAGATGAGAAGGGGTATATGCCGAAAGCGTGGCGGGATGTACGAAGGGGTTCAGTAGGACCCGGTCTACACCTAGCCTCCACCCCCTCAGTCGTGTGACTTCTCATTTCATTGATGGGGAAGAAGAAAGAAGGAAAAGAAAGAGGCGGGAAATGAGAATGATTGCGTGGACGATCCTTGGTTTGTCGCTCGAATTACAGGGCTCCGTAAACCGCCTGGCCTTCGACAACGGTGGCGAGGACGTTGGTAGCCAGAAGTTCGTTTGCGTTGACCGACATGATGTCCTGGTTGAGAACGACGAAGTCTGCCAGCTTACCGCGCTCAAGGGATCCGAGCGACTTCTCGGAAAAAGACGCATACGCCGCATCGATGGTCATGCCTGCCGTCATGGTCAGAACCATAGGCCCCATCCGGAGAGCGTGACTTACCTCTCAGAGCCTCCACCCGGCTCAGGCGTTGCTCCGGGAACCTGCAGGCAATGAAGTCTGGAACCCCCATCGAAAGATACCGACAGGCGACTTACCATCCCTCAGCGCCGTGGGGCGAGTCGCCAGCGGGAGACAGCCGTGTGACTGAGGCGTAGAAAGCTTAGGATGCGTTAGACTCGTATACTCTTCGACTGACGCGGGAGAGCGACGCACTTGTCATCGGGTTGATATCCTCGACAGGAGCGTCTGTTCCTAGCGCGAGGCGTGCGCCATGGTCAACTAGGGAGCGGAAAGCGTACAGACGCTTGACACGTTCCGGTCCCTATGAACGGCGCCCATGTCGTTAGTGTCACCGCATACACAGCGGCTCTGCAGTGGAATAGCTCACGAGACGATCTTGCGCGTACCACATGTCGCTGATACTGATAGAGTAACATGCATAAGCGGCCCATCGGAGAGTACACGTTATCGGAAATTGCGCTCACGCGTGGGTTGGCTGAACGCTGGCGATGACTGGGCATGACTCAGACCTAACTTCCTTGAAAACTGATTAAATTGACGCACCTCCGAGTTTTCCGAGCCGCGTCATGTCCACGGGGGCCATCATTTGTGCATGCTCCAGTCGGGGACGAAGTGCCGTTACATTGGCACCCTCGAGGGCGGCCTCGAATGCGTCTAGGACGATGCCATTAGCGCGGTCGCCGATGGCATGCACACACTGCCCGAACGATGATCAGTTTTGCGCATGTGAGCAATGGGGCACTCACAGTCTGCCAGCCGTCCTTCAGAAAGCGCGGGATGATGTCGAAGAGCGTCTCTGGCGCAATACGCATGAAGCCGGGTGTAGACGGATTGTCTTCGTAGGGCTCATAAAGCTGGTTTGGTGTAAGCGGCGCATACCGAGAGTCATCTCATTGTTTCTCACAGCAGATCCGCCAGTGCGAAGGGCACCTAAGAAAGCACGAGTCAGCACGTGCGCGGGAACAAGCTTATGTAGCTGGGCTCGCCATCGGCAAATATCTTGACGCTCCTCGCCGTCAGTGTACCATCGCCATCGCCTAGAATCTTGTCCATCTTGTCGCCCCAGTACTCGCGAGTCTCGTCGAAGAGATTCATGGCGTAGACCCGGATCTATGACAAACATAAGCTTGTGGGAGACTCTCGTGATCTGTCGTCTTACAGGAAGTCTTCCTTTTGCGGCGCGGCTATGTCGCGAAGCTCAATGAATGGCTCCTGACCCCATTCGTACCCACGCGTACCTTTTGAAGAAACGTAAAGATACCGGATCGAGGCCGGCGTCGTGGATCGCAGTCACCCCATACTTGTGAGCAGCGGCAACGGTCATGGAGAAACGACGCTCGAGGTCTTCATCGGTGAGAGGCGGTTGCTTGACGAGCTCTTGCGCGTTGTCGAGCATAAGACCTGGAAACGAGAATCAGGCTCTGCCGCCGGCGAGAGTGAGAGCTTGACGTACCGGTAGGGTTGCCTGCCGAGTCGCGAACAATAATTCCACCGTCCACTTCAGGCGGCAGATCACCCATGAGCTCTAGCGCCTTGGACGAAACCCATAGAGCATGGCAGTCCTTGCCTTCGAGGAGAGTTCAGATAATGAATCGGTCAACAATAGGCCAGCGCAGTCAATACATACTTTGAAGAACAACTGGGCGGCCGCGAATGATCGGGTCAGAGTCCAAGTCGGCCTTGAAAACAATTAGACATCAGAGATGGTATACAATAGTAGTGGGGCGTCGCACCGCAGTCGGCCACTTGCCCGCCCAAACGGTGTGGTCCCAGCCTCCGCCAGTCACGAATTTGGAAGAGTCGTTCTGCACTACAGGGTTGGCTAGAATAAAGCTCCTAACAAGGGCGACAGCATCTGTAAGACTTGTCATAAATATTGTGACAAAGGACGAGCAGAATTGCGACCTTGAATAGTCTTTGATCCCTCGAGAGCCAGCTCTTGTGCGGCGCCATATTCGAGGATGTGAGCATGAGCATCGGTGAAACCAGGTATGACAATGCCGCCGGGCGGGATGAAACGGACGGGCAGTTTAGCGTGGGTGCTGGGCGTAGCTGCGCGGGCTGCAGTGTCATGCCAGCGCACGGTCACCTCGTCTGCGCCGCACCACACCATGAGCCACAGGACCGTCGCGGAGTCCAAAATAATGACTCACGAAGCGACCCACTGTCAACGACGTAAGCGCCATCGACGACGATGCATTGAACGCGCGAATTCTCCTGATCGACCGTGTAGATATTCTTGCCCTCTCGAGAGCAGAGTGCGTAAGGACCGTCCTTAAGTGGCGCTTGCTTGCTGATATAGATGGCGATGCATGACACCGCGAGTGCTGCAGCGGCCACAGGCAGCGACACACGCCAGCCACTCCGGGTAGGACCGGCAGACGCTGTCGCACGCGGAATGGCCTCGTCAGGAGACGAGAGCTTCTCGCCAGAGCGAGAACGTTGGCGATTGTCAGACATGGGGCTCCTGGCCTACATTACTGACTGGGCATTATGTGTAGGGCGATGAAAACTGACCTGCAACCAACGAGGTGCCACACACCAGCACACGATGAGTGAGGATGTGAGAAAAGAAAGATGGCGAGCGGATGATCTGGGCAGCTTCCTGGCTCCTTTATATCCGGGTTGTTGGTGATGCCAGGCTGCACAGCATCACATAGTATTCTGATTGCTTTTTTGCCGCTCTTTTGTCACTCAGTCACCAGGCGATGGGGACCGGGACGGTCTTACTGCATGGTGGTGTGATTATCTTCAGGATGTCCGAGGGTAGATTCGGATACGGCCCTTGTGCTTGTTGTCAGAAGCTTAGCGCGCTGGGCGCCTATCAAGTAGTAATGTAGCAGAATGGGCCTGTGGAAGGATAGGCGCCCAAGATTGTGATGGAAGGCGAGTCGGAAGCGAACCGGTTCACATCACTGACAGATCACGTGAATGCGGCCACGTTGGCGGTCGGTTGCACGCGCCGCGCCTTGCCGCTGTCCTCCACGTCCCCCAGACCTTACGATGCCGGTGGCGGCGCTCAGACATGGGACGCGAAATCTTGTCTCCTCAATCGCATCCAACAAGCTTGCACTCTACGCAGCGCTGTCCGTCTTCGCAACCGCAGGATGCATCGTCAATGGTGCACGCAACCACAGCAACTTCTACTCCGTCATGATCTATCTGTCCAGGAGCAGTGCCAGCGTACTCATCTTTGCCAACTTTGGGCTCTTACTTGCTCTCTTCTGCGGTCATCTCGCACAACTTATATTCTTCGGACCATTGCGAACAGTGGAGATCGAGGTGCGCCACCAAGTGTCTTGCGGCACGAGCATGCCTGATCATCTCTCAGCGTCTTTACGACCGAACCTGGTACTTTGTGACAGAGTCCTTGCTCTCATTCACCATCTTCCGGGATGAATTCGACATGTCATTTGCGATCATGTTCTGCTTCCTGATATTCGTGAAGGCCTTCCACTGGCTAGCGAGTGACAGGATAGAATGGGTGCGGTATCAGTAACCTAGCAAGTATTCTCTAAGCTAACGCAACTCCAGATGGATCAACGACCATATCCCGGCCCGCCCCTACTCTTTCATATACGGATGGCCGCTCTGTTCACCGTCCTATGGGTCACCGACTTCGTCATGCTCTCAATCGCTGTGGAAAGCAATATGTCCAACGGTGTTAGCTGCATGGTTCTATTCGCGTGCGAGGTGAGTTACAGTCCACTACCTACCACTATTGACACTCACGATTTTTGGGACAGTACGGAGTTCTGTTCTCGTCTTACTTCAACATTACATCAAAGTACCTGTTGTCGTTGTATGATTTCTACCGTGCATCGCTGCGCGGTGGAGAGAATGCACCTCCTTGGGAGGCGAAGAGCGTTTTGACCTTCTACATTGAACTTGTCACAGGTATGGCGATAACGGCTCTTGACAAGTGGATGGCAGTTAACGCTCATTGTCCCCGCGTCACACAGATTTTCTCAAGTTAGCAACATACAGCGTGTTCTTTGTCGTTATCATGATGTTCTACGGTGTCCCTCTCAACATCATCCGCGACGTGTTCATGACCGGTCGATCGTTCTTTATGCGAATTCGTGCGCTGCACCGATACCGCACAGCTACTCGGAACATGGACCAAAGGTACCCAGATGCCAGTCCTGAGGAGCTAGATGCCATGAGCGACAGAACATGCATCATTTGCCGAGAGGATATGGTTCCACAACAGCCGGCCAACGAGCGGAACCCCAATGCGGCGGAAGGCCCCAATCAAACACCGAAGAAGTTGCCTTGTGGCCACATTTTTCATTTCTACTGCCTCCGCTCTTGGCTGGAGCGTCAGCAGAGCTGTCCTACTTGGTGAGTCTCTACATTTGTCTGTCATATACCGGGCGAGCATTTACGCAAGGCGATGCTTCCAGTCGACGTACTGTCCTCGAAACGAGACCGCAACTGCACACTCAACAGCCCGACGGTGCGGCAAGACCTAACAATCAGCCGGGGAACGCGGCGGCCGGCGGTGGAGGGGCTCCAGGGAATGCCGCGGGTCAAGGCAACGTGAACCAGCGGATAAACAACAACTTCAACAACGCCGCTCGGTTCATGGGCGGGCTGTTCGGAGGCCCGCGTCCTGCCAACGCGCCTGCTGCCCCAGGACCTGCACCGACGCAGGCGCCCCGCGCGCAGAACAACGCAAATGTGCAGCATCTACCAGCCGGCGGTGTCGTTGTTCAGTACCACATCCACTATGGCCCGGGGCAGCCTGCCGGTCAAGCGATCGCGTCGCCCACCGCTGCTCCGCAGCCACTGCGGGAAGTACCGCCATTTGAGGGCTTCGCGGGACCTGGGGGCGCTTGGCAGCCCTGGCCGACCGCAGGGCAGGCGGCGAACGATGACACGAGATCCCCTACCGCGCCTACTAGCGACACACAACCGCCTGTCGCGGGCACATCTGCGAGTGGGGCGACTTCGTCGTCTCCAGAAGAAGGCGCAGAGTTGTCTGCGAGAGAAGCGGCTCGTGCTGCGTTCTTGCGCAGGATGAACGGCGAGGCAGCTAGTGGGGTGGCGTCGAGCAGTGAGTCGCCGCACGCTGAATCTTCGACTGCTGGAACGTCTAGAGCACCTTTGGAGGTGCCGCTTCTCGTTCCTGTCAGCGAGGATGTTGGAATACAGCGACGACCACTGCCAAGGCGCGTGCCGGAGTCGACGCGCATGATGGAGCTGCCAACGCGCATGACAGACGACGACCTATCGCGGATGGACAGGCTGACGCGGGAAGCCATCGACGAGCGGCTGCGGGTGCTAGAGAACGTGTCGCAGACGGTGTACCAGTGCGCGGACGAGCTCCTGCGGCTGCGGAGTGCACTCCCAGCCGTGCCGACTCGTACCTCGCCTGCGCCCAGCCCTCAATTTGCACAAGCCGGAGACGAAAGTGCTTCCACTGGGCCGGACCAAGCAGGCGGTTCGGGTGGTTCGTGAGCACGCTTGTCTGAGGGCGGGGCGCTTGTTCTGGGGGGCGTTCGCCCGTTCGCCGTACCTTCGTGGGCGTCTAATGGAAGCTTTCTGTCGTGCGGGACAAGTGTACCATAAGTAGGGGTCTGTATTAGGCTGTCTTATGCTATGGAAAGGTGGCGTATACGATGGGAGGATGACATGTGCAAACAGTGATAGGCGGTGGCCAATTCAGATTCTGAACCCCCGTTGCTAATCCCAGGGGCTTCCTACTCTGTGGGTGCTGCATGTGGAAGCGCCGAGCAGGCGCGTACATCATTTACGGAAGCTTGCCTGTACGAGCAGTGGCGACTCGCAAGCGCCCGCAGGAATAGTAAGCCGTAGTCTGACCGGTCAACGTTAGGCCGACGCAAGAATGGCTTGGGAGCGCTTCTTGACGAGTGCGGGGTCGACCAGCGCCTTGTCGACGATGGCATAGAACTGCTTGAAGAGCAGGCCTTGCTTAGCACGCGCCTCGGTTTTTGGAGGCAGCGCGGCAAGGGCCTCACGCAGTTTAGCATCCACGGCGTCCTCGGACATGAGCGGGGGCGTGAGCGCGCTGAGGAGGGAGGCCTCTTTTCGCTCCTGCTCGGCGAGGTCGGCACGCTCGGCGGCGTCAAACTGCGCGGCAGCGTCGGTCTGCGTGGGAGGTCAGAGGCGGAATAACGGAGCGAATGTAGGCGCCGGAAGCGGAGATGGGGATGTGGGCGCCGGAAACTCACTCGTCTCTGGATGGCCTTGCGCAGGATGGAGATGACCGCGGACTGCGAGATCTTCTCGTTTGCGGCTTTGTCGGCATTCGCAACCTCAGCCTGGACGGACTGTATGGGGAATGGTGAGTGCGCGCGTACGACACGGCATGCGAGAACATACACGCAGCACCGTAGACGTAGCAGAGTCCTTTGTCTATAAGTTTCTGGTGGGTGAGTACGAATCGGATTGAGTGATTGCGCGACGACTTGCCTTCATTGCATTCTTAATGCCAGCCATGAGCTGTGCGCGAACATCTGGGTACGCATGTCACGACCAGTGGGGCAAGGACTAGTATAGACTGTACCGGTGGCGCCGGGGGGCATGCTATATGCCCGGCGAGCAGCAACATAAAGGGTCCGTCCGAGGCTTCCCAAGCGGTGAGCTGAGTACATTTGCGGTGGCGGGCGATGAGGAAGCTGGCGAGGCGCGGACAGGGCGCGGATCTGTCGCGTGCGGTGACCGCGCCGAACAGCGCCGGACGCTCCGACGCGCGCAAACTTCATGTCACGCTGTCATGTGGTGCGTGACCAGTCGTGATCCGGTCTGACTCAAGTCTGACTCCTTAAGCGCCCATATAAATTAGGCGCCCGTCTTCGCCTTGTACCAAGCCTTGCACTCTCACTCTCACCGTCCCGGCCAAATGAGCGCCCTCAAAGCTTGAGATCGACAGAAACACGCAATCGGATCGAGTGTTCATCATCAACATGGTTCAATTGCCAGCATCCGGCGCCTATCTACGCGCTGTTCGTGAGTCGGCGCGTAAGATTCGTGAGACTCAGCATATACAAGTGAGTAGGCGACATCGATGGTCAGCACTTCTCCTTCTGGCTCAACCGATGCCCTTCTGGTGCTAGCTCCTTCTTAAACATGTCCACAACGTCCTAACTCGTCGTCACCCCTAGGTCAACGAAGATGCCATCCGCGCCCTGCTCCTCTCCCCCGCCTTCACCACAACCTTTCCCCGCCTATCAAAAAACCATGGGCTTGCCCTCCCCCTTCGCTTCTCCTCCCCCCTTGCCGAACTGAACTTCCTCGCCGTCATCTCCCTCCTCAATTTTGCCTCGGGCTACCGCGCTGCGCTGCACGTCGAGACCGGCCGCGGCGCATGGGACAACATTCGCGCGCTCGCCTTCGCCATGCACATTGAGTCCGCGGGAGACGAGGGCGACTTGCTCTCTGCCGCGGGCATGCGCTCGATAGGCGACGGCAAGGTCGCCGAGCTCATGCGCGTCAACGTCCACGTCGAGCGCGCGCACGAGCAGATACCGGGAGTGACGGTCGGCGAGCTTGGCGGCCCGATGTACGAGCTCGTGCGTCTAGTGACTAAAACGCTGAACGAGACGGGTGCAAAGTTGGAGGAGATGGGGTATCCGGATTTGGGGACACTTGTGGCTGAGGCATTGCGTGCGGGGCGGAAGGCGCGCCTGCCGGACAAGCCGGATGCGGATGCGGACAAGGTATTAGAGCAGGTGAGCTGGTGTCGCTTGTTTTCTCCTTCTGATCATTGACTGAAATGAATATGATAGATCGTTCGCGCCATTCCGGCCTTTCAGGACATGTACGAGGTAGACGGCGAGCGTGAGTGCATCACTGCAACTCGGTATTAGGAGCTTGCGAGCTGACGTGAGGTCTCTCCAGCCGTCTACTGCTTTAAGAAGGCACTCTTTCTCATCCACGCCATCTTCGTGCGCTTCGGATCTCTCGAACCTCCACCATTCCCTGCGCCCGAGACCTCTGGCCTCCCAGTATTCAGCGACAACGTCATTCCCTCGATGCTTGTGTATCTCGGAGTTGTCGACCTCTCTGCGTCCCCCCTACAGCGCATTTTCTCTGAAGCTCAGCCCAACGACGACCCGCACCTGAAGCTCGCCGGGCTGCTCGCTTTGCCGCTCGAGATCAAGAAAGAACAACCGCGGACAGATCAACCACCCACGGAGTCATCGAAGGAAGGCCCTGTGGTCTCAGCACGGGAGGGCTACATCCTGCGCGCGGCAGCCATCGACGCGTGCGAGACGGCGGTGCGGGTTGCGCATGGGATGGATGTGCCAGCCGACCTGGAGTGGATCCGCGCGCTGACGCTGCCGGACTTGGATGCATGGTTGTGGGCGGGGGCGAAGGACCGCTCGGATTACAGGCAGTTGTCAAGGTTCATGGAGAGGGGAACGGTGTTCTTCTGAGTTGGATTGTATGTGCTATCTTGCTTCACGCATTTGTACTTTTACATGAGATACTACCCTTCTCTACCCTTCTACAGCAGTGTGTCCGGAAAATGCAAGCGAATTGGCGCAGTGCTTAGCCCGGGCTCGAGGCTAGGACAATATGCGCACACTGTGCCATTCCTCTCGCTGTTCACAACTTGATCCGAGGTACCAGATATATGCAGATCATAGATGAGGGTTTCCTGCCCTGCTGGAGTCAGTTAAGTACATGCCACAAAAGAATCGGAGGCGTACCGGTGTGTCACACCACAGGCGGACGGGAATATGTCGTTGGACATACTGTTAGTCGTTTTTGTAACCATATATACTAAATTACCGCTGCAAAACTAAGTCAATATCTCATGCGAAGAATAATGTTTGTCTTCGAAGAAACATCAGGTTTGACCTCCGGACATATGTCACGCATCCCGGCCGTCAAAGGCTTTGGGATATCTTATCTTCGTCCGCGGGCATACGTCAGCGATAACCACGGATATTTTCAATGCATGACCAGATTCCCATTGTTCTTCCGGTCATACATTGAAAATATCCGTGGTTATCGCTGACGTATGCCCGTGGGCGAAGATAAGATATCCCAAAGCCTTTGACGGCCGGGATACGTGACATATGTCCGGAGGTCAAACCTGATGTTTCTCTGAAAACAAACATTATTCTTCACATGTGATATTGACTTAGTTTTGCAGCGGTAATTTGGTATATATGGTTACAAAAATGACTAACAGTATGTCCAACGACATATTCCCGTCCGCCTGTGGTGTCACGCAGACCGTGACTCTCGGTACTCGGCATCTGCCGCCACGTGCAGCAATGTTCGACTTCTGTCAACACCAACGCTAGGCTCCAATTCTCCAAGCCTGATACACATGCTCAAACTTCAAGGCTCAGCGGCACCTGCTGCAAAAGAGGATTGGGAGCGATAGTACGGCCAGCTGGCTTAGGAAGACAAGTTGAGGTAATTTCACAGCCTAAAGTCGACTGGTCGTGCGCATGAGCTATGGACATAATGGCTCGGGAATGGATGTTCTGTGTCTGTGTGCCCTTACTTTCGTCCCCGTCACAGATTGCTGAAGAGGGGGAAGAAGGGGGAGCAGAGGGGAACCTGATACAGTGTCCGTACTCGCGCCCTCATCGTGGCCTCCTTGGCTACTGTTCAGTGAACGTGAATTTTGCTGTCTGATCGCATCGTGAGACGTAGTGAGGGATATAATTAACGGCCAATGCTACTGCTGCCCTGAGCGGAGATGGAGGTGAGCGTAGGACGAGGAACACTCGAGGAACACCTGTTGCGGCAACCAATGCGCGGCCTGCCGGTCGTCTGGACGATCCTCATTGATCAGTGATACCATTGTACATCTACATACTTACTAAAGCCCTGCGGCTGAAGTCCGCGCAGACCCCGTCAAGCCCGCGTCAGCGTTCTCGTACCTTCCCCCACTCCCTAACCCGCGCCGAGCACGCCTGGACGAGCTCGAGTTTGAAACTCTCCGCCCGCCGCGCCTCTCTAGAAACGTCCACGACCCAAGCAGCTTTTTGGAAGATATCCAGAAGCCAGCATGCAATCGCTCCTTTCGCCCGAGAACGAGACATTCTCGACGCCGCCGACGACACCGTTTGACGTCGACACCGACCTCCGGCCGTCGATCTCGCGCCGCAGCAGCCGGCCATCGTCGCTGAATCTGCAGCAGGGGACAAACGGATACAAGTCTGACATTGTCCTCGACGACGCCAACTCTCCTCTAGCGCAGAGGCCCGCAAGCGCATCCGTGGCCCAGACCCAGATGCGAGACCAGACCGTTGTGCCGGCCAGCCGCGCAAAACTCCACACTGGTAGCCCCCGCGTGGACCCCCCGCTCAACTCGCCCTGCTTCGTCCATTCGCACCTGGACAAGGGCAACACTCTGGCAGACACTCTTCGCAAGAACAAGCCCTTCGGGGACAACTCGAACCTGGGCGTCGCCAAGAGCCTCATCGATCGCGGCAATGGCGTCGCGCCGCGTCTCTCTCCAGACTCACCGCAGTCCCCGGGCTCAGACAGCGACGGCGAATATGCAAGCAGTCTCACCAAACAGCTCGCGGAGACGGCTGTCGGTGTACGGGAGATGAGCAAGCAGCTCGGTGCGTGGCGCCTCGTTCAGACATACTACTTGGCTGACATAGCACATCGCAGGGCGCGCACGAATCCATTCTAACATACAGAATGTGCTCATCATCACCAAGGCGCGCGACAATCGCCTCATCAAGCTCACGCGCGACCTCGCGCTCTATCTCATGCTCAAGCCCCGCGCTGGTTGTCCCCGTGGCCTCGTCGTGCAAGTCGTCACCTCGATCGTGCCCCCCGCCGCATGCTGACGCATAGCTCCCAGCTATGTTGACGGCCAGCTACGCACGTCCCGCCGCTTCGATGCTGCTGGCATCCAGCGCGAGCATCCCGAGCTCTTTGCTCCGTACCCGAAGCGACGAGCATCGAGCAGCAGCTCACTCTCATCCGCGCGCTCATCCATGACGTCGTTGTCTTCCACCAATAGCGAACAGCCGCCGGCGGAGGACGGGCAACTGCGCTACTGGACGAGCGATATGTGCAGCAACAGCCCGCATCTCTTCGACTTTGTCATCACTGTATGTGCTACTAGCATCTTTCCATGTTACCCTGCTCATCTCTCCCAGCTCGGAGGCGATGGTACCGTTCTCTTCACCTCCTGGCTCTTTCAACGCATCGTACCGCCCGTGCTCTCCTTCGCGCTAGGCTCCCTTGGTTTCCTCACCAACTTCGACTTCGCGGATCACCAGGCAATCATGGATAGTGCCATCGAGTCAGGCATCCGCGTCAACCTGCGCATGCGCTTCACATGCACCGTCTACCGTGCGCAGAATCGCGACACCGACACGAACAAGAAGGCGATCAAGAAAGGGGAGACAGGCGAGATCATGATGAAGGTCGAGAAGGGCGGCTGGGAAGCGCTCGAGGGTGGCTGGCAGGCCGGCTCCACGGAGAGCAAGCATGCTAAGGACAAGGAGATTAAGTGCTTCACGACGCGGCCAGTGGAGACGTTCGAGATATTGAACGATCTCGTGGTCGACCGTGGCCCCAGCCCGTACGTGAGTCAACTGGAGTTGTTCGGTGCGTTATGTCCCTACGCTCTTCTGTGCGCCCGTCTGACGCGCGCGTAGGCGATGAACACCACATGACGACTGTCCAAGCGGACGGACTTTGCGTTGCGACGCCGACGGGCTCTACCGCCTATTCATTATCTGCAGGCGGCTCACTCGTCCACCCCGAGATACCTGCGCTCCTCCTTACCCCCATATGCCCTCATACACTATCCTTTCGACCTATGCTGCTCCCAGACAGTATGGAACTGCGTATCTGTGTGCCCTTCAATTCGCGCAGCACAGCATGGGCCTCCTTTGACGGGCGTGGTCGCATCGAGCTTGAGCGTGAGTGCATATCCTCCAGTCAATGCTGTCAGACTAACTCATCTTTCAGAGGGCGACCACATCAAAGTCACGGCTTCCAAATACCCATTCCCTACCGTTTGCGCCGACAAGCAGTTCACCGACTGGTTCCAAGCCATTTCCCGCACCCTCAAATGGAACGAGCGCGAGAGGCAAAAGTCGTTTGTGGTAGTTGAAGAGGAGCCGAATTCGCATCACAGGATGCGGCGCCGGACTATGCAAGGCAACGCAGCTGCTTCGTCCAGCGAGACCGTCAAGGCAGAGGAAGACGTGTCGGACGAAGAGGACGACAAGTTCGACATCGACGACTCTTCGCCTGAGGCACAGGCCGCCAAGGGCGCGCCCACGATGATCCCGCTCACGAACGCGATGTCCAATGCGCACATCGCTCTTGGGAAGGAGAAGGCGCGCGAGAACCTCGTCGACACTACGAAACGGCAGCACCAGTCCGGTGTCCAGACCCCCTCGCGGTACGGAGGCGGCATATCGCCCCCGCACCCGGTGCCCTTGCCCCCGCGGGACTATGGCCCTGGGGACACGGAGGAGCGCGACGGCATCCGCGACGACATACACATGCCGCGGACGCTGAGCGGGAAGAACCGGATACCGCGCGAGCGCGATCTAGAGGATCTGCGGACGCCGACAATGGCGAGTCCGTTGCATGGGCGGATGCGTGGCCGGACGCGGTCCCGGTCCCGGTCGCGGGAGGTGTCGACGGGACGGCGCGCGTTTGCAGTGTGGGGCCACGACGAGAGCGATAGCAGCGTGTCCAGCGATAGCGACTGTGCGTAGTGCGTATGTGGGGGTGAGGTGGTGGGTGTACATGCTGGGCACCTTAGATCGCTGCGTACATCGATGCTTGCTTGGTTTGAGTTTGCGTTACAAGTTACGACTTACATTTGTACATTTAGAGAACCATACATGGTGTCAGCATGGAGTCCGAGAACGACTGGATGGTAGGAGCTAAGTAGTAGCAACTGCTTGCCTGCTGGCAGTACCACGAGACCGAGTCGAGCTCTGTGCATAGTCGGCTGCCAAGACGAGCCTGAACTTCCGACACGGCGAGTCGTACAGCACGGGGAAACACGCTCTGAGACATCCGCGTTCGACGGGTCGAGGCGATTAGATGTGGCGAGACGCCCGCAGGAACAATGGCATAGATCGCCGGCTCGATGTTGGAGGCCACGACGGGCGCTAAGATCTTCCAAGTACAGCAGGCCATAGGCAGCGCTCAGCGCTCAGCCCCGGCCAAGCAGAACTCCAGACGTCTGTACATCCTAACAACCCATCGACGTGGCACGCAAGCGGCAAAGTCGAACCTGAGTCGAACATTGCCGACTTGCGAATCAAACACAACCAAACATTGTCGCTCTCTGGACCACCATCTCGCTTTCGCAGCACTGATCTTTGAACCAGCTGTGGACATAGCTGCGGTCAGCGGAATATACGCCGAGATCACAAAGTCGATGCTGCATCCTACGTCGAAATTTGTACATCACACAAGTTCAACGTCGATGTGGCCGCAGGAACAGAAGCTGATCTACGTCTAGCTCTTGAAACGGCCCCGCCTTCTGTATTCTGGTGGCGGGGTGCGGACGCTGGAAGGCTGTTCGCCGTACGTCAACTGGAGTCTGGCACCCGGCATATCCTACGACTTTCGAGCTAGAGTCCCGTTATAGTTTCAAGATCACACTTGTGCTGGTGCTGCTTGGGTGCTGCCTTGGTATCACCGCTTCGTGACCTTCACTCATCATGGATCCTTGAAGGCTTTGGTGCGTCAAGGCTCCATGATCCGAAGCTGTCATCGAACTTCACGATCTGAAGGGGGCTGCAGTCCGTACCGACCGACGAGGAGGCCAGGCTGGGCAACTGGTTTTTGTCATGTACCACCGCGCCGGCGAAGGCTGGCTTGAGAACAGAGTGTATTTGCACGCGGTTCACAGCGCGGAACTGTTGGACGAGAAAGGTCAATTTATCGTGTGTTCCTCGCCGCCTCGGTTTGCGGGCACCCACAAGCGGGCACCTTACCAGCGCATGTGCGCCATGGTCGGGATTGAGGACACCACGGACTAAGCCCTGTAGCGGTGCCTGTGTGGGGAGAACGTCTACTATAAAGGTCGCTCTGGGGACGTTGGAAGGCATCGTCTCTCGACGCCTTCAACTCAGCCTTCAAACATGTTCCGTGCTCTCGCTCTCGCTGCCCTTTGCGCTACTGCCGTGTCCGCCGGCAAGCGTGGTCTGGCCTGGCCGTGGTGTATGTACAAACCTGCTGCGAGGTTGATCGATGCTTATACCCTTGCAGACAACGGCGGGCTCGACCCGGGCGTGCTCAACAACGGTCAGGGCCAGGTCGTCGCCATGTAAGCACTCATCCGAGCTCACGATATGGAATGGCAGTGACTGATGTTTGCGCACAGCTACGACTGGGAGACTTATGCCCCCCCTTCGACGAACGGTGCCGGGGGCCTCGGCTTCATTGGCATGCAGGGTTGCTGGGACTGCTCATCTAGCCCCGTCGGCGAGCTTGCTGCTCGCCAGGCTGCCCAGGGCTGGTCTAGTACGTGCCCATACGACTTCGAAGCATCGGTGAATGCTAACTGCTGCCACTAGCCGTCTTTTCCTTAAACGAGCCCGACCTCAACGGCATCAGCGCGGGTGACGCCGCGAACTGGTACAAGCAGCATATCAACCCCTTGGTGAGTGATTCGGACGATTGGTGCGCGCTCTAGCTGAATTCTCTTCAGGCCATCAGGAAGGCTTTCCCGGCTGTTACCTCCAGCACGAACAGCGGCCAAGGTCTTGACTGGCTCCAAAATTTCATCAACTCCTGCGGCGGCGGCTGTTACGGCGACTACATCAACCTTGTGAGTGCATGCAACAAACTCACTAGAGTGTACACTGAGTCTTTATTAGCACTGGTACGGCCCCGACTTTGGCTCCTTCCAGAGCCACATCCAGAACGCGCACTCGCGCTTCCCGGTATGCCTTCCCTTTGGTGCAGTCTCAGGTACTATTTCTAACACAACCGTCCTTCAGAATTACAAGATCGTCATCTCCGAGTTCGCTCTTGCCAATCCGTCGGGCGGCCAGTCTGCGCAGTAAGCATTGCTTGTAACAGATCTGCACTCTGAGGTTGACACATCTTCAGGGTCAACTTTTTCAAGCAAGCCTTTGCGTGGTTGGACAGCCAAGCCTATGTTGAGCTCTATTTCCCCTTCGTCGCCACGTCACCCTCCCTGCTCCGTGCGAATGACGCGGGTGCGGCTAACAACGTCGTCGGCACCGGTTCCTGCCTCTTCACTGACGCTGGCGGCCCGTCGGCGGTCGGCAACCTCATGTACTGATCAGTTCTGTCGCGGAAGGGACTGTTCTATAAGTTATATATCTCTGTATCGAAAAAGGGCATTGATTACGTGGCAAGGTATTTAACAGTAATTTACGGGGGCAGTAACAACAAGGGAATATAATTCGAGCTTCATAACTGTAGATTGTGACTTCCGTTGCAAGCTGTTGACTTAGCGCGGTGCCTCGGGTAAGGACGGATATCTGTAGACACGGAGACGCCTTCGTACCATTGTCAAATATCTCCGAGTCCGCCAGACCTTCAGAGCTTTTTACCGCTCCACTGCGTAATTGGAAGATGCCAACGTTGCACGAACATATAAAGCTCATTAGCTTTCTGTTCCGTCACAGCGGGGGTGATCTGTATCGGATCGACTGGACGGAGAGAAGATGCCAGCAGCCCCCTACACGCGCCGTGAACAATGGTGTCACGCTCGCCTAGATCAAGTGGACAATAAGTCTTCTGCCAATCACGTGAGGAGGACAATGGATTTTTGGCACAATCCGGACACGCGTGGCAAGCGAGTCATAGCAAAGGCACCGCTATCGAAGTCATCCTCTATTGTCCTCGCGGCCGAATCGCAGGCCCCAGATCCATCTCAGATGCAGCAGAGTCGAGCGAGGCATCGCCCCGCCATGTGCTGATGCTTTCCCAGTCCGTCGTGTGGTTTGGAAGCTGACAAACAAATCAAAGCCTTATGTGCATGTTCCAGTACAGGGTGCTAGGGGACGAGATTTCGAGCCATTTGGGCTATGCGATTGTACAGGGCGGTAAGTACTGCAGAACAGAGCGTATAAAAAGACCAAAGATATGTACGAAGAAGGGATTAGATAGATATAACGACAACGACCTGCGACAGGTGTGCGCCTATAGATGGAGAGCATATGCGGCGAGATGAGCCGTAGGACGGGGGTACACGAGCAGCGCGGTGGATAGCGGATATGAGTAGGAGAAAAAAGAGCGTCGCCTCCCAGAGGCTTTCGACGGGAAGCAGTTGGAGATAAGAGCAACCAGAAACCAGGGGACACCAAAAGAGTTCAGATGAAGTGGAGAGAGATGTCGTGAGTATGTCGTGAGTTGGTGGCTGAGTGGAGAAGGTATTAGGCGGCGTGGTGTTTGGTTATGGAAGGGAGAGCAACGGCGAACAGCAACAGTGATAAATACGCGGGGCGTGCATGAGAACAACAATTTAGGACGGCGGCGAAAGCGAAAGCGGCACATTGTCCATGCGAAGAGCGATCCGGGGTTTGTCGTTTCAATGCGTCGTGAACAGTTTCCTGCGCGGTCACATGTTAGCCGCAGTATGAATGCGACTGGCAGACACAGCCTCACCTTTGATAACACACACGAGCGCGTACCGGGCTCATTTGCACCGCTTCTAGTTGGCGGGCACGCCGCAGGACGGCGTAGCCGCCTCCTGCTCTACAGCAGGATAAGGACGCCGCCAAGCGCCCCCAACACGCCGGGCACCCGCCTGGTGGGCACCAGTCGGCGGGGTATACGCAGGGGCTGGCGACGCCGCGGACACTTGAGGTACAACAGGCGCTGAGAGGGTGTGCGCGGGGATGGGGCGTGAAGACTGGCCTTCGCCAGCATCGTAGTTGATGAACTCGTCCCCTGGACGGTAGTCGGAGTACATGAAGTCCGATCCCGAGCTGCTGGGCTGCTGGTGGCCGTACGTCGCGTGCTGCTCGTTATGCAGTGTGGACATCGGGCGCGATGATGGTCCCGCCTCGGGTTGGTACTCATACTCGGGGAACTGGTTGGGAGTGGTCGGGAAGCTCGTAGAGGGCGTCGTCTCGGGAATAGTGCCGGGTAGAGAATCCGGGAAGCCGAACGAGAAGTCGATGCCGGACGCAAGCATCGCCGGGTTGAGAAGAGGAATGATGGCGTTGCCGTCGAAATTATCGACATCCAGATTCCAGTTCTCGGGGTTGACGAAGTACATATCCGGGTGGTCGGTGCCCTCGACACGGAGCCCGCTTGACGTGCCATGCTCCCCATCGCGTTGTGTAAGTCGCTGAGCAAACTCTTGTGCGCTTGGATCCTCTCCAGCAGGCCATTCGCCGTGGATGTTCGGAATATCGAACGTCAGGAAGTCCTGGGAGAACATCTTGAGTGTCAGAAACTGACCGCAAGACGGTCCACGTACCTGAGTAGGCTCCTCCGAAGACTGGCTTGGTTGAGCATCACCTTGCGAATCAGTCGCTCCGTTTGCAGCAGGTCCCGCAAGCATACCCGTCTGCCAGTCCGACTCCGCACCGGCGTGTGGCTGCCAGCCGTCCTGCATGGTCTGATGCTGCTGCCATTGAGGCTGCGATGTAGACATCTGCAGAGGAGGGAGGTCGAATTGTTGCTGCGACTGCCAGCCTGGCGGGGGAGATGGTTGTACAGCAGGGGTAGGTTGATGTTCTTGTTGCTGCTGTTGAATGCCCTGCTGAAGCCGTTGCAGCTGCTGATATTCATACTCCTGCTGTCCTTGTTGGGAAGTTGCGCCTGGCATCTGCTGTTCGAAGGAAGGGTTTGCCGAGATGGGTGTGTGAGGGGGTGCCGTAGGAGCACGTTGAGGGTGAGCTGCAATGGGCTGGATAGACTGCGGCGGCAGGTAGACAGGTGCAGGGGCAGGGGCAGGCGCTACCGGAGGGAGCGGATGGCCATGCGGAGGTTGGTATGTGATCGGGCTGATGGATGATGACGACGAGGTATCGGACTCGACTCGCGGAGTGTGGTATGGCGTAGAGAGAGGAGTGAAGGCGGGGCCAGAGCTTGGCGGTGAGACCGAGTGGAATGACGCGTCGGGCCAGTCGCGATCGGGTTCGGGGGAAGACGCGGCGGACGCAGGCGGCGACGGGCCGTGCGGGCTGAAGCTCGCGAAGTCGGCGTCAGTGGCATCCGGCGTATAGCCCGGAACCCTGTACTGGACGGGGAAGGGCAGAGCCTGTACGGGCGGTGCATTGGAGGGCACGCAGCGTGGACCCGCTAAGGTGCGTCGACCCTTGCCCTTGGCGGCCCGTTGCTTGGCCGCGTCCTGCTCGCGCCTAGCCTGCGCGCGTTCAAACTTCTTCAACTCGCGCTCGCGCTCCTTGTCCTCCTTCTTCTGCGGCTGGTACTTGTAGTTCGGGTGAAGCCTCTTGTGCTTGTGGGCCTCCTCCTCCGCCTTGCGCTCCCAATGCCGGCGCTGCTCCACGTTCAGGTTCTTCCACATCTGCGAGATCGTGGTGGAGACCTCGGACTGCTGAGGAGGAATAGTCCCATTGTTATGGGCTTCCCTGAGCTCCTTCGAAATGTGCGAGCGAAAGAGGATCCAAGCATTCGGCGGGCGCGGGACCTTGATGTCGTTGGCGGATTGGCGGGTTTTCCGGGTTTTGTCTGCGGGCATCGTGGGGGAGAGAGCTGGCACGAGTGCTCAGCGACGGGCACAACGACGAGGAGGGCGCGGCGTCGAACGTCGCTTGGGAACTCGGCGAACACGATGGTGGTGAGAGCAGACCTATGATCGAATCTGAGGTCTACACGAGGGGGCTCTGATGGTCACGTCACGTCGGGCCACATGCCGGCATTGCTTTTGAGTGCTTGTTGACTGTGTGGCCTCTCTATCATGCTAGGACCTCCCCTTCCATTCCTCATTATTGCATACGGGTGAGCCATTTTAAACTCATGTGGCACTGGAACCAGCTCCAAGAGACAATGCACCAGGCCACAGCGACGCCACTGCCACTGCTCAGACCTTCCGCCACTGCATGTACTGGTGTCCCCAACATTGCCCTTCCGCACCAATAGACGTTCGGAATACGCGTATACACACCAGCAGAACACGTAGAAAACTATCCGGTCCCCCTTGCGGCAAGGAGGGTGTGACCGCAAGACGATCGGTGCCGCTCGCTGCCGACCTATTGTTCTCTCTGATCGGCTCGCGTCAACAGAACCAAGCACAAACGCGATCACGCCGCAGTCACGTTCTCGGGGCCGGTCTGGCGGAACCAAAATAAATGAGCGACGCGTCTCGCTTCCGCTTTTAGTACACGTTGGTGGTGTAGCATGATGGAAACGCATGGCAGAAGTTCGCTTCAAGTCGCTCTATTCACTTCCACCTCTTTCTAGATAGCCGGCAAGTTGATCATGCTAGCGCGAGGATGTCGATGGCTGCGCGCAACTTGAACGCGCTACTGCCATCGTAATGCAGGTGTTACGGTGAGCATCAACCCTGTATACGGGGGAAAACGCTCTGTGATACTCCTTCTATTAGCTTCACGCCTGTTGTACAGAAGGGATATTTGCAGCACCACACAGACCACTCAAGCTCAACAGCTGCAAACGTGCCAATTCTGGACAGGCGAGCAAGCTGTCGATCTCGGCCTTCTCGACGTCGTGTCCAAAGCCCAGCACGAGGTTCTCCAGATAGCCTGTCATTCGCCCCAAGAATGACTTCAGCGCAGAGCAGCCGATATTGGACTGAGGTTGCCTGCAACGAATAGTGAGACTTCTGAGATAGGGCAGATGAAGGGCGTCAAGGACGGGATCCATGTCGTCGTAGCTGGCTACAGAAAGCTCCTCGAGGGCCAAGCTTGTGACTGAAGGCACCGTCGTCGAGGATGGCGTGGCAGTGGGTTCCCCCCACATACGACTGACATCCAAGCGCCGCAGATGCGTAGCGCCTGATATCAGGCGCAAGCATGCGGTGGCGGACATTTCTGCGTCAATCGTCACGCAAACGAGCTGGCTCCAACATGCAGATGAACCGTCGCGATAGTAAACCTGTGGAGGCACCTGGCAGACATCATCGCGCCATGTCAGACGAAGCACATTGGGAGCGAGACGGTAGAGCTCGCTGACGAGCGTCGTTCGCGCATGCAGCGCATGTCGTGAGCAGCCATGTAGGAACAAGCAAGCATGGTTGGAAGGACTGCAGCGACGGGCGTCCCACTGGATGCTCTGCCGATCCTCCACTCCGAAGGAGACATTGAGAGACTCGAGCTTCAATGGTCGACGGAAGTAGCACTGCGACAGTTCTTGCGAGAGCTGGTGGGCCGAATGCGTGTCGACGAAGAGCTCCAGCTCCCTGACGTGCGAGACGCGCTCAACGACGTAGCTAATTCTGCACGCGCAAGAGAAGTCTCTCGCGCATCGACGGGGGATGGCGGTGTAGCTCAGTGTGAGCGGCAGGCCTTGCGCGCGTTGCTTGAAGAGCTCTCCTAGCCGCTCCATTCTCCTGGTGCACCTCAGGCCGTAGGGACATCTGTGCCCGGACGGCGGCCCTGGAACGAAGAAGTGCTGCCACAGATTGGGACTCGCAAGCGTGCACTGACGCCACCAAACGTGACTGAGTACTAGTGGCGTGCACGGATGCATGTTCTCTCCAAGCGATTGCAGACGCCACCCATCGACGGAGCGACGGAATATCTCGTCCAACATCTCCAACGGAAGCAAGTCGTTGACAGGCGCCATGGTTAGGTTCGAAACGCGTTGGTATCCGATGCGTGGATAAAGAGGTGTGGCACGAACTGGTAGAAACACGGTCAGTCGCCAAATTATTAGCCCAAGGAAGTGAATGGGTGGTGAATCGTGGCCTACTTGTGAGGCAAGAATATGTTCTGACAGCTTGCGTAGGAGAAGGGACGATACAAGAGACACTTGGGTTGAGATGAAGGTTGAGAGAAAATGCGAGTCAGACGGTCCCGGCGAGCTGCTTTTGTTTATGTAAATTGTGACCACAATCCCGGCACGCAGTTCAATCAATGACAAACACGACAAAGCATACGCCCACTCCTTGTCCGAGTCCATTCTACATATTGCTCTACAAGTATGAAAGCTGTAATGAACAATCCAAGCATCTAGTCTCCAAGGCAGATGTTTAGCCAATCGTCGTCACAAGACTGAGACAGAAATACTACAAACCCCACGTAGATCGGTCGTGACTGTGAATTATACTCGTACAGATAGTGAACTAATGTCGTCCGTCCCCTCAGCGCCCTCGAACACGAGATACCGCACCTGCCTCGCCCGTACATAGATCCGTGGTAATTCCCTTAGCTGCTCCCCGCAACGTGCGCCTTCTCCACGGTGGACAGGCGTAGATCCAAATTCGACAGAGTGGCAGGCGTATCATACACCGTCGCACTGGACTGCTGCGCCTCCACCTCTGCGGAGGTTCGAGCAGGTGTAACAGGGAGACCTTGCTCGTCCAAAGCTCTCCCGCATGGCGTCGTAGCGGGCTTGCGTCCAAGGCGGCGGGTATCGACATCCTCAAGGCACGGCGCCTCAAATATCTCCTTCGTAAACACCATCCCAATTGTCGTAAACGCGACGTAGCACCACATGCATAGCGTCAATGCCGCGTACATAGCGCCCCAGACGCGGAAGAAGCCAGAGTCGAATGTCTCGCCGAGGCTGATGGTGATATTTGCGTATACGCCCTATGGGTTGACGTCAATGATGCAATGATAGTCGGGCAAAGAGCGTCGTACGTTAGGGAAAATGAGTCCCCAGAAAGGTACTTTGAAGGGTATGGGGCCTTTGCGGAGGACGTTCTGGATACTGAGGAAGGCGAAGAGCGTCCACATGGTGCACATGGACCATAATACAAAGGCAATGACGGTGCATATCGTATTGAGAGTGGCGCCAGTGGTCGATAAGCGGAGGAGGTCTGACGCGCCGCCGTAGACTGGCAGGAACTTATCAAAGCATTGACCGATCAATAAGATGGAGAACGCCGCTTGACCTACACAGCATAGATCGTCAGCTATGCCTGCGTTCACTACGAAAAGATCTGGAGGCGTACCAGTAGGGCCAAGGGGCAAAAACACGGATATGACTGTGGCTGTCGGCGGAAGGCCATGCACGATCAGCCGGAGCAGGTAGATCGCAAGCATCATCAGCGCAAGGGTCAGGCCAATAGCGACGAGCACGCCCGACAGCGTAAGCGTGATAAGCGCATGTGATGCCGAGTGTGCGTAGAGCGACGGGGCGATTACGCCGCCCGAGGACGATGCGACAATGAGAGTGACCACCGGAAGCAGCCACACCGCCGTCATTTTCTCCAACGCGTGATTCTGCGCTGTGGTCCTGCGAGGAGATAGCATCAGTACCATGCAGGAAAAGGATAGATAGAACTAAAAGCATTGTGGCATTCGGATTGGGATTTCGGAATGAAGCAGCGAGGGAAGGAAGCTTACATGACATGGATCATGAGGAAGCAGATAGCGATGGATGTGAGGACGTCCAACCACCAGCATGCCCAGAGGAAGTAGAGCAGGGGCTTTCCTCCTACCCCGTTTTGCTCGTAGACGCACAGCACAGCGACGTTCAAAATCGTCGCGGCGCCTGTCATGACGTCAGAGGGTGCTGACAGTACGCGAAGAGCTCGACTGACCCATAGGAAACGTTCCAAGGAAAAGACTCTGCACCGGATGGTGGATCATGAGCGACCATATGCCCGGGAACAGCATGTATCGCGCCGTCGAGATAGCAGTGAATATCAGGAATAAGAAGACATTCAGCCCGAAGAAAATCAGCGTGAGGATGTTCATGGCTGATGAGCCATTCCCATAGGGAAATGCGTGAAAGAGGATGCTAATGGCGCCAGTGCCCATGTTTACAGCGAACCAAGCTGGTGTGAAGTTGCTGTGGGAGCCCCGTCAGTGGCGGTGCAGCGGACTAACAAAGGATGCCAGTAACGCACCGGACGACATCCGCCCACGTCTTGTTGCGGCTGAGCATACTCATCTTGGTTGGATGATGGGAGACGGAGCCAAGGGAGGTGGAGTGGGAGAGGGGCGGCAGCATCTCTTATATGCTTTGTACATTTCCGAATCATTTCGGAATGCCTGTCAGGAAGTTCTGCTTTTCGGAAAAGGAATTCGGAGCATGCGATGACTGAGATTAAGCCACGTCTCAGGAGGCGACCATGGAGCTTCTATCAAGTCCGAGCGCGTACAGGACACAGATAGGCGCGCGCGTCAAGGACAGTGCGCGCGGTGTCGGTAGATCATCATGAGGTGGGCGCAAGATGGCGTCGGAAGCCCGGAACTCCGGCCCGAGCGGAGGACGATGCGATCACGTGGCTCTGTGAGAGAGGCGCGAGATCACTTGCAGCCATTTCTTTCTTGCATGTTCCTCCGACTCGTCGAGCACTTGCTTCGATGACGCCTTCCCAAACGATTCTCAGATCTCTGCGTACCAGCTGCAATTCTTTGTCTGCTTATTCCAAAGAGCGAGTCAGCGGCGTCTCTGCCACCTACTCCTCCCGACCGACGAACACGAACCCGCCCTTGTTCGTTCTTCCGCCGCCCGACTCGCGCGCATACTACGATCGCAGCTTGTGCGAGCAGCGCGAACTTGCGAGGAAGATATACGCTGTACGGGATGCCTACAACAGCGTGCTGGCGCGCACGCGAGACGAGGAGGGCCCGGCTCCGCGCGTCATGTCGCTCGCAGACATGTGCGCCGCTGTGGCCGGTCGGGGCCTAGAATGGGAACCGGATGATGACAGCACAGTGGAAGACATGGACGAATGGGACGAGGAGGTTGCAGAAATATACGAGGCTATTCCGGCGCAGTACCGCCGGTGCGTTCCTCACTCACCTTCGCAGTATGCGATGGCTCATGACTTTTATAGCGCAGCGATACGCTCGCAGGCTCTCGACATTATTCTTAGCCAGTGTCCACACCACATCACCCTGTTATCCTTGCTATTGGACACGGCGCTCGCTCACGCATTGGCGTGCGAGGCGCCGGATCTCCTACGGTTGCTCATACATCAAGCAGTCCGACCTCGGCGAGCGACTTCCCCAGCCCTTCTTCATCCCTCACATACTCTCTTCCTGGTCGACCTGCTACGACGATGGACTACGGCTTGCGCGGAACGATCGCATCTAACGTTCGTACAAGCCCTTCTAGACGTTACCGACGAACACACCCCATCCGACATTTGGACGTCAAAGGCAATGGACAAGCTTGCTCGTGAGCTCGGCAAACACGGCTTGCCTTGCTTCTTGCAACTCTCAGGCGGCCTGCTCTCCCACGCCACCCATCCCAAGTCATTCGCCTTGGATAATGCTGTCGTGCAGGCCCTCGAATCACAACTGCACGGCTGGATGACCCTCGCCTCCCGCCATTGTTTCCGAAAGCTCATGGTTATGGACACAATCTTCGAAGATGACGCTGACTATGAGTCTGTGTACGACTTTCTACGCACAGCACGTCCTATGCTTGCCAACTGCCGCACACGATCGTCCACTACACAAGGCGTGATCTGCCTAGGGACAGAGTGGCTCACTGCAATGCACACCCACGCGTCCAAGCGCGACACCGACGCAGTCTGTGCGCTCGTCCGACGGCTCGTGCCCACCCAGGACGCCTTTCAACCCATCCTTGCTATGCCCTTTGCCGACGTCATCTTCGCTGATCACGTCGGACCGGTCGACTGGCTTGGCCGAGTCGCCGGTGCCTTCAGCGCGCGCGCTAATGTACTGCGAAAGTGCGGGCTCACGCATGCGGAAGCAATGCTCTGGAGCGGGGCTCTGCGCGAAATCGAGCGGCCCGTGTCGGAGCGCGCGGCGGCGGCACGCAGTTGCGAGGGCGAGGTGCGACGGTGGCGTGATCGGCTGATTGCACTGGCGGACGAGGCGGAGGGGCGCTGTCGGGGCGGGCTAACGACCGCGGACTGGGCGCGGGAGAACATGGTGGACTGCTGGGAAGACTCGAGGCCGGCGAAGAGGGTGAAGCGGGCGCACACGCGTGTGGTAATGCGCACGCCTGCGCGGAAGCGAGGGTGTGGTTGGGAGAGGTGCGGTACGAGGGACAAGGGCATCACAAGGGAGAAGAAGGTCGTACGCTTTCGGGCGTCGTCGGACACGGAGGAGGACTCGGAGAACCTGCCCACACGTCGCGGGAAGGGCGACGAAGACGAGTCGGACTGCCTGCGCCGCAAATTTTCGTCGCCGTACAAGAAATTCTCGTCACCCCGAAGACGGTTCTCTTCCATCCTGTCCTCGGCATTGACGAACATGACGTCGGTGCATACACCGAAGGCCAAAAAACAACGCATGGCAGGACCCGAGCGACACGGAGAACTAGATCGACCCGCAGGACTTGGACGACCCATCCGACCCATGCCTTTGCGGCCTGCGATACGCTACCCGCATCCAGGTGTCGAGAATTTGGCGCCGCCGCAACGCTGGCGCCCAACAGTGCTGTTATCTGACGATCCTCTCGACGTGTTCCACGATCAGCAAGGAGCATTCGAAGATCTCTACGACAAGGACGACTCCTTGGATCCCTTCGCTTACGATGACTCCCGCGATGTGCTGGACAACGAATCTCTCCCTGAGGAATGGGACAACGACGACTCGTTCGATGATGGGAGGTTTGTCGCCCCCTCTTCCGACGACCCTCTGGACATGTTCATATATCAGACGTCGCCGGTGCGGTCCTGATGATTCTGGCATCTACCGAATTCCCCATGGCTTAGTTGTACGAGATCCTGACCATATCCCCTCCCTATCGGAATCTACGCATCACACTAAATGTAAGCACTACCGATAGTTTTCTTCTCTTCCAGGTATCTTCACGTACGCGCACCTTCATTTCCTATCCACTTGCATCGCTCCCATCTTCTACATCGTTCCCCTTCGCACCCCCTACGTATCTTCGCAGCATCCTCAGCGACGGCATCACTACGGACCTTCACACTTCATATGCGCGCAACCTGTTACCCGCTGTTTGGCATATAATTACTCTCTGGGCAGCCCCGCGCTTCAGAAAGCATCTGGATGTTGTGGACTACGTAAGTCATCATGCAAGGTAAATCGACTCGGAAGGGAAGGGCATCACTGCGAACGCGAGGATAAAGCATCGCAATTGTCAGCAGGTACTGGTTTGACAACAAGCTTTCTTTGTGCTTGCCGACCAGCAGACTTGCTACCCTGATAAGTAGTGCAAGTCGGCAGTACCGGCCAGATACTAGCGGCTCATCGTGGTCGCAGTGCGCACGACGCGAGACGCAATACATGTGTCACGTGACCGTGTTACATCTGCCCTGTGGCCACTGGCGAGCGTCCGCCGTTCGAACCTGAATTTCCTGTCCAACTTCGGCTTTTCCGTCCAGTATCCGGCTATCGCTTGAGGCGCACTTCTAGTCACCTCGTGGATCGGCAAGGTCTCTGATGATCTCTTGGCTCCATACCGATGGCATTCTGATAAGCCACCGCAGGGTAAGCGCGCGCCACCCGCACGGTCACCCAACTCGAACCTCCACCCCAGCAAGACCTGGCGCAATAATGTCAGGAAAGGGAAAGGACAAGCAGCCACTGGCGCTGAGTGATACTCTGCGTGACCTCGCACTGCTTCGCGCGTCGTCAAAAGACCTCTCCAACTCTGGTCTTGTGGAGACAAAAGACGCCGGGCACGAGGACGAGCAGGTCATGCAGTCGCTGGCGCAGTCATACGAATTCGTGGCGGAGGCGAGGGCGGCGCTTAAATTGCACAATCGGGACGAGACGGCCGCGATAGGGCGGAAGGTGGAAGATGTGCGAAGCAAGCTGGACGGTGCGGAGGCGGGCCTGGCGTGAGCGCGAGGAGCTGTGTCGGCAGCGCAGCGTACATTTGGCTGAGGTCGCCGGCTGGTGAAATTGAATGTTTTATGCGTGTATCTGAAGCGTGCCTCGAGGAAGATGACATGCGAGAAGGCGGCAGAAAACAAAAAAGGCCGGTGGTGGCCCAGCCGCCTGCAGGCCGGCGCTCGAGGAAATCAGTGATCGGAGACGTCACGGTGAGTGTGTTGTGCGTGAAATCGGAATTTTCTGTTCCAACACTCTTCCTCTTGACCATCGACCACCAAAGTCAAGGCGCCGCCGCGGACGAGGACGCCATGGCCCTGCACGCCCTCCTCCTCGCGCTCTTCGTTCTCAGGATCGTATCGCCCGCCCTTGTTCTCCTTGCGGCCGTCTCGCTCTTGTTCGTCAAGCCCGCGCAGTCAGCCACCGAGTCCGCTATCGTCCCCGTCGTCGTCGCATCTCATATTCCGCGTCGCGGCCTTATCCTGACCCTGCTCTCGCTCGCTGCTGCCACCTTCTTCGCCGATGGTCTCGTCTTTGTTGCGTATGCCGTGCTTGACAAGCACTGGCCGTACATGACCGGCATAGAGGTTGGCGCAATCGCAGGGCTCGTGGCCTATGCTGGCGCTGCAGCGGTGGGCGCCTGGAAGGACGTGCAGGGTGTCGAGGTTTGGTCAATGAAGCGTCTGCGGCTGGCCGTCTTACTCGCGCTGGCCGTCGACGTCGCCCAGGTCGTTATCCTTGGCCTCTACACGGAAAGCTATCGGGATAGTAAGCATCGGCCCTCTCATGTTTCCTGCCTCTTATTGACATGATTGCGTTTCAGGCCCTGCCAATCATGTCTCTATCCCGGGGCTGCTGCATCTTGCACTTCCGGTCTTCCGGATCCTCATCCTTCTCCCGCTTCTCTGGGCATTCCTGGTGCCACGCGTCGTCTACACGCCCGTGTCATCGGAGGTGGATGTCGAGGAACAGCCGACGGACTCGACGTTCCTCCTCCCGCCGGGCTCTGACGCCCAGGCGTCGAGCGGGATGTCTCCAGTCGCAAACCTGGCGGTGCCGTCGAGCAAATATGGGACCTTCCGGTCCTCCGTCTCGTCCGGCACCCAGACTGCGCCACCGACGCGTTCTGCGTCTCCTGCGCCGTCGCAAGCGGCTTCCAAGACGGTGCGGCTCCTAGCAAATCCTGTCACACGACTGAAACTGACGCCAATCATAACCATCAGGGAGTGAAGCCGGATGTGACGCCGGAGCCCACATGGACGGAGTTGTGGCATCGCATGAAGCGTATCTCGCCGTACCTCTGGCCTTCCAAGAGCTCCTCGCTGCAGGCAGTCGCTGTAAGCATTGATCGCAAATAGTATGCTGTCGACCTTCTAATCTTGCATCCAGGGACTTTGCATCATCGTTCTCTTGGTCGGACGCGTCGTCAACTTTGGCATTCCATTTGCTCTCGGAGAGTTGGTCAATATCTTTGAAGGCACTTCGTCGCGCTCCCCATGGCCTATCCTGTTCGGCTACGTTGGTCTCCGCTTCCTCGCAGGTAGCGGAGGTCTCGCGGCTGTTCGTGATGTATGTTCTGCCCGCCTTGAACGTCGCGTGCGGTCCGCTGACGATACCCGAAGGCGCTCTGGGCCCCCGTCATGCAGTACTCCGACAGGGAAATGTCCCAATTGGCCTTCGATCACCTTCTCAACCTTTCTTTTGCTTTCCACACCCGTCGCAAGACCGGCGAGGTTTTGCGCGTGCTGGATCGCGGTGCTGCTATCAACCGCACCCTTGAGGTAAGGTCGAACATTGGCTGGCAGCATTCATATATTCACCATATCCTGCAGTTGGTCTTGTTCAACTTTGTACCCATATTCTTGGACATTGTCATCGCTCTCATCGTCTTCGCCATGAAGTTCGAGTGGACCTTGACTGTTGTAATCTTCTTCGTCATGTTTGCATACGGTCAGCCTTTCGTCAGCAGAGTTTAGCCTTCACACTGACCAAGTTATGTAGGGTATGCGAGCATCGTTATGACCCAGTGGCGCACCAAGCTTAGGCGTCGCATGAACGACCGTGATATTGCGAGTGGCTACAACTTGTCACCAGCTCCTATACTTACCGGCGACATGTAACAGAAAACCCGTGGCATTCACACCGACTGTTTGCTCAATTACGAGACCGTCAAGTACTTCGGCGGGGAGGAGCACGAAGGGCAGCGTTACCGCAAGTCGATCGACAAGTACCAGGCTCTGGAGTACCAGGTCATCAGTGGGTCGCCTTGCTTTGTGGCTTGATCATGTTCTGACCCTATCCAGTCTCGCTCAACCTGCTTAACCTCGTCCAGAACTTGATCATTGTAAGCTTACGCTCTGAATATTAGGCCTATTATACTGACAGCATCCGTCACGTAGTCGCTCGGCTTGCTCGTTGGGTCGCTCATCGTTGCTCTGCGTGTTACGCGTGGCCAGTCTACTACGGGTGACTTCATTGTATTCATCACCTATCTCTCGCAGGCAAGCCGCCCTCTTATGTATATGGTGATTACTACTAACCTCGTTCAATAGCTCTACGGCCCTCTCAACATGCTCGGTACGACGTACCGGGCCATGAACCAGTCGCTCGTCGACACCGAGAAACTATTGAACTTGCTCAACGAGCCGACGGACGTCAACGACAAGCCGGACGCCAAGGACCTTGTTGTCGAGAGCGGCGAGATTGAATTCAGTACGTTTCGCCGCGGCGTGGTTTTTCCACAAAGCTGACAGCATTTCTTCACAGAGGATGTCAACTTCACGTACGACGGCCGCACGACCGCGCTGCGGGGTGTATCATTCAAGGTGCCGAAGGGCTCGTCTGTTGCGCTTGTCGGCGACTCTGGGTCGGGCAAGTCGACCATCTTGAGGCTGCTGTACCGCTTCTACGACCTGGGCCCGGGCGACGGGAGCATCACTATCGACGGGCAGGACATCCGGGATGTTACGCAGAAGAGCTTGCGCAGCGCAATCGGTGTCGTTCCGCAGGACACCGTCCTGTTCAACTCGAGCATCTCTTACAACATCGCGTAAGTTGCTTGCGGTACGATGATGCCCGATGTCTTACTGACGGTGGTTCGCAGTTACGGCAAGTTCGGTGCCTCTATGGACGATATCGAAGCGGCTGCCGCCTCTGCGCAGATGCACGACCGCATCCTGTCATTCCCCGATGGTTACGACACGAAGGTCGGCGAGCGTGGCGTGCGTCTATCGGGCGGTGAGAAGCAGAGGATCGCTATCGCTAGGACCCTCTTGAAGAACCCGCCCATCCTTCTTCTCGACGAGGCGACGAGGTACGTATCTATCTTCGCGTGAGAGATCGCATTGCTCAAGCAAAATCATCATCAGCGCTCTCGACACATCGACCGAGAAGGATATCCAGAATGCGCTCCAGAACCTGATGACCGGGCGGTCCTCTCTGTCGATTGCCCATCGGCTCTCGGTTAGTTCATTTTGCACCCTCATGAATGGGCAGGCTTCTCACCCTCACTTTGTAGACCATCGCGAATGCGGACGTGTGAGTCCAGCGGGCGTTGATTGAGGGTGCTCAGCTGACAGTTCACTAGGATCCTGGTGCTCAGAAACGGACAAATCGTCGAGCAGGGCAATTTCAAGGAACTCATCTCGCTCGACGGCATCTTTGCGTCCATGTGGGCTGACCAGGTTGCATCTTCGGAGACGGACCATGAGGTCACGATTGACATCAAGGATATCAAGTCGAAGGAGAAGGAAGAGCCGGGCTACAGCGTGGAGCAGCAGGAGGAGCCCCAGGAGACGGCGCACGAGGAACCCGCCACGGTTACCGACGTCACCGCCGCCGAACCGGCGCGCGAACCGATCGCGGCGTCCCACCGCACTGCCCCGAGCGAGTCTGCCTATGATGAGCCTGCGGAGGGTGCTTCCGTAGCGTCCGCGGCCCCTGAGCTTCCCCCCAAGGACGCAGAGACGAACGCCCCGGTTGCATTCCCATCGGCCGACGAAGAGGCGCACTCACATACGCCCGAGGCTTCTACCGCGGATGCGCCTGCGCCGATCGCGTTCCCGGGCTCAGACGACGCAGCGTCGCAGAGTGAGGCGCCCGCTGCGCCCTCCACGCCCGGTGTGACCTTCGACCCCACGGTGAACACGACGCCCTCGCGCACGGACACGCCGGATCCGGATGCGGAGCCCAAGCGCAAACGGATCTCGTCGCAGAACTTCCAGCGCATCGCACGCCGTATCTCGATCTCGACGCGCCGCGGCACGACGGGCATTATTCCGACCCTCAAGCGCAACGAGAGCTCGGGCACGCCTCGCGGATCGACCGACGAGGGGTCCTCTAGCGTGCGTCAGGAGACGGAGAGCCCGGCTGGCAGCGTCAAGGAGAGGAAAAAGATCAAGAAGGAGAAGAAGGACAAGAAGGACAGCAAGCGCCAGAGCACCATCTGAGTAAGCCAGCCTCCTCTTGTTCCTTCGACGAGGATGGGCGGTTAGCCCACCCTACCATTTTACGACCTGATGTTTCGTTTCACGCCCTGTTATGCCTCCCATCTACCATAGTAATGAGTCCTTCCCATGTACATACATTGTCGCACATCTACACTTGCACTGCAGGTCCCTAGTAGCATAGTTTCCATCGCCTCTCGCTGACTGAACATTTCGGTTCGAGTCGTTGTCCGCATCTGCACTTACTACACTGTTGTTTTTCCCTGGCACTGGTTTACCGGATCCAATCTCAATTGCATGGCTGTTTGAACTGAACCGAACCGGGCGGGGGCGAGCGGGCGGAAGTCGGCAGGTTGCGATGCCGCAATTGCGCCACAGAAGGAAGGATTAGTCACCCGCTGGGGCAGCTGAGTTTGAAAATTTAGATCGGTGTATATAAGACTGGGGCGCAGAGCAAGAGAGCCCCGACCGTCTTCTCCCTAACCAGTCCCCTTCTCGGCCGCTGTTCCGTTTCTGGGTTTCTGTCTCTCAGGTTTTCTGTTTTGCTGGAATCGGTTCTGTTATATATTATCGAACGCAGTCATCATGTCTACAAAAGTTTACGTCGGGTTCGTGCCTCCTCTCGTGCTCAGCGCTCGGCGCGCCCGTCCCTCTCGCGGGGGACACCGCTCAACTGATGTTCTTGTAGTAACCTGAGCTGGAACACGACCGATGACACCCTGCGCCAAGTCAGTGCTACGCCGTGCCCCCGATGTCCTTACCAATCGTTGTTCGTTTCACAATACAGGCATTCTCCAACTTTGGCCAGGTCCTCGATGTACGCGTTCATGTCTTGTCGCTCTTGTCCATCGCACCATCGCAACCATCCGACCAACATCTGCGCGTCCGATGATGCATCTCCCCACATCCCCCCACATGCACGAGGCAGCCTGCCTGCCTCGCTTCGCCCTTCCCTTTGTCTTGTTGCCCGATCTGATGATTGCTTGTGCCTCCCTAGTCCATCGTGATGCGCGACCGCGAGACCGGTCGCTCCCGTGGCTTCGGCTTCGTCACCTTCTCGTCGCCCAGTGAGGCCGAGTCGGCGATCGGCAGCCTCAACGAGCAGGAGCTCGACGGCCGCCGCATCAAGGTCAACCTCGCCAACGCCCGCGGTGGAGGCGGCGGAGGTGGTGGTGGTGCGTAGATTGATACGTCTTCATAGATACTGTTCCTGATCTACCCCGATCTCAGGCTACGGCGGCGGTGGAGGTGGCTACGGTGGTGGGCAGAGTACAACATTTCTCGCCCATAAGCTTATTCACACTCATCTTCCATAGGCGGTGGCTACGGTGGTGGTGGTAGCGGCGGCTACGGTGGTGAGCAAAGTACATCGTTTCTCGACCATTTACTTTGTCACACTTATGCTCTATAGGCGGCGGCTACGGTGGTAGCGGCGGCTACGGCGGCAGCAGCGGCGGCTACGGTGGCAGCTCTGGCGGCTACGGCGCTAGCCAGGGCGGCTACGGCGGCGGTGGCTACCAGCAGGGTCAGTTCCCTTACTGATAGATGACGTGTACGTTGCTCATCGTCTCAGCAGGCGGTTACGGTGGTCAGAGCAGCGGCGGCTACGGCGGCCAGAGCGGCGGCTACTAAGCGCCAAGCATTGCTGTCGGCCTCACCCTTCCCCTTCCGATGGACCTTGCCCTTCGCTGGCCTCACATATTCATGCTCATCGTCCTCTCTATCGACTTGACTGCGCTTGCCCTTCCTGTGTCATAGTCCGCCCCTTATGCTTTCGATAAACGTAACGCAATGCTTGTACTTGACTCACTCATCCACGTGTTCCTACCAGCGCCCTTCCTTTCCCTCGAGCACTCGTCGTTTTCGTCCACGATCCGGCTTGTACTAGTACCTGGCATGTTCCCCGTCGCCCCCATCGTGGGTGGGTGTTGTCACTATACTTCCGTCCTCGGTCTCCAATGTATTGCGTATGAACATGTACTTATCTTCGTCTTGCGAAATTGGGAATCCTTGCGTGTACACCTCTATTGTCAGTGTCCGATGTTCGAAGTTTGCATGAGAAGCAAGTTACTTCAAACCATGTCAATGTACTTCCTCGTGTCATGTAACGCTGTGTGTAGAGAGGAAGGCATCGCGCAACGTCTGTCCTCGTCTGCCTCACTGCCCGGAGCTGCCTCACATCTGCGTACAAAAAACCACGATGCCACATAACTCAAGTCCAAGATCTGCTCCCGGCCTGGCTCGATGGAGGAGGCCTGATTCTATGTACTGCAGCGTTGCTGCTTCGTCAAGGCACGATTTATTCTTCAGATGATGTTGGTAGTAAATACATGATGCAAAGACCAAGATACGTAAGTTCACGCTATTAATGCCCAACACCCTTAAGCTTCTCGAAAACCGTGATGGACTCGACGTGGTCAAGGTGGTATAACGGCTCCAGCTTCGCGTCCTTCTGTAGTAGAACATATCGCTTCAGCCAGTTCGGCAGCGTCTTATTGACCTGATAGCTCATGTGCTTGCTCGTCGGCACAGCGAACACGTAGTCCAGCTCTTCCAGCGTCCGCTGCTTCGTCTCAGGCAAGAGCCTGCGAAATATGAACAGCAGCGCGACGAGGTTCAGGCCAGCGTAGAAGCCGAATGCTGGGCATGCAGGTCAAGCAACACATACATTCGTTCAGGTAGTGATCATACGCACCTCCCGTGCGGTCCATCTACATTCCAAGTTCACAGTGGGTTAGCGGAAAGACCTCGGCAGAGTACGTAAACGGCACGGGTCCTTCTCCAGGAGAATAGAAGGCTACATGAAGTCAATCGTCAGTATGCAGAAGATAGGGTACGGGCAAGGCGCGTACCGGCGACGAGGTAAATGAAGAACGCGGTGAGCGGCACCTTCGCAGAGCTGCCGTCAGGGATCTGGAAGCATAGACCGGCGGCCAGCAGCGTCCAGAACATGTTCGGGAACGTGAAGAGGAGCAGGTTGCGTCTACCAAAAGTGTCGATGGTCTGTACGCGGCGGTCAGTATCAAGCACTCTTGATAGGACGATGCCTTACCCAGACAGCCGGGAATGCGAAAAGAAAATTGACCAGGCCGAACCCGAAGGACGCCCACAACGCCTGCGTTGGCGTATAGCCCGCATCCGTAAAAACGGATGATGAATAGAAGGCGATGATGTTGATTCCGCACATCTACGCCAGTTCTATCAGCATAAAGACTGGCTCGACTCGGGACGGCACGCACCTGCTGTGCAAGCATGACGATACCGCTGGCGAGCGTCGCGCGGCGTACGCGTGGAATCGTGAAAAGCTCGACGAGCCGTTTGAAGTAGCTAGAGCCCTTGAGGACCTCGAATTCCTCGACGAGTTGACGATGTACATAGTACAAGTCCCGCGCGGCCTGGATCTCTGTGTTTCTCAGGTGCTTGAAGGACTTGAAGGCCTCCGCGTAGCGGTTGTGCTTCATGTATCAGCGAGGCGATTCCGGGCAAAAGTAGATGCCGAGTGTCATGGGCACGGCAGGGATGAAGGCGGACCCGAGCTGCAAGCGCCAGGCGATGGCGCCGAGGTCATTCATCGCGAGGTTCGCCCCGAAGCCGAGCCAAATGCCGAAGGCGGTCTACCAGGTAGTAGTTAGTAAGCTATACAACGAACTGCAGAAGTTCGTGCGTACCCAGAGCTGCCAGGACATGACGAGGCCGCCACGAATTGGTGCAGGGACATTCTCGGCGGCGAAGACGGGGGTGGTGGATGCCTTCGCGCCCATACCGATGCCCAATAGGAGACGGCAGACAAAGAGCTGCTGCCAAGTCTGCGTGAGGCCGGAGTCGATGACGGCGACCGTACAGAAGATGCCGCAGACGAAAATCGTGCCGCGACGGCCGAGGTAGTGGTTCAAAGGGTCCGTAATCTGAGGTGGTTAAGTATACAACCAATTACAACACTCAATACGTACTCAGCAACCAAGTCCAGCGCAAGCGAGGTAAGGGCTGTCGGAGCATTAATCCTGACATGAACAGGCACTCGCGTACTGGCTTACCCTGCGTTTATAATGCCAACAATCCATTCATTTCTCTCGCGATTGGGATTGTTAGGGTCGTCGATGGGTATACCGAACTCTTGCGGGAACGATAGATTCGCGACATTGCTGCCCGTCTGGTCCCAGCCCTGGGCCTGGACGGCCGCTGCCAGACAGCAGATGACAACCGTCAGGTATAGCGCGCTGGGCTGCGCCCACCTGTCTGTGTACAGAGTTAGAATGAGCGATATGTCGCAACGGTGGAGTTAGAGTGACTGACGTTCGCGCTCGTAGAGGACAGCGGCGCGGTCATCATCCGTGAGCTCCGGGATGTCTTCGTAGCCCGTAGGGTTTTGCGCCAATAGAGCGCCGCGCTTAAAGAGGTCGACGTGTTCGGTGAGGCCTTTCTCGTCGCAGAACTCCTCGACCTGGCGCAGGAGCGTGCCCTTCTTGATGCCATAGAGGGGATTCTAAATTCTGAAAATAACCGGTCAGCATCGGTCGGAAGCAACAATGAACGACTCGTACGCACCTGGCATTCACATTGTTGACAAGCCTCTCCTGCAGGTCGACCTGCTCAGTGTGCTCAACAGAGCCCTTTTCGGTGTCTATCTTGTCTGAAGAAGACATCGCTGCGCGACTGAAGGTGTAGAACAGCGGCGTTGAAGAGACGCTGGAGGGGAATTGGTTGGCAGGTTACTCCTGGTATTCAGTCCGGGTGGCAGATCAAATCAACGGCGAGCGTTAGCTGTCTCTTCGACAGCTGCCCGCGGGGCACTACACGCAGTATCCACCCATATCTGGGGAAGGAAAGGCCGATCGTTCATCTGATGGACATTGCACCTGGGGCATGGAGGCAGTTTGCAAGCGGGAGCAACCTCTTGCTTTGGCCCGGGCCTTGCAGAGACGGTTGAACTTCAAGGATGTTCAGTGCTCCTGCCCAGGAAATCCCTCATAATTTGAAGGGGAGATACATACAGGACAAACGCCATTTCAATACACAGTGCGATACTTTTGTGTGCAGTGCAAAACCGCGGGGAAGCCGCGTCACGGCAGACGATATGCGCAACACCGGGTCTAGCTTCGCTCGCTCAATTGCAACGGGCGATAGCGAGTCTGCGAGGTGGCACAAACCTGCGCATACAGCTTGCATACTTGAAACGTCAGGATATTTCCTGTTTTCGCTGGCTGTAGAGTGCGTGTAAATGAAGGGAGGCTATATGATATATCGCACCGCTTGCGAACGCGTGTCTAGAACATATTGTGCATATCACGCGCTCGACATGCGATGCAGGGCAGGGCAGCCATCCTCAGCTGAGGAAAAATATTGAGACCGATAGACACGTACCCTAGAGGCCCGTACATTCCCCGCGGCCGTGCGCTTCCCTGTCCTCCTCCCCCGTACTCCGCCCTGTTGTCGTCCGCGCTCCTTGGATCGAATGGACGTCAGATGGACGTCGTGCTTGCGATATCTGCACGCGGAGGCGTCTCTCAAGGGCGTGGGTCGCGGCGGCACGGAAATGAGAGGTGGATGTGCGGTTGGGAATAAGGTCAGCTGAACACCTACCATGTGGGGCAAGTTGAGATTTTGAGCGCGTGGGAAGAGTCACCTGACAAAATTCAAAGTTAACGATTCGGATTAGTAATTGTTGCTGTTTGTCCTTCTCGCGCTGGTGTGCACGCGTCCGCACCGAGTCCCTTCAGGTAAACTGATTTGAGGAGCTCATGACCAGAGACCTTGTATCGATGCATCTGGGACTGAAGCGCCCGCTGGAAAACCAGAAAGCGGATGGGTACATTTCCGGCGCAGACAACCGAATATCACGAACTCATGCGGCGACCTGACCATCTGCTCCTCTTTCTGGGCTCTCGAGGTACTCTGTGCAGTCTGGTAAACCTGAAATAATACGAAGAGCACACAAGGCTTCAGCGGAGTTGCTAACATCAGGGAAAGGGCCAATAATGATCCATTCAGCTTCAAGTGAAAGTGGCAGTCTATAGGCGCGGGGGACGGGCGCGATAAAGGCTGATATTTGCTGTTCCTTCGTGTAAGTATCTGCGCCAGGTCTGCGCTGCGATACGGACACCCCTTGAACCTCTGACCGCCAGCTCCCGGATCCGGCGTTGCTCATCCGTGGGCGCTGTATACAAGACCACAGTACCCGGACAATCCGCTGGTCAACGCCTCCTTCCACCAACGACCATATATCAGCACGCTATGACTGCGAGGGCTCTCGTGAGGCTCTCGTTCTCCTGCATTGTCTGATAGTTGGCGCGTCCGCGCGCTCGCGCAACATCACGGTGGACGCTCCCCGGGAACGGACGAGGCTAGCGTCACCTACAAGTCAGCGGAGGCTTGGTCCGTGGGACAGATCTGTTCAAGGGCGTAGACCTGCTCACTCCGCCGCACCACAGAGAGCAGATATCCATCCTCCCTGTCGCGCTTTCGATCCCCTTGCTATCCATTCCTGCACCCTCCATGGCCCCCGACCAGCTTGCACCGCTCAGCCCGACAAGAACACTGTCTACAACAGCACCTGGTATGATACGACGGACGACAGCACGGTAGTTACCTTGAATGGCTTGATATGCGCATGCGGGACTTGGAGGCGCAGTACACGACACTGCAGGATCAGACCCACCGTGTCGATCCTGCTGAGGGCTCGTTGTTCAGACCGATGGCAGAGGCTTTGCGGAGGCAAATGGAGAGGATGCAAGAGGAGATTGCGTCCCTTCGCCACCTCCAACACTTACCACAACTGAAAGTAACCCCTAGTAACCGAAACCGGCCCCTTCAACGAAACACCCGGATGGCGTCGCCCAGAAGTCTCGGAATGCCCGAGAGAATCATATGGTGTATGGGAAAGTATCAGATGTATGCGCCCAAAACTTCAGACCAATAGCTGCACTGCGGAGCCCAGACTGCCGTGAACAGGAGGGTGACCTCTATCGACCAGAATACGACACGTTCTGCAAGCTTGCAGGACAATCCGCTCGATTCACCTCTCCAAACGTTGTATGTAGTCTTATTGAACCTAGATAGACCTTCCTACAAGACCTCACAGTGAACGACCAGGCGAGTCGTTTACTATGGCGGGTGTTTCGCTGAGGGGTACAACCGGGGTTCCCCCCCTCACGCTTCCTCCCCCTCCCCTTTGCTCAAATCACTGCCGATTCCTCTGAGATTATTTATACGTATACTAGACGATAAACACAATCGATTCACAAACTTTGAGCCTATATCGTGAGAGTGACTGAGCGAGCGTGGGCCGATTCGTGAGATCGTTTCGTTCATAGGTTACTTTCAGTATATGGGACTGGCTGATATTTTATGATCCTCTTCAGCTCGCATATCTCGTTTTTGTAAGGTTGATTGCTATGGGACAAGATAAATGGACGGGAGGCTGAGCAGAGGGCGCGAATCCGACTGATAATAGCCTCAGCGGACGCAGCACGAGCGACTCACGGGCGGGCGTACCAAGGGTCGACAGGCAGAGCAGTGCTGGAGGTTACCACGGCACAGAGCACGGACTTTGCGTAGCGTGAACTCCCTGATCTCACGATGATTGCGGCGCCTGCAGTCCATTCCACTGCTTCTTCGAACCAAAGCAGTATCCTAAGCAGTGTTCAACGTTCAGATGTTCAGAACGTTCATCACTCAAGAGTAGAGGATTGCACTGCCAGGATCAGCAGGCTGACTTGTTGGATTACATTGCGATACAAAAACTACGACTACTGTGCGAAGCATGGACGGCGCTTGTCCACGCGCCGTCCTTTTGTAGATTGGCAAGCGACAAGGCCGTCTGATAGACATGATCCGACAAGGACGTGCCACAATTGGACGGGAAGACGGCGAGATACTGAGCATGGGGAATTGAGAGACGACAGGGATGCTCGTAGGTGACGTTGACGATATAAAGACTGAGGGAAATTATATCGTCGACCGGAAGGTTGAGATCGGCGGTCGAAGTCGGTGTCGGTGTCGGTGTCGTCGTCGTCCATGCCGGTCGATTGTCGGTCGCTGAAGTCGATGTCGGGAGAAGCCGCCTAGTCAAGGAATGGTGAAAAGGGTTGAGTAGAAGTTGGAAAAGGGGAGAGGGTGTCGCAGGATGAGGTTACAGAGCAATGGCGGAAGCGGATGGAATAAGTTATTCACAGAACAATAGATGGATGGAGGGACGAGAGTTGCGAGCACAAACAAACAGAAGGGAAATAAGAGAAATGATAATGGTTATTGGTGAGTTTGCTTTGGCGGTCAGAGTTGGAGCGAGGTTGGGCGATTATCGGGTCAGAGGTGAGCTTGAGGGGCGAGGCGGTAGGTCGGTGAGTCGGTTAGTCGCAGTCGACCATCCAGATGTTGCCACATTGTTCGCAATGGCTCCACATCGCGCGGCGGCCGTTGGGACCCGCGGCGCAGGCGACGCGCAGCTTCGGGATTTGGGTGCAGTTCGTCCTGCGGGAATTGTGAACGACAGCGGAGATGTATGCAGGGAGACAACACACCCGTGGTCCATGAAACCGCCGGGTTGCCTACGGCCTTCCGTCGGACTAGGTGGGTTGGAGGTGAGTGGGTTCATGACTATGAAGCGTCAGTACATGGGCATATATGCTACTGGGGAAGCGTCACGTACAGGTAGCGGAGTAAGAGGACGCGTTCGAAGAAGTACTGGCGTTTGACGAGTAACGCTCGTGGTGGTAGAGAGACTCCGCGTCAGACATAGCAGAGTCGTCGTCGGAGTAGCTGGGGAAGGGCACCAGCTTGAGCTGCTTGGTGTCCTGCGCGTCACGAGGGTCAGCTTCATCAACTATGTGGAGGGGGGTTAAGGCACATACGCGAGCGTCCTCGTCGTCGCTAGAGGCATTGTCGAACTTGCGCTTCATGGCCATGGCTTCGGATGTTGGAAGGGGAAGCGGGTGGGAGGCGATAGCGGGCCTATGCAGCGCTGGCAAGTTTGATGGCGGGGAGCCAAGAAGTGGGGGAAGAGTTTGTGCTCGAGCCGATCGTTTATATGTACGCGGGTCTGGTCACGTGCCTGTTTCACCGGAGAAGGCTAGCTTTTGTCGTCATAACCCCTCCGGCACTTCCCCGGCGCGTTATCCGCACCCCAAATTCGCTGAAACTATGTCCCCAAAAGGCAAGAATTGCTCTCGTAAAGGCATTCAGGGGGTCTCTTCTCGCTGCGATCGCAGCCACCCGCGGTCTGGCCGGTGCCTCCGATGCCGAGAAAGAACTTTTTCCGGTGACTTTCCCACGTCTAGCTGCCCCAGATCGTGGCCAAACAGCGCCAAAGCCTCCCCTTGTAGCCGACCACGTCGCACGCGCGCCTGTTTGCTTCCGCGTACCGCGCCGCAGACGTCCACCAGGATGGCCGACTTTGGTCCAGACAACATCCCCCTCCCCGCCTTCCTCGACCCTCTGCTCGACTTCGTCGAGGATAACGTCCCCGCACCGTTCTTCTCGGTTCTCACGTCACTGCTTTCCCATGCGCTGGCGCTCTTCAGCGCGCTCGTCTCCTTCATCTTGAACCTAGTGCAGACCAGCCCGGCAGAGTGGGATGCTCAGAAGCTCTTGCCTCCCCTCGTCAGTGCTCTGGTAGCGTACCTCGCGCTGCTGAGCCTGTACCGCACCACGAGCTGGATGTTCCGCTCGGCGCTCTGGTTCTGCAAGTGGGGTACGATCCTTGCTGCGCTCGCTGCAGGAGGAGGATACCTTGCAGCAGGGGGAGGAAATGCCCTCGGGAATGGTGGAGGCATGGTCAATGGACTCGCAGGCTTACTTCTCGGCTTGATGAACGGCGGCGGCACCGATGCAAACGCCAGGCGTACCCGATCGTCTCGCAGCAGGCCACAAAATTCGCGACCCAAAGCATGGGAGTCCTTCGACAAGCACCGAGAATGGCAGTACCAGGAAGAAGCACAGACCGCGGGCCAGAGGGATGAAGTCGTCGAACTCATGGACAACATTGCCAACTCGGCGAAGAACTATCTTCAAGAGAACGGCGGCTTGACAGGGCTTGCTGCAAAAGCTATGGGGGCATTCTCAGGAGCCGGAGGTGTAGAGGAGGAGACTCCTCGGAGAAGTAGGCGAAGCGAGAGGCGGCGTAACGGCTCCCAATGATTCCATGCCCCGACACGATAGTTACGCACTGGACGTTCTTCATGTGTATCTTTACAGCATCACATTTCGCAATGATAGGGTCTACGACTGGATCATGGGCAGTGTATCGACCGACGAAAGTCGGGCGGAGATGTACGGAACACTCGATGTCGATTATGCCTTGACCGGGTTTTGCAGGGAACGGCGATAGCTGCTTGAGCATTAGTATCGCATGGACAAGGGACGGCGAGGACGTACTTTGCAACGCGCACCAGCTGCGTCAACCCTGACAAGCCCACGAAGAAATTGACCTGGACCGTGATGAGCCATCTGAGCGACGGAGCGAGGCAGATCACGCACCGCCGCCAAGCTGTAGTTCACAGGCGTAATAACAAGGGAGTAGCGAACCCAGATAATACCGGTGGCCGTCAGAGCTTTTGAAACGAAGTTAGAAAGTGACGGGGGAACAGTAACTGTAATCAGGTACGCACCGACGTTCTGAGAGACGGAAAGCTTTTCTGCGGGACGGCTCAAGTCCTTGAGACCCGCAGCAACTAGAGCCCACTTCATGAGCGGTGCCCAGAAGAAGACCGTCTTCGGGCCTGAGGGGAGACATGAGCATGGAGCAAGGCCGGGGCATGGGGACGCCTGCGGGACGCGAGGGATCGCTACCAACCTGCCGGGTGGTTGAGGAATGCCTGGAATTTGGATCCCGCTGCTGCCATGACTGTATAATCTGCGAGGGATGCGCCCAAAGGTAGGTAGCTGGGTAGAGCAGCGGGTGTGTGGTGGCGAGAGTCAACAAATGTCCGGATCGGGAGGAGGCGCTTGGTCAAAGCCGCTGACCGACGCGTGCGCGCTTTTTCCGGCCGATCCGTACTTGTCGCCAGCCACCACATTCGTACGCGGCTCGCACCCGTCCCCCGCGACCGATAGCTAACGCATTGTACTCCAGGGCTCGGTTTGTGCCCAGTATGCGCGCCTCTGCTATCCGACTGCTGGAAGTCGTGCCAAAGTCGCTTGTCGACAAGAGCGTGCGAGTGACGCCGCGGCTGCAGCCCTTGACGCGCACGTCGCGTGAGCCTACTGTTATGGAGATTCTCGCGCAGAAGAAGCAGGCGGCGGGGACCAAGTGGCCGGCGAATCTTCGTCTGGAGAACCCGGTGCCGAAGGAGGCGCTAGTTCAGGTCGAACAGCACGCGCGGAGAAAGCTGAAGTTGTTGCTGAAGGAACGATGATCTTGGCCAGCAATGCCGGTACGTGGGTAGTGCAAAGTGCATGACACCTTGAATAACGACTGCGTCAGGCTTTACCCTCTCGTAGTGTCTCTGTAGTCCTCCCCATTTCAATCCTAATCTGTCGTCTGCACGTCTACTCCGCTCAAACAAGTGTGAACGTTATGTCGCTGTTCTCCCACACCGGAGAGCAAGACATATCCCGCCAACCTTTACACGCAACTGTAGAGACTTCTCTCATTGCATCGCGCAGTGGAAGATGTTATTCATTCCCCATCCACTGCGGCAGTGGCTGTCGCGGCATGCTTCAGTCGCCACTTGCGCATAATCTTGCGTACTCCGAACCAACTCGCCACCACGAGGATGAACGAACCAACAATCCCAGCGCCAATGTACCCTGAATTGTCGTTCGCCTGTGCCCCGTGAGATTCATTCACTCGGCTTGAAGACCGTGATACGCACCCGTGCCCAGCCTCTCCACCAGCTCCCTGCTAACCCGCCCCCGTCTTCAGCCTCTGCGGCCTCGGTGCACGGCCTGCATTGCTCCCCGATGAGGCCCATGATGGTGATGAGGGAGATGCTGAGCGAGCAGCAAGCATCAGCATCAGAGGGACGGCGGTAGAGGTAAGCCCATCTTTACCTGAATGCGACGAGGATGCTCATCAGTGTCAGAATGATGCTCAGTCCAGACATCATGTTGGCCTTGACGCGCGTCGCGCGCACCCGCCGCTCGTAGACCGCGAGATCCACAACGCTGAACATGTCGTCTCTGTCTGGGTCGTCAGTGCGAGACTTGATGCTGGACGGGGACTTGGCGTCGGGCGGCTTTATGGCGTCAGCGAAACCCATCTCTTCTGTTGTGAGAGGCTGGGGCTCCGAAACGCCCTGCAAAGGTGAGTTGCTGCGCGTCGATCTGGTGTGCGAAGCTGGGCCTGTAGGCTGACTTTTGCCCCTCGACTCAAAGATCTTCCACGAGTGTTCAGGGAAGCCGGCGTAGGAGTAGAGCATCAAGATGGAGTCCATCGAGTCGATGAAGGTCATGCCAGCGGTGAAGAGCAGCTGTGCAATATTTGTGCTGTCAGGAAGGTACGCGTGGTGCCACAAAATCCAACATACCGGCAGGATGACTATGTATCCCGTGGGTATTGTTTCGTTGTTTGCCCCCTTCTTTCCGATGGCGCTTACAGCAAGCAGCGCGATTGAGGAGGCGGTGTCGAAGCCTGTAGCGGTGAGCATGACTTACCAACTTTATATGCCGTGCCACTCACCGAAGCCAAACAGGACGCCGACGGGATACATCTGCACAACGAGGGTCAGCGCAAGTTACAACGCGCTTCCACGAGCATCTACCTTCCACGGCCGGTCGACGAAGGTCAATACAGGACCCAGTATCCGCATCATGAACATATGCGTGTGCTTCGGGTCTGAGTCAAAGTCCGCGAACGCCTCCTCGCCTGTAACATCCGCTTGCTGCTGTCTCCTCTTGTACTAGCTTCGCGTCAACGACATGTTGCGTTCAAAACTCGCTAAACACACCTCGCGACGACGCTGCAGAACCTTGTACAGGATGATGGAGTTCGCCAGCCCGACGATGAAGAGGAAGGAGCCGCTGACAGCAGCGCCTGAAGTACAGTCAATTTTGAATCGGATGTCCTCGCGTCGTACAAAACGATGCTCACCCACAATTCCGCCTATACTGCCGACACCGTCGATGTGTTGGTAGACGTCAGTGGAGATGGCAATGGCGACGTTCTGCGTTGATCTCAGGTGCGGTGCAGTGGTTCATGGAGCTTCGCTACTTACGACGACAATAACGATGCTACTATGTCCCAGCGAGAAGAATAAGCCGCATGTGACGGGCAGTTGGCCCATACTGATGAGTCCGCGCGTGGCATTGTCGATGGCGCTATGCTCGTTAGCTGAGCAGATCTGCCGTCTCTGGTGTCAGGGTCAAGACAATAGATAGACATCATAAACTTTACCTCGTCAGTCGAATTTCTCTACCTGATATGATCTGCGTCGAGGGCTGAATATCATCAGAGGTTGGCCTTCAGCTGTACTCGAAGTCATGAAGCGACTTGCCGTGTCTCAATCCGAGTGTCTGATAGCATAGACATGAGAAGAGGATTGATGAATATTCGTAAATAAGATGCAGCACTGACCCAGGCTAACAACGCAAGGCCCAATATCGACTTGGTATCCTTGTTCTTCCCGAACAATATGCCTGCTACGGCCCAAAAGACCGCATTCGCCAGTAATTCGCATACCACCAGCAGGAGCGAGCGCCCAAGCAATGTCAGGCGCGGTATTTTATGCCAGAAAGCGAGCTTGCTCGACGCTGCACGGATGGTGGCGAGGCCTGGCATATCGTCGGAATTGGTAGCCGGTTTCTCTGCCTTTGTGGCGGATGGGAAGAAGAAAGGGACAGTTCCTCGTCCCCGCGAGCAGTGAGCACAAGCCGTGCAAAAGCCGCCCAGCCTGATAGGGCGCCCCAAGACCAGCGCGTGTATTGTTCTCAGCCTTGATCGATGCCATCGATGCGTACCCGGTAATCCTGGACGATTCTCCTGGACTCACGCCTCAAAGTTGGGGTGCAGCGAGAATCGATGTATCCAGCTATAACCTGCTACTGCCACTACCAGGCAGGCCCAGCGCGCTCGCCGATCCCAAAGCCTCAGCGCTGAGCGTACTCGCCGGTCTCAACACGTGGCGTGGCGCATGTCGGCATTTGCCGGTTTACTGTCAACCATCGCAGTCGCGGGCTTGGATTCGACCCTCGAACGAGTTCTGTACGAGCTGCTTTTTACACAATCGCGGGGCCTGAAGGCCTGAATACGGAATGAATATCGCAACTGCATCGACGCCGGAGACTGGCCGGAGAATCACGAACTGACTGTGATCAACCTCCGTCACACACGCCCTGAGGTCGCCCTCGGAATCTAGCTTCGCCGGGTTCTCTTCATGTTCCAAGTGAGCCCAGTCAAACCAAGCGGCTCCTCCTTGCACCATGTATCGATGGCCGTGCTCAGCCGAGCGCCATAGCACGGCGCCCCTGAGGTCACAATGCATTGCCGAGCAGCCACCCTTGCGCACAGTCGAGAAGGAGGCGTGCCCTTCGCGCCTCTCATTACATTCGGGACAATCCACGTCCGGAACACCAATTGTTATTTTTTGCAAAGCACGTTGGAGGCACGCTGGATGACGTTGGCCGCCGAACCGACAGGCATAAAAGGCGTCCGAGGGCGCACTGCCCCGTAACATCGCCAACGCGCGCTTTTGCTTTCTTTCCACCACTTCGTACTCTCTTCCCACTTTTCTCGCATTATGACTCGTCACTGGGAGCCCGGCACGCAGTACAACTTCGGCGACGTCGTGGAGTACCAGGGCCAGCACTACAAGATCATCCAGCCACACAGGTCCCAGGTGCGTCGCAAGCATATCCGACTGTGTGTCTTATGCCTCATTACATATCCTACAGGCCGACTGGGCGCCTAACGTGACCCCTGCCCTATGGGGCGCGACCGACGACTGCCAGCCTTCTCACCAGGAGCACCACCAGCCACCAAACTACGGCCAGCAGCAGCAGCAGCCTTACCAACAACCGCAGCAGCACCAGGATGAGAAGCACCACGACTGTACGCCGACTTCCTTCCTATTACCATCTTGCGATCAGACGCTGAAGCGCTGGTACCCTCACAGATCAATCCGGCGGTAACCAGCAGAACCAGCCAACGAAGGAGGAGAGGGAGACTCATTGGTATGACATCGACGACCACCGCAAGAAGCAGCTCGAGGTAAACTTCTCTTTCGCTCTTCCTCGTCATGTCCCACTCACTCCATGGTGCAGGTCGGCGGCGGTCTCTTGGCTGGTGCTGCGCTGCTCGCGGGCGGCTACAAGGCGTTCAAGGATCACGACAAGAAGGAAGAGGAGAAGAAGGCCCAGACGTGGGCGCTCAACAACTGGCTCACGGAGGCCGAGCAACGCACGGAGCGCTACAAGCGTGAGGGCCCGCAGGGCCCGGCGACGTGGATTCTCAACCATGGCAAGGACATTCCCCGCAACGCGATTGTGATCGGCCCCGAGAAGCACTGGACGCTGTACGTTTGCAGGGCTTACTATGAAGTACGTGCGCGATGCCTCGTCGGTGTTTCCCTCCGCTGACGTCTCGTTTCTCAGGGAGGCCTTCGTATGTGATCGTGATTGTTGGCTCCTGTCTCGCACTCATATAGGTTCCTTAGAGATCGGCAAGGCCTCGGACGCGTTCGAGAAGGGCGGCGTCATCGGGTACGACAACGACGAGATCTCGGTGCGTTGGAGCCATCTTCCTTATCACCGGTACCGCTCAACATCGTGCAGCTCGATACGTATGAGATTCTCGTCGGGGACATGCGCGGCCTTCGCTGGGTCGATGCCTCTGGCCGTCTGGACGTGAACCGCCTGGGAGCCCGCCCCGTCGAGGGCGGTCGCGAGGCTGATGGGAAGCCGATCTACATTGCCAAGGCCCCTCACAAGGATGCTGAGCACCCTGGCAAGGTGGGCCCGCATCTGGACTGTGAGTTGCTGATTCTTGCGTCGTTTGTGCGCACCAGCTGAGTCGTGATCACAGGCGCTCTCATCCCTTACGGCGGAAAGGAGAAGAGGATCGAAGTAAGTCTTACTGGCTTCGCATCCACATGACATGCAACTTGTGCTGACATCTTCGAACAGGTCTACCAAGTTCTCTGTTACGCGTAATCTTTGAATCGACGCCAGAATGGCCTGTATAAATACCTCTAGTACCAAGTATTGTGCTCGCGGAGACGTCAATCGAGAAGCCACAAACATGCATGTATACGCCTTCCCAGTTGCATTCTGAACTTGTCGGAGTTGAGCGTCCTGAGCACAGTAAGAGCGTGTGATCATGAACGACCTGTCGAGGACGTTTGACTAGTGACTCCTGCAAAGTTAGGCATTGCTGTTGATGCAGCGTGCGAAGTAGTGTTATAAAACAATGGACTGGGTATACATTAGACAACAGATATTACAATCGAAAGGCAACGACTAAGTAGTATGCATAAAGTACAAGTACAATTCAGCACAACGGAAAGGTGGGATGCAAATGACCGTTCGGAATGAGCTCATGGTATATTCAGGGTATCTGCACACAGACTCAGTGTCTCGAGCGGCTGGAGCTCCTGCGCCTGCTCGAGCTCCGGTGGTGGTGCTTGTGTCGATGCTTGTGCCTGCGGGGCATCTGCACGATGATGGGCTGACCTGGCGCCGCGCCCATCACGCTGCCCCCACCTGGGAGAGCGCCGTATTGGATGCCGCCACTGCCCAATCCGCCGCCCAAGGGGTTCATGCCATACCCACCCATGCCACCCATCCCCTGGCTCATACCGCCCATTCGTGGGTCCATGCCCATACCAGGCTGTCCCATGCCCGGTTGCCCCATTCCCGGCTGCCCCATCCCTGGCTGCCCCATTCCCATCTGTCCCATCCCTGGCTGGCCCATGCCCATGCCCATACCCATACCAGGCTGGCCCATGCCCATGCCACCGTACTGCTGACCACCCATGCCGCCGTACTGCGAGCCTCCCATGCCTCCGTACTGTCCGCCATACGGCACCGACATTGAGGTCGCACGACGACGCTCGTACCCAGATGATTGCGGCTTGATGATAATAGGCGCCGGCATCCCATTCGACGGCGTTCCCATCTGCATCTGGTAGCCTTGTCCTCCCGCCGACGGCATGGGCATGGGAGCACCGCCGCCCATCGAGCCAGCCGTGCCCATGCCCCCCATCATGTCGCCGCCCATGGCGCTGCCCATGCCTCCACCATATGCGCTGCCAGAGCCCGCGTACTGTGAGCCACCGTATTGTTGGCCCTGATAGGGACTATAGGAGCCAGCGGAGGAAGCAGAGCCTGCGACTCCGACACCAGGGGTCATCGACGCACTGCCCGCATATGGCATCGGGCTAGGCGTCAAAGGTGGGCCTTGGGAGTAGGAACGGCGGTGCGAGACGGAACGGCGCCGACGAGGACGTGCACGATAGTCGGCCTGGTAGGGGTCGTAGTCGTCTGCGTATGCTGAGCCAATTGAGGCGACAGAGCCGCGACGCGAGCGTGGGCGGCGTCCACCAAATTCATATTCGTCTTCAATATTATCCGCCACCTGCCCCGCGTCAGTACTTGGCACGCATACCTTATGTGACGTTGCATACCTGCTCATAGATGATGGAGGCTGTAGCTGCAGCGACATCGGCGGCACGGTTGCGGCTATAAGTGTCCCAGACACGGCCAGAATATTGTAGCGCACGGGCAGCTGGTTGACTGTGAGCGCTAGGTCCGGACGGAAAGACGAGTCACATACCCTCGGCGACAGCGAGTCCAATCATGGCTTCCCTTTGTCGCTCTGGATCACCACTGACGGGCTGGACGATGTCGGCATTGTGTATCCAAACACGGTATGCCTCGTAAGCCGAGGCGTAACCAATTTCTTCCGGAGTGAGTTGAGTAGGATCGGCCTGACGGATCCGTTAGCAGTGAACGGCAGCAAGTGGATCATAGCGCACCATGCCCCCATATGCACGACGATGCCAATGACGCGCCTCGTGTAGACCGACGCCTATGCCCGGGACAGGCGCACGGATAGTTTCGTATGCATGCTGGTATAGCGATCTAGAGTCATGTCGAGAATGAGAACGCGAACGCCCGTAGGACGAGGTGGAGGGCATGGAATAGATCGGCATGGGAGGGGATGGGATGCTCACTCGTCAGGATTAAGAGCATGGGCACGATAGTAGTCCAGGCCGCCCCCTTTAGAAGCACAAAGGCAGACGTATTAGTACCTCATGCTGGGTCAGAAGGGGAAGCGCACACACAAGATGGTTGAGGATGAAATCCCGGGGTGGGAGGAGGTCCGAATTGGTACTGTATGTCCCTTGGTTAGCGTACACATTTGTGGGTGCGGTGATGAACGCACCTGGTTGGTTCCCCAGCCGCCCTGGCCGTTCTGGCGGTAGTAGTTGTAGGCCATGAAATGTGTCAAAAGTTGCAGTCAGAATGAACCAAGAAAGCGGCCGAAGCAAGAGGTAACGGAGCAGCCACGGAGATCGCGACTGATCTTTATGCGAAGTGGCCTGGTCGATTGCCGTGACGTCAGACGGGCATGTGTGTGCTCGTGCCCTTCCCGAGCTCCGTCTGACTCTGAAGAAGGAAGTGCGTTTGTCGCGCGCCGAGATCGAACCGATGCCAGGGCGTAGTGAGCCAGGTCACTTTGCGTTGCTGGCTTTGAAGTCGCGATATGTGTACGATCGCCAGCTGCAGGAGTCGGCGACTTGCGCCAACCACTGCGAATACGCATTTCGTTGCATGATGTGCGAGTGAAGGTGGAGGCGAGAGACAAGTCGAGAGAAACGGCTCTGAGCCGGCGCGAATTGGATCGCGAGAGCGTCGTATCACGTGTCCGCACGCGACGCGCCTTGGACGCGCCCGCCATGTCCTCTGGTGCGCTTCCCCCATCATCTTCCGCGCATTCCACTTAGCAGGAAACACAGATTATGCAGTCTTTGCAAGTGAAGGCTTCGACTCCAATGATTATGCCAATGCAATCCTGGCCGGAGAGCCATACCCGACGTCCGACGCCAAGAGGGGTCCCGGTCGCCCTTCATTCGATTCCCCCTCAAAGGAGGACGTCTCCGTCGCCATATCTAGGCTCACGTATGGAATAGATGACGTGTCTAAACAGATTAAGAACCTGGTGCGTTGCTCGCTTAGCTTTGTCCATCTGCGTTAACCCATGCGATCCTCAGGTCACTTCGCATCATGAAGATCTCCTCAGTCAGGCCGCGAGCGCCAATGAATTATCAGGGTCCCTTGTCTCCGTGAAAGGTGGATTATCCGAGCTGGAGATGTCTCTTGAGAAGTGCGTCGTCCATTCCTGTATATATGCGCATACATCTGAACTCTCTTCGCTCACAGGTTGCGCACGAAAGTGAGGCTACCTTACCAGTCTCTCCAGACCAACGTCAACCGACTTCACAAACTGCAACAAGCATCAGATGTCCTCAGACGTACTGCGCGTTTCGTTGTACTTGCTCGGCGGCTGCAGGGGCAAATGGCCGAGATGCAGCAGAACACGTCGGACAAGCCAGATGATGCGGCGGGGTCCAAGGCCTTGACTGCCTCGACGGTATCTACGATGGACCTGGAAGATGACAAGGAGCGCGCCATATCTAGAGCAGCGTTGTCTATCGCCGAACTCGGTACGAGATGTGCGCATATATGCAGGCCATTGTCTAACGCGTCATGCTCCAGTAACACTCCTCGACGGACCATCAACCTTTGCATCTGAACACGACGCGGAAAACATTGCAGAAGGAGATTCTCTGTCGGCTCACACGCAGAGGATACATCTTCGCTCCGTGAAGGCCGTCGCTGTGCATATACCCCTCATCGAAGAGTCCCGCACAACTGTAACGACTGAGATGGAGAACATGGTTGTAGCCGGTTTGGCTTCCCTGGTCAGTGTTTATACTCAGTCCGCCTCTGACATCGTTCTCACCTCAGACGCTACGTCCACCTCTTTTTCCGTTGCTGATTCAATGTCCAGAACCAATCTCTGTTGGCATCGTCCTTGCAGACCGCGTTCAACCTCAATGTACTTCCGGAGCTGGTTCAGAGGTTGGTCTATTCGAGCTTAAATGATGTTTTCCCCGCCCATGCCCGACGGCGGATCCCCCACGCATGTACTGATATATATTCTGCAGCCTCATCTCCGACCTCTCGCTCGCCGTTGGAGAGCGCATCCGGACGACTTTCGACATGTCCAAGATCTCTAAGGACGCCCTCGGGAAAGGTGCGTCCAAGACTCTGGACCACAGTCCTGGTTCCACATCCTACTTTCTCACTCTGACTGCTTGCGACCTTATCCTTGTTCATCTCGTGATCTTTGTCTCCGAATTCCTCATCTGCGGGGTGCCGAGCTGAATGAAGGAACCCTTCATATCGATTGCAATTTCCTTCATTTGACGTCTTCTTCCTTCTCCCCATGCGTGTTGCTCTCCTCGTCGTCCGCCGCGTATACCACCTCGAGGAGAGGCGGAGGAGCAGCTGTACAAATGGGCGGCTTACGATCTGCTTGATCCATCAGCTTACGAGCCGCATAGATTCCTCTGCGCAGTCACCTACGCAATACCGCTCCCGCATACGCACCGAGCCGACGAACTTGACTGCGCCACAGTGGACAGCGGCACTATGGACGCGACTCGAGAGCATGGTAGAGGAGATGGCGGGCTGTTGTATCAAGGTGAGTCTTGGTCAAATCTAGGTTGAGATTTTCCGACGACCCGTCTCACGCTTCACGGCCAATTTTCTGTTCGTCGTTCCTCGTCTCTGCGCGCCTCTGACCGTATTCCTTCTGACGGGATGGAAGATCGGTCCAGTTACCTCAGACTTCTACTTGCTCCCTTGCTTGATGCGGGCGAGACGGAGGTCGCTGTTGTGATGCACAGGTGGCCTTGCAATGCGATTCATCTCCATAATTCAAGATGTCTGGTCCTCCACTGCTGCTGTAGAAGCGTCACGCGCTCCAGTCATCGCTAACGGTGTAATGCAGGTGTACACCCTGGAGAAGGTACTGAAGGTCAAGAAGGATACAGTGTCCCAAACCGTGTTTCTGGACGAGGCGATGAAGGTGGGTATGAGAGGCAGTAAACGAGTTACGCTCGCGATACTGACCTATCCTATGTTTCTTGCAGCTCCTTGAGACTAAACCCAGTGTAACTTTTTGGACTGCGTTGTCGCGTTCACTTGAGCAACATGCGAAGGAATCTGCCAAAGGTGAGGGTTGCGTGTGAAGATCCTATCCTATGCTCTTGTGTTAATTAAATACGTCCCAGGATCCACTTTCATGCAGCAAACCCTGGGCGGCGGCTATCCACGATTACTGCGTCTCTTTCACCAATTCTTTGCAAAGATTGCGGTCCATACTGATACCGTCTATATACAATCTCAGCAAAGGTGCGTTCGATTTGGCTGTTTGTGTCCCTGGCTGACGGCGTCTTACTGACCTGAAGTATCACAGTCCGGAGACGATTCTGGTCCTGCGCGCACTGTCCACTTTCGAAACGTTCTATCTCACGCGCTCCACGAGCAAACTCAACGAGGCGGTTGGACAGGCATTCCGCGTCTCTCCTGGCGCGACGGAAGGGACGAATGTGGCGCGGACAGTAGTGAACGAACTGGACTCGGCCCGGTTCGACCCCCTGCTAGTTCGCGCTGTCGCGAGGAATGCGGCGGCCAGCTTGGACATGTTCGTGCAGCGTGCGGATGCTATGGTGCGTGCATCTTACGATGTTGTGTCCCCTTCGTGGCGGGCATGCCCTCGCGCTCCACGCCTCATTGCATCCCGAACTGTGGTGGAAGCAGTATGCGCTGGAAACCGTCTTGGGTTGGGTCTCTTGCTCCGGCGTCGCTAGTGCCAGCACAGCCCTGACGCTAACACTTTTCACTCACAGGTGGTGCGAGACCGCTCCGCACTGACGCTTGTTGGGCCTTCGTGCACACCGCAACAGGCAGGTAACGCGCAGGTAGCATCGTGCCTGTTCCACTGTCGCGCGCGATTAGTGCAGCTGGAAAAGGAGCACATCGACGCCGTGTGTGCCGCGTTACGGCCCAGTATCGAGGTGCGCTGAGTGCTATGAGTTCTCGGGTCTCGATGGACTTATAGTGCTCAACAGAATATGCACCGCACGTACGAGCGCGTTGTCGATCCCTTGTTGTCTGCTATCCGGCGCGAGTTGACAGCGATCATTGCGAGGGTGCATCGATTCGATTTTGGGCGTGCGCAGGACCCGATGTCAGGTGGTGGGGCGAGCCTGTACATGAAGGACCTTGTGGAGAAACTCGCTTATGTGAAGGGGGAGGTGCTGAGCAAGTTCAACGTGGATGACAAATGGATGTGGTGCGTAGTTTTGCATCGCCAATTTGGCAAAGCTGCCCCGTTGTGCATTGCTTATATATTGCGCGCAGGATCATGTCCATCGTCAAGTATGTGATCAAGGTCTTCGTCCTGCACATCTCGATCGCCAAGCCGCTAGGGGAGAGCGGCAAGTTGCAGCTGGCAAGTGATATGGCGGAGCTCGAGTTCGGGCTTAACGCTTTCATGGCGGATGGCACGCCAGGCAAGCGAGGAGGGCATCTTGAAAGCATCGGCGATGAGTACCGTATGTTGAGAGCTATGCGGTGGGTGTCAAATTTCTCGTCTTGCCTGTATTTGTTTGCCTCAAATGACTACCGCTGATGCACCGTCTTGATAGGCCACTTCTCTTCCTTGACAACGCCCAACTTGCCTCACCTGCGCAGACAGCAGGGCTCCCTCCACTGATTGTGTTACACCACATCCTCGTACGCTCACCAGTGTCACTGCCACACACGCTACACGGGTGGCAGGAGGCGGAGTATGTGCGCTGGGTGGACGAGCACACGGAGGAGGAAGCATGGACGCTGATGGAATCGGGTCTGTCGCACTGGGAGCAGATGAGCAAAACGGACGGGACGGATTCAGAGACGGCGGCGGAGTACGTGGAACTAGCGCGGACAGTGTTGACAAATGCGCAGGGAAACGGCGCGTGAGGGAACGTTGGCAAGTAGTACTTATTTATCTATTCGCGGCTGCATGATTGCTTTTGCGCTGCTGACATCTTTGTATTGTTCCCCTCACGAGATAGGCTACACAGCCTTCGACAACGGCAACATAAAACCAAGCCTGAGGCAATTAAGGGACGAGCGCGACATCCGGCTAGCCGGGGGGAAGGAGAGACGCGTCAACAGCAGCAGCCTCCTCGACCGAGAGCTCAGCATCTTCCGGTGCGACATTGATTGGTGTACGAGGCATGGCCATAACGCCTGCACGAGCGTTAGAAATCAAGGTAGCGACAATAACAGCAAATAAGACTGACCAGTCCGAGCCGCTTCCAAGATGCCGTACGGCTTGACGAGGCTGAGGAAGGCCTCCACGCGACTCGTTTTCGCCGTGAGCTCGACGATGATGCTGTTCTCGCTCACGTCCACGATCTTGCCGCCGAACTGGTCGGCGAGCGTTGAGATGCTCTGCATATGCTGGTGCTTGAGGCGTAGTGCTTGCGACGGGGTGAGCGGCATGTCGGCATGAGGTGCTTGGTCGGGGTGGGTGAACTGCTCGGCTAGCTGGACCTCGCGTTGAAGCTTGTCGTCCACAGAGGGCTCGTGGCGCTGTGCCGCGTGCGATGGGCCACCGGAGAGCTGCTGGTCGAGATACTCGGGTCCGAGGATGGAGAGCTTGACGAGGAGCAGCTCGCGCGTGATGGTGCGCGTGTCGGTGTAGTCGAGGACAGCCCAGACGGGGACCTGGCAAAATTGAGTTAGCCCCACAGTACGTGTGAGGAAGGGAAGAGGCGTACAAGATCCTCAAGCTGGCGCCGAGCTTGCTCTACCACGCCCTCCTGGCCAGAGAGGACGATGCACATGCGACTGAGGTCTCGAATTTCGGTGCGGCAGACAACAAGGGACTCGATATTGAAGCCACGGCCTGCGAGAATGCCGGACACACGCGAGAGCACACCGGGCTCATTCTGCACCAGACAATTGAGGATGTGCCTGGAAGGGGAAGGTCAGTCTCGACCGCGGTCTCCTGGTGGGGTATGCGGGGAAAGGAAGATTGTGGAGGGAGGAACAGTGTGAGTGAAAAGAACAGTACGCACTTCTTGTAGGGCTGCAGGCTCGGTGGCGGGGTGTTGTATAGAATGTTTGTGACTGCCTCCTCGGCGGTACGCGAGCGGGGGAGGTCCATTGAGGGTAGCGGGGGCGGACGGCGAGCCTGATGCCGCTTGTACTCGAGCGCAGAGGTAGAATCGTCGATGGGTTTAGGGGGAGTTGGCGGCCTGATAGTATCCTCGCGCGAACGAGGCGTCGTCGAGAAAAGGCGCACTGAGGGTCTCCTCGCCGCCGCCGCGGCGCGTCTGGCGAGCATGCTGGCCATTGTGAGGACGCGAGGTGGTGCTTCTGAGCCTCGCAGTAGTTTGGGGGTCCGTGCTTCAAACGACGCGCTTCAGCGAGGTCGGCAACAACGACAACGATGGCAAATGCAGAGCTGAGGATTGGCGGCGAACGCGCAGATCGCGCTGAGGATGACTCGGAGTTCTTTCGGGCGAATCGGACCGTACGCCGATAAGACCGAATCACTGAGGGCGTCTGTTTGTTTCTGTCATCCACCATCCACGCTTCCTTGTCTCCGACGTCCATCCAATGCCACTGCCGTTACGCTGCTTTATTGCTTGATTACCTCTGCAACCGGGCCAAAGGGGGACTTGATCAGTGAAGCTCATGCATATGTCACGACGTAGCCTTTCTACATTATCCACAGCTCAGCGCTCAGCTCCGCTGTTCACTCTCCTTAGTCTCTCACCGCGCAATCAAGCTTCAAGGGCTGTCAGGACACACTGATTCTCGTGTGTCGGTCGAATCAATAATAAGATATTCGTTCTGCGTCGCCTCAGCGTGACGGACGCAGTGCGCGAGGATGAATGAGAACCGAGTTTCAGTCCGAGCGGACCAAACCTCGGGTTTGCAAAAGAACGGGTCGAACATGTACTCGACCCGCTCTGAGCGGACGACAGGTCAGTTTCGGTGAGGCCAGAGGCTTCAACTGGGTCTGAACTCTACCGAAACCGGCCATGTCGATACCACTGGGATGCGGAGGGTGGGGGAAAAAGAAAGCTGGCGCGCTGCGGCGCTAGGCGACTGAGACGTCGTATGTCGTGAGGGCGAGAACTTCGAACAACGAAAACTTCGCTCGCCCGAATACAATGGCTCAATGGGAACACGCGTGGCCGGACCGGCGACTCCGAACCTCTCATATCTTATCCTTAGATAAGTTTAAGCCTCGTTCCTCGGCGTGAACTTATCACGGAATAAGATATTCGTTCTGCGTCGCCTCAGCGTGACGGACGCAGTGCGCGAGGATGAATGAGAACCGAGTTTCAGTCCGAGCGGACCAAACCTCGGGTTTGCAAAAGAACGGGTCGAACATGTACTCGACCCGCTCTGAGCGGACGACAGGTCAGTTTCGGTGAGGCCAGAGGCTTCAACTGGGTCTGAACTCTACCAAACCGAGCTATGCAGCTCACAACAGGCAGACCCAGTTGAAGCATCAGGGTGAGACGGGGCTGGCTAACCCACCAGAGGTGCATAGCTCGGCCGGCCACCCATGTGTTAGCCCAAATATGCTAGAGAGCTCTGAAGTGAAACAATACACACCTAATCATGACCAGCTGCGGGTGCAGGGAATAGGCCAACTAGCAAGCCTACTAGAATTCAAGAATATGTGACTGACGAGGCATGATGCATGACCTCGGGGCAACGGGGACGACCGTGCAGGCTGAGGTATGGATATGATATGGAGGCATGATGCATGACCTCAGGAGCGGCTACCACGAGGTCCGACCGTCCCGTAACACGAAAGGATATGGGCTGCCAGGATGAGGCATGACGCAGACGTCGGAATGGCTGAGCACCATGGGTACTACCCCCTGGACTCGATGTCCCAGACAGCTCATGAAGCATGAAGCATACTTCTGAGGGCAGTAACCACGGAGTACACTGCCAGGGGGGATGGACGATATGCAAGGCATGATGCATAACCTTGAAGGATGGCGACGACGATGTACGACGGTCATCAGAATGCACGAGACATGATGCATGAACTCGGAGGAAGGAGAGGGAAACGAGCTGTGGAGACAGCAGACGAGCGAAACAGTGGCCCCCGCGAGCCAAAAGAAAGTATATGGAATCAAATGTACAAGAAACAAGAGAATGACATACAAGGGCCGGGCGCAATGCGATGCGACATACATCACTCGGAAACGTAGTCCTCGCCGAAGTCATCGAAAGACGGACTGTCAACAGATTGGTCGTACGACGGGCCAGCGGTGTATGAGCTGTCGTACTCCTCCAACGAGAGGCCTCGGGCCTGAACTCGCGAGCGCATCTGGTGGGAGATGGTCGCGCGTAAGTACTGATGATCGTAGAAAACGGGGTCGAAGATGGTCGGGGAAGTATGGAGGTCTTCCTTCAGGGCGGCCTCAATAGGCAGCCAGTCCTGGTAGAGCTCGATGCGATCCGGGCGAGAGGAGAAGAAGCCGTAGTGGTCAATATACAGTGATGCGTGCTGGCCGCGCTCGCCCTCCCGGTCCCGTGAAATCTCAAACTGGCAGTGATTCTCCGCAGATTGATCCCACTCAGGGAGAGTGAGCTCGGTATCGGCAGCCTTGAAAAGATGGGGGAAGTTGGAACGCATCTTGTCGACGACGAAGATGCGCCCACCACATGGGGATCGGCACGTAGGGATGGTGGAGTTTCCGATGTTTTTGTTGATGAAATGGATGTTAGTGGTGAGGAAAAATGTTTGGGGGATGTAGGTGTAGTTCGCCGAGTCGTACCAGAGGGTGTGGAAAGTGATGGCGGGGCGCAGGCCAGGGACGCGCGCCTGGATCCGACTGGAGTCCGCGTACCGCCACCCGTCAGATGCCCGGCCTTCGGCCCTGACGCCTGCCGCCCGAGGGCGCTTGTTCGGCGCGCGCACGCCCCGCGTCTGCTCGGCCGCCACGGGGGGCTTGGCCAAGGCGTCTTGTACGAAGTGAGGTAAGGCCACACCGAGACCCGCGACGAAGGACGGTACGCGTAGAAGAAGCCACTCATCCTCTCGGATGGTGAGAAGCGACGCCTGATCGTCTGGTCGCGGATTGCGCGTGGGGTCGCGGAGATGATCGTGGAGGGCGCGGCGCTTGCGTTCGTTCTCCTGCTCAATGCTGACGTTGAGATCCAGCCTGTGCCAGAGAGAGCAGGCCGCGTATGCTGCGGTTATGGCGTTGTTGATGTGCGTGAGGCGACGACGAGGCGCCGATTGCTGGGGCGCGTGTGGTAACGCGGAGCCGTCGGCGGCGTAGGTGACAGTCTGGGGCTCCATATATGAAGAATTGCCGTAGCCGTTGAACATGATGCAAAGGAAAAAGAAAGCTGGCGCGCTGCGGCGCTAGGCGACTGAGACGTCGTATGTCGTGAGGGCGAGAACTTCGAACAACGAAAACTTCGCTCGCCCGAATACAATGGCTCAATGGGAACACGCGTGGCCGGACCGGCGACTCCGAACCTCTCATATCTTATCCTTAGATAAGTTTAAGCCTCGTTCCTCGGCGTGAACTTATCACGGAGCGAATGATTTCTTGCTTCCAAGCAAGCTTCTTAGATTCTCTCGCGCTGAACGCGCCCATGAGCACGCACGAGAACGTCTAAGGCCGTCCGGCACGCCATGGTCGACCTGCGCGCCGCACACGAGGTACGATTGTTCGCGGGTACGCGTACGATGAAGACCTATCTGGCTGACAGTCCATATCTTAGTCCCGCCTGACAGATAGTAGCAACCCAGTTGTCGTACCTCGAAAGAGCACGCTAAGTGCCGACTCGCAATTGGCGGCGCCGCGTCCGAAGGAGACGCGTCGGTGTCCCAACATGCTCGTATTGAAGCGGCCAGCAAGAGAAAGATACAGGCCATGACCTCCTAGAGACCATTTCCCATGAGGTGCGTGCAGTTTGCCGATGGGTGCCCGCCTTCTTTTGATATTTGTTTATGAGGCGCACTAGGCATTGTTTCTGAATGCCTTTGCATCGCCAGTTATCTCCAGCCTTAAATTGTGACGACTTCACCAACTCGTGATCCACGTATATGGGCCGCACTATACAGGCCAGCCAGTGGGGCATCAAGAGAGGCAATGGTAGCGGCACACGGGTGATGTCTCGTCTCCGCCTATGGAGGATTTGCTATCCTCGTCGGCGGTGCAAGTCGCAGCTGAACGTTGACGCTCGAGGCTATAGGTCCGCCAAGCGCCCCTCTATCGCGCCCTGACTTATAAAACGGCGTGGCACTCGCGCCTGCCCGGTCGGAACCTTACAACACTGCGCGCAAGTCGACACCCATCTTCGCCATCCGTCATGCCTTTTCCCGCACCGTGCGAGGGCCAGAGCGACCACTGCTATGACCAGATCAACGAAGAGCAATACTTCAGCTATATGGGACACTGGAACCACGAGTACGATGCCGGCGCAGTGATGGACCCGTACACTGGAGAGCAGAGACAGCAGCAGCTGCCGACATCGCCAGTACGTCTCTTCCGCGCTGCGTGGAGCTCTTCCCTGACCATATACATCGCAGGGGTGGGTATCGGATGGTTCAGACCTAAGCCCGTGGCCTAGCGAGCTCTCGACGAGCGAAACATCGCAGGCAGGATACGACGCATACAGTCCGTCGCCTTTGACGCCAGGGTCCCTCGCACTTTTTCCTCCTGATGGCGATTCAGCTGCATCCCCGGAGCAAACCACTATGTCTGTCTCTACCGCGTTCAACGCAAACGCCAGCCCATCTCGCCACCACCCGCCCGACTTCGAGATCACGTCCGCGGACGAAGTGCTGTTCTTTGTGAGCAGCGTCATGCTCGCAGGCGCGTCGTGCAACGGCTTCTTGCAAGCGTACCCCGTCGCGGGTGGGCGACTGCGCAACTCTGAGCCCGCGGACGTGCTGAACCTCGTGCTGCACGCCGCGTACGGCGCCTCGGTTGCGCCATTTTCGCCGTCACTCGACACGATTGCTGCTGCGATCGGGCGACTCGAGTCTACGGGATGGGCTCGCAAGCGCTCGTCGCGCCCAGTGCGCCGCTGTTTGAAGCGCTGCGTTTGCACGCGGCGCTCACGCCCCTGTGCGTCTACGTGCTCGCGGCGCAGTACGATCTGCGCAGGCTGGCGGAGATGGCGAGCGCGCATCTGCTGGCGTACCCGCTACATGTAATGACCGACGCGGACGCGGAGGCAATGGGCGCACTGATCGGAAGAGGCTGGTCGTGCTGCAGCATAGTCGTGTCGCAATTAAGAATACTGTTGGAACCGACGCAGGAATTTCACCCGCGGACGCCCACGTGTGGATTCACGGCGCAGAGGAGGCTTGCGACGGCATGGACGAGGATGGCGCTGCATGTCACGGCTGAGGGAGGACCGGGTAGGTGAACTCTCTGGGGGGTTTTCGTAAATCTGATTCATCCCTAGATGCGTCGGGTACTATCCTGCGGGATCGGTTATCCTCTATCAAGAGCGAGACATCGTGCACGGATTGCAAGACGATGCTCACGAAAGGATATGGAAGGCTGTCGTTGACTGGACGATGTTGCCAGTGCGTAGCCTTCGATTTGTTATCCTTGACCGTTCGCTCACGTTGCACTTGCAGACCACCGTCATCACGTAGGCGAACAAGGGTTGCGAGCCATCTTTACGCGTCTTCGGTTTCTGTCTTATTCGATAGCTTCTCTTACGCTGCTTTGGACGCAACAGAACGAGCTAAGAGCAGCGAGGACGCGAGTAGACGCACTGAACTGGATGTCGCTTATCGCCGTTCGTCGATAGAGCTGAGTCGCACAAACATATCACACTTTACTACAGTTGAGTCTACTGTATCTGAGCCCTGCCACGATTCGCCTGACCCATTCTGATGCTGCTTGCTTCCTGCACCTATCCCACAGAATGGCTAGAACAACCTCTAGCGAGGCACGAGCCTTGTTACAACTTGTCAACCCGGGATACAGTTCTGTCTGCAGAAGGACGATGTCGGCACGCACTGATTCACTTTGCCGGACACTTTTGAATGCCAATCTGCCAAGGAAAAGGCTCGGGGGAGAGCCCACGTGGTCCGCACTCATAATTCATCCCCACTGCGAGTCTAGCATCGACAAAGGAACGACAAAGCTGCCGCGCTTCAGAGCGCACCATGGACCTCACCAGAGCTTCGCGGGCTGAAGCAGGAGAAAGCAGAGAGATATGACCACTCATGCGCGCAGTGCTCGCGCGTCCGACGTGACCACGACGGCGGTGCTTCTGCGGGTCACATCTACTCTCCGCACGGATGAAGCCCGGGCTGCGGAGAACCCCATCTTGACTGAGTCATGCCAACAGAACGGCGTACAAAAGAATGTTCATGCCTTGCCGTGCGCTGTGGCATCAGCGGGAGCGCTAGTCTCATACGACAGATAGCAGGGCCCCCGCTTGCGCATTATCAGCTCACCTCCAGGCCTCAGGTCACCCCCGCTGGCTATGAAGAGCCTTTGCACGAGGCGGCGCTACTAAGTAGTACAAGGACGATTTTCATGCATCGCAACTCCGGCAGCCTGTCTTGATCCGCCTCATTCTTGTCATGTTTCTCGCTGGGGGCGTGATCTACTTCTATAGCCGCAAGTCGCTAATCGGCGCTTCGCGCACTGGACGACATGCAGCACGGGACAATCTGCGATTTCCGATATGGACAATGCCTGGTTGGCCCCTGTGCGTGCCCTGTGCTGCACAAACGAATTTAGCTCCCTTTACCGCGCGCTTTATAAGCCGGGTGGGCATCTCGCGTTTCCGTTGCTCATTGTCTTAACCCGCTCACCGCGCAAGTCAACACGGGGGCCCCTGTACGATGCCCTACGCTTTCCAGGCCCCCAGCGACTACGTCTCGGACTATTCTACTCCCGACGACCGATACTTCGACAATCTGGTCCAGTGGGAGCATGGACATGGTCCCGAACGGAATGCATACGCCGGAGAGGGGAGACAGCAGCAGTCGCCAACACCGCAGGTACATACCGCCAGTGCTGTCCCTTCTCTGTGGTGCTCATAATGTGCAGGGTTGGGTACCGGATCTCTCAGATCACAACATATGGCTGGCTGAGCCCCTGACAGTCGATCCCTCGCAGTCGGGCCACTGGACAACGGAGCGCGGGTCCAACGAGCCCGAGCCCTCAAGCACCAGCCCGCCATCATCCCCGGAGCAAGCCACCATCTCTGTTTCCACCGCGTTCAACGCCCACACAAGTCCATCCCCCGACCACCCGCCCGACTTCGAGGTACTGTCCGCGGACGACGTGCTGTTCTCGGTAAGCAGCGTCATGCTTGCGAGCGCGTCGTGCAACGGCTTCGGCTACGCGTACCCCGCCGCGGACACTCGCCTGCGCTTGACCGAGTCTGCGGACGTGCTGAACCTCGTGATGCATGCTGCGTACGGCGCGTCGGCTGCGGCATTTGCGCCCACACTCGACACGCTCGCCGAGGCGGTACGACGGCTCGGAGCGTATGGGATGGATGCGCGAGTGCTCGTCGCGCCCGGTGCGCCGCTGTTTGCAGCGCTGCGTTCGCACGCGGCGCTCATGCCCCTGCGAGTGTACACGCTCGCCGCGCAGCACGATCTGCTCGGGCTGGCGCAGGTGGCGAGCGCGCATCTTCTGGGATACCCCCTGCACGCGATGAGCGATGCGGAGGCGGAGGCGATGGGCGCACTGTATATGAAGAAACTGCTCACGCTGCAACACAACCGCGTGTCGCAGCTGGCGGCGTTGCTAGAGCAATCGCAGGAGTTCCACCCGCGCACAGACGAGTGTGACTTCCTCGCCCAGAGGAAACTTGCGGGGGACTGGACCAAGACGGCCCAGCAAGTCACTGCGGACGGACGGCCGGGTCAGTAGGTCCTCCCGTGATTCTTCGTTGCTCTGACTTGTCCGCAGATGCCTCCAGTGCCATTCTGCGGGACAGACTGGCTGTTGTCAAAAGGAAGACATTGTGCGCGGATTGCAAGGCGAAGCTTGACGAGAGGATATGGAAGGCCGTCGTCGGCTGGACGATGTTGCCGGTGCGTAACATCACGCCTGCTACCATTGCCTGTTCGCTTAGGCCACCTTGGAGAACACGATCACATAGGCGGCAGCCACGGGCGTTAAGTGACTGTTTCTCGTACGCATTTCTTTGGGGTTTTATGATAGGTTAGAAGATACCCATACTGACGGACATAACTCGCCGTCGAAATAATACATACGATTAGCAGGCATCCTTTCTTGCAGCCTTTTCGCATAGATCTCGCTCGATAAAATTCGAACCTCATTCACGATGTAGATCACGTGAAAATCCATGTTGATTCCGTTGTTTGTTCATGCTTGAACTCCCGCTCGCACCTGGTCGCCGCCGACCTCTCGGTGAGCGCCTTCAGTCATGGAGCGACGGCTTTACACTATCTCCTGCCTTCGCCAAGAGCTTGACTGTCTTCTATCAAGTGCCGGCTCGGATCGCGATTCGCAGACAACTGCAATGTCCGAGTTGCCCGAGATGGGCCCGCCAGGCGTTTCCACGCCGCTGGCTAAGTACAGCTGGTCAAACTGTTCCATCAGCTTCTTATCACAGAACAAGTTCCAAAGATCTGAAGGGTCAGCAGCTCTCCTCGATATCAGCACCTCTCAGAAGACCGGACTACGAGCTCAGTCTAGTGACTATTACGTTGCTTCTGCAAATTTAGGTGCAGAAAAGCAGCGTTGTTCACAGTATTCAGGCCGCGGCGTGGTGTATGTAAATACACTACTGTCGGAGGGTAACGGGTCGCGATACAGCCAGACTTACAGACTGTGCCAATCGTGCGACACCGGTGTGATTCTTGCTTCCCCAATCCTGCATAAGTAACCTTCCACTACGACAAGTCTCACGACAACGTGCGTGATTGAAGGGGAACATGTGCCTAAGGAGTTGCTGCAAATGCAGCGCCGGCCATCGACAAGGATGGGGCAAAAAGAAAGCGGAACAATAAATATTGAGACCCGTAGGTCTACCACTCCGGAAAAGCGTGTCATCCTTGTGCAGGGGCCATGCTAATCTTCTCTGTATCGTTCCAAATTTTTCGTATGTCACCCCGAAGGGGACACTGTTAAGGACGAAGACGGTAGCACGCCCGTTTTAATCCAGGATAAGATCTGACCTCGAGGGCTGGATGGGCAACCCTTATTCCAACGCGTATATCAGCGTTTGAGAAGCATACCATACCTTCAGCATAATATGCTTCATATACTTCCTCAACGGCCCATGCAGCACCGTATGGCACCGATATGGCATACTTATGTTACTGTAGCACGACTGAAGGCACGTACGACGCTCGATAGTAGCACGTGCCAAAATTCTCACGGTTGAACTTCATTGTTCTTTCCAAGCTCAGCGCTCAAGCTTCAAGGTCCAAGACTGTTACTGCAGAGAGAAGTGGAAGCTATCAAGGCATTCACAGACAGAACCGAAGTAAGTACACGGCATCCGTCTTCAAAGTCCCCCACCAGACCTGAGCCAGAGCGAAAACAAGACCGTAATTACAAGCCCATCCATGGGCCACATAACCGTATGCCGTATCGTATGTATGTACAAATACAGAACCCTGTGCATAGCATCGTTCGTATGAGAAAAGTCCGGGTGTTTACTTATTGTCGCGCGTATATCTATCTACTAGCCACTCAATGACGTCCGGCCGTCGTCCCCCCATGTATACCTGTCTAATGTCGTGTCCGTGTGCAGGTTATGAGTCATGAATGCAGACGAGTACCAAGAGCGTCCGTGCAGCGCTTTGCCAATCAACCGATTATGAGAGTGTTAAGATTCGTTAGAGATTAGAGAGTTGATCTTCTGCGTCCACTTGAGAGCGGTCGAAGAGTCGGGGGTCGTGAAGGAATGGGTCTTATTGAAAGACTGCAATAAGCCGCTGGTTAATATTGAACAACCACTGCATGCTTCGGACTCACTGTCAGAATGACGAAGCCGCGCTCGCCCTTCAATTCCGAAGAAGTGATAGCGGGCAACTCTTTGCTGTCTTTGCTCTCTTTACCCTCCTTGCCGTCCTTGCCTGGAGGTGGTCGAGACGCACCACGAGGCTTGATAGCGTACTCCGTCTTGACCATCGACGGAGCACCAATCTTCTTCGTCTTGAGCAGCACCAAGCGCTTGTCCGTCAGCACCAGCTGCCGCATCTTCGGCTTCTTGGGCACATGGACGCTGACCGGCAGCAGCTTACTGGCTCGACGGCGCAAGGAGCGCGTCTCTACCATCGACTTGTAGACAACGCGCTCGTCGAGCGCCATATGAATAATGGAGGGCCTTCGTGTCGTCAATCTTCGCCATCTACCGAAGAGTAGGGAATATACGTACAAGTCTGCCTCGGAGACGGGTGTGTTGCCTTGCACCGGCGTCAGCGCGCGAGTGCGCCCGCGCTCATACTCAAGCGTCCTCTGACTAGACACGGATGGCGACGACCGCGGTAGGCTCTTGCGCGAGTTGCGCATCGCGAGTTCTGCGAGGCGTTCTTCCAGTTGTTCTGTGCTACTGTCCGAGGAGCTGATCTGAGCGGATGTCCCTGACGTGGCGGTGTCATGTCGTGACAGCGACGGACGTTCAAGTGGTGGCGACGACATGGAAGAAGGTGACATCGGAACAGGCGGAGGTGAACAGGGCGGAGGGGTCGTTGGCGCCGAGTCCAGGGGATCGCCCGCGTCGGGTTGAGCAGCGCCGTTGTGCCGCAATTGTTGCAGGTACGCTTCGTCGCCTTCCGCGTCAGATGCCCACTCGATGTCGTCGCCCCCGCCGACAAGATCGTCCCATATGGCTCCAACATCGGCGGTAGAATTCCCATTCCCGCTGAGGGACTTCTCCTTCTTGAGAAGACCGACTTCATGCGGCGGTGCGGGATCGGTCCACAGCGTATCCCACTTTACCGGGGCGAAGAGAGGATGTGCTTTGAGTGCCGCGACGTCATTCTCCGTACCAGGCGCACCAGCACCCAGTCTTTGCGATGGGTCCAAGACCTTAACCATCGCATTAGCGTACAGTGATACCGATAAGCAAATGGGCATACCAGCAACTTCCGAACGATATCCTTCGCCTGGGAGTCGAATCCCTCAGGAAAATCATAATCAAGGCGCTTGATCTTCTCGAATATAAGGTAATCGGAGGGGCCAAAGAATGGGAAGCGGCCAGCAATCATCTGGTAGATATTGCATCCGATTGCCCAGAGGTCGGAGCTAACGACAGCAGTCAGAGGGCATATTCACGCGGGCGGTCCACATTACGGCGTACCTCCTTGTCGTGTGGGAAGCCGTCAACAGCTCCGGAGCTTGATACTGAGCTGTACCGACAAAGGTTCTGGCACGTCCATCTGCAGTACGGGTGAGCTCTTCATGTCGTCTGCCAGCCTTACTGCCAGTCCACGAACCAAAGCAGTCCAGAACCTTGGCTGTGCCGAAATCAGTAAGCTTGATGCGGAAAGCGTCGTCCAAAAGTAGATTTTCCGGCTTTAGATCGCTGAGGCATATTTAGTTGAGCTGCAAGGGCCGCGACAACAGCAATCGTACCGGTGAATGACATTGACAGAATGCATAAAGGCGACTGCGTCGACGAGCTGAGCGGCATAGTAACGCGCACAAGTGAGACTGAGGGATCCGAGACGAAACAAGAGAGATTGTATGTCGCCATTACGGGCCAGGGAGAGGACATAAACTGTGCTGACGATCAACTCGAGGCACGGCAGCATGCACTGCCAGATACGTACAGAAACTCCAGTTATCCTGCCAGGTGCGCTCCAGCCGCACAATGCCTGGGTGTCCGCCGGCCGTCTGTATCTTGATGAGGGCATCCTTCTCAACGAAGGCCATGTTGGTCTTGTTATGGCGCCTAAGGTGCTCCTTGTACATGATCTTGATGGCGAACTCTTGTCCTGTCTGGGTATTCTTTGCCAGGTTCACCTATTTTGCGCGTCAGTATCTGAACGTAGTACAAACACGTCTGCGACGGACCGTGGAATATGCACCCTCGCCGAGCACATTGCCCATCTCAAAGTCTCTGCCTAAAGGCGGCGGACGGGACCTGGACCGCGATCCCTTGGGTCCGGGGGAGAGCATGCGCATACGCGATGGCGCAGGCGAGGGCGAGTTCTGCAGCGGACCGTCGGCGTCCTCGTCGGACTCGACGACTACAAGATCGCGGGCCATGTAGGTGGGCGCCCGCGACGCGCGCGGGGAGCTCGAGGCGTGTCGACTCTGGCTGCGCGGGACTGATATGGGACGCGCCCGCGGTGTACGCGACACGGGCGTGGGGGGCATGAGATTGTCGACATCGTCTTCGCTGCTTGATGTGGAGATTACGGAGGCATTCCTGCTGAGTTCGATGAGGTGTTCGCGGTGGCGATTGCGCTGTTGCTCCTGGCAATTATCTGGCTCTGTGCTGAGCATTCAGGTGCGCCTCGGTGCCGCTTGGCGCTCCAGGTGCAAGCGGACGAGATTCCGGACGGAAGCGAGAGGCAAAATGTTCAACGAGAGCAGAAAACGGAGAAAAGCAAGGCGCGGCTGATACCCAGTTCGAGCGCTAGCCGCCCGCAGCTCCGATCAGATGCCACTTTCTCACGGTTCATTTTGTACGTCTCGCGCGAAGGTTCCAGCAGTCCCTACTCATCATGGATTGCGATATATGATAGAGAACAGTGACATCGTCATGGAGTGGAAGAAGCAACCTGACGCATTCACTGCAACTCCCCCTCTCGACATCTCCCGTCCATCTCCAATTCGTCAAAGACAGAAGTGAGCTCAACAACACCGCGACCGCTCTCCATCGTACTGATGTCCGACACCTCCAAGCTTTGAAGGTTCAAAATCAGGCGGCATATCTGCAACTAAGATCAGGAGCAGCATAAAGCAACAGTGATGGCTTCTTACTACGCAAGAGAAGGCGGGGCTGACGGAACTGGGGCAGGTGGTCACATTCAGAGAGCTCGATATACGTCGAGAGACTACTCACAATATCACCGTCGCGCAGATAAGCCTCTTACCGGCGACGTCGACGGAGTGTGCGTTCCCCGCCAACAAGGCTACAGCGACTGCAGCTATTCAGCAATGTCCACAAAAGATTCCGTGCGAGCATCACTCACAGGCCACCACGCCAAAGGTCCACCCACCATCTCGGGTGACAACATTGATGATGTTGCTTGCGGCCTTCGAATGTAAAGACCACCGTTTATACAGCGTAAGCCCTAATAAAGACAGCTGCGGCAAGCCTGTTCCCACTCTGATGAAGAGATCATCAGCTGCAAGCGCGCACGTACAGAGAGCTCGCTCACGCATAATACTGTATGATAGGCGGCGAATGCGGCTCGCAAGCGCCCGCAAATGTGTTCTTCTTGACACTGAAATACGTGATGCAGGTCGCTGTCCCGAGATCCAGGACGACTAAGAAAGCCAGGACGTTTCGTATTCGAACATCAAATGCGTACAGCGCATACACTGCAAGGACTGAGTGCGGGGAGTCAGAAACGCTGAAAACGAACATACCGCGGGCAGCCATGTGTAGCACAAGAAGGAGGTGGAGGGCGTGGGCTGAATATACATGGATCTTATACGGCATGTGAGTAAAGAACAATAAAGGAAGCTAGGCGCGCACCAATAGCCAAGTCTTGCAGTGTGTGACGTCCCAGGGAAGGTTCGCGGAGTGGAAGTACCGTGTTATCCATGTTTGACTGGCACTGGATCCCAATAAGAGATCTTTTGAAGGGGGGGCTTGATCGCGAAACGCACATTGCAGTCGCAAGGCCCCATATCGAGCAAGAATATAAAGTAGCCGGACGTGGGTGAAGGGGCGTCTGCGATTGAGTGTCCATTGTAAGCTTTCGACTCTGGCACGTATGCATGTACCACGCACCTCCATATGCAAGCCACCTCTATATCTATATGTGATACAAACTCTAAGGCGAGAAACGTCAAGGCGATCCCTGCGACGGAATACCCTCGTCAGCAATGGGCCTCAGACGCGACTCCAGTCAGCACTCACCAGGCGCGTATTGGAACAATAGGAAAGCCGCATGGTCAACATCGGCCAAGCGCGACGTTATGTCGGGTCCGGCAAGCTCATCTTCCATGGACAACCTGAGCGACGAGCGAGGGGAAAGGCAAGCGTTGCTCGGCGTCCGCTTCGACCCACTTTATCAACCGGGGATGTCTGAGATCTTGAGACGTGGTGATATACCTTTTGCCCTGGACCGGGCGATCCAGTCCAGGCTTATCGACTGGAGACGGGCGTGAGCGATCTTCAGAGAATTTCCATCGAGGCTTGGGGAGACGGACTGAACAGCAGGCTGAGGCAAGACAGCAAGCTGACAGCAAGAAAACAAGAGGACGCGGTCCGGGGGATACGGTCCGGCTGTTCATCTAATGGCCACGTGCGCGTGTTGGCAGCTATGTAAGTCAAATGTAAGTCGCAGCGCGACCGTCTTAAGGACCAAGGTTCAATACATTGTAGCCATGACTGTACCACAGGCTGACCATAGGTCTGCTGTGATGCTCCCTTTATTTTATTCCACGCGAAGGAAACACGCAGCGAGGAGGAATCCGAATTCAGTACCCACGCCTGTTGTCACGTGATGCTCGGTATAATCCGGAGAACCCGACGCATCGAATGTCAACCACACGTGTCAGCGCCAGCAGAGAACCCTCTCGGTACCAAACCGCCACTGCCCACAGGCGTAAGCCATCTTAGGTATGGGCACCCACACGCTCCGTATATAAGTGTCGTGGGCCGTTCTCGCTTCTGCAGTCAATCGCTCCCAACACATCCACTCACCAGCCTCTTTCTAAACTTCAAGCCCCCGGCTTTTCCCTAACTATCTTGTCGCCATGAGCCGCATTCTGAAGACCGCTGCCAACGCCGTCGAAGCCAACAAGGCTCACTACGACGCGACCGCCGTCGACTACGAAGCCATCCCTGATGTTATGGCAATGGGCAAGCAGTGAGTATATATTATGGGATTCATCTTGCATGGGACTGACCATTTCGCCAGTGTTGGTGACGCCTTCAAACGCATCGTGCGCCCCAATCCCCAGAAGACTACTGTGATGGAGTACGCCTGCGGCACAGGTTAGTTCATTGCTTTCGTTGTCGTCATGACCGTCGAGCGGCTCACTCACACGCTCGCTGCAGGCATCGTCTCTCGCGAGATAGCCCCCACGGCCAAGTCCATCCTCGGGATCGACATCAGCCAGGGCATGGTCGACCAATACAACAAGCGCCGCACCGACAAGATGCGCGCCATCTGCGCCCAGCATGGCATCCCACTCGCGCAGCAGATCGCGGGCACGCAGCTCGCGGACGTGCGCTTCGACGGTATCGTCGTACGTTGCCCCAATCTTTTGAGGCAACCAAACCCATGTGGCTGACACGCGCGGCACAGTGCTCTATGGCGTACCACCACTTCGCGGACCCCGCATCGGTGACGAGCACTCTCGCTGGGCTGCTGGCGCACGGCGGCAAGCTCGTCGTAGTCGACCGCAACGCGTTCGAAGGCGATGGGATGACGAAGACCGGGCAAGCGCACGCCACTGCGCAGGCGCAAACTTCGCCTGCGCCGAGCGGTGGTGGACGTCCTCACCCGCACGGCGGCGCTCCTGAGGCTGCGCCCGACAATGCCGTCCCGCACCAGAACGGGTTCAGCGAGGAACAAATGCGCGAGATGTTCACGAAGGGCGGGCTGGTCGACGTTGGCTTCGAGAAGTTCAAGGCCATGATCTTCGGGAACGAGGTCGAGATGTTCGCAGCACACGGGACGAAGCCGGAGTAGGCAAGCGCATGTACTAGCCAGGTACTGGCGATACTCTTCGACAGTGTATCAGGTGCAAATTGTCATGAGGCAGTGTCCTGCTACCGATACACGTGAGAGTGCGTACAAGTGTCTGTTACAAGTCGTCAGCAATGTCCTCCCGGTATTTAGACGGCGTGCTTCTAGTATGCCACGCAATATCATCCTCCTCCTCATCGTGTTGTACGCGCGGCATGTCTTCGCTATACCGCGGCGTCCGAAGCGTAGTCGAAGACGCAGTGTAAAGGTCGGACCGCGAGGGTCCAGCCCTCGAGCTCCTGGATGCATCTGTATCGTAACTCCCCGACTGAGTCCCCGCGGAGCTGTACGCGCCAGCGGAACTGCTCCCCGCAGAGGTGCTAAATGTCCTTAGCTTGATAGGTTGTGACACCGGGGCGGAGGATAGACTGCCGCCCGTGCCGATTGCCATCGATGGCGACCGCGATGTCGACACGATGGTGATCACGATGGTAGAATATATGCCCTGAGTAACATGATGAGCATGATCAACGACGCCGCGACCGCAGCTCACTGCGTAGCGCGCTCACCGCGAAGCTAAGGGACGCGCGCCACGCGATGAAGACAGGACCAAGGCTCGTGAACGCCTCGATGTTGGTGACCGAGAAAGCAAGAAACACGATCTGGCGAAGATAGACTGTCAGTTATCTGTGAATTCACCGGTGGCAACGATGGACGGACCCAGATGACCGCATAGAGCAAGCCAGATTCGACAAGCAACATCATGACCTTCTCCACCCTCGTTCGCGAGCGCTGCCCAAGGGACGCTTTAATGGTCCGACGGTAGTCCCTGAGCGGTGGTCCGATGTCAGCGCGGTTCCTTGCGCACATGGGTAGGACTCACCAGACTTTGTAGCCGACGAGCGCGCTGGCCACGACGTTCGTGATTAGTAGTGGGAGGATGGCAAGTAATGCGCGGGCCTCCGCGGGGCCATAGATGTTGAGGGTTTCGATAGCGCGGTAAGATATCACGAAATCAGCAACACTGCACGCTGCGGGTCGCTGAGAACCTGCAGAACACCATGTAGACGCACTTACCGACTGTCGCAACCAGACAGATACCGAGGGTGGCCTGCACGTATCGGTTCCCCGTCCACACGATCCATGCCCGCCAGACCACGACGAAGTCGGACAGCACGAACTAGGTACCAGCGATGAGCGGACATTAAGCGGCGGGAGCTGTCGCACTCACGTTGATGCGGACCATCGCGACCTCCAAGGTGTTGATGCGCTTATATGTGCCCACAAGGTCCGCGATGACAAAGGGATTGAACTGGAGCGCGCGCTGGCTGATGACATAGAAGTGGAGGTCGGCGAATGACCAAACGCTGACAGTGAGGAAAATGACAACGGTCACGACGGGGACGACCCAGGAGTTTCCGAAGCGGTGGCTGGGGGAAACGAGGTAAGTAGTTGTGCATGTGCGATTTGGATACGCGAACTTACGCGATGCAGCTTATGGCGATTAGAAAAAGGGTAAGGTGAACGCCTGCCAGAAATTGAGTGACATGCATCTTGATTTCTTGTGTAAAAGGACGCACCGTAGAACAAGAACTCGAGACCTATCTGTATCGTGATGGCCTTCAGCTTGTGGACGGCAGCGTCCGACAACATGGCGCACGGGGCGGTCGTGAAGGTAAGGAGAAAGCGGGGAGGAGGGGAGAGGGACGGGGTAGGAGAGAAGAGAAGAGGGAAAGTTATAATGTCCTGACCTATGCATATGTATGCATGAGGGTCTATGACGGCTCGTCCCAGGAGAGTGCGATCAAGATGTGTAACCGCGGGCTGCCAATGCGGCGTGAGTGCGCCATTGAATGGAGGACTGCATAGCCATCATGATGGACGGGATCGGTTTGGATTGGCCCTAGCGCCCGAGAGGTTATCTCATTCCATTGTTAGGTAGGGGACGTAGTGGCGGCGGCCCGACGCGAGGTCGACCAGGGCACTTAAGGTCTAAGACGACGTGTAGACTGGGTGAAGACTCTTCAAGCTTTGCGCGCTGAAGTCGAAACAGCTGAAGTTGGGCCGGGTTGGCGTTGCTCCTCTGTGAACGATTCCGCAGTACAATTCATTGATTGCATCGATGCATCGGAGAAACCTGACTGTGGCGTGAACTTCCGAGGCAGACTCGCAAATGGTCAGAGATAGCAGGGAAGAGTTTACGGCCCGGCCCGCGTTCCCCGCGGAGCCAAAGTACTCCACGTGGTGTGACGCCCGATGTGGAAATCGCTTTGTTCTTGTTTCCGCCCACGACGCGCACTAGGATGGGGCAGACACGCGTGCTGCAGTACGAGGCGCCATGGCCCGTGCACTGCATGGACTGGTGCAAGTCCCCCGCCCCAGGCGCACAGAACCGTCTCCGCTCCGCATTCCGCCTCGGCGTCTCCTCCCATCTCGAGAATCACGACAACCGCATCGCCGTCCTCGGCCTCCACGATGAGCGCGTGCTCGTCGAGGACGAGTACGCGGACTTTGACGACTTTGTCATGCTCTGCGAGGCCCAGCAGTCGTACCCCGCCACGTCTTTGCAGTGGCAGCCCGCGAGCGCGAGCGCGTTCCCGTGGGGACAGAAGAATCCGTCAACTGAACTGCTCGCGACCACGGGCGATGCTCTCCGGATATGGGAGTACTCGAGCGACGCGCCCCAACAGATGTCGCAGTACGTGGGACGCCCGCCCGCCGGAACGGGACACTCTATATCGCTAAAGTCGATGCTCGCTGGGGTGCGTTGCCGCACACATCATACACCACTTTCCCAGTCACTAATCGCCAGAATCTAGCAATCGAAAGTGCAGAACACGGTAAACGGGGCACCGCTGACCAACTTTGCGTGGAACGAGAAGAGTCCGAACATGATGGTGACGTCGAGCATCGACACGACTTGCACGGTGTGGAACATCGACACGTCGAGCGCGATCACGCAGCTCATCGCGCACGATCGCGAGGTGTACGATGTCGCGTGGCTACCGGGATCGACGGACATCTTCGTCTCCGTCGGTGCGGATGGCAGCCTGCGCGCCTTCGATCTCCGCAGTCTGGAGCACTCGACGATCCTGTATGAAACGCCGCCTCCGAAGAACGTCCCCCCACCGTCCGTGTCCCCATCCTCCTCCGCGCGCCCGCCGACGTCACCGCTCCTCCGCATTGCGTTCAACCCGGGGGACTCCAACTACATGTCCACGTTCCACATGGACGGGCAGGACATCCAGATCCTTGACATGCGCGCACCTGGGCAGCCCGTAATCGAGCTGCGCGCGCATCAAGCGCAGATCAACGCGCTCGGATGGGGTGGGAGTGACACGCCGCTGCTGGCGACCGCAGGTACGTGTCCTGCGTCCGCGCCACACTATAGACGCTGATGCCCCGCAGGGGACGACTGCCAGCTACTGCTTTGGGATCTGCAGAGTACGATGCAGTCAATAGCGTCCCCACGGCATACCAACACTCGCCTGAATTCGCCTCGTCCGGACATCAAGAAGCGGGTGGTGACAGAGCCGTATGCGGCATACACCGCGCCCTCGCAGATTTCGAATCTGGCTTGGTCGCCTCAGATACCTGGGATGCAGCTATCGACAGGGCACACGACAAGCCCTGGCGAGTGGGTGGCAATCACATGTGGGAGGTCGATAAAGGCTCTGAAGGCGTAGGGGAGGCGTCGGATATCACCCTCGAGATAATTGGTTGTGCGTGGCTCGTCCCTGTCCTGTATGTGCGACTGTCGTTGCTCACGCTGTGATTCGCGCAGTGGTGTACCTGAAGATGTTGAAGATGTTGGGCCGCCCAGAATCAGGGCCTTCCAAGTCCCTGCCGGGGCACTTGTGCGATTCAGGTTCTGTAGATCAGAGATACTTACGACCTCGTCACCTCGAGGCTCCGTATGTATGTCGGTGCTCCGTGTTCTGATGATCCGGGCTCGCTTGCGGGGTGCCTCGCGCTTGCCCGTCCCGCTTTCCTTGAGAAGGTGTCTTCGAAGTGACGGCGGTGCTGTTGTGCTCCCTCCGACCGATGTATTAGCTTGTCATTATCACGATTACTTGGCATGCATTCCAACCGCTTCCAGCCGTTCCTGTACCGTTCAGGCGCACAGCGTCTTATCTGGCTAGTGAACATGCAGTGGAGGGGGGATAGTGTGAGGGTTCTTATCGCGGCTACTATTGAAACGAAGCATGTGGCCCGGCGCGTTTGATTCGACGTGCGCATATGGCTGGATGGTGCCCGGGCGCGGCTGAAGGGGCGGGAGTATAAAAGTACAAGCCCGCGCGGTGACGCCGCTTTTGGAGCTTCCCTTCACGCCAACAGGGCCCACCGTCCTCGTCGTCCTCAAAGATGTCGTCGCAGTCGCCCATCCACGAGCTGCCCGCGAACGCCGGCCCGGCCGACCCGGAGGCGCAGACCACGCACCGCAAACCGTCTCTCAGCGGCTCGTCCTTCTCGAACGAGAAGAGGCAGGTGGACCCCGAGGTCGTCCTTGCCAAGGAGATTGCGAAGGACACGGAGGAGGTGGAGGCTGCTCGGGAACATCGCCAGGCGTTGTATCACCGCTTGCGGCCGTACATTCTTGTTGGTTCGATCATTGTCATTGGTGGCTGGTGGATCAGCGCGACGATTCTGCCCGCTACGCGGCATCGATGGTGCGCGGCTTTGCACCATTACACGGGAGACTAGATGCTGATATTATCCTCCCCCCAGGATCGTCCAGACATTCTGGGCATGGTTCTTCATCCTGTACGCGGTCGTGTGCGACGACTGCGCGGACCTTTGCTAAATTTCACGCAGGGTGATCGCCTTCCGGTTCATCCCCAACTCGGTCGTGACTCGCCCAGTCGAGGCGGTATGGATCCCCTGCGTTCAGAAGCCGTGGTTCAGCCTCCCGTATTATGTGCGCCTTACGGTCGGCTGGCTCTGCTTGCTCGGAATTGTGTTTGGCTCCGCATTCGGCTTCCCCCTCGAAGCGGTGAGTGCTTCACAAACCGCTCGCTTGCCCGATCATTGACGTCGCTCGCAGAACTCGACGTACGGTGACCGCGCGATCTCCGTCCTCGGTCTCTTCGTCTTCCAGTGCTGCTTCTGGCTCGCGTCCAAGCACCGCTCGCAGGTCCCCTGGCCTACAGTCATCGTCGGCCTCTTCATCCAGCAGGCTATCGCGCTCTTCGTGCTCAAGTCCTCGGCCGGGTTCGATATCTTCAGCTGGATCGCGACCCTCGCCGCCGACTTCCTCGCCCAGTCTCACGCTGGCTCTGGCTTCTTCTTCGATGCAGAGACTACCGCCAAGGGCTGGTTCTTCGTCAACACTCTCGGTGCCATCATCTTCTTCATTGCATTCGTGCAGATGATGTACTACCTGGGCGTCATGCAGTGGTTGATCAAGAACTTGTGAGCATGCTTCTTCTCGCAGAACGAAATCAGGCCTGACTCCGATAGCGCCTGGTTGTTCTTCAAGATCATGAATGTGTCCGGCGCGGAGGCCGTTGTCGCCGCAGCGTCGCCATTCATCGGTCAGGGCGAGTCGGCCTGTCTTGTCAAGCCCTACGTCGACCTCATGACGGAGTCCGAGTTGCGTGAGTGGTCAACTGCTCCCATTCCTTATCCCCTTCTTGATACGACGCCTGGCTAGATCTCACGATGACCTCGGGATTTTCCACTATCGCTGGGTCCGTGCTGTCTGCGTACATCGCCATGGGCGTACCCCCGCAGAACCTTGTCACTGCCTCTGTCATGTCCATTCCGGCGTCGATCTCTATCTCGAAGATGCGTATGCCCGAAGTAGAGGAGCCGGTCACCCGTGGCAGTGTTGTGATTGACCGTGGTGAGATGGAGAAGAACCCGCCCGCCAACGCCATGCACGCCTTCTCCAAGGGTGCCGTATTTGGCCTCATCGTCGCGGGTCAGATCCTGTACGTATCTCAGCCTGACCAACGTCGCTCAAACACTGATACACTTCCTCTTGTAGCACCAATGTGCTTACCGTGCTCTCTCTCGTCGCCGTTATCAACGGCTTGATGACCTGGATTGGCCGTGGCTTCGGGCTGCACGGGGACTACGACCTCACGCTGCAGCTTGTCATCGGCTATATCTTCTATCCCGTCACCTTCTTCATGGGTGTCCCCCGCTCCGAGATCCTTCCCGTCGCGCGCCTGCTGGCAACCAAGCTCGTCGAGAACGAGTTCTCGGCGTACTCGGAGCTGCAGACAATCATGGGCAGCGACAACCCGCTCTCAGATCGCGCGTACACCATCGCGTCGTACTCGCTCTGTGGGTTCGCCAACCTGGGCTCCCTGGGTATCCAGATCGGTGTCCTGGGTGCGCTCGCGCCAAGCCGGAGCGGGATCATCGCGAAGACGGCGGTGTCGGCGATGATCTGTGGCTTCATCTCGACGCTGCAGACCGCGGGCATCGCTGGTATGCTGGTTTAGGCCGGCATTCTGGTGTTCTTGGAGCGGGACGTAGTGTAGACCGTGCTTTGTACTTAGTCTCATGGGGGTCGCGAGCTGCCGCGATAGATCATTTATTATATGTACCTTGCTTTCAATGTAATGTACTTACTGACCATTCACTGATCAACCTGCAATGTGGTTCTCTTGAATGACATTGCTCTATAGGCGGCTCGTCGTACCCCGCACCGAAGCCGCAAGAGGACCTTAGCTTATGCCAAAAGCTTGCAGACCTTCGAAGCGAGCAGCCTCACTTGAGTGGAAGATGGCGGAAAATCGGTGGTCACTTACAGTCACAGTAACTTTCAGGACTTTCGTCGACCGAGCTAGGGATGCGACGGTCAGTACTTCAGTTGCAGGCAAAAGTACTTTGCTAGGATCGGTATATGCACACTATCAGTTTTGTGATTCGACTCTCGGATTGATATGGGAGAGATTGCTAAGCTACAGTCAAGAAGGTATGCCTACTATCATATGTAGGAGGATGTCAGACGGGTGAGCGGTGTCCGTGAATGCTCGCCGCTCGGTATATCTATCATGGATGGTATCTCATAGCAATAAAAAGCGAAGTTGAGCAGATGCAAAGCTAACGTCCGTGAATATGGCTCGCATGGACTGCCCGTCTATACGATCATGGTCTGCAAGTGGCGTCAGTGGAAAGGCAAAAGTATGCAGACGTAAAGCCACGCACTGATAACATGGCCCAGCCGACGACAGCCTTCCATATCCTCTCGTCAAGCTTCGTTTTACAGTCGACGCACGATGTCTCATTCTTGAGAACAGACAGTCTCTCGCGTAGAACTGCACTGGAGGCGTCTGCGCACGAGTCAGACGGGCGAGACGTCGCTAGCGCCTTCCCTTACCAGTGCGTCCGTTCGCTGTGACATGCGACGCCATCCGAGTCCACTCGCGCGCGAGCTTTCTCTGCGGTGGGAAGCCACACTTGGCCGTCTGTGGGTGAAACTTTTGCGACTGCTCCAGTAGCGCCTCCAACTGCGACACGCGGTTGTGTTGCAGTACAAGCAGCTTCTTCATGTACAGCGCGCCCATCGCCTGTGCATCCGCATCGCTCATCGCGTGCAGGGGGTATGCCAGCAGATGCGCGCTCGCCAGCTGCGCTAGCCCATGCAGATTGTGCTGCGCTGCGAGCACGTACACGCGCAGCGGGGTGAGCACCGCGTATGACCGCAGCGCTTCGAACAGCGGCGCACCGGGCGCGACGAGCGTTTGCGGATCCATCCCATACATCCCGAGTCGCCCGATCGCAGCAGCGATTGTGTCGAGTGATGGCGAAAAGGCCGCAACCGACGCGCCGTACGCGGCATGCAGCACGAGGTTCAGCACGTCCGCGGGCTCAGAGTTGCGCAGCTGCACGCCCTCCTCTGGGAACGCAAAGCCGAAGCCGTTGCACGTCGTGCTCGCGAGTACGACGCTGCTCACTGAGAACAGCACGCCGTCCGCGGACATGATCTCGAAGTTGGGTGGATGATCGGGGGAGGGGGTGGTGTTGGCGTTGAATGCGGTGGAGACGGATATGGTGGTCGGCTCGGGGGAGTACGGCGGGCTGCTGGCCGAGGGTGAGGATGCGCTCGATCCGTACTCGGTCTCGCTGAGTCCCGCCTGCGAGAGGTCGACGATCGTAGGCTCGGCCGGCCATGTATTGGGAGTTGTGATATCCGGAACCCAGCCCTACAAAGTCGTGAGCACTACTGACAATAATTGAAGCTGGATGTATGTACCTGTGGTGTCGGTAGCTGCTGTCTGCCCTCTCCTGCGTACGGGCTGCGATCAATACCGACATATCCGCGGTCCCAGTGGACCAGATCGTTGAAATATTGGTCGTCGGTGGTGGGGTAGTCCACGGCGGAGTCACAGTAGAGATGAGAAGCGTGGGACATCGTGTAGCGACTCGCTTAGTGTTGACTTGCGTGCGGCCAGGTTAGGAAAATTTGCGAGGGGGACAAGAGTTACCCACCTGCCTTATAAGAGCATAGAACGGGGTAGAACTTTGCCGCTGGCAGGCTGCAGCCTAGTGTTGCCGTCAAGTCAAGTCGACTTGGCACCCAAGTCAGGTCAAGTTGTGACTTGCCTTCCTGAAAAGGCATCAAGTCGCGACTTGACTTGACTTGTCGCGCAACTCGAGTGACTTGTCTGATGGCCGATTGATGTCACCGGGGCGCGCACCCGAGTGATCGACGATGGACCCACAAAGTCCAAAAAGTCCTCCCTATTCTCTGAATGCAAAGTACCGAGTCGTGAATCATTGCAAGACTGCCCGCCCCCACCTCCGAGTCGTGCGCCGCCGTCATCACCTCGTGGCCGGTGACAGGCTGTGACTGACGTCAATTTATTAGATTTATGCATCGTGTTTTCGCCCATCGTGCATTTCGACGCGCCTCGCCTCAATGTGGCTGGAAAGCTCATGTTGGGCGATGCTACCTCAACCGTACAGCTCTGTAGCTCAGCCGCGGAATATGCATTTATAAGCTCTGAATTCGAGGTTTGTTGCACCCCACATGTCGCACTCAGCGCACCATTACTATGACTCTGCTCAAGACGCGCGGGTTCCTGCATGGCCGACGCCAGAGTACTACTCTACCGTACCTCAAATGTCCTCGGGACCGCCGCCCGGGACGTTCATCAGCGGATACGGGTTCCGCGCCGCCATGGATATTCTGCCGGTCCAGGCGTCAGCAGTGCCATGCGAGCGAGTTTTCTCCTCGAGCAAGCAAACCGACGACCTCAAGCGCGGAAATTTGCGACCGGAGATGATGGAGATGCTGCAGATCTTGAAGTACACGGTCCGTCAACAAGAGCTAAGCTTTACGGAGGGTCTGGTGGCAACCGAAGAGGATTGCGCACGGCTGGAACAGACGGAGAAAGATAGGCAGGTGTTCAGGGAGCTTGTTCTACAGGGCAAGCACGAAGAGGCGCGAAAGCTGATGGATATGACTTGGGGAGCGAGGAAGGAAATTGCGCGACCACTGACATGTGACACCCAACGAAGGGCAGGGAGAGGACAAGACTCTTCTTGTGCTTCTCAAGGATCCTGCTTTCGTCGCGAGCTTGAGGACTGTCCACACGCGCTCATAATAGATTTTATTGACTGTATAGCATCTCCTCAGACACTACAGGATTCTCAGGTGGTCTCCGTCCCGTAATTCTACCTACTTCGAAGTCAAGGAGAGAGACATGCGCGTCGCGGGCGCGCGCGCGCACGACGCTCGTCGACATTGTATTCCATATGGGTAAACGTGACGTGGTGCTTCCCCTTTTGCATGACTTGACTTGACTTGACTTGGGCACGGGGACCGACTCGAGTCGACTCGAGTCGCTACACGTGCATGACTCGAGTCGGACTTGACCTTGACTTGACGGCAACACTACTGCAGCCTGCAGCACCACAGAGCACCACAGCCGTCGATATCGGGGACCGGGGGACCTCGGGCTTTGACCATATATGGAAACCGCGAATCAACCTTGAACCGACGCACGTAAGTACTTACTGAAGTTCCGAGGGCTGGCGCTGCAGAAGGCCATGATCGAGGCCTGGAGCGCGCAAGCAACGCGTGTGCATGTGCATCGTGCGTGGTCGCTCTCGGCTTGGGATGGGGGAAGGCGGGGCAAGGTTGTCGTCTCTCTGTCGGAGTCTGTCCTTGATGGCGGTTGGATGGCGGTAAGTTGTGAGTGCAAATCATGTGAGTTCGCGCCGCCAGCACCTATCTTCTGCCTATCTTGGCATCCGTGAATCAGTGCATGGCGCTATCGTCCCCCTGCGGACAGAACTGTATTCCGCCACGACAGGTCGCGTGAGGTGCGCGGGTTTGGCGCGGGTCACAAGCTGCTCCTCTTGTGATCGAGTGGGGAGGATAGGGAACCAAACACTGCCAACAGAAGGGGAGGGTCAGGCGGGTTCGTATTTTGGGACCCAACTAAGACACGTGATATGCCCGCAAACTCGCAACGATCAGAGCGTTCGCACTGTCGTTGCCGCTAGCGTGCTCTTGTGCGTCCGAATTCCAGAGCAGTGGAGTAAAGAGATACATACGGTGCATAAGAGCTCAAGCACGTACTGATGAGTTGCAATCATCCCCCCCCAGAAGAGCTCACCGACCCGGCCCTCCCTCGCCGTGACATTCAGCGCCATCCTCGTCCACTGCTTCGTTGCAAGCTGCCTCTTCTACGCCCCAGAACCACAAGCGCGTCTGCGGGTGAATAATAGCTGCGTCGCGTCGGCTCCAGCTGTGTACACAGCCATGCCAAAGTGCGATCGGTCTCTTGAGATACAGCGTGCCCATCGCCTCCTACTAGATTCCCTGAACGTCTGCCATGGGAGACTACCTACTAGAGTCCTACAGGAGTAGTTCGCGTCACTCGTCGCGGTGAGCGGAAGTTGAATGTATCGCCTCGAACGATGCCCGGGCCCGAGCATGTCATGCGCCTGTGTGTCCACATACACGTTAAGCTGCTCCACCGGCCACGCGA